>CM077009.1:81608229-84065221 GCA_039090855.1 Macrothele yani
AATCTCTATGCAAGCGTACGTGGAATCGCTTTTAATATGCAGCTTGAGCCAGATGAGTTCTTTGTTTGAGATTTTAAACTAAAAGTCGATAAACAAGTTCTCGCTACTTCACAGCAGATGTTCCCAGATGCTGGGTGATCTTTAAACTCCACGACCTCACTCGCTGAATAGCCCAGCACTGCTGATAACATACGGGACCTAACTCATTAAGCCACGAAACCTCCATTCACTATAAAAGGTGCCTTTCACGCAATTCAGCTTTACAACTAAAATCTGGTATTTCTTGTTTAAAGAAGACGCTCGCTACTCCCACATGCCACTAAATGACATATGACGTATATTAAGCAATTACGACAAACAATCTTTTTGCCTTGATAACTGTTTTAATTATGTACCGTATTTACTTAGGAGCCCGGCAATTTTCCTTAGATAAAATAAAAACTATTCCCTTTGAAAATTTTAGTACTTCTTTCATTGTCATTTAATTTGCTTGTCTCTCTCTCTCTAGTTCTCCCTTACACGTCTCGTTATTAAAAGATATAAGGCCCGATTAAAGATATTGTAAGCTGTTCTACGTTTTCTTGTCTAATATTTCTTCGCTATCTCTATTTATTTTGTGTTATCTTTTCCATGAATAAAAGCTTATAACGAAGGAAATTTTTCCGTCATTTTTGTAAACGCCGGGGCTCGAACCCGGGTCCCCGCATTCCGGAATAAGTCACTCTACCAATTGAGCTATCTGCCTTTATGTCGTGTGCGTCCTGCTGGAAGGTACGTCACCCCCCCCCCCCCGAAAGAGGGCCGGGGCATGGCCCACGGCTCAGCCGTGACCATGAATCGTTGCAGGCTGCCATCCTCTGTAGAACGTGCACTCGAGAACCCCCATTCAACCTAGTGTGAGAAATGCAACGTCACACACATATATTTTTCGAAGCGCTGGAGAAGGGATTCTCTGATTTTTCCTATCTCGCGGTGTGGAAAGAACATCACACCATTGCGAGATTTTGAACGACCGGGTCATCCGGAAAGTTCGGGTGCCATTAAATGAAGTAAATTTCTCCCTCATTTTTTGTCATCGCCGGGGCTCGAACCCGGGCCCTTCATTCCGGAATAAGTCACTCTATCTGCCTTTATGTGGTGTGCGTCCTGCTAGCAGGTAAGTGACAAGCTGTTCTCTAAGATTCAGAGGTTAGCTCCTCAAAGAAAGCCCATCTGCCAGTTTATAGTTTAAAACTGATGGAACTAGATTTTATTTAGTGTTTATGTATCTAATGTCTCCCTTTACAACTATCTCGGCATACAGTTCGAGATTGACAGACATCCATCATTTGTCTCCCAGAAAATTTTTTGTACTTCGTACGCATTATCTTTTTCCCTACCATTTCTGCCAAATAAATTCTCTTAGTACACTGGCGTGGAAAAATTGAGGACGAGACGGTTTTTCGAATGTAACGTCGTGCAGAAGTGCTCCACATCGACTCAAATCATACCATAAGATCCCCAAGATGCAAACATATGGGACAAGTGAGCAAAACCGTCCAAACAAGGAATCCAAAAGATACAAAGGCACTTTATTGAAAAGGTAGCTTCGAGCACAACTGGACAGAAGACAGAAACGTCCATGTGACAGGCGGCTGCCAAGAAAAATCCAGTCTTTAGTAGGAGATATGATCACCCCTGACTGCGTTGCAGGATTTACAACGTCTGTCCATGCTGAGGACGAGGTTGTCAAGGAGCTGTTGAGGCATCGCGGCCCATTCCTCTTGTAGCGCCAATCGCAGCTGCGGAATCGTTGCTGGCGGCTGGTGACGTGTTGCCAAGCGTCTCCCAAGAAGATCCTACATGTGTTCGATTGGATTTACGTCCGGGGACCTTGCGGGCCAAACCATTCGTTGAATATCTTCACTCTCCAACAGCTCTGCGACAGCCACTGTACGATGAGGTGTTGCGTTTTCGTCCACGAAGAGGAACTCAGGATACACAGCACCTCTAAACAGACGCACGTGAGGCAGGAGAACCTCGGTGCAATAGCGGACACCAGTGACTGAACCTCCTTGGAAGATGTGGAGGTCAGTACGGCTACCAAGCAAGATACCGCCACAAACAAGAACTCCGCCACCTCCAAACTGGTCCCTTTCGATGATGTTGGAGGTGTGATTGCGTGTTCCCTGCTCACTCCAGATGTGTGTACCTCCAGAATCGCTCGTCAGACTAAATTGGCCCTCATCCGTAAAGAGAACTCGACCTCATTGCTGATGTGCCCAGTTCTTGTGTTGCTGGCACCACAGAAACCGCCGTCTCCGACGAGCAGGCGTTAATGGCACACACCGTACTGGTCGTCGTGCAAATGGACCACCTTTGCGCAACCTCCTGTCCACGGTAAAACGCGTTAACGGACGTCCAGTTGTCTGTTGCATGCGCCTTGCGATTTCTCCCGCTGTCTGCCGTCTGTCTCTTCTCGCCTGTAGGACAATATACGGGTAGTCCGCCGCCGTGGTTGCTCGTGGACGACCACTGCTAAACTCTCGGACAGCTGTTCCTGCCGTTTGAAATGCTCTCCAAGCTCGTGAAACGATGCTGTGAGCGATCCTGAACTCCTCGGCCACACTAGACACACTTCGAACTTCTTCCAACTTCTCAATGAAGCGACCTTGGGTAAAGTCATCTAGATGTCGTCTACTGGATTGCCTGTTGGCCATATCACACGGTGGCAGCAACTCGACGTTGTTCAAACCGATGTACACCGTGCAATAACTTTCACCGAATTGCTGAGCGTACACCGCCCGTGTGCTTTATACCCTTCCGGCACTCTTCCCCCCCGCCCCCTATGTCATGCTGCATATATGCGCATGCCCTACCGTACCGGACCCTAGTCTATCTCATGAGTGGTCTTTCGGTCCGTTCTGCCCATAATTTTTGCACTCCAGTGTACGAATACCTCCACTCATTCTTTCAACATGGCTCGACCGCCTAAGGATATTTGTCTGCACCTAACAAAATTTTGCTGCACATTACACTCCTGCAACGCATCTTCGTTCTTCACACGATAAGATAGTATCTCTCCATAAACCCCCAGTAAGTAATGCATCTCTCCAAGGCATGTAGTCTGCCTGTTCTGTAGTATCCAGGTTTCAATGCCATACATCAGAGTTGAAAGAAATATTCTTTCATACACAGCTACGCATTCGGGACTTTTCTGAGAGCCCATCAAAACCAGAACTCAAAGACTGAATTCCTTCTAAACCAGTTATGACTTTCAAAGGTTGAATTTACTCTCCTACTAATTTCGCAGTATAAGTTGTGTTCTCTGTCAAACACGCTTCTAAAATATGTAAATTCATTCACCTGGCTTATCTCTGTACCATTTAGACTGATCTGGCGTTCAGTACTAACAGTTTGTTTCTTAAAAATAATTACTCTGATTTTTGTCTTATTTACACTCAGTTCGAATGCCATACAGACTTCGTACATCCGGGTCAATGTACTCTGCAACTCACTTTTGCTTTCTGCTAACAAGACGGACCTCATTCTCGGAGTTTTATTTCCATGACCGATCTGTAAAAAGACAATGATTAAAGTTGTCATATTTAAATAGATTTAACTGTGTGACGTGCTACAAAGGTAAAGCCCCTGTCAAGATGAAAAATAAGCAGCGATATATTCCGTGTAGCTTAGTTGGGAGAGCAACTTACTCCGGAGTGAGGGGATGCGAATTCGATTTCCGTCACGGAAAACCTTGAGTTTTCACATTGGTGCCCATACCTAAAAATTGATGTACTGGCTGTTGGATTCTTCGAAAAATGTGTGATGTTTGTTCCACATATACACTGACGAAAAAAAAATCCCAACACCACGAAAAAATAGTTGTAGAGGAATGAAATGGCGGCAATACATTTGTATAGGTAATATATTTAATCGATTAAGGTTTCAAGATCCCAGCTTAATGTAAGCGCGAGAAGAGCCATTTTAAATGTGAAATGCTGGTACATTAATAACCGGTGTAACCGCCAGAATGTTGAATGCAAGCACGCAAACGTTCATGCATTGTGTCGTACAGGTGCTGGATGTCAGTTTGTGGGATGGAGTTCCATGCCTGTTGCACTTGGTCAGTCAATACAGGGACGGTTAATGCTGGTTGGGGGTGACGCTGGAGTTGTCGTCCAATGATGTCCCATACGTGCTCGATTGGTGAAAGATCTGGTGATCTAGCAGGCCACGGCAACATGTCGACACTCTGTAGAGCATGTTGGGTTACAACAGCGGTATGCGGGCGAGCGCTATCCTGTTGGAAAACAACCCCTGGAATGCTGTTCATGAATGACAGCACAACAGGTTGAATCACCAGACCGACGTACAACTGTGCCGTCAGGGTGCGTGGGATACCCATGAGAGTGCTCCTGCTGTCATAGGAAATTGCTCCCCAGACCATAACTCCAGGTGTAGGTCCAGTGTGTCTCGGCCGCAGACAGGTTGGTTGCAGGCGCTCACCTGGCCTCCTTCTAACCAACACACGGCCATCACTGGCACACAGGCAGAACCGGCTTTCATCAGAAAACACAACAGATCTCCACTCCGTCCTCCAATGAGCTCTAGCTTGACACCACTGACGTCGCAAACGGCAGTGGTTTGGAGTAAGTGGAATGCACGCTACAGGGCGTCTGGCTCGGAGCTGTCCTTCAAGTAACCGATTTGTAACAGTTCGTTGTGTCACTGTGGTGGCAACTGCAGCTCGAATTGCTGCCGCAGACGCGGTACGATGCGCCACGGCCATACGCCGTACACGGCGGTCTTCCTTCTCAGTAATGTCACGTGGCCGGCCGGAACCCGGTCTTCTTGAGGCAGTACCTTTCCTTGACCACCGCTGCCAACAATCATGCACAGTGGCTACATTCCTACCAAGTCGTTCTGCAATATTGCGGAAAGAAAATCCACCTTCTCGTAGCCCTATTACACGACCTCGTTCAAACTCCGTGAGCTGTTGATAATGGCTTCTTCGTCTTCTTAAAGGCATTCTTGACCAATATCAACACACTACGTCGAATCTCAACGATAACTAACGCTCACGAACGTTACAGCGCGTACTTACAGCAAACCTGCTTTGCATGTTCCGAGCGGCACTACTAGCGCCACACGTATGCGCCGAGCGCGAAATTTGCATAGACGTCATCTCACAGATGTACTCTCACCGCCTACCAACTGTCGTTTATCTAACACAACCCCTTCGTGGTGTTGGGATTTTTTTCCCGTCAGTCTATAGTTTAGAATTAATTAAAGTTCGTTCTTCGCTTAAAAAAGAATTGAGAGGAAGATGCTGTCACCATCTACAGAGATAAAGCAAGTGTCAAGACAACAAATCTGCTGCGTTCCATTCTGCCTGGGTGGCTTAGTTGGGAGAGCAACTTACTCCGGAGTGTGGGGGCACGAATTCGGTTCCCAGATTCGCTTCTCGTCACGTTATTTCTCGTTATTCGATTCCTCGTATTCGATTCTCGTCACGTTTTTTCTCGTTATTTCGCGGATTCGGTTCCCGTCACGGTAAACCTTGTGTTTTCACATTGGCGCCCAAACCTAAAAATTGATGTACTGGCTGTTGGGTTCTTCGAAAAATGTGTGATGTTTGTTCCACATATAGTTTAGAATTAATGAAAGTTCGTTCTTCGCTTTAAAAAGGAATTGAGAGGGAGATGATGTCTCCTTCTACAAAGATAAAGCAGGTGTCAAGACAACAAATCTGCTGCGATCCATTCTGCCAGTGTAGCTTAGTTGGGAGAGCAACTTACTCCGGAGTGCATTGGCGCGTATTCAATTTTCGTCAGGGACAACCTTGTGTTTCCACAACTGTCTCAAAGGATTTATTGTTTTTTCCTTTCCCTTCATTAATCAAATCACTACACCTTTCCATTTTGTTTTATGTGTTAAAACATTTTCAAGTTTCAGTTATACATAAATTACGTTCTACTTCCATTTTTTTTTCATTTTGATTCATACAGTGACTTATGAGGTTATGCAACAAGAGCTGACTGGTACAAGTAAACTGCTTCTTTAGTGGCGAAGTGGTTTAAACCCTTACTTCTGGCCGTTCTTATGAGTAGCTCCGGATGAGGCATCAGCGGGATTTTTGTCATACGGCACCTGCTCCCATCCTTTCCTGGAAACAGTGGCCCTAAATTAGGGATGAGTGACTGCTTATAGCCCTCAGTGATCACGGTGGTTGTTAACTCACACCTTTCCCCCTAAAGAGTACAAGTGAAATGTTCTTCACAATCTGTTTTTACCATGTCTTAAAGAAAATACAAAGAGCTCAACAAAAATTCTAATCTCTCAGCTCTTTAAAAATTAAGTGCAATGGATCCCACTTAAGAAGTTCTCGCTTAAAAGTTTTCCCGTTTAAGAAGTTTTATTTTTAGAGTCCCGATTTTTTTTTCATAGTGCTAATGTTAATTGTTCCCACTTAAGAAATAACGATGTTTCAAGTTTTTCGGTTTAAGACGTTGTAAGTGTCACAAGTTTTTAAGTAAGAATATACCATTTTGGAACTCGTCCAGCCGATAAGTACATGTCGAAGAAGTTGGAAGAAAACGTTTCTTAATTCTCCCCATGCATGTAGCAAGCGAAACCCCGGCCGGCTTCCCACGGTCAACGCAGGGGGTCATATTTACTCCCCCCCACTTCTTCTGCGTCTGCCCTTTGTGTATCACAATCGCCTTATCTTTGGGGCTGGGGAAAGGCTGGGAAAATAAACACCTGCTGAAAGTTTGTCATTCTGTCAGAGTTAGGTTCGGAAGTTGCACCTCGCATACGTGGAATTAAACGTTTAGTTTTATTGTTGAAATGCGTAGCTATAAATATGGCGTCTAAAGTATTTGTCATTTTCTTGTAGTACTTCCGTCCACAATGAGTAGAGTTTAGGTCCCAGCCGCCCACAGCGAGATCGCCTTTTGAGCAGGACACAGAAACGGAAGGAATGAGAGCAAGTCTAGCGACTTTGACAGAACAGTTTGTAGTGAGATTAGAGTACAGTAGATGGCGCCACCGTACAAGTACGATGTTGCACGAGGTACGATGTTGCACGAGGTACGATGTTGCAGAGGGGTGTGAGAATTTCCAGGGGGGGGGAGGGGTCATAGGAAGGGATACCCATTTAACCAGTGGGTTCAGCCTGGGGGCCTTCACTTAACGTGCTCGTCCGATGCACGGCGGATATTCAGCGATTGTTAGTAAACCACACCATCTCTGAAAGATCAGCTCAGGATCGAACCTGAAGACCTTGCATTGACAGTCTGACTCGCTAACTACTAAGCCATCCGCGGCTCAAAAATGGTGTCTAAAGGCATCAAAAGAAAAGCTTTATCTGTGGTTGAGAAACGAAACATTATTACGAAAGTTGATGAAAACCCGCTTTTAACTAGGGTGCAGATAGCAAAAGAACTAAATTTACCTGTTATAACCCTCAACGGTATAGTGGCAAAACGTTGACAAAGATGTTCCCACTTTTGAAATGCAAAATATCGACGATATTTGCGACATCGAAACGTAAGAGGACGTTGAACCAGAAACGCAAGAAGATGAGTGCAAATTCAGCTAAAGCTGGTAAAGCACTAGCAACTTTTCACCGCTTTATAGAAAGCCACGAACGTTTTCCAACGGACATAATGAGAAATTTGAGGGGAATCTAGCGGAAAAAAGGAAAAAACAAACGCTTTTAGATCAGTATTTTTGTAATCCTGTAGCATAATAAATGTAGCTTTCAATCCTCATATCCAAGTTTAAATGGGTAAGTTGTGAAATTTGTGGTTACTTTAAAATTAACTAAAATGTAATTTCTGGATTTAATCTATGCAAAATTTTTTAATCGCTAAAGTCTTACAAAACTCAATCAGAGACTTCCCGTTTAAAACGTTTTCCCGCTTAAGACGTTTTCATCGCTTCGTCCCAACGAAAACTTCTTAAGCGGGATTCACTGTAATTTATTTTTATATTGCTAATACGTATTATTCGTATTTTGTTTGCCGTGTTGTTCTGCGCAGTGTTATGTCTTCGTTGAAATTAAATTCGTATTTGCTGATGCTTATCCAGCAGTAAATTGTAACCCACGAATTTGAGAATACCCCCAAAAGTTATTTGTATGCTCACTTACCTACCGTGTGTATATATGAATCGACGACCATGTTAAAGGTGACCTAGAGTTTTTTTTATGTTTTTTGAAGGATAGTCATTTTTCAGATCCATCTCTTTTAGAATGCTCAATATACGTGTGACCACATGTGGTTCTGTATCACATGCTTTCTTAGATAACTGTTCTCGATATATTGTTCTTGTAATTGGCTCATGATGCTCTCCGTAAAGCCAAATCAAATATTGCTTATTTTTACTGCTTTTCGTAATCTCCTGACTGTTGTTTTCACAAATATTTTCGCAAGATGGGCTCTCAGTTTTATAACTATGTAGTAATCACATTTGAGAACGTCTTCTTTAAATTTAAAAATGACTCTGTACTTACCTTCAATCATCCAGAATTTATTCACTCTCTCTAAAGTCTGTTGCATATTTTCAGAAATTCCAAAGTTGTGTCGTATAAATTTAATTTAAACTTCCCATTGAGTTTCTATGTTCTCGTGTAAATTTGGTTTCTTTTCGTTAAAGGTTTTTCTGACTTAAAGACACATTATTCCTCCCAACGAGGTTTTCAAAGTTGGCATCTTGGCAGTGTGCCAAAGTTCATTAAAAGGTAAATAAAACGAGTGCGCTGCGTTCGAATTGCTGAGAGCTGTGTGCGATAGCTATGTGTTAGGTGAACGCGATAAGAGGTAAGATTGCACAATAATATCGTACGAATATTAGGAGAATTCAAATTCGTGCAGAAATAGTCTAAAGTAATCGAGGTAGTTACCTTCAATGCACGATCTTAGGATCGTGCATTAAAGGCAACTACCTCGATTACTTTGGATCGTACGAATAGATTTATGTAGATTATGTTCTGTTACAGCATGCAAGAGCTTGATAAATGTGTCTTGTTAAGAAGTAGTTAGGTAACAGTTTGAATTGCTCGATATGCAAAATAAAGACTTTGTATGCTAGCTTACTTACTATACTTACTTTCCATTTTATTTCATACAACCTACATCCAATAAGTTATTGGAGTGACCATAAAACTGACGAAACAGTAGTGAGATAAAAATATCACGTGTATGCCAGAAGACAGCAGTCCTTCGCCAATCAGGGAATAGCTGGAAACCAGTTTATACCGGTAACGACAGGCGGCAGACGGTCATTAAGGGAGTCATAGCAAGCGTCCTCGTCCCATTTCATTTCAGTCATGGAAGAGCAGAGAGTAAACATCCGCTTTTGATGGAATCTGTAAATCAGATACTTTAACTTACAGAATGTTAAAAGAAGTGTATGGAGATACAGCAGCATTATTCCGCAGCAAAGTTTTCGAATGTTATGAACGGTTTCGTGATGGGCGGTAATCCTTTAATGATGATCCGAGATCTGGGCGCCCCTTCAGTGTGCTGACACAGAAAAAAATTCGAAGAAGAGCGGAATCACTAATACAAAGATTGCCGAATTACAGTGAGACTTTTCACTACGTCGGTGGACATCAATAAGTCTATCTGCCGTAAGATTGTACGTAAGGATCAGGGAAAAAGAAAATTTAATACCAGATTGGTACCTCGCATTCTGAATGATGACCAAAGGGAGCCTCGCTCATCGATTTGTTCCGTTCTGTGGACACTGCAGCCAAGGATCCTGATTTTTTGCTCCAGAATTATTGCAGAAGATGAAACCTGGTGCTGCAGTATGATCCACAAACCAAGCGACAAAGCGCTGAATGGAGAGGTACCCACTCACAATATCATACAGACAACACATCTACTCAACTAGCCGGGACAAAACAACTTGCAGACATCCGAAAAAGTGTCTTCCAGAACTGTTTTCAAGATCTTCAGATATGCTGGAAACTGTTGTTGATTCAGAAGGGAGGTATTTTGAAGGTGACCAGCATTAATTGTAAGTATGGTACCTTTTTATATTCATTAATGCGTCAGTCCTTGAACTTCTCGGACGTAGGTTGCATAGCAAAACACTCTCTATTCAAGATTCAGTTATCACATCCTCGTCTTGATTCTTGCGAATTGTCTACAACTTGTATGTTTGACATGCCTATCTGACGAAAAAACTGGAAACTGAATTGTAAGTGTTGTTTCTTCTGACTTCCGGACTCTGGACTGTTCACTTAAAAGTGTTTTATCAGAGACTGTCAAGTTTGCAGCTTCTATAAGCAACGTGTTAAACTTTAACGGCTCTACGTTGAAGTCGATAACTTAAACCATAATGTTATACAGCAAAAGACCTTTAAATGTTTAGAAAATGGATTAACATCATAAGTGTCTGATTTATGTTACAGGATGAATAGTAGAATAAAGCATTTGGTGATTGTTCATGCATATCCTGTAAACAAATCTGCCGGTAGGCTTCTGTCACATCTCGTTTTTCAGTACACCATTTGAAAAGCCAGAAACTATTTTGCAGCATGCAATTCTGATTAACTGATTAATGCCTTTTCATAACCACACAAAAATTTTGAATTTCTCTCCAATTTAATTGCAGGTACGCATTCTTCGGACTTACTGGCATACATTGACGGGCTTGATTGTTAGACTACCCCTGTCCTGCAAGATTGTAGCAGCAAAAAGCCCGGAAAATATACGAACGGCACAGGCGGTGAATTTTATTTGGGAGCCTGTCAATGGAGAAAGGATTTGTCAATTAACTTGTTTATTTTTTTGTTTGCACAATGTAAAATGTACCCATGTTGACCGGTAGTCATCGACAGGTCGGCCTGAAATGAGTACGCGAAGTGGAAACTGGACGATTTGAAAAGAGTCATTTGATTCGACGAGTACAGGTTACAGCTCTTACGTGCAGATGGAAGAGTTCATATTTGACACCACGCGGGTGGACAACTCCAACCCGACTACACGGTTAAGGGGTAACACGTTCACAACTGCCGAATCAGTGGCGTGAGCTTTGTTTTCATGGGCATCCTTCTGTCACCTCATAATGCATTTTCATCACTAGATCCTACCCGCGCATTATTTCGGACCAGCTGCTGCCTTCCATCTCCGAATGGCGCTGGACTCTTAACAGTAAGACAACGCTCGGTGTCACAATTCCCTCATTGTGCAAGACTTGTTCGAGGATCATGCCCTGGCAGTTCGTGTGCTCCCGTTGCCTCCAAATTACCCCGAATCGAATCCCATCGAGCATTTATGGGATGCAGTGGAACACTCGAGCATTTGTGGGATGCAGTGGACATTCGTAGGTCCATACTGTTGCCGTGCTTTGTTGCCAAACTCAAGGTCATGATTCTGTCCATCTGGTAGTGGCGCACCGATATTTTTTTTGAGGGGGTTCGTCGTTTTAATCGATTAAAAATTGCTTAAAATTTCGATTAATACAATTTGTACTATTAATAATCATGGTTTAAGTGTTATGAGGCTCTGTTAATTAAGAAAGAACTGGTTTTTGTATAAATACCGTAGTTCGAAGGTGACCTGCGTAGCCTTCTACTTACAAAGACGACACTTTTCCCGCTTATAGCCCTGTCATAAAAGTGAGACTGACCATCCGTATGAAGAAAAGTTCGAATGCCTCCCTGAACAAAATATCCTCACCCCTAATAAAACTCCCTTCGCTTTCCGCAATTTTGATGCCTGGCACAATAAAATGCAGCCGACAACGGGAAAGACCACTTCAATGCGATCACAACGCGCCACTTAAGCAAGATTGCTACACATAGTTTACGAACATTTCGCATATCCTCAACTACATTACATTTAAATTGTACGAGTGAAATTTGCAACACGATTCTTCTATACTTTTATAGTTGTTTAAAACGGAGAAAAGCGGGAAATTAGTGATGCTAACAGAGGTGACGCGTGTGTCAAGACGGCAAAGTTGCAGCAACAAACTCCATTGGTGTAGCTTAATTGGGAAAGCATTCGGCTCCGGAGCAGAAGAATGAAAGTTCGAGTTCCACCCCCGGCAAATTTGTGTTTTCATAATGCACGCTATTTATTTTGCGTTATCTGTATGTACGCTATTTATTTTGCGTTATCTGTATGTACGCTATTTAATTTGCGCTATTTATTTTGCGTTAGGTCAGTTGGATTCGATGCCACGCCAGCTGTACAACCTACAAGCAAAGACCCAAGAAACTAAGTTCCTTATGAAAATCATGACTTCTGTTTCCCAGGAAATTAAACAAAAAGAAAAACCTTTTATGTCAGCTTTCTCATTAAGTTTCGAAGTCCAACATCAGCATGATTTTGAAAGTAATGGATTTCAAAATGAGCAATGTGTTCCATTATTATTATTTTTTTTTGGCAGGGAATCTCAGATTCTATACGTGCCAGTTTCATGTTTCTTTTCCTTTTGATTTTTGCTGATTGTCGCGTATAACTATTCCTTTTTAGTAGGCAGACAGTAAAGTTTCATTTCTCGCAGCAAAAAATGTGTTTCTTCATGCAGTCAACTAGTATCGAATTCCAGACATTCATTTGGTGATGGCTTGCTTTCAAATGTTTCTTTTACTTTTTGGTTTTCACTTCATTGACTTTCTGAGAAAATATTCGAAACATATTTGATCGTGATTGACTGTTCATCAAACGGGACAAATGGACTGACGGTAAACGAAAATCAAAAGCTCTTGGTTTCTGATTTTAATCGGACTGTGAGTAAAAGCAGCTAACAATAACTCACACTTCAAGCATTACTCTGATTTAACATGTTTGTGTAACTTGTTTTTTATTACCTTTGCACGGGGAATCCTACGAATGGTCGAATAAAGACGTTGGAACTGGGTGGAATACGGTAGCGTCAATTTCTAAGAAGAAAGAAGCTTACAAAAATCAACTTTTTGCCGAAAAGAAAAATGTTGGTTATCTCATTTTTTGTTACTTCTAATATTTATTGAAATATTAAAAATATAGTTACAGAACTGATGAACACTAACTGTATTTGTTCTAACCTCGTCTTATGTTCAGCATTGACTCATCTGTGAACGAAGATAAGAAAATTACAAAATTTTACCCATTCGACCTACCCTCCATATCGATTTATAAGCCGAAAAATGCGGTAATCAAAACTCAAACATTAACCGAAATCGCTCCTGTTACCGAAAATTACCCTAATATTTAAACTACCCTTATTTAGAATTTCCCTAGCGTACAACAAATCCGAGGAATTCAGTTTTTTTCGTGTTTTCGCGGAAAAGACTTTATCAAAAGAATACTTCGTTACTTCACGGAATAAATCACGGAAAATGGCTCGGGAATTTCAGAATTTTTTACAATGTGGAGCACAGAGGGTTACTATAGTTGACCTTTGACGTTTCAGGGAGTGGAAGAATAAAGACTTTGGAACTGTTACGTTATTCTCTCATGCTGATTCTTTTCTCTGGGAGTCAATAGTTAATTAATTGAGCAGTGAGTTTGAATATATGTTCTCCAAAAATCTCCATGAACATTTAACTAAGAACTTAGCTAAACACTTAAAATATATCAAATAAAAAGCTGTAACGATGTGTGTGTGTGCTTCAGTTTAATATTTAAATACATAAATTATAGTGAATAATTCCATATGGCTCATGGTATAGTACATATTGTATGCTTTGTATTCACATTTTTTTACAGCGCTTTCTGATTTTCTACCCGGTAAAAAAAAAAAAAGTCAGCATCTTTTTTTGCTCAGTCTCTTGTATGATTTATGCGATGATCTTTTGATCCGCACTTTCTGCAGCAGATGGCGATGACGCATTTGGCAAATTGCGGAGAATTCAAATAAATGTATTGCCTTTGTTACCCTCTCTTCACTCAAAATAAGTCTGTCAAGAACTTAAAAGCTTCCAAGTGGTTTAATTATACATTATATCTCAACTTCTGCGCCTTAAACATTCGTATGAGCTCATGAGATTTTCCACTTAAAGGAATCAAAGAAAGAAATTCACACTTGTCACATAAGTGTTGTGTGTTGATAGATTATTGCTTAAGCTCAAGGTCCAGCGGCTGCTTCCAGCAACAGCAACTACAGTCACTAGCTGCTATTAATATGGTGATCTTTTGACCCGCACTTTTTGCGGCGGATAGCTTTGACGCATGAAAGAAAATCAGAAGGATTCAAATAAATATACTTTCTTAGTTAATTTACTCTTTAGTGAGAGCAACAGACATAATTTTTGTGAATAATCTATATATTAATTCTATAAGGTTTTGTACTGTGAGTCCTATTTTGGGAGAACGGCTGAACGTAAAGATATGGTTGAGGTATCAAAATAAAGGTCTTACCATGTAGATGTACCAGTCGAAGAGAAAAATGAGATTGGGCCAACGGTTTGGGCGTTGTGGGGCGGCAAAGTTCCCATGTAAAGTCTATGGGAGAAGCTTGAGGTTGACTTTAGATCGCCTGCGGTTGACTCACGCGCTGTTGAAGGCGAAAGCATGGAGGGCCTGAGATAGACCAAAGTCCGAAGGCTTATCTTTTCTGAACGAACCGTTGCGCAAAGCAATGCTAGCAGGCAATGGTACCAAAGTTCTCATCGGAACAGCGAACACTCTCGAAGACCTGATTGCGTTATGCCGTTGGACTCATTCGATCCAGTTTATTCACGTAGGTAAGACGTTTCCCATTATGTAAATATGTAAGTAAACATCCCTTTGACCATTGTTAGATGGTCGTTAAATCTTCAGTAAACCATGAAAATCACGAACGTGGACAATTGTCTTTACTTAAGTGGTTGAATGAATTTGCCAAACAAAAAAAGGTTACATTTGTGATTTCATATGAGTTTATTCTTAAAAAACAAAGCAAAAAAAAACTGACCGTCGATTCCGGCGGGTGAAGAGTATTCGCAACGCAAATCTCATTCCAACAACATTTACAAACACAGTTGTGACTGAAGATGAGAGTTACAGAGTGCGCTATCCAGTTGAATTTTTGCACACGATCGAGATGAGTGGACTTCCGCCTCACATTTTACGACTGAAAAAGGGTGCAGTCACGATGCTCATCACGAACGTGGCCTCCCCGGTGGCGCTGTGGTCTAAGCGCTGGCTTATGATGATTCCTTCGTAAAGGGTCCGAGTTCGAATCTCGGTGAGGCATGGATGTTGTGTTTGTCTTACGGCACTAGCTCTCTCCCTTCTCTGGAGTCAGTGGCCTCAAATTAGGGGCGGGCGACAGCTTATAGCCCATTCATTTGGTCACGGTGACCGTCAAACCTTCAATCAAAAAAAAAAAAAAAAAAAAGAAAATCACGAACGTGGACTATTGTCTTTACTTAAGTGGTTGAATGAATTTGTCAATCAAATAAAGTTTACATTTGTTGTTTCATATGAGTTTATTCTATAAAAAAAAAAAAAAAGAAACTATCTGTCGATCCCGACGCGTTTCGTCTAGTCGTATCTATTACACTATCTACCAACAAGTAATTGGACACCCCTGCAATCGACGATATCTGCGCTCCTGATACACGTCACGGACACCGCCGTTAAATATCGTGTGGGAAAACAACAACGCAACCAGTCGCATGCAAGATGCCACGCAGTTCGGAGATCTCTGATTTCGAGAAAGGTGTAATCGTCGGGTATCACAGAAATGGCTGATCCACACGTGACATATCCAGCGAGTTGAAGTACCCAAAATCGACAGTGGCCTACGTGATTGGCAAGTGGAAGATGAGAGGTGACTGTCGGTATGTGCCCCGACCCGGCAGACCCACAAAATTGGGAGTTACAGACCGACGGGTGCTGGCCAGAGAAATTCGGAAGAACCGCACCAAATCGATGGGCCACATCCGCGAGGAGTTTCAACAGGCATCCGGGAGTGTTCTTTTGATTAATACCACCCGTAAGGAAGTCCATCTGCTCGGTTATCATGGACGTGCTGTCGCCCACAAGCCTTTGATCACCAAGTCCAATAGCGCTGCTCGGTTAACGTAGCGCAAAGAACGTCGACAGTGGACCGTTGAACAGTGAAAACAGGTTCTCTGGAGCGACGATTCAATGTTCACCCTCTACCGTTCGGATGGCAGGGTCTCGGTTTGGCGTCTGCCTGGAGAACGCCTCCTGCGGGAATGTATTGTGCCAACTGTGAAGTTCGGCGGTGGTGGAATTATGCTATGGGGGTGTTTCTCCTGGTATGGCACGGGACCCTTGGCCGCAGTTCCTGGTAGACTCAACACCGAGACCTACTGCACCATTTTGGATGACCATGCGCTTCCTACGTTGTGGCAGTTTTACTGGGTGGACCCATGTTACTTTGTGGATGACAATGCTACCGGCCATGTTGCAAGGTCCACTATGGCTTGGTATGGTGACAATGGGGTTAATCAAATGGACTGGCCTGCGCAGAGCCCGGACCTTAACCCTATCGAGCACCACTGGGACGAGTTGGAGCGTCGACTTAAGGGGTGCCCCCACCGTCCGAAATCGGTGAAGGAACTGACCTGTCTTCTCCAAGCAGAGTGGAAGAAAATACCGCTACCCGTCGTACAACGGCTGGTTGAGAGTATGCCCCGGAGGGTCGCAGCTGTAATCGCCGCTCGTGGAGGCTCCACCAACTATTGAAGGTGAATAAACTTCGTTTTCCTTTGCTATCACAGGTGTATAATTTACTTGTTGGTAGATTGTGTATTTGAACAAGACATCATGCAAAACAAAAATATTTCATCCAACCGTATAACAACGAAGAAATAAATAAATGAAAACACGAATATCTAAGACGCACTCATAAACGTGCGGTTGTATAAAAAGAAATAAAGTCGATGCATGACCTTAATTTTTGTACGGCTTATTATGTAAATAAGGATGAAACTTGTGACGTACCTTCTTCACACGTAGCGCACATGTCAAAACGGTAAGTTGCAGCGATAAGCCTTTGTCAGCGTAGTTTAGCTGGTAGATTGCCCGACTCCGGAAAAGGAAGATGTAGATTCGAAACCCATCACCGGCAGGAAACAGGAAATTCGGTATGTTGGAGCAATAACGTAAAATGAACCTCATGACCTTGAGGTTCGAGAAAAATACATGCCGCTTCTTGGATACATCGTCTAGAATGAACGGGAATTTCTTCTTCTTCACTCCGAAAAATGTGTGACGCTTCTTCCACACGTCGCTTGGTATTAATCAGGATTTCCTCTTCTACAGAGAGCTCCTTCAAGCATAGTTTGTCGCCTGACCCGAAAGCCTGCAATTTCGAGCGCCGGTTTTTCTCAAGAATGAGATATATGTGACGTACGTACCTTTGCCGGAGCGGTTCAATTTGTAGAATACCCGACTCCAGAAAAGAAAAATCTGGGTTCGAATCCCATTACCGGTAAATGTTTTTCTATAATTCTGCGGTTATTTTAAAAACACGTGTATCTCATATCATAGGCAGTCTTAATTATATAAGTGCTAGGTGAAAGCCCGACAATAATGACGGGGGGAATAAGATATCTAGAGTAAACTTTTAATAACCACCAAGTATTTATTTTTTGTTTGTTTGTGCTGTCTAAATCTGAAAATATGTTTCATGAACATTACAAGAATACAAAAAAAAAAAAAAGGTATATTGGTTAAAGCAGGGATTCAACAATTGAAACAGGTGTTATATGGAAATATTTAAAATACTAGATAAAGCCCATCAATAATTTGAAAAATAAAATTTATGATTATTGACATTTATTTATTGCGTTTTTGAGTTCCACGTCAATAGATGGCGACGTTGGCTCACAGCTTTCTCAAAATTTCCCAAGGAGTTGGTTATGGAATTTGATACGACGGGCTGTATGTTTGTTACGTATTTTGTAAAACCTTTAGTTCCTATTTCGTCAACACTTTCTTGTAAACAACATTTTTCGTATACACTGACTGTGAACCCTGTGTCATTTTCCCTGTTCTTTTAAATGAACAATTTTTATCTTGACGTCGTCAGATCGCTGTACTCTTGACGTTGCCACATTCAGATGGCTAAACACAGGCTCAGGTAGTCACCCAAAATTCCCGATGTCAAGTTTGTCGTAATCGCCCCTGTGGTGCAATGGTCTAAGCGATGGCCTCTGATCATTCGTCCAAAAAAGGTCCTATGAGGCATGGATGTTGTATTTGTCTTACGGCACTAGTTCTCTCTCTTCCCTGAAACCAGTGACCCTAAATTAGGGACTTTATCACGGTGGTCGTTAAACTTTCCAACCAAAAAAAAAAAAGGTTTTCGTATCTCTAGAGCTGCCCGTGTGACGTAACGCATCTCTGACGTCTAACGTCGTCATGTGAAAATGATTTGGATTAGATGACGTCACACCAGCAGCCGTATTCTTTGTTGCTATGACAACAAAACAAAGTGGTATACGCGTGGAATGTTTGATGACGTCACCTCCACAAGAAGCTAAGCGGGACGTCACAAACACTTGTTTCTCGGTTTGT
This sequence comes from Macrothele yani, assembly GCA_039090855.1. NCBI lineage: Eukaryota > Metazoa > Arthropoda > Arachnida > Araneae > Macrothelidae > Macrothele > Macrothele yani. The sequence continues at coordinate 81,626,694 of CM077009.1, forward strand.
TGCTATGACGACTTAAAAAGTATCACGGAGGAGGAGGAGGGCTCTGGCAAATTATATATTAGATAATTAAATAGTCATTTTGGTTATCCGGTGCGCGAACAGCAGCTAGAAATTCGCCCTCAGTTAAAATGGCGCTCAGCACAGATCTCTATGGGAAAAACCATTCTTTCACGGACCGTTGGGACCACCCACGAACCAAAAGGACACCCCTCCTTTATATTCCCCATCATCGGTAGTGCTCGCCAGAGACCATTCAAGCTTAGCATTTAATAATAGTCAACTTCGAACGTCAGGATCACCTTCCTTCAAGCAACGGAGGGTGAAATGAAAATAAAACCGAGTGGTCATAAAGGGGGGGGTCTGGTACGAGGTTTCACAGAGTTAGGAAGGATTTTGCTCAGACACACAAGGCAGGGAGGAACGCTTTAGCACTGAATGAATAAGAAGAGATTTGGCGTGAAATACATCGAGAAAACCACCATACCCTATTGCATATCCATCATCCCGCTGAAATTATATACTACTATCTTAAGTAACATATTTATACACTGAAGAGCAATTGAATTACAGATACCTGTCTAGTAACGTGTAGCACCACCTTTCGACCTGATGACGGCGGCGATTCGTCTCGGCATGGACTCGACAAGACACCGGAAGCGTTGGGAAGCCATACGGATCCACGACCTCTGAACAGGCTCCCACAGTTCACGAAGATTTGATGGAGGGGAATCAGAGCCTCCAACATCTCTCTCGATGGCATCCCAGATGTGCTCGATGGGATTGAGGTCAGGTGACCTAGCTCGCCAAGGAAGTGAGGTCACGTCGGTGTAGTGTTCATCCAACCATTCGGATATAATTCGGGAGCGATGGCACGGTGCATTGTCTTGTTGGAGGATGAGGTCCCCACTGGGATGTTGAAGACGTACAAACGGGAGCAAATGGTCGTCCAGGATATCCCGGTAATGTTGACCTGTGAGGGATGATGTCACATGTACCAGGGGTCCCATTTCAATCCACGTAAACAGTCCCAAGACGAGAATGCCACCCCCACCAGCTTGAAGAGTACCCAGCTGGCAAGAAGGATCCATCGCTTCATGTGGTTTGCACCGTACTCGTATCTTGCCATCCGCATGTACCAACGCGAATCTCGACTCATCAGTCCAGGCAACATTTTTTTACATGTTTAGGGTCCAGTGGCGGTGTTCCCGCGCCCATGCTAATCTTTGCACCCTGTGATGTGCGGTCAGCAGCGGTACCCTCGTGGGACGATGGCTTCTGTACCACATAGCGAGGAGATGGTTCTGGATGGTGTGGCTGCTAACACGTTTTTGTGCACCAGCGTTAAATTGCCGAGTGATTTCTTGCACTGTGGACCGTCTATCCGCTATTACAATGCGAGCCAGCCGACAATGACCCCGCTCATCCGCACGCTGTTGTCCACGGCAGTTGGCCTTTGCAGGGATGGTTTTACCGGATTCAATGTACTCACGGTGCACCCGTGATACAGTGGCTCGTGAAAATCCCAGTGCCTGCACGACTACCGAAATGGAGTTACCCATTTGTCGGGCCCCGACAATTTGACCACGATCAAATGCGCTTAGATCCTTCGTCTTACCCGTATTGCGTTCGACTCTTACGTATTTCCTTCGCATCACTCCTTATATTGTCGGATCGCTGCAAACGTCTTGTCGTTTCCGTTTATAGGGCCGCCCACAGCGCCACATTTGCATATCGCCAGCTGTCTCTAATTCATTTGCTCTTCAGTGTATATATTATTAATATATTCCCCTTACCTACATTTAGAAAATAAATCCAAGTGGGCGAGCGTAATCATCTGTCATTGCATTCATTTCGTTTAGATATTTATTTATGTGCTTTCCTGCAACAACGAAAGGAAGTCCGCCCTGGTGGCGCAGTGGTCTAAGGCGCTGGCCTCTGATCATTCGTCCGTAAGGGGTTCGAATCCCGGTCAGGCATGGATGTTGTGTTTGTCTTACGGCTCTAGCTCTCTCCCTTCCCTGGAACCAGTGACTTTAAATTAGGCACGGGCGACTGCTTATAGCCCATTGAGTTGCTCAGGGTGGTCGTTAAACCTCCAATCAAAAAAAAACAAAAAAAACGACGAAAGCAACCTGCAAACAGCGACTCTTCTGATATATTGGCGCGCACTTCAGTACTTAACAATAACCACGCCAACACAGGCATTACAGACACCTGATAACAAAATAGAACATTTATTACTTTACTATTTCACACAAAAACGTAAACTGGAATGCACTCCGCGGTACAAACTAAACTTGTTGTCTTAGTCAAAGCTCGGCATATCCTACTCCTTCAATATCTCTTACGCTACTCCCCTACATCACTCACCACACGCTCATGTCATTAAGTGTCAATGTATCATTCCGCACTTTTGTGCATGGAAGTTCGTATTTTACAACCCCTCCTCACTCCAGAGGAACTTTTTCCAGTGGTAAAAAGTTCTTGTCATTTTACAATACAATAGTCATAGTTCACATAATGAGTCATAATCCATTTACATAGAGAAATATATGAGTTAATTTAAAAATTATCTTTACGTGTTTTCCAACAATTTCTATGTATTATATACCACAACCATAAACAAAAAACATGTTTTCACTAGCAGACACATAGCATGATCAAGGCAGATCATCTTAATTTGGAATCCTGCTCAGTTCATCTGCATTTTTGTGCATAGTTCCCGATCGATGAATTATGACAAAATCATATGCTTGTAAAGCAAGGGCCCCATCTCATCAGACGAACATTTGAACTTGCGTTGGTGCGTAACCAAACGAGAGGGTTATGATAAGTTTGTATGAGGAAATTTTGACCATCCAGGTAGCATTTCAGTTTCTGTACCGTAAATATAATGGCGGCACATTCTTTTTCACTGGTACTGTATGTCTTCTCTGCTGTCGAAAATTTTCTGCTTAGATAGAGTACAGGATGTTCAGTGCCATCTTCTTGTTCTTGCGAGAGGACGACTCCCATTCCTTGATCTGAAGCATCAGTTTGTAGAATAAATCTACGTTCATAGTCAGGGGCATACAGAACAGGAAAACTAGATAAAGATTTTTTTAGTTCCACAAAAGCTTTCTCACCTTGTTCTGACCATGTAAGTTTCTTCTTTACGATTTTTACCCTTCAAGATGTCTGTCAAGGGAGCTGCTATCGAAGAAAACATTGGAATTTATCTGCTGTAATATCCCGCCAGGCCTAAGAAAGATCTTACTTGCGTCTTGTTCTTTGGCGTAGGAAAATTTTGTATGGCCTCAACCTTTCGTTCCGCTGGTTTCCGATATCCTTGTTCAACAATATGACCCAAATACAAGACGTGATCTTGAGCAAACTTACATTTGGAAGGTTTTATGTTCAAGGAAACCCTCTGCAACTTCTGCAGCACTTCTTCAAGATGTATCAAACGATCCCCCCAGTTTTCGGAAAAAATGGCAACATCATCTAGATATGGTACGGCAATCTCTTCGCAGCCTCTCAAAAGTTCCGACATCATTTTGCTAAAGAAATAAGGTGCGTTCTTAAGGCCAAATGGCATCTTCAAGGTCTGACACGTTCCAAAAGTAGTCACAAACCCTGCCAATCGTTCAGCTCTAGCACTTAATGGAATTGGCCAGTACCCTTTTGTTAAATCTAATACTGTAATATACTTCGCTCCAGAAACCTTTTCAACTCTTTCTTCTATGTTGGGCAATGGATAGAACTGGGTCCTTGTCACTTGATTCAATCTCCTGTAATCAATACATGGGGGTGGATCTCTTCCGGGTACTTCTACCAAAATCATGGGTGATGTATAGTCTGATTCACCAACTTCTATAATCTTGTACTGCAGCATTTTATCTATCTCGGCTTTAACAATATTTATCAGCCTGGGCGACATTCTGTAAGACTTAACTCTTACAATAGCATTACTAGCTAGCTCGATATCATGTTCGACCAAATGAGTCTTTCCTGGAATATTAGAAAATATTTTCAAGTAATGACATAATAGTTTTTTCAGATCCTGAATTTGTTGGCCACTTAGGCGCTCTCGAAGTTTACTGTTCTACTCGATATCAGAGAAGTTAAATATATTTGGATTTTTTTCAACTTGCAGAAATTCAATCTCTTAATCCATTTCACCATTTTCACAAACGGGCAATAAGTTCACAAATTCTAGTCGTTTATGGTATGGTTTCAGCATGTTAATGTGATATACTTTGATGCTTTACATTTTTGCCTTCAAAGCTTACTACATAATTAGTCTCAGAAATTTTTTTCTCAATTTTCCCTGGTCCTTTCCACTGTTCCGCTAACTTATTTGGCCTGCAGGTAACAAAAACCAATACCAAATCTCCATCTTGAAATTCACGTTTTACCGCACTTTCTGTCATATCAATAATTTCTTTTCAATTGAGCCACTTCCATGTTTTTAATGGCAAGTTCTTGACATCTTTTCATCCTATTTATTACCTCAAATACATATTCAATGAATTAGTTTTCTTCTTCAGAATGACCCATCCATTTTTCATACAATAGTGTGATTGGCGTCCTCAAATTTTTTCCATGCACCAATTCAGCAGGCGTAAACCCTGTGCTTTCATGTGTCACAGTTCTCAAAGCAAACAGCGCCGCCGGTAACTGTTTCTCCCAATCCGGAGCAGACTCAAGACATAAACTCTCAACATCCTTCTAATAGTTCGATGGAATCGTTCTACCGGATTACTTTGGGGATGATATACAGAACTATGAGGAACTTTTACTCCAAACCGCTCCAGAAATTCTAGTGTCAAAATGTTTACAAAACTGGCTCCTTCATCAGTTTGAATTTCTCTCGGAAATCCCATGCGGCTAAAAATGTATAAGAAAGCTTGAACTACCGACTTGGATCCTACGTCTGGGACTGGTACTGCATCTGGATATTTGGATGACAAACACATAGCTGTAATTATGTATCTATTTCTGCTTGAAGTCTCGGGCAAAGGCCCACAGGCATCAACGTTGATCTTTGTAAAAATTTCAGGAATAATTGGAACTATTTTCAAAGGTGCTTTCTTTTTGTCCCCAGCTTTTCCAGCACGTTGGCATGAATCACAAGATTTTACAAATTCTTCAATGTCTTTATAACAGTTAGGCCAATTAAAATACTTCGTTAGTCTGTCTTTGGTTTTTGTCACTCGTAAATGCCCCGAAGTTCCCTCATGACACATGTTTTTTATTTGTTCTCTATATTGTTCTGGAACAACTATAAGATCTTCCCTCTTCGCCAATCTTGTTAAACTTCTTCTTCACCAACATCCCATTGCTTAGTACAGCATAACCATTTGCCTTTTTAAAATATGTTTTCCTCTATTTCTTTGAGAATTTTTCTCAATTCCAAACTTTGCCGTTGATCTTCTATGAAACTTTTTGAATCCATTTTTACCAACTCTAACATGGCTTTATCTTCATCATGCCTCAGTGGCAGAATTTCTTCTTCTAATTCACCTGATTCTTCGGAACACACAGCCTCTCCTTAAAGGGCTTGTTTTTCTTTCTTCCCTGAATCATTCTTTACTGAATTTCTCTCTTCGTTGTTTCGTTTCTGTTTTTCTTGATACTGAGTAACCACAACATTTACCTGTTCTGAATTAAGTGGCCCATCCATATCAATTTTTTTAACAAAGTGCCAGTCTTATTTCCAAGTAAATATCTACCTTGATCTAGCGACTTCCTAATCACTGCAGCCTTAGTTACAATATGACCTAATTCACATTCTAGTTCAACTTCTGCCAATGGTAAACAAACCTTTTGTTCATCCAGAAGATGCTGTACCCACACATGTTCTCCAGTAAATTCACCTGGCGACACATGCTCTTGACAAATGATATCAACGGAAGAACCTGTATCACGGAGAATAGGCATGGAAACTCCATTTATTTTTCCTTCAAAGGTATAGGATGCCAAGATATCCCCTTCAGTTTCCTCTCTGATTCTATTTACGCTTCCTGAGTTCTGTTATTTTAGCTTAGGACACTGAGGTCGAACGTGATCATAAGATCCACACTCGTAACATTGAATCTTCCGCCTGCGATCATACTTTTCTTCATTCTGAGATACATTCCGATTTGACCACCCTTGTCCTACATCTGACTTAACATAATTTTTGTTATAAAATCCATTTTTCCTAAACTTTCCCCGATCATAGTTATCTCTAGTTTTTCTCACTGCCTTGCATTTTCTTTGAAGCACAAAATTCATTCGACGAATTTTTCTTCGTTCCTCCTCTTACACTTTCATAATTGTCCAACATATCAGCCAAATCTGAAGGTGAGACAATATTTGACCATTTATCAATAAAATGCTCCCTTATTTCTATACGCACTCTCCACTTCAATTGATCTGTGATCATTAATTTTTTTAGCCCTTCAAAATCGCCTATTTTAAGTCTTGAAATCCATTCATTAAAATAATTTTCTAACTCAAAGGCGAAATCTCTCCAGGTCTTCTCTGATGTATGCATGTGTTGTGCAAATTTCAATCTAAATTTCTCTGGACTTAACTTATATCTTTTAAGAAGTAACCTTTTAAAATATTCATAGTTTTTAGCATCTTCCACATTTTCTCTGGCAATCAATTGTGATATTTCGTAGGGCAAAAGTCCTATCAAATTCGCGACCCCAATCTTCCCTTTTTATTTCTGCTTGTTGTGCTTGCCTTTCAAATAAAACTAAGTAAATACTTATATCACTGTCTTTTGGGTCAAATGTTTTCATCTAATGACAAAGTTCCAATGTCGGTTTATGAGAATTTCCATTTTCCTCCAAACTGCCTCCCAGCGGCTGACGTCCAGCTTCTATTCTGAGTTTTTCAAGCTCAAATTCCATTTGTCTTTCTGTTTGTCTACGTTTTTCAAGCTCTAATTCCATTTGTCTTTCTGTTTCTCTACGCTCTTTTATACCTGCCAAACGTTCTTTCATGAAATCCTCTTCATAACCTTCAAAGTTGACAATTTTATTTTTAAATCCAGAATTTTGATATTTGACGTAACTTCTATACCCAATTCTTCCGCCAACTGCAGAAGTTCTTCTTTGCGAGCTCTTCCTAAGAAAGCCATTTCAACAATGCCGAATTTAGACAGGTTCTACGTGTACCCAATGTTTATTTATTATCGTATATGTGTATACGTTTACAGAAATTGTTTTCAACTATATTCTACATTTACCTATACTCTAGACTCAAACAGTTGATCTGAATGTACTATTTCTTGACAGAAATTATTTCCTTCTATTATCGCACATGTGTATACGTTTACAGGAATTGTTTACAACAATATTCTAAATTTGCCTATACTCTAGGCTCAAACAGTTGATCTGAATGTACTATTTCTTGACAGAAATTATTTCCTTCTATATAATTCCGTGCCCGGAAACTTCTAAAAAACTTGCTTTGATATTTCATTCCTTTGGATAATTCTTTAACAACAACAACAAAAACAGTACTTACATAAACATATGACATAATGTAAATCCGATACGGAACTTGTTTGTTTTTTTCACGAACTAATTTCAAAAAACAAAAGTCACCATTCTTTGTTCTTCCCATATAACAAAGAGGAAAAAAATATCCCTGTCGCGTCGAATACGTTCTCACGCTGCAAGGTTTTTCATCTTATTGCTTCCCACGGTCCTAAAAACGCCGCCGAGTCTCGGATCTCGTCGGTGCCTCTATTTCTTTTTTTGTCTGTAACATTACAGACACCTGATAACAAAACAGAACATTTATTACTTTACTATTTCACACAAAAACATAAACTGGAATGCACTCCGCGGTACAAACTAAACTTGTTGTCTTAGCCAAAGCTCGGCATGTCATACTCCTTCAATATCTCTCACGCTACTCCCCTACATCACTCACTACAGGCTCAAGTCATTAAGTGCCAATGTATGATTCCGCACTTTAGTGCGTGAAAGTTCGTATTTTACAAGGCAAGCGCTCTTAACACTGCGCCACCAAAGCGGGACAAACGTTCAACGTTCAGACAAAGAAAATCATATTTTTTGGGATAAAAAAAAAAAAAGAACCTTTTGTCACAATGAGTGCACGTAAATATTAAAATCACTGTGATATTTTTACAGGGCTGTTCACCATGTTTTTTTCAATCCCTGCCACATGGGTTCGTTAAACCTTTGCTTACAGAATTTAGAAGTTCTGGGGTTTTAACTGTATTTTCCCCTATGGTGAAACAAATAATTGCATGCTAAAGTCAAGACTCGCTTATTTGTAGTGAAGAATCGGTTTATTCAGTGAAGTATACGTGTACAAATAAGTTTTAAAGCGTTTTTTGTGTGATGCATACCGCTACTTTACATATCCGACATTCCCCCACGTTCTTGTCATGTGACAGTAATGATCCAGAGTGTAAAATGTGACACGGAAATTGATTTGCCCAAGAGTCAAACGCACTTGCACATCGGTAGGTGACAGACAGCAAGCGATACTGCATTTATTCGACACTGCATTCGTTACGAATTCCATTAAGGAAAAAGTGCTGCAAAAGCATGTGCATCGATCTGTTCTGTTCTGGGGGAGAATATTGTATCGAAAAGCACGTGTGGGTTTTGGTTTAGACGGTTTAAAGCAGGTGATTTTGATTTTATCGATCGATAACGTATCGGCGCCACGCAGAAGGTTGCACACGAGGAACTGAAATCATTGCTGGACGAAGATTCGTCTCAAACGCAAAAGGAACTAGCTGAACAACTCGGGGTAACTTAACAAACCATTTCCAATAGTTTACGCGCAATGGGAAAGATTCAGAAGGAAGGAAAATGTGTTCCACATGACCTGAGCCAAAGGAACAACGTTGAGCGTGTCATGAAGTGTTTGAATCTGGTGGATAAATAACACAGAAAGTCTTTCCTATGGAAAATCGTTACGGGTGATGAAAAGTGGATATGGTACGACAATCTCAAACGCAAAAACCACTGGGTAGACCCCGGTAAAGCAACGACTTCGACACCGAAACGCAATATTCACTTCAAGAAAGTTCTGCTGTGCATCTGGTGGGATATGAAAGGGTGCTCTATTATGAACTATTGGAACATCATCAAACTGTTACTTCTAATCATTACAAGCAACAATTGCTGCGATTAAACTAGAAAATCTGTCGGAAACGTCCATTCACAGGCAAAGGATTGCGTCCCGTGAAGTTACTGCATGACAACGCTAGCCCGCATGTCGCGAAATCGGTCAAGGAAACGTTATTGACTGGTAAGTTTTGGAGCACCCGTCTTATAGTCCCGACATAGCTCCTTCAGACTATCATTTGTTCCGATCGATGCAGCATGGTGTGTCTGCTGTACGGTTCCGGACATGTGATGAAGTGCAAAAATGGGTTGACGACTTCATCGCGTCACACGACGAAGTATTATTCATGGCAGGAATTCGTCAGCTGCCCGACCGATGGCGGAAGGTGATAGATAATGACGACGCATATTTCGATTCGTAAAAGTATTATTTTTTTCTCTCAAATTACACGTTGCCTTATCTTAAAACGATTTAAAACTTATTTGTACACCTAATAAATGGGAGAAATCACTTTCGAGGAGCTTTGTCTTAATTTCTTTACTTTTTTTTTAGATTAATAATACGTTGATGTGTTTCTGCTTATTATTCCATTACGCTTTTTTTTCTCAGTTACATCGCTGTTAACTTTCCTTTTTCCGACTTTATTTCGCTATCAAAAATTACGCCATCTCGTCACGAAAAGGAAATTTTCACCTGTCCCATCGAATGGGGAGAATTTCCCTCCAAACTCCTGCTCTTCTCGGCTTCCTGTCTCAAATGAATCTAACCATTACGTGCCTTCTCCTGCATTTCTCTCCCTGGAGGAAATATCTTTCAAAGCTCCCTCCTTAAGAAACTAGATCAAGATTCCCTATGCTTTTTTCTTCCTTTCGGTCAGCTCGATGCCAACCTTGCTCTTTCACACCACTTAACATCATCTTGACATTCTTTTACACCTCATCGTTAACAATTTACTTCGCTTTGCATTTCTTCTTAGCGAACCCTATCTATCAATTCTACTTAGACCTACCTTGAAAATCTCTTCATTAAAGCGAATTGTTTGATACTCTCTCTTAAAAGATAAGCTCATTCATCCACTCACAGAGCAATGGGGCCTTAAAACTCCACAAATTCCTCTCTTTAACATGCTGGCAGAAAACTGGTGAAAAAACAAAAGACCGCTTCCAAATTTTCCCTGCAGAACTAACAAAGAATGGACGCGATTTTACCTTTCGAGATCTCAAAATGGCAATTGAAATTTACTCTTTCTAAAACCATGAGCCCAGGCTTATAATGTTATCAACGGTGTTGACAATGGCAGAACATTTTTACCCATCTGATTCCAGGTGCTTGATAGAAATGGAGTGGATGTCATGTAGCTGACAAGCTGCGAATCGATTTTGATATACTGGGTGGCTCAAAAGTTCGTTTAAATTTCAAAACTTCATAACAAGAGAAAGAACATGCGTGTACTTGCACGAAAAACATCAGTTAGTAAGGGAGTTTTGTTTTTCAGTGGAAATACTTTTAGTTCGAATATGCGACAAGAGGGGGCGCTTCATTCGCATGCAAGCCATGAAAAGCACTAAGTGATAAACTTCTGCTATTAATCGTTTGTGAATTGATTTTATTTCTGAAAAAGATGTGTGACGTACCTGCCAGCAGGACGCACACGACATAAAGGCAGATAGGAATCAGAACAAATGTCTGCGTAGCTCAGTTGGTAGAGCGACTTGTTCCGGATATAAGCGGCCTCGGGTTCGAATCCCGGCGTAGACCAAAAAATGACGGAGAAATTCACTTCGTTATAATGGCGCCCGAACTATCCGGATGACCCGGCCGTTCAAAATCTCGCATTGGTGTGATGTTATTTCCACACCGCGAGACAGGAAAAATCGGAGAATTCCTTCTCCAGCGCTTCGAAAAATAAAAATGTGTGATGTTGCATTCCACACAGCAGATTGACTGGGAGTTCTCAAGTGCACGTTCTACAGTGGATGGCTGCCTGCAACGATTCATGGTCACGGCTGACCCGTGGGCCATGCCCCGGCCCTCTTTCGGGGGGGGGAGATGTGACATACCTGCCAGCAGGACATAAAGGCAGATAGGAATCAGAACAAATGTCTGCGTAGCTCAGTTGGTAGAGCGACTTGTTCCGGAATAAGCGGCCTCGGGTTCGAATCCCGGCGTAGACCAAAAATGACGGAGAAATTCACTTCGTTATAGATGTTCAAGAGGAATGCTGCTACGATGTTGACATTGCCGGATAAAGCCCGTTAGGGAAACTTTTCTATGTAAGCCGAGAACCATCCACAGAAGCTGAGCGAACGTTCCGCACAGAGAAAGGACTAAAAAAGGGCCAAAGTCTTATTACTTGTGTGTTTTTTTTTTTTTTTTTGATTGGAGGTTTAACGACCACCGTGAGCAACTCAATGGGCTATAAGCAGTCGCCCGTCCCTAATTTAGGGTCACTGGTTCCAGGGAAGGGAGAGAGCCAGTGCCGTAAGACAAATACAACATCCATGCCCCACCGGGATTCGAACCCGGACCCCGTTCGGACGAATGATCAGAGGCCATCGCTTAGACCACTGCGCCACCGGGGCGGCTTTGTGTGGTTTGCAGTGTCTAGTGAAACGATTTGAGAAAACTGTAAGTTTGTTGGATCGATCCCTTGCGCTGGAGACCAGGATTAAAAGGAGTCCTGTTCGAGTGAATTCTGTGGCTTCAAAAATGGACGAACCAGCATCTCAAACGATAAGTGAAATAAGCATTGCTCTTGAGACGGCAAGATGTTTGGGCATGCCGGAGCACCAGAAAATCGTATACTTCGCGATGTGTTAGATCTTTGCTCATACAGGGTGTCCCACAAAGGACTCCCTGATTTTAAAATGAAATAACTCGGAAACGGAGATCGATAGAAGAATAAACCAAGTGGTATGCTTATTTGAAAAGCCGTAGAAATCTGATACAGAAGTTTCAAAATTACTTACAAATATTGCCGAAAGGTGGAGCTGTACGCTGTAGCCGCAGTGCGGTCCTATAAATAATGCTGTGAAGCACAGAGCGATCAGTCTTCGGACAGTTTCGCTGTCGAAACGTGAAAGGAGGTTAACGTACTGAAGGAAGTGGATGAAGCCATGTATTCTGTGGTGCAGCGTGTTTTTCTGGTACTCGAGTATCAGGGACTTCGTGGTTTATGCAAGATGGGGCCCGATCACACCGTACCACAGCACTTTTGCCCTTTCTTGAGGAATACTTCGGGTATAGAGTTATTGCTTTGAACTATTCCACATTTACTGGAACAGGCATGGATTGGCCTCCATACTCACCCGATCTTACCCCTGCGACTACTTTTTGTGGGGCACATTGAAGGACACTGTTTTCCAGAACAATTCTGCAACACTGGACGAGCTTGAAGAGTTGATCGGTGAGGCATGTGCGTCCATTTCCGTTGACACACTACAGAGGGTAACTGAACATTTCATTCTTCGTTTGCGCCATCTCTGTGCTGCGAAAGGTGCACATTTTGAATCGATTGTCATGTGATTGCAATGACTGCTTCCAAAGAACAGTTTATTGGCTATTTCTCGGACGCCTTACTGCGACTAAAGCGTACAGCGCCACCTGTCGGCAACATTGTAAGTAATTTTGCAAACTTCTGTAACAGATTTTTACGGCTTTTCAAATAAACATACCACTTGTTTCATTTTTCTATCGATCTCCGTTTCCGAGTTATTTCATTTTAAAATCAGAGAGTCCTTTGTAAGGCACCCTGTACAAACTGCACATTTTACACCAGCTCTTACCGGTGGATACCACACAGCGGGCGGAAATTTCCCAATGGATTCTGCCAAAAATCCTTAATCTCCATTGGTTACTAGAATTACAGAGTGCCCACGACAAAGCTACCAATAAGAAATCGTTGTAAATCAGTACAAAACATAAAATTCTGTTTGTGGTAGCAGAAACGGGAACATACCAAGTTTCGTTGGAGGCACACGGCGAGGCTCGTTGGTGATAGATGGCGCTGCTGTTCTTCTGCGCGACTGGTATGTACGTTATGAGTTGGTCGTTATTAAAATTTGCGTTTACGGTGCAGCAGAAAGAGCAGTGTTGTTACTGGCTTGCAGAATTTGATTCCAGTGACCGTGCAGAGGAAATTCCGTGAAATGTACGAAATGGAATCACCCAAGGGACAAACCATAACAGCAAACCACAAAAGGTTGATGTAAACCGGCTTACTTGAAAATCAGAAGACACGTGGGAAGCACGTGTCTGAAGAATAGTAGAGGTCATTCGTGAAGCGTTCCACCGCAACACATCTAAGTCCGTTCGTCTTGTTAGTCGTGAACTGGATATTCCAAAATCGACAAGCCACGACATTCTTCATAAGAGGTTATGCCTTCGTGCATACTAAATTCAGTTACTGCAGAAGTTAAAGACAAATAGCATGCCTTCGAGATACCACTTTGTTTCCGACTTGCTGTATTGGCTTTCTTCGGAAGGTTATTATCAGCGAAGAGCACTGTAAAAAATTGACTGTAGATTTTACGGTTTTAAACCGTTTTCCAGGGTGCCAACACAAAACCGTAAAATCTACAGTTGTATTCAGTGTTGGAGCAAAGCTATAGCTTTGCTCCAACACAGCATAAAACATTCGTTCCAGCCAAGGATGTTATATTACTGGAGACACCACTGGCTCTGCCGCCATAGGTCACAGCTGATCTGTGGTGTGACGTCACAAGCAGGCAAAAATGAACTAAATTATACCGTTGATGAAACAGTAAGCTTGTGTATCATTGATAAAGATTATTGAATTACTCATTTTATCTGTTTATAGGCTTAGAAGCTTTTGTTCCATTGGTTTCCAAGCAGCTTCTCTTCTGCGGCTGCGTTGTGCCTGCTCATGACGTCATTTGCAGCACAGACGGTGACTTATGGCGACCAATGCTGCGTGGATAGAAGTGGTGTCTCCAGTAATATAAAATCCTTGGTTCCAGCCAAAGTTTTGTGTTTTCGTGATTATTTGCACTGTGACTCGCTCCAGAAAAATTCTGCGCTGTTTTCTTCATTAAATGCAGTGTTGGAGCAAAGCTATAGCTTTGCTCCAACACTGCATTAGCTATAGCTTTGCTCATCACTATAGCTTTGCTCCATCAGTGTATAAAACTGTAGATTTTACGGTTTTGTGTTGGCACCCTGGTTTAAAACCGTAAAATCTACAGTCAATTTTTTAAAGTGAGTGCACATTAAACGTCTCAGGGATGGTCAATAGATGCAACTACAGCATATGTGGATCTGCAAATCCACAAGCAGTAGGAGAACTGCAAAGAGATAGTCCTGAAAGCGAACATTTGCTGTGTCGCAGTGTGCATGGAATCATCGGCCCGTATTTTTCATTGAAAGGACTGTCACTGCAGATATTTACTTGGAAATGCTGAAAACTCATGCCATACTGCAGATACCACATCTATTCTTTTTCTAACAAGATGAAGACCCCTCATTATGCAACGCATATCAGGGCCCATTTTGACCAATGTTTACCTTGACTTCGCATCAGATGTGGCGGATCCGTGCTATGGCCTCCCAGATCCTCGGAGCTTACACCTCTTGATTTCTTTCTTTTGGGGGGGGGGGGTCAAATAAAAGATATTGTTTACCAAACTCCAGTAAGCGATTTAGTGGATTTTCGTCGGAAGATCATCCCTGCTTGTGAAAGTGTCACTTCTCAGGCGTTGAAAAACATATGACGGGAGTTTGAATACCGTGTGGATATCTGTCACGCCAGAGAGGGTGCATATGTGGATATTAACTGATGCACAACGAAACTTCGTAAACTCCACTTTCCGCTACCGCAAACAGCATTTTTCTTTCTGTTTGCACTGATTTACAACGATTTGTTATTGGTAGTTTTCATCCTAGACACCATGTATCAAAGACCGACGGAGATGCTTTTTCGTTACATGGGTCTGCCAATCCGTATACTTGCCGAATATGGGCACAGGATAATATGCATATATGCACAGAAGAACCACTGCATCCGTCATTCTCGGGCCTTTTGTCTTTGAGGAACCGTTCCGCACAAAAGGGCTGGAAAACTTGCTCAGTAAATGCCATACGCTAATTCAAACTGCTACGTGAAAACGTGATGCCTATTTTCCAGGATCAAACTATGCTGCACACAGTCACGTTTATGCAGTATGGTGCTCCAACGGACGTTGCATCTCCTGTAAAGAAGTCTCTTGTTATGACGTAGGGTGCAGAAGTATTAATTAGCAAGCACTGCAGTATTCTGTGCCCAGCTTGGTCTCCAGATCTGACGCCCGTTGATTTCTGGTTGTGGAGTCACATAAAGTCGAAACTGTAGTCAGACAAGACCTTCCACACTGCCACAACTGAAGGAAGTGATTCGTCGCGAAGTCTGTTGAATTCACTCGGATATGCTATTGGGTTGTCGGAAAAGTCATGACGTATTTTGGCATCCGATGGCAGTTGGGCTGCTTTGGAAGGGTTTTACGTCAATTCGTCGCGTGCGTCAATTCGTCGACTGCGTCAATTCGTCGCCTACGTCAATTCGTCGCGCGTCAATTCGTCGACTGCGTCAATTCGTCGCGCGTTAATTCGTCGCGCGTCAATTCGTCGCGCGTCAATTCGTCGACTGCGTCAATTCGTCGCGGACAAATTCGTCGACTACGTCAATTCGTCGCGTTTACAGATTTTGGTTACATACAAAACGAATGCAGAAAAACGTACGATTTCGAACGTCTTGCTCCCTGATCAAATTTATAAAGTTTGGACACGCAGACAGGATAGGAATATTACGTTTTTCTTTGGCACTAAAAATATTAGACGGTAGACGGTTTTTGGAAAGGGGCAGGGCCCGCTTGGTCAGAGCCCCCATATACAAAATTTTCGTAAAATCTACAGTTTTCAATTCAGAACCACTAAATCTGGTATACTATCTCGTGGTATTCTAACTTAGACTCTAGACGGTTTTGGGAAGCGGTTGCAGAGAGGGGGGGGGGGGGGTTTAGAGCCCCCCTACAGAATTGCCGTAAGATATAGTTTTCAATTTAGAACTACCAAATTTGGTATATTATCTCATTGTACTCTAACTTAGACGGTTTTTGGAACGGGTCAGGGGCCCGGTTGGTCAGAGCCCCCCCCCCCCACACACACACAAAATATTCGTAAGATCTACATTTCAAAATTGTCTTTATTCTTCAAATAAAAATAGCATTTCTATATACATGACAGTAGAATTCTGCCAATAAATACAGTGGTATATACAACAACTGGAAAGTTCCAGTGAAACGTAAAACAAAATATTGTTAAAATCATAAAATTATTTCGCCCCGAAGGGCGATGGAGAGGCAGACAATAAAGCACGAGCGATGCAAATGAAAATGTATACTACAGTATTGTAGACAAGAAAAGACATGATGCTATACTATTCACAAATTCCAATTAAGTATTACTACCATACTCAAGATTAAATATGCACAAGGTACTAATTCACATAAAAGACCATGGGTGAGAAGGAAATAACAGGTGCAACAGTATTTAGAAATATGACAGAAATGGTAGAAACAATTAAGCACAAATACTTTATATATGAACAGAATTATGCAGTGACAAGAGAGAAATACGCTAAACGGACCCAGGAGGGCAACTTTACAAAAAAAACAGAAATCGAACAAGAATGCAATTCATAAGTGTCATATCATATGTACAGAACAATACAGTGACAAAAAGAAAGCCGCTAAGCATACCCAGAAGGGCAGCTTCTCATAAAACAGAAATGTAACAGTGGTGCTACACTCAAAATTTACATCGTATGTACAGAAGTATTCAGTGACAAGGGGAGAGTCGCTAAAAGTACTCAGAAAAGCATCTTCTTACATTAAATTATATACACAGGGACAATAAAATTTCAAAATATATTCAACATAATGTAGGGGACATTGCGTGTGCAGTAAACTGTGCAGAAGAAAGAATTATATACAACATAAAATACAACAAAATCGAAGAGATCATGGGAAACATGGTGAGCTATCTCCTATAGCACATAAAACAGAATAATCACAAATAGCGAATCATGTGGGTGAAAAAGGAGACTCCACCTAGGAGCCTCATACCACCAAAATTAATATGTAAAATCATGAGTTGTGACAGTGAATGTGGGCGACAACAAAAATCACACCGATAAGTTGAGATGTAGCTGCAAATTGTGGATATGGAACCACCCAGCCGATTGGGCCCAGGTGGATTGAAAAACGTTATCGGTGTTTGTTGAGGCAGCACGAGAGTGCTCCATTTGGAGGCGAGTGGTTAACCGTGCTAGGAAGCGTCTCCGAATGATAGCACTTGCCTCCTGAGGAGGTGGAGTAAGAGCAGGGAGGCGTTGTTCAAGATGGAAAGCATATACAGTGAACTTCACAAGAAGAAAAATGTAACGGCACACAGGAGGCAAGTGAGTAGGTGGATGCTTAGTTTGGAGTAGCCAAGCATATGCAAGAAATGGTAACGATCGAGCACAAATTCGATCAGCAAGACGAAATGCTGTGTTTAGGACTGGCAGGAGTACGGGGCAGAAGAGGTATTGATGTTGGACGTCGCTGACTTCAGGGCAAAAGGAACAATGTGGAGAGGTGAGAAGGGTCATGCGAAATAGTACTGATGGGACGGGGAGACGAAGTTGAAGAAATTGCCAATGGACATTGAGTTCAAGAGGGGAGGAAAGGGGAGAGGTAGAGGCTGTCCAGATGGCGGGGAGAAGAGAAGGAGAAGCAGAATGAACAGAAAGTGGAAGTGCGGGAGGGGAAAGAAGGAGCCAATAAAGAGAAGAGGAGGAGACAGAAGTAACTAGAACCGGGGAGCTACGAATGAGGAGAAAGAACGGTAGAGAAAGAGGGGCGGAGGGGACCGAGAAGAGACCATCAGGGGAAGCGAGGAGTGGAAAGAGGCTCCAAAGCGCTGTGCGAAGGAGAAGATATTCGTTAGCAAGAGTAATGGTTGGAGATAGAAACAGGGAAGAAAGAGGTCTCCAGGTTAGATCAGAAGTTACGAGAGAACGGACAGTTATCACACCAGAGCGGATCCAATGAGGAAAGTAAAAGTAAGGGAGGTTAGGAGGGTGAATAAGAGAAGAGAAGAAGAGAGGTTCATCTAGAAGATCAAGAGTTGAAGAAGGAAATGAACGGAGAAGAGGAAGCGAACGAAAGAGAGAAAGGCCCTCTCGCAGGACAGAAGGGAGGTGGGACGGAAGAAGAGAGTATGAATCCATCTTCAGAAACAGTAAGAAGGTGAAAGATGGGTCACGAGAAGAAGCAAGAACATTCAAGGTAGCGGTAAGGGACGGAACAGTTGAAGTGGCAAGGCGAATGAAATGAATAATGCGATGTGTTTTATAAAGGACTGCTGGATCAGGAAGCTGGATGCCACCTAATGAGGCTGGTAGATGAAGCGCGGCAGGTTTAACCCAGTGATGTGAAGTCCAGATGACGGAAGTTGAGAGGCGAGTGATGGTCATCATTTGTGACACGGGAACAACCGTCGACATCCAAGAGTATTCGCATAGGGAGATAAGTTGTCGACGAACAATGGCTGCTCGTTGACGGAACGATGTGAAAGGGCGGGCCTTACTCCAGTAGGCAGCAGCCCGTTGTATCCGGGGAAGAAGAGCAGTCCAGGTGGCAGATGCAGAAGCCAAGGGCAAACCGACATACGCACCGAGGATCTTCTGTGTAGTGGCTGTCCACTGCGCACCCCAAGGAGCATCGGTGCGGACAGCCCATGCCCCGCACCATAAGCCAGTACTTTTAGTGGCATTCAGCGCAGCTCCAGATATTGCAACATATTGTTGATATACAGAATACAGGCGATCAAATTGAGATTCATCCCGGACACAAAAGGTCACATCATCAGCATAGGCGGTGAAAATTATCCGATGATGACGAGTACTAGCCACTGTCGGCGGTAGGACATCCAGGAGTGATCTTTGGGCTGCAAACAGGAAAGGCTCAAAAGCGAGAGCGAATAGCTGGCCGGAGAGCGGACATCCTTGCCGGATGCCTCGCCTAAACGGAATTAGAGCGGTTAGAAATGTGGCCGCTCGAACATGGAAACTGGCGCCCGGATAAAGGGCCAAGAGAGCGGAAGAAAAGGCAGCAGGAAAGCCAAATCGTGAAAGGACAGCAGAGAGATAAAAGGGAGACACATTATCAAAAGCGGACTTTTGATCCAGATTGAGAAAGGCAAGAGGTTCATCAAAAGAGCGAGCGAGGAAGTGAAGATGAAGGAGAAGAGAAACGTTAGTGGAAATAGTCCGACCAGGCACAGTGTATGTCTGGTCGGGAGAAATAACGAAAGAGAGAACAGAATTAAGGCGACGGGATAAGAGTTTTGTATAGAACTTATAGTCAGTGTTTAGGATGGAGATAGGGCGCCAGTTTCCCAGACACAAGAGGTCACCCTTCTTAGGAAGGAGGATGATGTGTGCCAAAGTAAAGTCGGGCGGTAACGCAGGAGAGGAAAAAGCAGACGAGAAACACGCAGACAGAAAAGGCAGAAGGCACGGTAGAAAAGCACGGTAAAAGGACAGAGGAAGGCCGTCAGGTCCAGGAGCAGCATAAGGATTGAGAGTAGCGAACGCCTCACGGAGTTCGCGAAGAGAGAAAGGGGAAAGTAAAGAAGTAGATAAAGTAGAGGGGACCTGAGGAAGAGAGGAGAGAAGAGGAGTAGCTAAAGAGAATGAAGACTGCGTTACTGCACTGTACTTGGCCGTGAAATACTGTTTAGTGAAAGTGCATAGCTTCGATGGGTTCGAAGTGATGGAACCATCCTGGAGGCGAAGATGACGCAAAGATGTAGCAGAGCGATGTTGAGATTCCAAGGCGGTTAAGTAATCGTGAGAATCAGCTGTAGGGGAGAGATGCAAGAAATGCATCCTGCAGGCTGCATCGGATGCGCGAGGAAGAAGCACGGCGTGAAGATCTGCCAGATAGCCGGGGTATTGCGGATCATCAAGAGAGAGCATCGACAATAGAGCACGTAGATTCGCAATTTTCATATCGCTCTCATTCCGAGAGGCATGGGAGAAGCGCCGTACAAAAAGGACCAAGTCGTGTTTGACACTGAGCCACAGTTGCATCGCGTCTGACGTAGTATCAAGAAGGGGCTGACGACTACGGAGGAACTCACGCACAGCAACACAAAATTGTTGATCATCCAGGAGCGAGTCCGGAAAAGTCCATACTCGTCGAGTCCTTGAAGGTGAAGGAGAAACACACACCGACAGACTGACAATACTGTGGTCTGAAGCGGCGGAAGGATGATGGGCAGCAGCTGCGATCGACGGGAGAAGAGCAGTCGAAACATAAAATTTATCCAGCCGTGCTGCCGTAGTGCTGCCATGGATGGAAGACCGCCAGGTAAAAGAGATTTCCGACGGGTGTAGATGCCGGAACGCATCAACCAATTGAAAATCATCAACTAGCTGAGAAATCTGTAATACACGTTGCCTGCGGTATTCGCCAACGGTTGAATTGCGGTCAAGGGCCGGCAACAACGTACAATTGAAATCTCCGCCGATGAGAATATATTCAGACGGTGAGATGCATGACAGCTCTGTACGGAGTGTGGAGAGAAGATCAGGTAACAGACGCTCATCACAGGGGACATATATGTTAAAAACATGATAGGTCACGTTTTCAATGCAAAAGACAACGACCTGGAGGTTGTCCACATATAATGCACGAATCACTGGCGTCGAAATCAGAGGGTGTAATCGGTGATGGATCCCAATTGCAAGGCCACCATTCCGTCCAACTCGATAAGCATGGTGAAAATCGTAGGGCCAAGCCCGCCAACGAGAGAACAAAGTGGTAGCAGAGCAATTGGTCTCTTGGAGCAAGAGAGGATCTGCGTGTAGAGGCGCCAAGTCCTCATACACTAGGGCATTTCTAGGTGAAGCAGAGAACCCTCTGCAGTTAAGTGTGACCACCTGAAATCGGTAGGTCCTTCCCAGGTCGACACGCACGTGCACTGGAATCTGTTATTTTCTTCGCTTGCTTCTTCATTCTGTCAACACTAAATTTGAGATCGGGATAGGAAAGCACAAGATTTCGAAACACAGATGTCACACTAGAAACTTGGGTTAGAACAGTAGGAAGATCAAGCATATGACGTGCAACAAACTGATTAAGGAATCTAGGATGTTTATGAGAGCATAATACTTCATATATTTTATGAAGAGAAAGCGGACCTACCGGTATATCCGCCTTCGCTTCAGCTAGGTATCGGAGAAAAGAATCTAGGGAAAGCACTGGGGGTGGAGTCTTAGCACCTGGAATCACAGCAGGATGTCGACTTATTCGTGGCGAAGTACGTCGTTGAGAGGAGGAGCGGGAAGATGAGTCAACAGAACGACCTCTTGCAGCACCGGTGCGAGGAGGGAGCGGAGACTGCGGAGCACTCCAGGACTCCCGTTGAGCAGGCTTGCTGGTAGTTGTAGGGTCAGAGTCATTGCCAGAATAGTCACTAGCAGTAGGGCAGTCCATGTCAGTAATTGTACTTGGGGTGTCTTCGTCCGACGGAGGATGAAGGTCAGCAGTCAGGTCAGCTGGAGCTGCAAGGAACGTAGGCGGAGCAGTCGGCACCAGAGGAGGAAAGTCCACTGTCAATAATTGTGGGACAGGACCCCGTGGAGAAGGGCCCGATGGTAGAGCTGGTTGATGAAGTTCTGAAGACACCTCCTTAGAAGCGGCAGGGGCGGAGAAAACAGGGTTGTCACGAGTGACTTTTGGTCCTGAAGACTGAGGTACAGCAGGGCGGCGGAAGCACTCACTTCGTTGATGGCCATACGCCTTACAAGTCTGACAATGAAAGGAGGTCAAAACGTCGATGCGTCGTATCTGGTCTCCGCATTTTACAGTGAAGAGAGTAGGAAAAGTCTTGATATGTTCATCCGAAGAGAATACTACTCGTGCAACTCGTCGGGCACTTTCAATTGAACGATCATCCTCGTCCTTTGGAGCAGCGGATTGTGTGGTAATGTTACCCACAACACGACCGGATTGCATAAGAAAAGCACAAAGCATAGCATCTGTGACTTCAGGATGTACTGGGTACATCGAGACCGTTACTGGTCTTTGGGCGACAGGCTCAGGAAATAATTGGTGATCACCAACAATCAGCCCAGTCTGTAAAACTGAGGTAGCATCTGCCGCATGAAAGAAATAAACAACGACACTCGGCCCTCTGCGCGACATATGACGTATCGCTGACGGAGAGAACTTTTGTTTCAGAGCAGTAGAGTACATTTTGCGTGGAGTGTCTGGCAGCGCCTCAAAGCACACACCCAAATCAGTAGCCGTGGTGAAAGAAGTACCTGCTGGAGAATCCACTGGAATTTCGAGCACAACCTCATTACCAGAGCGACGGACATGAGGTTTTAAAGCTGCGGTTTCCGCTCGCAGGGAATTAGACTTGGGCTGAAGCCTCTGGGAAGTTACCGCTGAAGAATAGGACCGAGGAGCAGTAGAAGTGGAGATTGAAGGCAGAGGAGCACCGCCATCCATAGTGTCCATGACGTCTTCTGTCACTATATGAGAAGCAGCTGGGGCAAGAGCTCTAATAGTGACGTCAGGGGAGGAAAACGATACGCCGCCAACGGTTGACGTCGCCCCGGAGGGCAACGTGACAACGCCACCGCTGGGCAAAGTGCCGAGATCACCGGAAGTGATGTCAGGGTTGACAACACCACCGGATGACGCCATTTTAATGGCGCCGAGATAACTAGGCTTTTTTTTTTTTTTTTTTTGGTTGGAGGTTTAACGACCACCGTGAGCAACTCAATGGGCTATAAGCAGTCGCCCGTCCCTAATTTAGGGTCACTGGTTCCAGGGAAGGGAGAGAGCCAGCGCCGTAAGACAAACACAACATCCATGCCCGACCGGGATTCGAACCCGGACCCCTTACGGACGAATGATCAGAGGCCAGTGCCTTAGACCACTGCGCCACCGGGGCGGCTAACTAGGCTTCTACCAGCTCTGTAGGAATTATAAACACGACGATAAGAAACGAAAAAAGGCACTCACCACTTCGGGAGATGTCCGAAACGAATCACCAAACCTTTATAGTGGAGGTAAGCACAAACTCAGTAATCCTAGTAGCCTAAATACTTGTTATTCAAACAAAACTCACGGAGCTCAATTTCCGTAAAATCTACAGTTTTCAATTCAGAACCACCAAATCACGTATCCTATCTCATAGTACTCTAACTTAGACGGTTGTCGGTTTTTGGAACGGGTCAAGGCCCGGGGAGTCAGAGCGCCCCCCCCCCCATACAAAATTTTCGTAAAATCTAGTTTTCATTTCAGAACCATCAAATTTGGTATCATGAAACTCTAACTTAGACGCTAGACGGTTTTTGGAAGGGGTTGGAGCCCGCGAGGTCGGAGCCCCCCCCCCTCATAAAGAAATTAGTAAAATCGACAGTTTTCATCTTAGAACCACCAAATTTGGTATACTATCTTATGGTACTCTAACTTAGACGGCAGACCGTTTTTGGAACGGGTCAAGGCACGGGGGTCAGAGCCCCCCACATACAAAATTTTCCTAAAAACTACAGTTTTCAATTCAGAACCACCTAATCTGGTATACTATCTCATGGTACTCTAACTTAGACGCTAGACGGTTTTTGGAAGGGGTTGAAGCCCGCGGGGTCGGAGGCCCCCACTCATAAAATTTTTTGTAAAATCTACAGTTTTCATCTTAGAACCACCAAATTTGGTATACTATCTCATGGTACTCTAACTTAGACGCTAGACGGTTTTTGGAAGGGGTTGGAGACCGGGGGGTCAGACCCCTCCCCCCAAATAAACACTTTTTCGTAAAATTTAGTTTTCAATTTAGAACCACCAAATTTGGTATACTATCTCATGGTACTCTAACTTAGACGCTAGACGGTTTTTGGAAGGGGTTGGAGCCTGCGGGGTCGGAGCTCCCCCCCCTCATAAAAAATTTCATAAAATCTACAGTTTTCATCTTAGAACCACCAAATTTGGTATACTATCTCATGGTACTCTAACTTAGACAGTAGACCGTTTTTGGAACGGATCAAGGCCCGGGGGGGGTCAGAGCCCCCACATACAAAATTTTCTTAAAAACTGCAGTTTTCAATTCAGAACCACCAAATCTGGTATACTATCGCATGGTACTCTAACTTAGACGCTCGACGATTTTTTGAAGGGGTTGCACCCCGGGGGTAAGGGCCCCCCTCATATAAAAATTCGCAAAATCTACAGTTTTCAATTTAGAACCACTAAATTTGGTATACTATCTCATGGTACTCTAACTCAGACGCCAGACGGTTTTTGGAAGGGGTTGGAGCCCGGGAGTAAGAGCCCTCCCCCCTAAAAATGCCGCGTAAAATCTACAGTTTTCAATTTAGAACCACCAAATTTGGTATACTATCAAATGGTACTTTAACTTAGACGGTCGACGGTTTTTGGGACGGGTCAAGGCCCCGGGGGTCGGAGCCCCCCCCCCCCCCCGCACACACACACTGACATACAACATTTTCTTAAAAACTACAGTTTTCAATTCAGAACCACCAAATTTGGTATCATTAAACTCTAACTTAGACGCTAGACGGTTTTTGGAAGGGGCTGGAACCCCTGGGTGAGAGGCCCTCCCCCTCCTCATAAAAATTTCGTAAAATCTGCAGTTTTCAATTTAGGACAACCAGATTTGGTATACTACTTATGGTTATCTAACTTAGACGGTAGACGGTTTTTAAAAGGGGTCGGGGCCCGGGTCAAGGTAGCCCCATGCAAAATTTTCGTAAAAAGTTCCGTTTTTTACTCTTAAGAATACCCTATTTACGTTCTAAGGCGCTCTTTGGCCCTTTGAGGGCCTTGCACCATAAACCATAAACCAACCAACCAACTAACCAACCTACGGTCTAAGTTAGGGACTGTAGATAACAATAAAGTGCAAAAATATGCGTTTAATGGTGTATTAAAAACACAAATCTATATAGTTTAGCTTTCACTACCAACGAACGGCTTATCAGAAAGAAATATAATGTAATGTAAACAGAGAGTTCCAGATATTCAAAATTCGAAACGGTAAGAAAAAGATGATCAATGCCAATGTGAAGTCGTATGCATGCGACATCACATAGGTACATTGCATTTCTGTGTCGCGGTATTCACAGAAGCACACGCCAGATGTACGGCAGTTCTATAGATGTCTCCTTGAAGGTAAGTATTCCCATTCCTTTTTCTTTCTTTTTTGTTTCGCAAAATTAAATTAACTAAATCAAAAAATTAAAAATAAGTTTACTGGAAAATTGCAGGAATATCTTTTTCATTCATTAACTTTCACCCGCTGAACTTGATGATTCCACAAATAGTAATATGTACCTGGCAAATAACTGGTATCCCTGCTAGTAGAAATTATATTAATGATTTATTTGCGTCCAGTTCAATCTAGTATGTCCATAAGAGCGTTTGGGGCCGTATGAAAAATACATTTCAACGTGTGCCGCTACGGCGGCGGAGTGATCTAGGCGCTGGCTTCTGACCACTTGTCGAGAAGGATCCTGGTTCAAATCCCGGTGAATCATGGACGTTGTGCTTGACTTCTGGCACTGGCTGTCCCCCTTCCCAGGAACCAGTGGCCCAAAATTGGGAATGTCCGACTGCTTATAGCCCACTGAATTGATCACGGTGGTCGTTAACCCCCCCCCCCAAAAAAAAGATTGCGACGTGTCCATTGCTATTTGTTGTGGACCGTACAAAAAGTATGTTTTTGATATCAAGGTGTCCACTTCCATGTAGGCTGGCCATAAAATGTTAGGGGACCGTACAAAATTGCACTTTTGTTTTCACCTTGTCAGCGCTTCGGTATATGGTTGAAGTATACGTATATATAGTTGGGCCATTTCAGCACGTAGTTTGGTTTATATAGAAAATCAAGATAATGTTACATTTTTACTCAGCTACAACACATTAATCCCAACGGCTATTTGTCGAAATCTTTAATCCGCCGTGCTCATATTCACAACGTTAACATAACATGTCAAGTTATTAATGTTGCAGTTTTACCCTGTCACAAAACTTTAGTTACAAGACCTTAGGCGTAAACTTTTTTTAGGAATTTTTAGTCCGACGTATTCATAAGGTTTCGATAACATGCCAAGGTTATGGTACTGCGTTTTGACTGAGGCACAAAAATTAATAAACAGGCCTTAAGCCTTTTTATCAGTTTTCAATCAACCGTGCTCATATACATAAAATTTTCGGAGAAAGTCAAATTTACTGTGTTGCGCATTTACTCGAGTACAAAACTATAAACAGCCATTAACTTTCACCCGCTGAACTTGGTGATTCCTCAATTCATCCATTAACAAGTCTTTTAAGTGATTGTATGCTATGGTCATATTGATAATGTTTGATGACAAGTCAGGTTAAGTATGTTGCACTTATTAAAGACTTAAAAAGGTGTAAAGGCTAGTAATTATTATTTGAAGTCTAAGTAAAAGCTCATTTTTAACTTGACTCGTCATGAAATCCTTGTGAATATGGCATTTATTTTATTTTGTACATTTTACAAAGCGTATGCATTTTTTTTGGCATTTGTTTTATTTTGTGTTGTACTTGTTACATAGCGTTTCGCATTTTTGTAATTCTTGTGACTTGTGATTGCATTTTGAATTTTTATTTGTTTCACATTTTGGATTGCATTTTGAATTTTTATATGCTTTACATTTTGGATTACTTTTTGACATTTTATGTTTTTGACATGTTTTTTTGAAAATTTTGACTTTTTTAATTTTGCGTTGTGTTTTATATTCTTGCATCTTCGGCGGAATTACATTATTGAAAAATTCAAATACAAGTTAGTAAAAGGTATAATTCAATTAGTGAGAAATAAAAGCACATTTTAGTAAAGGGTAGAATTATATGAAATTCCTCTTAAAATGTCAAGCATGTTAACATTGTCTCTGTGCACCAAAGAAGTTCGAATTCCTTTTTATCTTGCCAGCGTTTCTCTTCTGGGTGGATTTGTTGGAATCTGTGCTATCACTCTTTCGATTTTAGCCATAGTTGTTCTCTGCTCTTTCGCAATTTCACTGATTATTTCGTACAGTCACAGTTTTTTCTCTCCCAGACTTGTATTCCAGCGTCTGTCTAATATTTCAAGTTCGTTTTGTGTTCTGGGAAAGCCAAATAAATTGTTTTCACTAACTGATCAAATTGTTGGCGGGAACAGCGGAGGGCTTCTGCTTGGATTGTTTCTTCTGCTTCCACGACATTTTCCAAGAACATAATTTTCCTCAAACCACTGAACTCCAGAATCTGCATATTCTAGTAAAATTGATTTCACTTCTTCAAAAGCAGCTGGAATTTCATCAGATGAAAAAAATGCGAGTGCTTGCAAATGTCTGACTTTGAGAGCAAACTCACTGTTTTCCTTATATTCCAAGGCTATGCCAGAGGATGGATATTCCTCAGCACATTTTTTTCCGAGATGAAACCAACAACATTTGTGTGTGCTGCTTCCAAATTCCTTTTTAGCAGCATTATAACGGTAGCTATTTCAAAATCTATTATTATGCGTATATTGTGGTGCAAGCTGAATATCGTAGTCTGATGCATAGTCTTGTAAATCCTACAAAAATACTTTATAATAGTATTATATTATTTATACTTGCTGGAAAGTAACCCATAAACTAGTGGGACAAGTCTGTGCATCTCTGGATTCGTTTCAACCATAGCATGAATGGAACATAATTGCCTAAAAAGGGTTGGACAAGTTTTAAATGTCCCATCCATAATCCAGAGGGATGCTTCTTTAAGCTTTCGTAAATTATTCTCTGTTAAAAATAAAATAATTCTTTGATGTCCAAATGCGCTATCTCTGCCAAGAAATTTTGCACCATCTTCTCCTGTAAATTTATTGGGGCATCGATCCGTTCTGAAGTCGTAGGCTCCGCAGGCATGTCTTGGCATGTCTTCTCTTTTTTACAACTTGCCTTAGTGCATCCATATTAGGCATGTAAGTTGCATTTACTGTAGCCATTGACGTTGTCACGGTTTGAAGAATTTGTGCAGGGGCTACGTCCGTATTTCTCGCTCGTTCTTTTATTTGCGCTCTTGCAACAGCAACATCACTTTTCTCCGGTCTTGGAGCATGATTATGTGGTTTCTCATTGCGCATCCTGTGTTCATCTCCAATAAGAATAGTACTAGCAAAGCCAGTACAATTTCCATAATTTCTTTCAATACAGTGACAATACCGTAAATCACCTCGCACTCTGTTATGGCAAAATAAGTACCCTTTCCGTTTCAGCAAATCATTTTCTTTTTGTGAGTTAACTATTTATGTTACATTCTTCATCGGCATAGTGCCTTCGGAAAACAATGCACTTTCTCTTTCCAAAATATTTAGAATGATATATTTCCACTATTATCACTTGACAACGCACAACAAAGGTTTCAACAAGCACGTTCTCTGTTCTCCAGTCAACTACGAACTAATGAGCAACCATTCAATAAAACACTCAGAATACAGACAATCACGTGAAGCTTGCTCCTCCAGTTAGGGTTTAAGCGAAGTTCAAGACTTTTGTACCTTCGGTCACAAGAAGTGGTCAATTTTAACGATCGGCATCTTATATTTTATTTTTCCAAAACGCAGAGGTACATGTATTTTAGAGCTGGGACGCTCCTGGCGGGGGATCAACAGATGCGAAGAACCCGGGAGCCAGGTTCCGGAGGCGGCAGCAGGCGCGGACTGGGCAGCTGTACTCTGGGCCGGTAGGCGTCATGCTAATTCTCAAAAATAAATTCAAATTTTTTGTGTTGCACCATGCGTATGAAAGAAAATTGTTATACTGAAAAGACAATTTGTTTACCCCGTAACATATTAAACGAAACCTACGTCCCTACGTGCCAAATGATCTGTAAGCCAAACACAGTTTTTCATGCAACACCTTCCCCGACTTTCTAAGTTCAGATCTGTCTCGTTCGACTTATTTCCTGTACCGCCCCTCTCTTTCGCTAATTGCAGTTAATTGCCATGAAATTGGTGTTTTACGTTGGGGTGTATTGCCGCCTGTCCTGAAGACTATAGTGAAAGCGGTGAACCCCAGGGGAAAGTATTCCACCAAAAGCAACAGAAATCCAAAGCGAGAGCAAAACTTTGTTCTTTGGCATTACATCCAAGCAATTTAGGCGAAGTAGGAAGTGTGTTTTTCTACTATGACACCAGAAGATTGTCGCGAATGCTCAGGCAATTACGATACAGATGTGTCCTTAAGACTTCTCTTTCAAGACGTCCAAAGGCCGGCACTAGGGGATGGGGAGGAATACAGTGCGGATGCTCTTCTTTGTTGCAGTTAGAAATTCTTAAGCTCATTTTTCCTTAAAACTTTGCCTGGTTATTAGTAAGTACTGTCTCATGCCTCAACCATTGCACAGATTTGTTGTTTTTGTTTTCATTCTTTGAGTTAACAGCGGGAAAATATCTGAACTGCGTTGTTTCAGTTGGAAATATTTTTTTACTTCAGCAACAGGGCTTCACGTATAATTGCAAAATACTTCGATAGAATAAACATACCTTACATAAAGAGTTTGCATGAGAAAATAGATTAATAATAAGGAAAATATTCTAAAACCAAAAAAAGAAATTACTTTAGATATTTTGACCTGTTGACATTTCGTAAATTGTACTTGCACTCGGTCAAAAATATTACTTACAAGGACTCTTTAGTAACTTTTAATCGCTGTGGTCGTATTTATAAGGTTTGCATAACAAATCAAGTTAATAATGTTGCGCTTTCACTTACCGTCTCCCGCTAAGTTAGAGTTTCGTGACACAAAATTTGATGGTTCTGAATTGAAAAATAAAGATTTTAAGAAAATTTTGTTTGTGGGGGTGGGGTCTTACCCCCGGGCCTTGATCCGTTCCAAAAACCTTCTACCGTCTAAGTTAGAGTACCATGAGATAATATACAAAATTTGGTGGTTCTAAATTGAAAACTGTAGATTTTACGAAAGTTTGTGTGTAGGGGAAGGGGGTAACCACCCTTGCCCCGACCCGTTCTGAAAACCGTCTACCGTTTAATTTAGAACACCATTATATGGTATACCAAATTTGGTAGCTCTAAATTGAAAACTTTAGTTTTTACGAAAAATATTTATGGGTGGAGGGACTCTGACCCCGTGCCCGACCCGTTCCAAAAACCGTCTACCGTCTAAGTTAGAGTACCATGAGAGAGTATGCCAAATTTGGTGGTTCTAAATTGAAAACTGTAGATTTTACGCGGTATTTTTATGGGGGGGGTTTACCCTCGGGCTCCAACTCCTTCCAAAAACGGTCTACTGTCTAAGTTAGAGTACCATGAGATAGTATACCAAATTTGGTGGTTCTAAATTGAAAACTGTAGATTTTACGAAAAAGTTTTTATTCGGAAGGAGGGGGGTCGTGTGACCCCCGGGCTCCAACCCATTCCAAAACCCGTCTGGCGTCTAAGTTAGAGTACCATGAGATAGTATACCAGATTTGGTGGTTCTGAATTGAAAACTGTAGTTTTTAAGAAAATTTTGTATGTGGGGGCTCTGACCCCCGGGCCTTGATCCGTTCCAAAAACGGTCTACTGTCTAAGTTAGAGTACCATGAGATAGTATACCAAATTTGGTGGTTCTAAATTGAAAACTGTAGATTAAAAAAATATATATATTCGGAGGGGTCTAACCCCCGGGCTCCAACCCCTTCGAAAAACCGTCTAGCGTCTAAGTTAGAGTACCATGAGATAGTATACCAAATTTGGTGGTTCTAAATTGAAAACTGTAGATTTTACGAAAAAGTTTTTATTCGGGGAGTCTGACCCCCGGGCTCCAAACCCTTCCAAAAACCGTCTAGCGTCTAAGTTAGAGTACCATGAGATAGTATACCAGCTTAGGTGGTTCTGAATTGAAAACTGTAGTTTTTAAGAAAATTTTGTATGCGGGGGGCTCTGACCCCCGGGCCTTGACCCGTTCCAAAAACGGTCTGCCGTCTAAGTTAGAGTACCATAGGAGAGTATACCAAATTTGGTGGTTCTAATATGAAAACTGTAGATTTTGCGAAATTTTTATGAGGGGGGCCGACCCCCGGGTTGCAACCCCTACAAAAAACCTTCTAGCGTCTAAGATAGAGTACCATGAGATAGTATACCAAATTTGGTGGTTCTAAATTGAAAACTGTAAATTTTACGAAAACGTTTTCATTCGGGGTCTGACCCCCGGGCTCCAACCCCTTCCAAAAACCGTCTAGCGTCTAAGTTAGAGTACCATGAGATAGTATACCAGATTAGATGGTTCTGAATTGAAAACTGTAGTTTTTAAGAAAATTTTGTATGTGGAGGGCTCTGACCCCCGGGCCTTGACCCGTTCCAAAAACGGTCTGCCGACTAAGTTAGAGTACCATAAGATAGTATACCAAATTTGGTGGTTCTAAGATAAAAACTGTAGATTTTACGAAATTTTTATGAGGGGGGGGGCCCGACCCCGCGGGCTCCAACCCCTTCCAAAAACCGTCTAGCGTCTAAGTTAGAGTACCATGAGATAGTATACCAAATTTGGTGGTTCTAAATTGAAAACTGTAGTTTTTAAGAAAATTTTGTTTGTGGGGGGCTCTGACCCCCGGGCCTTGACCCGTTCCAAAAACGGTCTGCCGACTAAGTTAGATTACCATAAGATAGTATACCAAAGTTGGTGGTTCTAAGATGAAAACTGTAGATTTTACGAAATTTTTTTTGAGGGGGGGGGAGCTCCGACCCCGCGGGCTCCAACCCCTTCTAAAAACCGTCTAGCGTCTAAGTTAGAGTACCATGAGATAGTATACCAAATTTGGTGGTTCTAAGATGAAAACTGTAGATTTTACGAAATTTTTTATGAGGGGGGCTCCGAAACCGCGGGCACCAACTTCTACCAAAAACCGTCCAGCGTCTAAGTTAGAGTTTCATGATACCAAATCTGATGGTTCTGAAATGAAAACTAGATTTTACGAAAATTTTGTATGTACGGAAGGGGGGGGGGGAGGCTCTGACTCCCCGGGCCTTGACCCGTTCCCAAAACCGTCTACCGTCTAAGTTAGAGTACCATGAGATAATATACCAAATTTGGTAGTTCTAAATTGAAAACTATATTTTACGGCAATTCTGTAGGGGGGGGGGGGCTAACCCCATCTCCAACAGCTTCCCAAAACCGTCTACAGTCTAAGTTAGAATACCACGAGATAGTATACCAGATTTGGTGGTTCTGAACTGAAAACTGTAGATTTTACGAAAATTTTGTATATGGGGGGCTCTGACCAACGGGGCCCTGCCCCGTTCCAAAAACCGTCTACCGTCTAATATTTTTAGTGCCAAAGAAAAACGTAATATTCCTATCCTGTCTGCGTGTCCAAACTTTATAAATTTGATCAGGGAGAAAGACGTTGGAAATCGTACGTTTTAGTGAATTCGTTTTGTATGTAACCAAAATCTGTAAACGCGACGAATTGACGTAGTCGACGAATTGAGGTAGTCGACGAATTTGTCAGCGACGAATTGACGCGCGACGAATCGTCGTGGTCGACGAATTGACGCGCGACGAATTGACGCATGCGACGAATTGACGCAGGCGACGAATTGACGTGACACCCTTTGGAAGTATGGTTGGGCTGCTTTGGAAGTACTAGAGGCATGCGCAGCTCTGTTATCGCTATGGCATTCAACAGGCGCCAGTTCTAGCTTCAGTCTAAAAGGAATAGTGAGTGATTTGGTTTATTTGCGGGGATTTGACATCAATTTAAAGATGGAAGACCAAATTGTGCATTTTCGCCATATTTTACTGTTTCACTTCCGTAAAGGGAAGCACGCGCATCAAACTTGTGAAATGTTGCGTAAAGTGTACGGTGATAATGCTCTACAAGAACGTCAGTGCCAGTGGTGGTTCGCAAAATTCCGTGCTTTTGATTTTGACCTCAACGACGCTCCTCGGTCCGGGAGGCCCACCGAGGCTGATGATGACCAAATCAAGGCACTGATCGAGTCAAAATTCTTTCTGCACCGGATGCAGCTCTTGATGGGAAATCGTTTGCACATAATTTCTACTTTTTGTGAAAAAATGGTTTGGCCACCAGGGGGCGTTAATCTTAATTTCCGCATCTGTTGTATTTGCAGCAAAATATGAGCTTCTAAAATCTCGATTGAAAAAAAAAGTCATTTGTTGACCGATACTACACCTGTCGACAAACCTTTTAGGAACACTTTCTTCTTGAAATAATGCATGGTTTCTACGCCAGGGGGCGTAGATGTATATCTTATTTTTGTCAATATCTCGACTTCTAAAAGTCCAATTTGAAAAAATTCCTTCGTTGTTGGCTAGTGTTTCCGATGCGAAATGTTTTTCCTGTAAATTCAAAATTTTCACGTAAATCATTTAAGACTTTCCGCTAGAGCGCATCAAGGTAAATTGCGTTTTCTGCTCTTAAAACTCCGATTTGAAAAATTCTTCATGTATCGCATACAAGACCTGATGGAAAATATTTTTTGCATAATTTCTAATGTTTGGTAAAGAATGGTTTGGCCACCAGGGGGCATAAGTGTTAATTTCTGCTTGTGGTGTATTTGTAGCAAAATCTGGGATCCTGAAAACTCGACTAAATTTTTTTTTCTTGGACCGATACCGCTTATATGGAAAATCCTTTTGAGAATAAATTCTTTCAAAAATAATGCATGGTTTTCTCAGCACTTATTTCACAACTTATTTTTGTCACAACTTATTTTTGTCGATATCCCTGTTTCTAAGAGTACGATTTGAAAAAATCTTTCTGTGTTGGAGAGCGTTTTCGGTGCGAAATGTTTCTCATATAAATTCATGTTTTTCTTAACGCACAAGTGTACAACCAGTGGGCGTAAGCTTACGATTCCGTTTGCAGCAATATCTGAGGCATTAAAAACCCAATTGAAAAACTTCTTTCTTCGGTCAGATACTATTGTTTTCCATACCGGTTCCATTGCCTTTGAATAGCTTTGATAAATGTAATTTGCGTCAGAACGGATTCAAAAGACGTGCTTATTACACCCGAAAATTTGGTGTCATCTTTCTTGTTTTCCCCTTGGACCACTTTTTAACGCTTTCCAACCGTACGTTGAAGAAACGTATATGCTCCAGCTTTTTCCGTCTGTCTGTCTGTCCGTCCGTCCGTTCGTCAGTCTCCCCGTCCGCGCGATAACTCGCGTAAAAATGGTTCGATTTTGATGAAATTTTAGTATGTGGTAGGGGACCACCTGGGGACGACTCTATTGAAAATAGGCGAAATGGGATCAAAGGTCAGGACATAGCAGAGGGATCCATTCCATTGCCTTAATGCTTCATAACTTGCGTAAAAATATATTTCGATGTCAATGAAATTTTGGTATGTGGTAGGGGACTACCTGAGGACGAACCCTACCGAAAATATGCGAAATGCGTTCAAAGGTCAGGACATAGGAGCGGGATCCATTCCATCGCCCTTATGCGTTATAACTTAAGCAAGAACGCTTCGATTGAGACAAAACTTTATCATGTTGTTCCGGAAGTACACTTAACCAGTTCTGCTGAATATCATCGAAATGGGGACAAAGGTCAAGGCATAGGAACGAGATTTATTCCACAGCCATTATCCTCATAACTTGAGTAAATATTTCTGGTATGTTGAAAAGCGCATCGTAATCAGTGCATTGTATGATATTTCTAACTTGTTTAAGATACCAATGAGGACCCCACGAGCTTAACCGTCTGGGAAATGCTCTGACCCAGTCATCTGGCCATTACAATTTGGTCACTGTCAAACTCGCTTCAGTAAGCTGCCTTTCCCATCTGAAGCGCAAGGATAATACTGATTGACAGAATTCAGTGCAGGTGTTATTTATATCATCAAATAGAAGTCATCGCTCTTTCCACGTTTATAAGTGAGTCACGGATAAATTCTCATCGGACGCCACCGGGAATTGAACCCAGGGTCTTCCAGTTACGCGCCGGATATGCTTCCACTGCACCACAGCCGCCTCGAATTTTTCCAGACTCACATACGATAAACTGCGAAACCACCTGACAGGTTGCTTCTTGGAACCCCACACAATGCTGGGGATTCACCAAAGATGAACAGCAGCAACTGAACAAATAACTAGAAGGTTTTGGTGGTTTGGCAGTTTGTCGTATGTGAGTCTGGAGAATTTCGAGGTCGCTGTGGGGCAGTGGAAGCATGTCCGGCGCGTAACTGGAAGACTCTGGGTTCTATTCCCAATGGCAGTCGATGAGAATTTGTCACTTATAAACATGGAAAGAGCGATAACTTCTATTTGATGTTCTTAATTCCCGTCAACTGTGTATTTGTTATTTATATCTTTTCAAGGCCGTCAAACGCGCCGATGTTTACCTGCAGTTGCTTCGATTTGCATGAAGATGCACTGGTCATTCATATTTTGGCTCTTCGGTGTATGCACCGCACGATGTGCGTAGTGTAAAATACCCTGTTTTTTATTCAACCATATAAAAATGAGTGAGCGCGTGTGTGTGTTAACATATTGCTGCGGATTGTTAATCCAGAAATATAAGCCTCTCCGAATTTGCAAAGTTTAAGCACTCAGGGAAGAAAGGATTCCTTCCTGCACTTGCTGCTAAAAAGGCATCAGCGCTAATGCACATTCATTAGCAGAACTCATAATTCGTGCAACTGAAAGGAATTCTTAAAAGGAGTCTTGACCCTTATTCCGTTCGTATATTGTAGGTGAGAATTGGAAACTACGAATGGGGACATTAACTGTCCCTGTGCTTCTTGCGATTATTTCCAGTCTGGAGAACATGATTCTCATTCGCTTTAGTGGTAAAGATTTGTCCTTCGACGGCTTGCAGTGCTAATACATTTATTCGAATCCAGATGCTCTGAAGGATCATTAGAGCATCAAAATATTTGGCCGCATTAATGTTATTTCGGCTCCTGTGAGCAGTATTAAGCTACAATTTACCCTATTTTCGTGTCCTTCCTCTATAAGTCACACGCATAACTGGCCAGTCCTGGGACGCGTGCTAGTACTTCATGTGGCTTTACTTCGCTAGCCAATTTCTGCCCAGCGAATTTGGAAGCGATAAGTTTTCCGCATCCGCAAAAACATTAAGTATTAACTGAAACATTCTCGGCAATGCCCGGGTATAAAGTTTGAGATTTAACTGCATGGTTTCGATGCCTCTCACGCCTAAACCAAAAAGAAAATCTCAAGCGAATTTGTGTCGACATTTCGGAGCAAATTCAGACAAACGTTCACCTTTCAGAAAGTGCTACCACTTGTTATAAAATCTGGGACTAACTATACGATCCTGAAACGCAAAACAGTCGATGCTTTGGAAAACAACAACGTCACCAAGGATGAAATATGCACTGTAAGCAAATTCAAAACCATGTTAATGGTTTTCGTTGACATTAAAAAGTGTGCAATTTTAGTAGATTGAGTTCCAGGTGGACCAACGGCGAGTCACTATTACTACAAACAGGTTTCGGTGACTCAGAGAGAGAGAGAGAGAGAGAGAGAGAGAGGGGCGAGAAAGTAAGAAGAAAGAGAGGAGTTGGGAAAAAAATGGTTGCATCCATCTCCAGAACAAGGTGCCAGCTCCTTCAGCGGTCTCGGTGAAGCAGGTTTTACCCAAGAAACGTATCACAGTGCTTGAAAATGCTACCTGATCACCAGATTTGGCCCCATGAAATTTTTTATTTTCCCTAAAGTCAATTCTGCACTCAACGGGTCCCTTAGGAGTGCGTTACTGTGGTGAAGAAGAGAGCTGCGAAGCTTCTCAAAGGGATCACACCAAATGAGTTACACTACTGCTTTACCCCGTGAATGATCAGAATGCAGGGGTGTGTTGATGTGGAAGGGAAGTACATTGAAAGTGATAAGAATTTAAAATGTTAGTTTCTTATTTAACTAAACTTATTGCATCAGTCTCGTTATTTAAGTACCATACCTCGTATACATACGTTACAGCATGAAAGATTGTGTCATGAGTTCTCTTTTCCGAACCCGTTTATTAACTAAAAACATTCGCTTTTTCTGCTCTCTGTATGTGCAAACTAGTTCGTAGTAAACATTTTTGAAATGCATAAATACCGAAAAAATCTCAGATACCAGCTCATAATACCTCATCATGAATTACGTTAATCAACTTTCCGATAAGTTTTAAAATACTTCTTTTCTCTGCCATTCCACTTTGGTGTTGTGTCGTACAACATACTGTGCAAATTAATTAGGACAAGCTATTTTATTCTTAGAATTGTAACGTAAACCGGTTTTATCAGCCAGTTGATGTCGGAAACCCACGTAAACCGGTTTTATCAGCTATCAGGTGGTGTGACTGTTAGAACTTGACAGTAAGAATGTGGTTTGACCGGTTTTAAACAGGAAATAGGCACTTCAGCTTCAGTTGTGAGCTTTCGTGTGTGACAGGTGGATGTTAGTTTTTGCTCTCTGTGAGTACGTGTTGCTTTCGTGTATTGAAAAATGGATGTTTCCCCAAGGAAGCGTGCAAAAACAATTGCTCTGATGGATCACACTTCTATGACAGTGAGAGATATCGCTTCTCCAGTTGGTGTAGGCAAATCAAGTGTATCAAGACTGCTTACGCGGTACAATGCATCTGGATCACCGTCTCCAAAAAGGAGAGGTAAATGTGGAAGAAAACGAAAATCAACTCCACGAACCGATAAATATCTAATCAGAAATAGTAAAATGAATAAAAAAAAACCAAGCACCGACCTTCAAAGAGATTTATTGGTTAGTGGTTGTGACGCTAGTGATTCAACTGTGCGCCGCAGGCTTTCTGGAAGTTGGCCGGAAGGCAAGAAGACTAACGAAAAAACAATATTTGAATGAAAAAATGAAGATAAAACGTTTAGCATGGGCCAAAAAATATAAATCATGGACTGCTGACGACTGGAAAAAGGTAATTTTCAGTGATGAAACTCATTTATTTGTGCAGGGTTAACAAGCAAATGTCGTTAAACGAAGCAACTGTGAACCCTTAAGACCTGAGCATGTCAAACAAACTATAAAACATCCTCTGGAACAGATGTTTTGGGGTTTTTCTACATCAAATGGCACGGGAAGCTTAGTTCCTGTTCAAGGTATGATTAATTCAGCCAAGTACGTAGAAATATTACAATGTAGGATTGTTCCATTCTTGCAAACTTTTGACGGGACATTTCAACATGACTTGGCCCCATGTCACAATTCGAAATTGGTCAAGAAGTTCATGCTGGAAAATCAAATTAATTTGCTTGATTGGCCGGGAAATTCACCAGACTTAAATCCCATAGAAAACTTGTGAAATATTTTGAAGAGACATTTAGGTAAAATGGACTCTACAACCAAAGAACGCATGATAACGAATTCTATAAATGTGTGGTTCCACGATTATGAAGTCAAAAATATGTGCACTCAATTAGTGGAGCCAATGCCAAAACGAATTCAAGAGGTCATTTCTGCTAAAGGAGGACATACTTCATACTAATACAGGTATTTATCAGTGTATATCAAGGCATAGAATGATATAAAGAATGATATATAGTTTTAGAAGAAAGACTGATTTTTTACTTTGTCCCAATTAATTTGCACAGTATAGTATAACTGAGGTGACGCAGGTGTCAAAACCGCAATTTGCAGGGATAAGCGACTGTCGGTGTAATTCACTCGGGAGAATAAACGACTACGCAGCGGGAACGTGGGTTCGAAATCCACCACCGGCAAAGAGGTATTGCGCTGTATTGGCACCCGAACGTAAAAATGAATCTTCTGGCATTCAGGTTCTAGAAAAATATGTGGTGTTCCTTCGACATAACGTCTGGAATTAATGATAATTCCTTTTTCAACGCTTCGAAAGTATGGTGATGTTTCTTACCCACACCGTCTGGAATTGGTGAAAATTCTTTCTTCGATACCGAAAAATGTGTAAGGTTTCTTCCACACATCGTCTGGAATTAATGAGAATTCCTTCTTCAACGCTTCGAAAAATGTGTAACGTTTCTCCCACATATCGTCTGAAATTAATGACAATTCCTTCTTCTACAGCGAGCTACTTCACATATAGTTTGTGGCGGACAGAAGACCTGCGATTTCGTACCGCACTCTTTCTCAGGGTGGGGAGGGAGTGGAAGAGATTGTGACGTGCCTGCCCCGCAGGACGCACACGACATAAAGGCAGATAGCAGCAAGAACGAATGTCTGCGTAGCTTAGTTGGTAGAGCGACTTGTTCCGGAATAAGTGGACTCGGGTTCGATTCCCGGCTTGGACCAAAAATGACGGAGAAATTTATATCGTTATAATGGCGCCCGAACTTTCTGGATGACCTGGCCGTTCAAGATCTCGCAATAGTGTGATGTTCTTTCTACACCGCGAGATAGGAAAAATAAGAGCAGCGCTTCGAAAAGTAAATGTGTGTGACGTTGCATTCCAGATGTGTGTGACGTTGCATTCCAGATGTGTGTGACGTTGCATTCACGGCTGACCCGTGGGCCATGCCCCGGCCTTCTTTCGGGGGGTGATACTATGTGCACGCCAGCATCAAATCTGGCGCTTGAATAAATGAAAGAAGGTTCTCTGGTCTGATGAATCTTGTTTCCTGCTGCACAATGGGGAATAGTGAGTCGTTTACCTGCAGAAGAGTTGTAATGTTTTGGGCAATATTCGGCTTAGAAACTCGTCCGTTTATTTATGTGCAGGAAACAATGACGTCTACCACCTACCTAAACATCATTTCAGACCAGGTACATCCTCTCATGTGGTAAAGGTATTCTCCTCTTGCAGTGCCTTCTTTCAGTAGGATAATGCGCCATGCCACACTGCACGTGTTATTCGAAAAGGGTTCGCGGAGCATCGGCAAGACTTCCAAGTATTCCCCCGGCCTTCAAATTTTCCAGACATCAATTTAATAGAGCAGCTGTGGTTTGTGTCGAAACAGCAAATCCTAACGGCGGCTGCTTAACCAAGAGTTAAAGGATCTTCTGGTAACGTGATGGTATCAGATACCACAAGACACCTTTAGAAATCTTGTAGCGTCCATGCCTCACCTGGTAAGGGCTGTTTGGTGGCACGGGAGGAGGTCGTAATATGTTGGCTCTTCGGTGCATGTACTCCATTCAGCCAAGAGTCGTGTTCATATTTGACGTCATCAGCATAAAGATATGGATCCCACATGCATGGCATCTACTATAGATAATGATTAGCTGGTTGAACCGGCACACGCTTGTGTGTGTTGACTATCGCATGAACACTGGCTACTTCCAGGGACTATTTAAGGGCCATTTACACCCACAACACTGTACCGCTACCCAGACAGGAATAGTGACTTCCACGACTATAATAACCCATGTCGTCTGCCTTACCTCGTATAGGAACTGTCCGATGAATGCAGTGCTGATTTAAGACAGTTGGAATAGCCCCCCAAATCGCATGATTTCAACCCAACTGAACATCTTTGGGATGTTATTGAAGTTGTGAAAACAGAAATTTGATCGTATTCGCGCCCCCTCACTCCAGTGTAAGTTGCTCTCCCACACGACCGAATGTACTGCTGAAAGTTTGTCATTTTGACACGTGATTCACCTTTGCAGTACGTCACAAACCCCAGATTAGGTAGTTGAACACATCATCCCAATCCATACCGGAACTCTGTAGAGCAGTACAAACAGCTTGGTTGGAGATCCCAAAATGCAGGCACTTTGTGAAGTGGATGCCACGCAATGTGGTCACCGTTCTCCGGGCGAAACCATAACCCACGGAGTACTAAGTAAGTGGTTGTAATTTAGTGAACACTCAGTGTACATATTACAACAGAAACCTTAGCCAATAGCTTTCCATAAAACTCCTGTAGTCATAATTTTTTAAACTCCGTGCAACATTATTGACTTTACGTTGATTTTTCTGATTCAGCGTTCTGTAAACTAATAGCTGTTAATTAAATGGGTAGAATATTATTTTAAGGTTTACTTCACTGCAAATTAGAAGTTAGTCGGTGACTTACCTTTACTTTGCTAACCGGGAATATTCTAAGTCGTCCTTGCTCGTTTGAAACAGCTGAAAACTTAATTAAACAAGAATCTCAAAGTAAACACTTCATGTGAACGGCAAAGGTGAGTGAAGAGTCAGCATTTACAGAAATCCAATTCCACTTTTATTCAATAGCTCAGCACGTCAGTTAGCAGACAGTAATCACTTCGTTCGTGAACACAATGTGAATAACTTTCTGACTACTATTTCACACAAGTTACGTTTGACCAGCATCTCTTTCAAAACAAGATACAGTGTCACGTACTCAAAACATTGCTTTTACAGTACCGCTCTTACCGAATTACTCTGATAATATCATTGTTTCTGGATACAATTTACGTCGCTTTGCTATCTGCAGAGCAAGGAACCATTATGCACTATTGTTCTTATCTCAGAGTACTTTTCTATTTACGTTTCATTACACTCTGATCCGCTGTCAGAGTTCTAACTTTTACTACCTCGTCGGGAGAAATTTTGGGGCGTCAAGTTAGAAAATATTTAACAAGAGAAAATCAAACTAACATGCCAACACAGAAACTCGAAGGGCAGGTTAAATTAAAGATATACGTCACAATTCGTCGAAGTACAGTAGTCTGCAGGCATTACTTCAATAGTTACGCCATATGTCAATAAACGGAATTGGAATACTATAATAGAAATATCAGAAATTGCAAACCTAAAATCATAGTAATGAAGCATACGGAACAAGCCGGTTCAAAAGCAGATCCCCACGTTTTTTTCGTGGTGTTCGCAGAAAGGAAGAATTTTTAATGCCATGCACCCTTCCCGATATTAGTAGAGTAAATCCCAAGTAAAAAATGTCGATGGGACGAAAATGGGTAACGGTAGTAGTCGGTGAAGAACTTAGGCTGATTTTATCAAATATCGACATAGAAATACCCAAACCAGAACGTGGTGTGCTACAAACATGCAAATCGTAGGGCGTGTGTACCCACTCGAGATATGCAGATGATGTTAAACCGGAGCCAATGACGTCACACGTTCTTGAGGTAAAGGTGCCAGCAGCAACAGGGGAAGGTAATGTGTTGTGGTTGGTGGAAGTGTCAAGGACGTTTCAGATTCGTTGTTTGTGCTGGGAAAGTGTTCAGCAAAGGCCGGAAATGCCGTGTACACGCCCCGCCGTCAGCAGATTTATCTCAAATTTGGATTAGTTTCAGGGAGGAAGAATTGTAGGCCTGTGTGAAAAGTGCTGGTATACACGTCGTACCGCAGCTGCATGGTGCTACGGCATGCACAAACTGTTGAACGCTGTTGGCACCAGTGGCTACAGGAAGGTTCGTGCGTGCGTCGTATCGGCAGTGTTGCAGTCCGACAGGCGTCAGCACGCGTGGACTGGCGGATTGTTCGACACGCTCATTCGTCACCAGAACGCACTGCAGCCGATATTCGACGTGCTGTGTCATCGGCCATGGACGTCGCCATATCGACCCGAACTGTAAACCATTGGTCATATGTGGCAAATCTACGCAGTAGGCAAGCGTGACGTTTACTGCCGTTGACGGCCAGCCAAGGCAGCGCTCGTCAGACTTGGTGCCGAAATCATGGAACTAGGGTGACGAATGGATTGATGTGGTCGTCAGTGATGAATCCCGTTTCTGTCTGAGTGCTGACAATAGACGGATCAGTGTCTGGCTGCACCCTGGTAGGAGGACGGATCCTGGTTTCATTCGCGACCGCCACACCACCCGTCAGGCAGGCATCATGGTATGGGGCTCTACTGCGCATGACAGCAGGTGACCTCTTGTCCGCATCACGGGCATTCTAAGAGCTACACGATACGTGAGCGAGGTTCTGCAGCATAGCTGAGTTCGGGCTCAATTTTAAGAGCCCCAGCCCAAAGTATGTCAGCCCGAGCCCGAATTTTATCCTGCGAGAAAGTCCCGGGCCTGAACGAGCCAGAAATCTATGAT
Source organism: Macrothele yani (assembly GCA_039090855.1). Taxonomy (NCBI): domain Eukaryota; kingdom Metazoa; phylum Arthropoda; class Arachnida; order Araneae; family Macrothelidae; genus Macrothele; species Macrothele yani. Next base: position 81,669,808 of record CM077009.1, read on the forward strand.
TTTAGGCATTGAAAAAAAAGAGTCTTCTCTTCCAGACTTCCAGTCTTTTCTAGTCGTGCAATTAGTTTCTTTGACCATTCATTTCTTCTTGAAATGTTTCGGAGGGGGGTATCAGGAAATCAGGAAAAATCGAGAGGCATAACAATCTACGTCGTACGTTGCTCAATAGAATTAGCTGGGAGCTGCCCCTTTGAGGTAGGGTGCAAAATTTCGTCGACTTGCTATCTACTGTCTACAGTTCTTATAGAACCTTTTCCTTTGCAGAAATCCTGTAGTTCATGGCCAATGGAATTTTGTTACCCAAGCCCGGAATGGATAGCCTTGCCGAATTTCTACTCCCCATCTAGACCCAGTTGCCGAACAATTCTCTTTAACAACTCGAAAGTGTAAAAACGTTTCGTGTGATAAATCATAGAAAATCACATTAAAAAAAAAAGAAAGAAAATTCTCTTCCTCTCTCAGAGCCCGAACTCCAGTAAATAATACGCAGTCCGAGCCTCATCGGGCTCGGGCTCTACTTCGGTCTTTCGGGCTCGGGCTCTACTTCGGGCTTTCGGGCTCGGGCTCGGACCGTCTCAGCTCTGTTCTACAGTCCATTTTGATATCGTTCCTGAATGGCATATAGCACCACATTTTCCAGCAAGGTAACACCCGTGTACACACCACTCAGGTCTTCAGACAGTGTTCGCAACATGTCATTTCTTCTTGAAATGTTTAACACTGCCATGGGCAACAAGATCGCCCAATTTATCCCCAATCGAAAACCTGTGAGATCACATTGGACGTCGTCTGCAATCGAATCGGTCTGAGCACGATCTCGATATGAATTATGGGAGCAAGTCAACTGTTCTTGGTGTTCCATTCCTCAGGACAATATCCGTCGACTGTATTACGATCTCGATGAATTATATGGGAGTAAGTCAACCGTGCTTGGTGTTCCATTGCTCAGGACAATATCCGTCGACTGTATTACGATCTCGATGAATTATGGGAGCAAGTCAACCGTGCTTGGTGTTCCATTCCTCAGGACAATATCCGTCGACTATATTACGATCTCGATGAATTATGGGAGCAAGTCAACAGTGATTGGTGTTCCATTCCTCAGGACAATATCCGTCGACTGTATTACGATCTCGATGAATTATATGGGAGCAAGTCAACCGTGCTTGGTGTTCCATTCCTCAGGACAATATCCGTCGACTGTATTACGATCTCGATGAATTATGGGAGCAAGTCAACCGTGCTTGGTGTTCCATTCCTCAGGACAATATCCGTCGACTGTATTACGATCTCGAGGAATTATGGGAGCAAGTCAACCGTGCTTGGTGTTCCATTCCTCAGGGCAATATCCGTCGACTGTATTACGATCTCGATGAATTATGGGAGCAAGTCAACAGTGATTGGTGTTCCATTCCTCAGGACAATATCCGTCGACTGTATTACGATCTCGATGAATTATGGGAGCAAGTCAAACGTGCTTGGTGTTCCATTCCTGAGGACAATATCCGTCGACTGTATTACGATCTCGATGAATTATGGGAGCAAGTCAAACGTGCTTGGTGTTCCATTCCTCAGGACAATATCCGTCGACTGTATTACGATCTCGATGAATTATGGGAGCAAGTCAACCGTGCTTGGTGTTCCATTCCTCAGGACAATATCCGTCTACTGTATTACGATCTCGATGAATTATATAGGAGCAAGTCAACTGTGCTTGGTGTTCCATTCCTCATGACAATATCCGTCGACTGTATTACGATCTCGATGAATTATGGGAGCAAGTCAACCGTGCTTGGTGTTCCATTCCTCAGGACAATATCCGTCTACTGTATTACGATCTCGATGAATTATATGGGAGCAAGTCAACTGTGCTTGGTGTTCCATTCCTCATGACAATATCCGTCGACTGTATTACGATCTCGATGAATTATGGGAGCAAGTCAACCGTACTTGGTGTTCCATTCCTCAGGACAATATCCGTTGACTGCATTACTCATTGCCACGCTGTATTGCTGCCTGTATTGCCGTTGGGGGCGGTGCAATCACTTACTGAGGCGTACTCATTGAGCTGCGTTATCTCATCTGACAAACATTGTTATGTGGCTGAAAATAACGCCAAGGTAAAGCCTTATGTATTCCTATTTGCATGCCCAAATTCAACCCTATATCCTCACTTCTTCTGGGTGGGGGCAATTTCAATTTCGGGCAGTGTATCTCGGAAACGATGCGTCGTAACGTAATTTGACTTCCTCCCGACAACTACCTAAGATTTTTTTTTTTTGACAAAGGTTTAAGATTCACTTACTGACAAAAGATTTAAAGATTTTTATCTCGGACGAATTCACTTACTGACAAAAGATTTAAAATGATGTATAGCACGATGAGGTGTAAGCTGTAGATATCCTAGACCAAAAGTTATCAATTCCAATCACACTAACTATTCAGTATTTCTTTCTATCTTCGGGTCCGAATTTAGATTGCGCATGTGCAGATGAACTTCCGTATCTTCATCACATTCTATTGGAGTCAGGGTCGTTTCTTATGCTCGTCTCAATCTGAATAATGTACAATGAGTGGCCACTTCATTATGACCACCTGACAGTTTTAAGCAAATGAGTTATGGCTGCTCGCTGCCGCCCCGGTGGCGCAGTGGTCTAAGGCGTTGGCCTCTGATCATTCGTCCGTAAGGGGTCCGGGTTCGAATCCCGGTCAGGCATGGATGTTGTGTTTGTCTTACGGCACTGGCTCTCTCCCTTCCCTGGAACCAGTGACCCTAAATTAGGGACGGGCGACTGCTTATAGCCCATTTGAGTTGCTCACGGTGGTCGTTAAACCTCCAATCAAAAAAAAAAAAAAAAAAAATGGCTGCTCGCTGTTGCCGCCAGAGGGCGAGGCTGGTATAAAAAGGGAAAGCCTAGTGCTTGCGACAGTTGTAGAAGGGATGTTTGGGTGACGAGATGGGTAAAAAATGCGATTTGACGGACTTTCAACGTGGGATGATTGTAGGAGCTCGGAGCCATGGAGCGAGTATCACCAAAACCGCCGCATTCGTGAAATGTTCCAGAGCAGCCGTTGTTAAACTGTTTAAAGACTGGACTGTCAGCCAAAAAACTGGGTCTTTACGTGCAACGTGTGGTCGTCATCGACTATTAACTGCTGGGGAGGGGGAACGGAGAGTGTCCAGACTGGTAACAGACAACAGAATGGCAACCGTGCAGAAAATTACAGGCCATCTTAATCAAGGAACCCGTCAAATGATCTCTGCACGCACTGTTCGCCGTACACTGCATCGGACAGGATATTGCAGCCGAAGGCCTGTTCGAAAACCTTTGCTATCTGCAGTTAACAAGAGAAAACGGCTTTAGTTCGCACAGAAGCACAAGGGTTGAATAGTCTATAAATGGAAACAAATTATGTGGTCCGATGAATCACGTTTTCAGTTGCATCATGCCGAGTTGCATTTGGCGGAAACAGCACGAAAGCATGGACCAACAAATGCATTACTACAACCCTTCAAGCTGGTGGAGGCAACGTTATGGTTTGGGGAATGTTTTTCTGGCATGCTTTGGGCCCTTTAATTCGTGTTGATCAACGTCTGACTGGCACATCATATCTAAACATTGTTGCGGACCAAGTGCGTCCTGTCATGTGGATGGTTTATCCCAATGGCGATGGCTACTTTCAACAAGATAATACGCCCTACCATAGTGCTCGTATTATACAGGATTGGTTTCAGAAACATGCCGGTGAGTTTACTTTGCTTAGGAGACCGCCACAATATCCAGATCTCAATACCATTGTGAATTTGTGGGATGAAGTTGATCGAGCCATCAGACAGCTGGATCCACAACCCTGCAATCTCGCACTCCTGGAAAGTGCAATTCATCAAGCATAGTCTCAGATTCCACAAACCACTTATAAGCATCTCGTGGAGTCCATGCCACGAAGAATTGACGCAGTATTGAAGCCAAAAGGTGGCCCAACGAAGTACTGAGGGGTGGTCATAATAAAGTGGCCACTCAGTGTATAAGAATATTCTTTTTATTTGAGGTTCATCGACCACCGTGAGCAACTCAATGGGTTATAGACAGTCGCCTTCCTTTAATATAGGGCCACTGATTCCAGAGAAGGGAGTGAGCCAATGCCGTATGACGAATGCAACACCCATGCCTCAACAGGATTCAATGCCGAAACCATCTGGGACGAATAGTCAAAACCCAGTCGGTAGACAACTATGCCAACGAGGCGTCAATAATCATAATAAATACTGTTTTTGAAAAACTAAGTTGTCGAAATACTTATTATCGCCGCCTCCAGAGTTTAGTAAACATTTACTTTTGTGACTCACATATCGTTTATCGTTTTTCACTGGTTTTACAACAATAATATTTATTTATACCACTCAATGCGTGGAATTAGTAAACCTTATTGTTTGTTGCCATGGTTTAATTCCACTTAGGATGTACCGGACTGTGGCTCGGTGTGGTCGTTAGTGAGGCGAATGTGTTGTTATTGTTATGATTTAATTCCACTTAGTATGTACCGGACTGTGGCTCGGTGTGGTCGTGAGTAAAGCGAATGTGTTGTTATTGTTTGTTGTTATGATTTAATTCCACTTAGTATGTACCGGACTGTGGCTCGGTGTGGTCGTGAGTGATGCGAATGTGTTGTTATTGTTGTGATTTAATTCCACTTAGTATATACCGGACTGTGGCTCAGTTAGGTCGTGAGTGAGGTGAATGTGTTGTTATTGTTATGATTTAATTCCACTTAGTATGTACCGGACTGTGGCTCGGTGTGGTCGTGAGTGAGGTGAATGTGTTGTTATTGTTATGATTTAATTCCACTTGGTATGTATCGGACTGTGGCTTGGTGTGGTCGTGAGTGAGGCGAAGGTTTTGTTATTGTTATGATTTAATTCTACTTAGTATGTACCGGACTGTGGCTCAGTTTGGTCGTGCGTGAGGCGAATGTGTTGTTATTGTTATGATTTAATCCCACTTAGTATGTACCGAACTGCTCAGTTTCGTCGTGAGTGAGGCGATAGTGTTGTTATTGTTATGATTTAATTCCACTTAGTATGTACCGGACTGTGGCTCAGTTTGGTCGTGAGTGAGGCGAATTTGTTGTTATTGTTATGATTTAATTCCACTTAGTATGTACCGGACTGTGGCTCAATTTAGTCGTGAGTGAGGCGAATGTGTTGTTATTGTTATGATTTAATTCCACTTGTTATGTACCGGACTGGTGCTCGGAGTGGTCCTGAGTGAGGCGAATGTGTTGTTATTGTTATGATTTAATTCCACTTAGTATGTACCGGACTGTGTCCCGGTGTGGTCGTGAGTGATGCGAATAAACGCAGTGTGTTGTACGTAAATGGATATATACTTTGCCGCCCTGATGGCGCAGTGGACTAAGCGATAGCTTATGACAATTTGTCTAAGAAGGGCTGGGTTCGAGTCCCGGTGAGGCATGGATGTTGAGTTTGTCTTTTGGCATTGGCTGTCTCCTTTCCCTAAAACCAGTGGTCCTGAAGGGACGGGAGACTGCTGATAGCCTATAACGAAGTAAATTTCCCCGTCATTTTTGTCCACGCCGGGCATCGAACCCGAGTCCCCTTATTCCGGAATAAGTCGCTCTACAAACTGAGCTATGCAGACGTATGTTCTGGCTGCTATCTGCCTTTATCTCACGTGCGTCCTGCAGTGCAGACACGTCACAAGCCCATTGAGTAGCTCACTGTGGTCTTTAAAGCTTCTATAAAATAAAAAGAAAGTTTTGTGCTTTCTAATCACAGGCTTTATTTCAGACCCACAAAGATCTTGTCATGCAAAAATGCATTACATAAATTATCTACAAGAGTACTTTCTATATTTTTCCAAGATTTGTAAAGCACGTATACTATAACTAAATAACGGTTTATTCATTTGAAATAATATCAACTTTAACACCATATTCAGCGGTGAAGATCTGATGCTGCTCTATTTTGAAATCGAGTAATCGTACTTATGCAAACAAAAGCAGTTTTCCAATAATTTTACCGTGGTTATCATAATAAAATGTGGAGATCTGGGTTCCGTTTTCCCGATGCATTTTCCATTTCTGGCGATCTATGAATACGTATGAAATTCAGCCCACGGTCTGTCTCTGTTATTCGATTGCCCTCGTCCTGAAGTCGCCGCAGAAGCAGTTTGAAGAAGTCTTTCTATGGTTTGCCGCGGGTGGGAAAAGCACTGAAGCTCAGTATTTTGTTGACTTCCAATGCTGACGTGTTGTTGACAGAGAGGGTTCAAGCCTGTAGGAATGCGTTCAGTCGGTAAACAGGCACTTGTTGACTCCCCGATCGGCGGATGTGAGACGACGACGTTTCATATTGCCAAGGCGTCCGAAGACCCTTCTTCTTCTGATCGCTGGAGTTAAAAATGACTCCCTCGATTTCGCTGTACATTTCACCCGACAGCCGCAGAATCGTCGGCATACATTCCTTTGAATTCTCCCTAGCTGAAATTCATTGGCTGTTCCTTGCCCATTTTTCTATGCTTTTTATGAAAATCTAGAACAATAATGGATTCACATATATGCATGAATGTGTAAAAGCGTTATTAGCTGTCAGTTCTTTGAAATGTGGATTCTGACATTAATGCAATTGAAAACATTTGAAAAATAAGCAACAAAAGTTTGATATTTAGAAGTTGATAATTAATAACGTATTTCAGACAACCCCTTTCAGTTCCTAGTTTCTTTGTCTTCCTTCGTAGAGAAATGTCTTTTCATGTTGAATAGACATGTCTTTTCATGTCTATTCAATGGTAGCGATAATGACTAACGGAGAAAATGTAGCCCACCTAAGTTATTGCTGATCATATCCACTTTTTTTTCGCGCTGTTAGTAAGGGCATACTAAAAAGGAGTGAATAGCCCAAAATGCATAGAAAAGGAATCGGCAATAAATCATATTCGAAATTTTTAACAGGTTCTCAAACATTTCTCTTTCCATCTTCGTATCCTCCGCTTGAGGCCCGCTAATTTTAAAATTAGATGGGAATCAATAGAAGAAACCAAAAATACTGACGGTTCTTGGTTCATTTCGTCAGGGAGCTGGGTTCTTAGGGATTCAGATTTTCTGAACAGAATTCCGAAATACTTCGTCCAAATATTCAGCAAGCAAAAGCCCTTCTGCATTCCTATGTATTAGTTTATTATTTCGTTTGCCTGAAACATCTGCCACTTTGCAAAATAGTTTGAACGCGTTCACGATGTTTACCTCACATTATGCAGATACGCAACGAATGTCATTCCTTAAATCGGGACGAAAGCTACACTAAATGTTCTTTTTCGAGCTTAATATGAGGAGAAGAAGAAGAAGCTGCGGATCGCCATATTGTACTGAAGCAGATATAACTGTACGTAAACGTTTTATTTTTGACCATCTCAAATTAAATTTATATTTATTTGTGTTCATCGACATATATTATATCTCTGCATCATCATCATTAGTCTCGACATTTTCCTTCTTAAAAGGTGAGTACGCTGTCTGTGACCTATATTGTTTTTATAAACTAAATTCTCCATAACATTCGTTCTATTTAAAGGTCAGATCACACTACAGAACTTCTTTGATTTTCAATTATAAGGAAAATCTGCCGTGTAATTTTAGGTTTAGTCACGTCTTCAACGATATTTACTTCATAATTCACGTTGTTCATGTTAACAAGTATGTGTCTAAGGCTATGTATTGACCATTCCTAAATTTCTCTATTGTTTTCAGGATCCCCGTGAGCACCCAAGTCAATAATTGGAAACTCGTCTCTAGCTTCAGTTCACTTGTTCAAGAGAAGAGAGAGAGAGCCAGTGCCATAGGGCAGACACACTTCTCATGCCTCGTCTAGCACCGGAGTCGGACCCAACTCTGACGATTTTTCAGAAACTCGCTCCTCTGACCACTCGACCATCTGGCGTCATTCCTAATTAAGATCCACTGTTTCTAAGACAGGGACAACCACAGCAACACCCATGTCTTTCTCAGGATCTCAGCGCAGACATTAGACACCTTGACATCTGGAGCGCGAAATCGGCTTCTCGGTAAGTCAAGAATATTGTATTTTTTCTTTGTTGCGTTGCTCTGTAGCTAGTTGCAGGCGACCGATAAATAAATTAATATTAATTATATCGAATATGCTCACATTAGTAATATTAGTTACATCTCTATAAATGTACTTGCAAAGTTTCGACTGCTGGAATGAACAGGCCGTATAATATGTGGAAAGGGAGAAGACAAGGTGACACCATATCTCTCAAGCTTTACAATGCCACGTTGAAAAATGATTTTCAGTCACTGAACTTGGAGGAAAAGTGGATAAAGATTATGCGACATAGTTTGTAACCCACCCTCTCTCTCTCTCTCTCCCTCACTCTCCCTCTCGCTCACGCTCCCTCTCGCCCACTCTCCCTCTCACTCTTTCTCGCCCTCTCGTCCCGTCTCTCTCTCACTTTCTCCCTCTCACTCTTTCTCACCCTCTCGTCCCGTCTCTCTCTCACTTTCTCCCTCTCACTCTTTCTCGCCCTCTCGTCCCGTCTCTCTCTCACTTTCTCCCTCTCTCTCCCTTTCTCTCGCTCACTCTCTCTCTCTCTCCCCCCACTCTCTCTGTGTTTTTCTCACCCTCTTTCACCCACTCTCTCTGTCTGTCTGTCTCTCTCTCTCTGTCTCCCTCACTCTCTCTCACGCTCTCTCTCTCTCTCTCCCCACCTCCTTCTCTCTCTTTCTAGGTTTGCTGATCATACAGTAATTTTTCTATGTACCCCGTCAAAACTGCAGTGTGATCCTGTAACTTTCTGACAAAAATGAAGAGGTGGGGTTAAATATGAACTTAACAGAAAACAAAAATGATTTGCAATACTTTTACAAGAGCTACATTTTAGAGGTTGATGAAGAAAATTCAGAATTAACTCTACCTACATCCATCTTACACAATAGATACCAAGTCACAGCCACAATGAAGAACAATTTCATGGGAGAGAGTATAAAATTTGGCTTGAGTGCATTTGGAAGACACAGTACAAATTTCAAGAGCAATTTACCATTGTCTTAAAAGAAAGGTGCTTAATCAATGCATCCTTCCATTTCTTGCATATGGAGCAGAGACATGGACCTTAACTAGAAAAGACGTACCGGTGCTGAGAACTACTCAAAAAAGCGTGAGGAAATGCATGCTTGATGTAATCAAGAAAGATAGGAAATGGAACTCAGAAATCATGGAGATGAAATGGTGGATGATATTCGAAAGTATGCCGAGGTGACCTGGAAGGGGATTGCTCAAGGCAGGGGGTTGTGGAAGAGACTCAACGATACCTTCATCCAGCAGTGGATTGAGAATGGTTCACGAAGGGGATAGCGTCGAATGCATTCAATTTTGGGAAATGCTTTACAACGGTTGCTTTTGTTTTCCATTCCTACGAATTTCTCGCGAGATGGAAATGGCCGCCCCGTTGACGCAGTGGTCTAAGCGATAGCTTCTGATCATTCGTCCGAAAGGGATCCAGCTTCGAATCCCGGTGAGGCATGGATGTTGTGTTTGCCTTAGGTACTGGCTCTCTCCCTTCCCTCGAACCAGTGACCCTAAATTAGGAACGGGCGACTGCTTATAGCCCATTGAGTTGCTCATGGTGGTCGTTAAACCTCCAATATAAAAAAAAGAAGATGGAAATGTTATAGTAGTTCTTTGGATTGAGATGGTAAAGCAGATTTATACTCATCTATACTACATTGTATATACCAGACAGGCGGAAAGATAAAATCATTTTCTGAGAACTTACGAAAATCAGTCACTTAAATGATTTTCGCAGCATTCATCGCGAACTGTATCTTTAGAAAGGGATATCCTTCGGCGTTAAACTTTTTGAAATAGGAACAACTACATATTTTCATGATCTTACTTTTCTTCAATGGCAAGCAAAATGGATTCCAAACTTTATTTTTCCTGCCACCTTACGCAAAGTAATTTCTTGATTTGCTATTTCTCTTCAAATTCCAGAGACTCCAAAATTCTCACACTGCACTAAAGCTAACTGTTCAGCCTGAGGAGTTGTTCGCTATCCTCACGAAAGTCCCCAAACAACGGTCGTCTCAGGCTTTTCCTTAGATCTTCGTGACCGTTGCTACTAATTTTTGCTTACAGCTAATGCTGCATATTATTTTCCGTACAACTTTGGCCACCAGGAAGGGAAAAGGATTTAAAGCATGAATGCTGCGTTTGTATTTTACCACCCGTAGCAAAAGAGCTGGATCTTTCCCGCCCATATTCTTCCTGAGTTACCTCGTGAACGCTAAATGTTCACCAAAAGAACGGGTGTTAGTGCCGCTCCTAAGGATTTCATAAATGTTAACATATACACTGAACAGCAATTGAATTAGAGATACCTGTCTAGCAACGTGTAGTCCCACCTTTCGCCCTGATGACGGCGGCGATTCGTCTCGGCATGGACTCGACAAGACACCGGAAGCGTTGGGAAGCCATACGAATCCACGACACCTGAAAAAGCTCCCACAGTTTACGAAGATTTGATGAGGGAGTCTGAGCCTGGAACATCTCTCTCGATGGCATCCCAGATGTGCTCGATGGGACTGATGTCAGGTGACCTAGCTGGCCAAGGAAGCGAGATCACGTCGGTGGAATGTTCATCCAACCATTCGGATACAATTCGGAAGCGATGGCACAGTGCATTGTCTTCTTGCAGGATGAGGTCCCTAGTCGGATGTTGAAGACGCACAAACGGGAGCAAATGGTCGTCCAGGATATCCCGGTAACGTTGACCTGTGAGGGACGATGTCACACGTACCAGGGGTCCCATTTCAGTCCACGTAAACAGTCCCCAGACGAGAATGCCACCCCACCAGTTTAAAGAGTACCCTGCTGGCAAGAAGGATCCATCGCTTCATGTGGTTTGCGCCGTACTCGTATCCTTCAATCCGCATGTACCAACGTGAATCTCGACTCATCAGTCCAGGCAACATTTTTCCACATGTGTAGGGTCCAGTGGCGATGTTCCCGCACCCATGCTAATCTTTGAACCCTGTGATGTGCGGACAGCAGTGGTACCCTCATGGGACGATGGCTTCTCTACCCTATAACGAGGAGATGGTTCTGGATGGTGTGGCTGCTAACACGTTTATGTGCACCAGCGTTAAATTGCCGATCGATTTCTTGCACTGTGGCTTGTCTATCCGCTGTTACAATGCGAGCTGACGGACGATGACCCCGCTCATCCACACGCTGTTGTCCACGGCAGTTGGCCCTTGCAGGGATGGTTTTACCGGATTCGATGCACTCACGGTGCACCCGTGACTCAGTGACTCGTGAAAATCCCAGTGCCTGCACGACTTCCGAGATGGAGTGACCCATTCGTGGGGCCCCGACAATTTGCTGGCTATGAAATGCGCTTAGATCCTTCGTCTTACCCATACCGCGCCCGAGTATTACTGACTCCCGTCGCATCACTCCTCATATTGTCGGATCGCTGCATACGTCATGTCGTTTCCGTTTACTGGGCCGCCCACAGCTCCACATTTGCATAACGCCAGCTGTCTCTAATTCTATTGCCCTTTAGTGTGTATTGCTCTATCATTAATAGGGGGACACTCCTCTATTGATGGTGAATTAGGTACAACGCAAGCACCACGCAAAAACCTCAACTTTAAATACAGGGTCGTACCAGAATAATATGACCACCTACCTAATAATGGGAATAAACACAGTTGGTCCGGATGACAGCGGCGTGACCAGGCGTGGCAAAGACGCAATGAGACCTTGGTAGGCACCCCAGGGACACACGTGCCCATTTGGACTGCAGAAGAGCACGAAGGTCCTGGAGATGACGTGGTTGTGGGTCGGCACGTCGAACCTGTCTCTCCAAATAGTCCCACGAGTGCTCTGTGAAATTCACGTCGGGAGATTTCGCTGGCCAAAGGAGAACGGAGAGATCGCTGTCGTGTTCTTGGAACCAGTCACGCACCTTCTTAGCGGCATGGCAGGGCGCGGTGTCCTGTTGGTAGACACCATCCCCACCAGGGTAAACGTCCAACATGAAGGGATGCATGTGGTCAGCGAGCATAAACAGGTAACCAGGGACCCATCTAGTGGTACCAGTGGTTCCAGCTCATACCAGGAAAACCTACCCTTGACCTAAAAGCGTGTCTCGTTGTTGGTTCTCGTGTGTCTGACGCCGTATCCGCCACCGCCCGACACTTATGTGGAATGGAAACCTCGATTCGTCCGAGAAGGCAACCTTTTCCCACTCTTCCACTGTCCAATGACGGTAGTCCCAAGCGAACTGAAGGCGTCGTTGCCGATGGACTTGGGTTAACATGGGCGCCCTGAAGCAGAGTCGACACCGGAGACCCATGCGTAACAGAAGCAGAGTCGACTCCGGAGACTCATACGTAACAGGGTTCTCTCTACTGTTATCGGGGTCAGGTACCTAAGTGCCCCAGCATTCATTTACATGGTCAATTGCTGCACAGTTGCGCGTCGATTGCTCTTTACCAGTCGACGGAGGTGACGTTCACCTCTGGGGTCGATGGCTTTTGGGGCTCCACAGTTATGACGTCAGGAGGTACTCGGTGTGCCAGCGGTCTATTCTTGGTACAGCCTTACTGCTACACCTCGAGAAGCCCGCGAAGTCTGCTGTTTCTGAGATGCTTCCACCGCACCAAAGGTGGAAGCATCTCAGAAACAGCAGACTGCCGAGAGCTATAGACCAATTTAGGCGGGCTTCTTGAACGTCCGTCAGATCACTACTTCTGCCTATTTTTATCATGTTACCTGCTATGGCTCATCTATAGTGGCTGGCCGCTTATATTTCCGTATGGTCGACCTTGCCACGTGCACTCTGTGACGCACCTGAGATGGTGCGATGTGATTCCGGGGGTCGTCCTATTATTCCGATACGACTGTGCATGCTCGTAGCACTATTAGCAGACAATATCACGATTGTTATGTTAAGATGCCTCGATGGATAGTTTACTGGTTTCCAGCGTGGGTTGATAATGGGGTGCCACATAAGCAATCGCTTCGTACATGACTTTTCAGTGGTATTGAAGATCCCTAGGTTGACGCTTGATAATGGGATATGCAAATTGAAGTGGATATGGACTGGATCTTCAGAGAAACGACTGGGTAAACCTCCAAAACCAACAGAATGTGACAGAAGGGTTCAGCAAAGGATTATTCGCACGCAACGGAAATCAGCATTGTCTCAAGTCACCAAAACCCTATGTGGGAATATTTGGACTCATACTAGCACCAGTAGAGTACAAAGGACATTGCACGAAATGGCTTACTGCGGTGAAACAGCCACCCACAAGCCGCTGACCACTTTGATTAATGCGACATACTGATTAGCGTGGTGCAAAGAATGCCGAAATTGTATTCTTTACACTACAAGAAATTGTACTTTGGAGTGACGAGTCACCGTCCAGATTCTACCTCCTGTTGACCATTCCTGTGTGTGGTGGAAGCAGAGAGAAAGGTACCTTCCGGACTTTATCATCCCAATAATGAAGTTCGGTGAAGGCATCGGTATTTTACTATTTTTTTTTTCGTGGTCTGGATTGATCGCATAGGTTATTTTGTGAAACACAACGAATACTGAGTTCTACATAGATAAAGTCCCGTATCTCACTCAACAGAACAACACACCATGTCATACTGCCCGCGTTGTTACAAATTGGTTTAAGAACACAGGTTTCGAAATGTTAGGCTGATCAGCCGAGATTCCAAATCTGAACCTCGTAGAGAATTGCTGAGACGATTTGGATTGTCGGATGCTTGGAAGAAGATATTGCCCAACAAACTAAACTGTACTTGCCACTGCTTTGAAAGCCAAATGTGGAACATATTGGAGGGCATTTACAAGAAGCTGGTGGAGAGTGTTCCCTAAAGATGAGAGACCGTTGTAAGAGCCAAAGGCTGAAGCTTAGAATATTAAATTTTCTGGAAGTAAATATTGTTTATAGATATACAGCTGACAGGATGTTATAAGTATTGCAGTGCATTTTTTGTCATATTTTTCTGATCAAAGTTCATGAAATGTGAGAAACTTTATACCGTCTCACAATAACTGTGCTCGGAGATGCATAAGGACTTATCAAAGTAATGGAAACACCTACTGTTTGCCGAGAGCTATAGACCAATTTAGGGCTTTCATAACAGAAACAATTAAACCTGGAATAGACTTATACAAGTCATGCACCAACGATAATATAATTTGGAACCATTCCCCTGTCAAATATGTTCTAACCGTGCTACTGATGCTGGAGGTGGAAAGTGTGATCTGACCTTTCGCTCCAGATTTTCCCACAAATGTTCAATAATGTTGAAATATAGGGATTGAGATGGCCAAGGTAGCTTCTGTACATCATCCTCATGCTCTGCAAACCACAACTTGACACGATTCGCATAAAGCACGTGTGCATTACCTGCTTGAAACCAGGGACGGTCATTAGAAAACGATGCCTGCAACGTTGGATGCAGGTGGTCCCAAAGAATGAATTCGTGAGATGCAGATGTGACATGGCAGTGCAGAATAACCACTGTACCTAAGGAATGCAGTGACATGGCATCCCACAGCATCAGGAATCCACCTCCATGCTTCGCAGTTGGAACCAAACAGTCAGGATGGTACACGTCCGCGGGTTTTTGCCATACGTACTTTCTGCCAGTGGTTAGAAACAATGTGACGGCAAGATTACACCACTTCAACCGACGCTTGACGTTGATCAGCAAGATCAACGTCAAGCGTAGGTTGAAGTGGTGTAATGCTCAGCGCCAGTGGAATCCGGAGCAGTTCAAACGCTTTCTCTTCAGTGAAGAACCACACTTCACATCTGGCAGTTCAATGTCGTCCGTTACAATTTTCCCACAGTGGGGTGCCAGCTGTATAGTTCAGTGCAGACGGCATTAAGATCTGGGGCTGTTTTTGATGGATTGACCTGAGACACCTAGTTTCAGTGCCCAGAAAGCTTAACACTGCGGCTTTTAATGATATTAGACCACAAGTAGGCAACCTGTTTTTCAATGCAGCCAGAGGTGTGGCGAATGAGAAGTGTACTTTGCCACACCATGTGAAAATTAAAAACTGTGTTGTTTTAAAGGATTTCAAATGCGCTGTTTTTAATATTTGAACGGTTTATTTAAGACGTGCACAGTTTAAATACACAGTTACAACTGCCTCAGACACAAATGACCAAAGTGGTTCCAACTGAAAATGTAAAACAGTTTAAGGCGAAATGTGACAGTCCGTTTATCTGGCAAGTTACAGAAACACTTAATATCTAAATTCAATGCACATTGTAGTTTCACCTCCAAATTGACATAAACAATTCGAGATCTACGCTGGCGTGCAAAAATTAAGGACGAGACGGTTTTCCGAATGTAACGTCGTGCAGAAGTGCTCCACGTTGACTCAAATCATACCATAAAATCCCCAAGATGTACGAATATGTGACAAGTGAGCACAACCATCCAAACAAGGAATCCAAAGGATACAAAGGCACTTTATTGAAAAGGTAGCTTCGTGCACAACTGGACAGAAGACAGAAACGTCCATGTGACAGGCGGCTGCCAAGAAAAATCCAGTCTTTACTATGAGATATGATCACCCCTCACTGCGTTGCAGGATTTACAACGTCTGTCCATGCTGAGGACAAGGTTGTCAAGGAGCTGTTGAAGCATCGCGGCCCATTCCTCTTGTAGCGCCAATCGCAGCTGTAGAATCGTTGCTGACGGCTGGTGACGTGCTGCCAAGCGTCTCTCGAGAAAGTCCCACACGTGTTAGATTGAATTTAGGTCAGGGAACCATGCGGGCCCATCCATGCGTTGAATACCTTCACTCTCCAACAGATCTGAGACAGCTACTGTACGATGAAGTGTAGCGTTGTTGTCCATGAAGAGGAACTCAGGACGCACAGCCCCTCTCAACAGACGCACGTGAGGCAGAAAAACCTCGGTACAATAGCGGACACCAGTGACTGAACCTCCTTGGAAGATGTGGAGGTCAGTACGGCTACCAAGCATGACACCGCCCCAGACGAGAACCCCACCACCTCCAAATCTGTCCCTTTCGATGATGTCGGAGGTGTGATTGCGTGTTCCTTGCTCTCTCCAGATGTGTATACGTCCAGAATCGCTCGTGAGACTAAATCGGCTCTCATCTGTAAAGAGAACTTGACCCCATTGCTGATGTGCCCAGTTCTTGTGTTCCTGGCACCACAGAAACCGCCGTATTTGATTAGCAGGCGTTAATGGAACACACTGTACAGGTCGTCGTGCAAATAGACCACCTTTGTGCAGCCTCCTGGACACGGTAAAGCGCGATAACGGACGTCCAGTTGCCTGTTGCATGTCTTGCGATTTCTCCCGCTGTCTGTCGTCTGTCACTTCTCACCTGTAGGACAATATTCCGGTTGTCCACCGCTGTGGTTGCTCGTGGACGACCACTGCTAAACTCTCGGACAGCTGTTCCTGTCGTTTGAAATGCTCTCGAAGCTCGTGAGACGATGCTGTGAGCGATCCCGAACTCCTCGGCTACACTAGTCACACTTCGAGCTACTTCCAACCTTCCAATAGTAACACGACCTCGGGTAAAGTCACCCAGATGTTGTCTGCTGGGTTGCCTGTTGCCCATATCGCACGGTGGCCGCGACTCGACGTCGTTCAAACCGATGTACACCGTGCAATAGCTTTCACCGAATTGCTGAGTGAGAGCATTTGTCATTTTCATGTAGGACTTCCGTCCACAGGGACTAGAGTTTAGGTCCCAGCCACCTACAGCGAGATCGCCTTTTGGGCAGGACACAGAAACCGAAGGAATGAGAGCAAGTCTAGCGACTTTTGACAGAACAGTTTGTAGTGAGATTAGAGTACAGTAGATGGCGTCACCGTACAAGTACGATAATGCACATAGATGGGTGAGAGAATTTCAGGGAGGACATAGGAAAGGATACCCATTTAACCAGTGGGTCCAGCCTGGGGGCCGTCACTTTACGTGCTCGTCCGATGCACGGCGGATATTCAGCGATTGTTAGTAAATCACACCATCTCTGAAAGATCAGCCCAGGCTAGAACCTGGGGACCCAGCATCGATAATCTGAAACACTAACCACTAAGCCATCCGCGGCAAATTGCTGAGTGTACACCATCCGTGTGCTTTATACCCTTCCGACACCCCCCTCCCCTACGTCATGCTGCATATATGCGCATGCCCTACCGTACCGGACCCTAGTCCATGTCCTGAGTGGTTTTTCGGTCCGTTCTGCTTGCTCGTTCCGCTGTTATGCTAATTTCTCCTCTTCGTCCTTAATTTTTGCACACCAGTGTATATTTGACTTGATGAATCCCACGATTCACACATCCAGGTTGATCTAAACATGGACAATGATTTCGAAATGCCTGATTTCAAAGTTTTGATATCTTGTCAGTCAGAATAGATTTACGCAGGTCCGTGACTGAAGAATTATTGTGAATTTTTAAGTGTTCCAGACGGTAAGGAGAAAGCAAATCCCCTTCAAGCCCACGCTTGTCCAAAGACAGAAGGGTGGAAATTTCTAAATTCCTTTGTTTTAATTTGTAATATCAAAGAAGAATGGATTACGCAATAATTTAAATTCCAATTTGAAGTAATTGAAATCAGAAAAACGTGATGCAAATTTCTGAGACAGGTTTTTTTCATCCAGGTTTCGTAGAGTTGACGCTCCACGTCAAGTACACCACATTCCACATTTTTTCCCCTAGAAATCTTGTTAAGTTTGCAAAATGGGTCAAATCGTTCTTCTGAGTTTGCACCAGCATGAGGTTCAGTTTTGACTCGAATTCTCGAACATGCTGTGCCACCTCACATAATTACTCCTTTTCCCTTTTCCTGCAGCTACACACTTAATTGAATTAAGTAAGCCATGATATCGCACAGAAAATGTTACTGACGCCGTCATGAAGGGTCCTCAATGTCAGAAAGTTTTTCTATCTGACATTTCTCATCAAGGAAATCTCGAATTTGGTTAAGCAAATAGGTAAACCATTCTAGAACTTTTCCTCTGCTCAGCCATCTCACATTTGCGTAGTAAGTAAGATCCCCGAAATCACAATCACAGCATTCTTTCAAGGCCTCAACAAACGGTAGATGGATGAGGAAACTTTTACTTTGGATGTAATTCACGATTTTCTCAGCCATATCCATCAAAGTTTTCAACGTGCAATTACCAAGCATCTGAGCACACAAATTCTCCTGATGCAGAATGCAATGGAAAGAAGGTAACACGTTTTTCAGAACATTCTCATCAAATGCTTCTTTGCTTACACACAAGAAAAAAAAATCTCGACTAACTATTAATCATGGCGGGTGCACAGTCCTTTGTAGTAGAAGCTAATTTTATGAGATCCAGGTCACATTTTCTTGAAGCTTCAAAAACGTTTTCTAGCTAGTTCCACAAAGTGCAAGGATTTTTTTGTAAAATTGTAAGATCGAGAAGCACAAATCGAACCTAAAATATTAACTGTGCCGTGTTAGTAAAATCGGTTGACTCGTCCAGCGCTAGGGAGAAGCACAAACATTATTTCTATTGTGCAAGCAATTGCTGTTCTGTATTTTTAGAAAATTCCAGCACTCTGGGAACAATCGTCCTGCGACTTAGCTGCAAAATCTGGACATTTTAGAAGACATCATTCTTCACCTTCGACTCTTAGATTTCCAACAGAGTTTCCATCAGCGTGATAACAATGCCATTTATCATCTCAGCATCGGAAAATGGTTTCTTTTTCAGAGCCAAAATCCAGGCAGCTTCTTTTTTTTTTTATTGGAGGTTTAACGACCACCGTGAGCAACTCAATGGGCTATAAGCAGTCGCCCGTCCCTAATTTAGGGTCACTGGTTCCAGGGAAGGGAGAGAGCCAGTGCCGTAAGACAAACACAACATCCATGCCTGACCGGGATTCGAACCCGGACCCCTTACGGACGAATGATCAGAGGCCAGCGCCTTAGACCACTGCGCCACCGGGGCGGCACAGGCAGCTTCATAACTAGCTAAAGTCACCAGCTCATTCGACGAAAGAAACTGCTTCAGGCGGCTCTTCTGATCTTGAAATTGTGATTTTCAAAGGGGCAGTTTCATTGCTGATCAACTAGAAATGCATTGTTGAATTCACTGCGCATGTTTTGAAAGTGTTTCTTTAAACTGTCTGCCTTATTCTCACTGAAACTTTCTTTACACAGGAGACACATTGGCTTTTTTTTTTATTTTCTCGCATCACTACAAATTTTAGCTCAAAGATGTTTTGAAATTTCTGTTCCATGCTCTTGATTTCTCCTTTTTATCACTAGGTTCCAAATCAATGAATCCGTCTGCTTCACTCACTTCAGCCGTATAACCTGCTGGTGATTCACTTCGTTTTCGAATCACCCACTTATCAATCTCTCGGGAAGAAATTGGAAAAATGTTTAAAAATAACAGTTTTATTGTAAAAACAGATAAAAATGTGCAAATCGTATACAGAACAAATGCAAACGCACACTCAGAAATGTGTGGTATTAGACGACACCAGTTCAAGGTGGGTCAAGAGTCAAACTAAAGACAGAAGTGAAACGAACTGCTGGTAAGGGAGTGGAGGAGAGTATATAATTGGACTACAGAATGGCACGATATTGTCGTCTCCGACGAATCCCGCTTCTTTCTGCAACATCGCGATGGTCGGATCTGCGTGTGACGGCAGCGCGGCGAGAGACTCTATGACGCCTGCATTATGCATCGCCATACCGGTCCGTCGCCTGGCGTTAGGGTTTGGAGCGCAATTTGATATGACACCCGTACCCCACTGGTACGCATCGCCGGTACACTCAACAGCCACCGCTACACATCTGATGTTTTGGAGCCCGTAGTCCTCCCTTACCTGCAGGACCTGCCAGCGGCCACGTTTCAAGAGGACAATGAGCGCCCGCACGTGGCACGCATCGTGCAACGATTCTTCACGGCTCTCTAGGTGTCACTGCTGCCGTGGCCCGCCTGTTCTCCCGATAAGTTGCCCATCGAACACGTCTGGCTGCTGATCGGCAACCGAGTGGCCCGGCAACCACCACCCGCGGCTGCGCCTGATGAACTGTGGCAACGTGTGGAAGCAGACTGGACCGACATACCCTAAGCGTAAAGGCAAAGCCTCTTTCGTTCGATGCCGCGGCGTGTAGTGGCCGTTATTGCCAGCCATGGGGGCCACACGAACTATTGATGTCTGCGTGTACCGCAAGTCGCACAGGCCTGTAAGCTCAATCGTTGTTTCCATCTTTTTATCTGTTGTTATGTGTCCAGTAAATCTGGCTTTGCTATCTCGTGCCCTTTTTGGTGTTGCATTTTGGGTGGCCAGCAGTGTATATAATCGCCACAAGACTATAGTCTCTAAATTCAAGTGGAGGATAGTACTGAATGGTAGTGTGCTGTCAACGACTCATTCAGAAAGCTGGATGCTTCCAATGATATGCAGGAAATATCAAGTTACGACCAGCACACGCCGTCAGGAGAAACTTTATTTTGCTACAGGAGCTGCCAAACTCAAATTCACCACAATTTCATGGCGGATTCGCCACTTTTGGCGATTAGCAATAGGGTTGTCCACCTCGGGCCAACCCTGTTGTCAATCGCCAAAGTGGAATTTAATCGCTAAAGTGGATTTTAATCGCTAAAGAATAGCCAAAGTGGATCTTTGCAACTTCGAGAAAGAATTACCCATCAATTCTGGGAACGAATTGCCCACCAATTTATGTGCTCCCAACATTAGAGCAACAGCTCAATGAAGGCTTTTACTTTCACCAACAGGCATTGCTCCGGTGTAAAGCGAGGTTCGTGCAAGAATGATTTGATGAGATGGATGTGGGAAAACTCGATTGGCCTGCAGAGAGAACAAATCTTAATCCCATGGAACACCTTTGGAATGAATTGGAAAGCCACTTGAGAGCCAATCTGAACCGCCCGATACCAACGACCAGTGTGACAATGCACTTGTAGCAGAATGGGAGGCAATTTCTGTAGCAATATACCAAAATCTGCTGTGAAGTGTTCCCAGCAGATTCAAAGCTGTGATAATAGCAAACAATGGACTAATTCGATATTAATTCCTTTCTTATTACAAGGACTTATTGGATAGATAAGTGTTAGGATACTTTTGATCAGATAATGCACTTTATGGAGATTTATTTGCATTGTTTGTCTATTGCGAGATACAAATTAATAAACTGATGCTTTGAGTTCTGATTTAAATGCGTCATTTGGGTAGAGACTCTCAAATGGTATTGCAGGGCACGAAATATTAAAGAAAAGACTAAAGCTTTGAAAGAGAAATCTCATTCTAGGAGTAGAAAAGATAATATCCTAAGGGGGATGGGTTGATTAAGTTAGAAAACATGAGGGGACTAACTACATGGAAAAGAAATGATCACGACAGTAACTTGTAGACGACACTTCATCATATCATCATCCTGAAGTTGACTGAGAATGATTGATTGTGATGATGAGGATGTATTCCTTGATTTAATGAATCTTTTGCGGAGGGAAATATGAAGAAATGTTCTCTGAAAAGATTAATGGATATCGGAAATCAACAGTTTTGCTGTCCAATAGAAACAAATGATTATTATCGAGATATGAAATGCTTTGGTGCGAAATATAAAATTGCATATAATTACCTGCTTTTCCGAATTGTTCATATTAACACAATTACGATTTCCATTTATCGTCATTAGCTCATGCTTCAACACTTTCTTCGCGAATAATTACATTATTATTCAGTTCGTTTATCGAAAATTTCACCGAAATGATAGCGATTGATCTAACTGCAGGGGAATTCGCTATGACTCACACACTGTGAAATATATCGAATTTGCAAAAATGTCTCGCATACTCGTATAGCTAAAACAAGTGTATGAACAGAGATTACATGCGAAGTTTCTTAACATATAAAAAAAAAATAAATGCACGCGAACTTCCCTATTGAAAACATTTCAATTAAAAAAAATAGGTATATCAAGAGTTCATTCATTAAAAGAAATAGTCATGGAAGTACTGTACGTACGAGAAAATATTAAAATTTGTGATGTTTACCCAACAGAATGGGGAAAAGGACTTTTCGAGTCCAACAAAAAACAAAAACATTGTAAGCATTTTACTAAAATGTGATAAATTCCAACTATTAAAGATATTGACAGTTTCGTGTGAGAAAGCCATGATTTTTCTGGTTCAAACAATTTTAGATAAAGCCAGATTCTAGAGATAAGACTCTGTGACGTGCCTGCACCGCAGGACGCACATGAGATAAAGGCAGATAGAAGCGGGGGCGTACGTCCGCGTAGCTCAGTTGGGAGAGCGACTTATTCCGGAATGAGGGGACCCGGGTTTGATGCCCGGCGTGGACAAAAATGACGGAGAAATTTACTTCGTAGAAATTTACTTCAATGGGTTATCCATTGTCAAGCGAGAGATTTTCGTATTATTTCTTCTTTTTTTAAAAATAAAAACTATCAGATTTGTTACCTGAAAATTCTAACAACAATTCTTAAATTCGTGTTAACCAGATGCAGACAACGGCATTGAGAATATATTATCAGAAGCTGATAAAAGCCGCAGATAGCTGTCTTTACTGACCCTCGCTAAGTGCAGTTGGAACATAGTTAAACATGAGCTAATTGGTATAATTAAAGTTTCACAAAATGGGTGTTTGTGGAACTTCTAACTGCAACTTCGTCATAAAATTATTGCTTTTAAATTTACGATAGAAAGGATAAAAGAAATGTACTTTGCTTTATAGGTGTTAGCGAGTGTCAGCATATTTTCAACGTCCTTTTAAAAGAGTTCGATTATCAAGCACCCGCTTACAGAATATTCCTGTTTTATTTATGTAGCTGTACGAACGCAAATATATTACAGATAAAGTTCAGTTCTACGAACTTCACAAAGGATTTCGTGGTGCCATTTCTCTTGGCTTTATTCTGAGGAAAAGTATTTTTTGGCATTTATTGCCACCAATGAGCCTGTTTTCCCTGAAACTGGGAAACATGGTTAATTAGCCCTCTAGGAATTTTGTATCTCTACGCGATCTGCCGAAGAAGTAAAACACACTCTTGTTTACTCCATCGTAGTGGTTAATTAGCTTATTTTAAAAAAGGTACTAATTGGCACTTTTAATGGTTGCATTTTGCACTCCTGTTTACCTTTAATTATGAAACAACTTTCCTCCTGGAAGCATTATAAATGCATTTTAAAACGTCGGTGAAAGAAACATGTTCGAACGCTACAGAAATTAAAATCTCACCATTTCGAAAGCTCTGTTTTAGTTTTGTAAGGACGCTGGGAGCCTGAGGGAATCACTTTATTTTAACTCAAGTCACCTAACAACATTTTCATGAAGTCGAAGGTGGTCTCACAATACCGCATGCGCTAATTTACTCGAGTAATATGAAGACTGATTTTTGGCACGTCTTTTGTAAAGAAAAGGAAGTGGTTATCTTATCATTTTGTCCATTCATCCGTCCGTCTGTAGAAACCTTATTTCTGTAGCAATTAGACCGATATGAAAAATTCTTCTCGCATTTGAAAGATTGGAATCTGAGAACGATAATCCATGCTTTCCGGATTTTTTTCCAAAGCATAACTTTGCTGATGGAAAGCTTAAAAATCCAGATGCCAACGAATTAAAAATAAATTTCATTCCATATATTTGCTTCTATATTTTGTCTTTCAATCACTGAACTGGGTAAAACAAAGGGATAAAGATTAATGGAGATTATCTAACCCACCTTCGTTTTGCTGATGACGTAGTAATTTTTGCAACTACCCCATCAGAGCTGCAGAGTATGATCCATGAACTTGCTGACAAGAGTAAAGAAGTGGGATTAAAAATGAACTTTCAGAAGACAAATGTGATGTTCAATGCTTTTACAAGAAATGAAGATTTATCGATTGATGGAGAAAAGCTGGAGATAACAGACACGTACGTTTATCTTGGACAGCAGATATCAAGTGAGGGTCACATTGATGAAGAAATTAATAGGCGTGCAAAACTTGCCTGGACAGCGTTTGGAAGAAACAGCATAATTTTCAAGAGCAATATGGCATTATGTCTTAAAAGTAAAGTGTTTGATCAATGCATCCTTCCAGTGCTTACATATGGTGCAGAGAAGTGGACCTTAACTAAAAGAGACATACAAAGGCTGCAGACAACTCAAAGCAGCATGGAGAGGTGCATGCTTGGCGTAACCAGGAGAGATAAGAAGAGGAACTCGTGGATCCGAAAAATGACAAGAGTGGAAGACATCATGATCAGAGTTAAATCCCTGAAATGGCAATGGGCTGGACATACTGCCAGAAGGACAGACCATCGATGGACAACCGAAATTTTAGATTGGATTCCAAGGGACAGGAAAAGACCCAGAAGAAGACCACATGGAAGATGGGTGGATGAAATTTGAAAGTATGCGGGAGTGGCATGGAGGAGACTGGCACAAGACAGACCGTTGTAGAGGAATCTTGGGGAGACCTTCGTCCAGCAGTGGATTGATAATGGTTGACAATGATGATGATAATGATGTTATTTACGATTGAAATTGTTTTTTCTTCCTTTCGATGCCATTTATTACGAAGACTATACTAGGTACAGTTTCTTTTTTAAATAATGTATACATTTTCCTCTAGGAGGCACAAAGATGGAATTTCCCAGATATCTCTGCTTCCAAAAGTCCGATTTCAAACATTTTTTCTTACCTCGGATACAGCTTCATCTTATTTGGTCGGTATCTCTTTTAAGAGACCGATTTGAAATATTCTATATTTATCATTGCCGGAGCGAAATCTTCTACACATAACTTCAAGTTTTTCTTAACGCACAAGTGTGCCATTAAAGCGGGTAAGTTTACGTTTCCTTTTGCAGCAGGTTTGAGGGAATAAAAACCTGATTAAAAAATTATTTTTCGGTCAGACACTACAAAATATGAAAACGTTTCGTATGTATTTCCTTTCCAAGATGATGCACAATTTCCTCGCTAGGACACCCAAATATTTAATCTGTTTTTCTAGATATCTCTGCTTCTAAATATCCGATTTAAAATAATCTTTTAACACTGGTTACCATTTATGGAACACTTAAGGCTTGTATCTGCGGAGTTTTTCGTAGTTCACAGTTCTGTCGCTAGGTGGTGTTCGCGTGCCTCTGTTTTGTACTTGTATCTTCGCTTCTAAAAATCCTATTGAGAAATTTCTTTTTTTAATTTTTGTCATTCGCTACAATAGAGATGTGAAGCATTATTGTCTTTAGATAATGCACAACTTTCCCTCTAGAGGTGGTAAAGGTCGAAACCTTTTTCTCGCTATCTCTGCTTCTGCGAGACGTATTTGAAAACTTCTTCTTCCTTAGCATAGTCTTTGCTATGAAGAATGCTTTTCGCATATTTCTAACGTTCCCATTACGCGAAATCTTCCGCTAGGAGGTGTAGATTTGTATGAAGTTTCCTTCGATATTTCTTCTTTAAACTGTAAGATTTGAAAATCTCTTTGTCTCTGACATAAAGCCGCTGGTGAGAAAAAGTACACTCATGTCCAAAAATTAAGGATCACTTAGCCGCCTGCCTCGGTGGCTTTTTTTTTTTTTTTTTTTTTTTTTTTGCTTAGATAGGCGTTTCCCGCCAATTCAAGAGCCAAATTCTTGCGTGCCAACTTTATCGATTTAAGGATTCCGGCTTTTTTAGCTGTTTTTTTTTTCTCAAAATGTCTCTTTTTTTCAAGTTTTGAGGGAGAGGGGTTACATGGGGGGTAAAGTGGTGAGGAAGTAATTAAAATAGATCGTGGGATATCGCAATATATATACATTAATATCACTCTTACCGATCCCCGCCCCCATCCCCGCCCCCTTTCCCGTCTAAGCGATAGCTTCTGATCATTCGTCCGAGATGGGTCCCGGTTCGAATCCCGGTGAGGCGTGGATGCTGTGTTTGTCTTACGGCTCTGGCTGTCTCGCTTCCTTGATCATGATCATATGTAGAGGATTTTACGAAGGGAATGTCTGACCACAGGTCTTAAACAACCCTTAGAAATCGGAAACTAGGAGATTTGGGCTAGAGCGCCCGATAGGAAAGTGACGCGGAAGCAAAGTAGAAAGGGGGAGGAAGACGCTCTTCTTTATTACCGGGGGGGCAGTGCCCGGGGTCCAACGGCTTAACGTGCCCATCCGTTGCACGGCAGGTATTTAGTGGATCGAGCGTTCGTACCTGTCTGGAATCGAACCTGAGGCCCTTCCCATGGCAGTCACGAACGTTGACCACTAGGCCACCCGCGGCCCTGAGCTGTCTCGCTTCCCTGGAACCAGTGGCCCTAAATTAGGGACAGGCGACTGCTCATAGCCCGCTGAGTTGGTCGCTAAACCTCAAATCGAAAAAAAAAAAAGAACCACTTATGTTTTCATAGCATACCTTTATTCCAACATGATGCGGATGAAAATATTTTAATAAGGAGTAAACAGAGATGAAAAGAATTGAACACACATAAATAAAAATGGATTTGTGCTTATTAATACAGAAAATCGATAAAAGATCAAAACATACCATTTCCTGACAGTCAGTCACAATAACTAAAATTGACAGAATTTTTTTTTAATTTTTCATGAATCACTTTAACAGGATCCATCCCTGACTCCAATGGATGATTGGCATCGGTGGACCATGCTTTTGACAAGATTGACCAGAAGCTCCTGAGGGAGATTTCTCCATTTTTCTTGCCGCGCCATCACCTAGTCTTTTTTTGGGGGGCACCAAATGAGGGATCGATTTCAGCAATACGCCTCCAGTGATCGTCCCAAGCATTTGCGATTGGATTCAAGCCAGAGGAGTAAGCAGGTCACTCCATTTAGTCGATCCCCTTGCTCTCCGACAGTTCCTCAACATATGATGATCGATGAGGACGTGTTTCATCGTCCATAAAAAAAACGAAAAAATTTCCCACAGCACCACAAAACAGCCTCACATGTTCTATAATGGCCTCCTCACAATACCAATGGGCATTCCTTGATTATTTTTCCAACACTAGGTCTTCTGCGTTCCCATTGATCCTAGACTAGACCATTACTCTACCATCCCTGTAATGTCCAATTTTTGTGATGTTTGTGGCTGAATAGGCAATGCTGGGTTTTCTCCAAATGTGTTGGCGCTTAGAGTCAGATGAGAAACAAAATGAGTTTTCTTCTGTGAACAGAACTTGCACCATTGCTCTTCACTCCAAACACTCCAATTGAAGTGTTCACGATGCCATCGACATTGAGTTGTTTTGCGTACTGGGGTCGATCGAACACACTGAACGGGTTTTTGAGTATGTAATCCAAAAATATTCAAATCCTTGGCAGGGTTCGGCGCGATATTTTGATACACGTACTTGATTCCAGCTAGTTTGCCAACTTCCCAGCAGTTATCTGTCGAGATCTTCTGGCCGTTACAACGAGATAATGATCTTGTGGTGGAGTAGTTTTGTGTGGTCGATCACTACTGAACCTTCTGGTAGCTATTCCATTTCCGGATCCGTGATACTGTTCTTCGTGCAATTCCGAACTACTTGGCTAAGTCTCTTGTTGTCCGCATTTCTTCCAGTTTACCAACAATTCGTCTCCGGGTAAAATCATCCAGATCAGTTCTTTTAGTAACAACAAAAAAAGGAAGATTCACACTTCAATACCTACAAAACAAACGATTGCGTTCCACTAACGCTTCAGTTTTTACGCCCGAATCGGGATGTAACAGTTCACGTGATCCTTACGATTTGCATATGGCCAAACACTCTCACACAGCTTGCTCTTATGTGCTTTGATGACGTCAGAATGTTTTAACAGCTAACCAACGACTTGTGAGTCCTAAATTTAGCCTTCTGTCGTCGATCCTTAATTTTTGGACATCAGTGCATCTACTTCCATTTCTGGATGTTTTATCGATTGTAGAAATCCCGTTCCATTGACTATGAGTAACCTTGAATAATTTTATCTGCATCGGAAGGAATTCAAAAGAGCCGAACTTATTACAACCGAAAATTCGGTGGCATCTTTCTTGTTTTCTAATTTCAGCATAACTGATGAGATCTTTTTTTATAGTTTCAGCATAATTGATGAGAACGATATTTCAGCCTAAGACTGAATTTCAATCATTGCCGAGTTTGGAATGATGTGGTTTTCTCCTTTACCTGGATTCAATATTCCTAAATTCGATTACAGTTTCGTGTCAGTCCTTACGAAATAACTTTGAGGACATTTTTTTTTTTTTTTTTTTTTTGATTGGAGGTTTAACGACCACCGTGAGCAACTCAATGGGCTATAAGCAGTCGCCCGTCGCTAATTTAGGGTCACTGGTTCCAGGGAAGGGAGAGAGCCAGTGCCGTAAGACAAACACAACATCCATGCCTCACCGGGATTCGAACCCGGACCCCTTCGGACGAATGATCAGAGGCCAACGCCTTAGACCACTGCGCCACCGGGGCGGCCTTTGAGGACATGAACGACGAAATCAAGTCAGGCTCAGTCTCAACCCTCTCGTAAAGGTTAAGAATCAAAAGTAACCCTCCTGTTTCTTCCTATATCTTCATTTTTCTACCTTTTAAGGTGCGAGATAAGGGCTACACGAGCCAAACCAATTGAAATCGCAAGGTGCGAGATCAGAGCTACAGGCGGGATGCTCCAAAACTTCCTAATTGTATCGTTAAAACCAATCAACTGTGCATTGGGGCGCGTGTGGTCTGCAATTTTTGTTCCACAGCATAACATCTCGGCTCAACAGCCGAGGTCCATTCCCTTGGCATGGCGCAACATGTCAAAGGTCTGAGAATATTGTTCGGCTGTTGCACTTGCGCCGTAGTCAAGGAAATCAATCAGAAGAGCGCCCTGACAGTTTTGAAAAACAATTGGGAAGATTTTTTGGTTAGATGCCGACGTCTTGAATTTTATGGCAGGAGGAGATGACAGGTCGTGAATACTGGTCTGCTTTCTGGTGTTGAATGTTGCATTCAATTATCGTATCCTGTCACAATACGTTGCAAGAAGTCTTTACCTCGCTGATAATACAGTATAAGGTATGTGAGGGATAGATCCATTTATCTTGCCTCATGCTCTTCCTTGAGATTCTTAGCCACCCATCTTGCGCAGACTTTCTGATTATGCAGTTCGCCATACAGGAGATCCACGTAATAGATACACTGGTGTGCAAAAATTAAGGACGAAGAGGAGAAATTAGCATAACAGCGGAACGAGCAGGCAGAACGGACCGAAAGACCACTCAGGAGATAGACTAGGGTCCGGTACGGTAGGGCATGCGCGTATATGCAGCATGACGCATGGGGGGGGGGTCGGAAGGGTACAAAGCACACGGGCGGTGTACGCTCAGCAATTCGGTGAAAGCTATTGCACGATGTACATCGGTTTGAACGAAGTGGAGGTGCTGCCACCGTGTGATATGGCCAACAGGCAGCCCAGTTGACGACATCTGGATGACTTTACCCGAGGTCGCGTTACTACTGGGAGGTTGGAAGAAGGTCGAAGTGTGACTAGTGTGGCCGAGGAGTTCGGGATCGCTCACAGCATCGCTTCACGAGCTTGGAGAGCATTTCAAACGACAGGAACAGCTGTCCGAGAGTTTAGCAGTGGTCGTCCACGAGCAACCACAGCGGTGGACGACCGGTATATTGTTCTACAGGCGAGAAAAGACAAACGGCAGACAGCGGGAAAAATCGCAAGGCACATGCAACAGACAACTGGACGTCCGTTATCGCGTTTTACCGTGTCCAGGAGGCTGCACAAAAGTGGTCTATTTGCACGACGACCAGTACGGTGTGTACCATTAACGCCTGCTCATCGGAGAGAGAGAGGCGATTTCTGTGGTGCCAGGAACACAAGAACTGGACACATCAACAATGGTGTCCAGTTCTCTTTACGGATGAGAGCCGATTTAGTCTGACGAGCGATTCTGGACGTATACACATCTGGAGAGAGCAGGAACACGCAAACACACCTCCAACATCATCGAAAGGAACCGGTTTGGAGGTGGCAGAATTTTCGTTTGGGGCGGTAGCATGCTTTGTTGCCGTACTGACCTCCACATCTTCCAAGGAGGCTTAGTCACTGGTGTGCGCTGTTGAACCGAGGTTCTCCTGCCTCACGTGCGTCTGTTTAAAGGTGCTGTGGGTCTTGACTTCCTCTTCATGGACGAAAACGCAACACCTCATCGTACAGTGGCTGTCGCAGAGCTGTTGGAGAGTGAAGATATTCAAAGCATGGATTGGCCCGCAAGGCCCCCGGACCTAAATCCAATCGAACACGTGTGGGACCTTTTCGGAAGACGCTTGGCAACACGTCACCAGCCACCAACAACGATTCCGCAGCTGCGATTGGCGCTACAAGAGGAATGGGCCGCGATGCCTCAACAGCTCCTTGACAACCTCGTCCTCAGCATGGACAGACGTTGTAAATCCTGCAACGCAGTCAGGGGTGATCATATCCCCTACTAAAGACTGGATTTTTCTTGTCAGCCACCTGTCACATGGACGTTTCTGTCTTCTGTCCAGTTGTGCTCGAAGCTACCTTTTCAATAAAGAGCCTTTGTATCCTTCGGATTCCTTGTTTGGACAGTTTTGTTCACTTGTCCCATATTCTTACATCTTTTTTTTTTTTTTTTTTGATTGGAGGTTTAACGACCACCGTGAGCAACTCAATGGGCTATAAGCAGTCGCCCGTCCCTAATTCAGGGTCACTGGTTCCAGGGAAGGGAGAGAGCCAGTGCCGTAAGACAAATACAACATCCATGCCTCACCGGGATTCGAACTCGGACCCCATTCGGACGAATGATCAGAGGCCATCGCTTAGACCACTGCGCCACCGGGGAGGCTGTTCTTACATCTTGGGGATCTTATGGTATGATTTGAGTCGATGTGGAGCACTTCTGCACGACGTTACATTCGAAAACCCGTCTTGTCCTTAATTTTTGCACGCCAGTGTATGACCTAATGACGCAGATCAGCTTGCGCACTATCCAACGTGAAACTATCACTAGGTGGCGCCTGTGGCCGGGCATAGAAAATACGAATCGTGCGGCAGTAATTATTAGGAAAGCATTGTGTCGACGTAGAATCCTTTTCTTTTCACCTTTGTTAGCGTATTTCGCTTAAATTTTTTCTTCAGTTATTTTAAGAAAATAAAGAAATGACTTGCTGTGTTCCGTTATAAAAGTACTACGAGCTTGTTTCGTAACAGTCTTACAAGCTCGTTTTTCGTACAACGACCATAGCACTTCAGAAAAAAAAAATGTAAAATAATAAATATAACGTTACGTGCCTATAATTTTCGCGAATCATAAAACAATTTATCTTACAAAATTATTAAGGAAGTAGAAAAGACGCCAAAATTCCAAGTTTTGTCTTTCTGTTCGAGATGTTTTCATCTATGCACTACAATGATCACTAAAATGTAAGGTCTCTATTACGATGATAATGAGATAAAATCAAATGGCTATCTCTTCTTATATTTATTTCATATTGTATGTCACTTATATCAGTTCACTTTTGAATAAAGTGTGGGTTTATTTACGCTTTCCAACCGTAGGTTGAAGAAGCGTATATGCTCCAGCTTTGTCCGTCTGTCTGTTTGTCCGCACGATAATTCGCGTAAAAATGGTTCTATTTCGATGAAATTTTAGTATGTGGTAGGGGACGACCTGGGGACGAAACCTATTGAAAATGGACGAAGTAGGGTCAAAGGTCAGGACATAGGATCGGGATCCATTCCTTTGCTCTTATCCCATACTATTAAATGAGCAATTCTTGTATGTATGTAAATTTTATTTTTATAACGGCTCTAAGGGTTTTGATGAAAGTCGTTAACCTACCGTTTTCTGATCTCGACTTTGGGAAAATTCGTTTAGTGGGTTAAATAACCACCCCGAATTACCACGTTTTAAGTGTCATGGCGTCGTCCCATTAGATGTTGGCGCGCGGTCACGCCATCTGTATCATTACGTCACGCGTTGTGTGTGAACGAAATGGGGTAAAAGGTCAGGACATAGCGGGATCCATTCCACTGCTCTTTTGCATCATAACTAACGTAAAAAAGGTTCGATTTCGATCAAATTTTAGTATGTAGTAGGGGACCACCTGACGACACACCCTATTAAAAATGGGCGAAATGGGGTCAAAGGTCAGGACATAGGAGTGGAATCACTTTCATTGCCATTATGCGTCATAACTTACGTAAACATGTTTCGATTTGGATGAAATGTTAGTATGTTGTAGGGGTCTGCCTGAGGACGAATCCTATTGAAAATGGGTGAAATGGGGTCAAAGGTTAGGACACAGGAGTGTTATCTATTCCATAGGCCTTATGCATCGTAACGTACGTAAAAATGCTTCGATTGCGACAGAACTTTACCATGTTATTTCGGAGTTACACTGAACCGGTTCTGTTGAATATAATCGAAATGGAATCAAAGGTCAGGGCACAGGACCGATATTTATTCCACAACCATTATCCTCATAACTTGAGTAATGATTTCTGGTATGTTGGAAAGAGTATGCTAATCAATGCATTGTATGATTTTACTAACTTGTTTAATTTTAAACAACGTATTCTTTGCCGAAACCACATCTGCTACCACATTTATTTACATTATTAGTTACGGTCTCTACTGCCACCTAGCGGTCAAAACTTTCAGCAAAGCGAACACTTTTTCTCGTAGAGATCTCCCTAACGAGTAGGTAATATCTATTACTGGGTCTGGGTCATGCTTCACACTGTGGGCACTACCCACTGTTTGTGGGCAAACACGAAATGCGGAAATCATGTCGTGTTCCGTACTTCAGGTCGCACGGAACAAACTAACGAAGTGCTGGGAGCTACTACAGCATATTCCAGGATCGAAGGCGCCTGTTAAATCTCTTCGCCAACTCTATCCCCAGCTTGGCGAATTTGTGAGGCAGGAAAGGAGCCCTTCATGAAGCTGGTTGGTAGATTCGCTGAAACGGGCCCACGTGTATCGGCATGCCAAAAGAGCCGGACAGTGTTGATAACAGTGCATGTATGAAGGCACAATACGTTTTCCTGGCTTGGTTGTTTGAGTCTTGCTGACGTTGATATGCCCGAGCGGCGAATTAGTTGCCAGGAAGTTGATGAGTCACAAGCTATTACGTAGAACATTCGACGTACTTCAGCGGAAACTATAGACATCCCTGTCACGGCTCATTCGGTGAAGTTAAGACTGGTGATTGCAGCTCAACGCTCCCGCCTTCTGTTACGTTGACTTCCATTACTCGAAGATCATTGGCGAGCTTGATTGGAGTGTATAACGTAATGTCTTTTTCGTGAGAGATATTGTCGTTACGTTATGTCTAAACCATTAGATAAGAATACGATGCAATAGTTACTAACTGGATTTTTACGGCCAGACGAATCATAAACAGAATTCAACTTACGTGAATTTTTTCTTTATTCCAGCACTAAGTTAATAGAACATCACACATTTTACTAAAATTGTTAATTTCACATTTTATTTTAACAATCGACGTTTACCACATACATCCATCCACATATCCACACCAGCACTGTTATCTCGTCCTTGTATCTATCATTTTTATCTCATACATTCATACGTCCCGTTCACTCTGACCTCAATTGTTGCCAACCTCATTCTCGTTTGAGGGAAAAGATACAACGTTAAGTTTGGAAGTATAAGCAGAACAAACTCAAATTTACATAGGAAAAGAAACTAAAAATGAAAGTTAATTTAGAATATATGTCACAAGTGATGTAACAGTAGAACTGCGTGGGGAAAGGAATGTCACTATGTCGTGTTCAGAGAGGTGTTCCGGTACTGAATCGGCACCGACATGGCCATAGAGAGGATCTAGCTGTTTTCCCGGAGCAGCACACTGCTCTCCAAACCAGGCCCGTACCTATGGGATACTATTAATTTCGATAATATGTCACCTCTGATCCTCATAAGAGACACGATGACAGCCTTGATATGCGTATAAAATATTTTAGTGCCCGTAACGTTGCCATTTTCGAGGATATCCCGGAGTCCGCTTTTCAGCAAGACAACGCTCAACCACACACCGCTAAGTTCTTCCGATCAAGGCGTCGGTGTACTTTCGTGTGGCCAGCGAGGTTTCCGGACTTAACTTCCATCGAGCACGTATGGGAGTTAATTGCACTCCACTGCAGCCTCGGAATGCTGTTGAATTATGGGATTTTTTTTTTGATTGGAGGTTTTACGACCACCGTGAGCAACTCAGTGGTCTATAAGCAGTCGCCCGTCCCTAATTTAGGGCCACTGGTTCCAGGGAAGGCAGAGAGTCAGCACCGTAAGACAAACACAACATTCATGCCTCACAGGGACTCGAACCCGGACCCATCTTGGAAGAATGATCAGCTCTTAAACCACTGCGCCGACGGGATGGCAAATTATAGGATCAGGTAAGCTCTGCGTGGTCTTAAATGTTCCAGGATACTATTAGAATGTTGTTTCGCTCCATTCTGCGCCAAGTGTCTGATTGCGTTGTACAACATGACGGTCGCACAAGGTTTTAACTGGTGTCACATGATCCTGTCTTGTAGCGTGTCAGACAGGTGTACCACGTTGGAAATGAAATCATGTATTATGTCTCTGGTGATTTTCAGCTTACTCGATGGAGCAATTTCAATGTTGAGCAGTGTAGGTGCGAGGATATCCTATCTACAGGCTGACGGATAAACTCCCAGAACAGAATTTTGACATGCGTTACAGAAGAATTTCGTTATCCTATCCGTGTCTCTATACTTCCGCTTAAGAGTGAGTTACGAAACATCACGTGACATCATGTGTGATGCGTTCGCTTTTCCGATGAATGTCTCTTGTAACGTGCACCAATGCTAAGGTATTTTAATTTGTAGAATGTTATTCAAGATTCATGGAAATTTCATAGGCTGTGATTAAAACAACAGAATATTTAATCGTTTTTGTCTTCCTCAAAACAGTAAACTATTTTTTTTTTGAAGTTTTCTTGAAAATAATTTGCGCTTTAAATTGATCTTGTATCCTGAGGTACTGTCGAGCGTTCTCGCTTGCGTCGTGAATTTTTATTTACCGGAGGGAGTCTTCAGTTCTCTGAAACAGAAATCACTGCAGAAATAAGCATGTGGAGAATTCTGGAACTTTTAAATCTACAGTTTAAAAACCGTATCTTGAACATGCTATTTTTCATTCAATTGTTTGGCTATTGAGATAATAAAAAGAGACACTCGATGTCTGTGTTTTAAAAAGTCAGCAAACAACGGCTTACTTTGTGCATACCCTTTGCAAAAGAAAAGAAAAGGAATAAAGAATAAAGAAGGCGCAACTGTTTTGGGGAAATTTATATTCCAATCTCTTCTTAAACCTTTCGAGGTACGCAGTATGCTTCGGAGCTCGGTTTTATAAACGTTTGAGCAGTCATTTTTATCGTTTCCCTAACCTTTTTGTTAAAAGCAAACGGGTTAAATCTCACAAAAATTCCAAGTCAGGAATTTCAAGATTGATCTGAAATCATGCTGTTTTCTTGCATTCGTGTATACTTTAACGCATGTCGTTTAGACAGAGATTACTTCCTGATATATTGACATCTGCTACCTAATAGATCATAATCTGCCTTAAAGGTATGAATCTCGAATTTCCCGAGAAAATATTTTCGAAATAAAATTATCTACAACTAAAATACTTAAAGAAGTTTCAGCACTCAGGGGAAAAGTTTTTGTAATTGCGAAAGTGCCCCTTTGTTAAAATTTGTATTTTTCCTTTTTACATTTGGGTTTTACGACCGCCTTGAACAACTCTTAGGGCTATAAATAATCGGCTGTTCCTAATTTGGGACCGCTGGGGGAGAGGGGGGGGGGTAAAACAAGTGCCATCTAGGGCGAAGGGTCACTATCCTGCTCCTCAGACCACTTGCTCATCGGGGATGTCATCCTTTCTTTGAAACCCCACCTGCGAAATAGTTTCTTCAACTGGAAATAGAAAAGTACACAGTGCTGCGATTAAGTAATGAGAATCAATTTCTGAAAAAAAATCCCGGTAAAGCACACCAGTCGGGAAGGCGTGGCTTTTTTGATAAGTCATTTATCAGTTATGCTGTTGCATGAGGATAACGCAGATGATTCTTTAAGCATGACGTCATGCGGTGGAGGAATATTGTCACAGCTCTATCATGGAGCAGAGAGCAAATATCCGGTTCTGTCTGAAAATGGGAAAAACTGCATCTCAGACAGTTGAATTGTTGTGCGATCTGTATGGGGCTAATTGCCTATCTCGTGCATAAATATTCGATGGTATCCACGTTTCAACGATGGGTGGGAAGATTTGGAAAACGACGAAATCCCAGACGCCCGATTTCAATGCTCACTCCTGAATGTAATGAGAAAATCGGCAAAAAGAATTTAAAAAAGTGATCGTTGTGTGACCTCGAGGATGCTAGAATGCGAGCTAGTTGTTACTAAGGAGACGATTCGTCAAATTTTAGCTCAATGTTTGGGAGGGGGGCGTTGTGCCTTTTTTTGAGACTGCAGAAACAATGCAAAATTTTCTCAAAAGATTTCTGGCAGATGACGAGACGTGGTCCCCTCGTTATGATCCTGAAACGAAGCGTCAGAGTGCTCAGTGGAAATCGCCACAGTCACCCAAAGGAAAGAAGATCAGGTTACAGAAGTCCAAAATCAAGACGATGCTTGTGTGCTTTTATGACAGCATGGGAATTTGGCATTCTGAGTTCATTCCTGAAGATAAAACTCTTTGAAACGATTATGGAAGAGGATTGTTCGTGTCAGATCTCAATACAAACCCAGGCAATGGTTCCTTCTTCACGATAACTCACCCTCACACGAGCAGTCAGTGTATTAATTTCTAACAAGAAAATATGTTTACTCAACCATCCACCCTATTCCCCAGATTTTTCACCGTGTGTGTATTTTCTATTCCCTAAATTAAATCTGCCTTCGAGAGGAAAACTTTTTCAAGATACTGAAGACATAGAAAGAACTCTGACATCAGTTATTCACTCCGAACCCAAAGATGACCTCTCAAGTCTTTCCTGCCATTGGCTGATTGTGCTACTTCTTCTACTAACGCAGGAGGAATATAAATCGAATAAAATACACTACATTGACAAAGGTCACCGGACACCCCTTCAAAAGCAGATGAACGAATCCGCTTCTTTGTTAAGATGCGCGGTACAGCTGCAAACAGTATAAAAACAAGCCTGCAGCTGCCCGCAAACTTATCGCACTGTGAGGTTGATTGCAAATGTCGCTGCGGGAGAGAACTGACTTTGAGAAAGGAGAGATTTTTGGGCGTTATATTAGTGGGTTGTCCATAAGAGAAACCGAGAGGCGTTTAAACATGTCCAAGTCAACTGTTTTCGATGTATTGAATAAGTGGAAGACGCATGGCGTGCCTGAAGCAGCAAAACGTACCGACAGACCAAAGAAAATTAGAGATAGAGGACGTCGAAGCCTCAGGAGAGTCGTTACAGATAATAGACAGAGTACTGCAAAAGGCCTCACTGTACAGGTGAGTAAAAATGCTGGAACCTCTGTATTTACACGTACCATTCGCAGAGAACTTAATTCCGTGAGTTACCGTGGTCGTGCGGCTGCTAATAAGCCTTTCATCTCCACTCGGAATACTATTCGTCGTTTAGCATGGTGTAAAGAACATTTATCGTGGACCGTGGATCAACGTAAACGGCTCCTATGGACTGATGAATCCAGATACACGATCCATCAGTGTGATGGTAGTGGGTGGGCATGGCGGCAACCGAGGGAACGCTATTTACCACAGTGTACTGTTCCTACGGTCAAGTTTGGAGCTGGTAGTGTACTCGTGTGGTCGTGTTTTTTGTGGTATGGTCCCGGCCCATTGGTTATCGTGGACAAACCTGCTAACCAACACGTCTACCTCGATATTCTGGGTAATTATGCCCTACCAACTCTGTGGCAATACTATGGAACCGAGCCTTGTGGGTACCAGCAACATAATGCACCGAGCCATATAGCAAGGACTGTAACGGCGTGGTTTGACGATAATTACGTATCGGGTGTAAACTGGCCAACACATAGCCCTGATCGTACTCTCGTAGAACACGTATGGGATGAATTAAAGCGCTGCATAAGAAATTTGGAACCAAGACTTACTATTGAGCAATAGTTAGCGGCAGCATTATTGAATTGAATTGAATTTATTGAATATTTTGCCATATATCATAGCAATAGCCTACAAGACAGAATTCCACACAGCAATACATTAGTACAGTAAATCTGTGCTAAGTAGTTAAACAAAAGAAAATAAAGTTTGGGTAATGTATCCGTAGTATGTTATAACACAATTACAATAAACATTCCATTAATTACAATTAAAGAACTTGCACAATTAAACCAAAGTGTATGAAGTAGATGTAAAGAAATGTAAAAGAATAATCTATGTCTACATAAAGCACTGTATGTGGATGACATGGAGCCATGGAAAAAGGCTTTAAAAAAAGCCTGACGAGCCCACGGTCCCCAAAAAGTGTGTGACAGTCCAAGAACACAGTGCACAGAAATTCACAGTGAGACACGAATCATCATAATAGTACAGTTAAGTTAAGGAAAACATGGTGATAATCAACTGTAATTAAAAATTAGGTGGCATATAGACAGTACAATTACAATACGTAGTAATCTTATCACATGCCAACATAACCACTGATAAGCAAAGTATAAAACTATAATTAATGATTTAGTTAGGACATTTATATACATACACCAAACCAATGCAACCGGAAAATACACATCCCAAGAATATCTGTACAGCACATTAACCAATCATACAGCAATAAACAAACAAAAATCAACTAGACAGAATAATGTGCCACCATATCCCAGAAAAGAAATCAAGGCATCAATCCAAATCATATCAGCCAGCCAATAATTCAGTAGTTAATACTCTCCTGAATGCCCTGAAGCTAACAATTGATTTAATGTGCAAGGGTAATTCATTCCACTGTTGCGGACCTGCTGCAGTAACACTGTAATGTAAAAGATTTAGATGTGCCCTGGGAATAACGAAGTTTGCATTATCTCTGGTATCATGAGAATGTGAAAATTGGTGCAATTCCAGAAGGCTCATTAACTTATTAGCATAAATTCTATTGTGTAAAAAGTAATAATCGAAATATATAAAGTTTATTAAATGGGATTACTTTATATGAACAACAAACAGCAGCCATAGCACTATTAGTATCCAATAAGCGAATATATTTCTTTTGTAAAATATATATTCTATCGACATTACCCAACGTGGTCTGACCCCAGGACAGTAGACAATACGAAATAAGTGGATGTATGAACGAGTAATACAATATTAGTTTTAATCTTATCGTCAACATACCCTTAATTCTATAAACCATTCCTATACGTGACCTAAGCTGATTTGGCAAATAATTAATGTAATTATCCCAACGTAGAGACACCTGAATAAGTACACCCAGAAATTTAACAGTCGTCCTAAATGTAATGGGTACTCCATTCACAACGATACCAGTTGGGGTAGACGAACAATAAGAAGGACGTGAAAACAGGACCGCATTAATTTTATCTTGATTTGTAGTTAAATAACTGCAACTGAACCACCAAAAGAACTCCTGAAGACCATAATTAACTAAAGATACCAACTCCATTAAAGAATTACCGGAAAAGAATAAACTGGTATCGTCAGCAAACAGCACACGGTGCGCCCCCGAAGTAACATTAAAAATATCATCAATGTATATTAAAAAAATAACCTGTCCCAGCACCGATCCCTGAGGAACTCCGCAACTTACCCCATGAACCGAAGAACGAATGCCACGAATCTGAACATACTGCGATCTCTGTAACAAATAATTCCTAAAAGACAACAGCGGAACTCCCCGGATCCCTATATGATTTAACTTTGACAATAGAATTTCATGATGCACACAGTCAAACGCTGGAGTTAAGTCACAAAATATACCCAGGATACTTCTTCCTGAGTCAATATTTGTGTGCAAAAAATTAAGAACATCCAATATAGCCGATTCTGTTGAGAAGCCCTGACGGAAGCCATGCTGACCGTGATGTAAAATTTTGTTCCTGTCCAAGTAGCCAGATAATCTCTTTTAGTACTAGTCTTTCCAAAAGTTTAGCAAACACTGTAATATTAGTAATTAGACGATAACTTTCTACACTAGATCTCAAACCCTTTTTTACGCTTTCCAACCGTAGGTTGAAGAAGCGTATATGCTCCAGCTTTGTCCGTCTGTCCGCACGAAAACTGGCGTAGAAATGGTTCGATTTCGATGAAAGTTTACTGTGTGGTAGGGGACCATCTGGGGACAAACCCTATTGAAAATGGGACAAATGGGGGTCAAAGGTCAGGACGTAGGAGCGGGATAATTCCATTGCCCTTATGCGTCATAACTTGCGTAAATATGGTTCTATTTCAATGAAATTTTACTATATGGTAGGGGACCGCCTGGGGACAATTCTTATTCAAAATGGGTGACGTGGGGTCAAAGGTCAGAACATAAGAGCGGGATACATTCCATTGCCCTTATGCATCATAACCTGCGCAAAAATGGTTCGATTTCGATGAAATTTCAGTATGTGGTAGGGGACAACCTGGGGACGAACCCTATTAAATGTGGACGAAATGGGGTCAAAGGTCAGGACATAGGATTGCGATCCATTCCATCGCTCTTATCCCATATTATTAAGGTGAACGTCAAGTAATTTTGCTTCCTATACTACCAATCGAAAAACTTTTGTACACATTTACTTCACAATTAATGTGTTCCCAAGGATAAACATTAGAACATCGATTAAAATAACTTTATTATAACTTGGAATACTTAATTTTTCTAAAACATAACCATAATTATATTAAAAATCAATAAGTTTTCCTTTGGTGGTGTTGAAACCAGAAAAAGGATGGCGCGACCTAGACTTTGATGACGTCAGTAGACAAACAAATGTTGGATTGCATAATTATGGTTATGTTTTAGAAAATATCAAGTATTCCAATTTATAAAATGAAGCCATTTTAATCGATGTTCAAATTTTCATCCTTGTGAATGCAATAATTGTCTAGAAAAAGATGGCGCGACCTGTATTTTCATGACGTCAGCAGACAAAAAAATGTTGGATTGCATAATTATGGTTATGTTTTAGAAAATATTAAGTATTCCAAGTTACAAAATGAAGATATGTTAATCGATGTTCAAATTTTCATCCTTGGGAACGCATTAATTGGGAAGAAAATGTGTACAGAAATTTTTCCATTCGAAGTACAGGAAGCAAAATTACTTGACGTTCACTTTAAAGGAGTAATTCTTGTATGTATGTAAATTTTATTTTAAAAACGGCTCTACGGATTTTGATGAAAGTCGTTAACCTACCGTTTTCTGGTACTAGAAATCGATTTAGCTTGATCTCGACTTTAAGAAAATTTGTTCAGTGGGTTAAATAACCACCCCGAATTACCAAGCTTGTAGTGTGGTGTAATGGCCTCGCCCATTAGATGTTGACGCGCAGTCATGCCATCTATCTCA
Source organism: Macrothele yani (assembly GCA_039090855.1). Lineage (NCBI taxonomy): Eukaryota > Metazoa > Arthropoda > Arachnida > Araneae > Macrothelidae > Macrothele > Macrothele yani. The sequence continues at coordinate 81,711,451 of CM077009.1, forward strand.
TTACGTCACGCGTTGTTTGTGGATCCTATTAAAGTTTTATGACGTCACACCTTGCTAGCAGATGGTCGCGGTTCCCATCTGCCTCATTACGTCACGCGTTGTGTGCTTATGTTCGTCCGCGGATAACTTGCGTAAAAATCGTTCGATTTCGATGAAATTTTAGTATGTGGTAGGGGAACACCTGGAAAGGAACCCTATTGAAAATGAACGAAGTGGGGTCAAAGGTCAGGACATAAGAGCGGGATCCATTCCACTGCTCTTATGCGTCATAACTAACGTAAAAAAGATTCGATTTCGATTAAATTTTAGTATGTGGTAGGAGACCACCTGGGGACAAACCCTATTGAAAATTGGCGAAATGGGGGTCAAAGGTCAGGACATAGGAGCGAAATCACTTCCATTGCCATTATGAGTCATAACTTGCGTAAAAATGTTTCGATTTGGATGAATTGTTGGTATGTTGTAGGGACCTTCCTGGGGACGAATCCTATTGAAAATGGGCGAAATGGGATAAAATGTTAGGACACAGAAGCGGGATCTATTCCATAGCGCTCATGCATCATAACGTACGTAAAATTGCTTCGATTACGACAAAACTTTATCATGCTATTTCGGAGATATACTGAACCAGTTCTGTTGAATATCATCCAAATGGATCAAAGGTCAGGGCACAGGGGTGAGATTTATTCCACAGCCATTTTCTGTATAACTTGAGTAATAGCTTGAGTAATGATTTCTAGTATATTGAAAAGCGTATCATAATCAATGCATTGCATGATTTTACTAACTTGTTCTGTATAACAGTGACTCTACCTGTCGTAAATGCTAAAGGTTTTAAACCAGTTTCTAGAATACGATTAAAATTATGTTCCAATGGTATCAACAAAAACTGAGAAACAAATTTAATCACCCTTGGATGAACATCAACCGGGCCAGCACCCTTAGAAGAATCCAACTGCTGATACTGGGCCAAAAAAAAAAGATGTACACAAAGTTTGGTGGGACAAAATGTCAGCAAAGTCACCAGACACCCTCGGAATATCGTTCTGTAGTTTCACAGGCAAAGAAACATAGTAAGTATTAAAGACCTCTACAATACGATTCAAATCAGTGACACGAGTTTCCCCCATGATCAAGTTCTATTGGAGGGTCGTCATCATTTGTTCTATGCAACAATTCACCAACCGATTTCCATAACCTTTTCCCATCCGTGGTACCAGTAAAACGATTTAAATAATAATTTTTTTTTTTTGCATTTTTTAATTTAGTATTAAACCAATTTCTGTATCTACGGAACTGGGATAAATCAGAGGCACTTCTGGACTGTATAAATAACTTGAACAGTCTATTCTTTGTGTTTAGACATCTTGAAAGGTTACGAGTAAACCAAGGTTTTCTACACTTTAATGAACGTGTAAAGGTCTTAAGTGGGAAAGAACATTCATAAGAACAAAACAATCCCCAAAATGCATTAAAGGCAGGTGTGGGATTATCATGTTGTAGCACCGGACACCAATCCGTAACAGCACGTACCTCACCGAAAGTTCTTAAGCTATGCTGATCGTGCGAACGAATACGAATCGAAACCGTGTCCACAAAATCCGAGGTAGGTACACTACCCGACAAACAAAAATAGGGAGGTGATCACTTAAATTATAAGCCAACACACCCGTAATGCAACAAAAATCATTCGTAATACATAGGTCAAGTATAGTTGAGGTAACAGGTGTAATTCTCGTGGGGATTGCAAACACATTTATACAACCAGAAGAGCCTATGATATCACTGAATGGATGAGACGCTATTAGTAGATGCCATATCAATATTAAAATCACCTAAACAATATAACGCCCTGCCACTCTGATTGACATCCTCCAAATAACTGGAAAAAAAAATCAAGAAAAACTGACTGATTTCCTGACGGAGGGCCATAAGCTACACTTAGTGAATGTAAGCGCATACCTATCGTTATGTTTCAAAACCTTGTCGAAAGCGGGTCTGGTACGATTCGTCCAACGACGATTGGTCCAATGCCGATTCGTCCAAAGCCGATTAGTCCAATGCCGATTCGTCCAATGGACGATTGGTCCAAAGGTACGATTCGTCCAATGGTACGATTGGTACAATGCCGATTCGTCCAATGGACGATTGGTCCAATTCCGTCCTATTTGTCCGAAGTGCTACTTGTGCTATAAAAGTCTCATCTGTTCTGATTCTATCTCCGATGTTATACGAAAGTACCGGTAGTCCAAAGAATGTAAAATAATGTTACATTTCATACGTAATATTGTGGTTACAGATTTCTTGTTTCTTTTTTTTTTTTTTTTTTTTTTGGAATCGCGTTTTTTTATTTTTTTGTTATACTGTCCTTGCTGCCGTATAAAGTTACTGATGTACGAGCCACTCAATCAACTTCAATGTTTCTCTTTTTCATGAAATAATAAAAAATTCTAGTTTTCCGTTTCTGTTTGTAGAATGCAGTGGGGTTCCGCTAACTGCCCAATGGAAACAACTGGTCGGGGTTTGGACAGAGGCCATTTCAACAGTTTTTATTCCAGCGATGTCATATTCATAACGTTTACATATCAAATCAAGTTAATAATATTGCGCTTTTACTTAAACAAGAAATATTAACTCATAGGCCACAGACCTAGGCCTTTTTAACAGTTTATATTCTACCGATGTCATATTCATAACGTTTACATATAAAATCAAGTTAATAATATTGAGCTTTCACTTATGCACGAAATATTAATTCATATGCCTGCGGCCTAGGTGCCTTGCAAAGACCTCAGAAATGATACGATGAGTGCCCTTTATAAAGTTTTATAAAATGTTTACAAATACCAAATATTTAGGTTGTAACTTAAAATCTTCTAAAAAGGCCCGCGACCTAGGTGCCTGTTAGATAGCTGAGAAATGATACGATGAATGCCTTTTATTAGGTTTTATAAAATGTTTACAAATACCAAATATCTAGGTTGTAACTTAAAATCTTCTAGAAAGGCCCGCGACCTAGGTGCCTTGTAAAGACCTCTGAAATGATAGGATGAGTGCCTTTTATAAGGTTTTGTAACATATTTACAAATACCAAATATCTAGGTTGTAAATTCAAATCTTTTAAAAATGCCCGCGGCCTAGGTGCTTTGTAAACAGCTGAGAAGGGCTCCATTGAGTGCCTTTTACCAGGTTTATGTAAAATGTTTACAATTACTAAATATACGGAAATTATCTTTCAAAAGGATATAAAGAGGAGAATAATTTAAATTATTATTCCTTTCTGGAAAATAATAAAGTTTACCGTTGGTAAGATGACACCATTGGACGAATCGGCGTTGGGCCAATCGTACCATTGGACGAATCGGCATTGGAAGAATCGGACATTGGACCAATCGTCCCTTTGGACGAATCGGCATTGGACCAATCGTCGTTGGACGAATCGTCCGGGACAGTCGAAAGCATGTGTCGAAGGGTCAGTGCATGTATTAAGGCCAAAGATGGACCGACACCGTACTAATGTATGTCAATAAATGCTATGTTGTATTTCTCTTCTAGGGGTCCGGTTACTTTTATCAATATAGTGTATATTCACTTAAGGTTCCCTGCTCTTCCAATTAAGAAAAAAAAACATTCAGGCTCAAGACTTAATTGCCGAAGTGTGTACAGCAAAAAAAAAAAAAACTTTAGAAATCATTGAAAGGAAATGATATAATTTCAAGAAAAGGCAAACTCATTGATATTTTTCTTTTACGAGTCACGTACGAAAGCTTCTTCTTTGCTTTCAGGTTAGAAGACAAAACCCACACAGCACAAAAAGGTTTCAGATATGTATCAATAATGTTACAATCTCTCATTTTCGTTACACTTTCAGAGATATCTTACAATTACATTTCAGCAACATCTATTTTGGAACATAACTCTTTGTACATTACGGTTACGTTAAAAATAATATTCACCGATACTACTGCTTTATAGTTTCCATTGTACATTATTGCTACTTTGATGTTACATTCTGGCGATATTTAAGATTTTTGATTTGGCAACGGCGTGGATGCGCATGCGCATTTATGCCATTTCACCGAAGCACTCTCGTAGTTGTTCCATGTGCTACTGCGATATTATTTGGTGATACTGTCGTACTCGAGTTAGCTGGGTGTAGGAGAACTGGCCACAAGAATTTTAAGGGGCCGTATAAAAATTGAACATCAAAAGTGTAAAATGTAAATAATTTCTGGTACGATCGGGAAATTTTCAGGAATTACAAGCTACAAGTCAACACATTATCTGAGGGCATGTACTTATTCACCAAAACTATCGGGGGGGGGGGAGGGGTTCAATACCAACAGTGTAAAATATAAATAATTTCTTGTCCGATCGGGAGATTTTCAGCATTTACAACCTGCCAGTCAACAAATTATCTGAGGGCATGTGCTGCCTCAGGAAACCTCTCGGGGGAGGGAGGTAATACCTAAAATATAAAACAAAGTATCTCTGGTTGTAAATGCTGAAAATATCCCGATCGAATGAGAAATAAATAAGACTGTCTTATTTATGAGGTAGAAAGGGGAAGAAAGAGCGTCTTTCTTCCCCTTTCTACCTCGCTTCCGTGTCACTTTCCTATCCAGCACTCTAGCCCAAATGTCCTAGCTTCCTATTTCTAAGGGTTGTTTAAGACCTGGGGTCAGACACTCCCCTCCTAAAATCCACTACATATGATCTGATCTGATGATCGTTAGTTCCTACAGAAAGCGGTAAGTGCGAGGAGTCCCATGGTCGAGTGGGAAAATGCATCTGCCTATAAATTCGTTGGACAGGGGTTCGAACCTGGCGTGATCTTCGAGGATTTGTATTTCCTTGGAAAGAAAATTTCCCTAGCGTTGTGACGTAACACCACAAAATTTCCTGATGGAGATAAACAAAGTGGCGTACAAAAGATATCGATGAGACCATGTGGGGAGGTAAAAAAAATGGCGAACAAAACATGTTCGGTAAGACCACTTGGTAAACAAAATGTTATGGTTGAACACAAAGAGAAAATGGCGGACAAAAGATGGTCGGGAAGATAACGTGTAAAAAAAATGGCTGAGACTGACGTCATGATTGACCAGGAATCAACCCTATTCCTTGGAAAGAAAATTTCCCTAGCGTCGTGACGTCACACCGTAAAATTTCCTGATGGGGAAAAACAACATGGCGTACAAAAGATATCGGTGAGACCATTTGGAAACTTAAAAAAAATGGCGAACAAACCATGTTCGGTAAGACCACTTGGTACACAAAATGCTATGGCTGAACACAAAGTGAAAATGGCGGAGAAAAAATTGCGGACAAAAGAAATATAACTCAAAGAAAAAATGGCGGACAAAAGATGGTCGCGAAGATCACATTAAAAAAATGGCTGCGACTGACGTCATGATTGACCAAGAATCGACCACATGCGTCCTTGAGGCAGCACGTGGACGGTTTCTTTTTTACAGAAACCATCTATTATCGCGTAACAGTAATATGATGATGTCACAAATATCTTTCAATAAGGTAATAGTAACATGAAGTCGGTATGTTGAAGTTTAACACCGCAAAATTTCCTGATGGGGATAAAAAAATTGGCGTGAGATCATGTGGGGAGCTAAAAAAAATGGCAAACAAAACACGTTCGGGGAGACCACTTGATAAACAAAATGTTATGGTTGAACACAAAGAGAAAATGACGGACAAAAGATGGTCATGAAGATCACGTGGAAAAAAATGGCTGCGACTGACGTCATGATTGACCAGAAGTCGACCGTATTCCTTGGAAAGAAAATTTCCCTAGCGTCGTGACGTCACACCATAAAATTTCCTGATGGGGGAAAACAAAATGGCGTACAAAAGATATCGGTGAGACCATGTGGGAACTTAAAAAAAATGGCGAACAAAACATGTTCGATAAGACCACTTGGTACACAAAATGTTATGTTTGAACACAAAGAGAAAATGGCGGACAAAAGATGGTCGGAAGGATCACGTGGAAAAAAATGGCTGCCACTGACGTCATGATTGACCAAGAATCGACCAAATGCGTCCACGAGGCAGCACGTGGACGGTTTCCTTTTCACAGAAACCACCTAGTATGACGTAACAGTAATATGATGATGTCACAAATATCTTTCAAATACGTAACAGTAACGTGAAGTTGGTACAAAGACTTTTAACTGTAACGGATCGGTTGTGTTTCAAAGTTATGTAACGTTTGAGGACATTTTGCCGTAACCGTAAGGTTTCTGAAACATTACTGTTACATTGCGCAACGTATTTGAAAAGTTTCAATGCTTCAGTGCTACGTACTTGTAACATATACGAAATATTCTGTGCCATGTGAGAATAAGAACAAAGTTTAACAAGAAAACCTATGACTGAATTACTTTCGTTTGAAATAATATCCTCCCCTCGTGAGAGGTTCACATTTTGTAAATACCTGTTAAGTTCTGCAAACAGGCATTGACAAAATGCATGTTCTGCGTTCAATATACCGTAAGAACATGTTGCGCCTTATGCAAAACAATAACGGTTTAATGCTATGAAATATCGGTTTCAACTAGTCACTTAAATCTATTTTGAAGTTTTAATTTGTAGCGTAGACGCTGTAAACTTATCAAAGCATCTGGAAAGTCTGTTATTAAACATTGTAAAGGATACCGTCCAGGACAAATGAATCAGCAGAAGAACTGCGTACTAATTGAATGTCTAGTTTATTTCATCAAGTAAGAATGTCACGACAAACAACTGTACTTTTCCGGTGGATCCGTTCACACAGGTAAAAGCGAAAGTGAGTCATGGGCTGAAACCACTAGATAAGGACAACAGGGCGCTTTATTATCGCTGGTTTCGGAATATTGCAGGAAAAAAAACCATTCTTGGTATTGTTTTATTCTACAGATAACGCCTGCTTTTATTTGTACACTGAAGAGCAATTGAATTAGAGACAGCTGGCGTTATGCAAATGTGGCGCTGTGGGCAGCCCTGTAAACGGAAATGACATGACGTATGCAGCGATCCGACAATATAAGGAGTGATGCGAAGGGAATCAGTAAGAGTCGGACGCAGTATGGGTAAGACGAAGGATCTAAGTGCATTTGAGCGTGGGAAAATTGTCGGGGCCGGACGAATGGGTCACTCCATCTCGGAGGTCGTGCAGGCACTAGGATTTTCACGAGCCACTGTGTCACGGGTGCACCGTGAGTACATCGAATCCGGCAAAACCATCCCTGCAAAGGCCAACTGCCGTGGACAACAGCGTGTGGATGAGCGGGGTCATCGTCGGCTAGCTCGCATTGTAACAGCGGATAGACGGGCGACAGTGCAAGAAATCACTCGGCAATTTAACGCTGGTTCACAAAAACGTGTAAGCAGCCACACCTTCCAGAACCATCTCCTCGCTATGGGGCACAGAAGCCATCGTCCCACGAGGGTACTGCAGCTGACCGCACATCACAGGGTGCAAAGATTAGCATGGGCACGGGAACATCGCCACTGGACCCTAGACATGTGGGAAAATGTTGCCTGGATGGATAAGTCGAGATTCACGTTGGTCTATGCGGATGGCAGGATACCAGTACTGCGCAAATAACATGAAGCGATGGATCCTTCTTGCCAGCAGGGTACTCTTCAAGCTGGTGAGGGTGGCATTCTCGTCTGGGTACTGTTTACGTGGGCTGAAATGGGACCCCTGGTACGGGTGACATCGTCCCTCACAGGTCAACGTTACCGGGATATCCTGGACAACCATTTGTGCGTCTTCAACATCCCACTGGGAACCTCATCCTGCAACAAGATAATGCACCGTGCCATCGTTCCCGAATTGCATCCGAATGGTTGGATGAACACTCCACCGGCTTGAACTCACTTCCTTGGCCAGCTAGGTCACCTGACCTCGAGCACATCTGGGATGCCATCGAGAGAGATATTCGAGGCTCTGACCCCCTCCCCTCCATCAAATCTTCGTGAACAGTGGGAGATTGTTCAAGGGTCGTGGATCCGTATGGCGTCCCAACGCTTCCGGTGTCTTGTCGAGTCCATGCCGAGACGAATCGCCGCCGTCATCAGGGCAAAAGGTGGTGCTACACGTTATTAGACAGGTATCTCTACTTCAAATGCTCTTCAGTGTATGTATATGTGAACTCACAAAACAGGAGATACTAGTCCACGGCGAATTCCCATATCCGGCATGAAATTTCACTACATTCTCAGAACATTGTCTTGTGGTGTGCTATGTCCAGATGGAGAACAGCCCAGGTACGCTCTTTTTCAACACCATCGTAACCTCTAGTGTTTATCTGGACCTGCGTTCTCAGTTTGATATTTTTCTGGAAGAACAGGAACGTTTCTCACTGTTTCACCACATCTCAAATGCATCAATGGAACTTCTCAGGCCTCCCAGGTGGCGCAGTGGTCTAAGTGATGGCCTCTGATCGTTCTTCCGAAAGGTGTCCGGGTTCGAATCCCGGTGAAGCATGGATGTTGTATTTGTCTTACGGCACTGGGTATCTCCCTTCTCTGGAACCAGTGACCCTAAATTAGGGATGGGGGACAGCCTATAGCCCATTGAGTTGCTCACGGTGGTCGTTAAACCTCCAATAAAAAAAAAAAAAAAAAAAAAAAAAATGTGAAATTTCTCCGACAGCTGCGCCAGAAATATTCTAGCCACCAGGACCTCCTGATCTATCGCCTTCAGAATTTTTTTCTGTTGAAGTGCTTGAAAGAAAGAGTGAAAGCAAACAGTTCACCTGGCCTGGGGACTTTGAAATTAAACGTTAGTCACTGCATAAAGGAAATCTTCCCTTCAGTGCTAAAGCGCGAGTTTCAGGATATGAGGCGACATGTGAACATATGTCTCGAGCAAGGTGATGATCAATTCCAGCATCTTCAATGAGACAAAAAAGTATTCTGATTAGCTCACAGAAGACGCACACTAGAATTGAAATGACTAGAAAAAAGTCTTCAGTCTATAGTTTTTAACATATAACCTTTTGCTGGTGGTTGAATTCGAATCTACGTTTTCCAACTCCGGAGCGGCTGTTCTTCCAGCCGAACTACACCGGCAGGCATACCGCTACTTTGTTTTCGATTTGACTCATACGACCTCTCAGTACGCCATTAACATCAATCATGCCACGTAGCACTTTACAAAATCTTCCCCTTGAGAAAGCGGCGGAGGCACGGAATCGCAGGTTTCGGGTCAACAGACAATCATGCTCGAAAGACCATCCCATCGAAGAAGAATTAATTTTGTTTAATTATGAGCTTTTCATGGAAGTACCATCACACTTTTTATCAAACCCCACGACCAGGGGACTTACTTTCGTTCGAACGCCAATAAAACATACACATTTTGTACATGTATAACCCTTTTCCGGTGGTGGATTTCAAACCACGCCTTCCAACACTGGAGCGGCTGGATTTTCTCCCACCTGAACTATTTTCTCCCACCTGAACTATTTTCTCCCACCTGAACTGCGCCAGTAGACTTATTGCTGCTTCACTGTCTATTTGACTCATGCATCACCTTAGTTACACACTATCTATTCCAAAATTATTTAACAGGCCGGAAGCAATGTGTACAAATACAGGGTGTTCGATCTTCTGCTCTTATGGTTCGTCATGGTGTTCCTCAGGGATCGGTTTTGGGCCCATTATTATTTTTAATTTATGTTAATGTTTTATTTACTATTACTTCAAGTGCTACTCCTATTTTATATGCTGATGACACAAGCCTATTATTTTCCAGGGACACTCTATCTGAGTTAATCCCACGTGTGAATCTGGAACTTCAGGATTACTTTCGTTGGTTTTGCTGTAATTCCTTAACAATATTTTTTTCCAAAACTACTAGTGTACTATTTTCGCGATGTAGGCGAAGAGTGGATATTGAAAATGGGATATTATTTAATGGAGTGCCCCTTGACTTTCAGGCTGTTGTAAAGTTCTCGGGTGTATATTTACAAGATAATTTGAGATGGGATGCACATGTTAGTGAAATTGCGGTTGGGCTCACATCCCGCATTGGTGTCATTTATAGGATTTCAAGTTTGTTGCCTGCCAGGGTTAAGTTGCTATTGTATTTTTCATTTATTTATCCATTTCTATCTTATTGTCTCTTGGCTGGGGGTCGCACAACTATTGGGAATATTAAATAGAATTTATGTTTTACAAACAAAAAAAAAATTTACGTTTGGTGAATCTGTCTTTACAAGTACATTCTCTTTTTCTCAGTTATCAGATAATGTCATTTGATAAATTACACATTTTTCGATTAATACTGTTTATGCATGAACGTATATATGCTAAGAAATATTCAGATCTAATCATCTTGCATTTCCGTTCCCATTGTCACGACACTCGTGGACATAATAGTTTTTTAATACCTAGAGCGCGTACTAATTTATTATTTAATAATATTAACTTGACCTGCCCTAGGTCCTGGAATGGGTTGCCGCTTCGAATCAAGACGATTACACACTTTTCGGTATTCAAAAAACAACTAATGACCTTCAAAATTAATGGTTGATTAACGTTTGGTTATATATTACGCATTATTACTTTAATTTACTGCATAATGGTTAAATTGTATACACACTCTGTATTTATATACACACCCTGTATTTATAGACAGTGCAACGCACTGATTTTGTTTTTTAAGAACCTGTAGTGGTGCTTCAATTTACTTTAACTAAAACTAAAAACAAATTTATTCATGTTATCATACGTGTTTTTGTAGTTCCTATTACTTCATTTATACTTTTCAAAATATGTATGTATATTATTGCATAATATTTGAATTTGCATGTTTTTTTGGCACAGAAGTTGTATTTGTGATTTGATTATGTGGTGAATGGTGTAGTGTGGCAAAGAAAAATTAGAATAAATAAATAAATAAATAAATGTAACCGAGCCCGTTATAAGTTCAGGAACTTTTTACACACCCTGTATTTATATTCTCTTCCTCCGTAATAATTCTCAGTATGCTAAACCTGTTTAGCTCTAGATGTTTAATATCGGATTTTTCTGTATCTGAGAACAAATGATATTGCTTTATATTAGATTTTTTTTCCCATTATAAACAACAATTTTTGTGCTTTTAAGACTTTGACACAATGCAACGGTAAGGATTTTTGCGCGAAATGTGATTACGATTCATGAAATATTTTATTATCGTCCTATTTCTTGCTGGTAAGTAGAAGAAATAAATTGACTCTTTTTTTACAGTGCTTCCATATAAAAAGAAAGGCCTCAAAACTGTCTAAGAATTCTTTCACCTATGTGTGTGTCTCTCTCTCTCCGGTTACTTTTCCTTTCCGTTATTATCTGCAGCCACAGTAATAAGACATAAAAACATATCGTCTCGAAAGTTTCCTCATAATCGATTTCTACTCGTGCATTCATCTTGTCTTTGGAGTCGGTGTTGCGCTTCTCTTTCTTTCTTTTGCTTCAGGACGTACATTTCAAAAAGCTTTTAACTGATGATATTTCATTATTCAAAAGAACGTCCTTATGGTTTTTGTTCTGGAAACTGACCGCAGCTCTGCTACTCCGGGAACGCATCTGATTGAAGGACGCGGTTCATGTTGAAACAAACTTAACTTGATTCCTATTTTCCTTTGTGATTCAGAAGTCAAATTTGAGTTTTTGCGTACGATTGTTCTTTTTCTAAACATTATAGAAACGGCAGTGTGTTCAAAAGTCTTAATACTCGGTATCAGTGCTCGAAACCGCATTACCCCACTCTGGATGAAGAATTCTGGAGTTTGTATATCTGGAGCTAATCTCAGAACTTGTGTCGATAAATCATCAACATCTGAATGTTAAGTGAGAGATATTGGGAGAAGACTGTTAAGTTTAACTGCGTGCTTTGGAAAGTTCTGTGGTGAAAATAATGAGCAGATGCTTACAGTTCCTGGTCGTCTGTAAGAGCACATGATGAGCCAGTAGAAGATCAATAAGCTCATCTTGGAGGGATGGGGGACGGGGGGGGTTGCTCCCTTTTTTTTTTTTTTTTAAAGAAACGGAACAAAGCTCGCCCAGTGGTTTTCGTGATCCGTCAAAATCTCTTTTCACTTCTACACTGTTAAAAACTTTGTGGTAGGTTGCACCTAAAAGTGGTGCTACACCAGCTGCACCACTTTCTGAGAAAAGATACACCATTATATGGTGCAAACAAAACTCACCAACATGGTCAAATCTTGTACTATAATGTGGTGCAACCTGGTACCATAACGTGGTTCAAAGTTGCACCATTTTATTGGGTTTTGTCTGCACCCCACAATGGTGTATCTTTTCTCAGAAAGTGGTGCAGCTGGTGTAGCACCACATTTTGGTGCAACCTACCACAAAATTTTTAAAAGTGTACTATCATCTTTTTCTGATTCTGAATCACTAGTTTTTTGTTGTTTCTTTCTGCTGAAGCAAGAGGAGAACATTTTATTCAAAATCTATGGCCATTTTTAGTTATTTCGAAAGATTTTACGAAAACTTGTGGATTCATTGCTATAATTTTACAAAACATAAATTCATTAATTATTCAGATATTTGCCATTTAAAAAGGATAAACCTTGTGACGTATATTCTAGAATAACTTTCCTTTTTTAGTTTCTTTCCCTATGTAAATCTTGAGTTTATTCTCAGTATTCTTCACGCTTAACGAAATATCTTTTCCCTCAAACGAATACGTTTGGCAACACAATTGAGGTTGAATTCACGTGTCGTATGCCTGATATAAGATAAGAGCAAGAGATAAAAACGACGACTGATCTATTGCTTGAGGGGCGTTGAAGAGAGCGACTTATTCCGGAATGAGGGGACCCGGGTTCGAGCCCCGGCGTGGACAAAAAATGACGTAGAAATTTACTTCGTTATAATGACACCCGAACTTTCCGGATGACCCGGCCGTTCAAAATCTCGCATTGGTGTGATGTTCTTTCCACACCGCGAGATAGGAAAAATCAGAGAATCCCTTCTTCAGCGCTTCGAAAAATAGAAAAATGTATGATGTTGCATTCCGCACACTAGATTGACTGGGAGTTCTCGAGTGCACGTTCTACAGCGGATGGCTGCCTGCAACGATTCATGGTCACGGCTGACCCGTGGGCCATGCCCCCGGCTCTCTTTCGGGGGAGGAGGGGAGTGGGTAGATGTGACGTACCTGCCAGCAGGACGCACACGACATAAAGGCAGATAGCAGTCAGAACAAACGTCCGCGTAGCTCAAATGGTAGTGACATATTCCGGAATGAGGGGATCCGGGTTCGAATCCTGGCGTGGACAGAAATGACGGAGAAATTTACTTCGTTATAACCTGCTTTAGGATCCCCCCCCTTCGCTCCCCAGTGGGTCCTCTATCGACATAACCATATGCCCCAGCTACCAATATTCTGGGAATTGTATTAGGTTAAAGAAAAAATGTGCGCTTAAAAAAGTTCTGTGAGTGTGAATATTGCATTGGAAACATATTGAATTAACATGTTACTATATGCTCCGAAAAGTACTATTATGCACCAGTGAAAACATCTTGCGTTTCCTTGCCGTTAAACTTTTAACGTTTGTCAAGTAACATGAATTCTGCCTACTATGACTCCAGATCAGAAGCATTTGAGCATGCGCAGTTATGCGTTCTGAAAGAAGCAGGCCAGCCCATCGTAAATAAGCATCGGAACACATTTCCACGTTGCCCATTCTGGTTTTGTTTGCCAGAGAAAAACGCAATCGCTAGCTCCCTGCTATGTCATACGGCACTGGGTACTTTTAGTGCCATTCTTCTGTTCCATGTGGGAAACAGTGTCAGTGAAAACATAGCATCCCTATACACTGAGTGGCCACTTTATTATGACCTCCCCCTCAGTACTTCGTCGGGCCACCTTTTGCCTTTAATGCTGCGTCGATTCTTCCCGGCATGGACTCCATGAGATGTTGATAGGTGGTTTGTGGAATCTGAGACCATGCTTGATGAATAGCACTTTGCAGGAGTGTGAGATTGCAGGGTTGTGGATCCAGCTGTCTGATGGCTCGTTCAATTTCATCCCACAAATTCTCATTAGGGTTGAGATCTGAAAAATGTGGGGGCCACCTAAGCAAAGTAAACTCACCGGCATGTTCCTGAAACCAATCCTGTACAATACGAGCTCCATGGCAGGACGCATTATCTTGTTGAAAGTAGCCATCGCCATTGGGATAAACCATCCACATGACAGGATGCCGTTGGTCCGCAACGATGTTTAGATATGATGTGCCAGTCAGACACGAATTAAAGGGCCCAAAGCATGCCAGGAAAGCATTCCCCAAACCATAACGTTGCCTCCACCAGCTTGAAGGGTTGTAGCAATGCATTTGGTGTCCATGCTTTCGTGCTGTTTCCGCCAAATTCTCACTCGGCCATCAGCATGGTGCAACTGAAAACGTGATTCATCGGACCACATAATTTGTTTCCAATTATCGACTGTCCAATCCTTGTGCTCCTGTGCGAACTGGTGACGTTTTCTCTTGTTAACTGCAGACAGCAAAGGTGTTCGAACAGGTCTTCAGCTGCCATATCCCATCCGATTCAGTGTACGGCGAACAGTGTGTCCAGAGATCATTTGAGGGGATCCTTGATTAAGATGGTCTGTTATTCGCGGCACTGTTGCCCTTCTGTTCTCTGTTACCAGTCTGGACGCTCTCGGTTTCGCCTGAGTAGTCAATAGTCGATGACGACCACACGTTGCACGTGGAGACCCAGTGTTTTGGCTGACAGTCCAGTATTTAAACACTTTAACAACAGCTGCTCTGGAACATTTCACGAATGCGGCGGTTTTGGTGATACTCGCTCCATGGCTCCGAGCTCCTACAATCATCCCACGTTGAAAGTCCGTCAAATCGCATTTTTTACCCATCTCGTCACCCCAAAAATCCTTTCTACTACTGTCGCAAGTACTAAGCTTTCGCTTTTTATGCTAGCCTCGCCCTCTGGCTGCAACAGCGTGCAGCCATAGCTCATTTGCTTAAAACTGTCAGGTGGTCATAATACAGTGGCCACCCAGTGTATAAGTAATGAAATATGAAAAGCTAAATTTTTGTTGTCTTCTTAATCATAAATATTTTTGTCTATTTGCTGAAACATTCGTTCTTCTTGCATCCGTTGGAACAAATAATTGGAAATTAAAGGACCTGGTGCCATATACATTATGCGTAGCTACTATGTGCAGAGCAGTTTTGTAAAAGAATTAACAGGAAGTGAATGCAGCTGTAAACGACACTGTTCTGAAGTACCGTAATTTGCGAAATATAAGACCTGCTAATTTATCAAAAAAAATTAGTGTCAAAATCCCCGTGAATCGTGTAGACCGACGGTTACTACTATCGCCATGAATCGCACATATTCTATCACCATGCACGTGCACATATTCTGATATAAAAACTGTTAAATGAGTTTAAAACATTATCCTCTTATCTTAGGTACAGTAATTGATATTCTTCTGAACTTTTTCTAGAATGTTATTGTATTGTAAATGCTTGTATATGTACCATACTTTTGTGTTATTCCATTATTAACTGCGCGTATGTGTCTTCTATTAGCCGGGCCTGCTAATGTGCTAGACATGCGTATTTGCGCTCGTGTGCATATCTGTGCTTTCGTAAGTTAATGACGCAAAATACAGTTTTCTTTGTTTGATGGTTTAACATCCACCGGGAGCAACATAATGGGCTATAAGCAGTCGTCCCTCCCTAATTTAAGGCCACTAGTTCCAAGGCCAGCGCCGTAAACATCTAATCATCTCGGACGAATGAACACCCGAACCCATCTCGGACGAATGATCAGAAGCCAGCGCTTAGACCACTGCGCCACTGAGGCAGCTAAAATAGTTAAGCACATCCTGCTGTACATAACGATCTGAGACGGACATAAAAAGTGAAAATCCTCCAAATACGTGGCGATAGTAAATAAATAAGTACATCACTCTTTCCACGTTCCAGAAACACACAGCAACCGAAAAATTGTTTTTCAGCCGCCGCTGCGCTCGGCTAGTTATCGAGAGTTCTGTGATTCAATTCCACAGCGGCGGCTGAAAAACAATTTTTCGGTTGCTGTGTGTTTCTGGAACGTGGAAAGAGTGATGTACTTATTTATTTACTGTCGCCACGTATTTGGAGGATTTTCACCTTGGATCTCACCCTTTGGATTTAACTGCCATAATATACATATATATATATAGCCAGTGCCGTTAATGCCCACCAGATGGAGACGTCTCAGTAGCTGAGCCCATCTTACGGATTTATGATGTCAGAAGCTGACTTAAAAATACACATAGCACCGTGGATTGTTGGCCACCGTGGTGTAATTGTAACGCGCTCGGCTAGTTATCGAGAGTTCTGTGGTTCAATTCCACAGAGAAGGCTGAAAAACAATTTTTCGGTTGTTGTGTGTTTCTGGAACGTGGAAAGAGCGATGTACTTATTTAATTAATTGGACATAAAAGGACTATCACAATCCTTTCTAAAAAGCAAAGTGATAGAGAAACGAAGAGAAAGAACTGAATCTGAGGACGAAACATCATAAGAGACGCTTAAGACAGCCACCAACACACTAGCGGTACAAACACATTAGTGCCGGTTGCATTATTGTTGCTGCAAATTCTTTCTTTTATGCAGAACTTTCGTAGACAAACGCAAAAATCTTATTAATCCACAGTAATATACATACAAGGGAGTCATAATTTTGAAGTAATTTTTGGAAAAATCCATTCACGAAGCGTGAACTTTTAGCTACGGGGAACGTGCTTTTATTTGCAATTTACGACAGAAGATGATGCCATATCTGACCGTCTCGCTTCCTTGCTGTTCGCCAAAACTGTTCGCGTCTTTGATGATATTTTATGTTTCCTGCGATTATTGGTGAGGTTCAGATTAAGAAAAAAGCGTTCCCAGAAATTGTTAGCATGTCACGGAATGCCAATAGACTTCGATCAAGGCCATCTTACTCTGATGCACCAATCACACGGCGAGGATGACCGTCAGAACCAATAACGAAGGCGATTGACTGTGTGAAGGTGTGGCATCACGGACAAATCCTGCAGTGCATGTAAGCTATTAGCTGATGGACCATGTGGTGTTTCTGTACGTTGTATTTCATCAGCGGTATCACACATTGTTAATTTTGCCAATCGTAGGTATTCAATGATTAATAAGTTGCTGTTTTTACGCATAAAATTTTATTTTTCCTCAAAATTTACCGTGGAACTATATTTTTTATAGTGAAACTATTTACAGCTCACAGTAACACACGGAGAACCACGGTTTAAAAACGTGAACAACTCCCCTTTTTCTCAGCAACTACGACGAATAAATACATGTAGCACTTCGGAGGTCCAGCGCACAATTTTTGGCACGACCCATTAATATTATCGCTTTTACCACATATGACGTGAGGTTCTACCAGTCCGATTTCTTTTTTTCAAAATTACGCAAAAGTATAATGAATTGTCGTAGCGTGAGCTCATAACATAGTTACACAGCAAGATCAAATTTCAAAACCGCAAATCCCGGGCGATATGTCAAACTCGGTACAATGTTTGGGGAATCCAAGTCAAAATCTTCCCGAAATGTACTTTAAATATTGTTTCAATTTTTTTTTTTTATTGGAGGTTTAACGACCACCGTGAGCAACTCAATGGGCTATAAGCAGTCGCCCGTCCCTAATTTAGGGTCACTGGTTCCAGGGAAGGGAGAGAGCCAGTGCCATAAGACAAACACAACATCCATGCCTCACCGGGATTCGAACCCGGACCCCTTTCGGATGAATGATCAGAGGCCAACGCCTTAGACCACTGCGCCACCGGGGCTTTCAAATTTTGCAAATTTGAATTTCGAATAAAGGCCTTCGGGGTGCACACACGCATAGGTGTCTCGGCAAGATTCTGCTAAATTTCAAACCTCTATTGTTAGTTGTTTCATTCGTAGACAACCGACAGTCAGACACATACGGGAATTTTATCACAGTGGACTAGCAAAGGGGGCCAACGTTGCTCCAGTTTACCGAAACACAAATGAATCGGCTTCTGGGACAGCATAATCTGAGAGCCTTCCAGCTTTTCTTCCTTTGCTTCTTCCATTTTAGGGTTGGGTTTTGGTGTTTCATTTGTTCTGAGTTTAACTGAAATTATGAATAGGATATGAACTCAGTAGACAAAATAGTAGAGATAGGGGTGAAGGGCAGTTGACATTGGCTTCCCCTGGGTAGAGTGGAACAGACCCAAACCAAGGCGAACAGCAGGGCTTCTCAACAGTGTATCGCAATCAGGAAACATGGGTAAACGTGGTGATCTGAGCGATTTTGATCGTGGACGCAGATGGGTCATTCTATCGCCCAAGAGATAAGAACCCTGAGGTTTCCGAACCACATCCAGGATACACTGCGATAATACCATCGACAGCTATACCAGCACTCAGAAAGCGAGCGACGGTCGACTACACGCCATTGATGACCAGAGTCAACGCTGACACTCCAGGCTCGCCCAGACAGACCGCTTGGCATTGACGGCGCAAATCACATCCAAGTTAAATGTCGGAAGTCCAATCAGCGTCGACGAGACAACCGTACGGCACACGCTGTATACTCTGGGCGATGGAAGACGACGACCTACTCGCGTGCGAACGTTGACTGCTCGTTCACGGAAATTACGCCTCATCTGGTGCCGGCAGCATCAAAACTGTACATCTACAGAGTGGCACCCCGTCGTGTGGTCAGATGAATCCCATTTTCATCGGTTCTGAGCTGACGGTATGACGCGGGTGTACGGTTGACAGCACGAGCGCATGGCCTCGGCGTGCTAAGTCGACTCTGTTCAAGGCGGCGGTAGCTCTGTGATGATTTGGGGAGCCTTCTCATGTAACACATTATGTCCCTTAGAGTGTCTTGCATGTGCTGACTGATGAACGGTAAGCGTTCATGCACATTCTGAAGCAGATGGTCTGTTTCACTTGACAATGAGCCACTCCAAGGGTCCGCAAGCACCCAGGAATGGACAGGAATATTCATCTGAATTTGAAATCATTCAGTGGCCTCCAAGGTCCCCAGATCTGGACCTTATGGGAGATCTATGGGATTCTGTCGACGGGCATATCAGATCCATGGACCTTAGGCAGAAGTCCTCGGCGGAGTTGAGGATAATGCTGCAACAGGCATGGCTGCCATTAGCACCGGAAACACTCCAGCATGTGGTGGAGTCTACGCCTCGACGTGTATTCGTGCTAGGTGAGGGTCAACACGCTGTTAGGTAGGTATCACTAATGTTTTGTTCATTAAGTGTATTTCACGGAACATTTCATTGAAATACTGTATGTTGCAGTAAGCAGAAGAAAGGGGGGGGGATAGAATCTACGCTTGTGTCACACTTCCAACTGACTGTGAATATAGGAAACTTGAAATATTTAACACTCTACATTTTTCTAATGGATTGGGGAAAGTGTAATGTGCATTTCTTCCGAAGCGCAAGTAAATTTATTATTGAAGAAGTAATACAGACATTTGACGTGGACCAGGAACATCAAACAGAGGTCATCGCTCTTTCCACGCTTATAAGTGAGTCACGGAAAAATTATCATTGGCCGCCACCGGGAATCGAACACAGCGTCTTTGTGACATGCCTGCCCCGCAGGACGCACACGACATAAAGGCAGATAGCAGCGATAACGAACGTCTGCGTAGCTCAATTGGTAGAGCGACTTATTCCGGAATAAGGGGACCCGGGTTCGAGGCCCGGCGTGGACAAAAAGGACGGAGAAATTTACTTCGTTATAATGGCGCCCGAACTTCCCGGATGACCCGGCCGTTGGAGATCTCTTCTTTAACGCTTCGACAAATAAAAGTGTTTGATGTTGCATTCCACACACTAGATTGACTGGGAGTTCTCAAGTGCACGTGCTTCAGCAGATGGCTGCCTACGACGATTCATGGTCACGGATGACCCGTGGGCCAATCCCCGGCCCTCTTTCGGGGAAGGGGGAGATGTGACGTGCCTGCCCCGCAGGACGCACACGACATAAAGGCAGATAGCAGCGATGACGAACGTACGCGTAGCTCAATTGGTAGAGTGACTTATTCCGGAATGAGGGGACCCGGGTTCGATCCCCGGCGTGGACAAAGGTGACGGAGAAATTTACTTCGTTATATCTTCCAGTTACGCGCCGGATATTCTTCCACTGCACCCAGCGGCCTCGAATTCCTCCAGACTCACACACTAACTGCCAAGCCAAGTCTGGAGGATTTCGAGGCCGCAGTGGTGCAGTGGAAGCATATCCGGCGGGTAACTGGAAGACCCTGGGTTTGATTCCCTGTGGTGGCCAATGAGAATTTTTCCGTGACTCACTTATAAACGTGGAAAGAGCGATGACCTCTGTTTGATTATTGAAGAGTTCTTTGTAAGCAATACTGAGTAGTCTTCCATTTCGAGCCCAGATGATGAGGTTTTTATTGTTGCCAACTCTCACGCAGCTAGAGCAGGCTAAGATAAAAGCATGGGTTTTGCAGGTTGAATCAAACAAAACCTTTCACGATTGACCGTGTGCCTTTTACATACTGATGGTGAAACTCATTCCAACACGAAACTATAGGCGTTTAAACTGGAATGGAATGTCAGATGGAATTATTGGAATCCCAGGAATAAAAGCAAGGTCACTTGCTGCATGGCCAATCACAATTGTAGCTTAGATGTATGAAGCCAAACCCGGATGGTACTTTCATGGCCATTTCATAAAAATCTGTTCTTCTTCAATCAAATGTGTTTCAGAAATTCTCAGTTCACACTCATTTCGCTCCGAACTCAAAATTTCAATTTTTGTCAAATTTCGGATTTTTTTAATTTGCAATACTGTACCTAATTTAAGGTTGTTTCATCTTTGTTTGCAAAATTTTTTTTATGTACATTTTCACTTTTTTAAACTGTTTTCGGCGGTTCCTACAGTGCAACTATTTACAGTGCGCAGTAACACATTGAGAGCCCCCATCTAAAACGCAAACAAACACGCTGATAACTGCGAAAGGACACACGTAACACTTTGGAAGTCCAACCAAAACCTTTTGGCTCAACCTGTTTACTGTTGTCACTTCTGTAAGATTTGGCGTAAAGTATTCTCGAAGTTGCTTTTTTTTTTAATTTTTATTAAAACTACGCACAAGTGAAATAAAGTATTATTGCATGAGGATTTATAATGAATAGCAAAATCAAATTTCAAGTTGTAAATCCCGCGTTTTGTCAAATTATAAACAACTAGCGTATAGCCCGTCCTAGGACGGTTGTTTTTAAGCTTTAAATAAATACTAATATATAGGGGATGTCGTCCGTCCTGTGAGGGAGTGAAATTTTTAATTGAACCAGTCTGAAAACAAATCAAATAGACGCCGGATTTCTGTAAGAAAATATGGTAAAAGCTGATATAATAAGAACCATAGTTGGGCAAAATCGTAATTGAATTAATCGGTAATGCATTACAGCGTAATGGTAATAGGAACAAAAACTTAGCGTTACCATCACATGGTAATGGTGAACTGGTCATTAGAATTACATGGTAATTGTGATGACATGTAGCAGTTACCCATTATAATCGTAATGGTTGATGGTTAACTATATGTTGGTAATTAACCAATAACTTATAGGTAACAATACAACGTGAATAAACCAGCAAACAGTACACCCTTACATGTTGTGTAGGTTATTTGACAATTCTTCCACCCCTCGGAACTCAAATGCGTGTATGTAGGTATTGGAGATTGTACGTGTATGACATGAGTAGTTGCCCCGTCTTTGCCGCAAGTAAAGTGATTTGAATGAAATTATACATATATGAAGTAAGTACGAATGGGATGTTTATTTCGATTAGAGAGTAGTACAAAAATGAAAGAACGATCAATGCCGTTTCATGTGATCTTAGTCTTCAACAAAGAACAAGAACATAACGTCTAACTCATTCTTGCCGATTCTAGGACATTCTACACGACACTTCGGTCTTTGTCTGCTCTTAGTATGTAATTATTATTTGCAAATTGTGTAATTTCATTACCAAATATTGGGTTGTCGGGAAAGTCATGACGTATTTTGGCACCCGATGGCGGTTGGGCGGTTTTGGAAGTACTAGATGCATGCGCAGCTCTGTTATCGCTATGGTATTCGACAGTCGCCAGTTCTAGCTGCAGACTAAAAGGAATAGTGAGCGATTTGGTTGATTTGCGGAGATTTGACATAAAGTTGAAGATGGAAGACGAAACTGTGCATTTTCGCCATATTTCACTTTTTTACTTTCGTAAAGGTAAGAATGCGTGTCAAGCTTGTGAAAACTTGCGTAAAGTGTACGGTGATAATGCTCTACAAGAACGTCAGTGGCATCGGTGGTTCGAAAAATTCCGTGCTGGTGATTTCGACCTCAACGGTGCTCCTCGGTCCGGGAGGCCAACCGAGGTTGATGACGACCAAATCAAGGCATTGATCGAGTCAAACCCACGTTACACGACACGAGAGTTTGCAGACACATTGTACATCCATCATTCAAGCGTTCACGACCACCTGAAGAAGATGGGATACGTAAGCCAGCTCGATGTGTGGATTCCTCATGAACTCAAAGAAGCTCAATTGACGGCGCGTATAAACATCTGCGATATGCTCATTAAACGTGAGGAAAACTATCCTTTTTTGAAGCGACTCATAACTGGTGACGAAAAGTGGATTGTGTACAACAAGGTGCTGCGCAAACAGTCTTGAACCCGACGTGCTGCTTCGCCTCAAACGACATCCAAAGCAGACATTCATCAGCGGAAGGTTCTGGTCTGAGCGTGGTGGGATTTTAAAGGTGTTGTGTTTTTCGAGCTCCTAGCACGGAACCAAACAATCAATTCGAATGTGTACTGTCGGCATTTGGACAGTTTGAAAGAATCCATCATCCAGAAACGTCCAGAGGTTGTTCATCGTAAAGGTGTTGTGTTCCATCACGTCGTGATGGACCACACACAAGTTTGATCACCCGCCCAAAATGATTGGAGCTTGGGTGGGAGGTGTTGCCACACCCAGCATACTCGCCTGACCTTGCGCCGTCAGACTTCCACTTGTTTCGCTCTCTTCAACAGTCCTTGCGTGGTACAACGTTCAATTCAGATGAGGCTGTAAATTAGCACCTTGTACAGTTTTTTGCCACGAAAGACAAGTCCTTCTATGAACGAGGCATTCTGCAGCCCGCTGAAAGATGGCAAAAGGTTACCGAACGAAACGGGCATTATATCATTGATTGATCTTTGTTCTTTCTATCAATAAAGGACCTTTGGTTGTCGTTTCCGACAACCCGATAGTCCCATTGCGTTAGAATGACATTATTAAATAGTTGATTTATATTATCTTCATTGTAATGTATTACAGATTAATTCTATTTCCTTGGGCAAACCATACTTGGGATTACCTTGTAATGCATTACCTGTTACTGCATTACCTTGTAATGCACTACACGTTAATTGTAATCTGTAGTTCCATTACTTTATAATGCATTCCTGCCCAACTCTGGTAAGAACTCATTCATGTTAGAACGCAAAATTATATGCTATTTATTTCCGTTTTGCAAAAGGCCTCGCGATAAACAACATTCTGTGTAAAATATTTGTTGTTTAACAATCGTAGGTTAAAGCTTTTTAACAGATCGATATTTTGCAAAATGTGTAATATAATCAGCACTAAAATCGGAAAGTTGTTTTTGTGTAAACTTACCTTAATAACTTTTACTTTGAATTTTCGCGTTAAATTCATTTTTTTCTGAAGCATTAGTTATTCCCTTCACGGCTTGTTTTAGGCTGTCCTTTTTGACAGTTAGTTTGAAACTTCATACCAAACCTTCTTCTACAAAATAATGCGACATCTGGTATTACAAATCGGAACTATCTAAATTTTCAACAATGTGCTACTGGGACGACATCTTCTTTTAGATGCAATCTTGCTCACTTTGACATCTCAAAATCCCGGTTTTTATTGTAGGTCAGAGCGTTCAGGTAAATCAATATTTTGCAAAATGTTTAATATGATCAGCACTAAACTCGGAAAGTTAGTTAAATTGAAAAAAAGGAAAAATATAATTAAAGCTTACAAATTAATATTCGAATTGGGCCAAATTAAGTCAATATACTAACGCAGCTTTCCGTGATATGAAGATTTTAGTTCGAATTTTGTAGATCGGATAATGAGAACTCGAGTCATTGCTAATCTAATTTGATCACTTTGATATCTCAATGTGGTCGCAAGCAAACTTAACTAGCTGTGATATTAAGAACTAAACTCGAATTTTGTAGATCGAAAAAACAGAACTGGAGTCATTAATAATCAATAATCCAATATTTCTAAATTAGCACGTGATCACCTTCACATCCAAAAGTGATCGCGTGTATATTATATAGCAGGCAATGATTTTTAAATCGCGAGAGCACGCACAAATTTATCAATAAGTGATGGCGTAATAATGCAGACGTTGTTGTGACGTCAGGCGTTCCAGAGAGAGAGATTGATCTGGGTGTTTTTATTATTAATGGCTGAAGAAACCACGTCAAAATCTTTGAGTAGGAAAAGCTTTAAAAATGAATTATTTGATTGGAAAGAAAGTAATGTCCGATGTCAAGGTGTCTGAAGTCGCAGCCCCGATCATGGTGCTCCTTGATCACTGAGACTGTGCACCACACCAGCATGACATCAGCAGGTAGGTGGCTTTATTCAGTCGCAGTTAGCCGTCAGATGGTGAGGAGTTGTAAGCGCCAGCCAACATGGAAGTGAAAGAGGACCACATCCGCCATTGCATGCTGTATGAGTTTCGTCGCTGTAGCACACCCGCAAGTGCTGTAAAGAACATTAATAGTGTATACCCCAATGCCATGTCAAATCATTAATGCTGTCGTTGGTTCGAACGGTTTCAAGATGGAAATTTCGACCTATCAGACGGTCCCAAAGCCGGAAGACTCGCCACAGTGGATATGGACGTGCTGAAGACCTTAGTTGAAACCAACACACGTGAGACCACGCGGGAGTTGACCGAATGTATGGGAACTACCCACCCGAGCATTATCAAGCACGTGCGTTATCTTGCGAAGGTGCACAAGAGGGGAGTTTGGGTACACCATCAACTCACGGTTAAGCAGGAAGCAAATCACATGGGTGCATGCGTTTCCCTGCTTGTGCGTGACCAAGTTGAGCCGTTCTTCGAACGAATTGAGAGGTGACGAGAATTGGGTCCTTTATGACAATTTCAGCGCCCTGAAACAGGGGTTATACCCAAAATAGAAGCCCATGCCAACCCCCAAAGCCGGCTTAAACCCACGTAAGGTCCTGGTGTCTGTTTGGTGGGATATTTGGGGTGCCGTGTTTATTGAGATGTAGCCGCACAGCACCACTATCAGTGCCGATGTTTACTACCGTCAGCTCGACGATTTTCACACGTAGCTCGCGTCGAAACGACCAGCACTTCTGAACCGCAAGAGCGTCCTCCTACAGCAGGACGGAGCGACACCTCACGCAGCACGGGTGACGTGTCACAAGATGAGGGACCTGGGCTGGGAGCTGCTACCGCACCCAGCCCATTCCCCGGACATTGCCCTCAAGCGACTGCCACCTTTTCCAGTCGTCGAAGCATTTCTTGGACGAACAACGGTTTACCAACCGGAACGATGTCGAACGCGCACTCACTAATTTCGCGTCCAAGCTGCCACAATTCTACATATCCAACAGCTGCCCAGACGATGGTAGCAGGAAGTGGCAAACGATGTATTTTGGACTGATTTGTACTTGTATATACAGTAATCAGCACTTTTCTGTTGCCTTGCATTTGCAGACATCACTTTCTTTCCAACACAATACAATTTAGCCAATTTTAGTTTTAGAAAAGGGATCTACGATGTACAAACTCAAGTGTCTCCTCAGGTATCTGTCAAATTTCAAATCTCTGGGTTAGCAGTTTTCTCTCTTTGCGACTGACAGGCACGGGATATTTTATTAATGGAAAATAAATTTGTGAAACCGTGGGTGAACAACTTGTTTTTAAAGTTTATGTCGAAAATCAGACAGAAAATCATCCGTCACGTGATTGCCATGCACTTGCAAAAAATTATTCTCTTCGACAAACATGGAAATCATACACTGAAGTGCCAGAAAAACTAGTACAGACGAGCTTGTGCAAAATACATAGCAACGTCACCAATGCGGGTATTCGGTTGCGTCCGCCAGTGCGTATATAAAGCGATTGACATCCTTGCTAGCTGTCAGAGCTGTTTTCGGCATGAGAATGACAAGTAATAATGATTTAAGCAATTTTCAACGCGTTGTCATAGTTGGCGCTCGTGCAGTGGGCGGAGGTAGAAACGAAATTCGGATTTTCACGGACGACCATTGCAAGGGTGTACCGTTACTACAAGAATACCGGCAAAACCTCCAACCTACGATGCCAGTGTGGCCGTAAAAAGACATTGCGTGAGCGTGACCATCGTCGGCTGTCGAGAATCGTTTCACGCGATAGGCGTGCAGCACTCTCGCAGGTATAATCAGAATTCAATGCTGGAGCCTCAACAAGCATCAGCGTCCGGACTGTGCAAAGTACCCTGCACGATATGGGCTTTGGGAGCCGACGCCCAGCTCGAGTCCCCTTGACCGGTGCACGACACAGAACTATGCGCATCGCTTGATCACTGCAACACCGCCACTGGACACTTGATGACTGGAAACAAGTAGCCTGATCTTACAAGTCGCGTTTCTAACTGAATCGGGCAGATGGAAGGATTCGTGTGTGGCGCAAACCCGATGAAGCCATGGATCCCACCTGTCAACAAGAAACTGTACCGGATGGTGGGGGGGATCTCGTAATGATATGGGGTGTGTTTAACTGGACTTCACTGGGACCCCTGAAACGTCTACAAAAGTCTGTGACCGGCCAACACTATGTGCGCATCCTTTCTAACGACGTACACCCGTTCATGTCCTGCATTCATGCTGATGGATTGGGCCTGTTCCAACACGACAATTTACCTCCACACAAGTGTCGGAACGCCACATTGTGGTTATTGAAGCATTCATCTGAGTTTGTGGTGTTGCCATCTCACCCAAGTCCCCAGATCTGAACGTGATAGAACACATTTGGGATGCCATGCAACGCGCTATCGAAAACAGGACTCCGAGACCTCGCAATACACCCGAATTGTGGAACGCTCTGCAGGAAGTATTGTGTGTATTGCATACAGCATATTTCCAGAAGCTAGTGGAGTCCATGTCCCGTCATATCTCAGCAGTGCTGCGCTCCCGTGGGGGACTGGTGTACCAATTTTTCTGGCACTTTAGTGTATTTCTTTGAATCTTCTTGCCACCGTGCTTAACAACTGGCAGCTCTATCCAATAATATCAACCTGGAGTTATTTTGGAAGAGAAAGAAACAGACTTTGTCGGAACACGCTAAAAAGAAAATTATTTTCTCACCTAAAAACCTTTTTCTCACTGAAAATTCAGTTTGTTAAAACGTTCCTCGATAGTAGAGAGAGTTTTTTTACATTTAACCATAGTGCATATTAGAACCTGAAACAAATGCAAGGTAATGAATGTGAATCCGTATAACCCCTAAGTAGTTTCTTTTATTAATTTTTTTATTATGGTACATCTCCGGCAGGCAAAGAGACAAATATATCTTACCTACGAGAAGTGTCATGAGGCATAGCAAGTTATAAGCCAGAATACAGGAACATGTTATGAAGAAAAAGAAAGGGCGAAACAGGAAATAAAGTTCTTACATTTTCTGACAGAAGTCATTTATCATTCATTCCGTTTTTTTACTTTTCTGACGTCACGAGACGTTTTTCAATGCAGATAAATATGTATTAGTTTAAAGAATACCTCAATTTCCTCGTAAACTGGTAAAGTCAGAGTAAGGAGCTACTGATATTTTATTTTCTGTGAAAAAGTAAAATTCTGTTTCTTTATTATACGGAGTTTCTGCAAGTCGAAAAGCGCCCGAAACGCGGTATAAATATTTAACAAGGCAAAAAAAAAAAAAAAAAAAAAAAAAAATAGTCAACGATCACTACATCCTCAAAGTAATTACAGCTCTAAAACTGACTATTCTACGAAATTAAATTACCTGTCTTGCCTAATATTGCCACTGAGAAACGTAGGAAGACGTTTCCTGTCAGAAAGTTCTATTTCCGCGCTACGATTTTAGGAAACACAGGCCGTTCACATTTATGCCGCGTGGTGTGTGACGTCATTATGACGCAAATGATTTCTAAAATGACGTCATGATATATATTCTTACACGATTTCAGTTACTTTAGGTTAATTTCTCTTCGGAATGCAAAAAGGAAGAAAAATCAAAAATAAACGAACATTGTCTAGGAATCTGAAAACGATTTCACTCAGGATAATCATCAGCAGAAAGAATATGGTATTATCAAAATGCAATTAGAGGAGCAATATTATTTTATCTCTCCGCTCGATAATCATTAATTGTTCAGAAAACATAATGAAGATGTCACATGATTAAATTGGCAAAATATGCTCTGCGTAAGGGGTTATCGCATATTCAAAGAAGCATTCAGGCACAGTACATTTTTAGAACGGCATTTTTCTAAAAATGATTCCCAGATTATTCATTTATAACTCCATCGCCAACGACGATTTCTAATAAATAATGAATGAAAGTCATTCTCTGAATCTCTTTTTCGGGAGGAAAAATTATTTTATCATTAACAACCGGTTTGAAGTAAAGCTGCATTTTCACAAAAATTTGTCTTAGGCAAGGTGGCTAGAATAAAACTTCCGGAGATTCCTTGCGTCTTTTAACCCCGAAGCCACAAATTATGGGGCCACCCTGGTGGCGCAGTGGTCTAAACGATGGCTTCTGATCATTCGTCCGACATAGGTCCAGGTTCGAATCCCGGTGAGACATAGATGTTGTCTCTGCGCCGCCCCGGTGGCGCAGTGGTCTAAGCGATGGCCTCTGGTCATTCGTCCGAATGGGGTCCGGGTTCGAATCCCGGTCAGGCATGGATGTTGTGTTTGTCTTACGGCACTAGCTGTCTCCCTTCCCTGGAACCAGTGACCCTAAATTAGGGACGGGCGACTGCTTATAGCCCATTGAGTTGCTCGCGGTGGTCGTTAAACCTCCAATCAAAAAATATATATATATAAATTAATTAAAAATCAGTAAATTCGAATTTCAAAGAAAAGTCTCGAGGTGCATGATGAGTGTTTAACCGTTCTGTGTGTTCCAAATTTCAAATCTCTACGTTCAGTAGTTTCCTCTACAGGTGACCGACCGACAGACAGACAGACACGGTTATTTTATAAATATAGATGATAATAAAGCATCATTTTAATAGCATTTAATTACCATGTTCTTATACTTCCTTCTGTCACATTCTGGTAACACTGTCAAAAAGGCCACTCCCCGCCAATGGTTCTTAAGAATGTGTTTTCATTACTGTGCGCAATAACACAAGTTCCAAAACGTATAATTGGACTTTTTGGAGCACTCTGTAGTAAAGATGATGATGCGAAGTGACTTTTATAATTGTTGTGCTTACATAGGCATTGGCAGATCAAATACACTAAGTAAGGGGAAAAAAAAAAAAAAAAAAAAGGAACGGAGCCTGCGCGAAGTTCCGCTAAAATCTGAACGTTTTCAGCGAACAAGGTTGATGCACTGATTGAATTCTAACACCAGTCGGTTATTCCGAGTCAATGACACCAAGAAAGGTGGTCAACTTCTGTTATTACAAATAAAAACACGCAAAAGGCAAAGATAAATTAAGAGAAAATTTGTCGCTGTCTCGAGAACGCTATTACGTTCCCTCGAGGAAATTCTTTATAACGGACCAGAGAATGTTGCCTAAGTTTTTGCTTCCTGTACCAACAGAGAAGACTGGCAAAGAGAAAGAAGCTGAGGTGCAAAACTTTGCGTAAGCAAAGTAACTAATAATATCTATAAATATTTGTCAGGAAGACAAAATAAAGTCGTCTATCTCCCATGTCTTTTCATGCGAGAACACGACCCAACAGTCCGCGTCATAAAGCTGATGAGGAGTTCATTTTTCATTCCAAGCAGAGGCTAACATCGCCGGCTGATGATGTCACGTCCAGAAAACCAAATATATATCTTGCTTCTCCGAATTCAGTTCTGGCAGAAATTGCGCTTTTCTTAAACTCTGCCTGTTGCATGAAAAACACCAGACATACGTCGACAGCATCGACTCAAATGAAACAAAGTTGTTCGCACTAATATTTTCGATCTGTCGCGGGTCTGTGGATTTTGCACAGATTGAGGATTTATTGAAGAAAAATATAACGGAGTCTCTTAGATCCGGTTCACGACTAAAAAAAAATTCGTGAAGGAAGGGTTATAAAACCGAGGTCATCGTAAATAGAAGGAATGTGTCTTTCTCATTCCCCGGCATTGTTAGTCTTGAATGTGTCTCGTTTCGGAGTTCAACACTAAAAAAAGAATAATGTCAACAACGAAGACTTGCAGACAGGGGAGATGCGTGCTAGCATTCAGTTTTACCATTGGAAACAGTATTAAATAAGTAATTACAATTTATTCAAATAGAAAATAATAATACAACGCATGTTACGCACGAAGCCAATCATTCCGTATTGGATGCGGGAAAATATCGCTCGCCGGCCTGTCTCCTGATGGAGAACATAGCAAATTTATTGGCAAAGCCAAGCGTTACCACTTCTTTTACTGGTGACAAAACTCTGTATATTATGGAGGCTGCGCGTGCGCTCGAAACTGGACACAAGCAGCTGTAGCCCACACTGCATACTCCGGTTGTTACCAATCGAGAGTTTGGATACACAGCTGTTCTTCGTTTGCGAATAAGTTTCCTTTCTCTATCATTTTGCAGTTTTTCTCGCGTTTGTTTTACAAGCTACCTTCCGCAAGAGAAAACAAATATTTTATTACTACGGAAAGGATTATTTTTATCAATTTCTATCTTCGAGCTGTGTTTCACACAATCAGAATGAACAGAAGTTCTACATCTGCATCGAAACCTGCGAGCATTAAGTGTTGTGATTAAGCGTGCCCGTGTGGTTACAAAAGGGATGAATTTATACAGTTTTTTGACATAAAGTATGATGAATAAAAAGAAGTAATACGAAAAAGGCGGACCCATTCCTCTACTAAAAGAATTACAAAATCTAAAAATATGGTCCGCTGTTTTATTTGCCCCTGTGGCTGAGAAGAACGATGTAATTTACTGTACGAAGTATCATTTATTTTCTCCAGAAACAAACGCTTGAACTAAGAATTGTGTACGCAATTTACACAGTTTCAGAATCTTACAGCCTCGACATGAAGCATCTTCTAGAGTTAAGAACTCCCTCGCTAATTTGATTCAGTTTGAAGAAAAAGAAACGAATGAGATTTTGTTTAAGCTCGGCGTTTAAGAACAACAACGAGAATGGAAATTTGTGCTTGAAAAGCAAAGAAATAAAAGACAACAAAAATGACACCGAATTTTCGGTTGTAATGAGCACGTCACTTGAGTCTTGTCGTACTGGAATAAAATATTTGAAAGTTACTCATAATCAACGGAACCCATTACAATTTTTTTTAAATATTAACCGCATTTCTATAATCGATAAGATACCTAGAAACTGAGCAGCTCCCCCCCCTCCTATAGCGACTGAAAAGTACGTTACGAAAATGAACAAACTGTACAGAAAAACGTTCTCTTAGCTGACAGAAGATATTCGAGACAAAAAGGGATTTTAAAATTGAGCAGTTACAAAAACAGATGTTCAGCGAAACATGATAAAACTTTACATCCCATGGATGAAGAATTTTGTATAATGCAGAAGTAGAAAATATGCGAAAAGTATTCTTCATAGCAAAAGCTATTCTACGAAACATAATTTTTAAAATAAGTCCTTTGAAAGCACAGATAGCGACAAAAAGTTTTGACATTTCTGCTCCTAGCGGAAAAAACTGCTGAAAAGAAAATACTCCCCATCTTTATTTTAGTAAACGGTATACAGTACAAACAAAAAAAAAAAAAAAACAAGAAAGATGACATCGAATTTTCGGGTGCAATAAGCACGTCTTTTGAATCCGTTCTGACGCAAATTAAATTTCTCAAAGCTATTCAAAGGCAATGAAACCGGTATGGAAAACAATAGTATCTGACGGAAGAAAGAAGTTTTCAATCGGGTCTTTTTTCCTCAGATATTGGTGTAAACGGAATCTTGAGCTTACGAACTCTTAGAAACAGAGTTATCGACAAAAATAAGAAGTGACTTTACGTCCCCTGGTGGGAAAACCATGCATTATTTTAGGAAGAAAGTATTCTCAAAAGGTTTATCCATATGAGCTGTATCGGTCCAAGAAAAAAATTTAGTCGAGTTTTCAGGAGCCCAGATTTTGCTACAAATACATCAGAAGCAGAAATTAACACTTATGACCCCTGGTGGCCAAACCATTCTTTACAAAACATTAGAAATTATGTGAAAAATATTTTCCATCAGGTCTTGTATGCGGTACAGGAGGAATTTTTCAAATCGGAGTTTTAGGAGCAGAAACGCAATTTACCTTTATGCGCCCTAGCGGAAAGTCTTAAATGATTTACGTGAAAATTTTGAATTTACAGGAAAAACATTTCGCATCGGAAACACTAGCCAACAATGAAGGAATTTTTCAAATTGGACTTTTAGAAGTTGAGATATTGACAAAAATAAGATATACATCTACGCCCCCTGACGTAGAAACCATGCATTATTTCAAGAAGAAAATTTTCCTAAAAGGTTTGTCGACATGAGTAGCATCGGTCAACAAAAGACTTTTTTTTCAATCGAGATTTTAGAAGCTCATATTTTGCTGCAAATACATCAGAAGCGGAAATTAAGGTTTACGCCCCCTGGTGGTCAAACCATTATTTTTTACAAAAATTAGAAATTATGTGCAAACGATTTCCCATCAGGAGCTGTATCCGGTGCAGAAAGAATTTTTCAAATCGGAGATTTAGAAGCAGAGAAATAGAGAGAAACGCAATTTAGCTTTACGCCACCTAGCGGAAAGTCTATGAATTACTTGAAAATTTTGAAGTTATATGAAGCACATGCCACACTGGAAACACTATCCAACAAAAAAGGAATTTTTCAAATCGAACCCCTAGAAGTAGAGATATTGACAAAAATAAGATATACATCTATGCCCCCTGGCGTAGAAACCATGCACAATTTTAAGAAGAAAATGTTCCTAAAAGGTTTGTCGACATTAATAGTATCGGTCTACAAACGACGTTTTTTTAATCGAGAATTTAGAAGCTCATATTTTGCTCCAAATGCATCAGAAGCGGAAATTAAGATTTACGCCCCCTGGTGGCCAAACCATTTTTTTTACAAAAATTAGAAATTATGTGCAAACGATTTCCCATCAGGAGCTGTATCCGGTGCAGAAAGAATTTTTCAAATCGGAGATTTAGAAGCAGAGATATAGCGGAAAACGCAATTTACCTCTACACCCTCTAGCGGAAAGTCTAGGAATTACTTAAAAATTTGAAATTATATGAAAAACATGTCACACGGTAAACACTATCCGACAAAGAAAGAATTTTCAAATCGGACTAATAGAAGTAGAGATCTTGACAGAAATAAGAAATACATCTACGCCTCCTGGCGGAGAAACTGTGGAATATTTTAAGAAGAAAATATTCCGAAAAGGTTTATCGATGTGAGTGACATCAGTCCACGAAATAATTTTTCCAACCGATATTTTAGAAGCTCCGATTTTATGGCAAATACATCAGAAGCAAAAATTAACACTTACGCCCCCTGGGGGCCAAAGTATTTTTTACCAAAAATTCAAAATTATATGCAAAAGATGTTCCATTAGGAGATGTATCCGCTGAAAAAAGATTTTTCAAATCGGAGTTTTAGAAAAATAGTTATCGGAAAAAATGTAATTTACTTTTACGCCCTCTAGGGGAAAATCTATGCGTAATTTGAAAAGGAAACTATATGTAAAACACTCTTCGACCTAAATGGAATCGAAAGATAAAATATTTTTTTCAATCGGATGTTTAGAAACAAATATGTGGATTAAAACGTAATTTTGAATTCGACATCATCTGCGTTTACGCCCCTAGCGGCATAACTGTACATCGTAAAAAAGAAACGAAATGAGGGATCATCATTTGCATATTTCAATCTTCCGAACGCAAAAAGAATTTTTCAAATCGGACTAATAGTTGCAGAGATACCGTGGGTACAGACGGACGGACGGACGGATGGACAGACAAACCGATAACAGAAGCACGATCTTTTTTTACAAATGACGTGCTAAAAAGGAAATTTATCAATATAGTTTTTAGAATAGAAGATGCAGCATCAAACGGAAGAAATACACAGTCGCGTCAGAACTCTGAACTACCAAAACACACAAGCACAGACAAAGTGTTATACAAAGTAAATGGTGTACGGCGTTCAAAGAACTTTTTAAATCGTACTTTCAGGAGCAGGGTATTAACAAAAGCAGATCAGACATTTGCGTCCTCTATCGGAGAAATTGTAAACTATTTTTGGCAGTAAACGTACACAAGATTTTTTGGCAGTTAGTAGTATTTGTTCGAAAAAATATTTATTATGCCCTCTAGTGACTCACTTGTGCGTTAAGAAAAAATTGAGTTTGTGTGCAAAACATTTCCCAACAGAAATGATCTACGACAAATAAAGAATTTTTCAAATCGGGGTGTTACAGAAATATCGACAAAAATAATATATACATCCACAATCGCTGGCGGAAAAACTATGCGCCATTTTAAGAATAAAGTATTCTCACGTTTGTCGTGGACAGTGGTATCTAGTCTCTAAAGAATTTTCGTAATCAAATTTTCAGAAGGGCAGACATTGCTGCGAATACATCAAAAACAAAAATAAGCTTACGTGCTATAATGACCAAACCGTTCTTCACCAAAAAATTAGAAATGTGTGCGCAGAATTTCCCACCAGGATTTCTATCCGATGCAAAAATAACTTTTCAAATTGGACTTTTAGAAGCAGCGATATGAGGAAAATCGAATTTAACTTTACTCCCCTTAGCGGGAAAACTATGTGTTACTCGAAAAAGAAACTGTGTCAAAACTAGTTTACGTCGTCAATGGTGTGGAATGAAAGGAAGAATATTTTCAGTCGGATGTTTAGAAGCAATTATGTGGAATAAAATATATTTTGAATTATATAGTATCTACATTTACGCCCTCCAGTGGCGAAGTTATGCATCGTAGAAAACAAACAGAAAGCAAGGATCATCATTCTCACATTTCTAGCTTCCGAATGCCAAAAGATTATTTCAATCCTTTTCAATGGCTCTTTAAGTCCACCCTGTTGGACCAGAAGCAAACATGGGAAAAGTAATGTTGCGATGCAGTTTTAGTAAACAAGTGATAACTCTGGTTATACCGGAGGCTTTAGCGTCAAAATGGGGATTAGCACGGCGAATCAAAGAAATGGGGAAAACGATTTGAAGTGTCAAGCGAAGAAAGGGACCGTGCTTTATGTCGTTCTCGATGGCGGATCTTGTTCACTAAGGAACCATGCGTTTAGCCACTGAGAAGTTCAGTGACGGAAATATTTCAGAGGCAAAGCGGTGTCATCGCGAGTTTTTCACGTTGGTTAAGTGTTTTTGGCCATTTCAAAGTGACAAGAGACATACCAGGGCGCATAGTAAAAGAGAAAAGAAATTCGGAGGAAGCAACTGGCAGTCTTATTTCAGCTCCTGGACACGAAAGGTCCGTTCAGGCAGGCTAAGGTTAATGCCAAGGTACGGCAGTTTTACCAGCCGCGAAGGATAACAGAGCTCGTATTGGCTAGCAGCTCTCAGTCTATAGCAGGAAAGAAAAGAAAAGGAAGTCACTACGAGATAGATACTTGTTGAATGTGCACAATACCAGAGAATAAGAAGAAGCAAGGTTAACAAGCAGAATAAAAGTTTGAGCAGAGTCTATCTACGTCCAAACACATCCAAGTCCGGGTACTTAAGCGAAGCCCTTCGAAAAAATTATCGGTCAACACGCAGAGATGTGGAACTAGCCGTTTCCCTGAAGACTGAGGATTTCGTTCTGCCCGTCGAAAGAGGCAACAAGAAAAGGTCGACTCCACCCTCATCTTAGGAAGAGAGCTTTTTCCTCTATCTCCGTCCTATTTCCTCTCGCCACGTGACCGTGGTCCAAGGACCGGGGAACGGGAGACTCCGACGGATGCTAGCTCACAATCTCCTTGCCAATAGATGTTTGTAGGTGTGTTTTTTTCTTCAAAATGATGATCAATGCGCACTATGATGACACCGTATTTTTGGTTGAGATGAGAACGTATTTTGAATCCTTTCCGATGCAAATTAAATTTATCAAAGTTATTTAAAATCAGTGCAACCGGTTAGGAAAACATCACAATCGATAAAACATCCAGAACTAGAACTGGCTGCTTACTTCCAAAAGGATATTACGAAAATTAACAAATGGTGCAGGTGGTCTATTTGCCGCATCTATTTCGTGCAAATAGATCACCTTCGTGCAGCCTCCTGGTCACGGTAAAACATGATAACGGACGTCCAGTTGTTTGTTGCAATGTGCATCGCGATTTCTCCCGCTGTCTACCATCTTTGTCTTCTCGCCTGTAAGACAATATCCCGGTCGTCCGCCGCGGTGGTTGCTCGTGGACGACCATTGCTAAACTCTCAGACAGCCGTTCCTGTCGTTTGAAATGCTCTCCAATCTCGTGAAACGATGCTGTGAGCGATCCAGAACTCCTCGGCCACACTAGACACACTTCGACCTTCTTCCAACTTCCCAATGACGCGACCTCGGGTAAAGTCATCCAGATGTCGTCTACTGGATTGCCTATTGGCCATATCACACTGTGGCAGCAACTCGACGTCGTTCAAACCGATGTAGGTTTTGTTTAGCTAGAGAATGGAACTCAATGTTAAATTGCGTCGGCGATTCATCATGATTTTCGAGCAGATAAATCCGAGCAAAAAGTCAACTTGTGCTGAAACATATTGGATTTTGTGTTTACTAACTAACAGCAAGTAGTTTTCTCTTGGATGGGTGAAATATCTGGTCGTGAATCGTAAAGATACGGTAAAAAATTATAGTTAATAATAGCTTGAAGTGAAATAGGCCTAACCTTTTTTAATTTTAGAAAAATTAGTAGAAAAAAAATTGATATTAAGCCAATGCTTCTTGGTAAACAATGTTGTGAGTTCTCCCATGTAGCGTTGAAATGAAGATTTTGCTTGCTGCCAACTCTGGAACATCCAACGTAAAATTGTCCATGGGAAAGGCAAGAGCTTTGCAAATTTAAGCCAACAACTTTGAGCGACTGTCTTTGTTGATGCTCATACCGAAGCACAAGCTCACTGGAAGCTGAATTAGTTTAAATTTGAAGGGCACATCAGTCGGAATGATAGGTATTTGGGGAATGAATACATCTTGCCCCGCTGCATGGCCAGTCATAATCGTACTTTCAATGACGTGCGACATGAGACGTTTGAAAGTATTACTTTAGAAAAATGAATGTTTTCAAGCATTTATATGTACGTTGAAACGTAAAGCAAACGTTAATTAATTAAATAAACAAATCTTATTTCTTGTTATTTGAAGTGAACTGTAATTTGATGAAATGCAGTGAAAAAAGCTTGTCTGTGCAATCTTGTGAGTACACGTTTAACGTCATTTTTTAAGCATTTCATCACCGTAGCTTGACGTTAGTATCAATGTATTTCAAAACTTTAACGTCAGAATGAATGAATTAACGTTATTTATATCACTTTCTTTGACGAACGAAAATGCTAATTAAATTATGAAAATACGGATGTATTATCGCCTCAGAACTCTTTCAAGTAGTTCCCGATTTCCCATGTATCGTTTCGCTTTGTTTACATATAACCTCATAACACCCAACGTGAAAGAAAGTAGTTCACGAAAACAGGCAATTTTTTTTTTCGCAATAAATCTTATTGTAATGGAAATAATCATAGGCATTTATTTCATTATGAAAAATAACAATACATTTATTTTCATATCACAAATTTATGCATCATAATTCCGTCTCGTTTCCTTGTGAACATACTTTCCCTGTGGAAAGAACACCATTACTTCAGCCCACTTAATAGTTGTCTCGGAATCTTTGGATGCCTCCCGCAACAGTCGCGACTAATTCCACATCAGCAAAATTTATAAAATCCGAATACATACTATAAAAAAATGAGACGTCAGTCTTCGCTACTTTGACTTCCAGAACAAAAGTTCGAAAGACTTCGCTTAAAAATTCGTTAACTCCGGATAAAAACAAAAAACAAACAAACATAGTACTGTTATTCGATATATTTCCTTCATAAAATGTATTTACAAATCAAAATATTCATTAAGGCGTCTTATTATAACGAAATCGTAAAAGGAAAGGCGTAAAATTTATCGTGAACTACTTTCCTTCACGTTGGGTGTAATCAGGTTGTTTATAAACAAAGCGGAACGATACACGAGAAATCGGGAACCACGTTTTTCTCAAAAAATCGAAAATCTAAGACCGAAGTGCAGATCCTCGGTATGTAAGGTACTTGCGTGTAAAATGTCAGGTTGAGTAGTTTTTTCTGTATCGTGAAGGACACACACACACACACACACACACACACACACACTTCGTTTTACTAATATATATATTTGCTTTTAAACATCCGATTGAAAAAATTCTTCTAGCTTCCGATTCCATTTATGTCGAAAAATATTTTAGGTATAGTCACTTTTTGAAGTTACGCACAGATTTTCCTCTAGGGGGCGTAAATATAAATTGCGTTTTCTCGAATATCTCTACTTCTAAAACTCCAATTTGAAAACAAATTTCTTTAGCGGATGCAGCTCCTGATGGGAAATATTTTGCATACAGGGCGTAAGTCTTAATTTCCGCTTCTGATGTATCTGCAGCAAAGTCTGAGCTCCGGAAAACTCGACTGAAAAAATTATTCCGTTGACCGATACCGTTCATATCGAAAAACCTTTCGGGAATGCTTTTTTTCTTACAATAATGCATTTTTTTCCACCACGGGCGTAGATGCTTATCTTATTTTTGTCGATATCTCTGCTTCTAAAAGTCTGATTTGAAAAATTATTTCTTTGTTAGAAAGCGTTTCCGCTGTGAAATGTTTCTCATATAATTTCAAAATTTCCTTAACGCATAAGTCTGCAACCAGAGGGCGTAAGTTCACGATACCGTTTACAGCAATATTTGCGGGATTAAAAACACGATTAAAAAACTTCTTTCTTCGGTCAGATATTACAGTTTTCCATACCGGTTCCATTGACTTTGAATAGGTTTTTGATGAATTTAATTCGCGTCAAAACGGATTCAAAAGACGAGATCATTACACCTGAAAATTCGGTGTCATCTTTCTTGTTTTCTTTCTGAAGCGATATTTCGAAGGCTTTGTTCTGCAAGTGTTGCACGAAAAACGAAATCTGGGGTTGCAGGGCATGAAAATGTAATGTGCGAATCTATCGTGGAGAGTTTATGGTGTGCAGAATCTTTGTTTCGTATAATAATATGAAATGCAGGCTTGAAATCCTATCAATTGCTAAATAAAAATATTTAGATTTTAGATTGATTTCAAGCCTGATTTTTTTTAAAACAAAAAAATTCTCACATCGAAATTTCAATAAAAAGATCGCCGCCCCGGTGGCGCAGTTGTTCTAAGCGATGGCTTGAACCCATTTGTCTGAGAAGGGTCTGGGTTCGAATCCCGGTGAGGCATGGATGTTGTGTTTGTCTTACGGTGCTGATTCTCTCCTTTCCCTGGAACCAGTGACCCTAAATTAGGGACGGGCGACTGCTTATAGCCCATTGAGTTGCTCACGGTAGTCGTTAAACTTTCAATAAAAAAAACAAAGATCCGTGCCAGAATTATTATTACATCAGAGCTTTTTTTTTATTGGAGGTTTAACGACCACCGTGAGCAACTCAATGGGCTATAAGCAGTCGCCCGTCCCTAATTTAGGATCACTGGTTCCAGGGAAGGGAGAGAGCCAGTGCCGTAAGACAAACACAACATCCATGCCTCACCGGGATTCGAACCCAGACCCTTTTCGGACGAGTGATCAGAGGCCATCGCTTAGACCACTGCGCCACCGGGGCGACTCAGAGCTTTTCGTAAAACTACTTTCTAAATGATGTATCATCTGTCGTAGTTTTGAAATGTTAGACACCTCAGTGAAAAACAGAGAATAAACATTTATTATTTCAGTCTGCCTTTTAGGCAGGCAAGTTTTAGACGCATTTTTTGAGTTATTTGAGTAGAAACAGCACTGATGTTTACTTAATGAAAGCAAGGTTTTTGTGGAGTTTTCTGACAGCTTTATTTCTTAATCGGAAAGTATTGAAATCATAAAATTGCATGTAAGCGCATTAATTTCATATAAGACATTCAGCTTTTTGTTCTTACGCCCGGTAATAA
Source organism: Macrothele yani (assembly GCA_039090855.1). Taxonomy (NCBI): domain Eukaryota; kingdom Metazoa; phylum Arthropoda; class Arachnida; order Araneae; family Macrothelidae; genus Macrothele; species Macrothele yani. The sequence goes on from CM077009.1 coordinate 81,751,944, forward strand.
TTAGTTTGTGCACACTAGTATATATTGATCCAGCGTAGATTTCGAAAACAGCTAATTTAAAATAAAGTAGATCTGCATTAAGCGTACAAACTCACAGGAGAAAAACAATACGCAAAATGGAAAGGCAATTACATTTTCCGCTAGACTGTTTGACATTTAAGAGAGGAATATCATATTTTATTTAACAAAATAATGCGATAAAAGCATGATATCTTAAATGTTTAAAAGGTTTCAGACCCACACACATTTTCATCCTGAGAAATTCTAAAAACACTCAGTTCTATTTAGAAAGAAAACTGTCATTTTGCTGTGGACAAAATTATACGAAAAGGATTCCCAACTCCCTTAAGAAATAAAAACAACCTCGGAAATTCATCGCAGAAATATTCTCAGACTTTAATTTACAGATGTTTCACTCATAACCACCAAAATAATTCTGCATAATGTGACTTTTTTTTCATGCCATATGAGTATTTTTTTAAGGCGAGTAAGAAAAAAACTTACCGTATTGGAAGAACTTATAGTCGCTGGTGATTCATTAAAAAAGTAGTTAAATTTATGTTTTGACACTTGTCCTGATTTACAGTATTAAAAACTTCAAACACGAACATTTATGGGGAAATATCTTATAAATGAAGTATAAAAATCCGCAACTTTAAAGATGAAAAGCAAACGAAGAAAAAAATATGTGTAACCATTAGAAATTTTTTTATTACTGTTTGCTTTACACTCCGTCTAGAATTCATATAATTATGGATTCTTCAATAAAACCAGGAAACTAAAATTAATTGCTTTACGATGTTATTTTCCCTTTATCCATAATTTAAACTTCGCGTGTAAGAGGCAACGAAATGGTACCACATTATCGAATCTCAATTATTTCGACCCCTGAGAAGCATTTATTTATAGTTTCATCAAAAATTCCAATATTTAATCACCATAACATAAATAAATTGCAAACATAATTTATTTACTTTCAGAAAAAGGAGAGAACACATTAAACGCACTAATAAGAGATAGAAAAATGTAAATTAAAGCAGTGTTGTAATGTTGCGAGAAAAATGACGAGGTTTTGTGGGATTAATTAAAAAACGAACACCTACGCATAAATAACTGCCGTTAATTATTTTTATGGAGTGATTCATGTAAGGCGTTCATTCTTTAAAAATGTCTTATTCTGGAAATCAAAATACACCCGCGATAACCTATCTAATATTGAGTTTGGAGCTACCTTTCTTAGCGAATACCACTTCAACCGTATGTGGCACTGACTCCACTAGACGGCAGAAGGCGTCCGTCTGCTGGTATTCTGTACCAAATGGGTTGAATAACCTCCAGGAGTTCGATGACCACTTACACCTTGCATGGCACAGCCTCTTCTAAATGGAGGAAGGTGTTCTCAGGTATTTTGTGGCACCTGGGCAGAAAGACATCCGGGAATTTGGGTATTGCTTGCACCCGACTTGGCATCGACCCCGCAAAGCCGCGGAAGGTGTCCTCACGTGTTCTGTACCAGAAGTCCGGAGTAGATGGATCGCTTCCACCCGGCATGGCATCAACTGCAGTAGACCGCGGAAGGTGTTCTCTACCAGCTGTACAGAAGAAGAATGTGCTGGAGTTTTGTAACGACTTGCACCCAGCATACATCGACACCACTACACTATTAAACATATCAGTTCAACGCTGCAACACAATATCGTGCAGCATTTGACACTTACACCATGATCTGGTGCAATTTTCACACTTGCACCATAAAGTGGTGCATGAAAACCTTTGACTTGCACCAAGATTTCGTGCAAGTTACCAAATGCAGCCAGAGAGGCGTTTTCTGGCACCACATTTTGGGGCAGTGAAGGAAACGGCGCATGCGTCTTAGTCGTCAAGTCATCCGAAAGAGACAGATGTTGTGTTGTGCTGCCATGCTGGTTTTGTATTCACATTGAGTGCGAGTTCTTTTTTTTTTTTTTTTTTTTTTTTTTTTTTTTTGATTTGAGGTTTAACGACCACCGTGAGCAACTCAATGGGCTATAAGCAGTCGCCCGTCCCTAATTTAGGGTCACTGGTTCCAGGGAAGGGAGAGAGCCAGTGCCGTAAGACAAACACGACATCCTTGCCTGACCGGGATTCGAACCCAGACCCCTTACGGACGAATGATCAGAGGCCAGCGCCTTAGACCACTGCGCCACCGGGGCGGCGAGTGCGAGTTCGGAAAATTTTAAATACGTGTTCACTCAAGTTAATAAGGTAAGTGACGAAAATAATATTTGTAGCACATATATATCTCGTGTTCCTAACATGAATATTTCCACGTTGAACTTTCTAATGCTATATACACTGCAGGCCACCCAAAATGCAACACCAAGAAGGACACGAGATAGCAAAGCCAGATTTACTGGACACCTAACAACAGATACAAAGATGAAACGATTGAGTTTACAGACCCGTGCGACTTGCGGAACACGCAGGCATCAATAGTTCGTGTGGCCCCCATGGCAGGCAATAACGGCCGCTACACGCCGCGACATCAAACGAAAGAGGCTTTAGATGTGGGCTTGGGGTATGTCGGTCCAGGCTGTTTCCACACGTTGTAACAGTTCATCAGGCTTAGCCGCGGGTGTTGCTTGCCGGGCCACTTGGTTGCCGATCAGCAACCAGGCGTGTTCGATGGGCGACATATCAAGAGAACAGGCGGGCCACGGCAGCAGTGACACCTGGTGGGCCGTGAAGAATTGTTGCACGATGCGTGCCACATGCGGGTGCGCATTGTCCTGTTGAAACGTGGCCGCTGGCATGCCCTGCAGGAAAGGGAGGACTACAGGCTCCAAAACGTCGGAGATGTAGCGGTGGCTGTTGAGTGTAGCGGCGATGCGTACCAGAGGGGTGCGGATGTCATATCCAATTGCGCCCCAAACCATAACGCCAGGCGACGGACGGGTATGGCGATGCATAACGCAGGCGTCATACAGTCTCTCGCCGCGGTGTAGCCACACGCGGATCCGACCAACGTGGTGTTGCAGGCAGAAGCGGGATTCGTCGGAAAAGACAATGTCGTGCCATTCCGTAGTTCCGGTGCGGCGTTCAACGGCCCACTGCCTCCGCACTCGCCGGTGGAAGAACGTCAATGGTAATCGGAGCAATGAGTGCCTTGCGACAAGTCCTCGCTCCTGCAGACGACGTTGAACGGTACGTGGTGACACAGGTTGTTGCGCAACACACCCTAATTCCTGCGCTAACGTTAGTGATGTGGCGGTGGGAGCCGTCAATGCCCGCCGCATAACATGCCGGTCCTCTAGTTCGGTGATGTACCGCGGCTGCGGCAATTCCTCACGTCGGTCCGTCCGTCCCTCCTGCACCCACCGATTACAAACTCGCCTCACTGTGGCTGGATATCGTCCCACACCGGCGCCGATGTCTCGGTACGATAGACCGCTGTCGCGATAAGCCACTATTCGTCCTCTGTCGAACTCCAAAATGTGCTGGAATGACTGCCGTATTTTGCGACGAGGCATCAGGAAGCTTCCCACGGGCAGGTCCGTGAGCACCACAAACTTCCATTATTTACACCCCGCCTTCTGTGCACCCTTCTTATAGTGATTCTCGGTGGCGCGTCGGGCGCACATGATTTGCATATGCCATGCAATGCTAATCGTTTGCATGTCCTTTCGCTGGAGAGGCATGCTGCGAATTTCAGGCCAATCGGATGCTTCTTTCTTGGTGTTGCATTTCTGGTATTTACCTAGCCACATTTCGGACAATACAATTTTAGTTTTCTGAGGAGGTTGTTCACATGAAAGTAGCTCAAATTGTGGCATTAATTGGCCCAGATGTATTGATTTTGAAATTGAGACTACATGTGCTAACACAAGCAATGAACATTAAAATATCCCGAATATGCGAGAAAAAAAAACGGGTACCTTTCATTCCTAAATTGATGAAGTAAACACAAACTTTATCGAGCTGTACACACAAACCCTGTTTTCAAAATATTTTATCGATAAAGCAGTGATGTAAAAAGACTACACTTAATTTTGGTCATATGTTGCACCAATAAGTGGAACTACACCAGCTGCACCACACAATGGTGCATCTTTTCTCACAAAGTGGTGCAGCTGGTGTAGCACCACTTTTTAGTGCAACCTATCCCCAAATTTTTAACAGTATAGACCGAGGAAGGTGCCCTTAAATGTTTTGTCCCATCTGGACAGAATGACGTCCCAGAGTTTGAAGGCTTAATATCGATTTCACTAGATCGCGGGAGGCTTCCTCCAATATTTTGTACCAGCTGGACAGAGGGATGTCCTGGAGTTCGCTAGCAGCGTGCACCCGGCATAGCATCGACTCCACTGGACGGCGGAAGGTATCCTCAGGTGTTCTGTACCTGCTAGACAGAATGACGTCCTTGAGTTGGGCGTCGAAGTGAAGCCCTGGCGTGGATTAAAGAATTATTCGCCCACTGCATTCTACAAATGTTTAATGGTATTCAGGTCAGGGAAATTCAGTGGCCAGGAGAGCATTCACAATGATTGGACATGATACTCGAACCATTTCTGCTCAGTGGGGGTCTTGCGACATTGAACATTATCGCTCTGCAATAGTTCACCACCACGTTACCGAATGGGGAAAAGCGCTAGTTTCGGGTTAGCTGTCCAATTAGTGGCAAGTTTCAAGTCCAGGATGAGGCACGGGCGATGTGATTGTTCTACGGCGATGGATCTTTCTCTTCCCTGGAACACATACCACCAACTTAAGGACAGGCGAGTGCTTATAGTTCTCACAGTTGTTCAGGGTGATGGTAGATGAACCCCGAAAAAACAATGATCCTAGTGCCCTTTCGATACACGATTATCATTGCGCATAACACTTGTTCCGAAACAATGCCTATTTAGGATCAGGTAGTAGGGGTGCTTTTAGCAACGATGAGGAGACCCAATGATGTCGATGTGAATAATCCTCACACAATAATATCGTCGGTATGTTTATGATCAACTTCGCAGCCTGTATATAGACTTTATCCAGCGCAGTTTCCGACATGGAGGTCAAAATTACTTTTAACAAGAACTAAAGTATGAATGCTGTAGAAGACACAAAAATGCTCGTTACAAAAGCTTACCAAGCTCCGTAGAAGACTGAAGACAATATCAGTTAGCAGAGTAACACAGAACCCATTACAAATGTATTCAGGCAATGCGTAAACATGATTCCATACATACATAAGGAAAATGAAGTGTGGGAGAAACCCATAGCTCCATTGGAAATCATCGTTGATTTCTGAAAAGAATTTCTCGCAGGGATTCCGGGTCGTGATAAATTCTAAGAGAGTTCAGTGTAGCTCGTGTTAGTGATATTCACACTACGGAGCCGCGCACGTATAGTCTGAAGATGACTGTCGGCAGTGAGAGTGTGGTTATAGTATAGTAGAGAAGATGAGTCTCGGTGAGCCATGCGATGAGTATGACGTATTTTCTAATTTAACTTTCATTTTTAGTTTCTTTCTCAATGTAAATGTTGAGTTCATTCCCTTTTAGCGTTCCAACTTTAACATTACGATTTTCTCACTCAATGAATGTTTTGTGGCTACAGTCTTGAGATCAGGGTGAATGACGCGTGTTGGACGAGATTAGAACGATCTATATAATGTGTGAGGCGAACAGCGAAAAGTGTGGTGTGGACAGATTAGCGTTTCTTTAAGTTGTATTTTCTCTACTAGCCTGCAATATGTAGAGAAATATTTGTTTGGAGGTTCTTGAAGTATCAATATATAAGTTCGAATTGTGGCTTTAATTGTAAAATAGAGATAACTACCGTATGTTATACACTAAGGTGCCAATAAAAACCCCTGGAAAGTGTGCTACCATTTCCATTAAATACCACCACACTCATGCGATAAGACGTATCGTCTACAAACGGCGTATACACTGAATGGCCAGTGTATTATGACCACCTGAAAGTTTTAAGCAAAGGAACTATGGCTTCACGCTGTTGCCGCCAGACGGCGAAGCTAGTATAAAAAGGGAAATCTTAGTGCTTGCGACAGTAGTATAAGATATTTTTGGGTGACGAGATGGGTAAAAAATGGGATTTCACGGACTTTCATCGTGGGATGATTGTAAGAGCTCGGAGCCATGGAGCGAGTTTAACCAAAACCACCGCATTCGTGAAATGTTCCAGAGCAGCTGTTGTTGAAGTGTTTAAAGACTGGACGATCAGCCAAAAAACTGGGTCTCTACGTGCAACGTGTGGTCGTCATCGACTGCTGACTGCTCGGGCGGAACCGAGAGTGTCCAGACTGGTGACAGACAACAGCGGGACAACAGCGCAGCAAATTCAGACCACCTTAATCAAGGATCCTCTCAAATGATCTCTGCACGCACTGTTCGCAGTACACTGCATCGGATGGGACATGGCAGCTGAAGTGCTGTTCGAACACCTTTGCTGTCTGCAGTTAACAAGAGAAAACGTCTCCAGTTTGCACAGGAGCACAAGAATTGGACAGTCGATAGTTGGAAACAAATTATGTGGTCCGATGAATCACGTTTTCAGTTGAACCATGTCGATGGCCGAGTGAGAATTTGGTGGAAACAGCACGAACGCATGGGGCCAAATGCATTGCTGCAACCCTTCAAGCTGGTGGAGGCAGCGTTATGGTTTGGGGAATGTTTTCCTGGCATGCTTTGTGCCTTTTAATTCGTATCTGAGGGGCACATCATATCTAAACATCGTTGCGGACCAAGTGCATCCTGTCATGTGGATGGTTTATCCCAATGGCGATGGCTACTTTCAAGAAGATAATGCGTCCTGCCATAGTGTTCGTATAGTACAGGATTGGTTTCAGAAACATGCCGGTGAGTTAACTTTGCTTAGGTGGCCCCCACAATCTCCAGATCTTAATCCCATTGAGAATATGTGGGATGAAGTTGAAGGAGCCATCAGACAGCTGGGTCCACAACCCTGCAATCACACACTCCTGGAAAGTGCTATTCTTCAAGCATGGTCTCAGATTCCAGAAACCACCTATCAACATCTCGTGGAGTCCATGCCACGAAGAATGGACGCAGTATTAAAGGCAAAAGGTGGCCCAACGAAGTACTGAGGGGTGGTCATAATAAAGTGGCCACTCAGTGTATATGGAAGCAGATATCTCCGTAAACTCAAGTAGTAGCATTCGCAGTTCTGATGGTAGTTTATCAGCATTTAAGGGATTTCAAACGTGGTATCATAGTCGGTGCCCGGGAGATGTGTCACTCCCTCTCGGAAATTACCTCGAATTTCGGATTTACAAAGTCAAGAATTTTAAGGGTGTACCTTAGACTACACAAAATCAGGGGAGAAATCCAGAATGCCAGACCGGTTTGGCAGTAGAAAAGCCCTGAATGATCGTGGACAGCGTCGTCTGGCACAAATCGTAACATCCGACGGGCGTGCAACATCGCAGCAAATGAAAGCACAACTCAGTGCTCTGGCCAGTCCACCTTCGGACAGTGCAACGTTCCCTGTGCTCGGGAACACCCCCATTGGAAGCGAGATGACTGGAAACGTGTAGCCTGGTCCGACGAAACGCGGTACCAATCGTATCGGGCAGATGGTACCGCGATTAAAATGGATCCCCCATGCCTACAAGGGACGGTGCAGGTCTACGGAGGCTCTGTTATGGTGTGGGGTGTTTTTAGCTGACACACATTAGGACCCCTCATTGGTCTGCGGACGGATATTTCCGGTGAAGGCTACGTAAGCATCCTTGGGGAGCATTTGAACCCGTTCATGTCGTGCAACCACTTCGACGGGTGCGATCTCTTTCAACACGACAATGCGCCACTGCACACGTCCCCAGTCGCCCGATTATAGCTAGGGGAACATTCCACGGAGTTTGTATCCTGATTTGGCCCCCTCGTTTGCCGGATTTAAACGCCATCATACACATTTGGAATGCTGCTCAACGTTCCGTCGATGCCAACAATCCTCCACCTGCGAATATTACGGAATTACGGGACGTTCTCCAAGCAGCATCGTGCTCGCTGTTTTCACAGTAATACAGAGAGCTTGTGGAGTTCCTGCTCCGTCAAGCTGCTGCCGATATCCAATCGTGAGGAGGACCAATGCTGTATTAGAGTGGTGACCTCAGTGTATGCTTCTGATGATTATCTTCGATGAGTTGTTAGACTGAAGTATCTGGATGCCAATAAAATGACTGAATCGTAAGTTTAGAAGACTTTTTGGCTGTTACGTCTCCTAATTTATCTCAGTGTATAATTAAGGATTTTGTGTGCTTGCTAGGGCTTAATAAGTCTAAAAAGCCCCAATGCTTCAAGAACAACCAACCGATAGTACGACAGGTAATATTTTAGTAGATACTTTATTAAATAATAAACATTACATGAGCTGAAATTACATACTTCGTGAGAATACATACAGTACGTACGTTCAGACAGCACAGTGACATCATATTGGACAAGAATCTTGACAGATGGAGTGTGTGAGGACTGGCAGACAACGAAAAGAGCCTGGAAAGGGATCTTGAACAGGAATGGTACAAAATTACAGGAGACGTACATATGGGGTAGCAGGAACGAAGCAGTAAAGATAGGTAATGAGTACGGACGAAAAAGGTGTAAGGTGGCAGGGTCAGGTATTATCCAGGGAAGATACTTTCCACCACACTTAGAGAACATGCTTACGATATGGACATGTGCATCGCTACGTTGGAGACGAACTTTCAGTACTTTCCTCACTGCAGGTGATTCGTTTTCGGTCGCCCATTGTCTAGTCAGTGTCTTCTCGTGTCTTTTTTACGCTTTGCAGTCTACGATGGTCGGTAAGCATGGGCACATGAATGAACCGCCGACTTCTGCACGCTCGAGAAAGTTTGCTGGATTGCGCGTTCGGAACCTTTTCTATATGTATCCTAGCCAAAGTCTGTGTTAGTTGAGAGATCGTGTGAGAGATCGTGAATCATGTGTTTTTCTAGACAGCACGTCCAAACCTGCGTTCGCCTCGACTGTTCACTTTTAGTGGTCTTCCCTTTCTAACACGTTGGGTCGATGTCTGTCGCTGTACTGATGGTTTCGATTTTCTCCATATAAGGTAACCCTCCAATAGCCAACACTATTTGCTATTCATGAGACCATGTGTTCCGCCTTTTTCTAGCCGATGCTCATCTTTGATTTGATTTGATTGAAGGTTTAACGACCACCGTAAGCAACTCAATGGGCTATAAGCAGTCGCCCGTCCCTAATTTTTTTGCCACTGGTTCCAGGAAAGGGAGAGAGCCAGTTCCGTAAGACAAACACAACATACATGCCTCACCGGGATTCGAACCCAGACCCCTTTCGCGCGAATGATCAGAGGCCATCGCTTAGACCACTGCGCCGTCGGGAAGGCCCGATGCTCATCACACGTTCAAGCTCTGATAAGACCTTCCCTTTCCTCATTGCACCGGACTTGTACCGGAGAAGTGACATCTCTCGTCTATGCCGTCTGTATGTATAGTCCTCCCCGGTCGATGACGTCAACGTTATGTGCTGTGACATGCGTTTATCCATAAAGGCAGGTGTGCTCACGATGATCAGTGCCATGTGTGAAGTATCTGAGGGATTAGAAAAGTTCAATATAATGACGAAATGATACTATTTGTTCACATATACGAATAATACACTGCTCGACATAGAAAATGCCACACCAGGAAATATTTCGCCGAGCGCTGTGCGAATTTGTGGGTATGTGTCGACAGTTGGGTTATGTAAATTTTTAGATCACGTGATAGATTAAGGCTACAATTTCTGCTCGCCTGGGCGTGTTGACTGCTCCATCGGATCGATCTTGGTGGCGGAAATGTATGTAACGTGTCAGAATTCCTAGGAAGCGTCGTCGGGATTCCTACTATCACACGGACAGCTTTACCAGAAGCTTCATCATTGGGATACTTACGGCTAGTTGGTCTCTGCGTCGTATCATAGAGGAAACCCAACGCGATTCTTTTACAGGGTTTTGTACTGAGTTATATTTCAGTGCCCTGTAAGAAGGGTTCGTTGATGCTTCGCTTGCAGCGAGTTTTTGTTTCAAGGTTGAAATAAGATATCAACTAAAGTTATAACTTGCTGTTGCCGTGAGGAAAAGGTTTATTCCGTTGATATGGGGAAGGTTTCAAGCTTTGTCCGAATTTCCATTCATTCTCTATATTATTAACAGGTTTATCTCCTCTCACGGCCAGTATTCGCTTTCCTACTTTTCCATTCTCCCTTGATCATCAGCATTATTTCGGGTCGCACAGATGAGCAAAATCTTGACACCTCTCTCGCGCTCTGCCTTTCCACAGAATCCCCCAGGAGAAGAGTGAAGTCCACGCTTGAGTAAAACCAAAGAGTGTCCTTCTTTTCTTAAAAGGTGCGGACGTTCCTTAAATGCCTTCTTCCCCCCCCAGAGTTCATTACCCTGTTCCTCGCTTTCACGGTGAAAAAAAACCCATAAATCTAACTTTCCCTCTGATGGGACGCTGAGAATTGAGAGCCAGCTGTATCAAAAATGGAGGAAAGGAGCTGAGAAAAAGGAAGATGATTCGAATTCACTATAGTCAAAATGGTACAGAACTTCACTTACTGAGAAACATTGATGCCCAGGTTACAATTCAATAGCTGTCAGTCGAATGTAGCGACAGCTGTTGGAGAAAGGCAACGTCCTTCGCCGTAGTGGTGTTGGTGCACGTAAACAGACGAGCGAATTCCTTGACCGTATTTTAGGGTATTTCTGCAACGTGCGATATAATACAGATTTTCACCAAATTTCTGAATATTTCATTATGTATTTTTTGTGTTGTCTCAATTTCTTTTGGGTTTTTTTCCTTAATTTGTGGATACTTTGTAAATGAATAAATCACCAAGCAAGCTAAAGAACTGAAGTAGGCACCACCAGGCTCAAGTGAATGTTGAAAAATAAAAAAAGATAGGCACTAACATTAAAATTTTTGTTTTCAGAAAAGTTAGAACGTCGACGCTTTGAATGTCTCATTACAATTTCAAATTTATTCTGTGTAAACAAATGAAAAACATAAAAACACAGCAAGAATACCCGAAAACGCAAAAAATAGTGTCCAGGGATGCATGCAAATGCACAGAGTTCACCGCAAAACTTAAAATTTAAAACATTTCGCTTTATGGATTCAAATGAAAAAATGTTTTAATGTTTTTTTTTTTTCGCCGTTTAGTTGCAGTCCAGTTAACGTCAGGTTAGGAATTATTTCTGGATGAGACGTGGGGAGAAACGCTGGTACAAAGTCACGCAAAATGATATTTGTGGCGTATATCTTGTAAATCAGCCACCCTTTTAAAGTTTCTGTTCTTTTACAAATTATGTTGCTTGGTTATACACTGCAGAGCCAAAACATTATAACCACCTGCCTAATATAATATTGGTCCTCCACGTGTCGCCAAAACACCCCTTACCCGGCGAGGCGTCGATGCTTCAAGATTTCTAAAGGTGTCTTGTGATATATAGTACCAACACGTTACCAGCATATCCTTTTACTCTTGTAAGTTACGTGGTTGAGCAGCTAGAGTTGGAGAACTATCGATAGTTTTCGATAGTCAAAAAATAACAATCGATGACTATCGATAGTGTGCTGGCAAAATTTCTCGGGAGAAAATTTGTTTTCTGGGATGGATAAATTATTTCTAAAAATAATTTTTCTTACTTTTTTTACATTGTCATAAAGCTAAGCTCCGATAAACTTTGAAATGAACTTTTGTTTTTTTTGTTTTTTCTTTGTTTGGCGTTTAACGGCTACCGTGAGCAACACGATGGGCAATGGGCTGTAAACAGTTCCCCGTCCCTGATTTAGGGTCACTGGTTTTAGGGAAGGCACAAGCCAGCGCTTAAACCACTGCGCCACTGGGGCGGGGAATTTATGTTTTGACGATATGTTCCCGAAGTGAGTGAGCAAAGTCACGAAAAAAGTGTTTTGCCTGAAGAACGAACTAATTCGTGGCTCCTTAATTCTCATTTTCTGTTTGTATTGTATGGTTTTTTTTATGTCTCTGCTAACAAAAGCTAAATAAGAAAATTCTGCAATTTTGTATGCAAAAATAATTTTTTCTAAAATGTTTAGCAAAATCGCGGTAATAATTCGTGAGAAATTCAATAAATAAAGCTTTGAGTGGGGCTGTTCCTCATTTTTCTTTTTTTTTTTTTGGGGGGGGGGGGTTCATTTAAAACGAGAGCAGCTCGATGCAGTCGTTTTAAATTATTCCTAAGATTTGACGTATTGTCCGACGTTTTCTAGTTTTCTTCCTCATAGGCTACATTCTGCGTAGACCTTACCCTTACCAAAAGAAAAATAATGTTGCACAAAAGATATATTATGTTTACCCATTATTACTGATTATTTACTTTCAACAAAAGACTGTATCAGTACCTGAAACATCTTTAAACTTCCAGTACAAACAACAAGAACAACACTTTTTGACTTGGTCTTTATCTGACTGAAACGTACACTTTCGCTTTGAGTTTTACTTAACGTGAAGAACAACAGAGTGTAGGATAATCGCATACCCTCACCGTTGACTCTTTTGATTATAGTTAACTTTAGTTTCGCATTGTCATCATGTATCACTATGGCTCAATGTTTTCGACACCAGTATAAATGAGGCGAAAATGAGTGTTCCAGTCATCAAAACCATCGGTGGAAGTTGATTAGTTTACACCATCGTGATTTACATTTACAGCATTGAAAACCGCAAAATTATCGATAGTTACGAAAAGCTATCGATGCACTATCGATGTACTGAGTTGGACAAAACTATTGATAGTGCCATCGATAGTACCTCTACCTCTATAAGCAGCAGCAGATTGGATTTGCTGTTCCAACACAAACCGCAGATGCTCGATTGCACTGATGTGCGGGGAATTTCGAGGCCGGGGCAATAATTGGAAGTCTCTCTCATGTTCTGCGAACCGTACCCGAACAATCTGGACAATGTGTCATATGGCATTTTTCTTTTGCTCGAAGGCACTACTACAGGCAAACACAGCTACCAAGATGGGATGCACCTGGTCTTCAGTTATGTTTAAGTAGGTGGTAGACGTCTTAGTTTCCTGCACATTAATGACTGGATTCAGGGTTTCCCAGTAGAACATTGCTGAAAGCATTACATTTCCTTCACCATCTTAGTTTTGTCTCACATCTAGGTGCCAACACTTCCCCAGGTGAACCACGCACACGTACCCGGCCGTCCACATCGTACAACAGGAAACGATGTTCATCAGACCAGACCACCATCTTCCGATCATTCAAAGGCTAGTTTTGATGCTCGCGTTCCTATTACAGGATATATATTTTATGCCGATGGTGAACCCAGGTTGGCATGACCACTCAGAGTGGCCTGCTGCTACGCAGTTCAATTTTCGGCAAAGTACTGTGTGTTATGACACATTAACTCCTTTACGAGCATTCAAATTACCCGCCAAGTTGCGCCACAGTACCCTTTCTGTTGGCTCGTACCATGCGGGATAGCCTTCGCTCACCTGTAGCATTGATGAGCAGTGGTTGTCCGCACACCTTGCCGGCGGTTCTTGGTTTTTCCTTCATCGGACCACTTTTTGAAGGTGCTAACCAGGACTGACCGTGAGCACCCCACTAGCCTTGACGTCTCGAAAATGCTCTGACCCAGTCGTCTGGCCATTACAATTTGGTATTCGTCAAACTCACTTAAGTCCACTGCCTTTCCTATCTGAAGAACAAGAATAACACTCATTAACAGAGCTCAGTATCTGGTGTTATTTATGCCGTTTCATGGCCTTCACAACAAGCGCGTTTACCTGCAATCACTTCGATTTGCATAAAGACGCTCCAATCATAATGTTTTGGCTTTTTGTTGTATTTCTTTCTTAACAGCATATCAGGATCTTTGATTTTCTTTATACCTTTTGGCAACGGCTGATAACTAGGCGTAGTAAATAACAAGTTAGTAAATTCATGCAAAGCATTGATTATGATACGCTTTCCAGCATACCAGAAATCATTACTCAAGTTATGAGGATAACGGTTGTGCAATAAATATTGCTCCTGTGCCGTGACCTTTGACCCCATTTCGATGATATTAAACAGAACCGGTTTAGTGTACACCCGGAAAAACATACTAAAGTTTTGTCACAATAGAAGCATTTTTACTTAAGTTATGACGCTCAAGGGAAATGGAATGGATCCCGCTCCTATATCCTCACCTTTGACCGCACTCCCCGTTTCCAATAGGGTTTGTCCCGAGGTAGTCCTCTACCACATAATAAAATTTCCTTGAAATGGAACCCTTTTTACGCAAGTTATGACGCATAAAGGCAATGGAATGGGTCCAGCTCCTATGTCCTGACCTTTGACCCAGTTTCGCCCATTTTCTATAGGGTTGGTCCCCAGCTGGTCCCCTACCACATACTAAAATTTCATCGAAATCGAACCATTTTTACGCGCGTTATCATGCCGACAGACAGATGTACAAATCTGAAGTATATACGCTTCTTCAACCTACGGTTAGAAAGCGTAAAAAAGCAACCCCCAGTGGCAGAAGAGGTGTCTGCAAATAAGACAGGAAAATGTTTCAACTAAAAGTTGATATCTTCAATATTACTTCGTTGTTACAATCGACTGTGAGCTATATACATGGAAAGAATACACAAGTGTTATCTCATGTGGTTTATTAAGATGTTGATATTATCGTTTGCAATTGAATTTATACCTACAAGTAAAGAAGAATAAAGTAAGAGCTTGTTGTTTCATTTAAGTAGTTATTTCTTTGTCCAATAAGCTTTGTTCTTTGGTGTTTTGCTTGATTGATTATGCAAGTGCTTGGTGAGTTGCAAGTAAATGTTTGTCAAACAATAAACCTGCGTAGAGGATTAACGGAACATTACAGCGTAGCTTCCCGGGTGAAAAACATAATTGACCAATCGCTGCAGGACTGCTGCTTGATCACATGTATAATGCATGCGCAGTTTATGCCAAAATGGTGAGAAATAAACGGATGTGGTTTCTGCCGAGGAAGCCCTGATTTGCTCGCGTTTACTTACCTTGACCTCCCATCTCCTGGGTAATTGTGGATAAACGGAGAAACTTAATTTGCCTTTACAAACCACCTTACTCAAAAAAAGAACAGGGAAACAAGATCAATCTGTTATTTATAAATGAGTTCTGAGAGACACGCAGAGCCAAAAAATTATTGCTGTCAATATCAACACATTGCTATTTTTTGAAATAACTTAACAATAAAGAAAAGCTCCTAGCTAGTTATGCTTGCGGGAGATACCATAGCTTCTAATTCTACAGAGAACCCCTCTAGCCGGTGCTTGCGCACCCCTTAAATGGAGAGAAACAATGGACAGCGGTTCAAGAAAAAAATTGAATGGAAAAATCCCATAATGGAAATGGTAACAGTTACACTTTGAAAAGAGGACGTAATGGACAGGTAAACATTAAAGATTTAAAGATTTTGGTGTTAAAGGGCAATTTGCTAGGGAAAATATTTTTAACACAATTATATATAATTTACGACTACACACTTGTGGTGTTGAGATAGAATAAATTACACAACCCAACATTATTCTGAGGTTTGTAAAATTTCAAGTGTTTTATTCAGGTATGCTGATCACGAATATAACATTAGTTTTTCTTTGTCACTCACAGATTTTTCACAATTTCCCATGTTATTTTGGTTTATATGACAAAAATGAAAAATATGCTGAAGTAATCTGTTATTTCTTTATTCTAAAAATTTAAATTTACTAGCTACAGCAGATCGCGGCAGTTGAAAAATGATACAATAGATGGATACATTTTAATTGGAAACTGATACAATAGATGGCGCCTCTATATCAATGAATGAAACCATGTGTGTGCTTTTGCCATTTTGAACACTGTTTTCAAACTATAAGACCGAAGTGTATTTCGCTCATTTTAACTATTGTGTTGTTCGTTATTACTGCGTTATGGCGTCAAGAAGCTGTATTAATAGTCCTGATTCATTTTGTTATATATGTGGTAGTTTTGTGGTGAAAAAAGGCAACGCAAAATAACGAATTTTGTCAAAAAGGCGTATCAGGCTTTTTTCAATATAAAGCTTGGAGACCAGGACAAGAAATGGGCGCCACATCAAGTTTGTCACACATGTGTTGAGCAACAGAGAAAATGGGCTCAAGGTAAGAACAACACTCTTCCATTTGCTATTCCACTGTTATAGCGGGAGCCAGTGAGTCATGAGGAATGTTATTTTTGCTTAACCACACCAGTAAAAGGCTACAATTGCAAACACATAAATAATATTGTCCACCCAATGACTCCCTGCGCTATCAGACTTGAACTTCATGGTCCTGATTAACTTGTTCCATCACCTCCTACATCATTTGATTGTTCATCAGCTTCAGAAGTTGAGTTAAATTGCAGTGAAACTAGGACTTGTACAGAATCCCTGAAACTAGTAGTAAACCACAGAAGTCTACACAAAGTGCATTAAATTACTTGGTATGGGATTTAAATCTACCAAAGGAAAGTGCACAACTTTTAGGATCAAGGCTCAAAAACAAAAATCTACTTGCGCCAGGAACAACATTTTCATGGTACAGAAACTGAGAAAAGTAATTTGTTGAATATTTATCCCAAGAAGAATCGCTTGTATTTTGCGGAGACATGCCTGGGCTTATAATGCATTTGCCTTCCACTGTTCATGACCCATCACAGTGGAGACTGTTCATTGATTCCAGTAAGAGAAACTTAAAAGGAATTCTTTTGATTATTGGCTAATGGCAACATTTCCCCCTCAATATCAGTGCTCATTCAGTAGGCCTACATCTGAAGGAATCTTACAAAAATCTTGAAGTTCACCTTAATGAAATAAGATATCAGCAATACAACCGGCAAATTTGTGGAGATTTTAAAATTGTGAGCGTGATATTAGGGCAGCAAAGTGGGTACATGACAATGCCATGTTCCATCTGTGAATGGGACTGTAGAGCTTATAAGCAACATTGGATTACAAAAAAAAAAATTCGCATAAAAGAGAATACTTGATTCCAGGATCCACCCGAATCTAGTGGATCCGGAGAAAGTTATTTCACCACCCTTGCATATTAAATTAGGATTGTTGAAACAATTTGTCAAGTCTCTGGACAAAAATGGTGAATGTTTTCAATATTTGATTAATGTTTTTCTCCATTTATCGGAAGAAAAAATCAAAGAAGGAGTATTTGTTATCCCAGACATAAGGCGGTTAACTAAAGATAAAACTTTTGAGGAAAAATTGACTAGAGCAGAAAAAAAAAAGCATGGGCTAGTTTCAGAAATGTCATTTAAAATTTCCTAGGCAAATACAAGGATCCTAATTACAGAGCCATCGTATCAACTATGCTAGAAACATTGAACAACCTGGGTTGCAACATGAGCTTGAAAATTCATTTTCTGCATTCTCACCTTGACTATTTTCCAGAAAATAGTCAAGGTGCTGTGGGTGAAGAGCAAGGTGAGATTTCACCAATATATAAAATTTATAGAAAAACGATATCAAAGACGATGGAATGTAAATATGATGGCGGATTACTGCTAGGGTTTAAAGAGAATCTGTTTCTGAAATTTCATCGTATAAGAAAAGCCGTAAACATTCGTTTAGCAGAAAAGGTAAATGATTTTGTAAGAACACGTTAATTTTGATTTTTTTTAATTTCTTTTCATTAACTATTTTTTATCTTCACCCGTGTGTTTTTATGCAGATTGTATAAATATCAATGGGTCGTGGATTGTATATTATCTTAAGAAAATGAAGCAAATTCTCTAAAT
Source organism: Macrothele yani (assembly GCA_039090855.1). Classification (NCBI taxonomy): domain Eukaryota; kingdom Metazoa; phylum Arthropoda; class Arachnida; order Araneae; family Macrothelidae; genus Macrothele; species Macrothele yani. The sequence continues at coordinate 81,769,744 of CM077009.1, forward strand.
TACAGATAAACTATATACATATATACAGTATATATACACTGGCGGAAAGTGAAAAAAGAACACCAAGAATGAATTGGCGGACGATCATAAAATTTACATATGTTAATGGGTTCGAGTTTACCTAGGTGTGATGTTAATTTCGGGACCAACCGGTGAGCGCTTACGCCACAACACGGCATAATATGCAAATTATCGTCGGTGGCATTTAAGAAGTACGGCGAAGTGAATGTAATCAGTCGTCGGCGTACGGACACGTGCGAAGACCCTGAAGAAGCTGCAATGCCTGGACATGGAAAACGTGTACGATTTCTGCAGTTATCGGACTTTCAGCGAGGTCGTCTAGTCGGACTCCGCGGAGCCGGGTGGTCCGTATTGCAAGCGAATTGGACGGGAAGTATCGGTGGTGGTACGATGGTGGCGTAGATGGTCCGAGGAACATTCCCACAGGAGAAGACGTGGAACCGGGAGTCACAGACGGACTGATGAGCGGACCGATCGACGCATAAGAAGAGCGGCGTTGTCAAGCAGAACATTCACTGCGACGCAAATCCGAGCTGCCGTTGCACCTGAGGTGACTGTGCGAACAATCCGCAACCGTCTACTAGATGCAGGACTACGTGCACGTGTGCCTCTTGCATGTGTACCTCTGACTATAGCCCACCGTCAGGAACGGCTGCAGTGGTGTTGCCAACGTCTGCACTGGATAACGCAATGGCGATCTATCGTGTTCAGCGATGAAAGCAGATTCTGCTTGGGAGCCTCCGATGGCCGTATGAGTGTTCGCAGACGCACAGGGGAGCGTCTCCACCCTTCTTGCATCCTCTAGCGACACACAGGGCCTACGCCTGGTCACCTGGTGTGGGGAGCGATCAGCTATCACTCCCGTACACAATTAGGATTTGTACCAGGTACGTTAAACAGCACCTCCTACATCAATAACACCATTCAGCCCGTTGTTGTGCCATTTTTAAGGTCGGTCCATTGTGGTGTTTTCCAGCAAGATAGCGCACGCCCATAAACGGCACGTCCAACGCAACATGCACTTCTGGGTGTGAGACAACTTCCATGGCCTGCACGTTCACCAGATTTGTCCCCCATTGAGCACGTGTGGGATTTTATGGGACAACGACTTATCCGGTCACCACGGCCAGCCACGACCATCCCCGATTTACGGGTCCAGCTTGAGGATGCTTGGAACTCAATACCCCAAACTCACACCAACATCTGTACGACAGACTCCATGCTAGAATTGCACAGTGTGTCGCAGTTCATGGCGGTTCAACCTCGTACTAACCATGTTACCATGGAAATGTTATTTTTCAGTTTACCAGCAAATACAGCTGTATTTTGCCATAATGTTTTGATTACGTTATCTTCTGTATTCCGTTATTATGCTGTATAAATTTCGTTTGTACCAGAGGTCTCCTTCTTGGTGTTCTTTTTTCATTTTCGCCAGTGTAGATATATATATACACACACACATACAGGGATGTAAGTATCAGCAGTTACAAAGGCTCTAAAATCCTGCGGTATTGAAGATGCATACATTAATATTATTCATAACATCTATGAAAATGCAAGTGCAAAGATTCGGCTGTTTGAAAATACAGCACCCATAAAATTTGGAAAGAGAGTGAGACAAGGTGACACTATATCTCCCAAACTCTCTAATGGCACATTGGAAAATGTCTTTCAATCACTGAACTGGGAAAACAAAGGGATAAAGATTAATGGAGATTATCTAACTCACCTTCGTTTTGCTGATGACGTAGACATTTTTGCAACTACCCTATCAGAGCTGCAGAGTATGATCCAGGAACTTGCTGACAAGAGTAATGAAGTGAGATTAAAAATGAACTTTCAGAAAGCAAAAGTGATGTACAATGCTTTTACAAGAAATGAAGATTTATCAATTGATGGGTAAAAGCTGGAGGCAACCAATACCTACATTTATCTTGGACAGAAGATATCAAGTGAGGGTCAATTTGATGAAGAAATTGATCGGCGTATAAAAGTTTCCTGGAGAGCGTTTGGAAGAAACAGCATAATTTTCAAGAGCAATATGCCATTATGTCTTAAAAGAAAAGTGTTTGATCAATGCATCCTTCCAGTGCTTACATATGGTGCAGAGACGGGGACATTAACTAAAAGAGATATACAACGACTGCAGACAACGCTAAGTAGCATGGAGAGATGCATGCTGCTTGTTGTAACCAGGAGATATAAGAAGATAAACTCGTGGATCCGAAAAATGATAAGAGTGGAAGACATCATGACCAGAGTAAAGTCCCTGAAACGGCAATGGGCTGGACATGTTGGCAGAAAGACAGACCATCGATGGACAGCTGAGATTTTAGACTGGATTCCAAGGGACAGGAAAAGACTCAGAAGAAGACCACATGGGAGCGATGAAATTCGAAAGTATGCGGGAGTAACATAAAAGAAACAGGCACAAGACGGACAGTTGTGGAAGAAACTTGGGGAGACCTTTGTCCAGCAGTGGATTGATAATGGTTAACAATGATGATGATATACATACACAACATAATCATGATTTTGTTTTCACGACTGTGAAAAATCTTTACGTGACAGAGAAAAATACATGTCATTTTTGAAACCAGCATAGCAAAATTAATCTAAATCACTTGAAGTGATAATGTAAACCCCAGTCGAAAAGTTGAATTTCGTAGGTTAATGTTATCAACGTTTTTTCACAAATAAATGTTTTATTAACATCGACTATAGTTTCGCAGAGCGTTTGGCTCGGCATAATCAGGACGAATGGAGCGTAAACCAACGAGATAGAAATACATAGCGTGCTTCTGTGATTGGTTCTCTGCTGTGGCAGCTGAAGCCAACGTGGGGAGAGCCCGCCATCTTTGATGAGGTACAAATTCTGCGTGTGTCAAGGAGTCACCTCAGTTCTTTCAGCTGCTCGGCGATCGTGCTATGTTTTGTGAATATTCACAATTATCAGCACATTTTGGATATTTATTTCAACAATAAAATGCCATTTACTCCACTTTTGGAAGGTTATCCCTACATTTCACAAGTAAGCATTTTTAAATAAGGTTGAGCTGTAAATGCTCAGTTAATCAAACGCAGAAAATAGGACATCTAATCCGTGTAGCTGGTGATTAAACCAGCAGATGAACCATTTCAATATCTGTGTTATCTTAAGACTTTTTATTCCTTATATTTTGTAAACAGTCGTACTCAATGTGAACACTGAATCATGTTTATGGGAAGATGAGGTTAATTGTGAGTTACCAACTTTGAGGCTTTTTGGGAACAATTTTTACTTATGGTAGTGTTTTTTTTTTTTTTTTTTTTACATATACTTGAGGATGTTTTGCAAATTGCATTTGCATATATATTCTAGAATCTGTACAGTGTACTTGCAACTTGTCTGACAAGACAACAAATATTTCAAAATCTTAGGAAGCAGCAATTTCTTTCTATGTGATAAAGATCATGTACCCATGGCTAATGCCCATTAGATAGCAAATACTGGTAAAGCAATCAATTTATGGTTACTTAAATTGCAGAAGTAATAATTGTGATTGGTAATATAAATTTATTGCTTGCTGACACCTGTCAGTAAACAATCTATTATTTTATCTGAAAGCACAGGGTCACCCAGCTTGTGTTCTAGGCATTTGTCTCTGATTAGTGATTAATCTTTAGTATTACTGCAACAAAGTGAGAGTGGGGAGCTTGAAAATTTCTTGACAGAATGCTCTTTATTTGTGAATGTGTTAGTACAATGTGTGTGGTTTTTGGGTAGCAAAAATACAGGCAATATTGATTTAAAACCGAAAATAGGAAACAGGGAGTACAATGGTACCTCAAAAATGCAAATAACATAAAATATTTATGAAAACTGGCACAAACGATTATGAAATGACAATTGAAAAAAAACATTATGGAATAATACAAAAGAAAGGGACTAGCAACATTTTGTAATAACTACTTGCATTTGATTTTTGCGTGATAGGTGGTGTTTTTTTTTTTTTTTTTTTTTTGAAGAATGTGACCTCTGAGTCATGATGAATGTACAGTCAGTATATCCATGTATAAATTGCCAGTTATTCCTTTTGCATCAACCATATATATGAGAGGTTAGTATTGAACAAATATCACTCACGTAAATCAATCTTTCTTTGAATTGAACAAGTTGTGCCTGTATTTCTCTAAAATACAAATCAGACGCACTTGTATTTCCAGCAAGACTGTTGAAGGAACCCACAAAATAACAACACAAAACATAAACATTTGCTCGCCAAACTTTTTGCACATCATGAATGCAAATCAGTGGTTGTTAATTTCTCACTTCATATTAATAAGAATCTGTGCCCTTAAAATTGAAAAAAAAAAAAACTATGTGCAGTACATCTTAACAATTGCCAAAATGTGTACAAATATCAGGTGAAAACTACAAAATTTCAGCTTTGGGACAACAAAAAACTGGGCTTCTTAAATAAAAAGTAAAATATGAAAGTGCAAATAAAAAATATTAAATATTTAATACTGAAACAAAAAAAAAAAAAATTTTTTGTCCCATAAAAAAATTAAAGTCCACAATCTGAATTTTTTGGTCACTCAGCCCAGAGCTTGAAAAATATCTAAAATAATACATGCCCAGAGAAAATTTACCTGCCCAGATATTAAAAGCAGGATGTGTAGAAAGATTTTTCTTTTGATACCAAAAATTATAAGTCTTTTTAGGTTGAAAAAGTACATAAAACTATTTTTAGCTGCTCGGTACTGGTGTTGCTAACTGTAAATAGCATTTGGAGCATCATATTGCCCCAATGTCTGTCTATACCTAGGTCACAGGGGAGTTACAGAAGTGATATATGTATATCTGTAACTACAACATATATTAGGTCATCATGTTTATTTAAACTGCACTTAAGAATAATTATTTTCAATTCTTTTTCTTACGGATAAACCTTGGAAGATAATTAAATAATACATAGCAAATAAACATATGTAGATACATAAATAAAATAATTTTCATCAAAAAAAGGGTTAGCCTATTCCTGCTGTTAAAATACATCAAAAAGTAAACTGACAGAATAAAAAATACAGGAAAAAGGTAAGTAATGTTTATACGTAATGTTTTATATATATATAGAGAGAGAGAGAGAGAGAGAGAGAAAGAGAGGGTGGACGACATCATAACCAGGTGTATATATATATATACTGTATGTATGACCTTAACTAAAAAAGAAAAGCAGGATATATAGAAAGATTTTTCTTTTGATACCCAAAAAAGACATGCCAAAGAATGCAGACAACTCAAAGAATATATATATACAGAGAGAGAGAGAGAGAGTGAAACCACTGAAATGGCAATGGGCTGGACATGTTGCCAGAAGAACAGACCACCGATGGACAACTGAAATTTTGAACTGGATTTCGAGGGACAGAAGACTCATGGGAGATGGGTGGATGGAATTCGAAAGCATGCCGGAGTAATATGGAGGAGACAGGCTCAAGACACACAATTATGGAAGAAACTTGGGGAGACCTTCATTCAGCAGTGGATTGATAATGGTATATATATCATCATCATTGACAACTATTATCATTACAATATATGTATACTGTATACAATCAAAATATATATATATCATTATCATCATTGTCAACCATTATCAATCCACTACTGGGTCTCCACAAGTTTCTTCCGCAACTGTATGTCTTGAGCCCATCTCCTCCATGTTACTCCGACATGCTTTCAAATTTCATCCACCCATCTCCCATGGGGTCATCTTCTGGGTCTTATATATACATAGAGAGAGAGAGAATTATATTGTGTGAAGTATTTAGTGTATGTACTGGGAGATACCTTTATTATGGTCAAGTTACCACAATTGCCTTGCCTACCCACGAATAAGGCTTACAGATCTGTGTTGTCCAATGTTAAGGCTAACAAACAGATTAGAAACATGCCCAGTGCTAAGGACTTTTAATTTTTATTAAATAAAAACCAGTTAAGTAGTAGTTTTCTTCTGATTATATAAGATAGGGGCAGTTGGTAAAAGTATTTTAATATTGGTACCTCTTGGCTGTGTAAACTCATTGTTTGTTTTCCGTTTTTCTTCGAACTTTTTTGTTTTTCATTTAAAACTCTCATAAAATATTTGGCGTCTATGTATTTGGAGTGATAAGCTGTGGGATGATTCAGCATTCTCATGGTGATGACCCACGAATATCTAAGATTTTTACCGAAATTGCGGATTGACTGCGACTGTATTTTTTTTTTTTATTTCTTTCTTTTTTTTTTACTCTATTACCACTGACTTATATTTCACTGAAAATTGGTTCCAAAAAATTTGTGAAATGTCAAAAAATTACGGCATGAGATTTTATTCAACGAGAGCAAGCTGCATCCATTAAAATATCATTTTCTTTTTAAAACACTATTGCCGCCAACTAACAATGAAAAGCGTTATTTGATACGTTAAAGTTTTAGTCTCACCCCTAGGTGTTTATAACAACATTTCTGAGTTATATCCTTATTTAACATCAAACCATATATTACGAAAACTCCCTTTCTTAACACGGAACGGAAATCGTTCTGTACCTCATCAAACATGGCTGCCACTTGTTTCCGGTGGCTTCACCCGTTCCCCGACGTAAGCGCTCTACGTACTTCTATCTCGTTGGCGTAAACATTCAAATCATTGTGATATCATCAGAGTTCTGACGGTCATGGTTTTTGGTGAGTTGTTTCCACGCGCTTGAAAGAAATTTAGTCGATGTCATATCGTTGACAAGCAGTGAAGAGTTCCGGTATAGGTGGAAGGCTTCTAATATAGGCTATTAAGCTTGATGGGCGAATCAGGTTTATCAATAAGTGTAGTGTTTTCAAATAAAAATTTATGGTTATTTTCGTGACAGTGTTGTGCTATTGATGACTTCGTTAGTTCATAGTTCCGTACATAAGTCTTGTGTTCTTTTACACGGAAATTTAAAACCCTGCGGGTTTGTCCTATATATATGAAAGTCCACATTCACAAGGCATCTGATAAATAACTCATCAGAATCCGTGACCGTCAAAACTCTGTTGTAACAACGATTTGAATGTTTACTCTCCATTGGTTCTGATGATGCTCTGCGACACCATAGTCGATCTTAATAAAACATTTAATTGTGAAAAAACGTTGACAATTTATTCTATGGTTATCACAAATCTAACAGGAGAGATGACACCGAATTTTCCGGTGTAATAATCACGTCTTTTGAATCCGTTCTGACGCGTTTTAAATTTATCAAAGCTATTCAAAGTCAATGGAAAACGGTATGGAAAACAATAGATCTGACGAAAGAAAGAAAATTTTCAATCGGGTTTTTAATCCCTCAGATATTGCTGTAAACGTGATCTTACGAACTCTTAGAAACAGAGATATCGACAAAAATAAGATGTGACTTTACGTCCCCTGGTGGAAAAACCATGCATTATTTTAGGAAGAAAGTATTCTCAAAAGGTTTATCCATATAAGCGGTATCGGCCCAAGAAAAAAAAATTAGTCGAGTTTTCAGGAACCCAGATTTTGCTACAAATACATGAGAAGCAGAAATTAACACTTATGACCGCTGGTGGCCAAACCATTCTTTACCAAACATTAGAAATTATGTGAAAAATACTTTCCATCAGGTCTTGTATGCGATACAGGAAGATTTTTTTCAAATTGCGGCTTTAGGAACAGAAACAACATAGAAAACGCAATTTACCTTTGTGCCCCCTAGTGGAAAGTCTATGATTTACTTGTAAATTTTGAATTTATAGGAAAACCATTTCGCATCGGAAACACTATCCAACAAAGAAGGAATTTTTCAAATCGGACTCTTAGAAGTAGAGATATTGACAAAAATAAGATATACGTCTACGCCCCTTGGCGTAGAAACGATGCATTATTTCAAGAAGAAAATTTTCCTAAAAGGTTTGTGGACATGATTAGTATCGGTCAACAAACGAATTTTTTTTCAATCGAGATTTTAGAAGCCCATATTTTGCTGCAAATACATCAGAAGCGGAAATTAAGACTTATGCCACCTGGTGGCCAAACCATTTTTTAAAAAAATTAGAAATTATGTTCAAACGATTTCGTATTAGGAGCTGTATGCAGTGCAGAAATAATTTTTCAAATCGGAGATTTAGAAGCAGAGATATAAGGGAAAACGCAATTTGCATCTACGCCCCCTATAGAAAAGTCTATGAATTACGTGAAAATTTTGAAATCGCATGAACCACATGTCACACGGAAAGTACTATCTAACAAAGAAGGGATTTTTCAAATCGGACTCCTAGAAGCAGAGATATTGACAAAAATAAAATATACGGCTACGCCCCCTGGCTTAGAAACCATGAACTATTTTAAGAAGAAAATGTTTCTAAAAGATTTGTCGACATGAGTAGTATCGGTCAACAAACGACGTTTTTTTCAGTCCAGAATTTGGAAGCTCATATTTTGCTGCAAATACATCAGAAGCGGAAATTAAGATTTACGTCCCTTGGTGGCTAAACTATTTTTTTTTTAATTAGAAATTACGTGCAAACGATTTTCTATCAGGAGCTGTATCCGGCACAGAAAGAATTTTTCAAATCGGAGATTTAGAAACAGAGATATATTGAGAAACGCAATTTACCGCTACGCCCTATAGCGGAAAGTCTGTGAATTACTGAAAATTTTGAAATTATATGAATTACATGTTACACGGAAAACAGTATTCAACAAAGAAGAAATTTTTAAAATAGGACTCCCAGAATTAGAGATATTGACAAAAATGAGATGTACATCTACGCCACCTGGCGGAGAAACTGTGGAATGTTTTAGGAAAAAAATATTCCAAAAAGGTTTATCGATGCGAATGGCATTAGTCCACGAAATAATTTTTTCAATCGATATTTTAGAAGCTCAGATTTTATGGCAAATACATTAGAAGCAAAAATTAACACTTACGCCCCCTGGTTGCCAAAGTATTTTTTACCAAATATTTGAAATTGTATGCAAAAGATTTTCCATCAGGAGATGTATCCGCTGAAGAAAAAGTTTTTCAAATCGGAGTTTTAGAAGAACAGTTATCGGGAAAAATGTAATTTACTTTTACGCCCCCTAGCGGAAAATCTATGCGTAATTTGAAAAGTAACTATGTCTAAAATACTCTTCGACATAAATGGAATCTAAAGATAAAATAATATTTTCAATCGGATGTTTGGAAGCAAATACGTGGAATAAAACGTATTTTTGAATTCGACATCATCTGCATTTACGCCCTCTAGCGGCGAAGTTGTACATCGTAAAAAGAACCGAAATAAAGGATCATGATTCGCATATTTCAAGCTTCCCAATGCAAAAAGAATTTTTCAAATCGGACTAATAGCTGCAGAGATATCGTGGGTACAGACGGACGGACGGACGGACAAACCGATAACATAAGCACGATCTTTTTTTACGAAAGACGTGCTAAAAATAATAAAGGAAATATCTGTTCAATATAAATTGAGAAGAAACAATAACAACATGTTTTCGTATGGCAACAATGAAACACGCAAGTGGGCGATAAGGACTTTTACGTAAAAAAAAAAAGAAAAAAAAAGAAGAGAAATGTATTTTGTTGTTGCAGTTAAACAAGCCGAAAATTTATAATAACTTGAATGGTTTCTTAATGAAGCTTTAGCTGCGTTCCGGAACGAAGACTGAATTTGGCCCCAAAAATTCTCGAAAAACCACTGGAAAATGATCGAGGAATCAAACACTGTTTACGGTGTCTGCTTTGAACGCTTCTCCCAGAAAATTCTCTCAAGACGTAAGATCGACACTATATTTCCTCACAGAAAGAAAAATATCTTTAGAAAAGTAGGAAGAAGCAACAAAAAAGTCAGACCCAAGGCCATAAAGCCCAATTAGACAACTTGAGCACCAGCAAGGTCATGAGAGCCGTGAAAATAAGAGAACAAAACTCCAATCAACCTAAGGTGAAGGGCAGCATAAAAGAGAAAGAACTGCGGTAAAACAAACAAACCTGCAGCGTCAAACAAGAAGTTCCTTGTAACCGGAGGAAATCGTTGCCGTAGACTAAACAGACAAAATTTTGAAGGAAGCAGGAGGGTTATTGGATCAAAGTGTGCATTTGGAGTGCATCAAAGTGTCGTTTTACTAAGTGCTCTAACTAATGAAATCACAGCTTCCGTTGCATTAAACGAGTTCTTGGATAATTGTGGAGTAACAAGATTTTTCGCGGAAGAAATTTTGATAGCGCTCATGAGAGCCATCTCCTTGGGAAGCAGGCAAATGGAGCAAGGAAACAATGCAATTACAGACTTCAGAACTTTCAGCGTGTAAAGGAACATCCATTTTTGACCGATACATCGATAAATAAATTAGGGCAATAGTTGACAAAGTCTTACTATAGCTGAGTGGTTAGAATATTAAATTATAACTCCGAGATTCTGTATTAGATATAGTCCCTTGAAATTGCAGAGTGCGTAATAAATCTGGTGCAATCCCCTCCTTGGAGACAGTGCCTACGTAGTAAAATTTGTTGTGCAATTCACGAGCCACTTCCCGTGATTTCTTTTGTGAATTAACGAAGCGTATCTATACATACACTATCTACCAACAAGTAATTGGACACCTGTGATAGCAAAGGAAAACGAAGTTTATTCACCTTCAATAGTTGGTGGAGCCTCCACGAGCGGCGATTACAGCTCCGACCCTCCGGGGCATACTCTCAACCAGGCGTTGTACGACGGCTAGCGGTATTTTCTTCCACTCGGCTTCGAGAAGACAGGTCAGTTCCTTCACCGATTTCGGACGGTGGGGGCACCCCTTAAGTCGACGCTCAAACTCGTCCCAGAGGTGCTCGATAGGGTTAAGGTCCGTGGCCAGTATATTCGATTAACCCCATTGTCACCATACCAATCCATGGTGGACCTCGCAACATGACACGTGGCATTGTCATCCTGAAAGTAACATGGGTTCACCCCGTAAAACTGCCACAACGTAGGAAGCGCATGGTCATCCAAAATGGTGCAGTAGGTCTCAGCGTTGAGTCTACCAGGAATTGCGACCAAGGGTCCCGTGCCATACCAGGAGAAACACCCCCATAGCATAATTCCACCGCCGCCGAACTTCACAGTTGGCACAATACATTCCACAATACATTCCGTTAGGCCTTCTCCAGGCAGACGCCAAACCCAGACCCTGCCATCCGAACGGTAGAGGGTGAACCTTGATTCGTCGCTCCAGAGAACCTGTTTCCACTGTTCAACGGTCCACTGTCGACGTTCTTTGCACCACGTTAGCCGAGCAGCTCTATTGTACTGGGTGATCAAAGGCTTGTGGGCGGAAGCACGTCCATGATAACCGAGCAGATGGGCTTCCTTACGATTTGGTGTGGTTCTTCAGAATTTCTCTGGCCAGCACCCGTCGGTATCTAACTCCAAGTTTTGTGGGTTTGCCGGGTCGGGGCACATTCCGACAGTCACGTCTCATCTTCCACTTTCCAATCACGTAGGCCACTGTCGATTTTGGGTACTTCAACTCGCTGGATATGTCACGTATGGATCGTCCATTTCTGTCGTACCCGACGATTACACCTTTCTCGAAATCAGAGAGCACCGAACTGCGTGGCATCTTGCATGCGACTGGTTGCGTTGTTGTTTCCAACACGATATTTAACGGGGGCGGACGTGACGTGTATCAGGACCGCAGATATCGTCGATTGCAGGGGTAGAATCACTGGACGGATTTTGATGCGGTTTTCACCATTCCATAGAGCATTTGTCGGGGAAGGTTTACGTGTATGAAACATTTATCTATGACAAAAGGGAGACGAGCATTAACGATTTTAGGGACAAGTCAAAGGGAAAACAGCCGTTCGCATTCTTTCGAGGCTTCCACTGCCTATGAGGATGTAACAGACATGCGACTCTCATCATGGCAACGAGCCTTAGTAACGCAAGTGAAGGACAACCAGTCCCCGTTGAAATGATGGTGTCATACTTTGAAAATTTAACTTTCGAGTATGAAATGCGGTATTTGGAAAAAAATAATGAGCTTGAAGGAAAAGATCCCTATGTGCTGAATGTAAGTATCTTCGAAGGTGACGCGAAAAGTTTTACAGAAGTACAAATAGTAAATATTTTCTATTACTTCGTCTTTGGTCAAAGCGCCATTGCCATACAACAGTTAGAGGCGTTAGAATGATATAAAATTCTCGAAGCACAACAACTTCTCATTGGGAATATTCTTTTACATGGTAATTTAGTGGGCAATTAGTAACTCTTCAATAAAAAATGTTTTTCTATGCTCTGGGAAGCGATTTTCAAGACTTAGAAAAATTGAAAGAAAAATCTAGTAATATATATACACTGCCGGCCACCCAAAATGCAACACCAAGAAGGACACGAGATAGCAAAACCAGATTTAATGGATACATAACAACAGATACAAAGATGAAACGATTGAGCTTACAGGCCTGTGCGACATCCGGAACACGCAGACATCAATTGTTCGTGTGGCCCCCATGGCTGGCAATAACGGCCACTACACGCCGCGGCATCGAACGAAAGAGGCTTTGGATGTGGGATTGGGGTATGTCGGACCCGACTGCTTCCACATACGTTGACACAGTTCATTAGGCGTAGCCGCGGGTGGTGCTTGCCGGGCCACCCTGTGGCCGATCAGCGACCAGACGTGTTCGATGGGCGACATATCGGGAGAACAGGCAGGCCACGGCAGCAGTGACACCTGGTGGGCCGTGAAGAATTCTTGCACGATGCATGCCACGTGCGGGCGCGCAGTGTCCTGTTGAAACGTGGCCGCTGGCAGGTCCTGCAGGTAAGGGAGGACTACAGGCTCCAAAACGTCGGAGATGGTGCGGTGGCTGTTGAGTGTACCGGCGATGCGTACCAGAGGGGTGCGGGTGTCATATCCAATTGCGCCTAAACCATAACGCCAGGCGACGTACCGGTATGGCGATGCATAGTGCAGGCTACATACTTTCTCTCACAGCTGTGCCACCACACACGGATCCGACCATCATGGTGTTGCAGGCAGAAGCGGGATTCGTCGGAGAAGACAATGTCGTGTAATTCTGTAGACCAGGTGCGGCGTTCAACGGCCCACTGCCGCCGCACTCGCCGGTGGTGTAACGGCAATGGTAATCGGAGCAAAAATGGGCGCCGTACGACAAGTCCCTGCTCCTGCAGACGACGTCAAACAGTACGTGCTGACACAGGTTGTTGCTCAACACACCCTAATTTCTGCGCAAACTTTCGTGATGTGGCGGTGCGAGCTGTTAATGCCCGCCGCACAACATGCCGGTGCTCTCGTTCGGTGGTGTGCCGCGGCTGCAGCAATCGCTCACGTTGGTCCACCCGTCCCTCCTGCCCCCACCAAATCCATACTCACCTCACTGTGGCTGGATGTCGTCCCACACGGGCGCCGTTGTCTCGGTAAGATAAACTGCTAGCGATAAGCCACTATTTGTCCTCTGTCGAACTCCGAAACATGCTGGAATGACTGCCGTATTCTGCGACGAGGCGTCAGGAAGCTTCCCACGCACAGGTCCGGTAGCATAACACACTTCCACTACTTTGACCCCGCCTTCTGTGCACCCTTCTTATAGTGCTTCTCGGTGGCATGCCGGGCGCAAATGATTTGCGTATGCCCTGCAATGCTAATCGTTTGCATGTCCTCTCGCGGGCGACGCATGCTGCGAATTTCAGGCCAATCGGATGCTTCCTTTTTGGTGTTGTATTTTGGGTGGCCAGCAGTGCATATAAAATGAAAGTTTGTATATTTGTTTGTTTGTATGTCTGTTATACAAATCTACAATTTTCAACTTAGAAGCACTAAATTTGGTATACTATCTCATGGTACTCTGACTTAGACCGTACAAAGTTTTGGGAAGGGGTCGGAGCCTGGGGGGTCAATGGCCCCTCCATACAAGATTTTCGTAAAAAGTTCCACAGTTTTCAATTTAGAATAACCAAATTTGGTATTTATCTCATTATACTCTAACTTAGACCGTACACGGTTTTTGGAAGCGGTCAAAGGGCGCCCATACAAATATTTCGTAGAAAGTTATACAGGTTTCAATTTACAACCACCACATTTGGTATAGTATCTCATAATACTCTGACTTAGACCGTAGACAGTTTTAAGAAGGGGTCGGAGCCGGGGGTCAAGGGGCCCCCCCATACAAAATTTTCGAAAACAGTTGCACAGTTTTCAATTTAGGACCACGAAATTTGGTATTAAAAAAAGCTCTACAGTTTTCAATTTAGAATCACCAAATTTGGTATTAACGGGAAAATTACAGGAATATATTTTTCATTCATAAAATTTCACCCGCTGAACTTGGTTATTCCACGAATATTTACCCGGGAAATACCGGCTAGTTCTTCACAAAACCTTTTCCGTGAAATGAAGGAAATAAGGAAGCCTGAATTGCTCGGATTTTTCGTACTTCGGGAAAACTGATTTCTCAGAAACCTTTCAGCAATTCCTTTCTTATTAACATATTGACGGTAAATTGTCTTATTTACGCTTTCTAGCAGCAGGTTGATGAAGCGTATATGCTCTAGCTTTGTCCGTCTATCTTTCTGTCCGCCCGCACGGTAACTCGCGTAAAAATGGCTTGATTTCGATGAAATTTTAGTATGTGGTAGCAGACCACTGGGGACGAACCCTATTAAAAATGGGCGAAATAGGGTCAACATCAGGACATTAGGAGCGGGATTTATGCCATTGCCCTTATGTGCCATAATTTAAGTAAAAATGCTTCGATTGCGATAAAACTTTATCATGCTGTTCCGAAAGTTAACTGAACTGTCTCTGTTTAATATCATCGAAATTGTGTCAAAGGTCAGAGCACAGGAGAGAGATTTATTCCACAGCCGTTATCCTCATAATTTGAGTAATAACTTGAGTAATGAAATGGTTTCTGGTATGTTGGAAAGCGTATTATAATCAACTAGCTTTACTGCCTGGCTTTGCCCGGGATTTAGGCTTATTAATTTCATATTCCCTTATACCTCACTGAAAAAATCGGGAAAAAAATTGATGCTTGCAAGAAAGAAAAAAGGTGATTTTACAAATTCGGACATTACAAATTATTTATTCATAGTGTGATTATTTCAGCACTTGGCCGTACACAACATTTTTGGTTTCTCGTTCATCGGCGATAATATATATTTTTGTTGGATCCTTTGCTCTTGACATTCCAACATACAGCTGTAGAATCTAGCGGACCAAAAGTGTTACGAATTATTTCACACGCGTCCATTAGACACAACATTGGAACACTGACTGAACAAAATTCGTTAACAATTTGTTATCGACGATCAAATGCACCACGTACTTTCAGTTTCAGATGTCCTTGAGGGGCGAATCTCTGGGATAAAAAAGTTAAAATCGTATCTTTGCGAATAATTTATGAAACTGGCTGAAATTTTAATGGACACCATAAATCGTTAATAGGAACATGACCTCCAAATTTCGCCCGAATCGGTAAATATTTTTTTTAATTAGCCGTCAAAATTTAATTAACAGTTTTCTGCGTAAATATTTCTGTTTACCGATGAATTAAAAATTCCATGCCGATTTTAAAAAGTTTTTACCGGAATCCGGTGAAAATTTGAGGGACTCCTCTTATTTCATGGTGTTGATAAAAATTTCAGCCCGTTTCGTTAAGATTTCGCAAAGCTGGTTTTTGCATTTTTTATGCACAGTTCTCAAAGAATAGAAACATCTGTGGATGTGCCGCGGCGATGAATCCAGTCACGTTCTTTCAGATTTGAAACAGATAACGGTGACGTAGCAAACGACGCTGACTTTATTGATTAGCTTATTAATTAATTCATAACTCGCGAACGAAACAACTTAGAGATCTTAAAATAGTTGAGTTGACCTAGAAATTCCAGTATTAATAAGTTATGCAAATTTCACGATGCCACAGTTCGGTGTTGGAGAGTTTTTTGATGCTTCAGACAAACAGACGTATTGTGTTTTATACATGTAAGATGCATTGCATGATTTTACTAACTTGTTTAAGATGTGTTATCGGAAAATTCTGAATTTTCAGAAAGCTTTCCGTTATTCCTTTCGTACATTAACGAAAAAACTTTGTTTTCACCTTTTCCTTTCCCGTATGACGAAACATTTCCGGTTATAGGCGTAATTCGCGGGAATACCTAAGGTTTGATTAACTGTTAAATTTCACTCGTCTGTCTAAGGATCTGATTATGTTATTCTGTAGCGAGGTCTGATATTGTGGATAGAATATCGCACGAAATTTTAGTTATCGTGGCACCGGATATTCTTCCACTCTCCCCCATTTTGTGCAACCAGCCATCGTAGTATACACCGATGTGCCATTACATTATGACCATCTACCTAATAACAGTAGGACGCCCTTTACCACGATAGGTATGCTGGGGTATCTGGTACCATAATATCAACAGTAGGTCCTCCAGTTCAAGCACATTTCGGGGTGGTGACGATTTAGCGCGATCCCGCTTTTCCAAGTCAAACCACAAATGCTCCATTGGGTTCATATCAGGTGAATGTGGAGGCCAGGGCATTAACAGAAAGTCACCATCATGTTCCTTAAACCACTCCTTGACGATTCTGGCAGTGTGGCATGGCGCATTAGCCTGTTGGTAATGGCCATCACAAGCAGGGAACACAATTGCTATGAATGTGTGAACTTGGTCCGCAACGATATTCAGATACCTGACAAATGTTCGATTGGGTTCAGGAATTGTGCTATTGGGGTAATGGGGCCTAAATGTCCCAAGAAGTTATCGCGTACGGCATAACACCACCGCAGCTGGCCTGTTTCTGCCCAACAGTGCATTCAGGACCAGGATGCCATAGCCCCCGTTGGTAATCGGCGTATCCGCGGTCAGACGTCTACGTGATGCACCAAGAATCTGGATTCGTGGGACCAGGCCACTATTTTTCTGGTCATCCATAGTCCAATCGCGATGATCTAAGTACTATTCCATGTGTTGTTGGCGATGACGTGCAGTGAGCGTGGGGACGCGGCAGGGTCTTCTGCTACGCCCGCCCATGCGCAGTAGACTACGATGAACTGTGTGCTGTGACACATTGCCCTTATCACAACTCATGTAGCGGCGGGGGATTTGTCGCACTGAGGCCCTGCGGTCGCTGTGAGCAATGCGCGACAGTATCCGCTCCGCTCTGGCATCAATGAGCTGCGGACGACTCACGGCTGGACGACGGTTCGTCGTTTGGTCATCTGTGCCCCACTTTTGATACGTACTCACTACAGCGACACGCGAACAACCAAATTTCCGACATCGTAGTTCCGAGACGCCATGCCATCACAATTTGTCCTTTATCAAATTCCTATAAATCGGCAGCTTTCCCCATTCTGACTCCGAACACTCTACTAACCGAAAGTCGGTCCTCGGGTTGTATATATGCTGCTCTGTGAACTTCACCTGCTCAACCGTTCGGCCCCCAGGCGCGCTCATTTCTCCAGGCTGGGAGTCGTCATAATTTAATGGCTCATAAGTGTATATTGTCTTACCGTAAAAAAACTGGTACTTGAATTATTGCACACGTGAGTGTACGATGTCTGTGTATAAGTTTGTGGAGTCATAAGACGAAAGTTATTAGCTACCAAAAGTAAATTTTATATTTATTTTTGTGAAATGATACTATCAATTTCACCTCTGGTAAAGATAATTGAAAATCATTGCCAGTTCAAAAAGATCTCAAGTTCCAAAGGATTCAGTTTCTTCGAAAATTCACGATGAGAAAGATACTAAATTTGTGATATATCCTCCTACAAAAAGAATAAAATTATTTCAAACCTATAAAAAATAAAAAGACCCAAACAGAAAATAAAATGAATAATTCTCTCGCATTAATGAGAAAAAAATCACCTCGCTCAATTAGAGTTTTACCTTGGACGTGCGTGACTCTTGAGTCTTTCTAACTCAGTAGGACGCACGGTTTCCGTTGAGAAAATCCGAACGACCTCGGAACGAATCCACCCGACTGAGAAATTTCGTGTATTTTGCGAAATTTCTGTATAAATACGGAAAAACCGTAAACCGAATTTTCTGAAATAAACGATATTACTGACAGTGGAAAATCTGTCAAAATACTGAAGTTGGAAAAGAACGGAAACTTTTAAAAACGGAAATTTCTTTGAAAGACGGACACCTATACCGGCAACTTGCTGCATGTTATTTTCTGGAATTTTCTATGAATCCATACCACTTACTTTTTTACAGTTTATTATTCTATTAAGACTTTGATGTACATTGAAATAGTTATTAAATACACTACATTGACAAAAGTCGCCGGACACTCCTTCAAATGCAAATGAATGAATCCGCTGCGTTGTTAAGATTCGCGGTTCAGCTGTAAAAATAAGCCTGCAGCTGACCACGATCATATCGCACTGTGAGGTCGAGTGAAAATGTCGAACTGGGAGATAACTGACTTTGAGGAAGGAAAGATTTTTGGGTGTCATAGTAGTGAATTGTCCATAAGAGAAACCGAGAGGCGTTTAAACATACCCAAGTCAACTGTTTTGGATGCACTGAATAAGTAGAACACGCATGGCGTGCCTGAAGCAACAAAACCTACCGGCAGAACAAAGAAAATCAGTGATAGTGGACGTCGAAGCCTCAAGAAAGTCGTTACAGCTAATCGATGGAGTACTGCACAAGACCTCAGTGTACAGATGAGTAAAAATGCTGGAACCTCGGTATGTACAAGTACCATTAACAGAGAACTTCATTCCGTGTGTTACCGTGGTCGTGCGGCTGCTTATAAGACTTTCGTCTCCACTCGGAATGCTACTCGTCGTTTAGGATGGTGTGAAGAACATTTATCGTGGACCGTAGATCAATGGTAACGGGTCCTATGGACTGATGAATCCAGATACACGATCCATTAATCTGATGGCTGTGTATGGGTATGCCGGAAGCCGGAAGAACGCTATTTACAACAGCGTACTGTTCCTACGGTCAAGTTTGGAGCTGGCAGTATACTCGTGTGGGGGTGTTTTTCGTGGAATGGTCTCGGCCCATTGGTTATCGTGGACAAACCTGTTAACCAGCACGTCTACCTTGATATTCCGAACAATTATGCTCTACCAAATCTGTGGCAATACTATGGAAGAAAGCCTTGTTGGTACCACTAGAATAATGCACCGAGCCATGAAGCAAGGATTGTTACGTCGTGGCTTGAAGATAATTTCGTATCGTGTGTGGACTGACCAGTACAGAGCCCTGATCTTAATTTCATTGAGCACCTATGGGATGAATTAGAGCGCCGCATAAGAAGTTTGGAACTTAAGGCCTACTACTAAGCAACAGTTACTGGCAGCATTATGTACTGAATGGAAGTGCATACTTATCGCTGTGTTCCAAAACCTTGTCGAGAGCATGTTTCGAAGGGTCAGTGCATGCATTAAGGCCAAAGGTAGACCAACGCCGTATTAATGTATGTCAATAAATGCTATGTGTGTTTCTCTTCTGGGTGTCCGGTGATTTTTGTCAATAGAGTGTATGTAGTTATTAATGTATGTCACATTGATGAAGAAATTAATCGGCGTATAAAACTTGCCTGGAGAGCTTTGGAAGAAACAGCATAATTTTGAAGAGCAATATGTCTTAAAAGAAAAGTGTTTGATCAATGCATCCTTCCAGTGCTTACGTATGGTGCAGAGACGTGGACCTTAACTAAAAGAGACATACAAAGGCTGCAGACAACTCAGAGCAGCATGGAGAGGTGCATGATTGGTGTAACCAGGAGAGATAAGAAGAGGAATTCGTGGATCAGAAAAATGACAAAAGTGGAAGACATCATGATCAGAGTAAAATCCCTGAAATGGCAATGGGCTGGACATACTGCCAGATGGAGAGACCATCGATGGACAGTCGAAATTTTAGATTAGAAACCAAGGGACAGGAAAAGACCCAGAAGAAGACCACATGGGAGATGGATGGAAGAAATTCGAAAGTATGCGGGAGTAACATGGAGGAGACTGGCACAAGACAGACCGTTGTGGAAGAAGCTTGGAGAAACCTTCGTCCAGCAGTGGATTGATAATGGTTGACAATGATGATGATGATGATGACTAGTAGCGATGGCTGCTCGTCTATAGGAGCATATGAGCATGTGCTACACCATTTATGAGGAAATTTAATTAGATTAAGAAAAAGTTACTATTAAAAAATTGTGTGAATGTTAGGATTACATTGAAAGCTTTCTGAATTAACATGTTATTACGAACATATGGGATCAGAAAAGCACCATTACTTCAATGAAATCTTCTTCTGCTCCCTTGAAGTTAAACATTCCAGTTTTTCGATCTACAGCTCATGTACAACCTTGAATTCTGCTTCCCGTTGGTACAATCTCCTGCTGCTCCGGCTGAGGAACATTTGAGCTTGCGTAGTTAAACACACTGCTGACAACTAGCCGGCGCTTAGTAGAAAATCATCGGAATACACTTCCACCGTGCCCATTCCCGTTTTGTTACCGGGAAAAAATGCAATCGCTCACTCTGCTTTGTGTTGCGTTAGTTACTGCATAAATTTTAGTGACATTCTTCCACTTTATCTGTGGAACAGTGTCAATGATAGCTTCATATCCTTATACTGTGCAAATAATGAAATGTGAGAAGCTAAATACACTGCCGGACAATTGCTAAGAACGGATGAAAATAGCAACCATAAAATGGAAGGCAGGAAAATGTGGAAATTAGCATAAGTGCGGGATACAGTAACACGTGTTGTGCTTATGCAAATTTTGGATTGCCGAAATTGTTCGTAACGTCAAAGCGCTGATAAGAGATATAAAGGATTTGACGCGTATTCACCGTTGTTGTTCAAACGCAAAGTTGAAAGGGAAAGAATAAATTGACGAACTTGCAAGTTTCAGTATGTCTTCCCGACATCACCTAGATGATTTTACGCGTGGCCGTATTATTGGCAAGATTGAAGAAGGGCGAAAAATAACAGATGTTGCCAGGGAGTTCGACGTCAGCCACAGTGTTGTTTCAAGGCTATGGAAATCATTTCAAACAAATGGAGAGTGTAGCAAACGCCACGGGGAGGTCGTGTTCGCAGTACGACACCTGCAGAAGATCGGTACATAGTGCTATCAACAAAAAGACACCGGCGCAGCACAGCTAGTTAGGTAGCAAATCAGTTTATGGCTGCTACTGGCAAGCGGATCTCCTGAAAAACTGTCGCCAGACGTTTGCATGAAGGAGGACTATACGCCCGCCGTCCTGTTGTGTGCATCCCATTGTCCAGACGTCACTGTACCGCCCGTTTGCAATGGTGCCATCAACATCGCAATTGGACTGATAACGACTGGTCTGCTGTCCTCTTCTCAGATGAGAGTAGATACAGTGTATCGTCTGATTGTCGACGACAACTGATCTGGCGTGACAGTGGTACTGCATATTGTCCAGCAAACATACAGGAAAGGGACCGATATCCGACATGTAGTGTCATGGTATGGGCTGGCATCATGATCAATGGCCGTACGTCCCTCTATGTGCTTCCAACTGGGACTATGACTGGCCAACGATACATTAATGATGTTCTGCTACCTCATGTTCGCATGTTCCGGGGTGCTGTCGGTGATAGATTCATTTTCATGGACGACAACGCAACATGTCATCGAACATTCGCTGTCCAGGAGTGTCTTGAGAGCGAGGATATTCAGCGCCTCGTATGGCCAGCACGTTCTCCAGATCTGAATCCCATTGAAAATATGTGGGATGCTTTGGGGAGCAGTCTTGCTGGTCGCCAATGCCCTCCAATAAACAAGGACACCCTTATCCGTGCACTGACAGAGGAATGGGATAAATTACCCCAACAGCTGCTTGATAATGTTGTGCAAAACATAACACGACGTATGGAATCTTGCACCGCCCTCCATGGTGGCCATATCGTGTATTGACATCTTACGCCGGAACGCCTGCGGACGGTTATTGCATTTTTTTCACGTTTACGTATTCTGCAGAGAACGGCCTGTTTGTCCCTTGAACACGTTCCAAAGCTTTCTGGATTTCAGAGCACAATAAATTGTCTTTCTTGTAATGTCCTGGCATTCAGACTTTATTTTATTTCACTTGGCATACAACCACACTTACTTTTTTATGCGCTGTATAGCGGTTTATGATCCGTCCTTAGCAATTGTCCAGCAGTGTATTTGTCTTTTCAATCATGAATGCTATTGATTATTTGTTGGAACATCGACTACTTCTAGCAATCGT
This sequence comes from Macrothele yani, assembly GCA_039090855.1. Classification (NCBI taxonomy): domain Eukaryota; kingdom Metazoa; phylum Arthropoda; class Arachnida; order Araneae; family Macrothelidae; genus Macrothele; species Macrothele yani. The sequence continues at coordinate 81,792,046 of CM077009.1, forward strand.
TAGAACAGAAACTCAAAATTAAAAGACTGGGTAGACCAACGTCAGATCTTAAATTACAGCAAAAATTTAAAGCTAAAAATACTGAGCGATTAAAGAAATTCAGTTCCGAAACATATAATAACAAGTTACTAAAATCATGCAATGCATTGATTATGATACGTTTTCCAACATACCAGAAATCATTACTCAAGTTATGAGGATCAATGGCTGTGAGAATAATGTGCCCTGAACTTTGATCCCATTTTGATGATATTCTATAGAAGCAGTTCAGTACACCTACGAAATAACATGATAAAGTTTTGTCGGAATGGAAGCATTGTTACGTAAGTTATGATGCATAAGGGCTATGGAATAGATTCCGTACCTGTGTCCTAACATTTGACCCCATTCCGCCCATTTTCAATAAGGTTTGTCCCCATGTGGTCCTCTACCATATACTAAAGTTTAATCGAAATCGAACCGTTTTTACGTTAGTTATGACGCATAAGAGCAGTGGAATGGATCCCGCTCCTATGTGCTAACCTTTGACCCCATTTCGTTCACGTTCAACAGGGTTCTTTCCCAGGTGATCCCCTTCCACATGCTAGAAGTTCATCGAAATCGAACGATTTTTACGCGAATTATCGTGCGGATGAGCATACGCACACAAAGCGTGACGTAATGAGGCAGATGGGAATCGCGACCATCTGCTGGCAAAAGTGTGACATCATAAAACTTTTTTTTTTTTGATTGGAGGTTTAACGACCACCGTGAGCAACTCACTGGGCTATAAGCAGTCGCCCGTCCCTAATTTAGGGTCACTGGTTCCAGGGAAGGGAGAGAACCAGTGCCGTAAGACAAACACAACATCCATGCCTCACCGGGATGCGAACCCGGACCCCGTTCGGACGAATGATCAGAGGCCATCGCTTAGACCACTGCGCCACCGGGGCCGCCATAAAACTTTAATAGGATCCACACACAACGCGTGACGTAATGAGACAGATGGCGTGACCACGCGCCAACATATCAAGCGCAAGATTGTGACGTCATAAGATCGTCCCCAGGTGGTCCCCTAACACATAATAAAATTTTATCGAAATCGAACCACTTTTACGCATGTTATGACGCATAAAGGCAATGGAATGCATCTCGCTCCTATGTCCGGACCTTTGATCCCACTTCACCCATTTTCAATAGGGTTCATTCCCAGGTGGTCTCCTACAATATACTAAAATTTCATCGACATCGAGCCATATTTACGCAAGTTATGACGCATAAGGTCAATGGAATAGATCCCGCTCCTATTCCGTGACCTTTGACCCCACTTCACCCATTTTCAATAGGGGTCATTCCCAGATAGTCTCCTACAATATGCTAAAATTTCATCGACATCGAACCATATTTACGCAAGTTATGACGCATAAGGTCAATGGAATGAATCTCGCTCCTATGCCGTGACCTTTGACCTCATTTCGTCCATTTTCAATAGGGTTTTGTTCCCAGGTGGTCCCCTACCACATACTAAAATTTCATCGAAATCGAACCATTCTTACGCGAGTTATCGTGGCGAAAGACGGACAGACGGACGGACAAAGCTGGAGCATATACGCTTCTTCAACCTACGGTTGGAAAGCGTAAAAAATGAATGAATATGCAGCTGTGACATAAAAGTGCTGTACTTTCATCCCATGTTAATGACATTTTGTCGGCAAAATTCAGAGTTATATGACATATCTTCTGCACACAAGAATAATGTAACTAATTTGGTTGTACTTGGTTAAGTAAAAATAAGTCCGCAACTACGTTTTAGTTATAGCTGGCAAATGCAACAGTAAAACGAGAAAGTAAAAAAAAATCATGTGATGTTTTCACATCTTATAAAGGGTTTTTGCTGTATTTGTGTCGAATTTGAACTTGTTCTGCGAGAACATGATGAATCGGACTCGGCAGCTTATCCCGGATTCTTTTTTTTTCCCCTTTTCTTTTTCCGTATCTTGTTTCTTGATTGCCGTAATTTTCGGCTTATAAGTAGACACGGATTATAAGCCGAATGGGTAAAATTCTCAATTTGCTTATCTTCATTCACAGAAAAGACGATCCTGAGTATAAGACGGTCAGACGAGGGTAGAATAAATACAGTTAGTGTTCCAAAACTAAATTTTAATGTTTCAGTAAATGTTAAAAGGAAGAGAAAGTGAGGTGCGTCCCTTGTTTTTTCATGCAGCAAAAAGTTGTACTTCGTAAGCTTATTTTTTCACACGAACTGACGCTACCGTATTCATTCCCTCCGACCGACCAGCAGAAGACGCCGCGGAGGTGCTAGGGGGTCACACAAATGTGTCACATAAGAGGAGTCATGCTTGCAGCGTGAGTTATCGTTCTTTGCTTTCTCACAGAGCCCGATTGAAATCAGATTCCGAGAAAGTTTTTGATTTCGATAAGAAACAAGAAATAAATTAAGCGTAATAAATGAAAGCAATCATTGATATTAATTTAGTGCGGAGATACAATTCAGATACTGATAGCGAAAACAGACTGCCTTCACTAGGAGCTGGTCATTGTTGTTTTCATAGCGCATGCGCTATGGCTGGTGACGCGACTGTCAACAGCCTATCAACTGCGTGTCAACGACGTGCTTCAGAGGTTTAATCATTGCGAGATAAATGAAGCGCACCTATTGTAATGAAAGTATTGTGACGTACCTGCCAGCAGGACGCACACGACATAAAGGCAGATAGCAGTCAGAACGAACGTCCGCGTAGCTCAATTGGTAGAGTGACTTATTCCGGAATGAGGGGACCCGGGTTCGAACCCCGGCGTGGATAAAAATGACGGAGAAATTTACTTCGTTATAGTATATAATATTACGTTTTGGGTGCTCAGATCACGACCGAATTTAAAGCACAATGCAGGTATCGCACACTTTTTGAAAGTTCCCTTTACTCCACTTACATTATATCTGTTTTCACTTACCGAAAGAAATACGAAGATTTTCGCTTTTACGAAAACGGCGAAAAGAGAAGACAGCGTTCAGCGTTTGTTTTGAAGTGGGCCGTTATAAAGGTAGCGCGCAACCCGAGCAACAAGACTGGCACCGCCAAGGTCCTTTCTTTGGAACTACACTCGTCATCAAGCCCCCATAGCTTTGAATCGTGTCTGTGAGCATTTGTGCTTTATCTCGATTTATTTTGTGCATCCGTTAGCAAGATGTCTTCTAAGGTACCAGAAAAGCCTAAGAGAGCCCGTATGGGTGTTAAACTTAGCATAAAACTAGACGTAATTAAGCGTTTTGATTGTGGTGAACGAAATAAAGATATTGTGTGTGATTTGAACTTGGCATGCGTCTAGCATTCATACTATTTGTACGCAGAAAAAAATGAGATCTGCCGAAGTTTCTCTTGGTTCTGCTAGCAGCAAAGTGGTCTCTTTTATGCGGCATCCAGTAATAGATAAAATGAAAAGTCTATTGCTTGAGAGGATTGATGGGTATACAATGCGTTGTGTTCCGTTAAGTTATTTTATACATAATCAGATACAGTTTCAGTTGAACGACGAGTGTTTCAGTTAAACAATATTTCAGCAAACGCTATTAACTAGAACATACTTCTTGGAGAGTAGTAAGAAAACTGGAAGCTGGCCAGAAAAAGACGATAGTGACATATTCTGCCGGAGTGCCTAAATGCGTCATCTGTACTCTGTGGAAAAGTTTGCAAGAGAGTCGAACAATACAAACAAGATCAGGCCAACAGCATACCGTGACCGGTATTTGCGTTTACTGGCTAATAGGAACCACTGATGAAAAGCAACGCAACTGCTGTTTACTGCTACCAGAGGACGATCGTAAGTATCCACTCAGTCTGTACACAATTATCTCCACCAATGAGGATTATATGCCCGGCGACTGATAGTTTGCGGGCTTCTCTGAGGGAGCCCTCACAAAATGGGCTGAAGGCGATCGTGTTTAGGAGCGTGAGCAGTGGTGATCCAGACGAGGCCCGATTCAGCATGCAGTCCGGTAACGTCTTTCTCTGACGCGGACGCCGAACACGAAGTAATTTAACCTTTATTCAGGAAAGAGATACTTTCGGTGGCAGTGGAATGTTCGTTTGGGCAGGCATCATTATTAGTAGTCATACAAACCTAACAGCTATCAGATATCGAGATGAGATTGAGACCTATAGTTGTACCTATGACGAAGCACTTGGGTACATGTTCATCTTCATAGTTGATAACGAACGTCCGCATCGAGGTTAGTTGGTGAAAAACAGGCTTTAGGAAGAGAACAAAGAGGGTATGGATTGCCCTTTATGCTCTCCTGACATCAACACCATCGAGCAAGCGTGGGACGTACTGAGAAGACGTGCTGCAGGTCTCCCGTCCTGTCTTATGATGCTTCAGCGATTGCAGCATGTAATCAACGAGGAGTGGGGAGAAATCCTTCTAGAACTGCTGGATAATTGCATCCTTTCAATGTCTCACTAAAGTGCCAGTGTTTAAACGGTCGCTAGTAACCATACACCCTACCATATACTCTACTTCGTGTACACCTTACACCCTACACTGTACATCTTATCAGTACACAGCGCTTTCCCCCTTTTGTTTATGGGGAAATTCATTACCACATGTTGTGTTTCTACAATATTACTGTCTTTTTGCTAAAAATGGCTTCTGTGATTTTATATTTCTTGCTGAGACTGTCTCCCATTCACATTTTTGTTAGCAGTCAGTCATGTATCTGTCTATGCACACAGCCGCTACCTCAATATTGCGTAATGTTTAGCACATCTTTTATGAATAAAGTACGTGCTTATGTTATCACTTAGTCAAGTAATGTATTTTATGAATAAAATACGTGCTTACGTTATCACTTAGTCAAGATTAATGCATAGATTTTCCGCTAAGGAGCGCAAAGTAAATCGCTTTTTCCACGATATCTCTGCTTCTAAAACTCCGATTTGAAAAATTCTTCCTACATCGGAAACAGCTCCCATGGAGACAGGCCCCCATCACAGCAGAATGGAACCACCCACTGGTGTTGCGGGTATTACATCACAGAGTTACTATATATATAGGTAGCACGTGTGTGAAGAACAAGGCTCAGGTGTGGTTTGTTTGGACGTAACGGGACTTAAAAGGGAAACCTGCAGACGCTGGATTTGATAGTCATTTTCCTGTATGAATTTAAACTGGGCCATTCCGCAGCAATTGCCGCTGGAAACGTTAACAAATCGTTTGGGGAGACGAACCATTCGGCGATGGTTTGTGAAGTTTCAAAGCGGAGATTCGGACCTGCAAAACGAAGCACGTGGTCACCGAGCTGTTCCTTTTTCTGACGATGTTCTGTTACGTGTGGTTGAAGCGGACCCCGAAAATTGTGTCGTGAGATAGAGACAGAAGTAGGTGTTCACCACACGACAGTTGTTCGGTGTCTGGCTGCGCTGGGTAAGGTAAAAAAGCTGGACATGTGGCTGCCGCATGATTTGACAACTGCCAACGAGACTAGAGGCTTGGAAGTCTGCACGTTGTTGCTTGCCAGGAATAAACAGGAACCTCTACTGCATCGAGTCGTCACCTGCGACGAGAAATGGATTCTTTATGATAATCGGAAACGATCTGCACAACGGTTAAGCAAGGCACAGCCTGCTGGACGGCTTCCTAAGCCACCCCTACACACTAAGAAGATGGTGCTCCTTGTCTGGTTGTCCACAGCCGGGATAATTCATCGGAGTTTCTTGGCAAGAGGCCAAACCATCGCTGCAGAACGTTACTGTGCTGAATTACACCAGATGCACTGGAAATTACTGCAGAAACAACCGGCTTTGGTCAACAGACAAGGTGTTCTTCTGCTCCAGGACAATGCCCGCCTTCATGTCGCACAACGTACGATGCTGACACTAAGTGCCTTGAGCTACGAAGCACTGCATCATCTTGCCTATTTCCCGGACTTGTCTCCGACAGACTATCATCCGTTCCGTCGGCTGGATCACTTCCTGTCCGGGAAACAGTTCACGACAGACAACGAGGTTTAACGTGCAGTTGATGATTTCTTTGGGTCCCAGCCACAAGACTTTTTCGTTCCGGACAGATGGCAAATATGTATCGATGCCGACGGGTATTGTTTTGCCTAGGTAAGTTGTCTTATATTTCCGTTCTCGCCATTCACGTGTGCTGGTCCTTTGCCGGACATTTCATTAAACAGCATGCCGCCAGCTCAGTTACACACAACCATGCAGAAGCTGTTCGACCGTCCAAAAGAGGTATATCGAGTTAGGAGGGATGTACAGAAAATGTTCACACATTTTTAGAACGATGTTCCAGAAATATAATTAATACTCAAGAAACGCATATAGCGTATTAAATCCGTTTATTTCTTATGGTGCAGTCATCACAGAGATTCGCCAAGCTTTCGCACTCCACTGGGTGGCTTTTTTAAGGCAATGGTAGACATAATAATGCAGGGAATTGGAATACATAAGGAACAAAGATGATTTTTGAAAATAACGTGGGTGACATCACGAGCATATTTCGTGAAAAGTTTTAGCACGTAATTACACGGCGCGCGGCAACGTGTTCCCGTCTTCTAGTAACGCATGCCAAACCATCGGTAGTTCAGTAGAGATCATATCATTGCATGCTACTTTGCTGCAGAGGATTTCGACAGTTTCCCTGATGGCAGTCTTTTTAAAGTTCGTGTAAGGGGCAATTCTTCTAATATTATTCCATTCTAGAGTGGCCGATGAATGCATGACTTCTCTGGCGAGGGCTGTATTCTGCATGTCCTGGTTCACACTTAGTACTTGCTTTTTACATCTTTGTCATCTTTGAAATCATCTTTGTACATGTAAATAGCAAGTATTTAACTGCAGCGGGTTTCTTCCGTATTCAGCTAACTCGGTGTTGCCAGTTTTAATTCTTTGAATATTTATTTTCTGTAATTTCTTATCAAAAAAGTTCTAAAAATGTGTGAAACTCCTCTGTACTTTAAAGATAGGATAGTATTATACTAAGTCTTTGTTTTGAAGTTTCGGGTTTTTATGAATGCTCGTTAAAACTTTTCAGAAAGAAATTGTATTTTTAAAGTTTTCGTATTTATCATTTTTGACTCAAGCGGCATAAGTGTTCACTCCTTTTTTAAACTGTATTTCCTCTCCTAAAAATTCGACTGATTTGTTTCTTGTATTGTTTGTCATTTGCTATGGTATAGATGACAGAAGTTATCCATTTTAAATGCTGTGAGCTTTCACTCTAGGACGCGCAATGTTGCCTTATGTTCTCTCATAGCTCTGCTTTTAATTGCTCTATTTGAAAAAAATTTGATTCGGATATCTTTCACTGTGAAGAAAGTTTGTGATTTTTGTAACGCTATTGATAATGGGTGTATGTAGCTATTTCTCGTACTTGCATATGTTTGGACGATTCTAGGAACCCGGTTTAAAAGAGAAACCTTTTCGAAGCCTATTCCATTTGCAATAAAGAACACTGACTACGTTGCATATTTTAAACAATACGCGGCGTTTCTGCTAGAAGACGCAAGCACATTTTCACCTTGTATAAAAATCCACTTTTGAGAAACCATTGTTATGTCGAACAAGATTCAAACGCCCAGCTTTTTGTTTTTTGTTTTACTTTCGAACAGAACTTCTTGGAGCTTTTTCTGTGTTGCCATATTCATATCATTGATGTCAATATTTTGAAATTTTTACAAAATCTGTTTATGAAGCTGTACTATTTAGTGGAAGTTTATTTACCCAGGGATTCGTCCGAAATGATAAATCAGGTATTTAACTTACCGAAAGATGCATTTATTAAATTAAGCGTTATTATTTGCAGGTTTAACTGATATAGTATAATGAACATATCCCTAGGGAGTATAGACCGATGGAGAAGTGGTGGTGGTGGTCGGGGTGGGGGTGGGGGGTTCATTGCTTTATCGTACGTCTTTCTTCAAACATGTTTACGGTCTTCATAAATTGGCAAGTGAACGTTAGTGGTGAAAAAACTAACTAAGATCAGCTCGTACCATGATTTTTATGGGCATGCGTCTAATGCCCCCAAGGGAATTCAATCTTTCTCGTTACTTTTGGGTAGTATCCTTTATTGGCTAGGATTAACAATAGCGTTGGATGTCGTAATTACTAATGACAGGAAACTGGTAACGGAAGCTTCGGAAAGAAATCTTTTTTTCTCTTCTTTTTATCCTGGTTTAACCAGAAGCAAGACAGTGAGCTTGTAAAGTCACTTTCTCCTCACCTCATCCAGTTTTGGCAAATTTCTGTATAACGTAATCTCTTTTCGTGTTGATCTTTTGTCGCTCTTCTTACGTTGTTTTTAAAACACTAGGGGCTGCGCCTCTAGGCTCGCTACGCTCGTTTCCAGAGTAGCGCTCGGGCCCTGCAGCCCGATCTCCAAGTACAGTATATCACATGAAACAGAAACTGGAAAATTCATATAAATTTCAATTTTTATTGCATGTCTAAGCAAATAAGGCTTTTTATTCCGAAATTTCAGAATTTTGTTTACTGTCGTTAATTTTTGGAAGGTCGGACTTTTGTCGTTTCAACTTATTGCACTTACTAAATTTACCACTAATGAAAACAGAAGCGGTCCAGAAAGCATTTCCGTAAACCGTAAACCGTTATGCTAAACCGTTAAGGTGGACGTCAAGTAATTTTGCTTCCTATACTTCCAATGGAAAAACTTTTGTACACATTTCTTTCACAATTATTGAGTTCTAAAGGATGAAAATTTGAACATCGATTAAAATAACTTCATATTATAACTTGGAATACTTAATATTTTCTGAAACATAACCATAATTACATAAAAAATCAATAACTTCTCCTTTGGTGGTGTTGGAACCAGAAAAAAAGATGGCGCGAACCTGTACTTTCATGACGTCAGTAGACAAACAAATGTTGGATTACATAAATATGGTTATGTTCTAGAAAATATTAAGTATTCCAAGTTATAAAATGCTATTTTAATCGATGTTCAAATTGTCATCCTTGGGAACGCATGAATTGTCCAGAAAAAACATGGCGCGACCTGTACTTTGATGACGTCAGTAGACGAAAAAATGTTGGATTGCATACATATGTTTTATTTTAGAAAATATTAAGTATTCCAAGTTATAAAATGAAGCTATTTTAATGGATGTTCAAATTTTCATCCTTGGGAAGGCTTGATTTTTGGGAAGAGAAAAAAATCGCAGGGAGCGAGGTTTGACAAATAGGGTGGCTGTCCCTACAAAGCAATGCTTAGCAAGAAACTACTACACGAGTTGCCCCATTTGTGCCATTCTCATGTAATGTCGGATTTTTTCATAGAGCTGCGCCCCTCAAACGCCGCCAAACTTGACAGCAGCATTCCTTGTTAATTATCTGGCCTGAGGGAGCGTATTCATCATGCACACTCCTTCATGATTAAAAAAAAAACCTATCAGCATTGTCTTAACATCGCTGCGACTCTGTCATGTGCTGTTATGGGTCTGGGACAGTTGTGAAGATTGGGCCTTAATTTCTGGGTCATATCTATACAACTACAATTCATCATTTTTAAAAGGTTTCATCGTTTTCGACGCACTCAAACAGGTCACGAGCAGCTTAAACACGCCCCTTTTTTTACTCATTCTTGCTTTTTAACACAGACGTATTAAAACGTTTTACGTGAGAAGCATTTGGTGCTATTTTCGTTATAGAAAATAACGAAAATTTCATCATTTTGTCTAAGAAAACTTTACCCTTATTGCATTTCGTCACTGACACCTACAAAAAGAACGCCGCAACTTTACTCAACTTCACTCTCTGCCATATCGTGTCCTTCTTGGTGTTGCATTTTGAGTGGCCAGCAGTGTAGATGTTGTCAGCTACTGCCCGTGCGTAATAGAAGGGGAAATTTTTTCCTGCTAAAAATAAGGCCGTAAATTGTTATTCACCCCAAACCATATGCTTCGGGAAAAGGTCGAAATGACAGTGTGTATTGATAATGGAGGTTAAGTTCCCTGTTTTCCATGGAAGGAAAAGAGAGTAGAGCAATGCGCTTGCGCTCTGCTACTTAAATGGTGATACCCTGAGCTTTGCTTACAAAAGGAGGACCAGCATGGCTGCAAAAGTGGAAAACAGCAGGGAAGAGCAGTTCCTCACTGACTGCTGATCGGGACGGTTTGTCTCTGGCAGGCGTACAACTAAAGAGCGATATAGGATTCCGTCCGTGCGGTTTGTAACTCATTGTTTGGAAGCCGCATTGACGACGAAAAAAGATCCAAGAAAATCGAATAAAACTTTGTTTTGAGATGAGACACCAAAAACAGAAACTAGAGAAATAAACTGTACATGAAGATCCCACAGCGACCATGTCGAGCGTCGTAATGTACATAAAAGAAAGAAATTGGAACTGAACATACATCGGTATGTTTAAGCATAATTACCATCACTCCAAAGACGGCTGATAAGAGCAAAAATCCAACCACCCCCACCGGAGGGAGGGATAGAGAGAATCTATGCAAGCCAAACATTTTGGAGGCAGTAAGAGAAAAACAGGGCATTCTCCCGTCACATCTGTTAGCATTTTGAAGGTGGAAGAAACAGCTCCGTGAAGAGGGACGGAAGCTATCTACTTTTTCCAAATAGTACGTCAGCTGCATACAAACCACCCTATTGAAGTTCGAAAACAGGAAAATCTGAGGCGGACCAGCAATGCGTGAGGAACACCTGCACCATACGAGTGACGACTCTATTAAAAAGAGATTAATATGGAAAATTTTAGCAAGGGAGGGTCTGATCCTAGGTCTTAAACAACCCTCAGAAATAGGAAGCTAGGAGATTTTGGCTAGAGTGCCCTACAGGAATTCACACGGAAGCGAGGCCGAAAGGAAAAGGAAGACGGCCCTATTTATATCAGGGGGGCCAGTACCCAAGGTCCAACGGCTTAACGTGCCCATCCGACGCACGGCAAATATTTAGTGGTTCAAGCCTTGGTATTTGCCTCTAGTAGATCCTGAGACTTTTTTTCCGTGGCAGTCACAATAGTTGACCAAACGGCGATAAGCTTCCCTACACGACTCCATTAGAGGCAGGTACGTGCTTTAAATCGGCGCCTGATAAAATGTTCACAGTGTTCCCGTTATGTACAATACTGGTGGCCACTGTCCCACCACGAAATGTTCGGCTACTAAGGATATCAAACGTCCCGGACTAAAAGTGTAAGCAATTCCATTCTGTTTTATTGTTACATCCCTACATGATTGAAATGTGGGTTCTGCCTCGATGGCTGTCGAGCAAAGCAACCGATTACTTGAGCACACCGCTGAAGACGTTTAAAAAACTGCGCTTAGTGGAATTAGATTACTTGAAATTGAAGCTAACGTTGCTTTTTGCTACTTGAATGTGTAGAAAGCAAAAATTGGTGACGATCACCGCGCGCGCTTACGCGTGTCTTTCACTACCCAGCAAAAACCGTCTTGCTATCCCAGCACTATGTTGCCGCTGCCAAACCGTCAATAAAATGTCCCGGCGGCCAACAGAAGGGCCAGCGGTTCAGGCCAACAGTTGGCACCCCATTAGCTGTCATATGCCACAACAAGGGCCATCAGTTGTCCATCACAGGCAGTAGCTGCCACAAGTGGCCCTTCAGCGGCCCTGCAAGCACGTGCCAGAAATGATGGCTAGTCTAATGTAGTCCGCTAGTTTGCCGGTAGTGGCATACGGCAACCACGTGACGTAACTGGTGGCTTGCCGAATTTTGCCCGCCAATTTCCCAGTAGTAGCCAAAAAAAAAAAAAAAAATCAAGGATAACCGCTGTTCCACAAAGCTGCAATTTTTCTTTCTACCCTTACGAAACCTGTGAATTACAGCACTGTGCTGGGGAAATTTTCTCAACAGACAGTAAACACGTCCGTTTGGATCAGGGTGGATACGAACCAGGGCCGTCGGCGTGAGAGCTGCGCTATTTACCGACCGGACTAATTTGCCACGCACGAACGCGTGCGTGAAGCTGTCTGTTTCGTGCGGAATGTGTAATCGAATGGTTCCCTCTTTCATTTTACAATATTGCGAGGTATTTTTCATAAAAGTCAGTTTCATATAATTCATAAGTTTATTTTTTCAACGTAACGACATTTTTTTCTTTTTACTTTAAGGCAACGTCACTCATTTTCAAGGTGTACATACTTAGAGTCGCGTTCCAAAGTTTTGTACTGTCCTTGTCATCTTGAAAGGATATTGTTGAATTAATATATATTTACCCGGGTTCATGTCACATTCTGTTACATTTTTAACGTTGTATCTTTCCTTTCCGTTGTCCGAAGCTACATTTCTTTTAAAGAGGAAAGATATTTTATTTCACTTCTCGTTATTTTTAGAAGCGAATTCCTCCCAGTCTTGTGTATTCAACCCATGAATGAGTACATAATATCCACATAGCATTGCTTTTTTTTCTTTCAAATAATTAATAAATTTTGTACTCGTATAATTCTTTTTTTTTCAACAAACTTTTTTAATGGTTTTCCAGAACATTTGTTTCAAGCGGTTTCAAACTTTTTCTTGTTATTCACAAACTCCATTCCATGAATTGTTATTCATGGGAATGGAGTGTGTGTATTTCATGGATGTAAATTAACAGTATAATTAATTCATACTATTAATTTACAGCCATGAAATACACACGAGCCATGAAATAGCCATGAAATACACACGCCCGCACGTGGCACGGTGCGTGCCACGTGCGGGCGCGCATTGTCCTGTTGAAACGTGGCCGCTGGCAGGTCCTGCACTTAAGGGAGGACTACAGGCTCCAAAACGTCGGAGATGTAGCGGTGGCTGTTGAGTGTACCGGCGATGCGCACCAGTAGGGTGCGAGTGTCATATCCAATTGCGCCCCAAACCATAACGCCAGGCGACGGACCGGTATGGTGTTGCATAAATCACGCGTCATACATCTCTCGCCGCGGTGCCACCACACGTGGATCCAACCATCGTGGTGTTGTAAGCAGAATCGGGATTCTTTGTAGAAGACAATGTCGTGCGATTCCGTAGTCTAGGTGAGGCGTTCAACGCCCCACTGCCGCGGCACTCGCCGGTGGTGTAACGTCATGGTAATCGGAGCAACGGGCGCCGTGCGACAAGTCCTCGCTCCTGCAGACGACATCCAACGGTACGTGCTGACACAGGTGGTTGCGCAACACACCCGAATTCCTGCGCTAACGTTCGTGATGTGGCGGTGCGAGCCGTCAATGCCCGCCCCACAACATGTCGGTCCTCTCGTTCGGTGGTGTGCCGCGGCTGTGGCAATTGCTCACGTCGGTCCGTCCGTCCCTCCTGCACCCACCGAATCCACACTCGCCTCACTGTGGCTGGATGTCGTCCCAAACGGGCGCCGATGTCTCGGCACGATAAACCGCTGTCGCGATATGCCACTATTCGTCCTCTGTCGAACTCCGAAACGTGCTGGAATGACTGCCGTATTCTGCGACGAGGCATCCGGAAGCTTCCCACGCACAGGTCCGGCAGCAGCACAGCACAATTCACTACCTTCTGTGCACCCTTCTTATAGTGCTTCTCGGTGACGTGGCGGGCGCACATGATTTACATATGCCCTTCAATGCTAATCGTTTGCATATCCTCTCGCGGGCGACGCATGCTGATAATTTCAGGATAATCGGATGCATCCTTCTAGGTGTTGCATTTTGTGGTGGCCAGCAGTGTATTATAACGAAGTAAATTTCTCCGTCATTTTTGTCCACCCATGCATTGAACCCGGGTGCCCACGTTCCGAAATAAGCCGCTCTCCCAACTGAGCTACGCGGACGTATGATTTCGCTGCTATCTGACTTTACCTCATGTGTGTCCTGCGGTGCAGGCACGTCACACTATACAAGCCCATTGTGACCTTTTGAGCCTTTCACTGGCACTTACTCTCTAGGTGATACCAAAAGGCGATCAAACATAGACGGGAATGAATGCTGCTCCTGAATTGCTCAACTGTGTATCCGTCCATTTTAATTATTCGCAAAATGATTAATTAAGTTATCCGCTCTTAACTGTTTACGAGTATTTGCATAATCCAACAATGTCTACCCTCCCTACTAATTACATAATTAGGAGGCAAATCTTGCATCAATAGAAATGTTAAAAAGGAACATTGTTTAAATATTTCAGATGAAAGACTTTACTCCCCCTTTTTGCACATCCACTTGACTTACATTTGCCTTCGATCTGTTTGCATGTGAACACGGAATTCAGCTACGTAGTTAGTTTTTGGAGTCACTGCAGTGTCACCACGCCAAGTCCCGGTGGGGAACTTGAGGGGCATGAATTTAGTTAACGATTTTCGATCGTCTAGATTGGCAACAATGACATTGGGTTTCCTAGTATAGGCGACCCAGTCTCATTGTTGGGACGTAAAAGCGTTGTGTTTCATATGAGCTCGTACGAGGTTGTCGCAAGAACTCATATGCCGCAAAGAAATTGAGTTTAAAAAAACTAACATATCAGTTTCATGTTTGAATAGGGGTATCTGTGAAGAAGGAAAACTGTTACTTTAAATTAAACCAGTACACAGACACTCGTACTCATTTGCAGAGCAGCGAGAAGAAAAACACGTTGTTTAAAGAAACAAATATGAAATTTCTTTTGGGTATATTTCTTAATTCAAGAACTATTTAATGGTGGAACCAGTTTAAATTATAATACGACATCTCTACAAAAAGAATTTATGGTTTAACTTGACAATTGTAAAACTACCAATATCCCTAACAATCCAACCAGTACGAGGTGAGCAAAAATATTTCATTTCTAAATCTTCACTGAATACTCGGCATGCAAGGGATTAAAATAAATGGATGATGTCTTACCCTAAATAGAACTTCTGCTGTGTTGCCCCGATCCGGCGGTAGAGGAAAGCGCTGGTTGTCTGGTGGCCGTAGGCTTTGACTGGTATCCTCCGTGGATAAAACACAGCCGGTAGTTATCTAAGATGTTTCCTTTACTTTTCATGGGTGTCTACACTTAATTTCTTCGCGACGACTGACTTCGGGAACCCGGCATAGTTAGGCATTTCTTGCCTACCGCTGACACTTCCGACCGACCGACGTTCTTCTCAAAAACAACTTCTCTCTCCGTCTCTCTCTCTCTCTCTCTCTCTCTCTCTCTGCGTAGCCCACTTCCAAAAAAAAAAAAAAAAAAAAAAATTCCAAGTTTCTCATTTTATTTTAGTTTTCGGTTTCCATTACCGCCCTGCTGCGAGGCGTGTCCTTAACTCGGGAAGACGTCCCTTGCACCTCCATTGGTTTCTGGATTCCCCCCCTCGTACGCAAGTGGACCGCTTGTCCAGTTGCTGCTGGATAGTGGATACTTTCGGCAGATGTTTCTCTGGGCCTGCTGACCATTTGCTGAGCTAAGCCCTTTAAAAATTTATTTGGCCGTAACTGTCACCCCGTTGTTGGGTTCTATTATCGTAGTGTCCGATAAAACCCTTTTTAAAACTTGAATACTGCTTGCAGGCACGTATGCTCGACTGAAATATGTTCTCCGACAACGCTCTTGGGTGACATTTATTGCCTAGCCTTATCTTCTTACCAACTTTAAGATTTCTTTCTTAAATTTCCGCCGTATAGCCGCCCTGCGCCATTGTTGTTACGGAAGCATTATGCAATTCGCAATGCTGTTGCTTCTTACATGACGGGAATGGAAAAAATACTTTTCGCCTTGTTTACGAAATTTTTGCACCTGGCCTGGCGTTTGCAATTTAGATCTCCTTTTCCCCGTGGAAGGGAAAATGAAGAAAAGAGAAGAAAAGAACCCAGCGACTCCCTATGCGGCCTGGGTTGGGATGATAGTTCGTGCACCTAATTTCCAATTAAGCAGTTACATAATTAAGTATGTTAATTAATTAACATAATTAAAACAATTAATATGGAATCTGAATCCCGAATTTGAGCATTTCTATACCGAAAGCAATGTGCCCGAAATTAGAATAATTGTCGCGGCAACAGCAGTACCGCTGTAGCATGCTAGCCATGTAAGGAAGTGACGCCTTGGCTTGCGATTGTGGAAAATTCTAAGCGTTTCAACGCTTAGAATTTTCCACAATCGCATAACGGAACTCCGGCAAGAAGTAAGGTAATAAGAGGGATGTAGCGAAGCAGTAATTCTTTCCAAAAACAGTTGAATAGGCAAGACAGTGTGCGGTCACGCATTATGGTGTATAAAAAAGTACTCCATCCATCGTCACATTTCTAAGTGATGGCGAAGAATGCTCAATCACACATGCTACAGAACACGCATATGTTATTAGTGATTGACAGTTTGCCCTTTAGGTTCAACTTTCTGTTCCTCTATAGCTTCGAAATCGAAATATCCATGATTTCTTTGTTTTTGAACGGTGCGCGAAATATCTTTGTAACAGATGAGTGCGTATCTCTACACTCAACTTGTTGAGCTTTTATTTGAGGGTGAACAGTAATCGCCAGATTCATCTCCAGAAATTACGATGAGTAAAATGTGCCCCCCCTCCTTGCAGTTTCCAAACGTTCATCACAAATTTGAAAGCAAATGCTGTCTGATATATTCCGTGGGATAAGTCTATTTCGATTTCTCTTCCCCACAACTTTAGTAGAACAGAAGTGTGAGCTTATTGTTCAGGAGCAGAGAACTTATATTTTTTTCTGCATGTGTGATTCTTCCAAGATATTTTAGAACTAGATGGGAAACGAAATGCTTTAAAAACTGGAGTGTGACGATAAAATAGGTCTTTTTTTACTAACATTAAGCTGATGTGCTAATGTTAGTCGTGATTTGTATATCGTTACAACTTTCTGGTAAACCTAGAAGAACAAGCTTAGTATTTTCAAATGACCGTGTGGTTGAAAGGACGTAGCTCCTGGCATTATCTTCGATAGTTTGTTCGCCCACCATATGTTGAAAATATAACCCTGCAACTCAATCATTTTCTTTTTAACGTGGCCACAGAGACACGGAAAAACTGGCTAGCAGCTGCTAACAAAAGTGATTACATCATCGACTTGGGCAGAACTGTGTCCATTTGTGCAAGGTGGTAGGAAATAGGTTTTCATTTACTCTGCAATATATAAAATGTTCAAATACCCAACAAAAGGTTTTTATTTAATCTGCAATGTGAAAAATGCTTAAATTTCCCAACATAAACTTTTATTTCCTACAAAGGTTGGAGATTTTCCAAAACAGTTTGTTTCATAAATAAGAACACTATTAATAATTTTTATGTATACAAATGCACGTAGCACTTGGTTTACGCAGCTTCAATTTACTCTCGTTTAACTTTTACGCCTCTGGCGTCTTGCGTAAGCTTTGTCCTGACGGCATTCTGGATTTGTAAGAGCCCGAAATTACTAGTTTGTATCAATAACAGAGAAAGTGACAGAGATAGCAAAGGAAATAAGACTAGATGATATAGAAGTTGGTGACGTAAATGATCTCTTTGAAGAGTCATGGTGAAGAGCTTTCAACAGAAGATTTAATAAAGCTAGCTGAAGAACTGTCCAAAGACACAGAAAGAAGTACAGCCGAGACTGCAATGCCGGTCAGAACTTTAACACTGAGATCAATGCTGCAAGAGGCTATTGCTCTTATTAATAAGGGCTGTGAGATCTTCTGTGTAGCAATGACCCCAAGTGGGTGACACAGCTCAATCGGTAAGAGAGGAATTCAGACAATTCTACAAATATACTACATCATATTATTAGAAAAAAAAAAAAAAGAAAACCAAACAGACATCTATTCCATCATTTTCAAAGAAGTAAATTTTTTTCCTTTGTCATGCAAGAAATAGGGATTACGCCATACAATACAAATTTTGAAGATGACAATCCGATATTTGGCGTAAATGTGACAAGGATGGCAAAAATACATTTACGCCAAAAATCGGATTGTCATCTTCAAAATTTGCATTATATGGCGTAATCCCGTATTTCTTTCATGATTTATCTGCTTCTCCGGGCAAACACGGGATAAGATTCTTAACCTCCAGATTCGCTAAACATGAATGCCGGTTGCTTCGGCTAGCGAATCCTGTGATGGTTAAATTCAAATTGATCGGAAACTTGAAACTTGGTCATTTTGGGTGGTGTAGTGATTAGCATACCCGGCTGTTTTCTGGGAGATGCGGGTTCGAGTCCCACTCCAGGACGATGGAAATTTTCAAGTTTTCGTATATTATCTTTCTTCCTTTGTTTTAAACATTATTATCTTAAACGTTATACAATTTTCAATAGGTAAATTTTATAAATGAAATATTTTCAAGTGTTTTGTGTTGATTACTGAAAATCTTGGAACGGAACCTAATGTATTTACATGTGTTGCAATCATATGTTTGCTTCGATTTTTGGGGGAAATCTCAGAAACCTAAACCGGGCGTAAACCGATTCTTACCTGCATAACATTTGGTTTCGAAGCCCGATTTAACTTTTTTGCTGAAAATTTATTCCGACATCTTAAAATTAATGTCACTTTCCTTTGTCACTCTTCGTAAATAATTTCAGCCTCCAGAACCTTCCTTTCCTCACTGTTACTCTTTCTATTAGTTTTCTGAAGTCGGATATTATGCCTTATGAAATCTTAAACACCGATATAATTATAAAGAGCTCTTACGTTATTTTCTCCTAACACTTTCATTCTTATTCTTCTCTTATCTGCAGTTTAATAGTCTGATGCCAGTTTCAATAAAGTTAAATAACTTACAATAGAACTAGTTTATAGTTAGTCATTACTTTTTGGCCTGTCTTTAAAAAAAGGTCGTGCTTATGTTATCGGTTTATCCGTCCGTCCGTCTGTAGACATCATATCTCTGCAACTATTAGTGTGATTCAAAAAATTATTTTTGCATTGGGAAGCTTGAAATATGCAAGTGATGATCCGTCATTTCGTTTTTGTTGTTTTACGATGTACAGTTTCGCCGCTAGAGGGCGTAAATGCAGATAATATCGAATTCAAAATACATTTTTATTCCATATATTTGCTTCTAAACATCCGACTGAACTAATTCTTATATCTTTCGATTCCATTTACTTTAAGTATAGTTCCAAATATTTGGAACTATACCTAAAGTAAATGGAATCGAAAGAAATTCCATATATTTAGAATCGAAAGAAATTCCATATATTATGTTCAACTGATGTGATTATTTCTTTCGATTCCATTTACTTTTTAAAATGTAGATAAAACTCTGAAACTTTCGATTAATGGAATCAAGAAATTCTATATATTTGCTTCAAAACATCCGACTGAACTAATTTTTTTATCTTTCGATTCCATTTATTTTAGGTATAGTTACTTTTTTAAGTCGCGCATAGATTTTACGCTTGGGAGCATAAAAGTACATTACGTTTTTCCCGATATCATTTCTTCTAAAACTCCGATTTGAAAAATTATTTCTTCAGCGGATATAGTTCCCGATGGAAAATCTTTTGCATGTAATTTCTAATTTTTGGTAAAGAATACTTTAGTCACCAGGGAGCGCAAGTGTTAATTTTTCCTTGTGATGTATTTGCCATAAAATCTGAGCTTCTAAGATCTCGATTGAAAAAATTTGTTCGTGCGCCGATGATACTCACATCGATAAACTTTTTCGGAATATTTTCTTCTAAAAATATTGAATAGTTTCTCCGCCAGGGGACGTAGATGTATATCTTATTTTTTAATATCTCTGCTTCTAATGGTCCTATTTGAAAAATTCTTTCTTTATGGGATAGCCTTTCCGGTGTGACACGTTTTTCACATAATTTCAAAAATTTCAAGTAATTCGTAGACTTTGCGCTAGAGGACGTAAAGGTAAATTGTGTTTCCCCCGCTATCTCTGCTCCTCCGATTTGAAACATTCTTTCTGCTCCGGATACAGCTCCTTATGGGAAACCCTTTGCATATAATTTCGAATTTTTGGTAAAAAATTGTTTGGCCACCAGGGAGGGTAAGTCTTAATTTCCGCTTCTGATGAATATCCAGAAAAATCTGAGCTTCTAAAATCTCGATTGAAAAAAAAATTCGTTTGTAGACCGGTACTACTCACGTCGACAAACCTTTAGGAATATTTTCTTCTCAAAATAATGCATGATTTCTACGCCAGGGGGCGTAGATGTATATCTTGTATTTGTCAATATCTTTCCTTCTAGGAGTCCGATTTGAAAAATTCTTTCTTTGTCGGATACTGTTTCCGATGCGAAATGTTTTTCATATAAATTCAAAATGTTCAAGTAAACCATAGACTTTCCGCCAGAGGGCGCAAAGGTATATTGCGTCTTCCTTGATATCTCTGCTTCTAAAACTCCGATTTGAAAAATTCTTCCTGTACCGCATACAGCTCCTGATGGAAAATGTTTTTCATTTAATTTCTGATATTTGGTAAAGAATGGTATAGCCACAAGGGGGTATAAGTTTTAATTTCTGCTTCTGATGTACTTGCAGCAAAATCTGGGCTTCTGAAACTCGAATTTTTTTTCTTGGACCGATACTGCTCATATTGAAAAAACTTTTTGAGAATACTTTCTTCCTAAAGTAATGCAGAGTTTCCTGCCAGGGGGCATATATGCATATCTTATATTTTTCCATATCTCTGCTTCGAAGAGTCCGATTTGAAAAATTCTTTCTTTGTTAGAGATCGTTTTCGCAGCAAATGTTTCAAATTTTTCTTAACGCACAAGGCTGCAACCAGAGGGCGTAACTTGACGTTTCCGTTTACAGCAATATCTGCGGGATTAAAAACCCGGTTGAAAAACTTCTTTCTTTGGTCAGATACTACAGTTTTCCATACCAGTTCCATTAATTTTGAAAAGCTTTGATAAACTTAATTTGCGTCAGAAAAGATTCAAAAGACGTGCTCATCACACTCGAAAATTCAGTGTCATCTTTCTTGTTGTCTGCTGTAGACGGTTTCCGGCATGATATCAATTATTTTTTCTTTCTTTTTTCATTTCAGAACTTTCCCCAAGCTTTGTGCAACCCCAAAGCCATGTTCGGCAGCTGAATATGAAAAGTCTTCACTTGTCCCTCCAAATGGCCGCAAACGAATTCTACATCGGCAAGGATACCGTGCGTTTGATTCTTATCGAAGATTTGAGAAAATATAAGCTGTATTCGCCCATCATATTGCAAGCATTGATGGAGGAATTAAAGGAGGAGCACATCGCTGCTTGTCGGTATTTGATTGTAATTGTCGACAGTCATTCAGCATTGAAAAAAAATCCCATCTTAACTCGTGATGAATTCTGTGCTTTGCATTTTATCCCAAAACAAAAAACACAATCAGCTGCATGGATTGGAGAAAATTCGCAGAAGAAATCCTGGTTCCAAAACGACCCAAAATGATGTTGGTTGGGATTTTTTAACTGGCAAAGAGTTGTGCACAAGGAATTTCTAACTGAAGGACAGAAAGTTAACTCTGAGTGTTACGGAAGAGTGATGCACACACTGTTTGTTGAAAAGAATTAGGCCGTTACGTCGCACGCGGCAGTGTCAGTTTACTGTTCCTTGATTTATGACAAAGCCTCTGCACATAAAAATCCCATCTTAACTCGTGATGAATTAACGAGTTAAGATGGGATTTTGGACATGAATTCACGGACATTGTCAAGCAATTTTTCGCACGTTTTACATTGCTTCACAATCGGCCGTGTTCACCGGATTTTGTACCTACTGATTATTGTTCGTTTACCAAATTTAAATCTTACATAAAGACACTATTTTGACCAAGTTTCAGATATCCAAACAGCGTGAGGAGAGAGATAAACACGATCCCACAGGCTCAGTTCTACAAAGCAATGCAGAAGATATGCGATCGTGCACATAAGTACATCGAGATAGGAGGGATGTGCTTTGAAGATTAAATGGTAGTAACCTTAAAGATCCGAAGAGGTGTGAAGAGGGAGTAAAAGAGAGTTCCACAAGTTTTGTTTCGTAGAGCGACTCCGAAACTCTGTACGATCTTGCAAAGAGATGTGTCGAATTAGAAGGGATGCACTTTGAAGATTAAATTGCAGTAATTTTAGAGATACGAAACAGCGTGACGGAAGAATTAAACAGGGTTCTACAACCTCATTTCTACAAAATACCGCAGAAGATGTACGACCGTGCAAAGGGGTTTATCGAGTTAGGACGGATATACATTGAAGATTAAATGGTAATAACTTAACATATCCAAAAAAGTGTGATGAGGGATATAAAGAGAGTTCCCCAAGCTCAGTTTAATAGAGCAATTCAAAAACTGTATACGACAGTGCAAGGAGGTGTTTCGAGTTGGGAGGAGTGTACTTTGAAGATTCAGTGGTAATAATTTCATAAATCCAGAACAGCGTGACGAGGGAGTTGAAGAGGGTTCCACTAATTCAGTTCCACAAAGCGACGCAAAAGATATACCACCGTGCAAAGAGGTGTGTGGATTTAGGAGGGATGCACTTTGAAGATTAAATGGTAGAAATTTTAGAGATTCAAATCAAAGTGACAAAGAAATTATACAGGGCTCCACAAGCTCAGTTCCACAAAGCAATTCATGAGACGTACAACCGTACAAAGAAGTGCATGTAGTTAGGCAATTTTGTGGAACTTACTCTTTGCAGTTTCCAATATGTGCTTTGAAGATGAGATAGAAATAATTTTAGATATCAGAAACCGCGTAATGAAGGAGCTAAAATGGGTCTCACAAACTTAGTTTTATAAAGCAATGCAGACATACGACCGCGCAAAGAGGTGCATCGAGTCAGGAGGGATGTGGTCTGAAGATTAAGTGGCAATGATTTTAGAAATCTGAAACAGCGTGGCGAAGGAATTAAACAGGGTTCCGCGAGCTTAGTTTTAGGAAGTAATTCATAAGATTTACGGTCGTGCAAAAAGGTGTATCGAGTTAGAAGGAATGTGTTCGGAAGATTAAATGGTAACATATTATTTCGGTTGAAATTTCGACTTTTTATGAGTGTAATTGTAAAACGTTTGACATACACCTTGTATGCAATTTTGTGGAACTTACTCTTGCAGTTTCCAATAAAATAATGGTTTCAAATGGCCGAGTGCATGACTTTAATCGTTAGTCTGAGAACAATTAAATGGTAAGGACGTGTGCGTGAAGCCTGCAGTGCATCTCTGGTATGATTTCGAATGTTTTCATGTTTTTTTCTGATAATGTTTTTCTCTACTATTGGTTAAGTATATTGATGTTTAAGTATATTGCGATTGGTTAGGTATATTGTGGATGTCGTGTTCATTTTTACAGTACTGTCTCTCTTTCTGCTTTCGGGGAAATCGGCGAAACTAAATAAGAAACGAGCGATACCAAAAGGCCACTGATACTCATTTGGACCATAACTTACAAAGAAAGAAAAGGTAAAATTCTACTCCAGAAAAAAATCGACTATCCAGAGCATTTCAGTTACACCTTCGGGTGTGATTTCCTCACATCTTTTAAAATACCTGAAATATATTTTCGTTCTGTTAATGATTTGTTCATTAATAAGTGCATTAATACATTACCAGTGTCACTGGGAGATATTAAGTGTAATTAACATGTCATTAAAGCTAGGTAATGAAAAAAGATTGACTAATGTTTCCAGTTCTCTGTTCCCAATAGGTAATTACTAAAATTGGTGTTAAAAAACACCCTAATGAGATGTCTTAATTCCTGATATCTGAAAATCGATTCCATTACGCAGTACAAAAGTACTTCGGATGTTTTGTAACACATTTAAGTAAATGAGAACGTATTATAAGATTAATAGATTTTTACAAGACAACTCTACTTACATAAGAGAAAAGTGATGTATTTATGGCATAAAAAAAAGCATTTGTTCAGTACTTTGTCGACTTTAACTGTTACGCGCATCAAATAAGATTCAAAAACGAAATAAATGTGTCAAGTTCAGAATAAATGTGTGGGTCAGCATTCAAGCTTTGAAATTTTGGATCTTCACTTCTAACAGCATGTGCATTAATTTCAATTACTATGCATCTAAATTCTATTGTGTTGTTTCGGAAAACGCTTTGTACACCTTTGTTTCTTAAGCTTATAAATAAAATGTTTACTGTTGGATATGTTAACATTTTCCCTTTTTAATCTTTTGATCATTTTTCTACTAACCAGTAAACATTAGCTATACTGTGTTAAAAAACCCGTAGAAATAATAAAAACTGAAGTAAGTTATTATATAGGGTATCAACAACAGGTGAAATATAGTAGAAGACATCGTATCTTGATAAAGTTAGCTGCTAAATACAGAATAATTATTCACAAAATTTCTCAAAGAACTCGCGAATCTCAGAAATCTTATTTATTTATTTACTTTCCCTGCGTTGTGCTTTTTCTTTCCAAATTATGTACGTTGCAGAACTTCCGTTTCTGAAATTTTTCGTGTTACTTGCAATGAAATAAAACCGTATTTCTCTGAAAGAAACAGAATGATACAACTGATGTGCAAATGAATAAACATCGTCATTATCGTTCTATAAAGTTGTCGATAACACAAATTATTTATTTGAGGGAATAATATCATTTTAATGTCGACTGCAGTAAGTCTGCGTAAAAGTTCGTAGATTTTTCCCTGATCTCCAGCAGCATGGTGTAGTTAGTGGTTACGAGTTTGAGCATGCAATTTCCACTCCTTTTAGGAATATATTGAGAAAGTCGTATCGTTGACCGATTGTGTTAAAATTTCACAAACACCCAGGCTTCTAAAAAATTTATTTTATTGACTGAGCTGGAATTTTCAACCGATTCAGCTTCGTCAAAATGAAAGTTGTGATTATTTTTATGAAAAATGTTGAGTTTGGTAATTAACGAGACATTTCTTCGCCCAAATCCTGTTTGCTTTCACTACTCATGAACGCAGATGCGCAAAGAATGGCATTCGCCGCGCACACAGTCCTATCAGAATAATATGACCACCTACCTAATAATGGGAATAACCACCCTTGACCCAGATGAGAGCGGCGAGACGGCGTGGCATGAACGAAATAAGGCCCTGGAAGGTTGCCCGAGGCACACGTGCCCATTCGTACTGCAGCACAGCAGAGAGGCCAAGGGAGAACAGAGACATCGCTACCGTGTTCCTAGAACCAGTCACGCAAACCCTTAGCGACGTGGCACGGCGCATTGTCCTGTTAGTAGACACCATCACTACCAGGGTTAACGTCCAACATGAAGGGATGCATGTGGTCAGTGAGGATAGACAGGTAGCCATAGGCGTTCAGGGACACATCTAGTGGTAACAGAGGCCACAGGTCATACCAATAAAACATCTCCCAGACATGCACACTACCACTGCCGGCCTGTACTGGACCGACAAGCGTGTCCTGGTATTGCTTCTGTTGTGTCTGGCGCGGTATCTGCCACCGTCCATCACTTCTGTGGAGTAGAAACCTCGATTTGTCGGAGAAGGCAACCTTTTTCCACTCTTCCACTGTCCAATGATGGTAGACCCATACGAACTGCAGGCGTCGTTGCCGATGGACCTTGATTAACATGGGTGCCTTGAAGCAGCGTCGACTCCGGAGACCCATGCGTAACAAGGTTCGATCTACTATTATCGGGGACACCCAGCAAAACCACTTGTTGGGCCAGCACTGTCCTAACACTATGTTGCATTACATGAGCCGTCAATAAAATGTCCCAGCTACCACCAGATGGGCCAGCAGCTGGCCTACAGTTGGCATCCCATCAGTTGTTATACGCCAGAACAGGGCCATCAGTTATCCATCACAGTCTGTGGCTGCCACAAGCGACCCTTAAGAGGCTCTGCATGTACGTGTCATAAATGATAGCTAGCCAAATGTGGTCCGTCAGTGTCCCGGCAGTGGCAGCCTGTAGTCACGTGATGTAACTGATGGCTTGCCGAATCTTGTCCGTCAATTTCCCACTAGTAGTAAATAAAAAAATAGATAATCGTTGTTCACCAAAAGCACACACACAACTGATTTTTTCCCCACCGAAACTCATACATGATGTTACGGCGCTGAGGAAATTTGCTTACAGGTCTACTTGCTTACCAGGTCCGTCAAATCGAACCAAGGACTACTTGCTTACCAGGACTACTTGCCAACTCTACTTACTTTTGGACAACTTACCAGGACTACTTGCCACTTGCCACTTACCAGGACTACTTGCCACTTGCCACTAACCAGGACTACTACCTAGCTTACCAGGTCCGTCAAATCGAACCAAGGACTACTTGCTTACCAGGACTACTGCCCAACTGTACATACTTTTGGACTACTTACCAGGGCTACTTGCCACTTGCCACTTACCAGGACTACTACCTAGCTTACCAGGTCCGTCAAATCGAACCAAGGACTACTTGCTTACCAGGACTACTTGCCAAGTGTACTTACTTTTGGGCTATTTACCAGGACTACTTGCCACTTACCAGGACTACTTGCCAAGTGTACTTACTTTTGGGCTATTTACCAGGACTACTTGCTAAGTGTACTTACTTTTGGGCTATTTACCAGGACTACTTGCTAAGTGTACTTACTTTTGGGCTATTTACCAGGACTACTTGCCACTTGCCACTTACCAGGACTACTACCTAGTTTACCAGGTCCGTCAAATCGAACCAAGGACTACTTGCCGCTTACCAGGACTACTACCTAGCTTACCTAGTCCGTCAAATCGAACCAATGACTACTTACCAGGACTACTTGCCGAACCAAGGACTACTTGCCACTACCATCGAACCAAGGACTACTTGCCACTTACCAGGACTACTACCTAGCTTACCTAGTCCGTCAAATCGAACCAATGACTACTTACCAGGACTACTTGCCACTTACCAGGACTACTACCTAGATTAACTAGTCCGTCAAATCGAACCAATGACTACTTACCAGGACTACTTGCCACTTACCAGGACTACTACATACCAGGACTACTTACCAGGACTATGGATCGGACTGACACCGAACCAAGGACTACATCTGTGTGAAGCGAATGCTCTAAGCACTACACTAGTTTGCCACGCGCCCCCGTCCGCTTGGAGGTGAGCCTCTATCCTGCGCGATGTGGAGCTAGGGATTCTCTTATTAATTTCGCAATATTGCGAGTTCGTTTTCGTTAATGTACGTTTCATATAAATAACAAATTTATTTTTTCAACGTAACGATTCTTTTATTTAGTTTAAGGGAACTTCACTCACTTTCAACGAGTGTACCAACTTAAAGACGTTTTCCAAAGTTTTGTGCTGTCCTTGTGGTCTTGAAAGGCGATTGTTTCATTAATATATTTACACATTCATGCCATATTCTGTCACATTTTTAGCATTGTATCTTTTTCTCCACGGTCCGAAGCTACATTTGTTCTAAATAGGAATGATATTTTATTTTACTTCCGGTTATTTTTCGCAGCGAATTTCTCTAATCTTGTGTATTCAACGCATAGATGCGTACATTATATTTACATAGCGTTGCTTTTTTTTTTCAAATACTAGATAATTTTGTAATGAAAATATCCATTTTCTACTCGTATAGTTCTTATTTTTTTCCCACACAAAGATTTTTTTAATGTCTTTTCAGGACTTCTGTTTGAAGCGGTTTAATGTATGAAGATTATACAGAACTTATTTCTTGTTATTCATGGGAATGTACTGAGTGTGATTTATGGCTGTTTGTATTCTCGATTCTCCGTATGTTAGGGCAAACATTTTGCTACGAAATGAGTTCCTATAAATACACGAGATTAATTTATTATTTCTTACAGTTCATTTATTATTTATATAATTTTCCTCAGACGGTAATCTTCGTGGACGCGGCACTTCATTAGGAAATTAATCCGTCTCTCTACATATGACTCTTGTTTTTTAACATCCATTAAAGCAACACGATGGCGAGGGCGTCGTCTTCAACTAACTGGTACCACGAAAGACTGTGCACGCGTTCTTTCAGTACATGCGCAGTCTTACTGTTTCCACCTCCTGTTGGTGATGCTTTGGTTGCCAGCTACTGGCCTCTAGTGGTACTTGGGTGGAGGCCCGTAGTTCGCGGCGATGCTTCAGGGCCATCAATGGCTGCCCATTGATGGCGCTGCCACCAACGGATCGCTATCGTACCGTGAGGGGCAGATTTGAGCCAGCAGTGATCCATCACTGTCAGCTGGTGGCCAGCAGTTTACCAACACATGTGGTTTTTCTGCGACGTACCTGAGAACCCCAGCATTCATTTGAGTGGCCAATTGCTGCACATTTTTGCGTCGATTGTCCTTTACCAGTCGACAGAGACGACGTTCTCCTCTGGGGTCGATGGCCTTTGGGACTCTACAGTTATGACGTCAGGAGGTACTCTGTGTGCCAGTGTTCCATTCATGGTACACCCTTACGACAGCACCTTTGGAGCAACCGATGAAGTCTGCTATTCTTGGGGCGGTAGCGATCATCATTCCTTCTTGAACGTCAGTCAAATCACTACCTCTACCTATTGTGCTCACGTGACGCACTATGGCTCATCTGTCCTGGCCGGCCGCTTACATACACGTGTTGTTGACCTTGTCACTGCACTCTGTGACGTGCATGGACGGGTACACTGTGATTCCGGGGGCGGTCATATTATTCTGATAGGACCGTGTATTTTATTGCAGCCATACTTATAAAAACATTCCGATCTTCCTTCGTAACTCACGTTCCAACCTCCAAACTTACCGGACTTCGAGAAAATTCCTGCGTAGGTGACATGAATTGAGGTGATATATACTGTGTATATGCAACACCCTCTTACGGAAACAAGTCCAGCTTCTTCGCCTTAGGGTCCCGCGGCTACAATTGGGCATTCGATATGACTTTGAAAACATCTTTGGGCAACAAATGAAACTTACCGATGCATGTAGAATACGATAACAGAAAAGATGTAGCGTTTTAAAATCTATGTATATAAGTACACTGATGTGCAAAAATAAAGGACGAAGAGGAGAAATTAGCATAACAGTGGAACGAGCAGGCAGAACGGACCGAAACACCACTCAGGAGATAAACTAGGGTCTGGTACGGTAGGGCATGCGCATATATGCAGCATGACGTGGGGGGGATGGTGTCGGAAGGGTATAAAGCACACGGGCAGTGTACGCTCAGCAATTCGGTGTACGCTATTGCACGGTGTACATCGGTTTGAACGACGTCGAGTCGCTGTCACCGTATGATAAGGCCAACAGGCAATCCAGTGGACGACATCTGGATGACTTTACCCGAGGTCGCGTCATTGGGAAGTTCGAAGATGGTCGAAGTGTAACTAGTGTGGCCGACGAGTTCGGGATCGCACACAGCATCGTTTCACGAGCTTGGAGAGCATTTCAAACGACAGGAACAGCTGTCCGAGAGTTTAGTAGTGGTCGTCCGCGAGCAACCACGGCGGCGGACGACCGGTATATTGTCCTACAGGCGAGAAGAGACTGACGGCAGATAGCGGGAGAAATCGCAAGGCACATGCAAGAAAAAATGGGACGTCCGTTATCGCGTTTTACCGTGGCCAGGAGCCTACACTAAGGTGGTCTATTTGCACGACGACCTGTACGGTGTGTGCCACTAACGCCTGCTCATCGAAGACGGCGGTTTTGTGGTTCCAGGAACACAAGAACTGGACACATCAGCAATGGGGTCGAGTTCTCTTTACGGATGAGTGCCAATTTAGTCTGACGAGCGATTCTGGACGCATACACATCTGTAGAGGGCACGGAACACGCAATCACACCTCCAACATCTTTGAAAGGGACCGGTTTGGAGGTGGCGGAGTTCTCGTTTGGGGCGGTATCATGCTTGGTATCCGTACTGACCTCCACATCTTCCAAGGAGGTTCAGTCACTGGTGTCCGCTATCGTACCTAGGTTCTTCTGCCTCACGTGCGTCTGTTTAGAGGCGCTGTGGGTCCTGAGTTCCTCTTCATGGACGATTACACTACACCTCATCGTAAAGTGGCTGTCACATAGCTGTTAGAGAGTGAAGATATTCAACGCATGGATTGGCCCACAAGGTCCCCGGACCTACATCTAATCGAAAACGGTTGGGACCTTCTCGGGAGAGGCTTGCCATCACGTCACCAGCCGCCAGCAACGATTCCGCAGCTGCGATTGGCGCTACAAGAGGAATAGGCCGCGATGCCTCAACAGCTCATTGACAACCTCGTCCTCAGCATGGACAGACGTTGTAAATCCTGCAACGCAGTCAGGGGTGATCATATCTCCTACTAGAGACTGGATTTTTCTTGGCAGCCGCCTGTCACATGGAAGTTTCTGTCTTCTGTCTAGTTGTGCTGGATGCTACCTTTTCAATAAAGTGCGTTTGCATCCTTTGGATTCCTTGTTTGGACGGTTTTGCTCACTTGCCCCATATTCTTACATCTTGGGGATCTTATGGTATGATTTGAGTCGACGTGGAGCACTTCTGCACGACGTTACATTCGAAAAACCGTCTCGTCCTTAATTTTTGCAGGCCAGTGTACATCAAGTACAACGTTCCTGTAGTATCATTTTATCGGTCTGCCCGTCTATCTGTGGATAGTGTAACCATGCATTGTATTGGAAAAAATCTCTCTCATTCATATTACTCCAATTATAATTATCATTCATGCTTTTTTGAATTTTGTTTGCGCAAAGTCGTTCCGCTAGAAATTATATTTTGCAATTTCCATAAATTTGCGCTTAGAAGACGGATTGCGAATATTGTTTTGCCTCGATTTGTTAAAAATTACTGATTATGTATGCACTTTTTTATAAACAGTGTCCTAAATATATGAAGGAAATGGATGTTTGTGCCATTTTCCTAATTATGCCAATTTCGCAATGTTTAATTGCTGGTACTTGTATCGGAAAGATTCAATTTTTAACGGGTAGCTAGAATATTGAGAAAGTTTTGCGTCAATTTTTTTGGCTTTCCTGATGTTCAGTTCTCCACATTGCACATTTTGGAGAACCAATTTACTCACTAGGAATATTTAGGGATCTTTAGGTGAGATTGGAAAACACTTGATTTTAAGTCACGTATTTGCTTGAGTGACCACGATTTTCCACACGTTTACTCTTTTCCTGATGGATAAACTTCGTACTAGGCTGCAAAAGGATAAATTTGCTGTAGCATGGCAAATTGTCTTTAAATATAAGTTGCTTTATTATTCACATTTGAAAAATATAATGTGATTTATTTATTTATTTCCTTGCCAACGTTCTGTATTTACATGCTAAACAGTTCCGAACACAATACTGAAATTCCTTTAGTATTCTTAATATATGGAAATGGATGCATTGTTTTAAGCTAGGCAATCAGTTCAAGTTACAGAAAGAACATTTTAGCGTTTCTTGTTGCAGATCTCAAACACTTCTATCGATTTATCTGGGAGAAACTGTGTTCGATTTATGCAGTTTTACTTTCAGATATTTTTCCCGGAGTATATTGCCGTATTGATCGAGGAGTACTTGTACCTGAATTCATTCCAGGTATTTGTAACCAGCTTCTGTGTGTTACATAGGCGATCAATTTTACATATCGGAAAAATAAAGAAATGCGTTCCTTTGTTACTCGACGCGAATCACATACTGTAGATTAAATGCGATATCTTTTATGATTCGGTTTCCTGGTGGGGTCTTTTCCGTACTAGACGCACCTCTTAAGAAATCTGCCCCAACTTTCAAATTCTTTCAAAAATTCACGAATTCAGTCTAAATGTCATTACACATTGCCAGTACAAATTTAGAATGAATCTGTTCGTATATACAACTGTATTTAAATTAATACAGTACAACCCGCTTATAATGATCCCGTATTTAGCGGGATCTGGGATTTAACAAGCAAAACAGGAACTTTTGTTTGGTAAAATGTTTATTCAAAACGAATTTGATCGTTTTCAAAGAACAAAATTTAATGAAGTTCCCTGATTTAAAAGCTAAGATGACCACTTTTAACAAGCAAAGCAACAACATGCTGGTGAAGGAAAGCTAAGATGACCACTTTTAACAAGCAAAGTAACAACATGCTGGTGAAGGAAAGCTAAGATGACCACTTTTAACAAGCAAAGTAACAAAATTTAATGAAATTCTATATTTAACGAGGCCGAGAAAATCTGCTGCTTACTGTCCTGGAATAGAAGAGTAGAAATGGCGGCATAGAAGACGAAAGTGCAACAGTGCAAGAGAATCCTGGTTTGCTAGCGGAAGGATGTTGATAGAAATGCAATGGGAAGGAGTACATGAAAGGCTCAACAAGCGAATTATGCAAGAGCAAGAGACTCTCCCGGCCACCCACTCCAAGGGGCTATAGCGTAGATTTATTGCGTCAGTAGAGTGGAAAATAAGTCACCTGCTCCCAGACGAAATAGGATGAGTTGGGCGACGCACAAGTAAGGATTTCTGGGAGGCAACTGCTGAGAAGGATGGAAGAAATACGGAATATGAATGTCTCCACAGGGCAAAGAGGAAATAACAGTCCCTGGAATTGTGTTCATTGCCACTTTCACCGTCCCATTAAGCGTTGCATTAGTAGGATCTGTGCTGCTTTTTCTGTAGTTAAACTGCGGTTAGTTTTACGTGGCCGTCAAGTTGAATATGCTTCAAAGGTTTGATAAAATAATTGTTGTACTGTGTAATTGATTAAATCTTTCAAACATATCCAATCGTTATGGATATGTAATACACCGATCAGCCAAAATATTAAAGCCACGTGTGCGGTATGAAAATAAGCGCGTATGCAGCCTATCAGCGTTACGTGCCAAGGCATCACCCCTAATAGCTTAACAGGCCCGCGCACCAAACATCGGAAGCTGCGTGACGTAGGGGAGAGTAGACTGATGTCCGTGGTGGGTGGTCGAGCATGCATGTGCTGCTCACTCTGTGTAAGCGAGACTGTCGATGTGCATGGTTGTTCTTGTCAAATTGTCAACTAAGTTTATTTTTATAAAGGGATATTAAGTGTCTGAACTCTAAGGTAAGTGTAATTATTATGAACTGTTTTAACATGTTTGCACTTCCATTTTAAGGGTCAGTATTACAAATGTTAAATGCACAAACGTGTGTATATCAATTTTTAAGACGCTGATGCTAAAATTGGTATGAAATGGTTCGATGCTGAAACTGGTGTTTCGGAAATTTAGTGATTCTGCCATGTTCCTTTTGTTAAAGTTTTGTCCCTTTGTCACAAAACATGAGAGGCCAGTTACATCAGAGGCATGCATCCTGTTGTTGATTATAAACAAAATTTAGAGCAAAACTAGGTTTCCGATTTCTGGGCGTAGAGCATAACATAATTAAAGATGTGATATTGCTGTTTCCTTGGTACTTCGTAACAATAATACAACTTCCATTAATTAACATTGACATGAAACACGACATGTGATGACTGTCTTTTTTTTCTTGTGTAGTAGGAAATTTTATTACAAACTTTTTTATTTTAAAATTTAGTTACCATGCACAGGGAATTAGATGTTTTATTTACCTGCCTAGACGAATGAATTACATGCTCTGGGCATCTCGGGTATGGTATTTTTAAGCCTTGGATATTGTTATTTTTAAGAGAAACAAAAGTACCTGGATCAACATGAATCTACATATTGTGGAAACTATGTTCTAAACAAACAAGATTTTAAAAATACAAGTAGAATTATATACTCGCTTTTTTTTGTAAACATTTGCTTAAAATGAGAGATCAACTTTTTATTCATTTATCTAGACATCTGTTTCCAGACTTCCAGCACTGTGTCTTCACAAGCTACAGCTATAATAACTGGAACTAATATATCTCATATTATCCGATAACTACTGGAAAGTGCATCCAAACGTGGGGGTGGGTGTCAATTTTTGTATAGGGAAAAACTTCTTTAATCCTTCATAGAATTAATTTTGAAACCAAAATCATAAAAAAAGGAAAAAGGCAATCTTTTTCAATAGCTTTAGTAATGACAAAACATGTGTGCAAAATTTTATACCATTGCTTTTTATAGTTTCTTAGAAAATGGTACATCAAGTTAGTCAATTTATAATGAAACATGTACATCTTTTAAAATACGTCCTATAGTACCAAAACAATCGCATAGATTTATTCAGTACAATCACTGCATGTGCATTTGACAGGTTCTCTAAAAATATAATAATTATCTGAAAAAATACTTTAAGAAATTGTTGGAACAAATTTAAGATTTTCTTAGAAATGTGTCTTTGAAATTCTTCAAGAAACAGCTAACGGACACATAATCAAATTGTGTTTGTGATACACGAAGAACTACACAACCATAATTATTTGTACATTGGCAGTTTTCCTGAATACTTCTTGAAAATCAAATTTCAGGAAATTTCTGCCAATAAGTTACTAGTATTTTTCCAGGTAAAAAGAAATGCTTATATTGTGGATCCAAATAGTTTTGCTTAATGCTACTAATGTACTTAATACAGATGTGTTGAACTTTGACAAGGTAACTTTTTTTGAAATAGTGCTCTGGAAGACAAAAATGATAAACTTTATATTTGCTTATCAAAATGAAGTTGTCCAAACACGTTACTAGATGGTACTAAAATTAGGAAAACTTGTTATGTCATTATTGTACGTTTAATAATGTAACAATTGCATAATTTTCTTGAAATCTTAATTTATTTGATGCAATCAGGGGATCAAGCAGCAATTTACTGTATGTATGTTAAAACGTGTTTTATTGAGCCTTTGGTAATAATTAAAAAACAGAAAAAAATTCAGTTTTTCTTGACCTTTTTTTATATGTTAGTGATCACGGATTGCATATAAATTGCTAGTTACTGTCTGATGTGAAAATACATTTTCACTAAAGGAATTATTTCATTACTAAAATTTTCATAGTCATAAGTTTGCAATGAATGAAATATCTGATTCCTTAAATTAGTCAATCGACATCTTTTGAAACGACGGCGATACTTCGTAATGGACCCTCAAACTAATCTTTCAAGTACAAGAACGATTTGTTCACAAGTACAGGAATCATTCGGCTAACTATAAAGACACTATAACTTCAAGTGAAACTACGACAACAGTTTATAATTTCGATTATAGGAATGGTTTATCACTTCCAGTGAAATGACAGTGATTCTTTCATTAAGTTGACGAATCTGTCTTGCTTACCTTTTCAAGTCGAAATTATTGCTACGCTAAATTTTACGCTGTAATTTCTTTTTCTTCTGTATTTTAAAAGATTATTAAACAGACTTGTTAAATCTGCAGTTATTTAAAAACTAACACACAAGTTCTTATTTAAATGCAGTGAAACTCTAAAAGAACGCACAACCTGTAACGTACCAGGAGATGTGACGTACCTGCCAGAAGGACGCACACGACATAAAGGCAGATAGGAATCAGAATAAAATGTCCGCGTAGCTCAATTGGTAGAGCAACTTATTCCGGAATGAGTGGACCCGGGTTCGAATCCCGACGTAGACCAAAAATAACGGAGAAATTCACTTCGTTATAATGGCGCCCGAACTATCCGGATGACCCGACCGTTCAAAATCTCGCATTGGTGTGATGTTATTTCCACACCGCGAGATAGGAAAAATAAGAGAATCCTTTCTCCAGCACTTCGAAAAAAAAAAAAAAAGGGGGAAGATGATGTAACGTACCAGGAGATGTGACGTACCTGCCAGAAGGACGCACACGACATAAAGGCAGATAGGAATCAGAATACATGTCCGCGTAGCTTAATTGGTAGAGCAACTTATTCCGGAATGAGTGGACCCGGGTTCGAACCCCGGCGCGGATAAAAATGACGGAGAAATTCACTTCGTTATAAACCTTATTAGTTGGTGTACGTAAAGATGCGTTCGTTTCGCACATCGCCGTAATACTCCTCTCCGCGACTACGGACTACTCTAGTGACGTCACAAATCAGTGATCGGGCCTGTTAAGCTATAAGGGGGTGATGGCCAAGGCCGCAATTGATATATATATATATATATACACTGACGGAAAAAAATCCCAACACCAAGAAGAAGTTGTGTTAGATAAACGACAGTTGGTAGGCGGTGAGAGTACATCGGTAAGATGACGTCTATGCAAATTTCGCACTCGGCGCATACGTGTGGTGCTAGTAGCGCCCCTCGGAACATGCAAAGCAGGTTTGCTGTAAACACGCGCTGTAACGTTCGTGAGCGTTAGTTATCGTTGAGATTCGTCGTAGGGTGTTGATGTTAGTCAAGAATGCCTTTAAGAAGACGAAGAAGCCATTATCAACAGCTCACGGAGTTTGAACGAGGTCGTGTAATAGGGCTACGAGAAGGTGATTTTCTTTCCGCAATATTGCAGAACGACTTGGCAGGAATGTAGCCACTGTGCAAGATTGTTGGCAGCGGTGGTCAAGGGAAGGTACTGCCTCAAGAACACCGGGTTCCGGCTGGCCACGTGACATTACTGATAGGGAAGACCGCCGTGTACGGCGTATGGCCGTTGCGCATCGTACCGCGTCTGCGGCAGCAATTCGAGCTGCAGTTGCCACCACAGTGACACAACGAACTGTTACAAATTGGTTACTTGAAAGACAGTTCCGAGGTAGACGCCCTGTAGCATGCATTCCACTTACTCCAAACTACTGCCGTTTGCGACGACTGTGGTGTCAAGCTAGAGCTCATTGGAGGACGGAGTGGAGATCTGTTGTGTTTTCTGATGAAAGCCGGTTCTGCCTGGGTGCCAGTGATGGCCGTGTGTTGGTTAGAAGGAGGCCAGGTGATCGCCTGCAAACAACCTGTCTGCGGCCGAGACACACTGGACATACACCTGGAGTTATGGTCTGGGGAGCAATTTCCTATGACGGAAGGAGCACTCTCGTGGTTATCCCACGCACCCTGACGGCACAGTTGTACGTCGGTCTGGTGATTCAACCAGTTGTGCTGCCATTCATGAACAGCATTCCAGGGTTTGTTTTCCAACAGTATAACGCTCGCCCGCACACCGCTGTTGTAACCCAACATGCTCTACAGAGGGTCGACATGTTGCCGTGGCCTGCTAGATCACCAGATCTTTCACCAATCGAGCACGTATGGGACATCATTGGAGGACAACTCCAGCGTCATCCCAACCAGCATTAACCGTCCCTGTATTGACCGACCAAGTGCAACAGGCATGGAACTCCATCCCACAAACTGACATCGACACAATGCATGAACGTTTGCGTGCTTGCATTCAATATTCTGGTGGCTACACCGGTTACTAATGTACCAGCATTTCACATTTAAAATGGCTCTTCTTGTGCTTAAAATAAGCTGTGATCTTGAAACCTTAATCGATTAAATATGTTACCTAAAAAAATGTATTGCAGCCTTTTCATTCTTCTACAACTATTTTTTCGTGGTGTTGGGATATTTTTTCCGTCAGTGTATATACACACTGGGATGTAAGGTCAGGTGATGCGTAATATCACAGCCTCTCCTTGACAAATGTCAACCCCGCCTTCTCGTGGTGCATCCTGTTCCCACTAAAGGGGCTCTGACGACCGCCAATAGCGGTATAACTATACCTTCGTGATTAGAGGAAATGCTATCCCACACTCACCAACCCGCTTGGCCAGCGTAATGAGTTATGGCCAAACCCCTCCAAAATGACTCCACAACTTAAATCTTGGCATTCAGTCTCCGGCAGCTGGAATGCACCTGGCCAAGGCAGCGGCCAGTGCGACATGAAGGCAGAGGGTGCTAAGAATACCCGGAGGACCGGACTAGGCTGCCATCTCATGCTGACCTTGGCTACGTATAATGGACGCTCCCTATCTTCTGATGCAAGGCTTCTTGAATTGGAAAAGGAACTACAAAGAATCAAGTGGGACATCGTCGGGCTAAGTGAGGTAAAGAGAAAAGGAGAATATCTCATTGAACTGAAAAGTGGATATCTCTTCTACTATCGTGGGACAGATACTGGCAGAACTAGTGGTGTTGGATTTATAATAAACAAGAAACTGAAGGATAAAGTTGTAGAAGTTGAAAGTTCCTCTGACAGAGCTGCACGACTCGTTATCCAACACTCGAGAAGATACCATGCTCAGATTATTCAAACTTATGCACCCACCACAAGTCATATTGAAGAAGAAATTGAAGAATTTTATGAGGAAATTCGTCATCTAAATAATAAAGGTAAGCAGCACTTGAAGATAATTATGGGAGATTTCAATGCAAAAATAGGGCAACGGCAACAGAATGAAACTTCAATAGGTAAATTCGGTCACGGCAACAGAAACCAGCGTGGAAATACTCTCGTTGAGTTTGCACAGGCAGAAGGGTTTTTCATCTTGAACTCCTTTTTCAAGAAAAACTCACACAGGAAATGAACATGGAGACATCCAAATGGGACGACAAGTGAAATTGATTTTATTATGTGTAACAAAAAAATTCGTCATAGAAGACTGCAATGTGTTAAACAAGTTCAACACAGGTAGTGACCATAGATTGGTGAGATGTAAGATGCACCTCAACACTAAACTCGAACGTAGCAAGCTCATAAGACAAACAAAATGAATTGACATAACCAGCCTTAAAATACACCATAATACCTTCAAGTTGGAACTGAAGAACAGATTCTCTGCTTTAGAAGGCCTAACATCGGAAGAAGTGGATACTTCTGAAGTTAACAGAAAAGTAACGAAAGCTCTTATGGAAACAGCAAAATTAGCTGGGTCTAAGAACAAGTTGCATGCGAACAAATTATCAGGAAAAACCCAAATGTTGATGCAAAAAGAAGAGACATGAGGACAGCTAAAGAAGATGTGACTTCCAAAGTGGAATATATAGAGCTATGCAAGACAGTACGAAAAAGTATTATAACGAAGTAAATTTCTCCGTCATTTTTATCCGCGCCGGGGCTCGAACCCGGATCCCCTCATTCTGGAATAAGTTGCTCTACCAATTGAGCTACGCGGACGTTTTATTCTCATTCCTATCTGCCTTTATGTCGTGTGCGTCCTTCTGACAGGTACGTCACATCTCCTAGTACGTTACAGTATCACTGAAGACGTAAGGAAATTCAACTGTGAACTAGTGAGGAAAGCAATTGAAAACAACCAAAGCCTAAAGATAGCAAAGGGACATCTCAGTAAGGGAAGAAAACAGATTATGGCACTGAGAAAAGAAGATGGTTCTGTAACAAGAAATAGAGGCAAAATTTTGACAAGAGTGGAAGTCGACTACTCCAAATTATATGAAAGGGATGATACATGTACTCCAGACATCATGAAAGATACCAGTACCAGAGTTCTTCCAGTCCTCCCAGGAGAAGTTGCACATGCAATCAAGAACATGAAGCGAGGAAAAGCTCCAGGAGAAGATGGAATTACTGTAGACATCATACAAGAAGGAAGTGGTGAAATCGAAACAGTACTCTCCCAAAATTTTCACTCCGTGCCTTAATGAAAGGAAGATTCCTGAGGATTGGAACAACGCTACAACGATCCTGCTACATAAAAAAGGTGACATTAAGGATCTCAGGAACTACAGAACTATCAGCCTCCTATCAGTGGTTTATAAAATCTTCACTAAAGTTCTTTCACACCGCTTGAAGGTAACACTGGACATGGCTCAACCGAGAGAACAAGCTGGATTCAGGAGTGGCTACAGCACAATAGATCATATCCACGTACTGAGAGAACTAATTGAAAGAGCGAGGGAATATGAACTTCCATTGTGCATGGCTTTTATCGATTATGAAAAAGCCTTTGATTCGGCGAAACCATCAGCAGTTACAATGGCTTTGAAATCCTGCGGTATTGAAGTTTCATACATTAATATTATTAATAACATCTATGAAAATGCAAGTGAAAAGATTCGGCTGTTTGAAAATACAACACACATAGAAATTGGAAAAGGAGTGAGACAAGGTGACACCATATCTCCGAAGTTCTTTAATGCTACATTGGAAAATGTCTTTCAATCACTGAACTGGTAAAACAAAGGGATAAAGATTAATGGAGACTATCTAACCCACCTTCGTTTTGCTGATGACGTAGTAATCTTTGCAACTACCCCATCAGAACTGCAGAGTATGATCCAGGAAATTGCTGACAAGAGTAAAGAAGTGGGATTAAAAATGAACTTTCAAAAGACAAAAGTGATGTTCAATGCTTTTACAAGAAATGAAGATTTATCGATTGATGGACAAAAGCTGGAGATAACAGGCACTTACGTTTATCTTGGACAGCAGATATCAAGGGAAGGTCACATTGATGAAGAAATTAATCGGTGTACAAAACTTGTCTGGAGATCTTTTGGAAGAAACAGCATAATTTTCAAGAGCAATATGCCATTATGTCTTAAAAGGAAAGTGTTTGATCAATGCATTCTTCCAGTGCTTACGTATGGTGCAGAGACGTGGACCTTAACTAAAAGAGACATACAAAGGCTGCAGAGAACTCAAAGTAGCATGGAGAGGTTCATGCTTGGTGTAACCAGGAGAGATAAGAAGAGGAACTCGTGGATCCGAAAAATGACAAGAGTGGAAGACATCATGATCAGAGTTAAATCCCTGAAATGGCAATGGACTGGACATACTGCCAGAAGAACAGACCATCGATGGACAGCCGAAATTTTAGATTGGATTCCAATCGACAGGAAGAGACCCAGAAAAAGACCACATGGGAGATGGGTGGATGAAATTCAAAAGTATGCGGGAGTGACATCGAGGAGACTGGCACAAGACAGACCGTTGTGGAGGAAACTTGAGGAGACCTTCGTCCAGCAGTGGATTGATAATGTTTGACCATGATGATGATGATGATGATGGTGATGATATACACACTGAGTGTCCACTTTATTATGACCACCCCCTCAGTACGTCGTTGGGCCATCTTTTGCCTCTAATACTGCGTCGATTCTTCGTGGTATAAACTCCACGAGATGTTGATAGGTGGTTTGTGGAATCTGAGATCATGCTTGATGAATAGCACTTTCCAGGAGTGTGAGATTGCAGAGTTGTGGATCCAGCTGTCTGATGGCTCGTTCAACTTCATCCCACAAATTCTCAATGGGGTTGAGATCCGGAGATTGTGGGGGCCACCTAAGCAAAGTAAACTCACTGGCATTTTCCTGAAACCAATCCTGTACAATAAGAGCACTATGACAGGACACATTACCTTGTTGAAAGTAGCCATCGCCATTGGGATAAACCATCCACATGACAGGATGCACTTGGTCCGCAACGATGTTTAGATATGATGTGCCAGTCAGACGTTGATCAACACAAATTAAAGGGCCAAAAGTATGCCAGGAAAACATTCCCCAAACTATAACGTTGCCTCCACCAGCTTGAAGGGTTGTTGCAATACATTTGGGGTCCATGCTTTCGTGCTGTTTCCGCCAAATTCTCATTCGGCCGTCGGCATGGTACAACTGAAATCGTGATTCATCAGAGCACATAATTTGTTTCCAACTATCGACTGTCCAATCCTAGTGCTCCTGTGCGACTTGGAGACGTTTTCTCTTGTTAACTGCAGACAGCAAAGGTGTTCGAACAGGCCTTGGCTGCCATATCCCATCCGATGCAGTGTTCGTTGAACAGTGCGTGCAGAGATCATTTGAGGGGATCCTTGATTAAGATGGTCTGTAATTAACTGCACTTTTGCCCTTCTGTTGTCTGTTACCAGTCTGGAGACTCTCCGTTCCGCCCGAGCAATCACTAGTCGATGACGACCACACGTTACACGTAAAGACCCAGTTTTTTGGCTGACAATCCAGTCTTTAAACAATTTAACAACAGCTGCTCTGGAACATTTCACGAATGCAGCGTTTTCGGTGATACTCGCTCCATGGCTCCGAGCTCCTACAATCATCCCACGTTGAAAGTCCGTCAAATCGCATTTTTTATCCATCTCGTCACCTAAAAAGCACTTATACTACTGTCGCAAGCACTAAGCTATCCCTCTTTATACTACCGTCGCCCCCTGGTGGCAACAACGTGCAGTCATAACTCATTTGTTTAAAATGGTCAGGTGGTCATAAAAAAGTGGCCCTTCAGTGTATATAATACCTGGGTTCGGAGCTTTCTCAATCAGTACTTCGTTTCATCTCAACATGGGAAAAGCAAAGGACTTATCTGATTTCTAGAAAGGCCAGATCGTAATGGCAAGAAAA
Organism: Macrothele yani; assembly: GCA_039090855.1. NCBI lineage: Eukaryota > Metazoa > Arthropoda > Arachnida > Araneae > Macrothelidae > Macrothele > Macrothele yani. The sequence continues at coordinate 81,834,056 of CM077009.1, forward strand.
CGCCTTGTTAAGAGCATTTCCGAAACAGCGACGCTGGTAGGTTGCTCACTCTCTCTATGCAGTAGTCAGCACCTATCAAAGATGGTCTGGAACATGTGACACTTTGAGCCGTCGACAAGGCGTGAGCAGGGCATACTTCATATATTCCTCAAGTATCTCGTCTTGTCCGCAGCAATGGGAGGGATACTGTGGATGGCTTGCATTACCTATAATTTCAATTGCGCTGAAGGTCCCAATATGTTCGAAACACACAGTTCACTGTATGCTCTTGGATATGAGTCTCCCCAGCCGCAGACCTACATGTGTGCCTATCCTTACAGCCGCTCACCGTCGTCAAAGCTTGCAGTGGACACGTGAGCATCGACATTGGACCATAGAAGACTTTATGTCGGTCTCATGGTCAGACGATTCCCGTTTTCCGTTACAACATGTCAACAGATGAGCTCGTGTACGACGATTACTCAAATAAATCTCACCTGGATGCACTGCGGGACGGATCCAGGTGGCTGGAGGGAGTGTGATAGTTTGGGCAACATTTTCTTGGGCAGCACTTGGACTCATTGTAACTGCAGAGAGAACTGTGACAGCTGTCACGTACCTGAACATCGAGGCTGACCGAGTACACCAAATGTATTCTCTGAGGTAGAATGCGACTTTCAACACGATAATGTTCCATGCCACACTGAGAAGACTTAGGAATGGTTCCAAGAACATGAAGAGGGATTCCATTTATTTTCATGGCTGCCAGGCATGAATACTGAGCATTTGTGGTTTGAGTTGGAGAAACTGGTACAAGAAGCATCACCTGAACCACGAAATTTACTGTAACTGAGGGATCTTCTGTTGCAGTCATGTAACCAAATATCAAAAGACCAATCGTTAAATCTAATACCTCACCGGATATGAACTCTTTTCGCGGCGAGAAGAGGATCTACATCACATTGGGTAAGTGGTTTTAATGTTTTGACTGATATGTTTATAATTGTGTAAGCATATACACTGAAGTGCCAGAAAAACTGGTACACCAGTCTAATACTTGGCATTTCCCCCACGGCAGCGCAGAACTGCGGAAATACGATGAGGCATGGACTCCACTAGCTTTTGGAAATACGCTGTAGGCTAGGCAATGCACACCATACTTCCTGCAGAGCGTTCCCCAATTCGGGTGTATTCCGAGGTCTCGGATTCCTGTGTTCCATATCGCGTTGCATGGCATCCCAAATGTGTTCTATCACATTTAGATCTGGGGAATTTGGTGGGAAAGGCAACACCACAAACTCAGATGAATGCTCCTCTAACCATAACGTGGCGTCTCGACACTTGTGTGGAGGTGCATTGTCTTGTTGGAACAGGCCCAACCCATCAGCATGAATGCAGGACATGAACGGGTGTGCCTCTTTAGAAAGAATGCGCACATAGCGTTGGTCGGTCACAGACGTTTGTAGACGTACCAGGGGTCCCAGTGAAATCCAGCTAAACACACCCCATACCATTACTACCATTACGGACCCCCCACCAGCCGGTACAATTTCATGTTGACAGGCGCGATCCGTGGCTTCATGGGGTTTGCGTTTGCGCCACACACAAAACCTTCCATCTGCCTGATACAGTTGGAAACGTGACTCGTTAGACCAGGCTACTTGTTTCGAGTCATCAAGTGTCCAGTGGCGGTGTTGCAGTGCCCAAGCGAGGCGCATAGCTCTGTGTCGTGCACCCATCAAGGGAACTCGAGTTGGGCGCCGCTCGGCTCTTAAAGGCCATATCGTGTAGGATACGTTGCACAATCCGGACGCTGATGCTTGTTGAGGCTCCAGCATTGAATTCCGATGATCCTGCGAGATTGTTGCATGCCTATCGCGTGAAGTGATTCTTGACAGCCGACGATGGTCACGTTCACCCAATGTCTTTTTACAGCCACACTGGTAACGTAGGTTGGAGATTTTGCCGGAATTGTTGTAGTCACGGTACACCCTTGCAATGGTCGTCCGTGAAAATCAGAACTTCGTTTCTACCTCCGAAATATTATGGCCCATCTCACAAGCGCCAACTATGACACCTCGTTGAAAATCGTTTAAATCGTTATTACTTGTCATTCTTATGCCGAAAACAGCTCTGACAGCTGGCAAGGATGTCTATCGATTTGAATACGCACTGGCGGACGCAACCGAGTACGCGCATAGGTGATGTTGCTATGTATTTTGCATAAGCTCGTCTGTACTAGTTTTTCTGGCAGTTCAGTGAATATCATGCATGCTTTTTTTACATTCATGATAGAAATATTCATTCAAATATGTATTTAGGGAGCGCCCAGATTTAACGAAGGTTTCAGCCGGTCTGGAGCTCTTCGTTATAAGCGGGCTGTATTGCATATTTTTAAATTAATTCGTTCTTTGTACTTCTCAACTAGTGATAATTCTCCCCTCCCAGCTGAAAAAGGAAACAAACAATTTAGTAAAATCATGCAATGCATTGATTATGACACGCTTTCCAACATACCAGAAATCATTACTCAATTTATGAGGATAATGGCTGTGGAATAAATCTCGCTCCTGTGCACTGACCTTTGACCCCATTTCGATGATATTAAACAGAATTGGTTCAGTATACCTCCGGAACAACACGAAAACGTTTTGTCGTAATCGAAGCATCTTTACGTAAGTTAAGACACACAAGGACAATGGAATGAATCCCGCTCCTATGTCCAGACCTTTGACCCCAGTTCACCCATTTTCAACAGGGTTCGTCCCCGGTTGATCCCCTATCATATACTGACATTTCATCGAAATCGAAACATTTTTACTCAAGTTACGGCGCATAAGGGCAATGGAATGGATCCAGCTCCGATGTCCTGACCTTTGAACCCATTTCACCCATTTTCAATTGGGTTTGTCCCCAGTTGATCCCCTATCATATACTGACATTTCATCTAAATATAAGCATTTTTACTCAAGTTATGGCGCAGGGCAATGGAATGGATGCAGCTCCAAAGTCCTGAACGACCTTTGACCCTATTTCACCCATTTTCAATTGGGTTCGTCCCCAGTTGATCCCCTATCATAAACTGAAATTTCATCGAAATCGAACCATTTTTCTCAAGTTATGTCGCGTAAGGGCAACGGAATGGATCCGGCTCCGATGTCCTGAACGACCTTTGACCCTATTTCACCCATTTTCAACAGGGTTCGTCCCCAGTTGATCCTCTATCATATAATGAAATTTCATCGAAATCGAACCATTTTTACAAGTTATGGCGCATAAGGGCAACGGAATGGATTCGGCTCCGATGTTCTGACCTTTGACCCTATTTAACCCATTTGCAACAGGGTTCGTCCCCAGTTGATCCCCTATCATATACTGAAATTTCATCGAAATCGAACCATTTTTACAAGTTATGGCGCATAAGGGCAACGGAATGTATCCCGCTCCCATGTCCTTACCTTTGACCCCTATTTCACCTATTTTCAACAGGGTTCGTTCCCATGCGATCCCTTATCATATACTGAAATTTCACCGAAATCGAACCATATTTACGCAAGTTATGACGCATAAGAGCAATGGACTGGATCCCGCTCCCATGTCGTTAGCTTTGACCCCAGTTCGACCATTTTCAATAGGGTTCGTCCTTTTGTGGTCCCTTATCACATACCAAAATTTCACTGAAATCGAACCATATTTACGCAAGTAATGCCGCATAAGGGCAATGGAATGAATCCCATTCCTATGTCGTGATCTTTGGCCCCATTAACCCCATTTTCAATAGGGATTGTTCTTATATGGTCCCTTACCACGTACTAAAATTTCACTGAAATCGAACGATATTTACGCAAGTAATGACGCATAAGGGCAATGGAATGAATCCCGTTCCTATGTCGTGACCTTTGACCCCATTAACCCCATTTTGAATAGGGTTCGTCCTTAGGTGTTTCTCTACCACATACTAAAATGTCATAGAAATCGAAAGATTTTTACGTGAGTTATCGTGCGGACGGACGGACGGACTAAGCTGGAGCATATACGCTTCTTCAACCTACGGTTGGAAAGCGTAAAAAAAGGTAATAAGCTTTTAAAATAAATTTTGCGCCCATTGTGAACCAAAACATATCTGTCACTAATTATTCATTTACTTACATACAGACGGGAAAATTAAACCGCGCTAAGAAATGTTAGTAAAAATATAATTTTTTTCAATATATCTTCAGAAGCGTGCACTGGCAGGCTTAGTGCCAGAGTGTTCTGAGACTCTGGTGTCCGACTATTCGTTCTAAATGGGCCTGGTTTCTGGTCCCAGATGAAAATTGGATGGTGAGCTCGTCGGATAGCTGCGATGTTGACCTTCGTCCACTTCCGTAACCAGTAGCCGCAAATTAGGGAAATTGCCGTCTCAGGGGCGAAGTGGTCTAAACGTTGGCTTCTGACAATTTGTGCTAAATGGTCTAGGTTCGAATCGGGACCGGTGAGGCATGGATGTTGTGTTTGTCTTTCGGCACTGGCTCTCTTTCCTCTCTGGAACCAGCGGCTCAAAATTAGGAACGGGTGACTGCTTACAGCTCACTGAGTTGCTCATGGTGATCGTTGAATCTCCAACAAAAAGAATGAAATAAATTTAAAAATAAGAATGAAGACACCGAATTTTCGGGTGTAATAAGCACGTCTTTTGAATCCATTCTGACGCAAATTAAATTTATCAAATCTATTCAAAGGCAATGGAGCCGGTATGGAAAACAATAGTATCTCACGAAAGAAAGAAGTTTTTCAATCGGGTTTTTAATGCCTCAGATATTGCTGTAAACGGAATCGTGAGCTTACGCCCTCTGGTTGCAGACTTGTGCATTAAGAAAAACATGAATTTATATGAGAAACATTTCGCACCGGAAACGCTCTACAACACAGAAAGAATTTTGCAAATCGGACTCTTGGAAACAGAGATATCGACAAAAATAAAATACACATCTACGCCCCTGGCGTAGAAACCAAGCATTATTTTAAGAAGAAAATGTTTCTAAAAGTTTAGTCGACATGAGTACTATCGTCGGTCTACGAACGACGTTTTTTTCAATCGAGAATTTAGGCGGTCATATTTTGCTGCAAATACATCAGAAGCGGAAATTAAGGTTTACGCCCCCTTGTGGCCAAACCATTTTTTTTACAAAAATTAGAAATTATATGCAAACGATTTCCCATCAGGAGCTGTATCAGGTGAAGAAAGAAATTTTCAAATCGGAGATTCAGAAGCAGAGATATAGAAGGAAACGAAATTTACCTCTACGCCCCGTAGCGGAAAGTCTATGAATTACTTGAAAATTTTCAAATTATATGAAAAACATATCACACTGAAAACACTATCCAACAAAGAAGGAATTTTTCAAATCGGACTCCTAGAAGTAGAGCTATTGACAAAAATAAGATATACATCTACGCTCCCTTGGCGGAGAAACTGTGGAAAATTTTAAGAAGATAATATTCCGAAAAGGTTTATGGATGTGAGTGGCGTCAGTCCACGAAATAACTTTTCAATCGATATTTTAGAAGCTCAGATTTTATGGCAAATTCATTAGAAGCAAAAAATAACCCTTATGCCACCTGGTGGCCAAAGTATTCGTTACCAAAAATTTGAAATGATATGCAAAAGATTTTCCATCAAGAGATGTATCCGCTGAAAAAAAAATCACATCGAAGTTTTAGAAGAAGAGTTACCGGGAAAAATGTAATTTACTATTACGCCCTCTAGCGGAAAATCTATGCTTAATTTGAAAAATGTAACTATATCTAAAATACACTTCGACATAAATGGAATCGAAAGATATAATATTTTTTTCAATCGGATGTTTAGAAGCAAAAATGTGAAATAAAGGGTATTTTTGAAGCATCTGCACTTACGTCCCCTAGCGTAGAAATTGTACATCGTACAAAAAAAAAAACGAAATGAAAGATCATCATTCGCATATTTCAAGCTTCCCAATGCAAAAAGAATTTTTCAAATTGGACTACTGTAGTTGCAGAGGTATCGTGGGTACAGACGGACTGACGGACTGACTGACGGACGGACAAACCGGTAACATAAGCATGATCTTTTTTTACAAAAGACGTGCTAAAAAGAAACATTACTTAAAACCACACGAGTTGCTCGTGGTTGTTGTTAACCCCACACCCCGACCCCCTTCAAAATATAAAAATACAAAAACGCACAGACACACAGAATGCCATTCATTTCATCAGTTCATTTGCTTTCAGCTCTGTAATATTTAACACTTACGGATCCCAAAAAATGGCAACAGTTTAACTTCTTTTTTTCGTACCTGTGAATAACGGCCACATTTAATAATTCGTTGGAGCGTACAGATTGTGTACAACGAAACTGAAACACATGGGTTTAGGACGCAACAATTTATTAGTACGGTGTAGGGCCTCCTTTGGAGACCAATACAGCTGCAATTCGTCGTGGGAAGTACCAACACAAGTCACCAGTGGCCAGAGGGATTTAAAGCCATTCCTCTTGCAGATTCACGACGTGAAGCGTGGAGGAAAATGTTAACTGACTCGCTCCTCCAGAACACCCCATAGTGGCTCAATAATGTTCAAGTTGGGTGACTGTGCAGCGCATGACACATGTTCAACCTCACTTTCATGCTCAGTAAACCACTCTTCCACAAGTTTGGTTCTGTGTATCGGAGTGTTATCATCCTAATACAGGGCATTACAGTCACGGTACAATATTTGAACTATTGGGTGTACCTGATCCTTCAGAATTGTCCGATAGTCCTTGCCAGTGATATGTCTCCTTAAGAACAATCAGCGGGCCGACAGACTGCCGCGATATTGCGGCCCAAACCATCACCGATCCACCTCCGTGTGGGCAATAAACAGACTAAGCCTGTGAGGGATGTCACCACATGTAAACACTCCAGGTTGTGGGGAAAACAGTGAAGGACGATTCATCGGAGAACAATACACAATTCACATTGTCCAACGTCCAGGATTTGTGAGGCTGGCACCACTGCAGCTTACGTTTGGCGTTCACACTAGTGATCCAGGGTTTAGCGATAGCAACTCGACCGTGAATGTTGACCCGGTGAAGCTCCCGACGAATCGTTTTGATGGAAACAGAGGAGTCGCGGTGCATATTCAACTCTGCGGTGAGTTGGACAGCAGTGTTTTTGTGTTTTTTGGCTACCATCCGTGTTAGCACCCGGACGCCCCTGTGAGACAGCTTCCTCTTACCTGGACAGTTACTCCTATTGGATGTAGTTCTTCCCTCTTGCTGGTATGTAGAAATTTCCCAGGATACCGTGGCTCGCGATACACCACAAAAATTTGCTGTCTTGGATAAAGATACACCAGCAAGACGCGCACCAACAATCTGCCCTCTTTGAAACTCGGGTATGTCTCTCATTATATTGTGTAAATCGCACTTTTTGACGTCCAGCTATGCTACTGCTCTGCTAATGCAATCTTCACACTCCGCTCTCGTCGATCGACTGCGAAATAGATGCACGCTGGCCACCAGGCAGTGCGTTTAGCGGCGTGACAGATGAAGCGCGATTTCTGCAGATGTTTCAGTTTCCTTGTCCACCCCCTGTATATAAACAGTCGTACGTTCCTAATTTGGGGATGGCTTAGTGATTAGCGAGTCAGACAATCCACGCAAAGTCCTCAGGTTCGAACTTGGGCTGATCTTTCAGAGATTGTGTGATTTACTAACAATCGCTGAATATCCGCCGTGCATCGGACGAGCACGTTAAGTGACTGCCCCCAGGCTGGACCCACTGGTTAAATAGGTATCCTTTCCTATGACCTCCCTGAAATTCTCTCACCCCTCTGTGTGAAACATCTTACTTGTTCGGTGGCGCCATCTACTGTACTCTAATCTCACTGCAAACTGTTCTGTCAAAGTCTCTAGACTTGCTCTCATTCCTTCCGTATCTGTGTCCTGCCCAAAAGGCGATCTCGCTGTAGGTGGCTGGGACCTAAACTGCACTCATTATGAACGGAAGTCCTACAGAAAAATGACAAATACTAATTTGGGGCTATTGGTTCTACGGAGGAGAGGGAGAAAGTAAACGTAACATCTATATGCCTGATCCGGGACAGGATTACTGTCCCGGATCAGGGATATAGATGTTGCGTTTACACAATTCTAAAGTGAGAGCTATTTGTAGGGTTGATCTAGTAACATTAAATAAAAAAGTCAATAGCTTTATTGGAAGAAAGTAGAAGAAAATAGAGAGGCTAGTCAATATAAATATTCAGAGTGTACCAGTTATTTTATTAGTACTGTTTTGAGAAATTTCATTTTGCAGAAATCATGTTGGCCCTGAAAAGGGCCAATTTCTTTCGACTTCCTCTATTTTGCACCTTGATTTTGGAATTTAGCAAACCAACGTTGAATCTTTCGTTGTGCGCACTACAGAGGTGAAGCAAATGTCAAGACGGAAAAGTTGCAGCGATGAGTTCTGTCTGTATAGATTATGTAGGAAAGCATTCGGCTTCTGTGCAGAAGGATTCGAGTTCCGTTTTCGGGAAATTCGTGTTTTCACATTGGCGCTCGATTTTGGTAATGGATCCACTGGCCGTTGGGTTCTTCTAAAAATGTGTGATGTTCCTTCCACACATTCTCGGAAATTAATGAGAATTCCTTTTTTTCTTCGAAAAGTGTGTGATATTTCTTCTATACATCGTCTGGAATTAATGTGAATTTCTTCCTCTACAAAAAGTTACTGTTTGTCGGCTGACCGGGAACCTACGATGCTGTCTGAGCTCTTTCTCAAGGAGATATATGTGATCTACTACAAAAGTGAAGCACATGTCAAGACGGCAAGGTCCCAGCGATAAATTCCGTCGTTGTAACTTAATTGGTAAAGCACTCGGCTGCGGAGCAGAAGGATGATTTTGAAATCTGCCACCAGCAAATTTGTGCTTTTACGACGTTCACTAACGTTGCCATCCCCAAATGCTGTACTGATGTTGCGAGCTGCCTGCACGATGTCTAAGTTTAAACTCATATAAGAAAATGACAAGAATATGGCTTTGATCCATCGCCCTTTTCACTGTAGCACAATTTCTTTGGAACTGATCCTGTGACGAAACGACCAGTGTTTTACGGGCGTTGACGATTTAAATTTGCATATCACAAGTCCCATAGCGTGACGTATTAATTCCTTAAATTAGCTTCCAATTTCACGAATCTGCAAAATAAAGCTGATCATGATCACATGTAGAGGATTTTAGGAAGGGAGTGTCTGACCCCAGGTTTTAAACAAACCTTAGAATGAGGAAGCTAGGAGATTTGGGCTAGAGTGTCCGATAGGAAAGTGACACGGAAGCGAAGTAAAAAGGGGGAGGAAGTTGCCCTTATTTATTACCGGGGGGGGCAATCCTCGGGGTCCGACAGCTTAACGTGCCCATCCGACGCACGGTGGATATTTAGTTGATCGAGCGTTCGCACCTGCCTGGGATCGCACCTGAGGTCCTTTCCGTGGCAGTAACGAACGTTGCCCACTAGGCCACCCGCGGCTCTAACAAAATAAAGAATTTCATCTGCAACAACCTAACAGCTTTTTTTTTAGAAATTTACTGGCTGGGGGCAATTAGAAATTTATTTTTAAGTAAGTGAGCAAACAAGGACGATTTAACATCGACATGAAGTTTCCTGTTAGTTGAAAATCTAACAAGAAGTAATGGATACCCTGGAGAACGAATAACAGCATTTAATTCAAGAACGAAACACAGAATTTAAAAACTCTATTGGTCTATATATACGAATGTCTTTGTATTGCAAAACGTCATCTTAATATTTAAGCGTCGATAATAAGGGTTCTGTTGTTTCCACCCAGTACTACGTGTCCCCTGAAACAGTTGGCAACCGAGACAAACTTAACTACGGTGAAAACGTTGATGTCTGATCGCAAACATGGAATCTGTGTCTTCCGCGACAAAACTTGAAAAATATGTTTCAATGCCTGACATATAATTTCACTCGGAGAAGCAAAGTAAGAAAATTTCACAGAAAAACTATCGTGGTTTGTTTTTACTGACTAAAAATTCAAACCCTGAACATCAGTAAAAAAGAAATAACGACAACAACACCTAAGATATAATATTCGAGAAGCTCACAACCACGCAAAATGCAGAAGTATCAGAAGTTATGATTGATTACTTTAACGCTGAGCTTAACTTGAAGACTTCAGCGGTTATTCGAGAAATAGAAAAAGTTTACTCTCTGGCAATCACCAACCAATCGCAAGGAAGAAAGCCATGGGAAAAGAAAAACCCAACAGAAGTGTGTGCAATGTGATTTTTTCCACTTTGTAGGCTGCGAATTTTCGGAAATAGAATGGTTGCTCCGAGAAATCGACTTGTCGCCGAACAGAGGAAGAGCACTGACGTCATTCCTCTGCATGAGGGATGTTGCAAGGCGAAGAGCTGGGATGTACCTATCAATTTATATACAGGGGCTCGACAAAATAATGAAGACGCCTGGGAAACAAGCGGTATGTCTTAATTAAAAAGGGATTGGACCACCATTTTCCTTTAATACAGCTTCGAACCTTTTAGATTCACACAGCTTTTGAATAATCTCCAGCGGAATGTTTTACTATTCGTCAATCAGAATATCAGCTAATTGCTTCAGATATGTTGGAGGAAGGAATCTGCTCCCACACTGCTCTCCAAAACTTCCCATAGTGTATCAATAACTACCATTTACAGTAGCAAAATACTGTTCATCACGTTCTTAACTAACAATATCAAGCAGAAGCCAATAGGTTCCTGGTAATATTAACTAAAAGCAAACTACAAACAGCATATTCAGAAGGACTTACCCCAACTTTGAAATTTCAAAGTTGGAATAAGACTTCTGCTTGATATTGTTAGTTAAACACGTAATGAACAGTATTTTGCTACTGTAAATGGTAGTTATTGATACATTTCCTTAGCCACGTAGTATCCGCTCGTGCAATCATGCACTTGTGATTTTTTGGTTACTTCCCATAGTGGTTTGATAATATTCAAATCAGGTGATTGAGCTGGCTAGGATAGATGTTGAAGTTCATTTTGGTCCTCCTCAAACCGAGACTAAACTGTTCTTGCTGTGTGTATGACCGCATTGTCATTTTTAAAATGGCATCATTGCTGGGAAACAACATTTACACCATAAGTTGCACCTAGAATGTCCAAGTCCTCGCTGGTTGTAAATCAACCATAAAGGGTAATGATGGGATCAGCCGAATGCCGAGATAGGGTACCCGAAATAATCGCAGATCCAAACCCATGTTTCTCAGCTGGAACCAGACATTCCGAATTGTATGCTTCCTTGGGGATTTTCCATAAATAAGCCTGACCTACTGTTGATAATAATGTAAATGAGAACTCATCGGACCATATCATACATTTCCCATTTCCAATCATCAGCTGTCGAGGTTTTCTGCTCATAACACCATTTGTTTTCTCACTGTAGCTTTGGTTTCTGTGATGAAAGGTTTAGCAATTGCAGTTCTTCCATTGATATTGACTTTGTGAAGTTCTCTGCGAACTGTTTTGTTGGAAACAGAATTTTCCAGATGGATATTGAGCTCAGCTGTCATTTTTGTGGTTTCATTCTGCGTTGTTCGGACACAATTCTTGTTAGTATTTATGTGTACAAATAAGTTTGAAAGCGTTTTAAGACAACGCAACATGTAATTTGAGATAAAACAAAAGTACCTTTGCGAATAAAAATATTCTACGTCATTATCTATCACCTTACGCAATCGTTCGGGCAGCTGACGGATTCCAGCAATGAAGAATACTTCGTCGTGTGACGCGATGAAGTCGTCAACCCATTTTTGCGCTTCGTCACATGTCCGGAACCGTAGAGTAGACAAACGATGTTACATCGATCAGAACAAATAATAATCTGAAGGGGCTATGTCGGGACTATACGCCGGGTGCTCCAAAACTTCCCAGCCAAGCGTCAACAAAAGTTTCCTTGACCGATTTCGCGACATGCAGCCTGGCATTTTCATGCAGTAATTTCACGGGACGAAATCCTTTGCTTGTGAATGGACGTTTCCGACAGATTTCCTGGTTCAGTCGCAGCAATTGTTGCTTGTAGCAATCAGCAGTAACAGTCAGACCCTGTTCTAATAGCTCGTAATTGAGCACACCCTTCATAACCCACCAGATGCACAGCAGAATTTTCTTGGAGTGAATATTGCATCTTAGTGCCAAAGTCGTTGCTTCACCGGGGTCTATATAGCGTTTTTTGCATTCGAAATTGTCGTACTATATCCATTTTTCATCACCCGTAACGATTTTCTACAGGAAAGACTTTCTGTGTTGTTTATTCAACAGATTTAAACCCTTCATGACACGCTCATCCTTGTTCTTCTGGCTCAGGTCATGTGGAACCCATTTTCTTCCCTTCTGAATCTTTCCCATTGCGCATAAACGATTGGAAATGATTTTTTGGGTTATCCCCATTTGTTCAGCAAGTTCTTTTTGCGTTTGAGGCGAATGTTCATCCAGCAATGCTTGCGGTTGCTCATGTGCAACCTTTTGTGGGGCGCCGCAAAGTTCTGGACCGCTAACCTAAAAATCACCTGCTTTAAACCGTCTAAACCAAAACTCACTCGTGCTTTTCGATACAATATTCTCCCCCAGAACAGAACAGATCGATGCACGTGCTTTTGCAGCTCTTTTTTCCTTAATGAAATTCGTAACGAGTGCAGTGTCGAACAAATGCAGTATCGCTTGCCATCTTTCACCTACCGATGTGGAAGTGCGTTTGACTGTTGGGCCAACTTCTGTGTCACATTTTGTACTCTGGACCAGTTACGGTCACATGACAACAATGCGGGGGAATGTCGGATATGTAAATTAGTGGTATACGTCACACAAAAAACGCTTTAAAAGTTATTTGCACACCTAATATTAGACCCTTCCTCTCGTCCAATCTCAGTTTTCGCCCACTATACTTCTCCCTACTTCTCCGCCGATGATGTTTTGCATTCTTGGTGCAGTCAGTCATAACTGTGGAGACAGTTGCCTTTAAAACACCAAGCAATTGTGCTGTTATAGCAAAACAGACGCTCTTGCAAAACAAGCCTCCACGATTTGTCCTCTTTGGAAGTCTGATAGGTCACCCACTTCACCAACTGCTCGAACGAACCGCTGCTGAATGTACTTTGCATTGCACTGGCATACAACCTAGAGAATGTACACTACAAAGAAGATGCACTAAAGATAACCACACGAATAACATTAACCCCTATGACCGTGTGTAAGATTTTCAGAATCTCTCCTTCTGCAGATCCATTCGTCCACTTGCCTGATCTTCAGTCTACAGAAACAATATCTTGCATCCGATTACCAGAATGAAAATATTCTTTATGTAGTTGATACAGAGGAATGTACAAAATATCAAGGTCCGTACTTTCCTTCATTCCTCGGGCTGCTGGTATCCAGAAACGACAATTTGCCGTTAGAACCGGCGATATGCTTTTTGTGGACCAAAGAAAAGGACAAACTTACGAATAAATGGACTGACAGCGAGATGTCTGAAACCAATTGCTCATGTTTTTCTCTATAAGGCAGAGAAAGAATTTCGTCACCCTGACGTTTGGAAGCGAAAATATATTTTCTACAGACGGACAGATATTGATAATTTTGTTCGCGTGCCTGCCTCTGTTAGACACGCTACTAAGTTTTCTCAGTGTGGCCTAAAATTCAAATTCTGAAGACGGATGTACAGACAACTGACGAATTGATGTTCTGAATTTTTACGCATTTATTTTCTCCTTCTAATAAGGATGGAATATTACCAATCCGATTTTTTGAAGCAGAAACATGAGTTCTGAGAACGGAAGGATAGTATCGTTTCTGCAGACGAACAGACCTATGGACGAAGGAAAGGAGATACATCGTTAATAATGTGCATATATATCTCTCTCTGTCAGTAACAGGAGGTAATCCTCCACTCTGATGATTGGAAGCGGATAAATTGTTTCCGCGAAACTACTGACAGACGAATAAATGGACTAACGGAAAGATGTCTGAAATGTTAAGATCATATCCTCTCCTGTTGGCAGAGAAGAAAATATTTTGTATCAGACATTTTCAAGTGGACATATCGTCTCTGCAGACGAATGGACAGACGGCGGAACAGAAACACAGGTAACGCTTACTTTGTGCGCGTGCTTGCCCCTTTCAGTCACAGAAATAATTTCTTCAATCTGGCACAGAAACAGAAATGTGATTGGACGGAGTGATACTTGAAATTTTATACAGCTCTTTCAGAGAATTACCATTTTGAAGCAGAATCACTCTTTTTGAAAGAGTAACAAACGGACAGAAAGACATTAAATTGTATGCTTTCCTGTGTACAATACTTGAAGTTGGGAACACGATGAATCGAATACTCTCTTGAAACTCAATGGTGACGAATCACTTTGTCCGTGTTCATTTTGATTACGTTCATTTATTCCAGTTCAGTCGTCCACGTTCCCTTTGTCCATCGTTCACTTTGTCTCACGTTCATTTAGTCCACTGTTCATGTTAGAAATTATTATTAGAAATATGACTGTCAGAGTTCTTTGAACCAGACACCTCAGCGAACATTTAACAGAATTGCAGGTGGCGCTGCTCGATACGTTTTTTAGTTGTTTACTCTAGCGAGCGTTGCCTGAGAAAAAAAGAAGATCCCCTTCTGCAGCTCACGTCGGTTAGTAATCTAAGTGGTTGATCTTTGACTGAACAACAACAATGTCGGTGATATGTAAAGGGTGTGCGTGTTGGAATAGTGAGTTATTACCTTTTTGTGGAGATGTACAATAAATATTAGTGTGTTGTCATTTGAAGCGTTTTTATGTGTGGAATCCCCTTTTTCGCTCTGTGATTACTAAGGATAGATCTTCCTGCAGCTGGTAAGTGGCTTACTGCGTTACTTAAAAGAATTATGGATTTTAATTGTTTAGAAATATTTAACAGTTCATTTCTTCCACCGTTCATTTTTTCGGCAGTTCACTTTGTCCTCATTCATTTCGTCCTCAGAATGGATGAAACACCGTGGAAATTTTCCCATTTAGTGCAATCTTTTTACTAGGCAGAAAGGTAGAAAAAAAGCTTTATGCCTGGTGGTACCA
This sequence comes from Macrothele yani, assembly GCA_039090855.1. Taxonomy (NCBI): domain Eukaryota; kingdom Metazoa; phylum Arthropoda; class Arachnida; order Araneae; family Macrothelidae; genus Macrothele; species Macrothele yani. The sequence continues at coordinate 81,849,172 of CM077009.1, forward strand.
CAGTTATATCAAATTTTATTATTATTATAAGTGCAATAATAAAATGTATAATGTTTTGAAGTACATCTTGTAAAGTCTCCATTTCCCTTCTCACATATCGCAAATTCACACAATAAATATCAATGTAAACTTTTTTTTACCATTATACTTTTACAGATTTTTCGTCGCGTTAAATAGCTATGACACATACAGAGAGCATTATAGTTCACTCGCATGAAAAATAATAATACAATTAATAATCAAAATAAAAAATAAATTTACTGAAAAGCTAAGAACTGTATGAAAACAATATAAAAATGTATTTCAAAACATTAAAAGGTTTTTGCAAAAATTTTGATTTATGTCATAGTGATTGATATCGTACCACACAAGAGAGTTAAAAAGCTCTTCGAAGTTCAGTTCCTTGTTTTACTTTAACTAACATTTAAAATCCTTATATTTTAATCGAAAAACTTAAACTTAAACAATGCTGGGGATTCACCAAAGATGGTAAGCAGCAACTGAAGAAATAATTAAAAGGCGAATGGAATAATTAATACAGACATTTGACGTGGACCAGGAATATCAAATAAAGGTCTTCGCTCTTTCCACGTTTATAAGTGAGTCACGGAAAAATTCTCATTGGACGCCACCGGGAATCGAACCCAAGGTCTTCCAGTTACGCGCCGGATATGCTTCCACTACACCACAGCGGCCTCGAATTCCTACAGACTCACACATGCTAACTGCCAAGCCAATTTGGCAGGTTGCTTCTTGGAGCCCCGCACAATGCTGGGGATTCACCAAAGATGGTAAGCAGCAACTGAAGAAATAATTAGAAGGCGAATGATTATCATCGGCTGCCACCGGGAATCGTACCCAGGGTCTTTCAGTTACGCGCCGGATATGCTTCCACTACACCACAGCGGCCTCGAATTCCTACAGACTCACACATGCTAACTGCCAAGCCAATTTGGCAGGTTGCTTCTTGGAGCCCCGCACAATGCTGGGGATTCACCAAAGATGGTAAGCAGCAACTGAAGAAATAATTAGAAGGCGAATGATTATCATCGGCTGCCACCGGGAATCGTACCCAGGGTCTTTCAGTTACGCGCCGGATATGCTTCCACTACACCACAGCGGCCTCGAATTCCTACAGACTCACACATGCTAACTGCCAAGCCAATTTGGCAGGTTGCTTCTTGGAGCCCCGCACAATGCTGGGGATTCACCAAAGATGGTAAGCAGCAACTGAACAAATAATTAGAAGGCGAATGATTATCATCGGCTGCCACCGGGAATCGTACCCAGGGTCTTTCAGTTACGCGCCGGATATGCTTCCACTACACCACAGCGGCCTCGAATTCCTACAGACTCACACATGCTAACTGCCAAGCCAATTTGGCAGGTTGCTTCTTGCAGCCCCGCACAATGCTGGGGATTCACCAAAGATGGTAAGCAGCAACTGAACAAATAATTAGAAGGCGAATGATTATCATCGGCTGCCACCGGGAATCGTACCCAGGGTCTTTCAGTTACGCGCCGGATATGCTTGCACTACACCACAGCGGCCTCGAATTCCTACAGACTCACACATGCTAACTGCCAAGCCAATTTGGCAGGTTGCTTCTTGGAGCCCCGCACAATGCTGGGGATTCACCAAAGATGGTAAGCAGCAACTGAAGAAATAATTAGAAGGCAAATGATTATCATCGGCTGCCACCGGGAATCGAACCCAGGGTCTTCCAGTTACGCGCCGGACATGCTATCACTGCACCACAGCTGCCTCGAATTCTCCAGACTCACATTTGATTAACTTCCAAACCACTTGGCAGGTTGCTTCATGGCCGCTGTGGTGCAGCGGTAGCATGTCCGGCGCCTAACTGGAAGATCCTGAGTTCGATTCCCGGTGGCGGCCGATAATAAGTTTTCCGTGATTAGCGTGGAAAGAGCGATGACTTCTGTTTGGTGTTCCTGATCCACGTCGAGTGTATAAGTTAATTAGTCGCTATACCCGCTTTTTTTTTTTTTTTTTTTCCTGGTAACAAAAATTCTATCAAAACAGAAAATTTCCACAGTATTCCATCCATTCTGAGAACGTAATGAATATGGACAAAGTGGACGAAATGAACAGTGGACTAAATGAACAGCCGGCAATAAAAAGTGATAGAAACCAAACCCTTTGTTGTAAAGTTGCACGATTTCTTCTGAAGAGTATTTTGTTCTTATGTTTCGGGTTTGGCGATCACTGGGAGCAACTCAGTGGACAAAATAAGCACTCTTCCTTAAATAATTTAGGACCGGTTGTTCCAGGGAAGGGAGAGAACCAGTGCAGTAAGACAAGCATAACATCCACACCTCACGAGGATTTGAACCCGGACTCTTCTCGAAAGAATAATTAAAGGCCAAGTTTGGGTACCACTCAGCCAGCTATACCGAGTTACGGAGAAAAGTTCAGTGCAGTGTATACAAGTAAAATGCACAAAATTTTCCCGTTTCTTGTAGCTCATGGCTTTATTCGTTTATTCAAATACCTCAGTTTTCCATGATTATCTCAGAAACCTTACCCTGACAAAAACTATGGGTTGATCTGGCTTTAAGAAATCGGTGCCGTCTGCAGCATTTGTCTTTGCTTTGGATTTCTTCAATTGTTTCTGTGCAACAAACTATTTTCCCCAGTAAAATGTGTATGTATTCTTATTGCTTTTATTTAAAATCTGCGGGTAACGGTGATTGCCGAGCTATTTGTAAAGCCTTCTGTGAATCATCCCTCCCTCTTTTGTTGCGTCGTTTTGTTTGCTCTCTGACTGATCACTGGAAACCTTGAAAGAAATGAAAGACCAGAAGTTACAGGTGAAAGTGGAATTTACTGTCGAAAGCTCCTGAATGAAAAAAAGCGAAACAAAAAAAGGAATCTGAAAGGTATGACACAAACAGCCTTTGTTAAAATCAAGCGCCATTTTTCACTCGCTTTCTACAATGCTGAAAAAATTTGCATCCTGCTGTTTTGGGTCATCAATCTTCAGATGAAACGGGGGAGAGATTTTATTTCATCCCTCTCGGGACCAAATCTCACTTCGGAAAACTACCAACCATCAGAAACTTTAGCTTCTTCGGAATGTCTGTGTGGCAAGAAGATGGAAATTCGGGGATTATTGCACGTGATTTTTGAGTTGATGGAAGAGTGAAGAAAATCCACGTAATCACTGGGTTTATTTTGATTTCAGGAGCGTCGAATTTCCAAATATTTCTAAGAGGCATTTCCTCTTAACAAACAATTTGTTCGCCTTGACTTTAATTCAGCAAATGCATGCAAAAGGAGTTCCGACTTATGTCTAGGAAAGTCTGTACTTCAAGAGAAACACGCCATTTAAAATATATATTTGATGCTTCGGCATACATCTCATTGTAAACTAACCTAGAGTTTTCTCATTGTTCGTTAGAAATGCAACCACTTTCATTTGCACATAATTCTTGATTCTTCAGCATGCATCTCGTTTAAAAAGGACCCTTAAATTTTTGTGCTTCGTCAAAAACGAGACGTGTGTATAGGTCTCATTTACAAATAAATCTCAAATTTCTATACCTTATCAGAGATTCCCATTTCTATCTAGAAAGAAATTTTGACACATTTACAACGGTCGTTCCATAAAAACTAGAGTATTTTTTTTTGATGTGGCAACAGCGCGAAAGGGGTAAGTAACCGCGCAGACGACTAACTGAATTAAAGATGTATCTATCGAAACAGTTATTAGCCGTGGCAGACGATACCGGTTTTGTTATTGTGCAGTTGTTTAAGGTACATCTGCATTTCGCCATACAGCTAAGGAGGTGAGTGATTCAGAGTAAAGAAGTGAAATGCGTTGTGCGAAAAAGGTTTGCTATCGTTTGCACAAAACGGCTTGAGCTGTGGATGGCTTAGTGGTTAGTGAGTCAGACTACCAAAGCAAGGTCCTCATGTTCGATCCTGGGCTGATCTTTCAGAGATGGTGTGATATACTAACTATCGCTGAATATCCGCCGTGCACCGGACGAGCACGTTAAGTGACGGCCCCCAGGCTGGACCCACTGGTTTAATGGGTATTCTTTTCTATGCCCCGCCCCCCCCTCCTGAAATTCTCTCACCCCTTTGTGTGCAACATCGTACTTGTACGGTGGCACCATCTACTGTACTCTAATCTCACTACAAACTGTTCTGTCAAAGTCGCTAGACTTGCTCTCATTCCTTCCGTTTCTGTGTCCTGCCCAAAAGGCGATCTCGCTGTATGTGGCCGGGACCTAAACTCTACTCACTGTGGACGGAAGTTCTACAAGAAAATGACAAATACTGTGGGATAAAACGGCTTTTATAAACAGTTGATTTAATGAATAAAGCTTACAAAGATAAATGTTTGGGTGAGTCAACGAATTTTAGATGGCATCATTATTTCAGAAACGGCGTTTGTCGGCAGAACTCGCCCCTAGGCCTGGTCGACCTGAAAGTGTTGTTACAGAGCGTATTGTTAACACTGTTTGGGCAATCCTGCAAGAAGGTCGACGAATGACGCGGGAAGACATAGCGGCGTCAACTAATATTTCAAAAATTTCAAAAACGCTGGCATTCCGCATTCTACGAGACATATAACTGCTTCATCGTGCGCGTTCCAGATGGGTACCTCATCACACCATGATAACGCCCGCCCACATGTGGCTGGCTGCCTGTGTTCAACAATTTCTCACGAAATGCAGTATTGAATTCATGCCACAGCCGGCCTACAGTCCTGACCTCGCCCTGTGCGATTTCTGGTTGTTTCTAATAAGGAAGGAGAAGTTCCGTGGCGGAATATTCAACACAAATGCTGACATTATTCAAGCTGTACAGGGGTCGCTAAAGCAGCTTTCACAAAATGCCTTCGCCATATGCTCTGAAAAGTGAACTGAAAGATGGGACTGTTGCATATTACCCGAGGGGAGGTACTTTGACAAAGAATAACATATATTTTGCTGTACCTATAGTTCATCATTTTGTGTGATTTTACTCTCAGTTTCTATGGAACAGTCGTTGTACATGCATCTCATTTAAAAACAGCCCTCGAATTTCTGCAAGTTTTCAGGAAACCAACAATTTCCATTTAAGAATAACTCCTAATTTTTCGGCGTACACTTTCTTTACTTCAAAAAATTCACATCTTTCAGGATAGAGAGGAAAGTTGGACATGATGAAATCCAATGGCGCACCCAGAATTTCTTTATGGGGGTGGCACAAGTGTTGAAATGCAAAACATGTTTCAAAATACTGGGAGGGAGGTGGGGGGGGGGGGTAAAAATATCTCCGACTTATTAAAGTGTGTGCCACTGACTGGAAAAATATGTGTTTAAAATATATATACGAGAGCCATGTAGAAAGTAAGCACCGTTCGCACATCACTTCCGCGCAAAAGTCGCGCATGCGTAGTTGTGTTGCCTCATCCATTAGCCACGCCCTAATGCCATTTTCTGAGGTTGTGCTTATCTTACAAGTCTGTGCTGTGCGTTAATAATGTTTAAGTTAATAGAACGGTGCACTGACTTTAAAGTCAGGTCAGTGATGAGTTTTTTGAATGCCAAGAATGGCAAACCAAGTGAAATTCATCGGCAAAGTTGCAAAATTGATGGACCAAACGCAATGAGCGCGGGAAGGGTGAGGAAGTGGGTTCGAATGCTTAACTAAGAATGACATAGAGTTCATGACGAATTACGCCGTGGTAGGCCCTCTATTGTCACGGAAGATTTGGTGGAGAGAGTGAATGAAAACATTAGAGAAAACCCCGACGCTTTGTAATTTCTGATCATTCAGAAAGTTTCTCTAAAGTTTCAAAATCATTATAGAAAAGGTCCAGAACCGCAAAGTGTGTGCATTATGGGTGCAAAGATGTTGACGATGATGTTGGCAAAGATGTACAAAAAATGTTTTCTGATGAGTCCCGATTCAACTTTAAAGAAAATGCTTCAGAACCATAAAGATGCTTTCTGAAGAGTCCCGATTCATAAGCAAAGATGTTTTCTGAGCAAAGATGTTCTTATGAGCAAATATGTTTTCTGATGATTTTTATGAGCAAAGTTGTTTTCCGATGAGTCCCGATTCAACTTGATGGGTGCAAAACGTCCGACGATGACCTGCAGACCACGGTTGAGCAGTGGCTCAAAACCCAGGCGGCAAATTTCAACGAGAAAGGTATAAAGGAACTTGTGCCACGATATGCCACATGCCTTAACATCCACGGGGAATATGTTGAAAAGTATATTAAGTTATGTTGAATTCATCGCACATTCGAAATTTGTTATCAATATTTAAAATAAACAGCCAATAACAGAGAACAAAGAATCACCTGATAGCTCATGGGGAAGGCTCGGACCTCTGATTCACCTCACTTAGTGTGCGACTGATGAATTGACATTGTCACAGTTCAATCCTTTCTTCAACCCTTACAAGACGTAATCCTAAAGTCCGACTGCTCCGGTGGCGGGGGGATTATATTCGTGATCTTCAGATCTCTCGTCCGATATGGGCCTAGTATCGTGTCTCGGGTGTGGCTAGTGCATGTCACAGGGATGACATCCTAAAGACATATGCACGGCTTTTCGAGGAATCTGTTGCACCCCGGTTCCTTTTTATGATCGATAACGCCCGTCCCTACAAAACTCGGCTATTCAACGAATACCTGTATAGTGAGGATATGCATGGGAAGAAGTAGCTAGCGGGATTTCCAGACTTGAATCCGACAGAGCGTGTCTGGTATGCCTGGGAAGAGCAATTGCAAGCTGGCAGTCCCCTCCTATGATGCACTCGTGAGGCGCCTTGGTGGAGGAGTCGCATGCGTTGCTCCAAGCTCTCATTCAAAGCTTTGTAAATAGCACGAAAGCTCGTTGTGCGAGCTGTACCTGTGTTCGGGAAAACCACACTCTCTATTTGCCCCTCGAAAGTCACGCTGCTTGCTGCATCGCCTTTGGATTTATTTCATAGTTTCTGCTCATTCAGGGATGGCACTCCTTTTCTGTTGCGTGCTGCTGCGTTATCGACATATTTATGTCCATACAAACTGGCATTAAACTCTGCAGTATGGATTTTGTCACTTTAATTTTGGACACCAGTGTACAAACACACCACTCATGCACCACCCGGGGACTCGAATCCAGGCGCATTTCAGTCAGATGTTCGAAAGCGAGTACCACAAACCGCTTAACGACCGTGACGGCTATTTCTATTTCTAAATAACAACGCAAGGGACTGTACACCAACTATATACAAGATAGTACAACTATACTAGTTATCCGAATTTATTGGGGTAGTTAAAATCAAGGTTTCCATGCTTTCGCACATCAACCAGTTTGCTTTTTCAAGGAAGGTAAACAGCAAACTGCAAACTGGATAATAGAACGTTTCAACCATTTGAACGCGGTGACTTTATAATGAATTAGCTTTAATACTCCTTTTTGCTAAGCTAATTATTATGAATGAATAATGCTCTAAGCTTCAAACTAATGAATTCCCAAAAGGGTGTTGTTACTCGTTAATTATGAACTTAAACAAAGTCTCAACGCTGGTTATTTATATTAAGTAATCAAAGTCATAAACCTAACAGCCAGACAGAGGTCTGACAAAAACTATGAATTGAGAAAGACTAACTTACAGCAACTTCTTTATTATAAGACTCTTGGTCATCTAAAGCACTCATATATCTTGTACATAATAATGAATAAACTTTCCTCTTCTAGTACGCACACAACTCCAACACAACGCAACCTCTCTACAACACAACGCAACCTCTCAACAACACAACGCTACTCGTCTCGATGAACGCGCCTATATACGAGCTACCACCACGTCATGACTTACACTCATTGCCAGATCTCATTCAGCGGGTGAAATAATATTCCGTTCAGTAGGAAGATAATTTACATAGTAAAATAAAATAACCAGAGAGAGTAAAATCAAAAGGAAAGTGAATATAGAGTATACGTTACATCATCTCCCCCTTAATTTTCTTTTTTTTTTTTCTTTTTTTTTCTTTTTTTTATGTCCGAAAAACCTATCAATTTTGGAGTGTAAGTCTTACATTTCGATGATTGACGTTTCTCGATCTCTTTTTTGATTTATTTGGTGGTAGCCGTATTTACATTATCAACTTGGCATGACAATTTACGAATCTGTATTCGACTGTGAAATTTGTAGTGTAGAACAAACCAAACCTGCATCGGCATACTTTCCTTTTATTCTGCCTAGCAGGAATCACTTTTTTAATTTCAAATTACGTGCGCCTCATTCGTGGAAATACAGAACAACTGTATCAGCAGCGAAATTTACCTGGAGCTGCCTAACAGTAACAATTTTATTATTTTACCCCTAAGCACAGATATATACAAAAAAAAAGTGGATTAGTAGATGGACATAGAAGAAATATAAAAAAAAAACACACATATATACACAAAAAAGAATGCATAGGCCCACACGAAAAAAAAAGAAATTCTGACACGCCAACTGGTCGTGCAGGAAAAACAACAAACTGAGAAAAGAACCTGTCCACGAAAACTTACTTATCTCGAGGACGCATAAAAAATTCTAGTGCGATAACGCTTTCCAGGCCTAATGGGACTGGTGAAATCAGGTGGCTTGGATCTCTTCCGGGATGGTAATGGAACTTCGGTCTGTTGTCGGTCAGGAATCTGGCGGTCTGGAAATCCCTGCGGCTGAGAAGAACGGTCAGGAGTCTGGCGGTCTGGAAATCCCTGCTGTTGAGAAGAACGGTCAGGAACATCTGAAGACTGGCGGTCCGGAAATCCCTGCTGCGGCTGATAGGAACGGGCTCCCCCAGGCTTTGGATATGAAGTCCCTTGGTGCTGGGGCCCGTTGTGTCCTTCCAGTATCTTTTTGGACGGACGTGTCTCCGGCCACATCGCTTGCTTTCGTTTACGCCCACGGGGCATGATAGTAGTAGCAGGCATCGGCCCTGTTTGCCCTGAACGGAGGTTCCAGGGGCGAAACCCGGTGGATGCAAAGATTTCTGCTTTCGTCGCTGTTGCGGCGAAGCAGATTGGGGAGACAAGTCACGTTTGCGCCCAGCTTTTGGTGGTGCTGGACGGTGTGGAATATTAAAAGTAGGATTCATAACTGATAGGTCAGAAATGTCCGACGCCTCCGAGTCGCTGCTGTAATTCAGCGGTCGTGCAGGGCGATGTTTATATTTGCCCACAGGAATACTTTCCGATGAGGTATTCGAAGAAGAAGTATCCCGCGTTGATGCAGGGTGAGCTGGAAACGGCGCAGCAATAGTCTTGGCAATGGTTGGAGGGAAAGGAACGATACTAGCATTCGACGAACTCGAATCGAGCCTTTGTCTCCCGGGAGAATCAGGTTGCGGTTGTAGAAACTCGTCTGGAGGAGGGGAGGGTGAAGGAAAAATCACTGGTGATTCGTCAAAAATGTTCGGTGGTTCGTCCACAATTTCTGGTGGTTGAACATGAGATATAGATTCTTGAGTCTGTGGAACAGAAGGTTGAGTAGGATTGATAATGAAATCGATATTCCGTTCGTGATATTTTCGACATTGATCAACATGTACATATTGAAAATGGTTGTTCGGTTTCTCCAGAACAATATTATTGTCAAAGACATTTGCCACCCGATATGGACCTTCGTAGCTGGGTGCAAATTTCTTCACTAAAGTATGCGAAACAGAAGACTGGAAGTGCGTTTCCACGAGAGTGAGATCTCCAACGACAAGATCTGGTTCCCTACGCCTAGAATTATAATATCGTGCTTGAGCCGCTTGTGCTCCTAGCATTGCAACACGAGCTTTCTCTGCCATGATGTGTACTGATTGCGGAGTTGGTCGCTGGTTTAATTCGTCAATAATCCCCGTTAAATTTTCAAAAGGGGTTTTAATTTTGCGACCCAGAAAAAGTTCTGCAGGAGTAATTTTAGTAGACTCGTGGACAGACGAGCGGAGGGCGAACGCAAAAAAGTTCTAAATGGTCATCCCATCTTTCATGGTGGTCCATTACGAAAGTCGCAATCATTTTCACTAACGTTCGGTTAACACGTTCCGCAGGATTACTCTGGGGATGATATGGGGAAATGAATTTATGTTTAATGTGTAATCTCGCACACATTCTTTCAAAAATGTCAGAAATAAATTGAGGACCATTATCCGAAACTACTTTATTAGGTGCACCATATCTAGAAAATACGTCATTAACTAAGACATTACAAATAATCTCAGCCGTAGCGGCTTTAATGGGAAAAACTTCAACCCATTTAGAAAAATTATCAGTTAGTACTAAAACATAACGAGCTTTATTTTTAACAGATAATGGATAAGGTCCCAATAAATCTATGGAAATAATATCAAATACATGAGAACTTGAACTAGATTTCAAGTGACCGGCCGGTCTTACATTACGGTAATTATTAATCTGACACAAGTGACATGATTGAACGTATGCGAGCACACTTTGGTACATTCCAGGCCAATAGGCAACATCCCGCAATTTACAACGGGTCTTGCGAATACCTAAATGGCCTGCAAGAGGTTTGTCATGAAATTCATTTAAAAGAGCCATTCTAAGGGTTCGCGGAATACATGGGCGAAACTCTGCCCTAGTAGTCCGAGACTTTGTATAATAAAGAAGACCCTCTATGACTTCAAAATGTTGTGACCTTCCAGCGAGAGAAGGATCACTTGGTAGGGGCGAACCCGCAAGCAAAAAATTGTAAATATCCCCAAAATCTGGATCATTTATTAATTCTGCCATTATTTGCTCTCTGGATGTGATATCAGCTATCAGAAGTAAAGGCTGACATCCAGGAGTAGTTTCTGTGGGGACCCCACTAATCGGAGCGCGAGATAATGCGTCCGGTAATTGATTCTTATGACCTGGCTGATACGAAATTTTGATATTGCTCTCTTGTAACTTCAGAGCCCACTTCATAAGTCTTTGAGATAGGTGCTTAGCAGAATTTAAATACTGCAGGGCAGAATGATCCGTAATTATGTTAACTGTCAATTCATTAAGATAACATTGAAATTTATTCAGTGCATACACAACAGCAAGACATTCACGTTCCGTAGCTGAATAATTGCGTTCAGCTTTGGCTAAAGTACGAGACGCAAAAGCTATTGGATGCCCAGCTTGTGACAAAACGCAACCAAGACCAACTCCGGATGCATCAGTATAAATATCAAATTCCTTAGTATGATCCGGGAAAGCCAACACCGGAGGCTGAGTCAATGCAGACTTCAGTGTTTCGAATGCAGCGTTAGCTTCAGGTGTCCAAATAAACTTCTTGTATTTACGCTTTAAAGCATACAACGGCTCACATATTGTAGCATAAGCGGGGACGAACTGCTGATACCAACCGGTCATTCCCAGAAAACGGGATAGTTCTTTTGCTGTTTTAGGCCGAGGAAAGTCAACAATAGGCCTAATGTTTTCATTATCAGTGAATAAACCATGGGGAGTAATTTTCAACCCCAGATATACAATCTCGTCCCGCGCTATCTGGCATTTACTAGGTTTTAACGTCAAGCCAGCATTGTATATAAGTTGGAACACCTGTTTGAGCAGAAAAAGGTGATCGTCAAAAGTCTCTGATGTTATAATAATATCATCCAAATAGACATGCACATGGGGACCCAGGACAGGTCTGAGAACCGTGTCCATAAGCTTTTGGAAAGTAGCAGGTGCAGAAGCTAAACCAAAAGGCATACGTAAATATTCATAGGCCCCAAAAGGAGTCACAAAGCCTGTTTTATCGACAGAGTCCGGATGTACTGCCACCTGCCAATATCCACTCGCCAAATCCAAAGTTGACATCCATTTGGTTGACGACCAAGTCATTTAGAATATGTGACATGACAGGTAGTGGATAATTGATAGTTTTTGTGACTTGGTTGAGTTTGCGAAAATCTGTCACGAAACGAAATTCATTTGGTTGTTTCTTTGGAACCAAGAAGGCAGGAGCAGCCCAGGCGCTTGTTGATTCCCTGATTATGCCTTGCTTAATCATTTCAGCAATTTGACGTTGCATTTCTTGTTTTTTATGTGGAGCACAAGGGTAAGGTTTCGTCGCAATGGGTTTCGAACCATCAGTGTCAATAACATGATAAACCACCTGTGTGAAACCAGGTTGATCCGAAAATAAACCAGGGCTTTCCTGTAAAAGGAGAGAAAGCTGGTCTCGTTGCCCCTCATTCAATTGGTCACTCAACAATAAACTCGTAATATCTACAGGAACCGTCGGAATCATTTCGACAGGTTCCGGAAAGAAATCACATGTTGCACAAAATTCAAAGTTATTTGAAACTTGTTAATAAAGTCCATACACATGAGACATTTCACGGGTAGCTCGTCTATAAGCAGGAAAGAATGTGTAAACCGAGCTTTCCCAGCCCTAAAGATAATGTGACAGTTCCTGCGATATTGAAGATTTCATTATTGGCACCTCGCAAATACTGCATTGCAGGCTGAACGTGTATCGCAGAAAAAACGTCATTACAAAACTTTGTATTTAGGGCTGATATCTCAGACCCAGTGTCGAACTTTGTCTCGACAATAACGTCTTCAAGTGTCAAAAATACATCAGGCAACTGAGGAGTTTGAACAGTCACTAATACTGTTTTAGGGTCAGAATGTTTGGTATCAGGAAGAAGGACCGACCCTTCGTCTACTTCCTGTGGAAGTTTAAAAGGAATTCTGGTGGTGTTATCATGTGGTCGAAACCTCGACCCTGCCGGGTATCGGGAAAATTTTCACGATAAGGAAAATTGTGTGAACCCTGCGTCGGGAACTCCGCGTGTCTGTTGAGATTTTCATATTCGTTACGTCTGCCCTCAGCACGGGCAGAAAAATTATTATTGCCCTGAGCATGATAACGTTCCGAATGCTGCTGAGTGGAACGGGGTCGAGCATACTGTGCATTATGACGATATCCCGAAGCTTGCTCCGAAACTCGTTGTTGGTTCGCCACTCTTCTGTGTGGTGGAACGTATGAAGCTTGGGTGGGCACTTGTGTATGCTCGCGCTGAAAGTTTTGTCTATTATGCCGCTGAGGGTTTTCGGAATAAGCCTCGCGGGGTGCCCGGAGCATGGTGAGTTGAAGCACGTTTGCCATGTCGCTCTTCATACGTGCGTATGAGGCGAAGGCATTCATGAATAGTGGTAGGGTGTCGAACCTCAAGAAAATCTTGTAAGAATGGGTCGAGCTGCTGTACGAGGGTCTCCAACATGTCAACATGACTGGCATGTGGATCCCATAGATTATATAAGCGTGTAGTCTCCAACGCAAATGCAACAGGGCTATCATTGGGACCCTGCTGACGAGAAAACAGCTGTTGAGCAAGGTTAGCTCGACTGAGGCCGAAAGGAAAGACCTCCAAGAATTCTGCACGGAAATTCTCATAATGAGAATCCGGCTTCGACCCTCGCCACTGCCGATACCAGGTCTTGGCGGTATCTCTCAAGCAAGTTCCGGCAATTTGGACCTTGCAGTCTTCCGGAATATTATAGAGATCAAAATGATCTTCCAGATCTTCAAGGAACTTTAAAGACCCCTCCAAACCATTGAAATAAATTGTTCCTGCATGCGGCACGAAATGGGCAAGCATTCTGCTTCGCTGAGAGGATTGAATTCCCTCAGCTACGACCCGCGACTCAGAGTGATAAGAAGCTGGTGCATTCCGAAATGGTGAAGAATGCTTGGGTATGTGCAGATCATTCATATCAAAGTCAGAGCCACAGGCTTCGCGTAAATTGTCCAAAAAACACCATCACCCTCGAGACTTGCCGGACGGTGGAAATTTGAAGTTGTCGCAGGTAAAGAAGCCATGGGTAATAATAGTCAGGATCTCGTGTTCGAGAAAAGTTCGGGTGCCAATTATAATGAATTAGCTTTAATACTCCTTTTTGCTAAGCTAATTATTATGAATGAATAATGCTCTAAGCTTCAAACTAATGAATTCCCAAAAGGGTGTTGTTACTCGTTAATTATGAACTTAAACAAAGTCTCAACGCTGGTTATTTATATTAAGTAATCAAAGTCATAAACCTAACAGCCAGACAGAGGTCTGACAAAAACTATGAATTGAGAAAGACTAACTTACAACAACTTCTTTATTATAAGACTCTTGGTCATCTAAAGCACTCATATATCTTGTACATAATAATGAATAAACTTTCCTCTTCTAGTACGCACACAACTCCAACACAACGCAACCTCTCTACAACACAACGCAACCTCTCAACAACACAACGCTACTCGTCTCGATGAACGCGCCTATATACGAGCTACCACCACGTCATGACTTACACTCATTGCCAGATCTCATTCAGCGGGTGAAATAATATTCCGTTCAGTAGGAAGATAATTTACATAGTAAAATAAAATAACCAGAGATAGTAAAATCAAAAGGAAAGTGAATATAGAGTATACGTTACAACTTGACAATAAACGAAGTGATGCGAACGTAATTATTCAATAAAAACACGAGGCATCATGCTCGTTTTGCACGCGGAATCCTTGGAGGAAAACAAAAGGCATTCATTATTTGAAGAATTGGTTCCAAATTCGTGGTAAATATAGCGAGACGCTATCATTGCAGGCCTCATCGTTGGTAATGGTCTCCAATGTTTCCCGAATAGCAGTGGGTTTAGGAGTAGAGTAGGCAACTAATTTCTTTATGTCATCCCACATAGGATCGGTGGACTTGAGCTGGACTTCTCTGGATAAGGCTGTGGTTAATTTGCCGTTCTTTATGTCTGTTTTATGTTCGTTGACCCTAATTCTAAATGAACGTTTGGTCATCCCAATGTAGTATAACTTGGAGCCATCCGGATATTGTAGAGGGATGGCATAAACACCTGCTTCGTTGAAAAGTGGGAGCTCGTCAGTATTTCGCTTAAGCATAGCATATAAAGATGTCGGAGATCTAAAGTGTTATCGAATTGGCCACTGAGGCAGGATACGACCCGAACATGGTGCATAGATATATCGAAAGAAACAAAAAGAGGCATGTCGAACTTTCTATGCCGCAGCTACGCTATCTGGACTCTATTCCTTACGTACCAAATGTTTTCTATAAACTCAAGAACGCGCTCAGAAAGACGAACCTCGGTGTCGGCATAAGATCTCCGCCATCTTTATATGCTATGCTTAAGCGAAATACTGAGATCTCACTTTCCAACGAAGCAGGTGTTTATGCCATCCATCTACAATATCCGGATGGCTTCAAGCGATTCTACATTGGGATGACCAAACGTTCATTTAGAATTAGAGTCAACGAGCATAAGACAGACGTAAAGAACGGCAAATTAACCACGGCCCTATCCAGAGAAGTCCAGTTCAAGTCCGCCGATCCTATGTGGGATGACATAACAAAATTAGCTGCCTACTCTAATCCTAAATCCACTGCCATTCGGGAAATATTAGAGATCATTACCAACGACGAAGCCTGCAATGATAGCGTTTCGCTAAAATTGCCACAAATTTGGAACCAATTCTTCAAATAATTAATGCCTTTTGTTTTCCTCCAAGGATTCCGCGTGCAAAACGAGCGTGATGCCTCGTGTTTTTATTGAATTGTTACGTTCGCATCACTTCGTTTATTGTCAAGTCAAGTCACCGCGTTCAAATTGTTAAAACGTTCTATTATCCAGTTTGCAGTTTGCTGTCTACCTTCCTTGAAAAAGCCATCTGGTTGATGTGCGAAAGCTTGGAAACTTTGATTTTGATTACGCCAATAAATTCGTATAATTTGTATAGTTGTACTATCTTATATTTCTATTTCATCTACTTCCTCAAAATAAATATCTGCACCCTTATTTTAAACAATTTTGAACGAGCTATTTCTTCCTTGACTCTTGCTTACGTTCCACATGACTCTTTGACATCTTAACACGCAGTGAAAGTATGAATTCAGACAGATGTTCTCTCCGAACCACGAAAAATAAGCATTTGTTCCATTAGAGAGAGAAAGAAATGGAACGCGATATGATTGAGATCTAACACACACTCATGAGTCTAGAAATTTGTATCAGAAAGATGCCGCAAAGATTCTAGTCTACGAAGACCGAAACTTCCGAAAAGAATCTGTAAACTTCGAGCCAAAATGCTACTGGGTAGCTTTTGGCGAATCAACTGTACAACTGATTTCATATAGAGCCTGTTCAGAGAAGAACTCTGTTCACTTCTTTTGGTTACTCAAAAAAGCGCAGTACAGAAACGGTTTTTGTTTTGTCTAAAGAAGAGGATAAACATAGAAAAAAGGGAAACTAAGACTGAATAAAGAAAAAAAATCGATACTTGAGAATGGCGTTAGATGTTTGACACAGCTGAAGTTTTAAAGCTCCGCCCATTTTAGAACATCATATTTCCAACTTTGTATCGGCCGTATCGGGTGAAGATTTTGATATTTGTTGTTAAGTGAACACTCTACAACAGAATATACACTTAAGAACAATTGAATCAGAGATACCTGTCTAGCAAACGTGTAGCACTACCTTTCGCCCTGATAACGGCGGCGATTCGTCTCTGCATGTACTCGACAAGACACCGGAAGCGTTGGGAAGCCATACGGATCCACGACCCGGGAACAAGCTCCCACAGTTCACGAAGATTTGATGGAGGGCGGTCAGATCCTCGAACATCTCTCTCGATGGCATCACAGATGTGCTGGATGGGATTGAGGTCATGTGACCTACCTGGTCAAGGAAACGATGGAGTGTTCATCCAACCATTCGGATACAATTCCGGAGCGATGGAACGGTGCATTGTCTTGTTGCAGGATGAGGTTCCCAGTGGGATGTTGAAGACGCACAAACGGGAGCAAATAGTCGTCCAGGATATCCCGGTAACGTTGACCTGTGAGGGACGATGTAACATGTACCAGGGGTCCCATTTCAGTCCACGTAAACAGGCCCAAGACGAGAATGCCACCCCCACCAGCTTGAAGAGTACCCTGCTCTGCAAGAAGGATCCATCGCTGCATGTGGTTTGCGCCGTACTCGTAAACTGCCATCGCCGTCTACCAACGTGAATCTTGACTCATCAGTCCAGGCAACATTTTCCCACATGTGTAGGGTCCAGTGGCGATGTTTTCACGCCCATGCTAATCTTTTCACCCTGTGATGGGCGGTCAGCAATGGTACTCTCGTGGGACTATGGCTTCTGTACCCCATAGCGAGGAGCTGGTTCTGGATGGTGTGGCTGCTTACACGTTTTTGTGCAGCAGCGTTAAATTGCCGAGTGATTTCTTGCACTGTGGCCCGTCTATCCGCTGTTACAATGCGAGCTAGCCGACGATGACCCCGCTCATCCACACGCTGTTGTCCACGGCAGTTGGACCTCGCAGGGATGGTTTTACCGGATTCGATGTACTCACGGTGCACCCGTGACACAGTGCCTCGTGAAAATCCCAGTGCCTGCACGACTTCCGAGATGGCGTGACCCATTCGTCGGGCTCCGACAATTTTCCCACGATCAAATGCTCTTAGATCCTTCGTCTTACCCATACTGCATCCGACTCTTACTGATTCCTGTTGCATCACTAATTTATTGTCGGATCGCTGCATACGTCATGTCGCTTCCGTTTACTGCCGCCCACAGCGCTACATTTGCATAACACCAGCTGTCTCTAATTCAATTGCTCTTCAGTGTGAGTAGAGCTATCTGTTAAGGTTTGTGCCTTGCACAGAAGAGAAACGTTTGGATGAGAAAATCTCACTCTTCCGCTCTCCCGTCTTCTGGGTACCGCAAATATAGGCCTTTCATATTTTTTCCTACCATCAATTTAATTTTCCGTAACAATCCAAAAGTTTTGTCACGAAGAAAAATCACGTTTCATTCGGCAGGAAAAGAACGTTAGAGAACAAGTTAAATTGAAAACCAAAAGACGCTACAGAATTATCTTATATAATAAGCCTTTCTTTTGACAAAAATAATGTGTAACAACATTAAATGCAATAATGATCCAACATGTTTGGTCTATGAAATCTTACGACTAAGGGTTTATGACAATGTCCTTCACAGTAAATGCACTCCGATGCATCTTCTGTGAAGAACTCTTTGAAATAAGTAGAAAAAGTATTTCCCAAATCCGCCTTTTGCGAGTGGTGCAAATGGTTGCAAACAGAAACATCCATTTGCGCTCTTTTCAGAACACTAAATTAAGGATATAAGAAATTCACGCAAAATTGCCATTTACAAAGAATTACCCAAAGCGAAATAAATAAATGAGAGTGAAAATAAATAAATAAATAAATAAAATTGAAAAATAAATAACAAAATTAAAAACAAATAAATAAAATTAAAAATAAATAAATAAACAAAACTAAATAAGTAAATCGGATCTTTAGAAACGGAAATGTGGTCGCTAACAGAAAAGTATAATGATCGCTGTTCAAAAAAATGGTCGCAAGTGCAAACAAGTACTTGCGCCCTAATGCGAAATTACCAAAAATAGAAAAAAAAATACTTGTGTTCCTTAAAAATTGTTGCAGATACAGTTTAGTACTTAGAAGGCCCCTCACACCAAACTGTACACCAACGTACTTAAATAGTAAAACTATACTGCTGATCCGAATTCATTGGTGTAAAATGGAATTAAGTTTCCGACCTTTCGCACATCAACTAGATGGCTTTTTCAAGGAAGGTAGACGAAAAACTGGAAACTGTGTGAATAATAGAACGCTTTAACAATTTGAACTCGGTGATTTGACTGGACAATAAACGAATAGATGTGAAGATAATTATTCATTCAAAGACATGTAGCGTCATGTTGGCTGTGTACGCGGTATACTGGGAGGAAAAAGAAAGGCGTTCGTTATTTGAAGAACAGGTTTCAAATTCGTGGACCATTGCAGGACACACTGTTGGTAACAATCTCCAAGCTTCCTTGAACAACAGTAGATTTAGGAGTGGAGTTGGAAGCTAATTTCTTTATATCATCGCACATAGCAGCGGACTTGAATTTAACTTCTTTGGATAGGATTGTGGTTACTTTACCGCCCTTTGTATCTATTTTATGTTCATTGACACTAGTTGTAAACGAACGCTCGGTCATTCTAATGTGGTATCGTTTGGAACCTTCCGGATACTGTAGAGAGAGGGCATGAACACCAGCCCCGTTGGAAAGATATGATCCACATTCTCGCGGAAGCAACCCTTCGTCTGATTAACTGAGAAGCATATATTCACCATCATCACCCCAAGGCCTACCACCTAGCTGCGACATGCTGACAAGCAATATTCATATGGCCCCACGGCACAAGGACACTTTCTTAGATAAAATCAATGATATACACCCGACGTTCAATTTCACTGTGGAGCTTGAGCACTATAGTACTTTACTTTATCTGGATGTTTCGGTGAGCAAATCGCCTGACAATCGCCTTCGTATAGAAGTCTATTGTAAACTGACGTCCTACTTGAACCTTATGCTCCGCAGCTCATTCTGTCCTGCTGATTACAAGACAGATTTCTTTCGCCCACGAATCAGAAGAACCTTCGCCATCTATTCCGATGTTCTTTCTAGACAATTCGAGTAAAAATACCTTATCGAATTGGCCACTGAGGCAGGCTACACTCTGATCCTGGCACATAGCTACACTGCTGGCCACCCAAAATGCAACACCAAGAAGGAAGCATCCGATTGGCCTGAAATTCGCAGCATGCGTCGCCCGCGAGAGGACATGCAAACGATTAGCATTGCAGGGCATATGCAAATCATGTGTGCCCGGCACGCCACCAAGAAGCACTATAAGAAGGGTCCACAGAAGGCGGGGTGTAGGGAGTGGAAGTGTGTTGTGCTGCCGGACCTGTGCGTGGGAAGCTTCCTGATGCCTCGTCGCAGAATACGACAGTCATTCCAGCACGTTTCGGAGTTCGACAGAGGACGAATAGGACCTTATCGCGACAGCGCGGTTTATCGTACCGAGACATCGGCGCCCGTGCAGGACGACATCCTGCCACAGTGAGGCGAAGACGGATCCGCTGGGTGAAGGAGGGACGGACGGTCCGACGTGAGTGATTGCCGCGGCTGCGGCACACCACCGAACGAGAGGACCGGCATGTTGTGCGACAGTCTTTGACGGCTCGCACCGCCACATCACGAACGTTAGCGCAGGAATTAGGGTGTGTTGCGCAACAACATGTGTCAGCACGTACCATTCGACGTCGTCTGCAGGAGCGGGGACTTGTAGCACGGCGCCCATTGCTCCGATTCCCATTGACGTTACACCACCGGCGAGTGCGGCGGTAGTGGCCCGTTGGACGCCGCACCTAGACTACGGAATGGCACGGCATTGTCTTCTCCGACAAATACCGCTTCTGCCTGCAACACCACGATGGTGGGATCCACGTGTGGTGGCACCGCGGCGAGAGACTGTATGACGCCTGCATTATGCATCGCCATACCGGTCCGTCGCCTGTCGTTATGATTTGGGGCGCCATTGAACATGACACCCGCACCCCTGTGGTACGCATCGCCGGTACACTCAACAGCCACCGTTATATCTCCGACGTTTTGGAGCTTGTTGTCCTCTTTTACCTGCAGGACCTGCCAGCGGCCACGTTTCAACGGGACAATGCGCGCTCACACGTGGCACGCACCGTGCAACAATTCTTCACGGCCCACCAGGTGTCACTGCTGCCGTGGCTCGCCTGTTCTCCCGATATGCCGCCCATCGAACACGTCTGGTCGCTGATCCGCAACCGAGTGGCCCGGCAAGCACCACCCGTGGCTACGCCTGATGAACTGTGGCAACGTGTGGAAGCAGCCTGGACCGACATACCCCAAGCTCACATCCAAAGCCTCTTTCGTTCGATGCCGCGGCGTGTAGCGGCCGTTATTGCCAGCCATGGGGGCCACACGAACTGCATGTTTTGCAAATCACACGGGCCTGTAAGCTCAATCGTTTCATCTTTGTATCTGTTGTTATGTGTCCAGTAAATCTCCCTTTGCTATCTTGTGTCCTTCTTGGTGTTGCATTTTGGGTGACCAGCAGTGTAGATTTAAGTACTATATACCAAATAAAAGAATAGTCGCGAACAGAAATAAACTCTTGCGCCGCTGATAAAAATGGTAGCCAGCAGAAATAAATGTTTACGTCCTTAACAAAAATGGTCGCAAATGGAAATAAGTATTTGAGCCCCCTAACGAAAAATGGCGACAAAGAGAAATACATAATTTTGTCTTTAAAAATGATCGGCAATAAAAATTGATACTTGCGCTATAAAAATACAACTGTTCGAGAATAGATGTAAGAACTTGCGTTCCTAATTATAAATGGTGACAAATAGAAATAAGTGCTTTGCTCCCCCTAATAAACAAAGGCCGCAAATAAGAATAAATACTAGCGCCTCTGATAAAAAGTGGTCAGCAGTAGAAATAAAATAATTGTGCCCGTAATAAAAATAGTTGGAAATAGGAATAAATATTTGCGCCGCTAATAAAAACACCAATCATTATGAGATGTATAGGAAATGACCAAAATCTTTGTCACAGCATCTGCTATCTTATGCAGAATAAATTATTTTCAATGTTGTTTTAGGAGCGAAATTGTTACTTTAGTTGGAAATATGAACTTCCGCCCTCTAAGCGGTAAAACCTTACTTTGTGGGAAAATAAGAGTTGTACAAACACTTTCAGAGACTAAAAAAAATATAGGTTGCATTTTTACAGGAAAAAAAGAGTTGTACAAACACTTTCAGGGACAGACAAAAAAACATTTAGATTGCATTTTTACAATAGGAAACGACTTGGGGAACTCAGCACGCCTTTATGCAAATTATTATTCATGAAATACATCTTTACCCCAGCATTATTCAAAACAAAATTTGTACATACTGATGATCTTCATGGTGAATGACATCTTACCTACAGGGTATCCACAATGTCTGGTTACCCCCCCCTGTAATAAGAAATGTAAATGAGCTATGTATCTGTTGTATGATGCATATGTTCATGCATTCTTAAACATCTAGTGGATCCGTTTGGGCTCCGTCATTCTTGTAACAGAGAATAATTTTACGCCATGTTCTGTGGGACATTTACCGAAACAGTTGCGGGGTGATACGAGAGAAAGCACGTCTCACTGCTTCTTTAAGTTCATCAGTGGTTTGGTAGCGCTGCTGTGCAACAACCTTATTTATGAAATCCCAAAGGGCATTATCACACGTTGAGAGATCTGGGCTTCGAGGTGGCCATTCAAGTGGAGCGGACAGCACTTCCGAACCTCGGCTGATCCAACGATCCCGAAAGAACTCACCAAGGTATTCCCGAACAGCGATTGCTTAATGGGCGGGTGCCCCATCCTGTTGGAAACATACGTCATTCAGAATGCCAAGATTTCCAAGATGTGGCACAAACCAGGTTTGCAGCATGTCCAGATAAGTTGTCTGATTCACTGGACCATCAAAGAAATACGGTCCAAACAGATGTCGACTGTTCATTGCAGCCCATAACGTGACATGCGGAGGATGATGTTCCAATTCTTCAACATAATTTGGGTTTTACTTGGACCAGAACACAATGCTCCGTGATCGACAGCTGCGGTATATCGCACATTCATCTCTGAAAATGACCTTTCCACGTTTTGGGATTGTGGCAAATGTCTGAAGCATCATTGCACATGCATCCCGTCTGCGGTTTAAATCGATGTCTGATAACTCCTGAACGAACATCGGGCGATATGCGTGCGAATTCAGGTGATTCTTGATGTGCTTATGCAGTGTTGATCGTGGTATTCCAAGCTCCGCTGATCGTTTGCGGAGCGACTTCGTCGGTGACCTGATAACTGATTCCTCGACCGCTTGACACTGTTGCACTCTGGTTGATGGTCTTCCCGTTCGTGGTTTATCCTTGATGTTGCCTGCTTCGAAGAGTTTATGTTCCCACCGCAGAAGATTCTGTTTCGGAGGGGCCACTTTGTCGAATCGGTGTTGGAAATCGGCACGCACGTCACGCATTGTCTTCCCTGTGTGTGGACGTTCGTGTACCCAGACACTGACAACAATCCGCTGTTCCAGGGTGTATTCGCTGGTATCACACATGGTTCCGGTACCTAATCTGTAAATAAACACAATACAGACCATAACTCAACATATACACTATACAACAGATACATAGCTCACTTACATTTCTTATTACAGGGGTGGGGGTGGGGGTGGGTATCAAGACATTGTGAACACCCTGTATAAATAATATTTTCAACTGGAATTTTAGAAGTTTAGATATATTTGCTAGTAGTAAGATGCACTTATCTCTACTCTTGTGTCAGAACTGTTCGTTTTGAAAAAGTTTAATTCAAAACACTAGCGAAGTATTTTTCAGAGTAAGAGCTCTGCGACGCAAAAAGTATTTTTAAATCTGACATTAAAAGTAGAAATAGGAAAAAATTTGTAATATCTACTTATGGCCCTCAGCGTGAGGTCTGAACTGTTTGAAGCACGCAGAATGGTCTCCTCGAAAACATGTATCAAAACAAAGCAAAACAAAAAATTAATTAGATTTTTAAAAGCACTTACGTGGAATAAATAAAATAAATGAATTTTCGCATCTATTCCATTTATTCGATTTTAATTGGATTTTAAAAGCGATTTCGTGGGATAAAATATATAGAATAAATCTATTTGTGCCCCTAGTGGTAAAATTGTGCATTAGGAAAAGTCTAAATTGTACGAATAATCATCATTGTTTTCATGTTTTCATACGTAAAAAGTTTTTTTTTAAATCGGACTAACTGGGTAGAGATGGAATGACCACTGACAAATGGGAGGAGAGCTAGAGTAATACTATGAGCATGTGAATTTTTTGTGGAAGATGAGCTGAAAACCGCCACCGAGCTTGAATATAACGGTTTTACATATACCTACACACAGCCCACCAAACCAGAAAATTTTATGGAGATGTACGTCAATGTCACGTACTCAGTCCGTGTTCAAGTACGTCATCGCGTCATCTAAGCAACTATTTAAGACTTCAAAGAAAAGTTATCGCTCTTTCTACGTTCATAAGTGAGTCACGGAAAAATTTCTATCGGCTGCCACCGGAAATCGAACCCAGGGTCTTCCAGTTACGCGCCGGACATGCTTCCACTGCACCACAGCGTACTCGAAATTTTCCAGATTCACATACGACAAACGCCTATACCACCTGGCAAGTTGCTTCATGTGAGTCTGGAGAATTTCGAGGCCGCTGTGGTGCAGTGGAAGCATGTCCGGCTCGTAACTGGAAGACCCTGGGTTCGATACCCGGTGGGGGCCTATGGGAATTTTTCCGTGACTCACTTACAAACGTGGAAAGAGTGATGACTTCTATTTGATGTTCCTAATCCACGTCAACTCTGTATTTATTATCTAAGACTGCTGCTCGTAAGTAATGGTCAGCAGTTTTGATCACAATAAAAAAAAAACAAATGCTCATTTGGAGTTCAATAAAAGGCTAATTGTGGGTGCTCGTCTGGCTGGAGCGAAGATTTTGAAAACAGCAGAGCTGGCTGATTTCTCGAAATGGAAGATATCCCGGGGCTTCAATCAGTGGAAAAAGCATGCATGTTTAAGAGGTGTAACTAGGGCGTGAAGAAAATCGTCAAGAACGAGACCACCGTAGTCTGAGAAAACTTGTAAGGAGACGTAGGACTTCTTGTGGACAGCAATTGACCGAAGCATTCAATGAAGGCTGTTCCTGACCCATATTTCAGCGAACTATGAAGTGGGTATTGAAGAGGTTCGGTATTAGCAGTAGCACGCCTGCGCGGAAACAACTGATTTCTGTGAAGAACCGGAAAATTCGTCAACAGTGGTGTCGTGAACACCGGGACTGGACACTGTAAGACTACAAAAAAGTCATGCCGTCCGACGAGTCGCGGTTATAAGTGAGTCACGGAAAAATTCCTATCGACCGCCACCGGGAATCGAACCAGGGGTCTTCGCGGTATCGACGGTAGGCAGAGAGTTTGGTGAGAAACGTCCATGAAGCAATGGACTCAGCTTTCCATATGAATGAGACAAAAATAAAATGTAATAAATTTATTGAAAAATTGATGGACACAAATTTTCTGTGTTTAAATATTGAAAAAACCAAAATTATGATTTTTTACAACAGGGAGATAGACAGAGTGTTGAGTCACCATCTATTTGTGTTGAGAAGTGTACCCTTGAAGTAGTAAATAATATTAAATATTTGGGAATAATGATCGAGGATAATCTAAAATTGAATATAAATATTCAAAATATTGTTAACAAAATTTCGGGGGTATTGGGTATAATTACGAGAATTTCAAATAATTTAACAATTAAAACATTGAAAATGTTGTGCTACAGTCTGAGTTATTCATGTTTGATTTATTGTTTATTAGTGTGGGGGCAAACTACTAAGACTAATTTATATAAATTACAATCATTACAAAATAGGATGGTCAGAATTTTAAATAACTTTAGAGGAATTAACTTGAATATGGGTATACGGATGAATTCTTATGGATTTTTAGATATTGAGAAATTATGGCAATTTAAATTATTATGATTCATGTATAAAAGGATAAATTATGGCAATTTAAATTATCACTGGCACCCAGGCAGAACCGGCTTTCATCAGAAAACACAACAGATCTCCATACCGTCCTCCAATGAGCTATAGCTTGACATCACTGAAGTCGCAAAGGGCAGTGGTTTGGAGTAAGTGGAATGAACGCTACAGGGCTTCAACAATATTTTATTTGGAGCAAACATGGACAGGAAGATACAGATGGCCTGTGCTTAACAGTTACCAAAAGATAAACAAGTGGATGACCTATTTACAATGACAATGAGATATTTACATTATGTGGATGCACTATATACAATGTAAGCAAATTCATAACACTGACAATACTGGACTGATGGGTTGACTTACTCTATGTACAACATATGTTCGCAATGTGCATTAGCAGAGTGCCATCTCTAATAGGTGAACACCAGTACAAGGTATAACTATAAATTTTACAGTGCAAAAACAAACATGTATATTTTGAGCAATCTTGAAAAAAAGAAGAAAAGAGAAGAAAAGAGCAGAAGGTTTATACTTTTCAGTATCTGAAAGATAAGCGAATAAATGATCTATCCACAATGATGGTGTGAACTCTATACAAATTGAATGCAATATCTCTCTTGTGAAACGCTGTCAAATTACAAAAAGAACTATTACTTAGGCTTACACAAGTGCCTCAATCACAGTGCTATAGATTAACTTGTAATGAACAACAACATATGTACACAACATGCAACGGCATAGGGAAGACACTAATCAGGAGTTACAATTCCATAGTACAACTGTAAGTTTCACAGTGCAAAGAGTAAAGTATATTAGTACAAACAGAACTTGCGTTTTACAGAAAATTTATACTTTGAGTACAATACAAATAATGAAAATATGAAACTGACTCTTTGTACAGCAAATATGCAATACAGCGCAGAACATTATCTAAGAGACTGATTATTTCCTATTAGGCACATGTGACATGAGAAAAACCACACTGTGTAACATTAACATATAATTGAAATACTATCAAAGCGTTTGCTCCGCACCATGAGCATAAAACTTAAGACATGTAATCGTGACCCAACATGCGAAATGTGCCAAACATAAATTTTACAGTGCAATTAGGAAAGTACATTAGTATATACAAAACTGAGCTTTTGGCATAGCAACTATACTTCAGGTACAGTACAAATAACCGAATGATGAACAATTACCCCCTGCACTACAAAAGTGCTAAACCTTGCAGAACATGGTGCAATCGACTGATCATATCCCTTTATGTACATGTAACATGATCAGAAACCACACTGTGCAAAATCAATAAGACAATTTAAACACTATCAAACAGTTGCTTAGCACCGTGAGCAAAAACCATATATTATAAAGCCCGGCAGACATAAGGAAAGTGCCGAAAAAAAAAACTTTAAACTTATTCTAAGTGCCTGTGGTATAACAAGAAACTCACCTACAGGACCTTGTTGGTGAGAAACATGCAAACGTGCAGTAGCATTAAGAAGCAATGATGACAAGGGCACCTAAGAACACGATAATCACAAAACTATACTTCAATTAGTCCAAACAATTTCACAGAAGTCAGAACAAAGTCTAAGGTCTTCTGATGGACCAGAAAACCATTGACGAAAAGGTGACCACACTGACATAAAGTGTGGGATTCGATTGGCAGCCTTAGCAACAGTGAAAGCAAGCCTCAAGCGTGAAATCATTCTGTTCCGGAACTGACTGCACATCGCAGCTCCCGCCTGAAAGATGGTAGGCTGTATAGGGGTAGAACGTAGCTGTTGATAGTAGCAAAAAATCACATGTTTTGCTAATATGAATACATAAGCACATGACTCTGATATAGGAATAGGCGGAGTTCTTGAACTGAGTAGCGTGCTATAGGCTGAAAAGGAGAGATCATTAGTACTAAGGCACTGTGCAGTAGTGAAGGTCAGATGTAGCAAGGGAAGAAGCACTGTGCAATGTTGATACACATGATCTACATCCGCAATCGTAGAGCAAAACATGCAGTTAGGCGAATCAACAAGCGTCATCCTGAATAATTTGGTAGGAACTGGTAACCGCCGATGAAGAAACAACCATTGGATGTTTCTTTCTGCTGGAATAGATAGTGGCGAATTAGACATGGACCACACTTGTGAAAGGGCGACATTCGGAACATCTGGAATCATCAATGGTGTAGCATACAGTGGATCAATGAGACAACGGTAAAGAGACGAGACAGAAAAACTGGAGAGAGGAAGTGATGAGCCCCGAACGGAAAGGAAAAAGGGAAGAAGAAGAGAGGCAGAGGGAACAAGAGTTAACCCAGCTTGAGAGGCAAGGTTAGGGAAGAGGGTAATGATTGAAGAACGGAAGGAATCATACAGCGAAAGAGAGGAAGAGGTAGGGGAGATGTGGGGGGACAGATCAGAGAAGGGTTTCCAAGAAAGATCTGGAGAAATTAGATCCTGAACAGATACTATTCCGGCGGGGAGCCAGGAAAGGTCAGTAAAGTAGGGAGCATTAGGGGGATGAAGGATGGAAGAAAAGAACAGGGGCTCAGCTAATAGTTCAGTGGTGGAAGCCGGTGGAGCACGGAAGAGGGGTAGAGAACGGAGAAAGGAAAGGACCTCTTTGTAGAAAGGGGAAAGTTTAGAATGAAAAAAAGGAGATTGATCCATTAGAAGATACGTGATGAAAGTGATTCGGGGATTCCTAGGCGATATCATGACATCTCAAACGAGCGTAACTGGCGACTCTGGTGCACTTAGTAGCCGCAGGAAAGAAACCACTTTATGTGCTTTATAGTAGGTGCGAACTTCCAGCAGTGAAATACCTCCATCAGTGACTCGACGACAGTGAGTGGAGACCTGGATCCAATGGTACCTGTTCCATATTATCGTTGAGATGATTCGAGTGATTTCATTGAGGTGATAAATGGGCATACGTTCTGCTGACCATGCATATAAGCATGGAGAAAGAATATAAGTCTGAGCTATTCTAGCTCTTGAGAAGTAAGAAGTACAAAACTGGGAACCTCGCCAGAATGCAGCAGTTCGAGTAAGGCGTGTTCTGAGAGCATTCCATGTTTCATTTTGAGCAGAAAGACGGACTCCGAGATGGACCCCAAGGAATTTTTGGGATGAAGCAGTCCATGAGGCGCCCCACGGGGTGTCAGTCCTAGAGGCCCACGCTCCGCTCCATAGGCCTGCACTCTTGGATGTATTAAGTGATGCCGCTGAACATGAAGAATATTGATCGTAAATCTGGAGCAAGATGTCGAATTGAGCGTCTGTCCTTACACAAAAGGTTGCGTCATCGGCATATGCAGAGTATGTCACAGAAAAGTGCCTAGTACTTGCAGTAGGCGGTGGCAGTGCATCTATAAAGGCTCGATGGACAGACCGAAGAAACGGCTCAAACGCAATGGCAAAGAGCTGCCCAGAAAGTGGGCAACCCTGCCGAATGCCTCGCCTAAAAGGAATAGGTGCAGTCAAGAAGGCGGCCGTCTTGACATGGAAAGCAGCGTCCTGATAAAGGGCAAGAATAGAGGTAACAAAAGCAAAAGGAAAGCCGAAAGCAATAAGAACAGCAGAAAGATACGAATGTGAGATATTGTCGAAAGCTGCTCTTTGGTCAAGATTAAAGAGGGCAAGTGGTTCAGAGTTAGTACGAGCCAGATGTAGGAGATCTCGAAGGAGATTGAGATTAGAAGTGATGGACCGACCAGGAACCGTGTAGGTCTGGTCGGGAGAAAGAAGAAATGGAAGAACTTGGTTGAGTCGACTGGAAAGGAGTTTAGTGAAGAGTTTATAGTCAATGTTTAGTAGCGAGATAGGACGCCAGTTTCCCAAGTCAAGCAGATCGCCTTTCTTGGGAAATAACACCATATGAGCCTCTGTGAAACCCCTCGGAAGAAAAGAGGAAGAAAGAGCAGCATTGAAAGCGGCGAGAAGAAATGGAAGCAACGAAGGGAGAAAAGTACGGTAGAAAAGGAGCGGAAGGCCATCTGGACCTGGGACAGCACGGGAATTTAGAGAGACTAGAATGGTCCGAAGTTCAGTCTGCGAAATAGGTTGTAAAAGGGAATCAGAGAGATTGGAAGGAACTTGGGGAAGAGCAGAGAGTAAAGTAGCAGAAGCAGAAACAGAAGGCTGGGGAGTTTCACTGTATTTGATAGTAAAATACCGACGAACCTGAGAGCAAACTGCATCCGGATCAGAGATGATTTCACCATCAGGCCGCCGAAGTAGTCGAAGCTGATGCGACGAGCGGCGTTTTTCTTCTAACGCGGATAGAAACTCAAAGGAGCAGTCCTCTGGTGATAGATGTTGTAGACGGAGACGAAGAATTGCCTGACGTGCACGAGGCTCAAGAAGTGCTCTAAGATCCGCCAAGCTACAGGGCGTCTGGCTCGGAGCTGCCCTTCAAGTAACTGATTTGTAACAGTTCTTTGTGTCACTGTGGTGGCAACTGCAGCTCGAATTGCTGCCGCAGACGCAGTACGATGCGCCACGGCCATACGCCGTACACGGCGGCCTTCCTCTCAGTAGTGCCACGTGGCCGGCCGGAACCCGGTCTTTTTGAGGCAGTACCTTCCCTTGACCACCGCTGCCAACAATCATGCACAGTGGATACATTCCTGCCAAGTCGTTCTGCAATATTGCGGAAAGAAAATCCACCTTCTCGTAGCCCTATTACACGACCTCGTTCAAACTCCGTGAGCTGTTGATAAAGGCTTCTTCGTCTTCTTAAAGGCATTCTTGACTAACATCAACACACTACGTCGAATCTCAACGATAACTAACGCTCACGAACGTTACAGCGCGTATTTACAGCAAACCTGCTTTGCATGTTCCAAAGGGGCGCTACTAGCGCCACACGTATGCGCCGAGCGCGAAATTTGCATAGACGTCATCTTACAGATGTACTCTCACCGCCTACCAACTGTCGTTTATCTAACACAACCCCTTCTTGGTGTTGGGATTTTTTTCTCCGTCAGTGTATGTTGTTTTTCTTAATACTATATGCTATAAAACTAATTTTGAATTGTAATATAATCAAACGTAACCCCATAACGAAATAAATGAAAGGTTCTAGAGATGGTGTTACGCTGTGGGATTACGTTCTGTTGTTACGGAACGGGGCTCTGGTATTACTAGAAGATTGGGTGACCCTTAAGAATTATTTGAACACATCTGTCGACCAAGTTCATCGTGCAATGTTGATTTTATATCCAGAAGATGACAGTTGTCTCATAGATGTCAATGCAATAAGACAGCTGTCATCTTCTGGATATGTGTTCAGCTGTCATCTCCTGGATATATATTTCATCACGCAAGATGTGTTCAGCAGTGATTCAGCGAGCATAACAACGACTACCTCCGTAGGCCACCTCAAATCCCGGATCTGAACCCTATTGAGAATGTAAGGAATATCCAGGAGTAGAGTCCTCTTCCAACAAATCTGAGCCTCTTAAAGGACCTTCTGGCAAACGCCTGCTTCGCTTCAGACGTAGATGCACTTTTTGGAATCTATGCCAAACCAGATACATACTGTAATTCGGGCAAAGAAGGTCAAACCCGGTATTGAATAAAAGTTTCTAATTCAGCGACCGGTATGTGTACGAATATACAATTCTGATAGGCCTGCCTGGGTACGTACCAAAATGTCTAGTAAGTGACTCTAATTTTCTAGGGGAATTCCATGAAACTGATTTAAACTAATCAAAGAGATTCGCGACTTTTTGTATCTTTTTCATGGTGCTAGAATCTGTTTTATCAACTGTGGAGAAATCAACGGGTAAAAAGAAACATTGCTCTGAAAAAGAAATAGGAGCAGAAAAACAGCCGGCCTGAAACGGATCTCAGTAACTATTTCATTCTGTTCATCTCCTTAATTATTGAAAGGTAGCTCGTCTTTCAGATCTGAAGGTTACATGCTACATAAAAAAATACTACCCTCACAATTTCTTTCTCCCACATTCTCTCACTTTTGTTTTCTTCCTAGCGAAAAAGCGTTCCATCCAAATGTACGCGATGTCAGTTTCTTTCTTTTTTCCTCTCCTTGATCGCCTTTTTGTGCGAGAAGGAATTATGCAACTTTGATGCAACCTTCTACAAAAGCACTTTCTGTATAGCGTGGATTAAGTAATATCTGTTGTTCTTCTTAGTCATTTATTTCGCAAGAGATGTAAAGTCATTTCAAGTTGTTCTTACGTTTTATGTTCGACTATTACTGGAAGTACTAAGTGATATCTTTTTTTTTTTTTACCTCGCCAAATTTTTCCTTGCTGTTCATTTCCAATGTTTTATTACATTAATAGTGTTGGAATGGTTTAAAAGGTTACCCGTTTCTTTGAAATACTAATCCCTCTTTTTATTTGAGGACATTCTAAATTACGTACTGCTTACATTCTAAGTGAAATTTGGTAATGAAGAAATAAAGAAATGAAGCGCTTGTGGTTTTTGACGATTTTGCGCTGGAAGTACATAGTTTTTTTCGTAAGCCATTCTAATATTTTAAATTTCATTTCACCTACTGCAAACATCGCTCTACACTATATTTGAATTCCGAGTTTAACTCAATATCGTAAAGCTTTTAATTCTTTTATACAATTTTTTTATTCCTAGAGAGAAACACGAAGACACCCATCCCCAATTTATCTTCTGAGGTATAACGGCCACCATCAGCGAACCTAACGACCACCATCAGCAGACCTAACGACCACCTATGTTTTTCCACGACTTGACGAGCCCCACAACAAATATTTGTTACATACTAAACAGGCGCGAAACATATATAGTCGGAACGAGTAGGACGTGAGAATTTGCAAGTACTATGCCAGTGCAAAGTGGAAACGGAAAGACTTGTCGGATTTTCTGAACCCTTCACGAGAGCAACACAAAATCATCCATCCTCATTTTGCTTTCTGAGGCTTAACAATCACCATGAGAAATTCCAAGTGTTAAAAGTATTATAACCACTTCGGTTCTCAACGACTCATCGCGTAACACATCAGGTAGTAATGACGTCACCGACAGGCGCAAAATTTATACATTGGCGGAAAGTGAAAAAAGAACACCAAGAAGGAGACGTCTGATACCAACGAAATTTATACAGCATAATAACGGAATACCGAGGATAAAAAAACGTGATCAAAACATTACGGCAAAATACAGCTGTATTCGCTGGTAAACTGAAAAACAACATTTTCATGTAACATGGTTAGTACGAGGTTGAACCGCTATGAACTGCGTCTCACCGTGCAGTTCTGGCATGAAGTCTGTCGTACAGATGTTGGATGTAAGTTTGGGGTATTGAGTTCCAAGCATCCTCAACCTGGAAGCGCAAATCTGGGATGGTCGTGGCTGGCCGTGGAGACCGAATAAGTCGTTGTCTCATAAAATCCCACACGTGCTCAATGGGGGACAATTACGGTGAGCGTGCAGGCCATGGAAGTTGTCTCACACGCTGAAGTGCATGTTGCGTTGCACGTGCCGTGCGTGGGCGTGCGTTATCTTGCTGGAAAACACCACGATGGACCGACCTTACAAATGGCACAACAACGGGCTGAATGATGTTGTTGATGTAGGAGGTGCTGTTTAACGTACCCGGTACAAACACTAGTTGTGTACGGGAGTGATAGCTGATCGCTCCCCACACCACGAGACCAGGTGTAGGCTCTGTGTGTCGCTGGCGGATGCACGAAGGGTGAAGACGCTCCCCTGTGCGTCTGCGAACACGCATACGGCCATCGGAGGCTCCCAAGCAGAATCTGCTTTCATCGCTGAACACGACAGATCGCCATTGCGTTCTCCAGTGCAGACGTTGGCCACACCACTGCAGCCGTTCCTGACGGTGGGCTGGAGTCAGAGGTACACATGCCAGAGGCACACGCGCACATAGTCCTTCATCCACTAGACGTTTCGGATTGTTCGCACAGCCACCTCAGTTGCAACGGCAGCTCCGATTTGCGTCGCAGTGGATGTTCTGCTTGACAACGCCGCTCTTCTTATGCGTCGATCGGTCCGCTCATCAGTCCGTCTGTGACTCCCGGTTCCCCGTCTTCTCGTGTGGGAATGTTCCTCAGACCATCTACGTCACCATCGTACCACCACCGATACTTCCCGTCCAATTCGCTCCGCAATACGACGATACGACCACCCGGCCTCGCGGAGTCCGACTAGACGACCTCGCTCAAAGTCCGATAACTGCTGAAATCGTACACGTCTTCCATGTCCAGGCATTGCAGCTTCTTTAGGGACTTTGAACTTGTCCTTACGCCGACGACTGATTACATTCGCTTGGCCGTACTCCTTAAATACCACCGACGATAATTTGCATATTATGCCGTGCTGTGGCGTAAG
This sequence comes from Macrothele yani, assembly GCA_039090855.1. Classification (NCBI taxonomy): domain Eukaryota; kingdom Metazoa; phylum Arthropoda; class Arachnida; order Araneae; family Macrothelidae; genus Macrothele; species Macrothele yani. Next base: position 81,883,052 of record CM077009.1, read on the forward strand.
TGCTCAGCGGTTGGTCCCGAAATTAACATCACACCTACGTAAACTCGACCCCATTAACATATGCAAAATTCATGATCGTCCGCCAATTCCTTCTTGGTGTTCTTTTTTCACTTTCCGGCAGTGTATGTAGACAGAAAGGATAAGGCGTTTCAGTTTGCCACTACGTAACTGCTGCTATTATGTAAGGAAAGAATTTACTGGAACTTGAATTTGGAATAACTTTCAGCGCGAGGATGGTGGACTGCGCCGGTTTCTGAACAACCGCAAGAATTATTCGCTCTTCGTAAGCTGTCGTGCTAAAAGTGCAGCAGGAATGGACCGTAAAGGGACACAAATCCATCTAACGTACCGGAAAGTGGAGGCCATCAACGGTTTATATCCGAGCAGAAAGCACGTTGGCCACAGCTGTTCAGGTTAACAGACGGCCCGTAGTCTTTAAGTTAGTAACAGATCGCAGCTAGAACTCCAAGAAAAAAGTTTCTAAGCACTCAGTCCAACGGTAGCTCTTGCGGACAAGCTTAAGGAGTTCAGATCATAAGTAGAGTGTTTTAGGAAGGGAGTGTCTGATCCCAGGTCTTAAACAACCCTTAGAAATAGGAAGCTATGAGATTTGGACTACAGTGCCCGATAGGAAAGTGACACGAAAGCGAGGTAAAAAGGGGAGGAAGACGCCATTATTTATAACGGGGGAGGGGGCAGTACCTGGGGTCCGACGGATTAAGGTGCTCATCCCACGCACGGCGGGTATTTAGTGGTTCGAGAGTGCGTACCTCCATGGGATCGAATCTGAGACCTCCCCGTTGCAGTCAGGAACGTTAACCACTAGGACGTTGACTGGTGGTTCTTGTGCCTATATTTACCGAACGCCATCGGCAGCTTGATAAAGCTGATATACCATCAGGCACTTCTTTTTCCATGAGATGAAATTCCTCTCTACGGATTTACATTAAATTGTGCCACCCCCGTGGCGCAGTGGTCTAAGCGATGGCTTCTGACTATTTGTCCGAAAGGGGTCCAGGTTTGAATCCCGGTGAGGCATGGATGTTGTGTTTGTCGTCCAGCACTGGCTCTCTCCCTTCCCTGGCACCAGTGACCCTAATTTCGAGACGGGCGACTGCTTATAGCCCATTGAGTTGCTCACGGTGGTCGTTAAAACCTCCAATGAAAAAAACAAAAACAAAAAAAACATTAAATTGTAGCCAGTCGTTATGTTGATACTTGTATGTCTAGAAACGTTTATGTTATTTAGCCTTCGTCTATCTGTAAATTAAACTTCTGTAGTAGGACGTACAGAAAGTTTAACTGATCAGCGACTATTAAGGAGATCTCAGGTCTTTGTGACATGTTTTTCCACTATGCAACTTTTTCACTGTGGAAATGTGAAATTCCGAGAGATAATCGGAGATAATGTCTGATTTTCAGTCAGATAAAGTCTACCGGAATACATTAGTCGTAACGAAAACTTCCTGATCGTGTTTACAACTTTTATTGTTTCATTCGAATAGCATATTTGTGATTTTTTCTTACTTGATGCTTTCACACAAGCTCTGTGCATTTCCCTTGTGATATAAGGACACAGCCAAATTTAAACATACCGCCTTATGGGGTGAATGGTCAGATGCTCTTGTTCGAGCTGGGTATAAGTTCAAATTAATGATGCATGGGTGATATTTGTGCCTGACGGCTCCGTCTATGCCATTTACCTGAAACCAATTACTCTAAGTTAGCGAGAGACACCGGCATATGTAGCCCCGGTGGCGCGGTGGTCTGAGGCGCTGGTTTATGATCATTTGGTACGGGTTCGAATCCCGATGAGGCATGGATGCTTATGTTTGTCTTTCGGCACTGGCTCTCAATATGTTACTTGTACAACACTAGTTATCTGTGTACATTGGTTATTTAGCATACTGTAAAATCCATGTTTGATGTATGCTTGTTCATAATGTGTTACATGATCAACACTATCTATATCTGTGTAAATTGATCATTTGGCATGCTGTCAACCATGTATGATTTGTACTTGTTGCTGTGTAATCTCTGTATCCTGTTTATGTTTGTCTGTATGTCTTTGTACCACCAGGTCCAATAAATCATTTTAAACCTTCAATAAAAGAAAAAAAGAATTGAAATCCAAGCACGCAAATTATCCAATGTTTTCATCAAATTTTTGTTGTTTCAGAGTTTAATGACAACCATTATTTGCAGCTCGTTGAGCTTTGTGTGGCAACCCGTCCTAATTTGAGTCTAGTGGTTCTAGGAAAGGTTGAAGACCAGTGCCGTTAAAAGATATACACCGTCCATGGCTCACATGGATGACGGAGGGGTCGAACAATTAGAAGTCAGCGCTTCTTACTCCGCGGACACATGGGCGGTAATTTTTCGTCAATCAATAATAACCGTATCGTATCTGCAGTTCAGAATATAATAATACTATAGAAAATTATTATATTTTACATAACCTTTACATAAATTACAAATAAATTGTTCTATTTATTGTTGAAATTTATGGCATTCTACACTTTACGTACTAACATAAACTGGTATCATTTGCTACTTTTCCTTTTTTTTTATTTAGAGTTTAACGACCACCGTGCGCAACTTTATGGACTACAAGCAGCAGCTCGTCTCTAGCTGGAGTTCCTGGTTCCAGGGAGGAAGTAAAACCAGAGTCGTGGGTCAAGTCTCATCTGGAACTCCAGACACGCTTCAGACGAATGTCAGAAGAGAGAGCGTAGAACACTACGCCTTAGTGGCAGGCATTAGGTACTTAAATTACCACGTATCTCATCCTTCAATTGTCACTTATCCAGGGAAGAATCTAACAAGTTAGTAAAATCATGCAATGCATTGATTGTGATACGCTTTCCAACATACCAGAAATCATTACTCAAGTTATGAGGATAACGGCTGGGGAATAAATCCGCTCTTGTGTCCTGATCTTTGACCCCATTTTGATGATATTCAACAGAACCGGTTCAGTGTACCACAGGAATAACATACAAACGTTTTGTCGCAATAGAAGCATTTTTACGAAAGTTACGAGAATAATGGCTGTGGAATAAATCTTGCTTCTGTGCCATGACCGTTGACCCCATTTCGTTGATATTCAACAGAACCGGCTCACTATACTTCCGGAACAACATGATAACGTTTTGTCGCAAACGAAGCATTTTTACGTAAGTTATGATGCATAAGGGCAATCGAATGGATCCCGCTCTTATCTCCTGAACGTTGACCCCGTTTTGCCCATTTTCAATAGAGTTTGTCCCCAAGTGGTCCCCTACCACATTCTAAAATTTCATCGAAATCGAACCGTTTTTACCCAAGTTATGACGTACAAGGGCAATGAAATACATCCAGCTCCTGTGTCCTAAACTTTGACCCAATTTCGCCCATTTTCAATAGGGTTCGTCCTCAGGTGGTTTCCTACCACATACTAAAATTTCATCGAAATCGAACCATTTTTACGCGAGTTATCGTGCGGACGGACAAACGGACAAAGCTGAAGCATGTACGCTTCTTCAACCTACGGTTGGAAAGCGTAACAAGTTAGTAAAATTATGCAATGCTTTGATTATGATACGTCTTCCAACATGCCAGAAATCATTACTCAAGTTATTACTCAAGTTATGAGGATAATGGCTGTGGAATTAATCTCGCTCCTGTGCCCTGATGTTTGACCCCATTTCGATTATATTAAACAGAATTGGTTCAGTATACGTCCGGAACAAAATATTGAAGTTTCGTCGTAATAGAAGCATTTTTAGTCAAGTTACGAGGATAATGGCTGTTGAATAAATCTTGCTCCTGTGCGCTGACCTTTGATCCCATTTCAATGATATTAAGCAGAACCGGTTCAGTATACCTCCGGAACAACATACTAATGTTTTGTCAAAAAAGAAGCATTTTTAGTTAAGTTATGAGGATAATAGCTGGAATAAATATCGCTCCTCTGCCCGGACCTTTGACCCCATTTCGATGATATTCAACAGAACCGGTTCCGTATACCTCTGAAACGACATGATCACGTTTTGTCGCAATCGAAGTATTTTTACATGAGTTATAACGCATAAGAGCGATGGAATGGATCCCGCTCCTATGTCCTGACTTTTGACCCCATTTCGTCCATTTTCAATGGTATTTGTCCCCAGGTGGTCCCTTACAACAAACTAAAATTTCATCGACATCGAATCGTTTTTACGCAAGGTATGAACCATAAGGGAAATGAAATGGATCCCACTCCCATGTTCTGACCTTTGATTCCATTTCGTCCATTTTCAATAGGGTTCGTCCCCATGTGGTCCACTACCACATACTAAATTTTCATCGAAATCGAAGAATGTTTACGTAAGTTATGACGCATAAGGACATTGGATCCCGCACCTATGTTTTGACCTTTGACCCCATTTCGTCCGTTTGCAATAGGATTCGTCCCCAGGTGGTCCCCTAACACATACTAAAATTCCATCGAAATCGAACAATGTTTACGTAAGTTATGACGTATAAGATCAATGGAATGGATCCCACACCTATGTTTTGACCTTTAACCCCATTTCGCCCATTTTCAATAGGGTCTGCCTCCAGGTGGTGCCCTACCACATACTAAAATTTCATCGAAATCAAACCATTTTTACCCGAGTTATCGTGCGGACGGACAGACGAACAAAGCTGGAGCATATACGCTTCTTCAACCTACGGTTGGAAAGCGAAAAAAAAAAGAAGAATTTTTTAAGTATTATATCTTACGAAATAGAAAAACGTGTGAAGGTATGAGATTAATATTTAAAAGAATCACATCAAATACATTGAGTGGACAGAAACTATGGGATACCTACTGGTAAAACGGGTTGGCCCAATTTTCGCCCTGGTAAGGGCAGCCAGACTGCGTGGCATTGAGTCCACTAGCTCCCGGATGCGTTCACAGGTATCTCCACCAATGCGTGCTGCACGGATGTCCATTCCGCCTCATTGCTGGATGGTGCACCTAAAGCTCGAACGGACCTTTAAAAGCATCGCAAAGATTTCCCATAGGGTATATATACGCTGGGATGTAAGGTCAGGTGATGCGTAACATCACAGCCTCTCCTTGACAAATGTCAACCCCGCCTTCTCGTGGTGCATCCTGTTCCCACTAAAGGGGCTCTGACGACCGCCAATAGCGGTATAACTATACCATCGGGATCAGAGGAAATGCTATCCCACACTCACCAACCCGCTTGGCCAGCGTGGTGAGTTATGGCCAAACCCCTCCAAAATGACGCCACAACTTAAATCTTGGCCCTCAGTCTCCGGCAGCTGGAATGTACCTGGCCAAGGCAGCGGCCAGTGCGACATGAAGGCAGAGGGTGCTAAGAATCCCCGGAGGACCGGACTAGGCTGCCATCTGATGCTGACCTTGGCAACGTACAATGGACGCTCCCTATCTTCTGATTCAAGGCTTCTTGAATTGGAAGAGGAACTACAAAGGATCAAATGGGACATTGTGGGGCTAAGTGAGGTAAGGAGAAAAGGAGAAGATCTCATCGAACTGAAAAGTGGACATCTCTTCTACTATCGTGGGACAGATACTGGCAGAACTAGTGGTGTTGGATTTATAATAAACAAGAAACTGAAGGATAAAGTGGTAGAAGTTGAAAGTTCCTCTGACAGAGCTGCACGACTCGTTATCCAACTATCGAGAAGATACCAGGCTCAGATTATTCAAACTTATGCACCCACCACAAGTCATCCTGAAGAAGAAATTGAACAATTTTATGAGGAAATTTGTCATCTAAATAATAAAGGTAAGCAGCACTTGAAAATAATTATGGGAGATTTCAATGCAAAAATAGGGCAACGGCAACAGAATGAAACTTCAGTAGGTAAATTCGGTCACGGCAACAGAAACCAGCGTGGAAATACTCTCGTAGAGTTTGCAGAGGCAGAAGGGTTTTTCATCTTGAACTCTTTTTTCAAGAAAAAGCCACACAGGAAATGGACATGGAGACATCCAAATGGGACGACAAGTGAAATTGATTTTATTATGTGTAACAAAAAATTTGTCATAGAAGACTGCAGTGTGCTAAACAAGTTCAACACAGGTAGTGACCATAGATTGGTGAGATGTAAGATGCACCTCAACACTAAACTTGAACGTGGCAAGCTCATAAGACAAACAAAATCTATTGACATAACGAACCTTAAAAAACACCATAATACCTTCAAGTTGGAACTGAAGAACAGGTTCTCTGCTTTAGAAGGCCTAACATCGGAAGAAGTGGACATCTCTGAAGTTAACAGAAAAGTAACCAAAGCTCTTATGGAAACAGCAACAAAATTAGCTGGGTCTAAGAACAAGTTGCATGTAAATAAATTATCAGGAAAAACGAAAATGTTGATGCAAAAAAGAAGAGAGATGAGGACAACTAAAGAAGATGTGACTTCCAAAGTGGAATATATAGAGCTATGCAAGACAGTACGAAAAAGTATCACTGAAGACGTTAGAAAATTCAACTGTGAACTAGTGAGGAAAGCAATTGAAAACAACCAAAGCCTAAAGATAGCAAAGGGATATCTCAGTAAGGGAAGAAAACAGATTATGGCACTGAGAAAAGAAGATGGTTTTGTAACAAGAAATAGAGGCGAAATTTTGACAAGAGTGAAAGATTTCTACTCCAAATTATATGAAAGGGATGATACATGCACTCAGACATCATGAAAGATACCAGTACCAGAGTTCCTCCAATCCTTCCAGCAGAAGTTGCACATGCAATCAAGAACATGAAGCGGGGAAAAGCTCCAGGAGAAGATGGAATTACTGTAGACATCATACAAGAAGCAAGTGGAGAAATCGAAACAGTACTCGCCCAAATTTTCACTCGATGCCTTAATGAAGGAAAGATTCCTGAAGATTGGAACACCGCTACAATGATCCTGCTACATAAGAAAGGTGACATTGAGGATCTCGGAAACTACAGACCTATCAGCCTCCTATCAGTAGTTTATAAAATCTTCACTAAAGTTCTTTCACACCGCTTGAAGGTAACACTGGACATGGCTCAACCGAGAGAACAAGCTGGATTCAGGAGTGGCTACAGCACAATAGATCATATCCATGTGCTGAGAGAACTAATTGAAAGAGCAAAAGAATATGAACTTCCATTGTGCATGGCTTTTATCGATTATGAAAAAGCCTTTGATTCGGTGAAACCATCAGCAGTTACAATGGCTCTGAAAACCTGCGGTATTGAAGATGCATACATTAATATTATTAATAACATCTATGAAAATGCAAGTGCAAAGATTAGGCTGTTTGAAAATACAACACACATAAAAATTGGAAAGGGAGTGAGACAAGGTGACACCATATCTCCGAAGCTCTTTAATGCCACATTGGAGGGTGTTTTTCAGTCGCTGAGCTGGGAAAACAAGGGGATAAAGATTAATGGAGATTATCTAACCCACCTTCGTTTTGCTGATGACGTAGTCATTTTTGCAACTAGCCCATCAGAGCTGCAGAGTATGATCCAGGAACTTGCTGACAAGAGTAAAGAAGTGGGATTAAAAATGAACTTTCAGAAGACAAAAGTGATGTTCAATGCTTTTACAAGAAATGAAGATTTATCGATTGATGGAGAAAAGCTGGAGATAACAGACACGTACGTTTATCTTGGACAGCAGATATCAAGTGAGGGTCACATTGATGAAGAAATTAATCGGCGTACAAAACTTGCCTGGAGAGCTTTTGGAAGAAACAGCATAATTTTCAAGAGCAATATGCCATTATGTCTTAAAAGAAAAGTGTTTGATCAATGCATCCTTCCAGTGCTTACGTATGGTGCAGAGACGTGGACCTTAACTAAAAGAGACATACAAAGGCTGCAGACAACTCAAAGAAGCATGGAGAGGTGCATACTTGGTGTAACCAGGAGAGATAAGAAGAGGAACTCGTGGATCCGAAAAATGACAAGAGTGGAAGACATCATGATCAGAGTTAAATCCCTGAAATGGCAATGGGCTGGACATACTGCCAGAAGGACAGATCATCGATGGACAGCCGAAATTTTAGATTGGATTCCAAGGGACAGGAAAAGACCCAGAAGAAGACCACATGGGAGATGGGTGGATGAAATTCGAAAGTATGCAGGGGTGACATGGAGGAGACTGGCACAAGACAGACCGTTGTGGAGGAAACTTGGGAGACCTTCGTCCAGCAGTGGATTGATAATGGTTGACAATGATGATGATGATGATATATACGCTGAACGGGAAAGCTATTCCAGGAAGGGGACTTCAACGGAATATTCTTCTAATAATGTTTTATTCACCACGGTGTGACCTATATTCTAATTTAACTTTCATTTTTAGTTCATTTTCTTATGTAAATTTGAGTTTGTTCTCTTTTGCACTTTCCAAACTTAACGCGATATCTCCTCTCTCACACGAATAAGGTTTAGCAACACCCTGATGTCAGTACGTAAGTAGCAACTTCTTGAAATGTATTTGAGTGACTCGTGTTTCACTGTAGATGAAGTTTTTGATCTATGTAGTGTTTTAGTAAGTCAGCTACGCACAAAGGGTACAATATATCTGTGTTGAAGCATTGTTTTGCTGGAAGAGTCCATTTCCCTGCTGATGCAAGGTGACTATGACCGGCTACAGATTGTCTGCAAAGATGGACACGCAGCGTGGCCCGATCAGAAATGCATCTAGACTCTCCATAGGTCCGAACATGTGCCAGTTAAACATGCCCCAGACCATAATCAAACTACCATCAACCTGAACAGTTCCTTGTTTACATGCCGGGTCCATCGCTACGTGCGATTTCCTCCAGACTTTCACGCTCCATCTGCAAGAAATAACTGGAAATGGGACTCATCAACCAGGAGACTTGTCTCCAAACATCAAAGGTCCAGTGCCGATGTCCTTTCGTTTACTTGAGGTGTACAGTCCGGTGATGTGTCGTTAGCAATAGGACTCTGATGCAGCGGCAGTTTCCGTAACATATTGCTGGTAATGATCGCCTTGTGGTCTTGGTCGAGACGTCTTTCACTCTTCCCTCGTTGAAGTCGGTGGTGATCTGTGGAACTGTCTCTTTCTGGTTAGTTGCAGCTATGCGAGACGGACGTAGACGGTCACGTTCATCCACAACCTTTTTCCGCCCACAGCGCTGCCCACGATACAATGTTATTCCGGAAATGGCGTATTTCCTACACACTTTGGATAATGGCGAATGGGGATAAGACAATTCCTGTACTACCTCCTCGATAGAGTAACCCATGCGTCTGGCACCCACTTACATTACTATATCAAACTCTGTTAACTCATGGTGTTTACCCATCAGACATCGAATTACTGTCTACGTGAATGCAGTGATGTCCTCCTGCCTGTAAACCTACCAGATGGGTTCCTGTGCTAGCGAAAGGGGTGACAGCGACCGGTTTCCAGGAGCCAGGTATCCCATGATTTCTGTCCTCTCTGTGTATATCCACTTAGTAAGGTACTAAGAAAGTCAGCAATGTATACGGGGATCCTAACAAAAGTTCTCCACACTGTCCATTTTTGAGAAAAGTGTGAAGTAACAGTAAAAAAGTACCTTATTGCGGTTCAATGTACTCCCCTCCGATGCTACTGACGGCTTGCCAGCGGTGAAGTAGGTCCTGGACGCCCCGCAGTACGCCATTTTTATTCAGCTGTCGTATTACACGGGCCACGTCCAATGACAGTTTGTCCAGCGATTCCTAGCGGAATATCTTGCCAGTTCAGCGATTTAAAAATTCTACGATTTGTCAATCATGAGCCTGGGAGAAACAGCGCCACCTTGTCTCAATCCCTTTCTAATCGGATGCCATGGAACCGATTTTTTAACTTTGGGAAAAGATCAAAGTCGGATGGACTGAGATCAGGGCTGTGTGGTGGGTGGGATAAAGTTTCCCAGCCATGTTACGACGAAATTTCCCGTACCGACGCTGCACCATGACACTATGTGTTGCCATGCAGCAAGATTTCTCCCGCTTCCAACATTTTAGGGCGATATTGACGAATTTTCGGTCTCAACTTTGTCCACAGAAAGTAACGATAATATTGCACGTTGACATTTTATCCTACCGGCACTCGATTAAAGACCACAACACCTTAGGCATCCTAAGCAAAAATTATCATTTGCTTCACTCTGGATTGTTGCCGACCGCACTTTGTGGGGCGTGGGGAACTTGGATGACTCTATTCCGCTGATTGTTACTTCAGTTCCGGCTCGAAATCGCGGATCCAAGTCACATCAATTGAGGCAATTCTGTTTAGCAAGGTGTCGTCCTCCGTTTCGAACCTGTGGAGGTGAATCTGTGCAATGCTCACTCTGGATGCCTTCTGTTCGGGGGTGAGTTGATGTGGCACGCACCGCGCGGCGAGTTTTCTTTTCCCCAGTGAGTCGATCAAAATTCGGTGAACAAATATGGTAGACACATTTTCCTGATGAGCAATCTCCTCGACTGTCAAATGGCGATCTCTTCGAGAAGCGTTGTAACAATGGTGACAAATGTTTTGTCTGTCGCCGTTTGACGTTTGAGGTCGGCTTGAGCGGTGATCATGTTCCACGTTTCTTCGGCCCTCCCGAAAGCACGATGCCCAGCGAGAAATTTTGCTTCTATCAAGAGTTCCTTCCTCAAAAACTTCTTGTAAGGCAGTTTGTATATGTGTCCGAGTTTTTCTCCGCAGAGTTTATATTTTCACCTATGTGCGGTGGTATAACGCCGTGACTCGGCCTGAGGAGCTGCACGCTTCGATTTCCATACCTTCCCACGTCCACACAACAAGTGGTAGCGCATCGTTCTGACACCACGGTGTTGCTAAGAGTCTGACCTTGACATGACGCAATCATTTTCTCCATTGCATTATCCGCTTCAGGTTTACATCAACTTGTGCAGAACTTTTGTTATGACTCTCGTAACTGCAGTTTGAGGGTGTAATCTGCACGTTTCAGGGGTTGCCAGGAGTATTCTGGGGACACCATTGATCGAATCCCCTATTTTGGTTTACTATACTGTGCAAATAAATTGGGACAAAGTAAAAATCACTCTTTTTTCCAACACTGTGTCTTTATATCATTCTATGCCTTCATATACACTGATAAATACCTGTATTAGTATGAAGTATGTCCTCCTTTAGCAGAAATGACCTCTTGAATTCGTTTTGGCATTGACTCCACTAATTGAGTGCACATATTTTTGACTTCATAATCGTGGAACCACACTTTTATAGCATTCGTTATCATGCGTTCTTTGGTTGTACAGTCCATTTCACCTAAACGTCTCTTCAAAATATTCCACAAGTGTTCTATGGGATTTAAGTCTGGTGAATTTCCAGGCCGATCAAGCAAGTGAATTTGATTTTCCAGCATGAAATTCTCGACCAATTTAGAATTGTGACATGGGGCTAAGTCATGTTGAAATGTCCCGTCAAAAGTTTGCAAGAATGGAACAATCCTACGTTGTAATATTTCTACGTACTTGGCTGAATTCATCATACCTTGAACAGGAACTAAGCTTCCAGTGCCATTTGATGTTGGAAAATCCCAAAACATCTGTGTCAGAGAGTGTTTTACAGTTTGTTTGACATGCTCAGGTCTTAAGGGTTCACAGTTGCTTCATCTAACAACATTTGCTTGGTAACCCTGCACAAATAAATGAGTTTCATCAATGAAAATTACCTTTTTCCAGTCGTCAGCAGTCCACGATTTATATTTTTTGGCATATGCAAAACGATTTATCTTCATTTTCGCATTCAAATATTGTTTTTTCGTTGGTCTTCTTGCCTTCCAGCCAACTTCTAGAAGCCTACGGCGTACAGTTGAATCACAAACATCATAAACATTAGCCAATAAATCTCTTTAAAGGTCGGTGCTTTTTTTTTTTTGGATTCATTTTACTATTTCTGATTAGATATTTATCGGTTCGTGGAGTTGTTTTTCCTTTTCTTCCATATTTACCTCTCCTTTTTGGAGACGATGATCCAGATGCATTGTATCGCGTAAGCAGTCTTGATACACTTGATTTGCCTACACCAACTGCAGAAGCGATATCTCACACTGTCATAGAAGTGGGATCCTTCAGAGCAATTATTTTTCCTGGATATTCCTTGGGGAAATATCCATTTTTCAATACACGAAAGCAACACGTACTCACAGAGAGCAAAAACTAACATCCACCTGTCACACACGAAAGCTCACAACTGAAGCTGAAGTGCCTATTTCCTGTTTAAAACCTGTCAAACCACATTCTTACTATCACGTTCTAACAGTCACACCACCTCACAGCTGATAAAACTGGTTTACGTGGGTTTCCGACATCAACTGGCAATCGCATTACAATTCTGAGAATAAAATAGCTTGTTCCCAATTAATTTGCACGGTATAGTAAGTTGTATGACGGAACGGATAATAAATAGCGAGCGCTTAATTCGAAGGCACGATTACAATCGATGATCTGTAAGTACTACATGTTTTACTTTTCTTTTAAGGTTTCTGGGTCCACCAGAATCATTGGCACCTTTGTCTGCACTATTTCAATAAAGTGCTAAAAGTTCAGGTTTTTTGCTTCGGGGTTTAACAGAAAAGGCTTTGAGAAATCTCCCATCCCTAAGCGGGTGTCGATGAGAACTCCAGTGGCCTAGTGCAAGAGCATCCACCATCCGACCGAACAGTCGGGTGATCGATTCAATATAAGCTGCGTTGCTCTGAACAAATGAATAAATACCTTGCGTAGAAAAGGCATGATAATCCCGGGGGCACTGGACCCCGAATTACGGCAGAGATCATCTGTTCTTTTCCCCTGCACTTGTTTTCTTTTCTTGGAAGTGTTTCCTGTGACATAGTCTGGCACTCAAAATTATGTCGACTCACGCTTTCAATCTGCCACTCTTTCTTTTCTGACCTGTTTTCCCCTCTGTCGTACCTGAGCCTCTATAAGTTCAATAAAATGCCTATCTCTTCTGCCGTATCTCAGCTTCTAAGTTCAATATATTGGAACTTCTCAGTTCAACTTTCTGTAATACGCAGCACAAAATTTCCATGGGACATAAGTAGTTGTGTTTAAGCCTTCTCAGTGGGTGTAAACCGTACAAGAAATTGTTGGATGTATAGTAAGGCCGCTGGCTCCAGCAAAGGGTGAGAACCAGAGTTATAAAAAAAATGTTTCAGCCGTAACTCGGCCATGGTCCAGCCGGGAAGATTAGTCAGAATCCTACGCTATTCAGCCAGCAAAAGTTGAGGTTGTATAAGAAAGTTAAAAAATATCTTCATCTGAATTCTAGCTTTCTAATTTTGCAAAATTTAGCTCCAAAGAAGGTTTATAATAAATATAGTAAATTATAAGACACATTCCCCAAGATTTCTCGCCCGCGCTTGCGTAATTTTATAAGTAAAATTCATTCGCATGAAATCGAAGATCATGGATATAAAATGTCTGTAGCGTAAGTCTATTATTCCGAACTAAATCTTCGTTCTGTTTGATTTGCAATATATTCTGTTTAGTAATCGATTTCCGGCTTCAATAAAGGATTTATGATCTCTGCTGTATGATCAAATGAAAAAAAAAAAAAAGGAAAGAAAGAAACTTACCTTCGTGAAACTTATTTTTCGCTCAATGCACAGCGTTGGTGAAAACTTTCGTGAAGTAGATCGATTTAAAAATTTCCGAGATGCTCATTATTTTGGAATTTGACCTGCCAGTAGCAAGCAGAAATTGCGTTATTTCGAATGTAATACGAGATAAAATGCGTAACGATTCCGAACCCTCCACTTACTGTGAAATTGGAAATCATGACTTTCCGCGATTCTCCCATCGAAACTCGGCAACTTGCCGCGAGCCGTCTGCTTAAAAAGACATACGCTCACAATGAGAACCGGCATGAATTTTGACGCACTATGTTAATGTTCTGCTACCAGCGGGCAATAACTTCCAATCGTCATATAAACTTCTGCCTTCGGCTTAAATGAACTGAATAAAAATTCTGAAGAACTCTTGAACAAACTTTCCTCTAAATGAGGTTATTGCGCAAAACTGTTGCATAACTGATGTTTCAGAAAAAAAAAAATCCTTTAAAGTGTGGAAATGAAACACTTGTCAAAGAGCTTCCGCTGCAGTGTGATTCAAAAATCACTCAGTTAAGTGTCAGTTTTGCGTGATTCGAGGTTTAATGACCATGAGCAACTCTTAAGGTGGCCACACATACACACTTTTGAATGACACGCTATTGTAGGGATGACCACCTGGTGTCTCCCAGAGGATTGGTTTCGGCCACAAAGAGTCGTCACTCTTGAATGATACTTCTGCGGAACACCTCGAGTGAAAATGCCTTTTTTCCCATCAAGAAAAGGTAAAGTTTTATCTATGAAAATTTTGACGAATGAAAAGCAGGAAATGGATAGACAAATTTTCGAACACACCTCATGAGTTGTTGTTTTTTTTAATTAAAAAAAATTCCACGATAAAAGCAATGGTAAACATAAAACGGAAATTGGTTTTGTCTTTTTATTCTGAAAATGTGCTACAGCAGTTTATTTATGCAACTCAAAAGCAATTTACTGTCGATATGTTATAAAAATGTGAAGCTGCTATTTTTAGTTGAAATACCAATAATCACGATAAAACCCACCCGGGCAGGGTTTTTTTTTTTTTTTAACCTTACCTGCCCTACTCAACAGCAATTATAACGTTTTTATACATGACTTTTATAATTAATTTTGAATAGATTACGTGAATTGCATTTTAAAAATAGTCCTCAGTAATATTGTAAAATGGGAAACTGCCTGCTGCATGTATGCTCCTATATGCTTGCCCCGATTTGAACATCCCAAAATAGTTATATATTAGAAACTAGAAAGTCTTTATATTTCTAAGAAGAGGATACGGTAAATTTTTTTCAGGGTTCATGAAAAACTATGTAATTCAATATATTAAAACAAAGTTACAGTAGCTTGAAATTCACATTATGAGATGGCACTAACTTCAAACATCAGAATGAGTTATGCAATAGGATGATTTTATTTTATTTATTTATTTATTTATTTATTTTATGTAGCAACATATTATGCCTTCATGTAGTGCGCCTAAGCTTCTGGACCACTCTCACTGCATGTTTTCAGGGCTAGGGAAAAACTTAAGTGTTTAGAAACATTTTCATACCTTGCTTTACTTGTTTTCCAGTATGGTTGCCGGGAAAAAATAATACGCCCGACATCTTTCATACGCTTGCAATACGGGCAACACGTATCATAGTATTTAACTGAGCACACTGCGTTCATTTCGGCATTGGAAAATTGCTGCACCTATTTTTTCTTGCATTTTAATAAATTCCGTAAATTTTGTGCGCTTTGTATTTAAAAATAATCCAAAACCGTGGTGCATTTAATTGGCGGTAGTCGTGTCCTTCCGTTCTATTTTGGTCATCAATATTATTGACAGACTTCCATGTCTCTTCTTGATCGCAAGTAAATCGCGAAGTATCTAAGTGACGGTACGTATACCTCATCGGGGGATGTACCTGAAGTTTTTGAAAGTTCCGTTTTTTTGTTGTTGTTTTTTTCATTTCTTCCCTGAAGCATGCTCGGATGGTATTTATATTTTTAGTCATTTTCTTTTTCTTGTAGGATTTCCGTCCACAGTTAGTAGAACTTAGGTCCCAGCCACCTACAGCGAGATCGCCTTTTGGTCAGGACACAGAAACGGAAGGAATGAGAGCAAGTCTAGAGACTTTGACAGAACAGTTTGTAGTGAGATTAGAGTACAGTAGATGGCGCCACCGTACAAGTACGATGTTGCACACAGAGGGGTGAGAGAATTTCAGGGGGGGGGAGGGCATGGAAAAGGATACCCATTCAACCAGTGGTTCCAGCCTGGTGGCACGTCACTTAACGTGCTCGTTCGATGCACGGCGGATATTCAGCGGTTGTTAGTAAATCACACCACCTCTGAAAGATCAGCCCAAGTTCGAACCTGAGGACCTTGCATCGATAGTGACTCGCTAACCAGTAAGCCACCCGCGGCTTATTTATATTTTTCAGAACAAATTCCTTGTTTATACTCGGAATGTGGGGCTCCAAAACTTTAACTAATTTTCATATGCTTCAGCTTTTAATTCTTTGATCATGTACTCTTTGCTTTTAATTTTCCATAAACATGGATTATCCCGATAAACTTCGATAAATTGTGTAATCACTTCCGGGATTTTAATAAGAGTATGTAGTCTCAGCTTTAAGAATAATAAAGCGTAAACGATGTCAGGGGCGTAGGCAGGATTTTGTCTTGGAGGGGGGGGGGGGAGTCCAGCACCTACTAGTTCAAAAGCAGAACCGGATATATATTCTTACATATATATATATATATATATATATATATATTCAGTTTCCTTAAAATATAAATATGTATATGTAATTTAAAAATGGATCTTAAGAATTGTAAAATATAATTTAACGAACTGTAAATATATATATATATATATCATCATCATCATCATCATAATCATTGTCAACCATTATCTATCCACGGCTGGACGAAGGTCTCCCCAAGTTTCCTCCACAACGGCCTTTCTTGTGCCAGTTTCCTCCATGTCACTCCCGCATACTTTCGAATTTCATCCACCCATCTCCCATGTGGTCTTCTTCTGGGTCTTTTCCTGTCCCTTGCAATCCAATCTAAATTTTCGGCTGTCCATCGATGGTCTGTCCATCAATGGTCTGTCCTTCTGGCAGTATGCCCAGCCAATTGTCATTTCAGGGATTTAACTCTGATCATGATGTCTTCCACTCTTGTCATTTTTCTGATCCACGAGTTCCTCTTCTTATCTCTCCTGGTTACACCAAGCATGCACCTCTCCATGCTGCTTTGAGTTGTCTGCAGCCTTTGTATGTCTCTTTTAGTTAAGGTCCACGTCTATGCACCATGCGTAAGCACTGGAAGGATGCATTGATCAAACACTTTTCTTTTAAGACATAATGGCATATTGCTCTTGAAAATTTTGCTGTTTCTTCCAAAAGCTCTCAAGGCAAGTTTTGTACGACGATTAATTTCTTCATCAATGTGACCCTCACTTGATATCTGCTGTCCAAGATAAACGTACGTGTCTGTTATCTCCAGCTTTTCTCCATCAATCGATAAATCTTCATTTCTTGTAAAAGTATTGAACATCACTTTTGTCTTCTGAAAGTTCATTTTTAATCCCACTTCTTTACTCTTGTCAGCAAGTTCCTGGATCATACTCTGAAGCTCTGATGGGGTAGTTGCAAAAATGACTACGTCATCAGCAAAACGAAGGTGGGTTAGATAATCTCCATTAATCTTTATCCATTTGTTTTCGCAGTTCAGTGATTGAAAGACATTTTCCAATGTAGCATTAAAGAGCTTCGGAGATATGGTGTCACCTTGTCTCACTTCTTTTCCAATTTTTATGTGTGTTTTATTTTCAAACAGCCGAATCCTTGCACTTGCATTTTCATAGATGTTATTAATAATATTAATGTATGCATCTTCAATACCGCAGGATTTCAGAGCCATTGTAACTGCTGATGGTTTCACTGAATCAAAGGCTTTTTAATAATCGATAAAAGCCATGCACAATGGAAGTTCATATTCCCTCGATCTTTCAATTAGTTCTCTCAGTACGTGGATGTGATCTATTGTGCTGTAGCCACTCCTGAATCCAGCTTGGTTCTCTCGGTTGAGCTATGTCCAGTGTTACCTTCAAACGGTGTGAAAGAACTTTAGTGAACATTTTATAAACCACTGATAGGAGGCTGATAGGTCTGTAGTTCTTGAGATCCTCAATGTCACCTTTTTTATGTAGCAGGATCATTGTAGCGTTGTTCCAATCCTCAGGAATCTTCCCTTCATTAAGGCATCGAGTGAAAATCTGGGCGAGTAATGTTTCAATTTCTCCACTTGCTTCTTGTATGATGTCTACAGTAATCCCATCTTCTCTTGGAGCTTTTCCCCGCTTCATGTTCTTGATTGCATGTGCAACTTATGCTGGGAAGACTGGAAGAACTCTGGTACTGGTACCATTCATGACGTCTGGAGTACATGTATCATCCCTTTCATACAATTTGGAGTAGAAATCTTTCACTCTTGTCAAAATTTCGCCTCTATTCCTTGTTACAGAACCATCTTCTTTTCTCAGTGCCATAATCTGTTTTCTTCCCTTACTGAGAAGTCCCTTTGCTATGTTTAGGCTTTAGTTGTTTTCAATTGCCTTCCTCACTAGTTCACAGTTGAATTTCCTTACGTCTTCAGAGATACTTTTTCGTACTGTCTTGCATAGCTCTATATATTCCACTTTGGAAGTCACATCTTCTTTAGTTGTCCTCATCTCTCTTCTTTTTTGCATCAACATTTTGGTTTTTTCCTAATAATTTGTTCACATGCAACTTGTTCTTAGACCCAGCTAATTTTGTTGCTGTTTCCATAAGAGCTTTGGTTACTTTTCTGTTAACTTCAGAAATATCCACTTCTTCCGATGTTAGGCCTTCTAAAGCAGAGAATCTGTTCTTCAGTTTCCAATTTGAAGGTATTATGGTGTTTTTTAAGGTTGGTTATGTCAATACATTTTGTTTGTCTTATGAGCTTGCCACGTTCGAGTTTAGTGTTGAGGTGCATCTTACATCTCACCAATCTATGGTCACTACCTGTATTGAACTTGTTTAGCACACTGCGGTCTTCTATGACGAATTTTTTGTTACACATAATAAAATCAATTTCACCTGTTGTCCCATTTGGATGTCTCCATGTCCATTTCCTGTGTGGATTTTTCTTGAAACAGGAGTTCAAGATGAAAAACCCTTCCGCCTCTGCAAACTGAACGAGAGTATTTCCACGCTGGTTTCTCTTGCCGTGACCAAACTTTACCTACTGAAGTTTCATTCTGTTGCCGTCGCCCTATTTTTGCATTGAAATCTCCCATATATATATATATATATATATATATATACACACACACTACCTACCAACAAGTAATTGGACACCCCTGCAATCGACGATATCTGCGGTCCTGATACACGTCACGGCCGCTGCCGTTAAATATCATGTGGGAAACAAAAACGCAACCAGTCGCATGCAAGATGCCACGCAGTTCTGAGCTCTCTGATTTCGAGAAAGGTGTAATCGTCGGGTCTAATAGAAATGGCCGATCCATACGTGACATATCCAGCAAGTTGAAGTACCCAAAATCGACAGTGGCCTACGTGATAGGCAAGAGGAAGATGAGAGGTGACTGTCAGAATGTGCCCCGACCCGGCAGACCCACAAAACTGGGAGTTAGAGACCGACGGGCGCCGGCCAGAGAAATTCGGAAGAACCGCACCAAATCAATAGGCCACATCCGTAAGGAGTTTCAACAGGCATCCGGGAGTGTTCTTTCGATGAATACCCTCCGTAAGGAAGCCCATCTGCTCGGTTATCATGGACGTGATGCCGCCACCAAGCCTTTGATCACCAAGTCCAATAGCGCTGCTCGGCTAACGTGGTGCAAAGAACGTCGACAGTGGACCGTTGAACAGTGGAAACAGGTTCCCTGGAGCGACTAATCAAGGTTCACCCTCAACCGTTCGGATGGCAGGGTCTGGGTTTGGCGTCTGTCTGGAGAACGCTTCCTGCCGGAATATATTGTGCCTACTGTGAAGTTCTGCGGCGGTGGAATTATGCTATGGGGTGTTTCTTCTGGTATGGCACGGGTCTCTTGGTCGCACTTCCTGGTAGACTCAACGCCGAGACGTACTGCATCCTTTTGGATGACCATGCGCTTCCTACGTTGTGGCGGTTTTACGGGGTGGACCCATGTTACTTTCAGGATGTCAATGCCACCTGTCATGTTGCGTGGTCCACCATGGCTTGGTATGATGACAATTCGGTTAATCGAATGGACTGGCCTGCGCAGAGCAGGGACCTTAACCCTATCGATCACCTCTGGGACGAGTTGGAGCGTCTACCTAAGGGGTGTCCCCATCGTCCGAAATCGGTGAAGGAACTGACCTGTCTTCTCCAAGCCGAGTGGAAGAAAATACCGCTAGCCGTCGTACAACGCCTGGTTGAGAGTATGCCCCAGAGGGTCGCAGCTGTAATCGCCGCTCGTGGAGGCTCCACCAACTATTGAAGGTGAATAAACTTCGTTTTCCTTTGCTATCACAGGTGTCCAAATACTTGTTGGTAGATAGTGTATATATACACTGGCGTAAGGTGAAAACGGAATACCAAGAAAGAATTGGCCGACGATCATGAAATTTACATATGTTAATGGGGTACAGTTTACGTAGGTGGGATGTTTATTTCCGGACCAACCGGTGAGCGCTTACGCCACAGCACGGCATGATATGCCAATTATCTTCGGTGGTATTTAAGGAGTACGGCGAAGTGAATGTAATCAGTCGTCGGCATACGGACACGTGCGAAGACCTTGAAGAAGCTGCAATGCCTGGACATGGAAGACGTGTACGATTTTAGCAATTTTCGGACTTTGAGCGAGAGCGTCTAGTCGGACTCCGCGAGGTCGGGTGGTCGTGTCGTCGTATTGCGGAGCGAATTGGACGGGAAGTATCATTGGTGATACGATGGTGGCGTAGATGGTCCGAGGAACATTCCCCCACGATAAGACGTTTAACCGGGAGTCACAGACGGACTGATGAGCGGACCGATCGACGCAAAAGGAGAGCGGTGTTGTCAAGCAGAACATCCAATGCGACGCAAATCCGAGCTACCGTTTCACCCGAGGTGACTGTGCGAACAATCCGCAACCGTTTAATGGATGCAGGACTACGTGCACGTGTGCCTCTGGCATGTGTACCTCTGACTCCAGCCCACCGTCAGGAAAGGCTGCAGTGGTGTCGCCAACGTCTGCACTGGAGAACGCAATGGCGATCTGTTGTGCTCAGCGATGAAACCAGATTCTGCTTGAGAGCCTCCGGTGGGCCGTATGCGTGTTCGCAGACGCACAGGGAAGCGTCTCCATTCTTCTTGCATCCGCCAGCGACACACAGGGCCTACACCTGGTCACCTAGTGTGTGGAGCGATCAGCTATCACTGCCGTACACAACTAGTGTTTATACCGGGTACGTTAAACAGCACCTGCTACATCAACAACATCATTCAGGCCGTTTTAGTGCCATTTGTAAGGTCGGTCCATCGTGGTGTTTTCCAGTAAGATAACGCACGCCCACACACGGCACGTGCAACGCAACATGCACTTCAGGATGTGAGACAACTTCCATGGCCTGCATGTTCACCGGATTTGTCCCCCATTGAGCACGTGTGGGATTTTATGGGACAACGACTTATCCGGTCACCACGGCGAGCCACGACCATCCCCGATTTACGCGTCCAGGTTGAGGATGCTTGGAACTCAATACCCTAAACTTACATCCAACATCTGTACGACAGACTCCATGCCAGAATTGCACAGTGTGACGCAGTTCATGGCGGTTCAACCTCGTACTAACCATGTTACATGGAAATGTCGTTTTTCAGTTTACCAGCAAATACAGCTGTATTTTGCCATAATGTTTTAATCACGTTATCCTCTGTATTCCGTTATTATGTTGTATAAATTTCGTTGGTATCAGACGTCTCCTTCTTGGTGTTCTTTTTTCACTTTCCGCCAGTGTACATTTTTTGCATATACACAAATCAAAATATGAAAAGAAACAATTCGCCGGATTAGAATATTTTGATACTGCCTAAATTTGAAATCCTCGATAGAACTGTTAAGCCAAAAGTATGACTTCTAATATAACATTAATACGCAGTAATTTAAAAATGGATCTTAAGAACTGTAAAATTAAGGATAATTACTTTTTTAATCATACCTGGTTCCGATGATTACAATTTGAATCTGAGTCTCCTGCTTTTTTCTGATAAGTCAGCTATAACTTCATCTGCAGTAAGGGATATATCTCTGTGTACATATAACATTGCTAAAGCATTTAATCTGTCTTTAGAGGTAGAGCTACGCAAGTACGATTTTATTCTCCGGAGGGTGGAGAAAGACCGTTCTACAGAGCTTGTTGATACTGGCAAAACACATAAAATCTTCAAAAGTTTATGTACATTAGAATATATTGCAATATTGCATTGTTTCAAAACGTCAGTTGCATTGCGTAACTCCGCATTTTCTATAAGTCTACTTAGACGTCTTCTCCATAGCTGTATTTCGGCTTTCACAGTTTTGCTGTCATCCATCTCACTTGAAAAAAAAATGCAGTGCTTTTTCTAAGTCGTTCTCGTTGAAAGATAAGAAATTGTGAAAAGACAGTAAACACTGAAAACCTTTAATAACGGTTTTATGCATTAGAAATCTTTGATCGATTTCTTGTACGAACGAATCTAAAAATGGCAAGAATACAGAGATTCTGTAGTAATATTCAGAAGAATCTGTGTCTACGTTGAAGCGATTCATTTGTCTGTTACATAAACGTGGTACTTTGATGTCAAAATCTAGTAATTTTGATTTTTCAATTAATTCTTGAAATATTTTTTTAATTTGTAACAGGAGGTTTTCGCATTGATTGTATTTCATGTTTTAAATCCTCTGCAAGATTTATAGCTTCAACTAAATCTACGTTTTCTTTCTGTAATGCTTTGCACAGTAAAATTGAGTACCGAAAAACCACATCAATGACAAAAACGTTAAAGTTGAATTCTACATCTTTTATGCCAACGAAGTCTGCATATGGCTTTTGATGATGTTTCCCTGTCATTCCAGGAACTCATTTCTTTTAAAGCATTTGAGACTGCCTGCCGGCTGAAGCTCCAAAAAAGTGCTAACGGAATCATGTCTATCTAACCATCTTCTTGGGCATAAACGCTTTAGTTTCTCCTTTCGGGAATCTGGAAGTATATTTTTTACCTGTGTTTGTAAGAATGACTGACGTTTAGGGGTATTGAAAATTTTATAAACGTTTTCTACTGTACCCTTGGCATTGCGAATACCTCGAACCTTACATGCCCTAGAAATGGCTAAATTTAAGCTGCGTGAGCTACAATGAACAAACATAGCAGACGAGAATTTTTCTTTCATGACTGCTTAAGCACCAATAAATTTTCCTGCCATTGCTGATGCTCCATCATAGCCCTCACCATAAATTTGGTTATTATTGTTTGAGCTAATTCTTTTCCTGTGGTATTACCACTCACTGGCACAAACTGCAAAAATTTTTCGTTTATTTTTGTTCTTTCGTCGTTAACGTAGCGAAGGCTTAAGGCTGTCTTTGAATGAGTGCAACGGAAATTCTGTCCTATATCTGTAATGCAAATTCTTTTGTACACATTTTCTCGAAAACTATTACTTTGTAGAGTTTGAAATTTTGAGCACAAATAAAAACGACTCATAGCTAATACGTGTGGTAGTTATTTTTCCGAAAAATGTGTTAGAATTTTTTTTTAAAATTCAATTTATCTGACTCGAAAGTATTTCAAATTGGCGCTAGATGGCGCCAGAAGTTAGCTTGGCAGTGTTTCTGTGTGGAAGAAACGAAATCTCTCATTTCTGTCTGATTATTTTAATTATCTAAGCCAAATATAAATCAAAGAATGGACACTGAAGTGAGATTGGAATCTTGTCTTCTATAGATCATCTTAAATTATACTGTACATTCATTTTTTGAAGAGAAAATATGTACATTACCAGGAAACACTTCAATTTGAGACAGAAACTAGGCTTACCTACTAAGCTCCACCCCCAAACAATGTCATTGGTTAAAACGTAACAGCTCATATTTTGTCTTTTCATTGTGAAGCCAACGAGAGGCCGCTTCCATTCTGAATATGGATAGGTCTTCTAGTCATTCGCTACGCCAACTTCTGGAACAATCCCTCAAGACGTAAAAGCCACGCCCTAGGAGAGATATTTTGCGCCATCTATCGCAGAAGATGAAGTTTAACACTCATTCAAAGACAGCCTTAAAGAAAACTGTTCAGTTCCCCCAATGTCAGCAGTTTCAACTGCTAAAATTGAGAAGCATTTTGATGCATTTACCATGTTGACAACTTTTTTTGTAAGCAATTTATTGCAACTTTCAATTATCTCGTTCTGAATTGTAGGACTTATATACTGATAATTTCTCCCAGTGTGTTCACGAATTGTCACAAAATCACTCGTGCCAGTCTCTTTCGTAGCCACCTCCGAAACGGAGAATCGACCTAAAATTTCCTTCATTCTCAGTAGGTTCTTGATCTAATTTGAAAGTTCCCAACTCACAGTAGCCACGCAGAGCCAGCCCTTGTTTGCCGCACAATAGTACTGTTTCAATAACAGGAGCAATGAGCTTACAATTTCTTTCCACTTCGGCTTTTTCAGCAGCATTTAGCCTATGATTAATGGGTTCACTTCTTTTCAAAACAACATCTTCCAGATCTTGGGCAGCCTTCAAACATTGCTTATGGTAATTCGTGGTTTGATGATAGTTATACACTGCCGGACAATTGCTAAGGACGGATGACAATAGCAACGATAGCAACCATAAAATGGAAGGCAGGAAAATGTGGAAATTAGCATAAGTGCGGGATACAGTAACACGTGTTGTGCGTATGCAAATTTTGGATTGCCGAACTTGTTCGTGACGTCATAGCGCTGATAAGAGATATAAAGGATTTGACGCGTATTGACCGTTGTTGTTCAAACGCAAAGTTTAAGGTGAAAGAATCAATTGACGAACTTGCAATTTTCAGCATGTCGTCAAAACATCACCTAGATGATTTTACGCGTGGCCGTATTATTGTCAAGATTGAAGAAGGGCGAAAAATAACAGATGTTGCCAGGAGAGTTCGACGTCTGCCACAGTGTTGTTTCAAGGCTTTGGAAATCATTTCAAACAAATGGAGAGTGTAGCAAACGTCACGGGGGAGGTCGTGTTCGAAGTACGACACCTGCAGAAGATCGGTACATAGTGCTATCAACAAAAAGACACCGGCGCAGCACAGCTAGTGAGGTAGCAAATCAGTTTATGGCTGCTACTGGCAAGCGGATCTCCCGAAAAACTGTCGCCAGACGTTTGCATGAAGGAGGACTATACGCCCGCCGTCCTGTTGTGTGCATCCCATTGTCCAGACGTCACCGTACCGCCCGTTTGCAATGGTGCCATCAACAGCGCAATTGGACTGATAACGACTGGTCTGCTGTCCTCTTCTCAGATGAGGGTAGATACAGTCTATCGTCTGATTGTCGACGACAACTGATCTGGAGTGATAGTGGTACTGCATATTGTCCAGCAAACATACAGGAAAGGGACCGATATCCGACATGTAGTGTCATGGTATGGGCTGGCATCATGATCAATGGCCGTACGTCCCTCTATGTGCTTCCAACTGGGACTATGACTGGCCAACGATACATTAATGATGTTCTGCTATTTCATGTTCGCATGTTCCGTGGTGCTGTCCGTGATAGATTCATTTTCATTAACGACAACGCAACATGTCATCGAACAGTCGCTGTCCAGGAGTGTCTTGAGAGCAAGGATATTCAACGCCTCGTATGGCAGCACGTTCTCCAGATCTGAATCCCATTGAAAATGTGTGGGATTCTTTGGGGAAGAATCTTGCTGGTCGCCAATGCCCTCCAATGAACAAGGACACCCTCATCCGTGCACTGACAGAGGAATGGGATAAATTACCCCAACAGCTGCTTGATAATGTTGTGCAAAGCATGACACGACGTGTGGAATCTTGCATCGCCCTCCATGGTGGCCATATCCCGTATTGACATCTTACGCCGGAACGCCTGCGGACGGTAATTGCATTTTTTTCACGTTTACGTATTCTGCACAATATGGCCTGTTTGTCCCTTGAACACGTTCCAAAGCCTTCTGGATTTCAGAGCACAATAAATTGTCTTTCTTGTAATGTCCTGGCATTCTGACATTATTTTATTTCACTTGGCATCCAACCACAGTTACTTTTTTATGCGCTATATAGCCGTTTATGATCCGTCCTTAGCAATTGTCCAGCAGTGTATTTCTCCACAACATGTTTCCAATTTTTAAACGGTTTCTTGCATAGCTGTCCTAGTGGTTGGCATGCAGTTCCTGCTCCACTCAAAGAAAAAAAGACACAGTATTTGCAATAATCTCCGTCTTCCAATTGGGAGTAAGATAACAATTTCCATCTTTCCAGCCACTTAATCAGGAATCTGAGATTTTTTCCCCCGACAGCAGTCGCAGGAAAATCGAAGCTACTTTCTGACACCCAAATGTCTTGCAATGCGTGTGATGTGCCTGTCCCGCAGGACGCACACGACGTAAAGGCTGATAGCAGCGAGGACGAACGTCTGCGTAGCTCACTTGGTAGATCGACTTGTTCCGGAGTAAGTGGACTCGGGTTCGATCCCCGGCGTGGACCAAAAATGACGGAGAAATTTACTTCGTTATACGCGTTTAATCTCTCGTACTTGTTCGAATTCTTACCTACCAGTAATGCAACGTTATTTGGACTCGATTTTATTTCAGTTTTTGGGACTTCCCTAACTTCAGATGATTCTAAGTTCCAGGCCTCTCACACAGCGGCTGTTTCATTTGCAACCGATTCTGAGGGAATTTCCTCACTTCTATCTTTCTTCGAAAAATAATCATGAAAGGTACACAAACGTTTAGACATCGCAAATGATGAAGAAGTCAAAAGAAACAACCTAAAGGTTTGCACAACCGAAGGCGACTGTGGGTCCTTACTGTAAAAATATGAGCGCCTCTATCACGAAACTGGTTTTTCTCCCCTCCCTATTTATAAACCAATGAATTAGTATTACATCGCGATCCGGTGTTGTTTTCACATTGCAGTTTCTTCCAGAATCAACTCGGGTTACGTATGCGCCCTACATCTCAGCGCATGCGTTGGGTGAAGTTCGTTCCGGAATGGGTCTCTTCTAGTGAAAAGTAGTACAGCTTCCGCAGCTGATCGCCTTGGCAAGCCTCAAAGGCTCGAACGGAGAGATAATGTGAGTGGGTGGGAGGATAAAGGAAGTGGTCGAACAGGATTACCCTAGCAGCCGCCTGTTTGTGGGACGTTTTCGGTCATCGGTTGGAGTTCATCCGTAACCATCATCTAGGCTCATGGAAGGAGGGGGTCCAGACCCCCAGGACCCCCTTGTTTACGCCCCTGAACGATGTGCATCCACAGACCCGCGCTCAGAACTGAGTGTGTCCCTCTCAAAGTCAGGATTTGAGTCAGACGTGTTCCACACAAGGTCAGGATTTCAGGCAGACGTTGAACAGCTTCACTCCTGGTTCACTCCACGCTACATGCTGTCCCAGGCGCAAAACTCTACCCATTTCCTGACGTCCCAGTAAAACGTGTCTTTCAAAATTGTGTTTATGGCCACCTTTAGAGCTATGATAATGCCCCGTCTTAAATTTAAGGTCACTGATTCCAAAGCCCTCTGTATGTAGAAAGCCGCGGATCACGCGACCCCAGCAGCTCGCTGCTTCAGGAGCGGAAGCTCAAGTCCTCCGTCATAGTATTCATTACCCAGCGGAAGCCCAAGTCCTCCGTCATAGTATTCATTACCGAGCGGAAGCCCAAGTCCTCCGTCATAGTATTCATTACCGAGCGGAAGCCCAGGTCCTCCGTCATACCTAGTATTCATTACCGAGCGGAAGCCCAAGTCCTCCGTCATAGTATTCATTACCGAGCTGAATCCCAAGTCCTCTGTCATAGTATTCATTACCGAGCGGAAGACCAAGTCCTCCGTCATAGTATTCATTACCGAGCGGATTCAATATACCTATATTTGCCAAGTTCGATCTTTAATTGTACACAGTCCCAACATATTTAACATTATATTTTACTACCGTTGCGACTTTTATTTTCTGTAAAATGTATTAAACATATACCTTTCCGAAGTACTTTGGCAATTTTGTGCATAAAAGCAAAATTATATCTTTGGAAACAAAAACTACAAAACCAACCAAACGCTTAAATTTAAAATACAACTTTATTAAAATTTAGTAAATGGTAATAAAATATGCCACGAGACTTCGTAGAATTCGACTCGAACGCTTTGCGAGGAATTTTAAAAGATTCATCTGTTTTAGCTGGGTAAGACAATTATGGCAATTTATGTAACTTTTAATGATATATGTCAATGCGTATTTGTTAACTCTGTGGTAAATTCTGAGTATGTTATAACTAAAGGGAAAATGGGCTGCAAAATACTTACTTATTCCAGCAATGTTGAAATCTTTCTTTTGTTTGGCTTTCGTAATTCACCAAATTTTGATTTGGAATAATTTTTAAGCAAAACATTTCCGCGAAATTACGACGATTTTTTTTAGTAACACAGTGAGCACTTGTCCACATTCACAGCGATGCTTTTCATTGGTCGGCAAATACTCCTTTGACACAATATGGTGAGAAATTTCTACATATACACGAAGTTGCCTTCCACAGTTCAAAAATTGATTTTCCACTGTTTTAGAAATTAGGTATTGGAAAACTGATAGGGATATAATTCCAGTGTTTACACCAATTTCTGTCGGATACGTTAGGCCACCAAGGTTACACATATCAATTAAGAGAGTGTCACAAGCTACATACAAGCGTAAATCTTTTGTAGACGACATAAAACTGATACAATCGCTACATGTTATCTTCTTCTTCAAATGAAAAGTAGCATATCCAGCAATGTAAATAATGTTTTTCAAATCGTCTTCACTTAGAAGAAAATCAATAACTGCTTCAGTGGATTATTTTACAAGTTCCACATCTTCATCTGATAATTCTCTCAGAACACTTTGTACTTCGGAAAATAAGTCACATTACTCGGACATAGAAATTTCACAGAATTTCGAAGATTTGATTTTAAGCAGACTTGAGATTTTAAGTTTTTTCTCAGACTCGCAGATCTGTTGTAGTGAAATATTGTAATTGCAACCACTTAACAGTCGATATTGCTCAAAACGGGACTCTAATTTGTCAGTCTGAAATTATCCTAAAAGCACATATTTCCACTTTAGATTATGAAGTACGTAATTCAATAATCTGATATGCCCTTTTACTGTATGAATTAAAGAGTCAAAAGTTGCTTTACTTAGGCCACCTTCATGTTCTCCCACAGCAACTTGTCGCCACTTCTCCAGCCACGTTAGAAATTGGATCAAGTACTTGGCCTGTAGACTATCTGTTGAGAAAGCAGGATTCATTTTTTCATTTCGTTTTCTAATTCCTTTTCCACAAGATTTCACATTTGCTATTTCCCACCAATCCAGTATAATGGAAATAAATGCAGCTGTTTCTTCTCAGCAAAGCAGCAAATTATGTTGTTTACCCAGAATACTTAAAGCATTGATATTTGATCGGTCAAATATTTAAACTGCTAAACTCACATTCTGTTTTTTGCAAATTTGAAGAAAATTGTGTATTCTCACTCCGATGGTATGCACACTTTACCACTGATGATTTCTTTAATTTCCAAATATCAGCTAAATGTTTATGATGGGCTTTTAACACCTTCGATTGATCATCAAAATCTGGAAAACGAAAATGATTTGACTGCGCTAACCAGTTATTACGGATGCATTTTAAAATATGAACTGTGTCAAATAAGAGGAAGAGGGGTTTGCTGGCATCGGACGGGTGAAGAGCTATAGGGTCAGGAAATGTGCTGTTTTGTAGAAACATGCCAAACGTTTTCCTATTAATTGAATTATTAACAGCAATTAGTGTAAGAACTTGGTAACCTATTTTTTCAACTTCTGCAATGCATTTTTTGGGTGTTGATGTCAGAGATTTCACAGAGGTAAAAACGAAATGGCGTTTTTATTATTAGAAAAAATAGATGACAGCATTATGGTATGAACAGAGTTGTGACGTACCTGCCAGCAGGACGCACACGACATAAAGGCAGATAGTAGTCAGAACAAACGTCCGCGTAACTCAATTGGTAGAGTGACTTATTCCGGAGTGAGGGGATCCGGGTTCGAAACCTGGCGTGGACAGAAATGACGGAGAAATTTACTTCGTTATAATGGCCCCCGAACTATCCGGATGACCCGACCGTTCAAAATCTCGCAATGGTGTGATGTTATTTCCACACCGCGAGATGGGAAAAATCAGAGAATCCCTTCTCCAGCGCTTCGAAAAATAAATGTGTGTGACGTTGCATTCCACACACCAGATTGACTGGGAGTTCTCAAGTGCACGTTCTACAGTGGATGGCTGCCTGCAACGATTCATGGTCATGGCTGACCTGTGGGCCATGCCCCCGGCCCTCTTTCGGGGGGGGGGGGAGGTGTGACGTACCTGCCAGCAGGACGCACACGACATAAAGACAGATAAGAACCGGAATAAACGTCCACGTAGCTCAGTTGGTAGAGTGACTTATTCCGGAGTGAGAAGATCCGGGTTCGAATCCTGGCGTGGACAGAAATGACGGAGAAATTTACTTCGTTAAAGAGTATGCAAGATGATTTGTGCTCTTGAAAGACGTACCGACATTTCTTCCACCTTTGTAAGCAAACATAGGTTTTTTCAACCAATATATTTACAATTTTCTCTTCCTCGCTCAGCAATGATGTCTTTTGCTTTAAATAAAAAAATCAGTTTTCGGATCCTATTTTGCAAACACGCTAGACAGTCTTCACAGTGTTCTAGAGTGAGGAAGCCGTAAAATACCACACTGTCTTATGTATTCATATGCTGCGCGTGACTTATTAAATAACGCATATGCGAACACTAAAACATCTGAATTGTAAGAAAAAGGATTTGGAGTGCAGTTTAACAGTTGTAGTTGTTCAATTATAAAGCTTAAGGAAGTTGATTTCTCTTCATTTTCATTTCTGTCTTTGATATGATTTAAAAGAGTATGCAATGCCTTGGTGGCTGAATTAATAATAACATCACTTATGTCGTGTGATTCTACACTGTTATATGCTATATTTTTTACAGTGACAAGTAAATGTCGTACTTCATGCCAGGATCCTAATTTATTTACCGCACAGCCTAATTTTTTATTTTCATTTTCCGGTATTTCAATTCCATTTACGCAAGCAGCATACGTTAAACTATTATTAATAAGTACGTAGGCTTTTATTTCTGATTGTTTAGGGCATCTGTCGATCAAGAAAAATTCTGCATCGGGATCAATAAAATTGTACACCCATCCAGCGGAAAACTTTTCTTTATCAGCAGCTAAATTATTTATATCGTTGATATTTCTGACAGTATGTTTTCCTATCAACTCATGTAAGTCTTTGAGTAACTGTTCATTGCACCGTTCACCGAGAGTACTCGCTCTTTTAAAAGGACATGTGAGACGATCTTTTGGAATTTTTTCGGAGAGGTATTATGGCAGATTGGGAAAAAATGCTGGGACTGCATCTTCTCGAAGTTCGGGATTCTGTCTCTGAATCTTAACGGTTCCACTTGAGAAAGGCATTTCATAATCTCGAATTATGAATTTTTCATCAAAATGCTTCTCACAAACGACAGAGTTTTCACTCGGAGAAAGTCTTTACGTGGAATTTTTTAATCCATAATTTTTTTCTGACGGGGTCTTTAGGAAACCTGAAGGGTGAAGTGAATGAATCACCCCGGTAGTTGCTTTGACCGCTCGGGACGATACATTTTCTAGGCATGCTTGAAACGATCGAAATATCTGGGCATAAACTTTAAGTGAATTAATATGGTATTTAAAAAATGTAGACTTACGTTACGGGATTCTCGATGTTAAATACGTGTATCCAAAGAAAATGTATCAGTATTTGCTTCTGAAGCAACTACAAGAAACGTGTAACGAACAACAAATGTCACAAACTGTGTGTGACCTCACTCTTTGACCTGCTACCGGACTAGGTTTTGCAGTTGGTGATGGGCCTCCGTTCTCTTCCCCCTTCCCCCTGTGTCCAGGCTTTCTCCTTGTTAGATGGCTTTGACTGATCCCAGGGAAGGGACATCTAGCGCAGTAAGGCAAACACGCCACCCATACTTCACCCGGCATTGGAATCAGGTCCCATTTCCATCGAACGGTTAGAAGCCAGCGCCTCTGACCACTCGGCTAACGGCCCTGGAAACTTTTATTTCTAGGAGTCACAATGACAGCAGCTGCCGATGTTGGTGTTGCCTGTCTCACCTATAGTAGGGTCTTCATGGAGGGATCCCGCCTGTAGATCACAATGCATTCCAATTGCCGAAAATAGCATCAGTTGTTCCCCATAATTGCAGTAATGTATTTTATATTCTGAGATTATCATGTTATGCCACCGCCTTTGTGTTACACTTGTGAACGGTAGTGACCATTTCCCCTGTACCTGCCAGTTTAACTTCATCTGACCATGATATTATGGCACGACATAATGTTGTTATGAGATGACCATGACGTTATGGCACAAAGTAATGTTTTTATGACATTGCCACGATGCTATGGCACGACATAATGTTGTTATGAAAGGACACTGATGTTACGGCACGACATGATGTTATCACATGAACGTGATGCTATGATACCACATGATGTTGTTGCGACGTGACCATGATGTTACGGCACGACATAATGTTGTGGCACTATCATGGCGTTATGGCACGATACATTGTTGTTGTGGCATAACCAGACATAATGTTGTTGTTACATGGACATGACGTTGTAGCCTGACATGATGCTGTTATGACATGGTCATGACGTTATGGTACGAAATGATGTTGTCGTGACATGACCATCATTTTATGGCACGCCATAATATTGTTGGGATATTAACTTGACATTATGGCAAAGAGAATGTTTTTATAACATGACCGTGATGTTATAGCACGATATAATGTAGTTGTGACATGACCATGACGTTTTCGTACGACATAATGTTGTTATAACATGATCATGACTTAATGATTGGGAGTACTTTTAAAACTGACTTTGTCGTCAGCAAACCGGAGGTGGGTAAAACAATTCACTTTATTCCTTGCCAGTTCAGCGATTGGAAAAAATTCTACAATGTGTCATTCAAGAGCCTGGAAGGAATAGCGACATGTTGTCTCACTACCCTTTTTGCAATCTTTTAACGTGCTGTAACTTCGAACAGTGGAATTTCGAATTTCAATTTTAATAGACGTTATTAATCACGTAAACATGTACATAACTAATACTGAATGGTTTCAAAGACAATATAACTCCTGGTGTTTTCACGTTATGAAAGCCTTTTCATAACAATAAAATCCATACATAGTAAGAGTTGATATTCATTCTCACTTTCAGTTCTCTAAGAATTTCGATGTGATCTATAGTGATGTATCCGTTCCGGAAACCAACTTGTTATCTTGGTTGGGCCGTGTCTAGTGTTTCCTTTTGGAGATGTGATAGTACCTTACTAAAGATTTTAAAAACTAATAGCAGGAAGATGATGGGTATGTATTTCCTGAGATCCTCAATGACCCCTTTTATACGTGTAGCAGGGTCATTGTGGCATTGTTCTGATTATCAGGAATCTTCGCTTCCATTGAGACATCTAGTGTAAACTTGAGCGAGTGTCGCTTCTATTTCCCCACTGGCCTCTTCCATAATGTCCACGGTAATTCTATCTTTCCCTATAGATCTTTCCTGTTTCATGTTCTGAATCATTTAAGCGGCCGATATATCTCAACCAAATGGTGTCGAAAATTTTCTGCACTCCCCAAACAGAAATGTTGACATAGCGGCCGGATTTCGCGAAAGCTGGGTGGAAACAAATGATACTAATATCTTCTTCCTTCTATATGGCATTGAGGAGCTTGAGAGTATATATCTATATACACTTAAAAGCAATTGAATGAAAGATACCTGTCTAGTAACGTGTAGCACCACCTTTCGCCCTGATGACGGTGGCGATTCGTCTCGGCATGGACTTGACAAGACACCGGAAGCGTTGGGAAGCCATACGGATCCACGACCCCTGAAAAAGCTCCCACAGTTCACGAAGATTTGATGGAGGGGGGCCAGAGCCTCGAACATCTCTCTCGATGGCATCCCAGATGTGCTCGATGGAATTGAGGTCAGGTGACCTAGCTGGCCAAGGAAGCAAGGTCACGTCGGTGGAGTGTTCATCCAACCATTCGGATACAATTCTGGAGCTGCATTGTCTTGTTGCAGGATGAGGTCCCCAGTGAGATGTGGAAGACGCACAAACAGGAGCAAATGGTCGTCCAGGATATCCCGGTAACGTTGACCTGTGAGGGACGATGTCACACGTACCAGGGGTCCCATTTCAGTCCACGTAAACAGTCCCCAGACGAGAATGCCACCCCCGCCAGCATGAAAAGTACCCTGCTGGCAAGAAGGATCCATCGCTTCATGTGGTTTGCGCCGTACTCGTATCCTGCCATCCGCATGTAACAACGTGAATCTCGACTCCTCAGTCCAGGCAACATTTTTCCACATGTGTAGGGTCCAGTGGCGATGTTCCCGCGCCCATGCTAATATTTGCACCTTGTGATGTTCGGTCAGCAGCGGTACCCTCATGGGACAATGCCTTCTGTTCTCCATAGCGAGGAGATGGTTCTGGATGGTGTGGCTGCTTACACGTTTTTGTGCACCAGCGTTAAATTGCCGAGTGATCTCTTGCACGGTGGCCCGTTTATCCGCTGTTACAATGCGAGTTGGTCGACGATGACCCCGCTCATCCACACGCTGTTGTCCACGGCAGTTGGCCCTTGCAAGGATGGTTTTACCGGATTCGATGTACTCATGGTGCACCCGGGACACAGTGGCTCGTGAAAATCCCAGTGTCTGCGCGACTTCCGAGATGGGGTGACCCATTCGCCGGGCCGCGACAATTTGCACACGATCAAATGCGCTTAGATCTTTCGTCTTATCCATACTGCGTCCGACTCTTACTGATTCCCGTCGCATCACTCCTTATATTGTCGGATCGCTGTAAGCGTCATGTCGTTTCCGTTTACAGGGCTGCCCATAACGCCACATATGCATAACGCCAGCTGTCTCCAATACAATTGCTCTTCATTGTACATCAACTCGATATTATATATATATATATATATATATATATATATATATATATATATATATATATATATATATATATATATATATATATATATTCAGTTTCCTTAAAATATAAATATATATATGTAATTTAAAAATGGATCTTAAGAATTGTAAAATATAATTTAAAGAACTGTAAATATATATATATAATCATCATCATCATCATCATTGTCAATCATTATCAATCCACTACTGGACGAAGGTCTCCCAAGTTTCTTCCACAACGGTCTGTCCTGTGCCAGTCTCCTCCATGTTACTCCCGCATACTTTCGACTTTCATCCAACCATCTCCCACGTGGTCTTCTTCTGGGTCTTTTCCTGTCCCTTGGAATCCAATCTAAAATTTCGACTGTCCATCGATGGTCTGTCCTTCTGGCAGTATATCCAGCCCATTGCTCGTTCGTGACAGACGTAGTGTTGGTGGCTCCAATTTTTTATACCTTTTAGTGTGGAATACCTTGTCCCTCACTCACCTGTTACGTGACCAGGCTGTCTAAATATACTGTGTACGTTTTGATCTACTTTTCTCACGTTCTCGTCCTCGTATTAGTTCATATTCATCCGTTTTCTTATCGTTTGCTCGGTTGTTTACGTTTGGAAGCTGCCAACATGGCGGCTTCCGGTATTTCCTTATCATCTCTGGGCGTGGCGGATGCACGTCACGTCACACTTCCCTCCATGTTACTCCCGCATACTTCCTGCTCCGGTGCCTTCACTGGACTTGGCTGCGCTTTCTCCTTCAGCTCCTGCATCTGCCTCGTTGTCCTCACTGGGTACTACTGATTCTACTGTCTTGCCTTCAGCCTGTGCTTCTCTTCCCTCACAGCCTCCTGTGCCTGCTGGATCCGAACAGACTTCTCTTCCGAGGATGTCATTTGCTTCTACAGTGCAACGAGGCGCTACTTCTACGTCCGATTCCTCTCAACCTGATGGTCTTTTGCAATCAACACCTATTATTCAGGTATCCAACCAAAAAGGTGACGGTAACGATAGATGACAATTCGCAGATTGGCCATGAGTTCTATAACCTTCTGGACAGAGGTGTGCACTTTCATGCCTTACCAAATATTCCATTGCCACGCTATATGGAAGCCCCCTCTGGGCATGTGTCATCTGCGTCCATTGCGGGAATTTCCCGTATTCCTCGGGGTATCTCGTTTCAGTTCAATCACAAGGAGGATGCTGACTTTTTTCTAGCACACGGACTTTCGATTGGAACAAAACATCTCATCCCTTCGCCTCTTTCCAAGCGACCGGTGAACATCACGTTCTATCCTGTCCCACAGGAAGTGCCTGATAGTGCACTTCCTCTCCTTGTCAGTCATGAAAGTAAAATTGTTGGCAAGGTTCGTCGCTTCTCTGACGCTCCCCGCAGAACTCGATTTGCACATGCTACAGGACCTCGCCGTCAGTTATTGGTAGTCTTTCCCACTGAGAAAGCCTTGGTGGATTGCCCTACAGAAGCTACTGTTGAAATTGGCTCACGAACGTACAGTTTCAAGGTTTTCACCACTCACTATTGTACACACTGTTTAAAACAGGAGCATACCACTGCCTCCTGTAAACGCTTTCGACGTGGACGTTCATTAAGTTCGCCACCCACTGCCTCCTGTAAACGCTTTCGACGTGGACGTTCATTAAGTTCGCCACCCACTGCTGACCATATTGGTCTTTCTACTATCCCCACTACCGGTAGTTTGCCTGACGCGACCTCTTCGGTTCTCCGTCAGACGAACATTTCAGTCACGGACAATGCTACCTTTCCTCCTCTCCCGACCCATACGATTGTGCATCCACCTTCAGGATTGGCGGAGATGTCACCTACTACAGATGTGTCTACAGCGTAGTGTTCTGATCCGGATGTGTTGAGTGGTGGTTTGGCAGATCGGCCTGTAACGTACCAGGAGATGTGACGTACCTTCCAGAAGGACGCACACGACATAAAGGCAGATAGGAATCAGAATAAAATGTCCGCGTAGCTTAATTGGTAGAGCAACTTATTCCGGAATGAGTGGACCCGGGTTCGAACCCCGGCGCGGATAAAAATGACGGAGAAATTCACTTCGTTATAATGGCGCCCGAACTATCCGGATGACCCGACCGTTCAAAATCTCGCAATGGTGTGATGTTATTTCCACACCGCGAGATAGGAAAAATAAGAGTATCCAGCACTTCGAAAAAAAAATAATAAAAAAATAAGGGGGAGATGATGTAACGTACCAGGAGATGTGACGTACCTGCCAGAAGGACGCACACGACATAAAGGCAGATAGGAATCAGAATAAAATGTCCGCGTAGCTTAATTGGTAGAGCAACTTATTCCGGAATGAGTGGACCCGGGTTCGAACCCCGGCGCGGATAAAAATGACGGAGAAATTCACTTCGTTATAGGCCGTCTGGCTCTTCTCCTAGCTTCTCGGATATCGGATCTCCAATTACAACCTTGTGTACAATACCCTTGTTGCCACGTCTTCCTGCAACCTCGGCTGTTGTACCAGTCTTCACTAAGGCTGATCTGCTACGTATTGCTTCTTCAGCGACGTTGGTTTCCTCGTCTCCTGACTCGGGTTGTGAGCCTGATCCACTAATGGATACATCCGCCTCAGCATCTTCTTCGAAGCGTATTGGAACTCCCAAAGGCGCTGTAAAACAGAAAAAGTTAAGACAACTTTCTGTGCCTCTTTCTGAGGATTCATCTAGTGTCCCCTGTGTTTCTCCACCTGATGATTCTTCAAACGGTATGCTTCTACGCTCAGGTCCTGTTAATCCTCTCTCTGATGCTGAGGTTCTACAGGCCATTGATACGTTTCCTCCAGTTCCCGGAGCACTGTCCAGACATCAACCTTTACGATTTTTTCAACCTTCACGTACGTTTGTTTGTTCTGAAGAATTCCTTCACTCACCTGATCTGGACCTGTTTGCAGCGGTGACGCAATTCGAAGCTTATGTGTCATTTTTTAAATGACACATAAGCCACCGATCCTCGGCGTCAGGCGTTTTTGAGACGTTACACGCGCCGTCTCGCCTCCTTGAAGGAGCTCGCTGAGAAGCATATATGTGATACCTCTTTTCCTCTTGCCGATGTCTTTCAGCTCACTTCCCCAAACCGATCACTTTTTGTTCTCTTAACGCTAGGGATTTGCGAACCCGTTCGCAAATTCTTTGGTGTTGGTAGACTTAGTGCCTGTTGATTCTGATGTTTTCCATCTATTTTAAATTTGCTATATTTGTGTGTTTTTATTGTGTTTCACAAGTAATATATTTTCAATTTGACATAATTGTGTGTTTTTGCTGTGTTTTCACGAATAATCGGTCTCGTTATTTGTGTGAGCTCCCCAGTATCTCTTTATCATTATCTTATCCGTTGTTTCCTGAATCTGTGCCTTGTTTTTAAAATTTCCTGTACTTGTGAGTTTTTGCTGTGTTAGTGCTTTCCTCGATCGCGGATTACTGTAGTGGTACATTTAGTACCTATGTTATTTTTATAAAGTTGATGAGTTACTCAATAATGTTTTGCGCTCTAACCACATTTAAGTTCCGTTCGGATGATTTATGATGGCATAGTACATTTCATATGCTTGTGCACATGTGTTATTCATATCGTTTGACATGCCGATATGCCATTCATTGTTCGTATGCATATTCATTACCTTTCTGTGTAGCTTTGTGCTGAATCGTGGATATACATACATTGCCGCACTTTTGTTTTCTGTACTGCAACTTTCAATGAATCTCCTATGTTTGTATTTCGTTATAGCAATAAACTGGGTACCACTATGGTACCCACAGTTACGAATATCAATATCATTGCCATTTCAGGGATTTAACTCTGTTCATGATGTCTTCCACTCTTGTCATTTTTCTGATCCACGAGTTCCTCTTCTTATCTCTGCTGGTTACACCAAGCATGCACCTCTCCATGCTGCTTTCAGTTGTCTGCAGCCTTTGTATGTCTCATTTAGTTAAGGTCCACGTCTCTGCACCATACGTAAGCACTGGGAGGATGCATTGATCAAACACTTTCCTTTTAAGACATAATGGCATATTGCTCTTGAAAATTATGCTGTTTTTTCCAAAAGCTCTCCAGGCAAGTTTTGTACGCCGATTAATTTCTTCATTAATGTGACCCTCACTTGATATCTGCTGTCCAAGATAAACGTACGTGTATATTATCTCCAGCTTTTCTCCATCAATCGATAAATCTTCATTTCTTGTAAAAGCATTGAACATCACTTTTGTCTTCTGAAAGTTAATGTTTAATCCCACTTCTTTACTCTTGTCAGCAAGTTCCTGGATCATACTCTGCAGCTCTGATGGGGTAGTTGCAAAAATGACTACATCATCAGCAAAACGAAGGTGGGTTAGATAATCTCCATTAATCTTAATCCCTTTGTTTTCCCAGTTCAGTGATTGAAAGACAATTTCCAATGCAGCATTAAAGAGCTTCGGAGATATGGTGTCACCTTGTCTCACCCCTTTCCAATTTTTATGTGTGTTATATTTTCAAACAGCCGAATCTATGCAGTTGCATTTTCATAGATGTTATTAATAATATTAATGTATACTGTATGTATATATACACCGTGCATCATCATTGGGATGTAAGGTCAGGTGATGCGGAACTTATCATAGACTCTCCTTGCAAAAGTGTCAACCCCGCCTTCTCGTGGTGCATCCTGTTCGCACTAAAGGGGCTCTGACGATCGCCAATTGCGGTATAACTATACCATCTAGATTAGAGGAAATGTTATCCCACACTCACCAACCTGCTTGGCCACTGTGTTGAGTTAAGACCAAACCCCCCACAAAATTGTTCCACAACTTAAAACTTGGCTCTCAGTCCTCGGCAGATGGAATGTACCTGGCCAAGAAATCGGCCAGTGCGACATGAAGGCAGAGGGTGCTAAGAATCACCTGAAGCCCGGACTAGGCAGCCATCCGATGCTGACCTTGGTTGTGTTTAACGGACGATCTCTATCTTCTGATTCAAGGCTCCTTAAATTGGAGATGGAATTCCAAAGTATCCCATACAGCACAAAACGTTTCAGATATGTATGAATAATGTTACAATCTCTCATTTTCGTTACACTTTCAGAGATATCTTACAATTACGTTTCAGTAACATCTATTTTGGAACATAAATATTTGTACATTACGGTTACGTT
Organism: Macrothele yani; assembly: GCA_039090855.1. NCBI lineage: Eukaryota > Metazoa > Arthropoda > Arachnida > Araneae > Macrothelidae > Macrothele > Macrothele yani. The sequence continues at coordinate 81,923,188 of CM077009.1, forward strand.
AAAAATAGCGTTCACCGATACTACTGTTTTATAGTTTCCATTGTACATAATTGCTACCTTGATGTTACATTCCGGCGATATTTAAGATTTTTGGTTTGGCAACGGCGTGGATGCCCATGCGCATTAATGCCATTCCACCGAAGTACTCTCGTAGTCGTATTTTCATGTGCTACTGGGATATTCTTTGCTGATACTGTCGTACTCGAGTTAGCTAGTTAGTTGATTTAATATTTTGTGTGTGTGTGTGATTCAAGATCATCTGAAAGTAAGTATTTGTTTTGATTATTATAATTTTTCACTAAATAGCATTTTATAAAATCTAAGTAGATGGCTGTGTTGTTGTATTAGTATACTATACCAGCATTTTTTTTTTTTACTTGAAGCTGAGAAATTTCATATTGGTAGGTATTTAGATAAATGACGAATTTGATTTTCTTTCTTTTTTTCGCTGAAATATAGTCAATTCCACATGTCTAATAGAAATTCGACACCCTCATTTGGGGCGGATTTTTATTTCTTTTGTTATTAGTATTTAAACGCCGCTACTGTTTCTAATGGGCAGCGGATTGCGTTGAACCTGTGAAAACGTAAATAACTCGTAATACGACTGTTGTTGCTTTTGAAACAGCTGTCGAGTGTAATAATTTTTATTGTGATTTATAACGAAGTAAATTTCTCCGTCATTTCTGTCCACGCCAGGATTCGAACCCGGGTCCCCTCATTCTGGAATAAGTCACTCTACCAATTGAGCTACGCGGACGTTCGTTTTGACTGCTATCTGCCTTTGTGTCGTGTGCGTCCTGCTGGCCGGCACGTCACAGATTTTACAAAGTTTATTAAAACTATAATGTTCAACGTAGGAAATACGTAACAGTAGTATGATGATGTCACAAATATCTTTCAAATACGTTATCAATATAGTCTTTGTAACTATATAATATCTTTCAAATACGTTATCAATATAGTCTTCGTTATCAATATAATATCTTTCAAATACGTTATAAAAAAGTATTTGTAACGATCGGTTATTTTCAAAGTTATGTAACGTGTGAGGACATTTTGACGTAACCGTAAGGTTCCTGAAATATTACTGTTACATCTGTATTTTATAGGCGTACAAGCGTAATCGACGGTGAAGAACTCGATGAACCGTCGACCGTTTCATTCGACGTTCTCTCGCTATTTAATGACTAACTTCTAACCTAGGCTGTTCTTTCGAATAATCTTCCAACATTTTCTGCAGCCTATTCCGAGATGCCAAGATTTCCGGCTACCATATACTTTCAACGCACAACCTGCCGCCAAAAACTGATCACCCCAATTCTTGATAGTCTTAAAAGTAGGAAGGTTCGTATTGAAGACACTGCAGAAGTTTTATTGCTCTTGAGTGACTGCTTATGTTTCCGTGTACCACTACACAACCTGTGCGCGTTTGTTCGGAATCGCCATTTTAGAAAATGACTGACTGCTGCCCACTATAATTTTCCACATGAACTTTGTTAGTGTCTGTTTCGGTTCTTTCCAGAATCACAGCTCCAAAACCTAAAATGAAAAAGTAATAGATTTTCAAAATGTTGGAGTGTCATGGTGGACAACCCTGTACGCAGCAGAGCGTTTATGCTTTACACTACATTTCACCTTCCAGAAGTACAATTTAAAAACATTCCTTGTGAATCGTCTTCCTGCAACCACGACCAAAATAATCAACATGCTTCCCACACTTTTCTGATGAAAACTTTCTCCGAAGGTTATATCTGAAAATTCGGTGGCACCTTTCTTGTCTGGATTGTTTTTTCGAAAATAGATATTCATTCCATAGAGCTTTCTATCCCCTTTGCATCGCTTATTGTTTCAAAATCAAATATGTGGATGACGTGAATCAGTAGATTTTCTTGTAAACCATGCATAATCAGAATAATCAGACGAATATCTGTTACAATAGTTCACAGCGATCAATGATGGATTGTTTAATTGTAATTAGTTCTGGAATGATGGCAAAAAGTATTTGGAGATTTTCCGCATTATGATTAATAAACTCCAGAACAAATCGATAGCATCTCCCGGAAAACAACACCAACTTTGTGCAAACATACGAAATCTGGTCTCTCTAGGATTTCCGCAGCTGATTGTGCCAGATTGATTAATGAATTCCGTTTCAGTAATTTCAAAATAAATAATCCAACAGTTGAAAAGGATTTTACCGTTAATCGCCTCCTAAGCTTTGAAGGCAGGGTAAGATCACTTTCTTTGTGGGGTATAGATTTTCCATTACTGAAAGGGAGGATTTGCAGCAATGAAAGACTGCGCTCAAATCACACTAAAGTTCCTTTCTTCTCTCTTGGTTTTGGATATGACAGAATGAAAAAAGACACTGAATGAGGATTAAAAGTAATGAACAAGTAACTTCTTGTGACCTTATAATTGGTGATTACAATATTATCGTATTCTCGAAGAGCAACAATGTAAGAGAACAAATTAATGTTGAATTCTTCGCAGGGATTTGATTTTATCAAGATAAGACAGAATGTATTTGTTACAAATTTTGAAGATGACAATTCGGTTTTTTTTTTTTGTTTGGATTGAAAGTTTAACGACCACCGTGAGCAACTCAATGGGCTATAAGCAGTCGCCCGTCTCTAATTTAGGGTCACTGGTTCCAGGGAAGAGAGAGAGCCAGTGCCGTAAGACAAACACAACATCCATGCCTCACCGGGATTCGAATCCGGACCCCTTTCGGACGAATGATCAGAGGCCATCGCTTAGACCACTGCGCCACCGGGGCGGCTCCGAGTTTTGGCGTAAATGTGACAAGGATGGTAAGTCAGATAATATGCGAAAACTTGAAAATTTTCATCGTCCTGGAGCGGGACTCGAACCCGCGTATCCCAGAAAGCGCCCGGGTATGCTAACCACTAGCACCACCCGGGCGCTTTCTGGGATACGCGGGTTCGAGTCCCGCTCCAGGACGATGAAAATTTTCAAGTTTTCGCATATTATCTGACTTACCATCCTTGTCACATTTACGCCACAAACCGGATTGTCATCTTCAAAATTTTTATTATATGGCGTAATCCCGTATTTCTTTCATGATGTATTTGTTATTTTTCTTCTCCATCTAGGGTACTGCAACGTCTGCAAACATTTCATAATATGCAAAGCAGCAAGGGTGTACATTTGTTGTATTTTTTATTATTTTTACCGGCAAGCACATTACTGCACATTACTGTCGCAGAACTTAAACGGAAATATGTCGGAGACGCCATCAATGTGTCCAACTTTATTTTTTCATATTTAACACTAAAAATTCTATGAGTTGTAAATAGAAACACAGAGCCATTTGCCAAATTAAAAAGTCGGAAAACGGTAAATAGAAACATAATGTCGGAGATTGAATCTGCGACTTTGGCTCTGGAGCAACTTTTTCTAACTGACTAAATAACACCGACGGAATATATCGCCGCAGATTTGTAGTCTTGACACGTGTTTCATCACTGCAGTTCGTCACAGCATCTCCATCTTAATTCCTTTTTTTTTTTTTTTTTTGAAGCCACAAGAATTTTGACCAATTCCAGATACGATGTGTGGAACAAACATCACACATTTTTCGAAGAACCCAGCGGCCAGTAGATCAATTTTCCAAATTCGAACGCTAATGTGAAAACACAAATTTGGCGGTGGTGTGGATTTGTCCTTTTGACACCTGTTTCATCTCTGTACTGCGTCACGTAGTTATAGATATTAAAACACATCGCACATATTTTTCGGCACTTATTGCATTAGTAAGAATCTGTTATTTCTCTGGGAAGTTTCCACAGTTGTGTGTTCCGAACTGTTTCTGTTTAGTAATTACAGGAGTATTTCATGATATCACATCAAATTGATGAAAAGATTGCAGGTTTTTAAGAAAATGAGAAGCCACATATCACAGAACGTACAATATGTATCACTAGAGTTTCCAAATAATGAAACGTTGGTTCAGATGAAAGAGACAAAATAGTTCAAGAAGAAAAACTAGCCCCAGATAATGGGCAAATATGCACGAATGACATTTTTTGAAGATAATGCAAGATTATTCCATATACCTCTTTAAACCACCGCGTTCGCTTTTCGCCTGCTATAACCCTGGAATAGATTTTCTTGAAGACCTGCACCCCGAAAATTACCTCAACGAACAGCCACCTCACCCTCCACTTACCGTCCACACGCTAAGAGTGCCAAATGTTTTCATAGCTATAGTTAAACCAACGCTCTCTGTAATTAAAAGCCTAACAACTTATTTATGACGTCATCATAGGTGGGCTACATTTTCGTTTACGTGTTCGACTGCAGATGAGAACAGGCAAAGCCTAGACAGAAGAAACAACAGAAGTTTATACGTAGTGGTTGTTTATGATATTTTACATCGCATATCTAACTACGTAAGCAATAAAAACATAATTCATCATCCCCTAGCTATATTTATGCTAAATCACAAATCCAGGTGGTTTTGCTACATAAAATACTACAAATAACGATTGCATTAGGACATCTGATGTTTTGCATGAGTATTATACACTAAAGAGCAATTGAATTAATTAGAGATACCTGTCTAGTAACGTGTAGCACCACCTTTCGCCCTAATGACGGCGGCGATACGTCTCGGCATGGACTCGACATGACACCGGAAGCGTTGAGAAGCCATACGGATCCACGACCCCTGCGCAAGCTCCCACAGTTCACGAAGATTCGATGGAGGGGGTCACAGCCTCGAACATCTCTCTCGATGGCATCCCAGATGTGCTCGATGGGTTTGAGGTCAGGTGACCTAGCTGGCCAAGGAAGCGAGGTCACGTCGGTTGAGTGTTCATCCAACCATTCGGATAGAATTCGGGAGCGATGGCACGGTGCATTGTCTTGTTGCCGAATGAGGTCCCTAGTGGGATGTTGAAGACGCACAAATGGGAGCAAATGGTCACCCAGGATATCCCGGTAACGTTGACCCGTGAGGTACGATGTCACACGTACCAGGGGTCCCATTTCAGTCCACATAAACAGTCCCCAGACGAGAATGCTACCCCCACCAGCTTGAAGAGTACCCTGCTGGCAAGAAGGATCCATCGCTTCATGTGGTTTGCGCCGTACTCGTATCCTGCCGTCCGCATGTACCAACGTGAATCTCGACTCATCAGTCCAGGCAACATTTTCCCACATGGTCCAGTGGCGATGTTCCCTCGCCCATGCTAATCTTTTCACCCTGTGATGTGCGGTCAGCAGCGGTACCCTCGTGGGACGATGGCTTCTGTACCCCATAGCGAGGACATGGTTCTGGCTGGTGTGGCTGCTTACGCGTTTTTTTTTCAGTGCTAAATTGCCGAGTCATTTCTTGCACTGTGGCCCGTCTATCCGCTGTTACAATGCGAGCTAGCCGACAATGACCCCGCTCATCCACACGCTGTTGTCCACGGCAGTTGGCCCTTGCAGGGTTGGTTTTGCCGGATTTGATGTACTCACGGTGCACCCGCGACATAGTGGCTCGTGAAAATCCCAGCGCTTGCACGATTTTCGAGATGGAGTGACCCATTCGTCGAGCCCCGACAATGTTTCCACGATGAAATGTGCTTAGATCCTTCGTCTTACCCATACTTCGTCCGACTCTTACTAATTCCCGTTGCATTACTTCTTATATTGTGGGATCGCTGCATACGGTATGTCGTTTCCGTTTCCCGCCCGCTGCGCCACATTTGCATAACGCCTGCTGTCTCTAATTCAATTGTTCTTCAGTGTATACCAGAAACCTCGTATTTTCTTTGGCTGGCTTGCACTGAAAACGAAAGTGCGGTTCACTTATATGACGTGATGAACAAGTGTCAATCTTTTAGTTACAAAGAGGCCTTGGCTAAGCACCCGTTTTAAACCACCATCTAGATAGAAATGAATAGAAGAAACTTATCGCAGATGTCTTTCGTTTGCATTCAAAGAGCGTATTTCTCATTTTCACAGAAATTTCTATAAAACGCAGCCACAGGTGTTTTATCATCCTTCCGGTCACCATGCCTCTATTGTTTCGTTTCTCACTTCACGTGCAAGAGTTGATTACTGTATTTAAAGTGTAGGGGCGAGAAATTATACGCATATGTAAATTGTGTGATGGACATTAAATCACCTTGATCTTACAAGATATGAACATTTTAGATCAACTAATTTCATTTGAATTACTTCGAACGGATGCTAAACGTGTATATGTACCAGACAGGTGACATTCCGATGTACCTATTGTAATCTCGATGCATTAACGGAGGCACCGCTATTATTCCTGGCCGGGGGGAATGCAAGCTGCGGGGCACACGGGGAGCTTAAGTCAGCGAGGGGATAGCTCAAGGTCAGCGCCGGAATTCACAAGTCAAGGAGAAAAGGGTAGTGGTACAGACAGGCGGGGGGGTTGCCTGTTCTACGCGTTCTCCGACTAGGAAAGAGAGGAGCGCCTCTAGCAAAGAAGGCAGGAGCCAATCGGGGCGAGGAGAAGTTACCGTGGGAAAAACTCCGAGTTAGGAAAGAAGACAGCGAGACAGACAGTTGGAGCTGGGAACGAAAGGTGGAACGTGCTGGGGAGCAGCACAGGCAGTCAGAGCTCGGAGCTGATCGGGGAAAGGTGTTGGGGAGCAGCACGGAAAAGAAAGTTGGTGATAGGACGTGCCAGCTAGGGCACTGGGAAAAACGATCGTGGTTGGAAGAGCCTGACGGAGACACCGGCGGTCTGTAACGACGTACGGAGAAAGCGATTTGAGAGGACACGTGTTCGGGGACAGAACACCAGGCATAGCCTCCGAACAAAGGAAGAGTGAGGTAAACGAAAGGTTACGACGATTAAAACCTTTCACGTCTGGGATAGAAAAAGGACTAGCAAAGAGTATTAGCAGGAAAGAGTATTCTTTAATAAATAGAGACTCTGACCATTTGCTTGTGGAACTGCAACTTGCAGGTGCTCGAGTCAAGGAACAATAGCTGCCGGAACGATTATCTTTGATTCAACATTTTTGTTAAGTTTTCAACAAGCCTGAGAGTGAATTCATGCTTGGAATGTCTTGCCATTATTTTTACTTACCCCTCTCCCGAATAGCAGATTATTTCTAGTAAAGCTGGGAGAGCGAGAACGCCGGGCTGTCTTCAACTTTTCGTTGATAGACATTTTCCAGACAAAAAGAACCTTACGAATATTTTTTCTTCCTGCTGTGGGGAATTTTCATCAACGCTTGAAGTCAGTGTTGTTTAGCCGATGAGTATTAATTAACATAATGAGCTTCCACCCCTCATATGGATTATTTGAAGCTACATGACCATTACTGTCCTGAGCGGGTTATGGAATATACAGCAGAAGTGTCGGCCTACGATTTAACATTGGGCAATAGCTGATTAAAATTTAGGGCATTTACTGTTTTCCGACGAGGTTCATCGCGAGGTAACGGAATTGTTACAAGTGTGACTCGCACTTATCTCAGTATGGCTTTCTACCGAATTCTGCAGCAACGGTGGAATCTGTCTGGAGTGCCTATGCAAAAGTGGTATAAAGCGAGTTGATTTGTTAGTTCACGGGGAAAAAATCGTCCTTCAAGCCAGCAAATTGTGGTGGATCATTTTCAAATTTATTTGAGAAAAGCATTAGCAGACGTCGGAAACAACCGACATCATTTTTGTTTTTCTATGTCAAAAATACCGACATTATTTTCATTTTTCGATGTCAGTGTTTCCAAAATGGAAAAATGAATTTACATTTAAAATTTTAAAGAGTGCAGCCTTATGTTTCTGAAATTTGAACACAGAAAATCTGTTACCATGAATAGCCAGTTTTAAAGCAGTACATTTTTATGTTAGCGAGATGATCTTTAAGAGAGCGAGACAGAGAGAGAGAGAGAGAGAAAGAGAAAGAGAGAGAGAGAGAGAGAGAAAGAGAGAGAGAGAGAGAGAGGGAGAGAGAAATGACCTTGGTCGAAAAGTTTTGATATTAGTAAAATATAAAGTCTTTATGGTGATTACCTTCTTTATTCTTGAGAACAATGTTTCCTCCTATTTTTTTCTTAATTTCATGGTTCAAAATTCATTTTCCACATCGTCATAGCTTTTATGCAACATGAGTCTTTCAAAAAATTAGAAAATAGGCGTTCTTTCTATTGATCGCCCAGACCGGCCTTAGTTAAAGAAGTTATCGCGCTCTCTGATTTGCTTTGCGCAGCACAAGTGTAGCAGACGATGTAAAGCGAGTTGAAAGAAATGATAATTGAAAATGGAAGCTGACGATTTTATAGAAATTTGAAAGAAATGACAAGAAGTTAAACTGAGAATGTTAAACGAGTTGGAGGAAATGGCAAGTAAGAAAGGAGCTGATGATGTTAAAGAGTTGAAAGGAATGACAATTAAGAAAGATAGTTGAGGATGTCTGAAATTGCAACTTCACGCGTGGATTCTCTGAAGGATTGTTTGAGGAGCCGTAATTTGCTAATGACCACGTTGCTACAAAAGCGATGCTCAACAAGATTTCACGACCCCAAAAGCATTATTTCATTAAACCGTGAAGAAACATGTACACTGTACATATTTGAAAAACATGTATTCAAAAGCTAGGAATTTATGTGAAAAATGATAATTAAGTCTCAAAGAACGGATCTTAAAGTAATGCAAATTACCTTTCCATGCAATTACCTTTTCGTTTTCACGGGAAATTGCTTTATAGGCTCTTGAAACCAGTATTTACACATTAACCTATGTGTTAAAACATTTTAGCAACACACTTCTATTTGTGAAAATTGCAACACCATGGCTGCTGCTATTAGCTGAAACTTACAGGATATGTACAACAGGTTGGCACACACAAATGATCAAAATGTCAGTAAAATTGCGCAGGCCGTTTCGCAGCAGCGCTCTATGAACTGTCAGGTATTGGGTAAAAAGAGCAAGATCAAACGAGTTGTTGATATTGATGAAGAGCCAACATTGAGTCCAAAGGGATTTCTTGTGTCACCGAAGAAGGTTGCATTATGAACACCTGACAGACTTTGAGCGAGGAAGGATTGTTGGAATGAGAGAATCCATACGTAACAGACGTAACGCCAGTATAGAGATGCGAACCTAACGTCAGTGGACAGATGAGGCTCGGAAGCACCGAAATCCGGGAAATGGACCGCAAAATCGCACGCCTGCACGAGTTGATAGACAGCTGTACCGCACGGTGGAGCACTGCCACACGTCAGGCTTTGTCCTCCAGCGCAGTCCTGTATCGTCTGCTAAACAGAAGATTGATCGCTAACATCCCATTGCCCCGCATTCCTTTGACTCTCAATCACAGAGGCATCTTGCAATAAAGTGTCGATCACAGGCATTGGCGCGCTAATTGGCAACAAATCGTGTTTTCCGACGAGTCACGATTCAACTTGCTGCTCCATAATGGCCGCATACATGTTCGAGAACATCGTGGTAAACTGATATGTTGCTGAGAATCTGTGTACACCTGATCAATGTTTTCAGATTTTCATCAACATTATCCACGTTTTTCTTGAAAGAAAAATAAATAAATCGAAGGGATAATAGTGGTCAGTTCAGGAAAGGGTGACGATTCTTCCCTGGAGTGATTTGCTGTTAAACTTTTCGTAAATTTAGATTTCACCTCCCCTGGGTTCGATTTTTGGATCTAGAGAGAAAGGTCAAGAAAAAGTTACAGAAATTCTATTTCTCATTTGTTTTTTTCCCTTCTTTGTTCTGTGAGGCCGGAAAGAAAGGTGTTCGTTTTTTTTTCTCCACGAAAGAAAGAAAAGAAAAAAAAATGTATATAGTGTGGACTGGCAGTCACAATGCTGTCCTTTTGTTTTTGGATTACTCAGCCCAGCAGGAGGAAAGGAAAAACGTACTCAGCAGAATTAAAATAAGAGCAGTGTTAATAATTTTTTTTTTCTCTATGTGTATGAACAAAATGTAGCATTCATACGACGCAGTACCAAAAGGTGCGATGTCGCAACATTCATGAGAATAAACCTGGGGTATGCTCATAAAAAAAAAAATAATAATAATTAAGAAAAAAATATATTTTGTATTTCTTGCTTTGTTCAGTGTATGAGGTAACATGTTAAAACATTTTGTAAGCCAGATACAGCCTCCCTCCTTTAACAGATAGCAGTTAATGATCCAAGTTTCCCAGAAAAGGGCTGGAAGGCAGAAAATTCTTTCGATCCCTTTCAGAGGTTTTCTTTCCTGGGAAAAGACCCCCAGGAGTTTCCAACATTCTTTTTTCCGAGGTTTGGTAAATCTCCCTAGCTGAGAAGGGGCTTAGCGAACTGAAATAGATACCCGTGTAAGGCACTATGAAAGGGGAAGTGGTTGGCCGATTGAAAGTGGGAAGCAGCAGTCCCTCGCGTCAAAATTTATGAGGTTGTTTTCGAAATGTGGAACCTTGCGAAGCATTCAGCTGTCAGGTGTCGAACACGTGCATTTCACGTGTTCTTGGCTAGAAGCAGCCAATGGGATGGAGGCGTCTTCATGGCCTGATGCAATTGGTCACTTGAAGTATTGAAGGGGAAGAGAGGTCTGCGCGTCCATTTTGATTTTAGAGAGAGGTTGCAAAAATGAACTGCTAGAGAGAGACGAAAAAAAAATGATTGCGGGCTGATAGGAGTAAAGAAAATGAGGCAGATTGTCTTTGAGAAGCCCAGAGTGAGGTTAGGAGGTTATCCTCCTCCTGGGAAGCTCAAAAATTTTTAACATAGGCTACCTACTTGGACCTGCAGTCCCAGTGAGAAAAGAAAAGGAAAAACCCCACGCATTATGACGTCTCTCTGAGAACAACAGCGCTCTAAGTCCGTTTCTTTTTTTTTGAACAGCTATCCCTAGCTGTGAGGAGAGCCCTGGGCGACTAGTGGCAGCCGACCCACCGATGTGGCCGAGGTGAAAAACAAACAAAAAAATGAATGGAGACCAGGTTATCCACTTCGCTACGAGGAGTGATCAAATAGCCTCATAACAGTCTCCCCCTCCGTACTCGGTGCCATTCTCAACCAGGAAAGAAAAAAAAACAACAACACAAGATTGAGGAGCAAGAAGATAGTGTGGACCACCTAACATACCAGTCCGAAAAATAAGGAAGATATTGAAGGAGCCTCTTCTGACAGGCCTGCTGAAGATATGTCCACAAAGAGAAGTACCGTAATTCAACGAAGAGCGGCGGGACAGAAAAAATAAAAAAAAAGGAAAAAAACTGAAACAGGTGAAACGTGAGACAACAGGTCCTAGAGCTTAAGTATGTAAGTTGTCTTTTATTGTTTTTCTTTCTCATAATATGGTTAAAGTTTTTTTTTGGATAAGGGGAGGTATAAATGAGCTGAAAAATTTACTAATCGAAGCACTATTGAAGGGGAAGGCTGTAGCTGACCGTTAATAATCTGATTGTTTTAACACGAAAAAAAAATTTCTTATTAAAAATCACTCGTGATGTTTTGTAATGGCCTCAAAAAAAAAAATCCATGAAAGTGGTAGAGGCATGTGAAGCCAAATCTACGGAAACAGGCAAAAATGTATCAACCGGAATTGTTATGACATAAGAAAAGGTTGTGATCTCGCAACCCTATCAGTACAGTTCTTCAAATATTCCTTTTTTTTTGATACCATGTTGTTATTGTTTTACAAATAAATATAGGCATTAGCCTTTCAAAAACCAAATTTTAATAAGAATTGGCAATTCAGTTTTCTTGCTGTCTCTTAAATTTCTGAGCAATGGCACTCATCACCCAACGCTCTGACGTTGGCTAGGAAGTCTCTTGGTTGTTGTTTACATAATGATAATGTCCTAATAAGTAAAATAATTACGGTCTGATATTTTCTTTCTTGTTCATGCTTACAAACACGAGTTCATAAACACGGTCTCTTTGAGTTGACACCTATGTTACACATGTACCAAAAACACAGTGTTTTAGTTATTCCTCGGCTGAACCCAAATTCACAGAAACACTGACACAGGTGAAAACTCAGTTGTGCTATAACAAATATGACATCTCAAAGTTTCTTCTTATAAGTTTAATTTGTGGTTGTTTCAAAAAGCATCTACCCATCTCCCAAAGTTGAATTTTAGTCGAAATTCAAAATTTCCCTTCAGATTTAATTTTGGCTACCTATTTAATAAATATATAACGTGGTTGAGATTTCCGCCACAACATAAATGGTGCCGTGTCCTAGGATGCGTGCCATGGCTCAATTTCTTTTAAGACACTGAATGCCAAATAATTCCAAAGTGTTGTAATAATACTGATAAGTTTTGTTGTTAAATGAAAATAGCTGAGTAGTCTCTGAAAATTTTGTAAGAGCATACGCCAGTGGAAATTAAAGGTTGAGTTGGGGTTATAATTGTGAAAAATAGAATAACACAAGGTTACAGTAAACAATAATTGTGTTTTGTACATCTTCACTGCTATTAATAATCAGAGAGTAAGGATATTAAGTCAAAGCTTCAGGGTGTATATATATATATATATATATTTCTTCAAATTTCAAAGTTAGGAACAATATAATCTAGTGTTTAGTGCATATGTTATTTCTAGTGTTTTGCATATATAAGTTTTTGGAGCAATTTGCATACATAAGTGTTTAAATGAATAGTGTAGAATTTTGAGTATATTAGCATAGTGTGAATTTTTGCATTGAAGATTTTTCTTTGAGTGAGCTTAAATCTGAATAGGTATGATGATAACTTGCACAATTCATAGAACATGTCAGTATTAATAACAGTTACAGGATTACTTAGTTAGTGAGTTGTTACAGAGCACTTGCCCTAGGAAAAAGTAAAAACTTTTTTTTTGGTGTAATATTTCAATTTGTATGGTTTTGGCTCAAGTTAGGAGTAAAGTGAAGCATAACATCATACTAACTAGGACAACCATAATTTCTTTTCTTTTTTTTTTTTTGCCTCTTTTTCCTTCTGCTGGGAAATCAAATTAATATGGAGACTGGAGTTTTGGGTGCTATTTGAATTTTAGAACATAGAATTTGCATTTTTTTTTATTTGGGCAAAAATATTCTTTCGATATTCTGTGAGAGTGTGAGCACATAAAATTCTTTTGATGTTGTGATTATATCAGTGTTTGGTAAGTATTATTGGTATTTTGTGATGTGGGTAGATTGTTTATTCCTTCAGATGCTAGGAGGCGAATACAGTGTTATTCTGTGTAGTGGTTTATGGTAGTGTGAATTTAGTGTAATTTCAAATAATTTTTGTTTTGGGTTTCCTTTGCTACAGTGAGTTAGTTTCATTGAGAGTGTTAGTATAGTGAAGGTGTAGTGCAAGATTAATAGGGTGTTAGGATAACCTTAGATACAGCTACAGCAGTGCTAGTGCTGAGTAAATATAAATATTGCAATTTTTTTTTCTTGCTGTAGCAAGAGTAAATTGAATTAGGAAATCATGGCTAATGAAGGAGAAGGTACCGGAGAAATCCAAGGAGTAAATTGGAGTCTCCCAGGTCTAATGGGACTAGTGAAGGAGTTTTCTGGGGATCCTAGTAGATTGTCAGTGAAAGAGTTCTTTGAGACATTAGAGGATGTGGCACTCATGGGATGCTGGGCAGCAGATCAGAAATTTGTGGTATTGAAACATAGGTGTACAGGAGAGGCTAAACAACTAGTTAGGGATGTGATTGCCCGGTCAGAGAATGTAGATTATGAGGGGTTGAAAAAAGAACTAATTGAGAGGTTTGCTTCACCTGAATCGGTAACGGTCAAGATGGGAAGATTTCACTCGTGCGTACAGAAAAGGGGTGAGACAGTGAGGCAATTTGCAGCTAGGTTAGAACGGGCAGCCTTTAGCTACTTCAATGAAAACGCTGGAGCTTTGGCTGAGTTCAGAGACCAGAATGTCTTGGCCCAGTTCATAACAGGAGTGGACCCAAAAATTCGTCGCCTGGTTCTGTCCCATCAACCACGAACCTATAAAGACGCAAAAGAGAAGGCCATATTGGAAGAAGAGAATGAGAAGTACATGGCCAGTTTTTCTCGGGGTGTATCCTTCGTAGTAGTGGAGGAAGGAGATAATCGTGCCCCTAGGCATGAGCTTGGGGAGGAAACGCCTCCAAGTCCCATGATGTTAGCACTGTGTGACCAAATTAGGGAACTGGGCAAGCAAGTAGCCACTTTAGCAATTGCTAATGCCAGTGCCAGTGAGAAACCACCGAGGGAAGAGCCGAGGCACAGCAGTTCTCCTGCTAGTAGGGAATCAGGTTTTTACCCAGCCAGGAACAATTACTCCTCACCCACAAGGTACCGGAGAGATAGGAGACAGGAATATCCACGAGAAGGCGGGTCGGATAGATACAGATCCCCTAGTCGTCCAAGACAGGAAGATTTCCGCCGGAGCAGCAGGCTCACTGTGATCTGCTATCGGTGTAACCAGGTGGGGCATTATGCAAATGAATGTCACCAGATAGACAGGCCCTCTCAGGAGTATAGGAATCAGGGTCGCGGAAGAAGTCAATATCTTTCCCATTCCAGGGGCGGAAGGACTCGACATGCACCACCGGGCAGAAATGGTCAACAGCGAAACAATCAACACAACAGGTCGGATGCTTTAAACTGGTAGTGGGGAGAAGATATTCGGAGTCATCTTCTAAGAAAAAACCCCTTGTTGTAAAGGCTCCAATTGGCTCATGTTTCACCAACGGTCACTCGTTTGGCATGCCTATTCTGGAAGGAGTAGTTAGTGGGAAATCCTTGAGGCTACTGATTGACACGGGGGCGTCAGTTAGCTTAATAACCGAGGGTTGCCTCAACTCCTTACCAGGATATAAGAGATTCATGAAATATCCCAACCTAGTGGTCAAAGGTGTTTCAGGGAAACACCTGGATATTAAGGCATATGTGGAATTGAAATTTTGTTTGTCTGGGGTGAATTTTAAGCATAAAGTGTTTGTCACCCAGACTCTGTTATCATCAGATTATGATGTCATTGTTGGTTTTGACCTTTTAAAGGCACAACAATTTGTTTTCAATGCTGCAGCAGGCACTTTAAGTAGAGTAGGAGCATGCATGCCAAATGTTTATCCACGAGAGAGGGAACAAGTGATTGCTTTGGTGAAACAGATGTTCCAAATACCAAAGAGAAAGAGGAAAGTGGTTAAGAGAAAAAGGAGGAAGAGGTGTGCAAGAAAGAGGGTGATACCCCAGAGTACCCCTCAAATGTCAGAGCATGCTGGTGTTGATCCTATTGGTGTGGTTACTGCTAGAGAGGGAGCCTTCTCTACTGAGGAGACCCCCATTCCAAAAGGTAAACAAACCAACCCACCGGCTGAGTCAGTAGTGCATCAGGAGGATTCTCTCTCTACTGAGGTATCCGAGGCACCTTCGGGAAGACAAAATTTAGGGAAAAGGCATTATTTTGGAAAAACTGTCCGAGCGGAGAAAATACCCCCAAATCTGAAAGGATAATTTCGGTAACGGTTGTAGACTGTGCAGAGTTGGGGGAAGTTATGCTCTTACAGCAGGCAGACGCATTCAAGTGCGAGTCACTTTGGATAGGTCGCTCGGTGAACAGTACCAATAATGATAGTACCTTGGTGAAGGTGATCAATTTATCGGACTCAGTAGTTTACCTCAACAAGCATTCTAGGTTGGTTACAGCGGAACCAATTCAGGTAACTTCAGTGTCAACAGTGGACAGTCAAATTGACGATTGTTCCACATGGGCGAACGAGTTCGACGTGTCGCATCTACCTCCTGATCAGCAGTCAAAATTGTCCTCATTTTTGCACTCGCATAGGAGGACGTTTGCGAAGAATGTAGCAGAGTTAGGTGAATGTGACACCTTGCTACATCAGGTTCATCTGACAGATGAGATCCCTGTGAGACAGAGAGCCTATAGAGTTCCTTATGCTCTTCGAGACGAACTCAATAGGCAGATCAACGAACTTTTGGAGGCAGGTATTATACAACCTAGTGACAGTCCTTATTCAGCACCTGTTCTCCTTGTAAAAAAATCGGATGGCAGTTATCGTCTCTGTACTGACTTTAGGAGGCTGAATGCCAAGACAGTACCGGATTCCTTTCCGATTCCAAATTTGGTGGAGATGGTGGATTCCTTAGCAGGAGCCACCTACTTTAGCTCTCTGGATTTGACCTCAGGGTTTTACCAGATGAAAGTACGCCCTTCGGATGTTTACAAAACAGCTTTTGTCATCGATCAGGGTTTGTACGAGTGGCTAAGGGTACCATTTGGGATGCGGAACAGCCCAAACAGCTTCCAGAGGCTGATGGAAATAGTTCTATTAGGTCTCAAGCCTCTCCAGGTTGGCATATATATTGACGACATTGTCATTGCCAGCAAAACTTTCGAGGAACACCTTGATAAGCTGGAGATTGTTTTCCAAAGGTTGAGACAACACAACCTTAAGCTTAAGCCTGACAAGTGCCACTTTTTGAAGTCTTCAATTAGGTACCTGGGATTTGTTGTCAGTCGAAATGGCGTCACACCTGATCCCAGAAATTTGGAAGCTGTCCGCAACTTCAAAATTCCAAATTCCGTTAAGCAAGTCCGAGCTTTCCTAGGTCTCACAGGTTTTTATAGGAGGTTTATCCCTGATTATGCCAAATTGGCTTTGCCCCTGACTAATCTGATCAGGAAGGAAAAGACATTCAAATGGACACCTGAAGCCCAGACCGCTTTTGAGGGACTACAACAGGCACTCTTAAGTGAGCCCTGCCTGAAATTACCTGATTTGTCAAAGGAATTTGTGGTTGCTTGTGATGCTTCAAAATTTGCTATTGGGGCCGCATTGCAACAAGAGGAAGGAGGAAAATTGCATCCAGTAGCATATGCTAGCCGAAAGTTAAAAGGAGCGGAACTTAATTATTCTGTGGTGGAGAAGGAAATGCTCAGTGTAGTGTTTGCAGTAAACTACTACAAACAATATCTATATGCTAGACACTTTCTCATCATTACCGACCAAGCCAGTTTGTCATATGCCTTCAAATTAAGGGATCCCACTTCTAGAATAGCTCGCTGGTGCATGTCGTTACAGCAGTTCGATTATACAATTCAACACAGACCAGGGAAATCGAATGTCGTAGCTGACTATCTGTCTAGGAATGTGCTGACCACCGAAGTGGTGGAGCAGTCGGCAGCAAGACAGGCAGAGGAACGGACAAGAGTGAAGGAATTACAGAGGCAGGATAGCAGGTGGAATAAACAGATTGAGTTGCTGGAAGGAAAGGGAGAGCTGGGTAAACTCAAGGTCTCGGATGAGTTTTACCTACAGGATGGACTCTTATGGCACTACGTATTGCCCAAGTCAGGAGATACCAGGAATCAACCACGAGAACAGCTGGTCATACCAGAAACTATGGTGGAAGAGATTTTGGAGCAGTGCCACGACTCGGAAACTGTGGCTCATCCAGGGTTCAACAGAACATTGGAGCGGGTACGCTCCCGATTCTACTTCCACAACATGTACTCAGTGGTTAAGGCATATGTAGACAGCTGTCACAGCTGCTTAAGTAAAAGAGCTTACAAACCAGGTAGAAAGGCACCTTTGGTAAGGGCAGAGCTTCCTAGTCGCCCCTTCGAGAAAATTGCTATGGATGTTGTGGGACCTCTGGTCACCACCATGTCAGGAAATAGATTCATTCTAGTTATCACTGACTACTTTACTCGTTGGCCAGAAGCCTATGCGTTACCAGACACAAAGAGTGAAACGATAGCCCAGGTCCTCATAGAAAAATGCATTGCTTCACATGGTGTGCCAGCCAAATTGTTGACAGACAGGGGAACAAACTTTCTGTCGGCAGCCATGATGAAAGTCTATGAGAGGCTAGGTATCAAAAAGTTGAATTGTAGCCCATATCATCCCTCTGCTAATGGACAGTGTGAGAAATTGAATGATAGCTTGATTAAGTCAGTTAGTCACCTGGTCTCGGATAGACAGGATGACTGGGACCATTGCCTTCCCATGGCACTCCTTGCATTCAGGACAGCAGTGCACACCAGTACTGGGGAAACCCCAGCCTATCTCACATATGGAAGAGACCTGGTGTTGCCATATCATTTGATCGGCAGTCCCCGAGTACGTACATATGCTTCTCAGTTGCAATATTGCGACGAGCTCACGGATAGGCTAAACATAGCATTCGAGGCTGTCAAGGCAAACCTGGAAAAGGCTGCAGACGCACAGGAGAAACAACGTGCAAAGACTGCCGTTGATAAGCATATCACACTTAATGACAAGGTGTATTTATATTCTCCTGCAGTGAAGCCAGGACGAAATAAGAAACTGAGCAAGCTATGTTCGGGACCCTATCGTGTCACCAAGGTGATACCGCCGGTGAATTACGAGATTACCTTCATCCCTGATCCCAGGAAAAAGGAGTTGGTCCATGTGGATAGGCTGACCAAGGTAAGGGACAGGCCTCTATTTCCAAGTGCCATGAATAAGAGCGGGGATAGTGCAAACTCCGAGGAGACGGAGGAAGTTCAAGAGGACAATTCTACACAAACACAAGTGAAGGAAATTGATAGTAGTGGTGTAGGTTTCATTCCGTGGTTTCCGTTTCCTGGGAGGAGAACAAGTTATGGGAGATTGCCTAGGCCAGCAAACACTCCTGCAGTGGTGAGTGAACAGGCGAGTATTCAGACTCCAGCCGGCACTCCTGAGGTAGTTAATGAACAGGCGAATATGCAAACTCCAGCAAGTACTCCGGTAGTGGAGCAAGCTGGTCCTTCAAGGCCGAGAGCCAGTCGCATACCCACAAGTACTGTGTTGACACCTAGGTATTGTTTGCGTCCTAGAGATGGTCGTGGATTCATAGCTCGGAAGTAAATAGTGCACTCCTATTCAGTTGCAACGTTGCGTGTAAATAGTCGTGTGATATTATTGATTGGTACCTTAAGTGTAGTGTAGGAAGCAATTATGTTTTCTGTAGTATTGATAAATCAAGTGAAGCGTATTTTGAATTTGTGGTCTCGTATAGTGTTGTGGTTGTTTGGTGAAAATTTTCCTGTCGATTCCAATTTCCACTGCCAAGCCAACCATTCACTTTTGTTTATTTTCTTTGATTAAGGGTTTATACTTACCAGTGATAAGTAGAGTTTGGTTGTGTCCAGGGAGCACCTTGCAGCTCCTGGAATTCCAGGAAATTGTATAGTATTTATGTAAGTAGTTGAGGTGTTGGGTGTGATAGTTCATGCCAGTTCTCTGTCGTGTTTAAGATGTTGGTTTATCTGTTCCTTGCTCAGGAAATGGTACATTTTCATGTGGCTTTGGTATGTTTCTCAAAGTTTTTCTTGGTGGTTGTTTCTTTTTTGTTGTCTCCCATGGGAGGAATGCAGTGATATGTTGCTGAGAATCTGTGTACACCTGATCAATGTTTTCAGATTTTCATCAACATTATCCACGTTTTTCTTGAAAGAAAAATAAATAAATCGAAGGGATAATAGTGGTCAGTTCAGGAAAGGGTGACGATTCTTCCCTGGAGTGATTTGCTGTTAAACTTTTCGTAAATTTAGATTTCACCTCCCCTGGGTTCGATTTTTGGATCTAGAGAGAAAGGTCAAGAAAAAGTTACAGAAATTCTATTTCTCATTTGTTTTTTTCCCTTCTTTGTTCTGTGAGGCCGGAAAGAAAGGTGTTCGTTTTTTTTTCTCCACGAAAGAAAGAAAAGAAAAAAATGTATATAGTGTGGACTGGCAGTCACAATGCTGTCCTTTTGTTTTTGGATTACTCAGCCCAGCAGGAGGAAAGGAAAAACGTACTCAGCAGAATTAAAATAAGAGCAGTGTTAATAATTTTTTTTTTCTCTATGTGTATGAACAAAATGTAGCATTCATACGACGCAGTACCAAAAGGTGCGATGTCGCAACATTCATGAGAATAAACCTGGGGTATGCTCATAAAAAAAAAAAATAATAATAATTAAGAAAAAAATATATTTTGTATTTCTTGCTTTGTTCAGTGTATGAGGTAACATGTTAAAACATTTTGTAAGCCAGATACAGCCTCCCTCCTTTAACAGATAGCAGTTAATGATCCAAGTTTCCCAGAAAAGGGCTGGAAGGCAGAAAATTCTTTCGATCCCTTTCAGAGGTTTTCTTTCCTGGGAAAAGACCCCCAGGAGTTTCCAACATTCTTTTTCCCGAGGTTTGGTAAATCTCCCTAGTTGAGAAGGGGCTTAGCGAACTGAAATAGATACCCGTGTAAGGCACTATGAAAGGGGAAGTGGTTGGCCGATTGAAAGTGGGAAGCAGCAGTCCCTCGCGTCAAAATTTATGAGGTTGTTTTCGAAATGTGGACCCTTGCGAAGCATTCAGCTGTCAGGTGTCGAACACGTGCATTTCACGTGTTCTTGGCTAGAAGCAGCCAATGGGATGGAGGCGTCTTCATGGCCTGATGCAATTGGTCACTTGAAGTATTGAAGGGGAAGAGAGGTCTGCGCGTCCATTTTAATTTTAGAGAGAGGTTGCAAAAATGAACTGCTAGAGAGAGACGAAAAAAAAAATGATTGCGGGCTGATAGGAGTAAAGAAAATGAGGCAGATTGTCTTTGAGAAGCCCAGAGTGAGGTTAGGAGGTTATCCTCCACCTGGGAAGCTCAAAAATTTTTAACATAGGCTACCTACTTGGACCTGCAGTCCCAGTGAGAAAAGAAAAGGAAAAACCCCACGCATTATGACGTCTCTCTGAGAACAACAGCGCTCTAAGTCCGTTTCTTTTTTTTGAACAGCTATCCCTAGCTGTGAGGCGAGCCCTGGGCGACTAGTGGCAGCCGACCCACCGATGTGGCCGAGGTGAAAAACAAACAAAAAAATGAATGGAGACCAGGTTATCCACTTCGCTACGAGGAGTGATCAAATAGCCTCATAACAGTCTCCCCTCCGTACTCGGTGCCATTCTCAACCAGGAAAGAAAAAAAAACAACAACACAAGATTGAGGAGCAAGAAGATAGTGTGGACCACCTAACATACCAGTCCGAAAAATAAGGAAGATATTGAAGGAGCCTCTTCTGACAGGCCTGCTGAAGATATGTCCACAAAGAGAAGTACCGTAATTCAACGAAGAGCGGCGGGACAGAAAAAATAAAAAAAAAAGGAAAAAAACTGAAACAGGTGAAACGTGAGACAACAGGTCCTAGAGCTTAAGTATGTAAGTTGTCTTTTATTGTTTTTCTTTCTCATAATATGGTTAAAGTTTTTTTTTGGATAAGGGGAGGTATAAATGAGCTGAAAAATTTACTAATCGAAGCACTATTGAAGGGGAAGGCTGTAGCTGACCGTTAATAATCTGATTGTTTTAACACGAAAAAAATTTCTTATTAAAAATCACTCGTGATGTTTTGTAATGGCCTCAAAAAAAAAAAAATCCATGAAAGTGGTAGAGGCATGTGAAGCCAAATCTACGGAAACAGGCAAAAATGTATCAACCGGAATTGTTATGACATAAGAAAAGGTTGTGATCTCGCAACCCTATCAGTACAGTTCTTCAAATATTCCTTTTTTTTGATACCATGTTGTTATTGTTTTACAAATAAATATAGGCATTAGCCTTTCAAAAACCAAATTTTAATAAGAATTGGCAATTCAGTTTTCTTGCTGTCTCTTAAATTTCTGAGCAATGGCACTCATCACCCAACGCTCTGACGTTGGCTAGGAAGTCTCTTGGTTGTTGTTTACATAATGATAATGTCCTAATAAGTAAAATAATTACGGTCTGATATTTTCTTTCTTGTTCATGCTTACAAACACGAGTTCATAAACACGGTCTCTTTGAGTTGACACCTATGTTACACATGTACCAAAAACACAGTGTTTTAGTTATTCCTCGGCTGAACCCAAATTCACAGAAACACTGACACAGGTGAAAACTCAGTTGTGCTATAACAAATATGACATCTCAAAGTTTCTTCTTATAAGTTTAATTTGTGGTTGTTTCAAAAAGCATCTACCCATCTCCCAAAGTTGAATTTTAGTCGAAATTCAAAATTTCCCTTCAGATTTAATTTTGGCTACCTATTTAATAAATATATAACGTGGTTGAGATTTCCGCCACAACAACATGTGGTAAACCGCACCTTGCAGTTTGCATTTTGTGACGTCATACCGGCCCAACACCAAGCGTCATGGTTTGGGGAGCCATTGGGTTCAATTCACGATCGTGTCTGATGCGAATTGAGGGAAACCTCAACAACTAGCGATTAATAAGAAATATTTTAGAGGCAGAAGTTATATCCTTTCTTCAAAGTTGTCCTGGCGCTGTATTCCAGCGGGCAATGCTCGGTCACATGTGGCCCGGAATGTCCAAAACCTTTTCGATGCACGACACATACCGCTTCTTCCCTGACCTGCAAGTTCTCCGAATATGTTCCCGATCGAACATGTCTTGGACATGGTAGCTAATCCACTGGCCCGTCAAGCGCCTCCGATAATCACCACAAATGAACTCTGGTCTCGCACAGAAGCAGCCTGCCAGACTATTACCATAGGAAGATATCAAAACCCTCTTCCATTTAATGCCACACCGTTTAAGGGTTGCTATTGCTGCTCGAGGTAGCTTCATAGGATAATGCGTTTTCAAAGGAGAACGTCTTGTATATAGTTCTACAAATGTGCTCAGTTATCTCCTGTAACATGTGGAATCAGTATAAAATAAACAAAGACATCGCTCTTTTCACGTTTTAGCAACCCACAGCAACCGAAGAATTGTGATTCGGTCACCGCCGGGGATTTGAATCCCGGATCTCTCGATATCTAACCGAGCGCATTAACCTTACATCACGGTGGCCAACAATCCACGGCGATATGTGTATAGATTGTTGGCCGCCTATGTGTGAGGCTAACGCGCTCGGCTAGATATTGAGAGATTCGGGATTCAATTCCCCGGCGGTGACCGAATAACAATTTTTCGGTTGCTGTATGTTGCTAAAACGTGGAAAGAGCTACGTCTTTGTTTGTTCTATGACGCCACGTATTTGGAGGATTTTTCACTGAGAAATCACTGATATAAATTTCATTTGAATCGCGGGATTCTTTCTTGGTGTTGCAATTGTCACAAACATTAGGACATTTTCCAGAATATCATTCATATTAGACTCTTTGTTGATGTCTGACACACTGATTGTCATACCTTTAATCCCTAATAATGGCTAGAAATGCAAACGGAATGGAGTCATCGTTAAGGTTCTATCGATATTAGCATAACAAAATGCTCTGCTTATGTATTAGCCATTTTTTAAAAAAAATCTTATTTAGTTCTTGTTTTAGCAAGCATTTATAAGCGCTATGGCAGGTGTATTAGAATTTATAGCCTCATGAATGAACTTTCTTTCTTTACGTATGATAGCATACATTCTTTTCAGATCATATGTACAAAACTCTATTTTAGTCCATGTTGAAAAGCCTCGATAAATGTGAATTTCATGAGAAATTTTCTCTTGGGGAGAAATAGTGTTTCAAGACACGGAATATTTGCTTTTCATGCGAAAAGTGGAAATACTTTATTTCATGATAGCATGAACATCGGTGACACAGCAACTAATAGCATAAAGCTTATGGCATCACCAATTCAGCAACTGAAATAACGAAAAGCAGATTTCCGGCAGACCAGTCTTTATCCAACCCGCAGCCCTTCTTACTGTTTCCTTGACGGGATCCCGTATCCTGCTCCTATTCTTTTCTGCGCAGTTCGGTCGGTATGACGTCACTAGCCAGCAGGTGAAACAACGACAAGTAGATTTCCGTCTGATGTGAGTTGTTCGACACGCAGCCTGTGTTACTTCAATGATGGGACTTCGTATCCTTCCCCATTTCTTGTTTTCTTGCGTAGTTCCGTAGGCATTTGTGTACATCGCGAATTCACTGTCGCTCCTCGGTGAATATAAATATCTTCTGTCTGTGTAAATAATGGAAACGAGAAGAAAACACCATTACTCTGAGGTCCATCAGGGTTACAATAAATCAATCATTCAGTTGTGTTTTTATTTCATTTTCCACATGTCAATGGAAAGTTTCCTAGCTACTATTCGGACAGCTTGCATGAAATTCAAACTGAGGATAAATAAGTGGAGAACGAAAGTTGCGGTTTTTAAGCGAGAAACTGTTAGTACTAAATGCAAGTCTAAATATTACAAAAGAAGGACACGTGAATGAATTTGTATTACCAATAAGAACGTTTGACACAGAAAGCAGATTAAATGGTAAAATTAGTAGTCGAATGAATTCATCTTTGAAAGTTGCAGCTGTCTTAGAAGGATTTCACACTACTGATGGATTTTCGAAGATGTCTATGTGTGTATAAAAGCGAAATTGTTCCTACACTAATGTATTGTAGTGAAATTTGGGACAAAAGAGACATAGATGTCGTTTGTGTGCTGGAGATGCCGTTACTTAATAGGATTTGTAGCAAGATACGCTTTCAACACGTCAGCAATGAAGATGTGTTGCAGATATGTAGTGTAAATTGTTGTTAGTAAGGTAAAGAAAAATATTCGAAAATGGTTGGCCATGTTCAAAGAATGAGTGGTAAAATACTAACTGAAAGTGAATTTATTCATCCCAATTACGTGTAGCAAGAAAGAAAGAAAGGTATAGAGAAAGGTCGAGGAAATCCTGGTAGAATCAGATTTAGGAATGCCTGCAGGAGGAAAAGATTGTGAATTTGAAAGGGGAAAAGGCTTGGGTGAGCCGTGTGATGGATGTCAGGATGTCTGTAAAGCTCGAGTAGTGTGCCGAGATCGCTGTAAATAGAGACTTTTGATACATCAACAGAAAGTAAATTCTATTACCATCAGTTTTAAATTTTAGTCTTGCAAATGAGCTTTCTTTGGGGTGCTAACCTCTGAAACTCAAAGAACAGCTTAGTGATATGTACCCCGAAGAACCAAAACCGAAATGACCGCCTGACAAATATGATGCTGGTCTTTCACGTGTAGCCAAAACCGCTCTTACTTGGCGAGGCATCGAAGCAGCAAGATTTTTAAAATCTTGCTGCTTGCAAAATACGTGGTTAAGCCGCCGCAGACAGGATTTTGCTGTTCCAACACAAACACAGATGCTCCATTGGATTGATGTCAGGGGAATTCGGAAGCCATGGCAATACCTGGAAGTTTTCTTCGTGTTCCGCGAACCATTCTCGAACAAACCAGTTAGTATAGTATATCGCGTTATCCTGCTAAAAGAAGGTAAACTACTAGAGGGGAATACCGTTGCCATGAAAGAATGAACCTGGTTTGCAATTAGGTTTAGGCAGGTGGTAGACGTCATATTATCCTGCACATGAATGACTGGACTTAGGGTTTCTCAGCAGAACAATACCCAAAGCATTACACCTTCTGCACCTGCGCATTTTCATCCCAAGGTGCATCTTGTTCACTAGGTAAATGACGCAGACGTACCCATCCGTCCACATGATGCAATAGAAAACGAGACTCGTCGGATCAGACGACCTTCTTACAATCACATAAGGCTCAGTTTCTATGTTCGCGTGCCTGTTGCGGGCGCTTTCGGCTGTTAACCAAGGTTAGCATAGGCACTCGAAGCGGCCTGGGGATATGCAGCCCCATTTGCAGCACGGTTTGATGTACTGCATGATGTTTTGACACATTGCTTCGGTAATTAGCATTCGAATTACCGGCGAGTTGCGCCACGATATCTCTTCTGTTGGCTTGTACCATTTGGGTTAACCTTCGTTCACCTCTATCATCGACGAACAGTGATCGGCCACACCTTGCAGGTGGTTCGTTGTTTTTTCCCTCCTCGGACTACTTTTTGAAGGTACTAACCACGGCGGTTAGTGAGAACTCCACGAGACTTATCTGTCGGAAATGCTCTAAGCTGTTCGTATTCCCATTACAATTCCGCATTTGTCGAACTAGCTTAAATCTGCTGCTTTTCCCATCTGAAGAACAATAATAACACTGATTAGCGGAGCTCAGTATCAGGTGTTACTTAAACCGTTTCATGACCTTTACACGCGCAGTCGTTTACCCGCCGTTGCCTTTTTTGTATAAAGACACACTGGTCATAATGCTTTTGGATCTTCGGTGTATGTATGTACACTATAGTATCAAAAGTATTCGGACACCACCAAATGTTTGTATAAGTGCAAAGATCGGTTGGGCAGGTAGGTGCGCTACGAGTGTGGAGGTACAGTAGCGAACAACAGTACTTGGCGAAATACTTTTTCGACCATAATAGTTTTTCTGCTGGACCAAATCGGGTCATTTTGAGATATGATATGTGTTATTCAGTTGTAAACATGACCCATATGCAGATGGATCAGAAACCTTAACACAGATCAGGTACCAAGCTTAATCGCAAAGATCATACAAATTGACCAACAAAGTAGGTGTGTATCACATTCATTTAATGTAACGATAACAGAAAACAAGTACGAGGAAACGACAAAACAATAACTAATACTTAGTGGGATAACCACGAGACTTAACAGCTGCACAACGAGCCGGCATCGAGTCCACTAGCTTCTCGACGGTGACCTGCGGAATTCGCGCCCATTCTGCAGACAACTGGTCGATCTTCTGGGCCCTATTCCGGCAGGTTTTCTTCGCACATCGTCTCTCCGGCTCCTCCCACAAGTGCTCGATGGGGTTGATGTCTGAAGATTGGCTTGGCCAGTCTAGAAGTGTGACCTGTTGCTGCTGGAAGGCTGCCTTTGCTACTCTGGAGGTTTGCTTTGGGTCGTTGTCTTGCTAAATGATCCATCTGGGTGGCATGTTCTGGTTTGCCTATGGGAAGACATCGTTGATGAGCATGTTTGTGTACTTCTGGCCGGTCTTTATTCCGTCAATCTTGATGATGGGGCCCATTCCATTGCGAGAGAAGGCGCCGTAAACCATGAGCGATCCTCCTCCGTGCTTGACAGTCGGCTGAATGAACTGGGGGTTGAATCTCTGGCCACACGGACGTCGTACGTATCTGATGAAATCACTTCCAAACAAGTTGAACTTGCTCTGGTCGGTGAAAAGCACCTTACTCCAGTCCGCCGCGGTCCAGTGTCGATGACGGCGCGCGAAAGTGACTCTGGCTCGTCGATTCTTGACTCCGATGAGTGGTTTCTTGGCGGGGCGTCTTCCATTCAATCCACCAGCAATGAGACGACGGGAGATGGTCATTCGGCTGACGTTCCAGTCGTTGCTGTCGCAGAATTCAGTGGCGATGTCCACAGCAGTCAAGGTGGGATCAGCACGAGAACGCCGGAGGATGCGTCTATCCTGACGCAACGTAGTGGAACGATACCTACCACATCGCTGACTGTTCTCGACGGTCCCAGTCTTCTTATAACGTTGCAGGATAGCTGAAATGGACTGGTGTCGGATCTTCAGGGCTCTCGCAATGTCGGTGACGCGCATTCCGGATTCCATCAAGTTCACGGCCGCCTAGAGAGCTCCAACAGGGATCTCCTTCTTTTTACCCATTTCTGAAAACCTAAGATTGACTTATAATCACACTACACATCCCAAAACCCACAAAAAATTACAAGAAAAACATTAATACATGCAGCAAACAAATGGGTAATAATTGGCGACTCTTGAATATGGCCCATTTCGAACGGCAAATTCGCTCTGAGCGAAATACAAACAACGCGGCATTGTAACCCACGAATCAACACATATCATATCCCAAAATGACCTGATTTGGTCCAGCAGATAAACAATTATGGTCGAAAAAGTGTTTCGCCAAATACTTTTGTTCGCTACTGTACGTATACTGTATAAAGCTGAAATGTTCTGCCGTGTTATCAATAACTTTGAAGCGGGCATGACGCGTGGACGTGAACTTTTCGAGTTCCAGCGTCGGGTGGTCGTAGGATGTTATTTGAATAACGTTTCTAGACGGAGCATTACAGCTAAACTAAACATACCAAAATCGACTGTAAGTGGTCTCGTGAAGAGATGGATGCAGGGCGGTGCGACTACAGCAAGAAAAAAACAACAACTTCAGAAATGCCGCACAAACTGACAGAACGTAACAGAACGGTCATGGTAAGAAATGTTAAGAAATCCATTTCTTCTTGCGCCGTTTCCATCACTGCTGAAATAGGAAATGTTTGTAAATGTTCGGTTATTACCATACCTATCCAAGAGAGTAGCACAGTAGATTAATCCACTGTGCAAACTTCTCCTGGCGGCCGTGTGGTACGAAACGTCAGCTTCTAATATTTTGTCTCAGCTGGGTCCGAGATCGAATCCTGTTAAGGCATGGATGAGGTGTTTGTCTTACATCACTGGATTTCTCCTTTCCTTGAAACCAGTGGTCTTAAATTAGGTACGGGTAACTGCTTATAGCCCATAGACTTGCTCACAAGGTGGTCTTGTTAAACCGCAAAACAAAAAAAATATCTGAATTTAGGAATAGTTCATTTCAAGATTTCTGAGCATCGCTTTTTCACAATTTCAACGTTCTTAGAAAGTTTTGACACAAATAAGAACATAATGATGTAGCGAAATAAAACATTACACTGCGTAACACAGTTTTCACTGTTTAGAATTGGTACTTAGAAACATGCAAATTGTACTTGTTTTTGTATACATTTTGGGCTTTTAATAGCTCCCAGAACTTGTGTCTCATTTTTAGAAAAGACACGTATTCATTTTTGAATACATTCAGAGAATCAATTGTGAGTATATCTGGTATTTATAATTTGAAATATATGTAATGATTTTTGAGTACATGTGTTTCAAATACACTATCTACCAACAAGTAATTGGACACCCCTGCAATCGACGATATCTGCGGTCCTAATACACGTCACGGCCGCCGCCGTTAAATATCGTGTGAGAAACAACAACGCAACCAGTCGCATGCAAGATGCCACGCAGTTTGGAGCTCTCTGATTTCGAGAAAGGTGTAATCGTCGGGTATCACAGAAATGGCCGATCCATACGTGACGTATCCAGTGAGTTGAAGTACCCAAAATCGACAGTGGCTTACGTGATTAGCAAGTGGAAGATGAGAGGTGACTGTCCGAATGTGCCCCGACACGGCAGACCCACAAAACTGGAAGTTAGAGACCGACGGGTG
Source organism: Macrothele yani (assembly GCA_039090855.1). Classification (NCBI taxonomy): domain Eukaryota; kingdom Metazoa; phylum Arthropoda; class Arachnida; order Araneae; family Macrothelidae; genus Macrothele; species Macrothele yani. Next base: position 81,952,205 of record CM077009.1, read on the forward strand.
CTGGCCAGAGAAATTCGGAAGAACCGCACAAAATCGATGGGCCACATCCGCGCGGAGTTTCAACAGGCATCCGGGAGTGTTCTTTCGATGAATACCATCTCTAAGGAAGCCCATCTGCTCGGTTGTCATGAACGTGCTGCCGCCCACAAGTCTTTGATCACCAAATCCAATAGCGCTGCTCGGCTAACGTGGTGCAAAGAACGTCGACAGTGGACCGTTGAGCAGTGGAAACAGGTTCTCTGGAGCGACTAATCAAGGTTCACTTTCAACCGTTCGGATGGCAGGGTCTGGGTTTGGCGTCTGCCTGGAGAACGCCTCCTGCTGGAATGTATTGTGTCAACTGTGAAGTTCGGTAGCGGTGGAATTATGCTATGTGGGTGTTTCTCCTGGTATGGCACGGGACCTTTGGTCGCAATTCCTGGTAGACTCAACGCCGAGAACTACTGCACCATTTTGGATGACCATGCGTTTCCTACGTTGTGGCAGTTTTACGGGGTGGACCCATGTTACTTTAAGGATGACAATGCCAACTGTCATGTTACGTGGTCCACCATGGCTTGGTATGGTGGCAATATGGTTAATCGAATGGACTGGCCTGCTCAGAGCACGGACCTTAACCCTATCGAGCACGTCTGGGACGAGTTGGAGCGTTGACTTAAGGGGTGCCCTCACCGTCCGAAATCGGTGAAGGAACTGACCTGTCTTCTCCTAGCCGAGTGGAAGAAAATACCGCTAGCCGTCGTACAACGCCTGGTTGAGAGTATGCCCCGGAGGGTCGGAGCTGTAATCGCCGCTCGTGGAGGCTCCACCAACTATTGAAGGTGAATAAACTTCGTTTTCCTTTGCTATCACAGGTGTCCGATTACTTGTTGGTAGATAGTGTATATGCACTCAAAAAATCCATATATTTCAAATATATGTGCTCTAACTTCATTCAGTTTCTGGGCCCGTTTGGGCAGGGCACAGAATTTGAAGGAAGTTAGAACGAATCTAGCGATTCTGACATGATAGTTAGTAAGTGAGAGAGAGCACACTAAATGGCGCAACCGTACAAGTGTACGATTTCTCACATAGAAGGCAGAGAGAAATTAGGGGGGCTTAGGAATGAAACCTTTATATGCAACCAGGGGATTTCTTCCCGGTGGCGGTCACTTAACGTACTCGCCCAATGTACGGTGGATATTCAGCGATTGTTAGAAATTCAAACCACCACGCCTATCAGCCTAGGTTTGAACCCGGGGGTCCTTCCATTAACAGTCTGAATCTCTAACTACTAGGCTATCTATGGCTGTATTTCAAATTTGGAATACGTGTACTGCATACGCACTCATGTATTCATAGAAACAAGTGGAAGTATATTATTCGATGGCACATCTGGGATAATAGATATACTAGTTGTCAAATGCGGGGCAAAAGGACTGCACAATTTTATGACAAATATAGTGATGAAGCGACAATATATTATTTATGAGATTGACACAAATATAGTTAATGTAAAAACGTACAGAAATATACTTTATGCATAATTAAATTACTTGTGATCAGTGACTTTGTTATACTAGTTATTTATGTGTGTCACTTTACACATTTTTTAAAGAATTTCTCTTGAAATCTATAATATCTAAAATGAAGTAATACGAGATTATTTTATATTTATTGACGCAGTTTTTTGTAAGTACGTATGGTTACTTATATTTGAGCATGCCATGTACTCGTTTCCGATACGATTGTGCTTAAAAAAACCCAGTGGATTCAGGTTTTCATTTTTAAGTAGTTTTTTAACAGAATTCGTTCTTGAGTAGTAACTGTTATATTCTGATTGCTTATGAATACAAAGTATAGAAAATGGCTATTATATCCCATGCATTTTGCTTTTATGATTAAGACGAAGATATTTCCAATGGGGAAACGAGTAAATTTGTGTCTTTTCGTTCACATAAAGTAAAAAAAAATAAAAACATACGAATCAAAATGAACATACAAACCTTGTTTATTCATACGTACTACACTTATACAAAAATGACCACAAAAGATTGAGAACTGAGTAGTTTTTCAAGATTTACGACTATACTATAAATCGCCATCAATAATCTGACCCTAAATGCCTTGTTCCTCTGAATACGCTCCCATGTTGAACTTGAATTTATCAAGATGAGCATCAAGGATACGGACTTTGAGGGACATCCTGCAGTCCATTTTGCTGTAGTTCACAAGAGTCTCAACCATCTGCATATAGTTTTCGGCCTTCTCATTGCCAAGGAAACCCCCTAGAGTCTGCGATAAAGCTGTTCAAGGCCGCTTTTTCCTTTGTTGTGTGCATTCTTCTCTCGTCTGATTCAGACACTGACTTTGACCTTCGCCTCAGAAAGCTCACAGATGATCATAGATAGAGGATTTTAGGAAGGGAGTGTCTGACCCCAGGTCTTAAACAACCCTTAGAAAGAGGAAGAGCCGCCCCGGTGGCGCAGTGGTCTAAGGCGCTGTCCTCTGATCATTCGTCCGTAAGGGTATGACGAAGTAAATTTCTCCGTCATTTTTGGTCTACGTCGGGATTCGAACCCGAGTCCGCTTATTCCGGAACAAGTCGCTCTACCAACTGAGCTACGCAGACGTTTGTTTTGACTACTATCTGCCTTTATGTCGTGTGCGTCCTGCTGGCAGGTACGTCATATCCCCCCCCCCAAAGGAGGCCGGGGGCATGGCCCACGGGCCAGCCGTGACCATGAATCGTTGCAGGCAGCCATCCATTGTAGAACGTGCACTTGAGAACTCCCAGTCAATCTGGTGTGTGGAATGCAACGTCACACATTTATTTTTCGAAGCGCTGGAGAAGGGATTCTCTTATTTTTCCTATCTTGCGGTGTGGAAAGAACATCACACCATTGCTAGATTTTGAACGGTCGGGTCATCCGGATAGTTCGGGCGCCATTATGACGAAGTAAATTTCTCCGTCATTTTTGGTCTACGCCGGGATTCGAACCCGAGTCCGCTTATTCCGGAACATGTCGCTCTACCAACAGAGCTACGCAGACGTTTGTTTTGACTAATATCTGCCTTTATGTCGTGTGCGTCCTGCTGGCAGGTACGTCACAAGGGGTCCGGGTTCGAATCCCGGTCAGGCATGGATGTTCTGTTTGTCTTATGGTGCTGGCTCTCTCCCTTCCCTAGAACCAGTGACCCTAAATTAGGGACGGGCGACTGCTTATAGCCCATTGAGTTGCTCACGGTAGTCGTTAAACCTCCAATAAAAAAAAAAATAATAAATAGGAAGCTAGGAGATTTGGGCTAGAGTGCCCGATAAGAAAGTGACACGGAAGCGAAGTAGAAAGGGGGAGGAATACGCCCTTATTTATTACCGGGAGGCCAGTACCCGAAGTCCGACGGCTTAACGTGCCCATCCGACGCACGGCGGATATTTAGTGGATCGAGCGTTCGTACCTGCCTGGGATCGAACCTGAGGTCCTTTCCGCGGCAGTCACAAACGTTGCCCAGTAGGCCACCAACGGCCCCAGAAATCTCAGAGAAGAAGGCTAGCAGGTACTTGAAGGATGCCGATTCCTTATCAAGAGCTGTGACAAAGTGCTTCATAGGGCCCAATTTGATGTACATCATCTTACGGGATATCAGTATCTTACGGGATATCAGCATCTTACGGGATATCAGCATCTTACGGGAGTACACCAGTAGCTCTCACATAAGGGTGTATAACGAAGTAAATTTCTCCGTCATTTTTGTCCAGGCGGGGCTCGAACCCGGGTCCCCTCATTCCGGAATAAGTTACTCTACCAATTGAGCTACGCGGAAGTTCGTTATGACTGCTATCTGCCTTTATGTCGTGTGCGTCCTGCTGGCAGGTACGTCACAGGTGTTTTTCCCCACAGAGAACTCGGTCCGCTGTGATCAGTCTCGGTTGTGTCAGTACGCCTTGCTGTCCCTGCTCTGGCAAAGCCAAAGATAGCAGGGAAACTTGAAACTGCCTTAGGAATCCATCAGTAATGCCATCATTTTGAAGTCTCTGAAGACCTCCCAGCCATATTCAACATACTTCAAAGCGTCTAGCACGCTCTTGATACCGTTGTAATCCTCTTTCAGGTGCACCGAGTGACCCAAGGTACATGTTCCCGTTATGGAAGTAGCACTGCGTTCAAGTTCCTGGATGAGCTGTCAGTGAAAAGGCGCCGCTTGTTCCGGTCACATTGTGGTAGAACCAGAGCCCATCTACGTGGGTTAAGAAGCTGCAAAAGCTTGGTGACGCTTCTTCTGATCTGCGACTTACACACTTTCAACCACCAAGTTCCACTGCTTGAGCCTAGATGTCAAAATCTCGGCACTGAATTTGGTAAGACCAAGATCTTTGATCAAGTCATTGAGGTCTTTTTGGTTAGGGTAGTATTGGTTTCTCCCAGTTGCCCATCTAGAACTTTATTGCAGCGTTCGCAGGTGAAATGAGGTGCCCAGGGTTTGCTTTGATGCCTAATAGCCATGCCGAAATATGACTTGTAGACCTAGGCCTCACACAACTTAGCAGATACTTCTACGGCGTACTTTTTTGCTCTTGTCTTGATAAATGTGCCGCAGACCGCAAAATGTGTCTGCTGTATGCTTTCAGCGTCTTGATACCATCTCAGAAAAATGCAAATATGTATCCACCTAGGTAGATGCAACTAAACTGAACCGGCGGGCTTCAGGCACTGTATTGATACCACTATTTAATCACTGGATATTTTTAGAAGGTTCTGGAAGGTTCTCTAAAGTTCTAGAAAGTTCCAGAAGTTAGTTGGAGTTTAGTCAGCCCTGAATCCATCTTGGAAGGCTGTAAAAAATATGGAAATTTCAAAATATCAATGTCCTTGTACCAAAAGCAAAGTTCGTGGGTATAACCGTTTGCAATACTTTTCAGGTTTAATGAATTACGAAATAACAGTTACTACCCAGGGGCACATAAAAAAAACAAAAAAACTTTGTCACATAGTGCCTGAGTAGCTGTTGATAACGTATTAGTTACATCTGTCTGACTAGCTGCTGATAATAGCAAAATCTAACTTTGAAGAACTATTCCAACAGTGTAAGATTAATATATTCTAAGTGTCATCACGCTGTAAAAAGGAACTTAGTTTGGAAGGAATTAATCCCTGATCACTTTGCATAAAATTTCTTAATTTTATGCACGTCTTTTGTAAAAAAAGATCCTGCTTATGTTATCGGTTTGTCCGTCCGTCCGTCTGTACCCACGGTATCTCTGCAACTATTAGTCCGATTTGAAAAATTCTTTTTGCATTCCAAAGCTTGAAATATGCGAATGATGATCCTTTATTTCGTTTTCTTTTTTTGCGATGTACAATTTCGCCGCTAGAGGGCGTAAATGCAGAAGATGTCGAATTCAAAAATACGTTTTATTCCACATATTTGCTTCTAAACATCCGATTGAAAAAGATCTTTTATCTCTCGATTCTATTTATGTCGAAGAGTATTTTGGATATAACTTCTTTCTCAAATTACGCATAGATTTTCCGCTAGGGGTCGTAAAAGTAAATTGCATTTTTTCCGATAACTATTCTTCTAAAACTCCGATTTGAAAAAAAAAATTTGCAGCGGATACATCTCCTGATGCACAATCTTTTGCATATGATCTCGAGTTTTTGGTAAAGAATACTTTGGCCGCCTGGAGGCGTAAGCGTTAATTTTCGCTTCTGATGTATGTGCCATAAAATCTAAGCTTCTAAAATCTCGATTGAAAAAGTTCTTTCGTGGACTGATGCCACTCACATCGATAAACCTTTTCGGAATATTTTCTTCCTAAAATATTGCACAGTTTCTCTGCCAGGGGACATAGATGTAAATCTTATTTTTGTCAATCTCTCAACTTCTAAGAGTCCGATTTGAAAAATTCCTTCTTTATTGGAAAGTGCTTTCCGTGTGACATGTTTTTCATATAGTTTCAAAATTTTCAAGTAATTCAAGGACTTTCCGCTAGGGGGCGTAAAGGTAAATTGCGTTTTCCCCTATATCTCTGCTTCTAAATCTCCGATCTAAAAAAATCTTTCTGCACCGGTTGCAGCTCCTGATGGGAAATCGTTTGCACATAATTTCTATTTTTTGTAAAAAAATGGTTTGGCCACCAGGGGGCGTAAACCTTAATTTCCGCTTCTGATGTATTTGCAGCAAAATATGAGCTTCTAAATTCTCAACTGAAAATAACGCCGTTTGTAGACCGATACTACTCATGCCGACAAACTTTTTAGAAACATTTTCTTCTTATAATAGTGCATTGTTTCTACGCCAAGGGGCGTACATATATATCTTATTTTTGTCAATATCTCGACTTCTAAGAGTCCGATTTGAAAACTTCCTTCTTTGTTGGATAGTGTTTTCCGTGTCGCATGTTCTTCATATAATTTCAAAATTTTCACGTAGTTCATGTACTTTCCGCTAGGGGGCGTAGAGGTACATTGCGTTTCTTCCTATATCTCCGTTTCTAAATCTCCGATCTGAAAAATTCTTTCTGCACCGGATACAGCTCGTGATGGGAAATCGTTTGCACATAATTTCTAATTTTTGTAAAAAAAATGGTTTGGCCACCAGGGGGCGTAAACCTTAATTCCCGCTTCTGATGTATTTGCAGCAAAATATGAGCTTCTAAATTCTCGATTGAAAATAACATCGTTTGTAGACCGATACTACACATGTCGACAAACCTTTTAGAAACATTTTGTTCTTAAAATAGTGCACGGTTTCTACGCCAGGGGGCGTAGATGTATATCTTATTTTTGTCAATATGTCGACTTCTAAGAGTCCGATTTAAAAAATTATTTCTTTGTTGGATAGTGTTTCTAGTGCGACATGTTTTTCCTATAAATTCGAAATTTTCAAGTAATTCATAGACTTTCCGCTAGGAGGCGTAAAGGTAAATTGCGCTTTCCCCTATATCTCTGCTTCTAAATCTCCGATCTAAAAAATTCTTTCTGTGCCGGATACAGCTCCTGATGGGAAATCGTTTGCACGTAATTTCAAATTTTTGTAAAAAATGGTTTAGCCACCAGGGGACGTAAATCTTAATTTCCGCTTCTGATGTATTTGCAGCAAAATATGAGCTCCTAAAATCTCGATTGAAAAAAAGTTTTTTGTGGCTACTCATGTCGACAAACATTTTAGGAACATTTTCTTAATGAAATAATGCATGGTTTCTATGCCAGGGGCGTAGATGTATATCTTATTTTTGTCAATATCTCCACTTCTAAAAGTCCGATTTGAAAGATTCCTTCTTTGTTGGATAGTGTTTGCGATGCGAAATGTTTTCCCTATATATTCAAAATTTTCAAGTAAATCATAGACTTTCCGCTAGGGCACACAATGGTAAATTGCGTTTTCTGCTCCTAAAACTCCGATTTGAAAAAATCTTCCTGTATCGCATAGAAGACCTGACGGAAAATATTTTTCACGTAATTTCTAATGTTTGGTAAAGAATGGTTTGGCCACCAGGGGTCATAAGTGTTAATTTCTACTTCTGATGTATTTGTAGCAAAATCTGTGCTCCTGAAAACTCGACTAAAATTCTTTTTCTTGGACCGATACCGCTCATATGGATAAACCTTCGGTGAATACTTTCTTCCTAAAATAATGCATGGTTTTTCCCACCAAGGGACGTAAATTCACATCTTAATTTTGTCGATAACTCTGTTGCGAAGAGTTCGTAAGCTCACGATTCCGTTTACAGCAATATCTCAGGGATTAAAGACCCGATTGAAAAACTTCTTTCTTCCGTCAGATACTATTGTTTTCCATACCAGTTCCATTGACTTTGAATAGCTTTGATAAATTTAATTAGCGTCAGAACGGATTCAAAAGACGTGCTTATTACACATAAAATTTGGTGTCATCTTTCTTGTTTAAGATTTAGTAATAGTGTAACTGTTTCATTAACCGACGTACTTTAGTCTATGCAGCTCAGAGTATTTGAATTCGTGGGGGGTATACATTTCTTGTCATATATGGCACCCGTTACGAAAAAAATGCTTAATAATTCTTAGCTTATTAAATGTGTATTGCTAATCCTGTCTTTCATTTACATACACAATTTCCTAAAAAGTCATACCCGCTGTGAAAACAACAATTTTGTCTAAAAAAATCTATACGATATCTATGTCCAAAAATGTCCTAATTTCGGTCCATCAAATATACAAGACCTTTCCGGTCCTAAACTTTAGATGCCTTCATGACATTTTTTTCCACATTTTCTGGTACTCTAAATATTTAGATCAAACCATTATACAATATTTTTAAACAACGAAATTCTTTGAAAATGATGGTTGTTTAAATTATTCCCTTAAGTGCAAGAACACTGTTTGCATATATATTGTATGAATTCGGAATCCTTTTACGTTCGCAAGTAGTATTCTTAAGAAGGAAATTCTTAAATATTTGACTCTTCTCTGTTGGAATCGGATTCCACATACTCTAATGCAAACGAAGTGCTTGTAAATTTCTGAATAAAGATAACGGCAAGCTCTCGAGTTACGTGTATTTCGTTAAAAGCATTAAAAAACAGAAAACAGCTAAGAGATACATGCACAGAGCATGTCGCGATGAAAAGCTTTCTAACAGAACGGAGAGATGAACTTTTCTGCCGCAGTAGTTCTTGTATTTACATTCACGGTAAAGCACTCTCTAGAGGAAAGTTAAAAAGATTATTGGATGGCAAAGCTCGAATACAAAGCTAAACAGTGACTTATTTAAACTTGAGGTTTTAAGCGAATGCAGGAAGTGCGTTCCCGGGGATCTTTGAGTCACAGAAGCTAAGGATGTCTCATTCCTTGCAATCGGTTAAAAATATCTAATTAAGCAATGCACTCCGAAAATGTTCATTCCGCATTTATATTCGGATCCTCTTTGACATACACGTTAGATTCTCACGTGTAATTTATGTTGTACTTCCATACAAAAATAGTGTGCCTTGTTCCCTTAGGAAGAAAAAACAACCTTTTTTTCATAGCTGCTGTTGTGATTTCAACTTATCAAAAGCATTCTGACATGACGTAATATCTCCGTTAAGTCACACGATCAAAGTTGTTTCAACAGCTCATTAAAACCAGGTAAATGTTACTTCAAAAACATGAGTCCTACTTTGTCACCCATAAACATCTTGTTTGGTTCTACTGCAAACTTTGATGTCGTAGCTTGCATTTATGACAAAGTAACGGAAGAATTCAACAAAAAATAAACGTTGGATGGAATTCAGCTACAAATAATAGTTTTTTTCATGCGTGCACACAAAGTTTATAGCACGCCACTGATATATGAGAAATAAAAAGTAATAAGAAAAATAAAGCATTACTTTGGTCAAACTACTCCTATTTAAAAGTAAATACACTGCAGAGCAATTGAATTAGAGATACCTGTCTAGTAACGTGTAGCACCACCTTTCGCCCAGACGACGGCGGCGATTCGTCTCGGCATGGACTGGACAAGACACCGGAAGCGTTGGGAATCCATACGGATCCACGACCCCTGAACAAGCTCCCACAGTTCACGAAGTTTTGATGGAGGGTGGTCAGAGCCTCGAACATCTCTCTCGATGGCATCCCAGATGGGCTCAATGGGATTGAGATCAGCTGACCTAGCGGCCCTAGGAAGCAAGTTCACGTCGGTGGAGTGTTCATCCAACCATTCGGATACATATCGGGAGCGATGGCACGGCGCATTGTCTTGTTGCAGGATGAGGTTCCCAATGGGATGTTGAAGACGAACAAACGGGAGCAAATGGTCGTCCAGGATATCCCGGTAACGTTGATCTGTGAGGTTCGATGTCACACGTACCAGGGGCCCCATTTCAGTCCACGTAAACAGTCCCCAGACGAGAATGCTACCCCCACCAGCTTGAAGAGTACCGTTCTGGCAAGAAGGATCCATCGCTTTATGTGGTTTGCGCCGTACTCGTATCCTGCCATCCGTATGTACCAAAGTGAATCTCGACCTATCAGTCCAGGCAACATTTTTCCACATGACTAGTGTCCAGTGGCGATGTTCCCGCGCCCATGCTAATCTTTGCACCTTGTGATGTGCGGTTCGCAGCGGTACCCTCGTGGGTCGATGGCTTCTGTACCCCATACTGAGGAAATGGTTCTGGATGGTGTGGCTGCTTACACGTTTTTGTGCACCGGCGTTAAATTGCCGAGTGATTTCTTGCACTGTGGCCCGTCTATCCGCTGTTACAATGCGAGCTAGCCGACGTTGACCCCGCTCATCTATACGCTGTTGTCTACGGCAGTTGGCCCTTGCAGGAATGGTTTTACCGGATTCGATGTACTCATGGTGCACCCGCGACGCAGTAGCTCGTGAAAATCCAGTGCCTGCACGACTTCCGAGATGGAGTGACCCATTCGTCGGGCACCGACAATTTGCCCACGATTAAATGCGCTTAGATCCTTCGTCTTACCCATACTGCGCCCGACTTTTACTGATTTCCGTCGCATCACTTTCTATATTGTCGGATCGTTGCATACGTCATGTCGTTTCCGTTTACAGGGCCGCTCACAGCGCCACATTTGCATAACGCCAGCTGTCTCTAATTCAGTTGCTCTTCACTGTAGAGTTCAACTTCATTTAATGTATAGTAATTCCGTTATGAAAAAAATGCGTTTGCAAAAAAACCTTCTTTTTCTGTTAACAAATTATTCAATGTCATTGGGAGAGGCTGACTTCTTAATAATAGTTATATTTTAAAGAAATTATTCCCTTTCACATAAAACTTTTTGAACATTCTTTGCCGATTTTCCCGTCCTTTCTTTATATTTATTTTCCCTCCTTTCGTGAGCACATTGGAACCTATTAGCCAGACGAAGAAAAACTTTTGCTGTCCAATTAGTTCTTCTGTTTGCGAAGGTATGCACTGGGTCTATGCCTCCGGGGTTGTTCAAGGTCTTTCACTGTATTGTGATGACAAACGTCACTAATAATATGTGATGGCCCACTTCAACGCGAGATGAAAAACAAATAAAAAACAAACACCATCTTTGCTGTAAAAGTTGGAGACATTCTGAACAAACAAACCACAAAAAAATATTAATCACGTTACGTTGACGAACAACTACTACCAAGCTGACGATTTTGAAACACTACTTTTTACTATCACTCTACTGGAAAAAGCAGTTATCGACCCTTAAAAAATCGCAAAAATTGCATTTTTTACGCATTTTGCGAAGAATATTACATTCAGCATTGCAGAACTTTGTCAATTTTTTAGCCTTCGTCTAATATTGTAATGGAGGATTATTCACGAAAGACGAGCCACGTGGCTTATATACCTTCGTTAATTAGAATATCACAACCACTTATCTAATAGGTGGTTGGGCTATCTTTCGCCGCGATAACTGCTTGGCCATTTCAGTGCTGAGCCCGGATTCAAGACCACGGTGCGGCATGGGGCATGTGTTTGTCTATGGCGGTTGGCTTTCTCCCTTCTCTGGAACCAGAGACTCTCAGTTAGCGTTGCATCCGACTAGCATCATTCCACTAGAACTAAAATGAAGTCATCAGGTATTCTGTACCAGCTGGACAAAATGAGTTCTCAAAGTTAGGTGCTCTTGCACCAGGCTGATATTGACTCCAGTTGACCGCAGTAAAGGTCTTCAGGTACTTTGTATCAGCTGTACAGAAGAGCGTTCAGGAATTCTGTGACCGCTTATCCCCTACTGGCATCGACTCCTTTAGACTCCATCAGACCTCGGAAGGTGTCTTCGAGTATTCTGTACGAGCTGGACAGAAGAACGTCCCGCAGTTCTGTGACCGCTTATGCCCGACCTCTGGACTCCATCAGACCTTGGAAGGTGTCTTCAAGCATTCTGTACCAGCTGCCCAGAAGGACGTCCCGGAGTTCTGTGACCGCTTATCCCCGGCTAGCATCGACTCCTTTAGACTCCACCAGACCTCAAAGGGGACTTCAAGCATTCTGTACCAGCTGGACAGAAAGACGTCCCGGAGTTCTGTGACCGCTTATGCCCGACCTCTAGACGCCATCAGACCTCGGAAAGTGTCTTCAAGCATTCTGTACCAGCTGGACAGAAGGACGTCCCGGTGTTCTTTGACCGCTTATCCATGACTGACACCGACTCCTCTAGACTCCATCAGACTTCGGAAGGTGTCTTCAAGCATTCTGTACCAGCTGGACAGAAAGACGTCCCGCAGTTCTGTGACCGCTTATGCCCGACCTCTAGACTCCATCAGACCTCAGAAGGTGTCTTCAAGTTTTCTGTACCAGCTGGACAGAAGGACGTCCCGGAGTTCTGTGACCGCTTATCCATGACTGGCACCGACTCCTCTAGACTTCATCAGACCTTGGAAGGTGTCTTCAAATATTCTGTACCAGCTGGACAGAAGTAGGTTCCGGCGTCCTGTCACCGCTTATCTCCAACTGGCATCGACTCCTCTAGACCCCATCAGACCTCGGAAGGTGTCTTCAAGTATTCTGTACCAGCTGGACAAAAGTACGTCCCGGCGTTCTGTGACCGCTTATCCCCGACTGGCATCGACTACTCTAGACTCCATCAGACCTCGGAAGGTGTCTTCAAGTATTCTGTACCAGCTAGACAGAAGGACGCCCAAGAGTTCTGTGATTGCTTATCCTCGACTGGCACCGTCTCCTCTAGACTCCATCAGACCTCGGAAGGTGTCTTCAAGGATTCTGTATCAGATGGACAGAAGGACGTCCTTGAGTTCTGTGACCGCTTATCCCCGATCTCTAGACTCCATCAGACCTCGGAAGGTATCTTCAAGTATTCTGTACCAGCTGGACAGAAGGACGTCCCGGAGTTCTGTGTCCGCTTATCCTCGACTGGCATCGACTCCTCTAGATTCCGTCAGACCTCGGAAGGTGTCTTCAAGTATTCTGTACCACCTGGACAGAAGGACGTCCCGGAGTTCTGTGTCCGCTTATTCCCAACTCGCATCGACTCCTCTAGACTCCATGAGACCTCGGAAGGTGTCTTCAAGCATTCTGTACCAGCTGGAAAGAAGGTCGCACCGGAGTTATGTCGCCGCTTATCCATGACTGGCACCGACTCCTCTAGACTCCATCAGACCTCGGAAGGTGTCTTCAAGTATTCTGTACCAGGTGGACAGAAGGACGTCTTGGAGTTCTGTGACCGCTTATCCCCGACCTCTAGACTCCATCAGACCTCGGAAGATGTCTTCAAGTATTCTGTGCCAGCTGGACAGAAGGACGTCCCGGAGTTCTGTGACCTCTTATCTCCGACAGGCAACGACTCCTCTAGACTCCATCAGACCTCGGAAAGTGTCTTCAAGTATTCTGTACCAGCTCGACAGAAGGACATCCCGGAGTTCTGTGACCGCTTATCCCGGACTGACACCGACTCTTCTAGACTCCATCAGACATCGGAAGGTGTCTTCAAGTATTCTGTACCAGGTGGACAGAAGGGCGTCCCGGAGTTCTGTGTCCACTTATCCCCGACCTCTAGACTCTATCAGACCTCGGAAGGGGTCTTCAAGTGTTCGGTACCAGCTGGACAGAAGGACGTCCCGGAGTTCTGTGACCGCTTATCTCCGACAGGCATCGACTCTTCTAGACTCCATCAGACCTCAGAAAGTGTCTTTAAGTATTCTGTACTAGCTGGGCAGAAAGACGTCCCGGAGTTCTGTGACCGCTTATCCATGTCTGGCACCGATTCCTCTAGACTCCATCAGACCTCGAAAGGTGTTTTTAAGTATTCTGTACCAAGTGGACAGAAGGACGTCCCGGAGTTCTGTGACCGCTTATCCCCGATTGGAATCGACTCCTCTAGACTCCATCAGACCTCGGAAGGTCTCTTCTAGTATTTTGTACCAGCTGGACAGAAAGACGTCCCGGAGTTCTGTGACCGATTATCCCCGACTGGCATCGACTCCTTTAGACTCCATCAGACCTCGGAAGGTGTCTTCAAGTATTCTGTACGAGGTGGACAGAAGGACCTCCCAGAGTTCTGTGATCGCTTTTCTCCGACTGGCATCGACTCCTCTAGACTACATCAGACCTCGGAAGATATCTTCAAGTATTCTGTACCAGCTGGACAGAAGGACGCCCCAGAGTTCTGTGATCGCTTATCCCCGACTGGCAACGAGTCCTCTAGATTCCATGAGACCTCGGAAGGTGTTTCCAGGTATTCTGCACCAGCTGGACAGAAAGACGTCCCGGAGTTCTGTGACCGCTTATCCCCGATTGGAATCGACTCCTCTAGACTCCATCAGACCTCGGAAGGTGTCTTCAAGTATTCTGTACCAGGTGGACAGAAGGACGTCCCAGAGTTCTGTGACCGCTTTTCTCCGACTGGCATCGACTCCTCTAGTCTCCATCAGACCTCGGGAGATATCTTCAAGTATTCTGTACCAGCTGTACAGAAGGACGTCCCGGAGTTTTGTGACCGCTTATCCCCGACTTGCATCGACACCTCTAGACTCCATCAGATCTCGCAAGGTGTCTTCAGGTATTTTGTACCAGCTGGACAGAAGAACGTCCCGGCGTTCTGTGACCGCTTATCCCCGACTTGCTTCGACACCTCTAGACTCCATCAGACCTCCGGAGGTGTCTTCAAGTATTCTGTACCAGCTGGACAGAAGGACGTCCCGGAGTTCTGTGACCGCTTATCCCCGACTGGCATCGACTTCTTTAGATTCCATCAGACCTCCGAAGGTGTCTTAAAGTATTCTGTTCCAGCTGGAGAGAAGGACGCCGCAGAGTTTTGTGATCGCTTATTCCCGACTGGCATCGGGTCCTCTAGACTCCATCAGACCTCGGAAGGTGTTTCCAAGTATTCTGTACCAGCTGGACAGAGGGACGCATCAGAGTTCTGTGATCGCTTATCCCCGACTGGCACCGACTCTTCTAGACTCTATGAGACCTCGGAAAGTGTTTCCTAGTATTCTGTACCAGGTGGACGGAAGGACGTCCCGGAGTTCTGTGACCGCTTATCCCCGACTGGCATCGACTCCTCTAGACTCCATCAGACCTCGGAAGGTGTTTTCAAGTATTCTGTACCAGGTGGACAGAAGTACGTCCAGGAGTTCTGTGACCGCTTATCCCCGATCTCTAGACTCCATCAGACCTCGGAAAGTATCTTCAAGTATTCTGTACTAGCTGGAGTAGATAGGGGCGATGTTGGGATGAGGGTACTGATAAAACGCCTTCGTAATTTTACTTTAATTTCAACCCACCTTTAATTTCTGAGAAAATAAAATTAAATTAAATGATTGACTCAAAATATTTTTTATGAATTTAAAGAACTCTTTAGTGCGCCAATATTCCTGATGTGGCTAACGAAGCCAAAATGGCCGCCCCAGTGACTCAGTGGTCTAAGTGCTGGCTTGTGACCATTCGTCCGTGAACTGTCGGGGTTCGAATCCCGGTGAGGTGCGGATGTTGTGTTTATATTAAGGTACTGGCTCTCTCCCTTTCCTGGAACCAGTGGCCCCTAATTGGGGACAGACATCGAGTTGCTCACGATAGTCGTTAAACATTCAATGATAAATTTTGAAGATGGCAATCCGTTTTGGTTTTTTTTGTAAATATGACAAGGATGGTAAGTCAGATAATATCCGAAAACTAGAAAATTTCGTCGTCCTCGAGCGGGAATCAAACCCGCGTCTACCAGATAGCTCCCATGTATGCTAACCACCACACCAACCAGACCTACCAAGTCTCAAGTTTCCGATTAATTTGAACATAACCATCACAGGATTCGCTGGTCGAAGCAACCGGCATTCATGTTTAGCGAATCTGGAGGTTAAGTGGAATAGGATTTTTAACCTGCAGATTCGCTAAACATGAATGCCGGTTGCTTCGACCAGCAAATCCTGTGATGGTTATATTCAAATTAATCGGAAACTTGAAACTTAGTCGTTCTAGGTGGTGTAGTGGTTAACATACCCGGGCGCTATCTGGGAGACGCGGGTTAGATTCCCGCTCCAGGACGACGAAATTTTCTAGTTTTCGGATATTATCTGACTTACCATTCTTGTCATATTTGCGCCAAAAAACGGATTGTCATTTCAAAATTTGTAATGTATGGTGTAATCCCGTATTCTATTCATGATTCAGTGATAAAAAAATCAAAATGGCGTTGCACGAAACTCTGTGCAGAAAATAAGTACTGTTTGAAGATAAAGAAAAAAAAATGTATTGATAATTAATTTCTAATGAGCGATTAATTCTGCATACCTTAATCTTCTTTGCAACATATTCCACGTGGATGTTAAGGTATTTGTCATATCGTGGCACAAGTTTCTGAATACTCTCCTCATGGATGTCTGCCACCAGAGGTTTGAGATACCACTGAACCGTCGTCTTCAGGCAATGGTCGTCATCGAATTCCTGGGCTGCAAGAAATCATTTCAAGTAGAAAAACAAATGACAGTCACTGGGCGCCAAGTCTCGGGTAGGGATGGTGAGCCAGGTGCTTCCATCAAAATTTGGTAACCAGGTTTTGCGTCACATTTGCGGCACCAGTCTTTGGCGTTATCATGGAGAAGAACAACTTCCTTGCTCAGCACGCAACGCCATTTGTTTTGAACTTCGCGAACCAAGTTTCTCAGTGTCTTGCAATAAACAGCGGCGTTTACTGTCTTGCCTTTAGGCAGAAATTCCACCAACAAAATTCCTTCCCTGTCCCAAAAGACAGTGCACATGACCTTCCTCGTTGACAGCGTCTGTTTGAATTTTGTGGCAGTAGGTGAGTCCGTGTATTTCCATATTAGGGACTGCTGTTCAGATTCAGGTGGCCGCCCCGGTGGCGCAGTGGTCTAAGCGATGGCCTCTGCTCATTCGTCCGTTAGGGGTCCGGGTTTGAATCCCGGTGAGGCATGGATGTTGTGTTTGTCTTACGGCACTGGCTCTTTCCCTTCCCTGGAACTAGTGGCCCTAAATTAGGGACGGGCGACTGCTTATAGCCCATTGAGTTGCTCACGGTGGTCGTTAAACCTCCAAAAAAAGATTCGGGTGTGATGTGCAAGACCCAAGTCTCATTTTCCGTCACTGTACGCATAAAATTTCATCACCTTTTTCCACGTAACGCCACAAAAA
This sequence comes from Macrothele yani, assembly GCA_039090855.1. Lineage (NCBI taxonomy): Eukaryota > Metazoa > Arthropoda > Arachnida > Araneae > Macrothelidae > Macrothele > Macrothele yani. The sequence continues at coordinate 81,969,267 of CM077009.1, forward strand.
TTCCAAATGAAACCCCATGCGCTTCGTTTTGTGCTCTTCCGTCAACAACTTTGACACCCATCGTGCATACACTTTGCGGTACTGAAGCTTTTCTTGAATGATTTCGAAACTTCAGGGAAATGTTCTGAAAGATTAGAAATTGTGAAGCATTAGTTCTCTCAAATGTTTTCATGCACTCTTTCCACCAAATCTTTCGTGACACTGCGCAATTCATCATAAACGCTGTGTCGTCCTTCATTACACATCGGAACCCATTTCCGCACCATTCTTGCGCTCATTGCGTTTTGTCGGTATATTTCGCAAATTTTCCGATGAATACTTCTTGCTCTGACATTTCTTGCATTTACAAACCTTATCACAGACCCGGCTTCGCAGTAGGCGAGCAATTCTATTAACTTAAACATTATTAATACACAGCACCAACCTTTAACTATAGCGCAACCACACAAAACTGCGTCAGGACGTGGCTAATGGGTGAGACAAAATAACTGCGCATGAGCGACTCTGAAGCGAGCACTTGTGCTGGACGGTGGACGAACGGTATTTACTTTCTGGCTGGCTCTCGTGTTTTATTTTAAGGACTCATCTTTTTCGTTTCTTTTACTAAAAAATGTGTGTCGTCTCTTCTCACAAAGCCAAACTCCTAAGAACTGAATACGAGGCAGCGACCCCCAAAACTATGTAAAACTCCGCAGTAGGGACTAATAATTACTACAATGAAATAAAAATTAAACGTCAATGAAAGTAACGTCACTACTACGCTGCTGGTACGTCTTATTTTAACGATTCAAATCTTTGTGCCCCGTCACCGGACTTAAATTTTGGCCGTTCTTGCATGTAAGTTATCTTGATTAACTGTGCTCAGTAGTCTTAAATTAGTGAGTAGATACCCCTTACACACACACACACACACACACACACACACACACACACACACACACAAAGAAAAAAAAACACACGCGCGCGTATAACGAAGTAAACTTCTCCGTCATTTTTATCCGCGCCAGGATTCGAACCCGGGTCCCCCTCACTCCGGAATAAGTTGCTCTACCAATTGAGCTACGCGGACGTTTTATTCTGATTCCTATCTGCCTTTATGTCGTGTGCGTCCTTCTGGCAGGTACGTCACATCTCCTGGTACGTTACACGCGTTTCTGGGGTTTAATGACCTCTTTTCATGGAGGTCATGGAACCCCAAAAACGAAAAAGAAACGTGAATCTCGATTAAGAGTTTAAAAAAAAAAATCAAATATAAAATTGAAATCGTCAAGAAATAGTTGTCGCATACAGTCACGTATAAATATTGAACGGGAATCAAAAAATAAAATGCTACCCAAATGAGAGTTGTAGCAGCGGAGTTGGAATATAGAGAGCTTCACTACTGTGAGTGGTTGGAGCTAAATGACAAAATCAGCGCGTGGAACAACACAGATGGAGACGAAGTTGTCCTAGACCTGTTCCTGCTATTTCCGTGCATGTCGAATATCGTGGCATTTACGTACAGCTGGATTAAAGATTTCTAACGCATGTTCTGTACAAGCTTCAGGAGGAGGGGTTTTGTACACGTTTTTAACGAAGTGATTTAGAAGGAGGGGTAATGTTGTATATCTGATATTAGCAGCGAACCTTATTTCATAACCACTCGGTGTATTATTGGAAAACACAGTGTGCGTGAATAAATTCATTTCTGAATTTGAAAAGAGCAGCTTATTTGATTTTCGATGTGTACAAAGTCAAGTCGTCTCGTGTTTCAGATAAGTTGATTGTCGTTCAGTCGATGTTCGATTATATATACTATAACGAAGTAAATTTCTCCGTCATTTTTGGTCTACGCCGGGATTCGAACCCGAGGCCGCTTATTCCGGAACAAGTCGCTCTACCAACTGAGCTACGCAGACATTTGTTCTGATTCCTATCTGCCTTTATGTCGTGTGCGTCCTGCTGGCAGGTACGTCACAGTACCCACTGTATCTTTATAAGTGCAATAAAAATGAGTATTGCCTTGAAAAGTGCGATGCAAGTAAAATACTTTTAGAAGTATAAATACTGGTTCTTTTTCAGTTTTTATTCTTCAGAGATTTGCCCGACGACGATGAAGTCCTTAAAAGTTTAGTGCCCTCTCGCTGCAACTCGATGAATATCTTGAAAAAGAAAATAGGAAAATAGGAGCAGGAAGAGAGTGCCCTGATAAGAAAGTGTCCCCAAGTAAAACTAGTGAGGGGAAAATTAGAGTTTTAGGGGTATATGGTTTCCCGTTAAGAAAGTGAAGCTGTAAGCTGCCGTACATACATTCAGCACACCGAAAGCAGAGAAGGCCAGAGCGGAAAGGATTGAATAAAATAAAATAATTAAAATATAAGAGCACATCGAAGAGAAACTACGTAAAAAAAATCCAGCTTTTCACCTAAATGTCCTTAAAAGGGCTCAGAGGCGTGACTAAGCATTTCTGCGCCCGGGAAAAGCCGCAAAACATTACGCCCCCTCCCTCACCAAAGTCGTTAAGACAAAAGAGCTTTACCGTCTGAAATATTATAATCCTGCTTGTTCATGAGTTTTAGGATAGTAAAATTGTTTTTTTTTCCCGTTACTTACGGACAAATCTGAATTACTTAGTAGCCACAGGCATATGCAGTTACAATTTTTCAAAAGAACTAACCTTGGCCACCAGCACTTCCTTCTGAGTTTCCGTTTGCATTTTGTTTTGTACTTTATTTTATCACATTCTCTTGTAGTTAATTGATAACTAACGGTGTGCAATAGATTTTAAAAACGGGCTTGTTTTCGGCGAACCAGAATACCTTCGCGAAGATATTGCCATTTTAATTGAAGTTTAACAACCTAACTTTAAAATATTTTTATTGGGGTATGATACTGCAAATAGGGTATTAGGGAACTAGGCGTCATTTGTTATCCCAAACGGAAATGCCATTTTACCCTCACTTATTGCGTCGGAAAAAATTACGAAATGGGGACAGTACTCAGCAGAAAAGTTTCGTGTACTTCTCTTACTTACATCATGGATATTCAGGGTGGTGAAGCAGAACTGGACGCGGGACACCATATGGAGCTGCAAAATACAAAATTTGAAGAGAGCGGTGAGATTCCCAGCTACTCCGGAGTTGCGACCTCTGGTACTATATTAAATGAACCGAATGCACCTGGCAGTAATGATCTAATTGCCCACAGAGAATCTTCAAAAAAATGAACGACAGCAGCATCTTATAACGTACGAACAACCGCTCCGTCATTTCTGATTGTGAGCAACTTATATCCCCTCCACATTTTGAGGAAGAAATCTAAATTTTAAGCCGCCAAGCTACCGCAACTAACGAAATAAATTAGAGGTAAATTATGCATCAGAAACTAGTGTAAATATCAATTTCGATTTTAATCAGATTGTGCGCAGTAATGTTTGCGCCCTGTCTTGAGCTGCGCCGAGGAAAACCACACCGCCTGGCCCGCCCTATGTACGCCACTGAAAGGGCCGATATGTTTTTTTTTGTTTTGTTTTTTCCAACATTGCTAGCCTTTTGCGAAACTGCGTTTCCGAAAGTCATGGACACCAAAAGTTTCTAAGTTTCTGGAATTTTTCAGCATTTTTGCTCAGTTCGAAAACCCTTAACTTTCAGTCACTCTCTCTCTCTCTCTCTCTCTCTCTCTCTCACTTCCTTTCTTTCTCTTTATTTATTTTCTTTTCTTCCAATTAACAAACACAAAACTAAACTTCAAGCCCAATGTGCTATTGTGTTAAGCTAGCAGTTTTTCTCACGTAAGCATAACAATTTTGGATGTAGTCCATTCGACCATTGTTAATGGACTGCAAGACGACAAATCTGTTTCCCCCTTGAAATTGAAGCTATAATTTCTGCCCTTAAATTAGTTTCCAAACGTTTCTACTTTAAATTCGATGGCAAGTTTTTTCAACAGACAGAGGGTGCCACAATGCCACCCCCCACTCTCCCTCGTTTTAGCTGAAATTTTATGACAGACCTTTGAGGATAATGTCTTACAGATATTTTCTCATAAACCATTAATTCTATTAAGGTATGTTGATGATTTTTTGATATTCTGGCCACACTCTTTGCTCCTTTTGGATAAATTTACAGAACGTCTTTATTCACAGCTTCCTACCATCAAGTTTACCAGGGAACTTGAGAGAGAAGGTAAACTGCCGTTCTTGGATTTTATGCTGATTCGAGATTTAAACTCTCACCAAATTCATTATTCTGTCTATCGTAAACCGATCTCTGTCCCCTGTATGATACCTTTCTCTTCGTTTCACCCCTCTGTCCATCAGGTGGCTGCACTCCGTTTTCTGATAAAACGGGCGTTCACACATTCCTCTACCCGAAAAGCAAGATCTGATGAACTGGCTAGAGTGTTAACCTTAGCCCGCTCTTTTGGGTTCTCGGACCAATTCTTCAGGAGACTATTACTGAAACACCAGAGATTAAACCTCACGACTTTGTCAACTACAATTACTCCAACCAAGTACATTGGCAAGATCGAATTTTACCCTCCTATTGTGCCTATACTAAAGATGGCATGCAATCGACACAATCTTTCATTCGGTGTAACCACTAGGGATATTTTATCGTTAATAAGAAATGATAGAGATAAGGTATCACCATTGGTTAAACCTGGTGTTTATTGTATACCATTGATTCAATAGGTAAACAGTGATACCAACATATTCTACATTGGTACAACACTTCGGACATTAAACATACGACTGGCTGAACACAAATATGCACTCAGAACAGGATCATCTAGCACGGCCTTCACAATTGCTGTTAACCAAGAAGGACATGTACCTGATTGTAATAACGCAAAAATCTTAAACTCAACTACACTGGTGTGCAAAAATTAAGGACGAAGAGGAGAAATTAGCATAACAGCGGAACGAGCAGGCAGAACGGACCTAAAGACCACTCAGGAGATAGACTAGGGTCCGGTACGGTAAGGCATGCGCATATATGCAGCATGACGTAGGGGGGAGTGTCGGAAGGGTATAAAGCACACGGGCAGTGTATGCTCAACAATTCGGGGCCGGGGGTGGCCTAGTAGTCAACGTTCGTGCCTGCCACGGAGAAGACCTCGGGTTCGATCCCAGGTAGGTACGAACGCTCGAAACACTAAATACCCGCCGTGCATCGGATGGGCACGCTAAGCCTTCGGACCCCAGGCACTGGCCCCCGGTAATAAATAAGGGCGTCATCCTCCCCCTTTCTACTTCGCTTCCGTGTCACTTTCTTATCGGGCAATCTAGCCCAAATCTCCTAGCTTCCTATTTCTAAGGGTTGTTTATGACCTGGGGTCAGACACTCCATTCCTAAAATCCTCTACATATGATCTGATCTGATCTGCTCAGCAATTCGGTGAAAGCTATTGCACGGTGTACATCGGCTTGAACGACGTCGAGTTGCTGCCACCGTGTGATATGACCAACAGGCAATCCAGTAAACGACATCTGGATGACTTTACCCGAGGTCGCGTCATTGGGAAGTTGGAAGAAGGTCGAAGTGTGATTAGTGTGGCCGAGGAGTTCGGGATCGCTCAACAGCATCGTTTCACGAGCTTGGAGAGCATTTCAAACGACAGGAACAGCTGTCCGAGAGTTTAGCAGTGGTCGTCCACGAGCAACCAAGGCGGCGGACGACCGGTATATTGTCCTACAGGCGGGAAGAGACAGACGGCAGACAGCGGAAGAAATCGCAAGGCACATGCAACAGACAACTGGACGCCCGTTAGCGCGTTTAATCGTAGCCAGAAGGCTGCACAAAAGTGGTCTATTTGCACGACGACCAGTACGGTGTGTTCCATTAACGCCTGCTCATCGGAGACGGCGGTTTCTGTGGTTCCAGGAACACAAGAACTGGACACATCAGCAATGGGGACGAGTTCTCTTTACGAATGAAAGCCGAGTTAGTCTGACGAGCGATTCTGGACGTATACACATCTGGAGAGAGCAAGGAACACGCAATCACACCTCCAACATCATCGAAAGGGACCGGTTTGGAGGTGGCGGAGTTCTCGTTTTGGGCGGTGTCATGCTTGGTAGCCGTACTGACCTCCACATCTTCCAAGGAGGTTCAGTCACTGGTGTCCGCTAATGTACCGAGGTTCTCCTGCCTCACGTGTGTCTGTTTAGAGATGCCGTGGGTCCTGAGTTCCTCTTCATGGATGACAACGCTACAGCTCATTGTACAGTGGCTGTCACAGAGCTGTTGGAGAGTGAAGATATTCAACGCATGGATTGGCCCGCAAGGTTCCCGGACCTAAATCCAATTGGACACGTGTGGGACCTCCTCGGGAAACGCTTGGCTGCACGTCACCAGCCGCCAGCAACGATTCCGCAGCTGCGATTGGCGCTACAAAAGGAATGGGCCGCGATGCCTCAACAGCTCCTTAACAACCTCGTCCTCAGCATGGACAGACGTTGTAAATCCTGCGACGCAGTCAGGGGTGATCATATTCCTTACTAAAGACTGAATTTTTCTTGGCAGCTGCCTTTCACATGACACATGAACAATTCTGTCTTCTGTCCAGTTGTGCTCAAAGCTACCTTTTCAATAAAGTGCCTTTGTATCTTTTGGATTTGTTTGGACGGTTTTGCTCACTTGTCCCATATTCTTACATCTTGGGGATCTTATGGTATGATTTGGGTCGATGTGGAGCGCTTCTTCACGACGTTACATTCGAAAAACCGTCTCGTCCTTAATTTTTGCACCCCAGTATATTAACAAAACGGACTTCCTTTTTCACTGAAAGTTTCTATATTATTAAATTTGGTGATTCCTGCGGTAAATTTGACCTCCCGGCCTATGTTCCGAGCCAGTGGAGACGGCTGGTCATCCCCTCCGGGCAACCAGCTGTTGATGAAGAACCTACGTAGTTCCTCTTTTTGATCTTTAACTTTTGTTATCTGGCATCCCCTCGAGACGAATGGCGAAATGAGTGATGGGTAATTCTTGTACTTTAAAATGATTGGCTCTGCATTCCTACGAATTTAGATTTTGCCCCGAAAGTTCTTGTTTTTAAATTATTTTAATTTGTAAATAAATTCTGTTTTACTTTGCAAAATTTTAATGATTTTATTTATCGTACTCAGACAGCATTTGTGATACCTTTATGTAGTGTAAAAATATATATAATAAAATTGCTAACGAAATGAACAATACAATAGAAAATTACGAACTTAGAAAACAGTAATTTTTAGGAAAAAATAAAATGATAACAGACAGAGTATGATTTTTGAAAAAGAATTTTAGCTATATACACCGACCGTTCCATAAAACCTGAGAGTAATATGACACAAAATGAAGAAATATAGGTACAGCAAATTATATGTTTTTCTTTCTCAAAGTATCTTCCCTCAGATGATGCGCAACGGTCTCATCGTTCGTCCACTTTTCAAAGCATGTGGCGAAGGCATTTTCTTTATCGACCCTGTAACGTATACTCTAGATTCAGTTTCTTTTTGATTTTACTATCTCTTGTTATTTTATTTTCCTATGCAAATTATCTTCTCACTTAACGAGATGTTATTTCTCCCGCTGAATTATATGTGGCAACGAGTGTAAGTCATGACGTGGTGGTATGCAGTATATATAGGCGCGCTCAACTATACCGGAGAGCTTCGTTTTATATGTGATAGGTTCTTCCTAATTATTGTTATGCGATTCTACGAAAGTTCGGTCTAACAGTAGTTGTGTTATTTTGGAGTGTGTATTTGAGTAATACCAGGAGCTCATCAATAAAAGGTTAAAAGTGAGTACGTTTTCTTAGTTCATTTTATTGTCAGACCTCTGTCTGGCCGTTAAGTCTATTTCATTGAGTGTTTACGTTAAGTTCAGGGGACATTGTGTTTACCGCTCTAATAAGGAGCCTTCAAGTACTAATGTACTAAAACCGAAGTTATATTACTGATATTCAAGATAATGAGGAACGCTGAGTAAAAATAATTCCATATTCTTGGAATTTATTGCACGTGAGTGTCTGTAACGTATACTCTCGATTCACTTTCCTTTTGATTTTTACTATCTCTGGTTATTTTATTTTACTATGTAAATTATCTTCTTACTGAAAGAGATGTTATTTCTCCCGCTGAATGAGATCTGGCAATGAGTGTAAGTCATGACGTGGTGGTAGCCAGTATAAATAGGCACGTTCAACTATACGTAGGGAGAGCGTTTGTTGGTGTATAGAGAGAGCGGTTGTTTATGTGCGAGAGAGCTTTTTGTTGATGTGCGTAGAGTGAGCTGTTGTTGTACGAAGTGAGCTGTGGTTTATGTGTCAGAAAGCTGTTGTTGTATAAAGAGATCTTCGTTTATGTGAGAGCCAGAAGTTTACCAAATAAAAGATTGTCATCGTAAGTACGTCTTTCTCAGTTCATAGTTTTGTCAGATCTCTGTCTGGCTGTTAGGTTTATTTCATTAGTTGATTATTATTAACAACCAGCATAAGACTTAATTCATCTTAATTACTACTATAACATTACTAGCAGTTAAAAGCTTGTTCATTATTATTACTACACTACTAGCAGGAAAGTTTATTCATGATATAATTAATAACACAACAAGCATTAGAAGAAGCATTAGCTTAGAAGAAGCTGAATTCATTATAAATATATAATTCAGTAGAAGAAGCGTTATATTCATTATAATTAGCTTAGTGAAAGCTATATTCATTATATGTCTTACCTAAACAAACTCTAGCACTTTGAAGATTAAGCACACTTTAGCTACGTCAAGTAACCTTTCAATAACCCTAACGTGACTTAACGTAAGCTTTCCTGCACTACACGTCCAGGCGGAGAATCTTATTCATTATAACCCCTGTACAGCTTGAGTAACGTCAGCATCTGTGTTGAATGTTGAGCCACGGAACTTCTCCTTCATTATTGGAAACAACCAGAATCGCACGGAGCAAGATCACGACTGTAAGCAGGCTGTAGCAAGATTTCAATACTGCATTTCGTGAGAAACTGTTCAACACTTTTCGTGAGAAATGTGGGAGGGCGTTATCATAGTGTATTGTCCACTTTCCCACCAGTTCCGGTCGCTTAATCGATGTGTGTCGTCTCAGAGGCTTTAAGACTGAAATGCAATACTCAGCATTGACCAGGGGCGGATTTCCCAATAGGCGCACTAGGCGCGCGCCTGGGGCCCCCAGAGCTTGAGGGGCACTGAAAACTTATAATTGGATTGCCAGTTTTGTTTTGGTTTTCACGGACCGAAGCAACTGAATCCTTAAAGCGACCACTTCATTTGAATTGTCAATTGATATTTTACTTTCTCATACTAGTAGCAGATGTATTTTTTCCTTCTCTTGCTGATACTCCACATTTTCGAGTTCTTATCGATGTACATCTTTTGAAAGGAACTGTTATAAAATAATTTAGCTTCCCTTTAGGGTAGCTGAAGGAAGGATTCATGCCTTCCACACTTTTCATTCTTTAAAGCGAACACTTAACTGGTCTGCTGTGCTATAAATTACTTTCTTGCTACTTCCAGCCAAGGGAAAACATCTGTGTTCGAACCTTTCTCCCTGAATTGAAATGAGGAGTGCTCGTGAAAACTGCCCCGATGATGGGAGATTTTGCTGTTTATTGCCTTTTCCCTTTGGAGCAGGGTAATCAAGATCTTCCTCAGCTCTAATACCCTTTAACCAGGAAATGTATGAACTAGTAGTAGCAGGAAAAAATTTAATGAAATTTCAATCCCTATCATTAGCAAAGATTTTTGAAAAATCTGTCAAAACCAAATCGTTGAGCCTTCAGCGCCTCTAGCAGGAAACTGACGAACTAATTGGAAAATTTAAATATTCGAGAAGGAACAGTTAAGCTTAATCTGACAGGCACAAAAATATTTTTTTCTCTAAGTTGAAAGTTTCTTCACAACAGAGCTTTAATTTTTTGAATTTTCTACTTTAATAGCCCTTAACGGTGAATTCATGAAGTGCGAGTATATGGGATATTTAAAGCGTCAAACTTAATATCTTTTGATTCCTTAACCGCAGAAATAATTTCTGAAATATCTCTGAAAACAAAAAAGATCGATATGCACGAACAGACATTAGTACTGTTTCTTAAAAAAATGTTCTAAAAATAAGAAGAGAGAATGGCATCTTAAAAAGTGAAAAAACTATTTTCTTGGCTTAACTTTTTTTTTTAATCTGACGGATGAATTTTTTGAGGCGATAAGATGGAAGAGAGGGGTGGGGGGCTCAATATTTTAGCGCCTCGGGTCCCAAAAGATCTAAAGACGCCTCTGGCATTGACAGTAATTTGTGGAGGAACAGCATACTGGTAGATTACACCTTTATGATCAAAGAAAATTATCATCATCACCTCCCGAGCTGATTTGGTTTGGCGGACTATTTTCGGAGGAGGCGATCCTGTGTGTTTCCAGACACTCGTTGCACAATTCGCGAGGGGATCGAAATAGTGGACCCATGTTTCATCGGCAGTTATTACTGTGTTTAGAAAGTTTGGCTCCTTTGCAATCATTTGTTTTCACTCGTGACACACCTGAACTCTGGCTAACAATTTTTCCCTCGTCAGGTGATGAGGCACCCATCTGAAACACCCACGATGTAGCAGTAATTTGTCACGTACTATGCTGAATGCCGACGTTTTTGAAATATTAGTTGACGCCGCTATGTCTTCACACGTCATTCGTCGATCTTCTTGCAGTATTACCCAAACAGTGTTAACAATACGCTCCGTAACAACACTTTCAAGTCGATCAGGACTAGGAGCGAGTTCTGCCGAAAAACGCCATTTATTTTAAATCATGGTGCTATCTGAAAATCTTTGACTCACCCAAACATTTATCTGCATAAGCTTTTTTATTAAATCAGCTATTCCTGGAGCCGTTTTACCCAAACGATAATAAAATTGCATCACACAACGCATTTCACGTATTCACTCTGAATCACTCACCTCCACAGCTTAAACAATTGCGCAATAACAAAACCAGAATCGTCTGCCACGGCCAAGGAGGTTAGAACAGATGGAGTAAAGGGCCAGCCATTCCCCTCGTGTAATCAAAGTGAAGCCACCAAAACGCCACGATCATGACGTCATAGCCAATCACAGCCTCTACCGCCATGTTGGTGAGACGTTTGAGCATTAAACTCGTCTGCTCAAAGTGCTGTAACGTCATCCTTACTCCATTTATTCTAACCTCGTTGGCCACGGCTAATAACAGTTGCCATAGATACTTCCTTAATTCACTTATTCATCTGCGTGGTTGTTTTTTTCCCTCGTACTGTTGCCAATTCAAAAAAAATACTCTCAGGTTTTATGGAACGGCTATATATATATATATATGGAGGTAAAAATCACTAGGTTTATTTGTGTATCAGTGGAGGAATGGGTTTTTTTTTTTAATTCTTTTCTGCTTCTTCAGATCTAATTGCAGAAAATGTCGCTCTTTTCTGTCTCTATATCAGAATTATAAACAAAAACAAACAAGATCAGTCAGACGATTGCTCGTGCTCCTGAAACCAGGGCTCACGGCGTGAAACCCAATTCCTCAACGACTTGGCCACCCGCAAACTTCCGGTTACTGCAGTCACATGGGGCGGAAGTGAATAGGCATCAACGTAGGCAGTGGCTACTCTGAATGCAGGGAACTCCGTCTTTTGTTATTGTCAAGTACAGATCTTTCAGAAAAATGCCAACACATAAAGACGCAAAACTCAATTGCGAGGCTCAACAATGTGATTTCGAGAAAAGGTCTCCAAAAGTGCGTTTGTTGGAAATGGTGAAGGCTGGTCCCACGCTTTTTTTATTACTCATAGAATAGAACACTATGCAAATATCGGTGCGTGACTGCTCAGATCACTGCGTTCGCCAACGAGCACTTTGCACCAGAGTAAAAACGAAAAAATTCCTGCGTAACTTTGCTCAGAAAATGAAGATATAAAAGAGGCGAATGCCGTTCTGAATTCAGACTGCGAAAAAAATGGCATTCGAAAATTTTTTTCTAGAAATTTATTATTATCGGAAAACATCTTTAAAAATTAACCAGTGCTTCATTTTCCAGATATGTTGCTCCAGTTGATTTTCCTGCTTTTCTCATGTATTTGCGTATTCATTTGACTGGTTTCGATTTTCTTTTTTCCGTTTTGCAGTTTTTTTTTTTTGCGGTTTTCGTCCTTTTCTGCTGTTTCCTTTGCCCTTATGTTGCCTGTATGCTCAGTGTTTGTACTGTTCTGCATTGCAATTGTAGGCCCCTGTTGTCCTTCATTTAGGGGTGTGTCACGTTCTTGCTTTGTATTCGTTTGCCATTGCATTACTTGTGTTTCTCTACTGTTGTATTCCTTTTTTCTCTACTGTTGTATTCCTTTTTTCTCTACTGTTGTATTCCTTGTGTTTCTCTACTGTTGTATTCCTTGTGTTTCTCCACAGTTGCATTCCTTGTGTTTCTCTACTGTTGTATTCCTTGTGTTTCTCTACTGTCGTATCGTGAGGCCTCTCGGCCTCGCTTTCTGTACTTATATTTATTATGTCGCCTGCTTTAGCCCCTTTGTACGACTTTTATCTGCATTTTAAATAAAATAGGTCTTGTACGGAATTTAACTTCAACGCTTGTTAGTTTTGTGCAGGAACGTGTTAGCTGCAGAATTTAAACAGGAAAAATGACACCGAATTTTCGGGTGTAATGAGCACGTCTTTTGAATCCGTTCTGACGCGAATTAAATTTATCAAAGCTATTCAAAATCAATGGAACCAATATGGAAAACAATAGTATCTGACTGAATATGGAAAACAATAGTATCTGACTGAAGAAAGAAGTTTTTCCATCGGGTTTTTAATCTCACTGATATTGCTCTAAACGAAATGGTGAGTTTACGCCCTCTGATAGCAGACTTATGCGTTAAGAAAAATTTGAAATTATATGAGAAATATTTCCCAGTGGAAACGTTCTCCAACAAAGAAAGAAGTTTTCAAATCGCACTTCTAGAAGCAGAGATATCGACAAATATAAGATATGCTCCTAAGTCCTCCCCCCTCCCGCCCCTTGTGGCACAAACATGCTTTATTTTAAGAAGAGAGTACTGTCAAAAGGTTTTTTCGGTCAAAGGTTTTTCGATGAAATACTTTTTCCATACTTCTCCATGTGATCCAGGAAATAATTTTTCCATCGAGTTTTCAGGAGCTCAGATTTTGCTGCAAATATATCAGAAACAGAAATTAACACTTATGCCCTCTGGTGGCCAAACCATTCTTCATCAAATATTAGAAGTTACACGAAAAACATTTCTCGTCAGCAGCTGTATGCGATACAGGAGGTATTTTTTAAACCAGAGTTTTAGATGCAGAAATATTGGGCTAAACGCAATTCACCTTAAAGTTCCCAGCGAAAAGTCTACGAATTACTTGAAAAGTTTGAAATTATATGAAAAACATTTTGCACCTGAAACGCTATCCAATACAGAAGGAATTTTTCAAATCGTACCTTTAGAAGTAGAGATATTGACAAAAATAAGATATACATCTACGCCCCCTGGCGAAGAAAACATGCATTGTTTTAAGAAGAAGATATTCCATAAAGGTTAATCGACGTGAGTAGTAGTATCGTTCCACACAATAATTTTTTTCAATCGAGATTTTAGAAACTCAGATTTTGCTGCAAATACATCAGTGCAGAAAGAATTTTTCAAGTTGGAATTTTAGAAGTAGAGATATAGGGGAAACGCAATTTACCTTTATGTCCCCTAACGGAATGTCTACGAATTATTTGAAAATTTTGAAATTATATATAAAACTTGTCGCACCAGAAACTCTATCCAATAAAGAAGCAATTTTTTCAAATCATACTGTCATGGCGAAAATTTTAACCTCTGGTGAATTTCAGAGAGACCTGATCAATCTTTCTGTTGGTTTATCAGAGATTAATTAATGCAAAAATTTTCTCCCATGACATACGTTAGAAGAAAATTCCTGGTTGAAAGGCAGGGGAATTCATGCGCAAAATTCGCTTGTCTTAATCACAACCAGGAAAACAAAATTTCATGTTGGAGAAAAAAAAAAAAAGAATAATATTTGATTTAACTGACTTTGGGGTTTTGAAAATAATTATTTTATCGGTTCTTTTATCGCGATAGGAAAAGGCGAGTAGGTGTGCAGCTCAGAGAATCAAAATTAATTTTGGTTTAACATCACGGAACGAGGAAAAAAAAAGAAAATTAAAACTAGTGATTTTCTGCAAAGCAAGAATTCGCCATTTTTTTGCGTTCCTGTTTCCAAGCGAGAAGTCGCCCAAAAGTGTAACATCTTTTCGTCTTTTGGGGTAGGGAATTCAGCAACGAAATCTATTTTTAGACCCCAGGGTCAAGAAGAGCCTGGGTCTGCACGTGTGAAGGTCAGAGGTCACTCGAGGCGTGGGAGTGAAGATTCCGTTGGAGAGTCGTGAGTTGCTAGGCTGAAGTTTCGACCAATGAGAGGGGTCAGCGGTTTTCAAGCACCCCAGAGTTTTTATCCGTTGAGAGTCACTTTTCTTGTTCTGGTACTTCTGGCTGGATGTCAGAGAAAGAGAGGACGGCGGAGTTTTTTTTCTCCTCGCCTTTTGGCGGGAGAGAACCACAGAGAAAAAAAAAAGAGTTTTTTCCATGGCAGCATCTTGCTGACCACCAGTCCACCACAAGGGGACACTCTGGATCTGGGCTGCCTATTAAAAAATTTTTGACGATGTAGAACGCAGTTAAAGCGGCATTCCGCCGGCCGGGAACCTCGCCCTGAGGAACAAAATGGCGGCAGGCTGGCACAATGTCGCTAAGGAAAAGAAGGGGGACATGACTTCTCCCTTATGGAAATTCCGGAAAGAATGGGCCCAGCCTCTACAGCTTCACCCTCGGCTGATACTCCGAAAAGGAGGCCTGCCTCAAAGGTTCCATCTCATCCCGAGGTTTCGAAAATGGTTACCTCGGCTATTAACCGTTTAAGGAAGGGAACTGGGAGGAAGAAAACAAGAAAAAGAAATTCTAACGAGAATGTGGTTGTGCCAGGACTGTAAATTGTGGTGAAAACAGAAAGAAAAAAAAAGGAACGCCAGCTCGAAGGTAATGTTTTAGTTCATATCTTTTTGTATTGATATATAACATCCCACGCAGGGTACCTAAACTTCGAGCTGAGCATAAGAAACAAAAAGAAAAAGAGCAAGTTTTTTTTTTCCCTCTGATTTTGGCTGTGTCGTCGTTCAGCTTTCAAAATTAAAATGTATTAGTTACTCAGGTACGAATTCAGAAAAAAAGAAAGAAAAAAAAAAAAAAAGAGAGGGAGTTGAAAATGCTTTCATTTATGTTTTTTTTTTGTGCTGTCATGTCTGGTATTTTAGCAACTTCCCAGGCCAGTAAATTTTGATGTATCGGAGAAATTTGGTTTAATAGTTGGGCACAGTGAATTTTGGTGCATCGATAATAGTTTAGTTGGGCATGTGATAATTGAAAAGCAGTGTTATTGTGATGTCGTGGGTGATAAAATAATTGTAAACATTTTTTTTCTCTAGCCTTTTTACAGCGTTGAGTTATTTTTTTGAGTGAAGATAAATTATGGGATGATTTATATTGGAATTTTGGGAACATATTATAGTGTGATGAAATTGGAAACCTAAAGTGCTGTTTACATTCTTGGAGTGTTGGGTGTCGAAATTGAGATGGTAGGAGTGTTAATTGAGGACCAGTATTTTACATGCTCCAGATGAGTGTTAATCTCCCATTGGAAAGGGGTGATCTTAGGGCAAGCAGGGAACTTGTCCTAGGGCAGAGGAGCTCTGAGTAGGGAATTTTCACCAGGATGCGATATGTGCAGAATAGAAGTTAAAGTATTTTTTTGTTCTCAAGTTTAGTATTTCACAAAAAGAATGAACATCATGGGTTGAGAAGACACACTTTTGCTCACCAGTTCCAGTATTGATTGTTCTTTTCTTTGGCCTAAATTTTCTTGTTTTTACTATAAGGTTAAAAGTCTAAATGTAATTTTAATTTTCAATAAGGTGAAAGTATTTAGTGGGTTATGTAAATGGTCAGTGTTATTGTCTGAAGTGGACCTGCGCATTGCCATGGTGCAGAAGAATTTCCTTGCTAGTGATTTTTCCTGGGATATATGTGGATATAGTGATTTAGGATTTCTTGGGATATAGAGAGATAAGTGAATTTTTCCTGGGATATATGTGGATATAGTGATTTAGGATTTCTTGGGATATAGAGATAAGTGAATTTTTCCTGGGATATATGTGGATATAGTGATTTAGGATTTCTTGGGATATAGAGAGATAAGTGAATTTTTCCTGGGATATATGTGGATATAGTGATTTAGGATTTCTTGGGATATAGAGAGATAAGTGAATTTTTCCTGGGATATATGTGGATATAGTGATTTAGGGATTTCTTGGGATATAGAGAGATAAGTGAATTTTTCCTGGGATATATGTGGATATAGTGATTTAGGATTTCTTGGGATATAGAGAGATAAGTGAATTTTCCTGGGATATATGTGGATATTGTGATTTAGAATTTCTTGGGATATATACAGAGATAAGTGAATTTTCCTGGGATATATGTGGATATTGTGATTTAGAATTTCTTGGGATATATACAGAGATAAGTGAATTGTTCCTGAGATATAGTTGTGTTAGTTCTGGGCCAGATGTGCCTGGAGTATTTAGGGTTGAAGTACGACAGGCTCTTGCAGGCGTGGTTGATCAAGGTGGGATCATGCATTGGTTCGAAAAGGGGAGATCCTTGAAGACGTGGTTTTTGGGGGAAAACTTGTCTTCAAACCCCCCAGTAGTTTCGCTGCTCACGGAGATATGTACTGCCAGCGAGGGTCGGTCGAGCGTTGCTTCAAGAAATGTGGTGAGATCATGCTAGAGGAAATTCTGTGCCTGATGATGATGTGTCACACTTGAGGATTTTTCCTTTCCCTTTGCATAGGCTGAAAGTGGATTCACGACCCAATTTCCCGCCTTCAGCCTGACTTGGTATTTTCTTCCTGTGTTGGTTCTCAAAACCCAGGGTAGTGTCTGAACTGAGAGTATTTGCCTCACCGCTACCTCAGTAATTCACTGCAGGTGTTAAATTCAAGTTTGTTTGGTGATTTAAAGTATCTAAATTTATTTGTTTATGGTTTGCTGTAGTGCTAGGGATGTAAATTCTAAATTCTGGTTGTTATTGTTAGTGAACTTGATATTTAGTTTGGAAATTTAGTTAATTGGTATTTTGAGCTTTTGTTTACAGTATAGAGTTATTAAGTATCCTGAGCTATTATGTGAAGTGCAGAGTGAGGTGATTTTTATGAGCAAGCTAGTGCAAGAAGATTGTTTGAATTTCTGAATTATGTTGATGTTATGAATAGTGATAATTTTTAAGATTAGTTAGTGTGGTTTCTTTATAAGTGAAGTAGGTTCATTCAGGATAGTTCTATGGGTTATGTAATGTCAATTAAGGCTTGTGCTCAGTGTAAATTCTGTTTTGAGGATAATTTACTTGGTTTGTTTACTTGCTGATAGTAGTTTTGTTAAAGTATAATTTGTGGCTCTTAAAATAACTGTAAATTTAATTGAAGTCTTTGAATCTGGTCTGGGAGATTGCGGAGTTTGCTAAGATTGTTTAAATTTAAATCAATAAGTGTAAAATTGTAAATTGGTCATTGAGCTAACTGGGTGAGAGAGAAGAGAGTACGTTTCAAAAGAACAGAATTTGTCCACCTTGTGGAATTAAAAATAATCCAGTATTTTTTTTTTAAGCTATGTGAATCATGGTATAATTTTGGATGCATGCCTAGTGTTCAAACCAACTGTGTTGAAATATGTAAAGTTCTGTTGCTCATAAGGCCAATGGCCAAATAGAAGTAGAAAGAAAATTGAGATTCTGTGTTTTATACTGCTGTGTTTAAGCAAACAAGAAAAAAAGGAAATACCATCTGTTTGTCCATTAAAATTAACTTATTAAGTTTTTAAAGAAAAATAATAAATACAGGCAGTAGCCTTTCAAAAAAAAGTTCAAAATGAGTGCAGTGTGAAAAATTTTTGTGTGCTGTTGTCTTCCATGACTTGGTCCCATGTACTCCCCCTTAGCTTGACTAAGGCTATCGATCCGAATCCTGGTATTATAAGGTTTTTCATAACTGCAATTTTTGTCCTAACCTTTTTTAAATTGACTTTCACCGCCTCCACAAGTTGTTATTGAACGAGTACATTTTATCGTATGACTTATAGTGACACATTTTCATACACATGCAACAATATCCACTTATTTTTGCACTTTCAGGTGACTCAACTCTGCTTGAACACAAACAACGCAAACTTTCCAATAACTTCTTGTGGAATGTAAACTTTCAGATGCATTTTTGTTTAGGATGTTCATGGCCTTTTCTAGTACTGAGAAAATATTTTTGTTTCGAAATGCATCCACCCATCTCCCAAATTTAATTTTTCTATAATTTCCATATGAATTTCAATACCAGCATAAACATAACGCCCTTTAATAAATAACAACCAATTCAATATGCCCAAAATGAATTAAATTTAAATTATTTTTTTCCCACCAAAACAATACCATTAGAAGCTGAGATATTGACAAAAGTAAAATATACGTCTACGTCCCCCTGGCGAAGTAACCATGCAATATTGTAATAAGAAAATATTCCGAAAAGATTTACGACGTGAGTGTCTTCGGTTCCGAGCGAAGTTTTCAATCGAGATTTTAGAAGCTCAGATCTTGTGGCAAATACACTGGCGGAAAGTGAAAAAAGAACACCAAGAAGGAATTGGCGGACGATCATGAAATTTACATATGTTAATGGGGTCGAGTTTACGTAGGTGTGATGCTAATTTCGGGACCAACCGGTGAGCACTTACGCCACAGCACCGCATAATATGTAAATTATTGTCGGTGCTATTTAAGGAGTACGGCGAAGTGAATGTAATCAGTCGTCAGAGTACGGACACGTGCGAAGACCCTGAAGAAGCTGCAATGCCTGGACATGGAAGACGTGTACAATTTCAGCAGTTATCGGACTTTGAGAGAGATCGTCTAGTCGGACTCCGCGAGGCCGAGTGGTCGTATCGCCGTATTGCGGAGCGAATTAGACGGGAAGTATCGGTGGTGGTACGATGGTGGCGTAGATGGTCCGAGGAACATTCCCTCACGAGAAGACGTGGAACCGGTAGTCACAGACGAACTGATGATTGGACTGATCGACGCATAAGAAGAGCGGCGTTGTCAAGCAGATCACCCACTGCGACGCAAATTCGAGCTGCCGTTGCACCTGAGCTGACTGGGCGAACAATCCTCAACCGTCTACTGGATGCAGCACTACGTACACGTGTGCCTCTGGCATGTGTACCTCTGACTCCAGCCCACCGTCAGGAGCAGCTGCAGTGGTGTCGCCAACATCTGCACGGGAGAACGCAATGGCGATCTGTCGTGTTCAGCGATGAAAGCAGATTCTACTTGGGAACCTCCGATGGCCGTATGCGTGTTTGCAGACGCACACGATAGCGTCTCCACCCTTCTTGCATCCGCCAGCGACACACCTGGTCTCCTGGTGTGGGGAGCGATCATCTATTACTCCCGTACACAACTAGTGTTTGTACCGGGTACGTTAAAAAGCACCTCCTACATTAGCAACATCATTCAGCCCGTTGTTGTGCCATTTGTAAGGTCGGTCCATCGTGGTGTTTTCCAGCAAGATAACGCACGCCCACACACGGCACGTGCAACGCAACATGCACTTCAGGGTGTGAGACAACTTCCATGGCCTGCACGTTCACTGGATTTGTCCCCCATTGAGCACATGTGGGATTTTATGGGACAACGACTTATCCGGTCTCCACGGCCAGCCACGACCATCCCCGATTTACGCATCCAGGTTGAGGATGCTTGGAACTCAATACCCCAAACTTACATCCAACATCTGTAAGACAGACTCCATGCCAGAAATGCACAGTGTGACGCAGTTCATGGCGGTTCAACCTCGTACTAACCATGTTACATGGAAATGTTATTTTTCAGTTTACCAGCAAATACAGCTGTATTTTGTCATAATGTTTTGATCAAGATATCCTCTGTATTCCGTTATTACGCTGTATAAATTTCGTTGGTATCAGACGTCTCCTTCTTGGTGTTATTTTTTCACTTTCCGCCAGTGTACATCAGCAGGAGAAATTAACACTTTCGCCCAATGATGGCTAAACGGTTCTTTATCAAAAATTAGAAATTATATGGAAAACATTTCCCATCTGGAGATGTATCCGCTAAAGAAAAAAATTTAAATCGGTGTTTTAGAAATAGAGATATCGGAGAAAACGCAATTTACTTTTACGCTCCCTAGTGGAAAATCTATGCGTAAATTCAAAAAGTGACTATACCTAAAAGACTCTTCGACATAAATGGAATCGAAAGGTAAAAAAAAATTGCAATCAGATGTTTAGAAGCAAATATATGGAATAAAATATTTTTATAATTCGATATCATCTGCATTTACGCCCTCTAGCTGCGAAATTGTGCATCGAAATAAAAATGAAATGGAGGATCATCATTCGCATATTTCAAGCTTACCAATGCAAAAAGAATTTCTTAAATCGGACTAATATTTGCATAGATATGGTGTCAAAAGACGGACGGACAAACCGATAACATAAGCACGATCTTTTTTTTTTACAAAAAAACCTTATAAAAACAAGAAAGATAGCATCGAATTTTTGGTTGTAATTAGCATGTCCTTTGAATCCTTTCTGGCACGAATAAATAATAATAATTCAAAGCAGATTTTTAGTAAATTTAAAAAGTTCAACAGAAATGAGAATACAGTTACGCCACCTACGAAAAAAAAGCGCATAATTTATAGTACGCAATGTGTCAGGGATTACTACAAAAAATTAACCGAATTTCAACAAACGATGGAACATCCACAAATAGACTGAAATAGCTACTTTTCCCCACTAGCGGCTGTTAAGTTTGCTACGGAAATAAAACAATTGTGCACGAAACGTTTCTTCTAGCGGAAGATATCAGAGACAAATGGAATTTTCAGGTCGAACAATTAAAAGAAGAGACATAGATATAAACGTGGTATGAATTTACGTGCCTTAGCGGAAACTTTTTGAGTTACTTAAAGGAAAAAAAGAATAAGGGCGAAATACTCTTCATAATGAGAGTAAGGGTTTTTAAAGAGATTTTTGAAATCGAATGTACTCTTTCATTTAATATACGCTGACTCACCCCCTTCCTCCAACAGAAGAATTTTGAATAATGGAAAAGTTGAAAATATACGAAAAGTCAAACATCATGCGAGGGAAAAGGGCATTCTATATGTCTTTTGGAAGCAGAGATAGCAAGAAGACAAGTTTCGATATATGCACTTCTAGCTGAAGAACGGTGCCTAACTTAAAGGGGACCATGTTCACAGTTTTACTGTAGCCAATGGCATACAGCACGAAAGTAATTTTTTAAAAGGGATTTTCAAAAGCGGATATACAATTGCAAACAGAAACACACATTAACACCTAACACCAAAACTGTGAATTAGAGAAAACACGCACACACACGAGTACAAAGTGAATAGTATGGGGTGTTCAAAATTTTTTTAAAACGGATTTTTAGAAGCCGAGATATCGAGAAAAACATATTGAGCATTTGTGTCTAGAGGGAAAATTACGTATTGTTTAGGCCAAAAGAAATTACAGTTTATCTTTATGGCCTTTGCGGAAGAACTGTGCGTTACTTGGAAAAGGAACTGTCCTCAAAATAAGCTTCATTATACATGGCATCGAAGAAAAGAGAGAACTTTTTTCAATCGGGTGTTTAAAGTATTAGTGTGAAATAACATGTATTTTGAAATCCACAGCATCTGTATTTACGCCCTCTAGCGGTGAAGTCATGCGTCGAAAAGGGACTGAGAAAGCAAAGACCGCCGTCCTCATGTTTCAGGTTTCCCGAAGCAAGAAGCGTTTTTTCAAATCCGACTAATAGTTACAAAGATATAATGTCCAGAGAGAAAGAAAGAGAGAGAGAGAGAGAGAGAGAGAGAGAGAGAGAGAGAGAGAGAGAGAGAAAGAGAGGGAAAGAGAGACAGACAGACAGAGAGGGAGACATACCGACAAACAGGTAGAGAGGGAGAGAGAGAGAAACAGGGAGAGATAGAGAGAGGGTATGAGAGACAGACAGACAGGCAGAGAAGGGATAAAATGGTGTTATAACCACTTACGTTTAAAGACGCTCTTAAAACTTCCCAGAGAATTTGAAAAATAAAATATCGAAAATTGTGTTTTCCTTGAGAATAGAATTTGCGCCCGGAAACTGAAAATTTTAGTTTGTGTGTTAAAATGAAAATTCTCTAATTTACGCGAAAATTGATTTCCATAGTACCTCCAAAGAAATCCTATATTTTCTCATGCAAAAAACCATGCTTCTCTGCAGGTACAGTATTTCTTTATAACGATAAATTTAAGAAAATCTTAAACATTATAATAATTTCTAAAACCTCAATTGCAAATTTATACTAAATAATACGATTTTTTATAAGTTTCATTACATTAGACGAAAGTTTTCAACTTTCGTCTTCGCGAAAGAATTGTGATTGAATTTTTATATTTAAAGAGCATGCTGGAAACATTTGTGAAAATTTAAAGCTTGCCTGTGAAGATGAAAGAATAGATATTAATAATACTCGGGAATTGATTTGGAAAATAACTAGAGATGAATATATATAAATATAAGCGATACGAATAATTGTCACCATGGCAGCCGAAGAATGGTCTGCTCTGAATGATTTCTAAGTCTCTTGACACGGAAGATGAAATAACCATGGTTTCATATCTGAAGGGACTTCTGGGAATCCTGTTGAAGTGGTCCCTAGGATTCTTTTAATGTATAGTGATAGCAGGCAATGAAACATTAAAGCATCATTATGTCTCAGAAGGAAAAGTCACATCTTTGGAATGGCATTGAAACAGTCTGCATGCCAACAAAAATTAAGATTGAAGTAATCAAGAGGGAATTTCGGCCACTGTCTTACGGATCAAGATTACTTTTTCCTTAAGATGAGACACTAAACAACAAAAGATTATGGATTATATGAATACATTGATGGATCAAGAAATCCGCGGAGATGGAAAAATCTCACAAATACCTGATAATTTACTGATAGCACAAAACCTCATGCCACCGCCGTTGGGAAGACTGATTCTTTCGACTAAACCTACATATTTTCCCTCATCGACTTTTAATTAGTTTTTAGCCTGGACGTCTGAAGACTTTCCACAAGAAAAAACACTAAACTGTTCGACACTGAAATTGACAAAACATGCAATATTAGATTGATAATACATGATTCAATTTCTAAGGCAGCATACCAATTTATAGACTGCAAGACAAGATCACGTGACATCAGTCGGTACCTTGTGTAGCCACCATGTTGTACAATGCAATCAGACACAAGGCGTTGTATGGAGTAATACAGACTTCTAATCGGATCCAGGGTTATCTGAAACTACGCAAGATTTACCTTGCCCCGGAGACCGAGAAGAGGCTTAAAGTGTCGCCCAATAGGTTTCCAATGCTCGATGGATGATATGTCTGAGATTCCGAGATCTTGCTGGTCACGGAACCATATGGACTACTGGTAACCACACTTTGGGGATGTCAGAGCGTTATCTTGCTGGAAAACGGAATGCCACTCAGAAATGGTAACAGCACAGGCTGTAAAACTAATCAACGTACCGGCGGGTTTGTTATACGGTGACCAGTGATTTTAACAAACGGCACTTCATATGAGGATGTCTGTTAGTGCAGAGTGCTGCTCGATGACAACAGCTGGGTACCACATACGTCGACGCCAGATGTGGAATCGACGATCGTTGGCCCCGAGGCAGAAGCGAGATTGATCGCTGAACACGTCATAGGGTCATTCCTGTCTCCATTCAGCTGTACTGCAAAACTACTCCAACGGAACGCCACGATGCCCTACGGTCAATGGGAGTAAACGAATTGGCTGATGGAAATGCAGACTGGTCTTCGTCAATCCTCGGATCATCATCTGAGGTTTAACGGTAGTGTCCATAGTCGCCGTTACATCTTGGCATATACTCTCCGAAGTTGCTTGTCAATGAATACGCAGATCGATACGTGCTGACATCCGCCAGGCTTCACTGGTACTACTACGGCGACTGACGATGACTTCGTGCAACCACTGTTGCCAACTAATACCCACCTATTCCAACATTCCAATGTACATGGGCCGCTATTCTGCGAATCGACCAATCCGATTCATGAAAGTCCATGCTGATGATAGGATTGGCGACGCTATCTACCAGACATCTTCAGTCATTATTTATGAAATTTCGTTGTTTCGTTCTGCACTACCTGGAGCACGTGGAACGATATGATTTCAGCGGTCAGTATTTGCCCTTTTACCTCTTCCACATCTCACACGATAGGTTGCACACTGAAATGATTTGCATATCCCACCTGTATGTACACACCTACCAATTTACAAACAATTACAACAACAGTTATAATAATAATAAAAATAATAACACGAACAGCCACAATCAAGTCGTCAAGATTATCTATCAAAAATTGGCGAGAGAGCACCACCTCTTTACAATCGAACCTGTGCCCTAATATATGTACAAGTAAAAGCCAACAACGCTTCTAGAGAAAAACACCCACAAAATGAACAGGGACAGATCGATCAGAACAAATAAAACCACCCGCGACAATCGGCCCGATATCATCTTGTTCGAGAAGGAGAAGAAGTCAACATCCCTCGTTGACATAGCTGTGTCCAACACGTGCGACATCCAAAAGACGCACGGAGAGAAGCTGTCAAAGTATAACGACCTATGATACGAAGTCAAAGAAATGTGGCATATGGAGAACGTCACCACAGTCCTCATAGTAACATCAGCCACAGGAGTTGCATCTAAGACCATTGACAGCTCTATACAGATACTATGTCTTCAACCTAACACGTACATGAACCTACAGAAGGCAGCTATCCTGAACACTTGTAGGATAGTTAGGAAGTACCTGGACAACTGAGAGAAAGACATACCACTTCCCAGATTTGGTACGTCGTAACTGTCCCGGAAGGAAGAGAAGAAAACCCTCAGCAAGAGGTGGAATCTCAATTTTTAAAATAATAATAATAATAATAAGGTGAAATTCAAGTTGGACGTGAAAAATGAAAAGAAGGTAGGTGTTTCTCCATCATGGTTTCGAATCCTCTATAGTCTCAATTAGGATTCAATAAACTATTAAACCATAACTAGGGCACTTAAACTAAAGAAATAAGGTTCGGTTTTAGCTCTCATGGCAAGTTCCTTATCCTCACATGACGTATGACGTATACTGTAACTTATGATTTTTAGGTTTTTTCTCTATCTAAATTTTGAGTTCATTTCTTTTTGAGCGTTTAACCATAACGATATATTTTTCCCACACAAGGATGCTTTTGTGGCATCTGTGTTGAGGTCAGAGTAAATGACGTATGTGTGTTGACATGATAAGAATGAGCTATGTATATAATGTATGGAGGTTGCAGCGAAAAGAGTGATATGGTGTGGTGAGGATTGATTAACGCTCCGTCACCTTGTATTTTCACGACAAGCTATGTAAAGAATTTGCACCTGTTTAGAGATTTTAAGGTTCCAACATGTAGAGGTTGATGTGTGGCTTTAAGTGTAAAGCAGAGCTGCTAACTACTGATGATGTTTATCTTCCATTCCTTATTGAATTGAAGTACCTGGATAATAAATAAAAACAGTGATTTTCGTAAGTTGAATACAACTCTTCTCTGGCCATTAGGTCGCCTCATTTAGCTCAGTGTATAGTTAAGGATTTTGTATGCTAGCTATCCTGTACTTAAAACTAAGAAGCCACAGTGCTACCAACAGACAGTACGAAGATAATGCTTGCGTTGGGACGAAGCCACAGTGGATAAATGTGCAGTACTACGAATGATGTTTTAACAGGAAATTGGTAACAGAACAAGCTTTAACACACATAGCTCGTTAACAATTTGATTCAATTATTTGACAATAAGTGGTTTGACGACGGCAGATAATTCTAACACTTAACACATTATTCAGATCAACGGTGCTGTTTATATCTACATTTCCCTGACTTGACAGTCTGCCAGTGTGACCTAAAGAAATAAACTCTTGGTAGTTCCGTTAAACGTTCAGTGCAGGAAAACCATAACAAGAGGTAGCTAAACTTTACTTAAGAGGAACTGAACAAAAACGGAAAGTTATGCATGCACTGCAAGTCACACCTTCATATTTTTTTTGTTGTTTCTTATAAGCAACTCAGATGGCTTTGTCCCTTTCGTGGAACCCGTGACACTAATTTAGTGTCACAGGTTCCAGGAAAGGGACAAAGCAAGCGCCATCGGACAAACGCTTTCCGCTTCGTTTAATACGAGCCCACACCCGTCACTGCAGAATGGTCAAGGTTACACACACGTGGATTAAACGTATCAGTAGTGACTGAGAATGAGTAGAACAATATATATCTGTTCCTTTTGCGCCGCAGTTTCTGAAAACCAAATTTCAGGGTTATAGCCACCCATTTTCTTTTGGGAGGGAGTCAACGATCACCATGAACAACTCAATGAGTTATAAGCAGTCTCCTGTTCCTAATTTCGGGTCAGTGGTTCCAGTAAAGAGAGAGAGAGCCAGTGTCGTAAGACAAACATACCATCAATGCCTTAATGCGATTCGAACCCGAGTCCATCTGGGACAAATGGCTAGAAGCCTTCTACTCGTACCACTCGCTAACGCAGTGGAGTATCCCCACATTAAAAGATTTTTATGCAGTAATCATTATTTCCTAGACTACTCTTGTTTAAAAAGGAATCACTCTCTTGAATCCAATTATTTTTCATGTTATATTCTCTTTGTTTGTTTTCTTTATTTAAGATAAACCACAACCGCCTTGGAGAGCTCTTTAAGTGCTATGTGCAGTCGTCCGCCGCTGCATTAGGGCCACTTATTTCGAGGAAAACAGAGAGACAGTGCCGTAAGGCAAACACAGCACCCATTCCCCATTCGGGAACCGGACCCGGGCCCACTCCAACTAACTGTAAGAAACAAGCGCTTAGACTATTACGTCGCCAGGGCAGACCTTAGATTCTTTCCACTTTCTTGTCTAACTTTAACGAATATTCGATCTTTTTTTTCAATTTCCGCTGAATTTTCAAACTTAGGAAGCAAACAAGTCAAAGTCAGAAGGATAACTAATCAGAAATTCTTATTATTTGCAAAAATGGCGCAGTGGTCTCTGATCATTCGTTCGACGAAAGAGGTGTCCAGGTTCGAATCCCGTGAGGCATGGATGTTGTGTTTGTCTTATGGCACTGGCTCTCTTCCTTCCCTGGAACCAGTGACCCTAAGTTAGGGACGGGCGACTGCTTATATCCCATTGAGTTGCTCACGGTGCTCGTTAAACCTCCGATAATTAAAAAATGAAGGAAGCCCATTAGCTTTTGGTCAGTTGCAGATCTTCAAAATCAAACTTCCCAAGGATCACTATGCGACAGGAGCGGCTGTTTGACTCTTTCCTCTTATTTCACTTTTATAAATTTTCGATAACTTGCTTTCAACTTCCGTCCTACTTTGAAACTTAGAAATTAAACAAATCTGAATGATCACTAATCAGAAATACTTATTATTTGCAATAATGAAGGACATTAGTTGTTTTGTCAGTTGTGAAATAGAATTAAACTAAATTAATAAAGGCATGATAACCTGTAACTAGCCCAATTCCGAAAAGTTATTCTTAACATATTTTTGGATTTTTATCTTTCAAGAAGTGTCCTGTTGGTGCTTACAATATTTTGTTAGGACGACAAACAGCCTTCCATTTCGGCTCACTGTTACATTTAAATGAAGATGAACTTGACGAAAATTCAGTGAAGAAATATAGTAAGGCCATAAGTACCACGTTGGGTTTATGAATCTTGTCTTTATAGCAGTCATGATGACATTCACGGTGCGATAGATTCAGGAAGGCCTATTTATCAACCAAGCGAACTGAAGTCTTAGAGGAGCTCTTTATCTCTGCGAAATGGGAGAGACAGAATACTTACTTACTTCCTCACCTTATCGTAATGTTAGTCACGTGAACTGTAATTAAGTGCCAATACCTTGATCACGTCCGGTTGGAAATTTTAACGGCTTAGCTGATGGAAGCGTCTTTCTTCGATGGAGACGGCCACAGCACTTCCAATCGGATGCATCATAAAGAAGGCTATTTTCAAGTTCACCTTTTCCATTGGCGGCGCTAAACAACGATCGGGAGCGCTTATCGGAGTGTTTTCGAGCCTTCGTGATTTAAAATTATTCGTCAGGAACCGCACCGAAACCAAAAAACAGGGTAATTTAAAATAGTTTGTGAAATTGAGATTAATACTCTTCTGTTAGGTCTTCAGTAACTTATTGTACGCAAATGGCAAAGATCTACAGCTGTTTCTCTGGATTTCTTATTAATATACTGTATATGGATGCTTTTTTATGAATTGCTGAAATGTATTCTCAAATTCCTTCAGAACGATTGGCATGTTAATAGAGATTATTTTTCAGATAAAATAAACGTGAATAATGGCTGGTTCCAACTCTGCGCTTCTGTTTCCTGTTCCAGAATTAGTCGGTACTAAGCCTGGGTTCGATTCCCCGACGAGGTATAGGAAGTGCGCCTATAAAGTGGCGCTTCCTCCCCTTCCTCCTCGGAAAAAAATGTAATTTTTAATTTATTAATTATTTGGGAAGGAATACAATTTTTGTACTCCTGTTTATCAGGTATTTTAAAATAAACGTATGTGCTTATAATGTCACTGTGTCCATCCGTCTGTCGTTTCAGCGAAGGCTCAGTCGAGCTCTGATCACGCCGAGATACGTGGGCAGAAAATCCATCATCAGTATATTTAGAAGTATCGATGATAAGGGCAGTGGAGAAACCCCTTTAAGGGGACTCCTCTACAGAATGACGACGCATGGGAAGCGAACAATTAAGTGAGGGAAAATTCAGTTGCTGTTCGAAGTAAGGAGCGTCCGTAGGCACACGTTGACCAACTCCTGCAGTCGACTTTTGTGAAAGTTTCGATTCCGAAGCTTTCTGTGCAGTGGAAGAAGATGTTGCTCGTCTCAGCAGAGAGCCACAAACTGTAGGAGAATTATTAGGAGCATGTGATGCTAGATGTAGGCAATGCACAAGTAGATGATTCTCTCCGTGGCAAGACAGTGCAGTGGAGGGAGGTAGTCAACACAATTTTCTCTGGCCGCTCCGGTGGTGCAATGGTCTAAGCGGTTGCCTCTGATCATTCGTCCGAACGGGGTCCGGGTTCGAATCCCGGTGAGGCATGGATGTTGTGTTTTTCTTTCGGCACTGGCTCTCTCCCTTCCCTGGAACCAGTGACCTTAAAATTAGGGACGGGCGACTGCTTATAGCCCATTGAGTTGCTCACGGTGGTCGTTAAACCTCCAATCAAAAAAAAACAAACTACAATTCTCCTACGTTGCTGTCCACAACGAACGTTGAGCATCTTTGGGCAGGCGAGCAAGTGTTTATCAGATGGAAAGATCACTCTTGCACTTCGACGAAATCCCCCTATGGATTTATCGTCTGGATCTCTCGGCGCAGCTGAAAGAGTAGTAACGGGCCCAACAACTCAGCCGAACTTACTGAATACAGTGCACAGCGCAACGTCTGATACTTCAGGTGGGACCGGATGAAATGTAACCTGGATGGGACGCTAAAAGACAGGTTCTGGTACAAGGTGGACGTCTTTGAAGGACAAACCTTCTGTCACGACAAGATCCGCATGCTCTTTAAGATCAAAGTACACCAACACAGCTCGAAGGTTTCGAGTCATGTGAGTTATACTGGCTCCAGCTGGAAGTATCTGCTTGAGAGCCATACTATATTCCTTCAACTTTGTGTCTGGGAGCGCATCAAAACACACTCCGAAGTCCATTCTAGAATATAATTGTTTTCTCTAGCTGGGGAATCTTCGGGAATATCTCAGGTGGCAGTAGTGCCATCAGCATTGACGTACGACTTTGGTAGGACTTCTTCAACAAACTTGGAAGGAGCTTTTGTTCCAGTAAGAGCGGCAGAGTGTACCCTAGGAGCAGGACTCAAGCGTGAGGGCAGCAGCGCAACGCGGCTGTCTGCAAACGGCTATTTGAACTGAGCTGAAGTAGAGCGTAAATTAGCAGCGCTGTCAAACACATCCATGTCTTCACTTAAAGCGACAGATGATTGCGCTTCACCGACGTCACTGGTCGAAGCAGGGCAAGCAGCTTGAACTGTAATAGAGGTCTTTTTTTGTTTTGTTTTTTGTTTTGATTGGAGGTTTAACGACCACCGTGAGCAACTCAATAGGCTATAAGCTGTCGCCCGTCCCTAATTTAGGGTCATTGGTTCCATGGAAGGGAGAGAGCCAGTGCCGTAAAACAAACACAACATCCATGCCTGACCGGGATTCGAACCCGGACCCCTTACGGACGAAATATCAGAGGCCAGCGCCTTAGACCACTGCGCCACCGGGGCGGCAATAGAGGAGTCACTTGCCACTTCTAGTGGTTGAGTGACGTCACCTTCAAGCACTGGAGGAGATTGGTCTCGTATCGAGCAGAAGGAGGAAGAGGCAGGAAGTGCCTCGCCGATATGGGCTGGGACATCGCTCTTATCAGCAGCCGCCATTGTTAATGGCGAGAGCTAACTGAGAAATCGACCAGCTCGGTCGAGAATTCAAATAATGATAACGGAAAGAATAAATTACTCACCAACTTAGGAGATGTATCAAACCAAAGCAGAAATCTTCAGCTTGAAGGAGCACACAAGGAAAATAACGAACCACACGATGAAACACACCAAATGGGCAGAAACCACGGAGCTCAGAAAAGCGTGACTCAGGCAAAAGGTGGGCCGACACTGTACTAATGTATGTCGATAAATGCTATATTGTGTTTCTCTTGTAGGTGCCCGGTGGCTTTTTTAAATATAGTGTATATTTAAATATACACTGCTAGACAATTGCTAAGGACCGATCATAAACGGCTATATAGCGCATAAAAAAGTAAGTGTGGTTGGATGCCAAGTGAAACAAAATAATGTCAGAATGCCAGGACATTACAAGAAAGACAATTTATTGTGCTCTGAAATCCAGAAGGCTTTGGAACGTGTTCAAGGGACAAACAGGCCATTTTGTGCAGAATACGTAAACGTGAAAAAAATGCAATTACCGTCCGCAGGCGTTCCGGCGTAAGATGTTAACACGGGATATGGCCACCATGGAGGGCGATGCAAGATTCCACACGTCGTGTCATGCTTTGTACAACATTATCAAGCAGCTGTTGGGGTAATTTCTCCCATTCCTCTGTCAGTGCACAGATGAGAGTGTCCTTGTTTATTGGAGGGCATTGGCTACCAGCAAGACTCCTCCCCAAAGCATCCCGCACATTTTCAATGGGATTCAGATCTGGAGAACGTGCTGGCCATACGAGGCGTTGAATATCCTCGCTCTTTTTTTTTTTTTTTTTTTTTTGATGGGAGGTTTAACGACCACCGTGAGCGTCATAGCGCTGATAAGAGATATAAAGGATTTGACGCGTATTGAACGTTGTTGTTCAAACGCAAAGTTGAAAGGGAAAGAATCAATTGACGAACTTGCAAGTCTTCCCGACATCACCTAGATGATTTTACGCGTGGCCGTATTATGGGCAAGATTGAAGAAGGGCGAAAATAACGGGATTCGAACCCGGACCCCTTTCGGACGAATGATCAAAGGCCATCGCCTTAGACCACTGGGCTATAAGCAGTCGCCCGTCCCTAATTTAGGGTCACTGGTTCCAGGGAAGGGAGAGAGCCTGTGCCGTAAGACAAACACAACATCCATGCCTCATCGGGATTCGAACCCGGACCCCTTTCGGACGAATGATCAGAGGCCATCGCCTTAGACCACTGCGCCACCGGGGCGGCATCCTCGCTCTCAAGATACTCCTGGACAGCGACTGTTCGATGACATGTTGCGTTGTCGTCCATGAAAATGAATCTGTCACAGACAGCACCACGGAACATGCGAACATGAGGTAGCAGAACATCATTAATGTATCGTTGGCCAGTCATAGTCCCAGTTGGAAGCACATTGAGGGACGTACGGCCATTGATCATGATGCCAGCACATACCATGACACTACATGTCGGATATCGGTCTCTTTCCTGTATGTTTGCTGGACAATATGCAGTACCACTATCACGCCAGATCAGTTGTCGTCGACAATCAGACGATAGACTGTATCTACTCTCATCTGAGAAGAGGACAGCAGACCAGTCGTTATCAGTCCAATTGCGATGTTGATGGCACCATAGTAAACGGGCGGTACGGTGACGTCTGGACAATGGGATGCACACAACAGGACGGCGGGCGTATAGTCCTCCTTCATGCAAACGTCTGGCGACAGTTTTTCGGGAGATCCGCTTGCCAGTAGCAGCCATAAACTGATTTGCTACCTCACTAGCTCTGCTGCGCCGGTGTCTTTTTCTTGATAGCACTATGTACCGATCTTCTGCAGGTGTCGTACTGCGAACACGACCTCCTCCGTGACGTTTGCTACACTCTCCATTTCTTTGTAATGATTTCCAAAGACTTGAAACAACACTGTGGCTGACGTCGAACACCCTCGCAACATCTGTTATTTTCGCCCTTCTTCAATCTTGCCCATAATACGGCCACGCGTAAAATCATCTAGGTGATGTCGGGAAGACTTGCAAGTTCGTCAATTGATTCTTTCCCTTTCAACTTTGCGTTTGAACAACAACGTTCAATACGCGTCAAATCCTTTATATCTCTTATCAGCGCTATGACGTCACGAACAAGTACGGCAATCCAAAATTTGCATAAGCACAACACGTCTTACTGTATCCCGCACTTATGCTAATTTCCATATTTTCCTGTCTTCCATTTTATGGTTGCTATCGTTGCTATTGTCATCCGTCCTTAGCAATTCTCCGGCAGTGTACTTTCCATCCAAGTTTTACGTAATACACCTATTCATTTCTTGTTCGATATGGCCCTCGCTCGATATCCGTTGTCCAAGTGTGACGTACCTGCCAGCAGGACGCACACGACATAAAGGCAGATAGTAGTCAGAACAAACGTCCGCGTAGCTCAATTGGTAGAGTGACTTATTCCGGATGAGGGGATCCGGGTTCGAATTCTGGCGTGGACAGAAATGACGGAGAAATTTACTTCGTTATACAAGGTAAATGTAGGCATCAGTTAGTTGTAGATTTCGCTCTCAAGTCAATAACAATTCACTTCTTGTAAATGCATTGCACATCAATTTTTTATTTTCTAAAAAAGTATTTTTTAATCCCACTTTTATGCTTTTGTCATCAAGTTCCTAGATCACGAGCTGCAGCTCTGAAGGGATAGTTGAAAAACTGGCTATGACATCAGCAAAACTGTGGTGAATTAAATAATCTCTATTGATATTTCTCTCATTTTCTCCCAGTTCAATGATTGAAAGAAACTCTGTAATATGGCTCTGAGAAGTTTGGGAGATATGATGTCACCTTGTCTCACTCCATTTCCAACTTTTATTGGTGCTGCATCCTCAGATATCCGAAGCTTTGAACATGCATTTTCACAGATGTTATTAATAACGCAATGTATGCATTTTAATACCACAGGATTTCAAAGACATTTTAACTGCTGATGGTTTCACGGAATCAAGGGATTTTTCATAATCAATAAAAGCCATACACAGTGAGATTCTTACTCCCTCGTTTCTTTCCAATGAATTATTCAGTACATGGATACGATCTATAGTGTTGTAGCTATTCCTGAATCCAGTTTGTTCTCTCGGTTGAGCAATGTCCTTTGTTACCTTCAAGTAACGTTAAAGAACCTCAATGGTTTTGTAAACTACTTGTACGAGACTAATGGGTCAGTACGACACTAATGGGCCAGTACGAGACTAATGGGCCAGTACAAGACTAATGGGCCAGCAGTTCCTGAGATCTTCAACGTCACCATTTTTATACACTGAGTGGCCACTTTATTATGACCACCGGACAGTTTTAAGCAAATGAACTATGGCTGCACGCTGTTACCGCCAGAGAGGGAGGCTATGATAAAAAGGGAAAGCTCAGTGCTTGCGACAGTAGTAGAAGTGATTTTTGGGTGACGAGATGGGTAAAAAATGCGATTTCACGGACTTGAGTGCAGGAGCTCGGAGCCATGGAGCGAGTATCACCAAAACCGCCACATTCGTGAAATGTTCCAGAGCAGCTGTTGTTAAAGTGTTTAAAGACTGGACTGTCAGCCAAAAAACTGGGTCTCTACGTGCAGCGTGTGGTCGTCATCGATCAGTGACTTCGCGGAATGGAACAGAGAGTGTCAAGAATGGTAACAGACAACAGAAGGACAACAGTGCAGCAAATTATAGACCATCGTAATCAAGGATCCCCTCAAATGATCTATGCACGCACTGTTCGCCATACACTGCATCGGATGGAATATGGCAGCCGAAGGCCTGTTCGAACACCTTTGCTGTCTGCAGTTAACAAGAGTAAACGTCTCCATTTTGCACAGGAGCACACGGATTGGACAGTCGATAATTGGAAACAAATTATGTGGTCCGATGAATCACGTTTTCAGTTGCACCCTGCCGATGGCCGAGTGAGAATTTGGCGGAAACAGCACAAAAGCATGGACCCCAAATGCATTGCTACAACCGTTCAAGCTGGTGGAGGCAACGTTATGGTTTTGGGAATGTTTTCCTGGCATGCTTTGGCCCCTTTAATTCGTGTTGATCAACTTCTGACTGGCACATCATATCTAAACATCGTTGCGGACCAAGTGCATCCTGTCATGTGGATGGTTTATCCCAACGGCGATGGCTACTTTCAACAAGATAATGCGTCCTGCCATAGTGCTCTTATTGTACAGGATTGGTTTCAGGAACATGCCAGTGAGTTTACTTTGTTTAGGTGGCTCTCACAATCTCCAGATCTCAACCCCATTGAGAATTTGTGGGATGAAGTTGAAGGAGCCATCAGACAGCTGGATGTCAACCCTTCAATCTTACACACTCCTGAAAAGTGCTATTCATCAAACATGGTCTCAGATTCCACAAACCACCTATCAACATCTCGTGGAGTCCATGCCACGAAGAATCGACGCAGTATTAAAGGCAAAAGGTGGCACAACGAAGTACTGAGGGGGTGGGCATAATAAAGTGGCCACTCAGAGTATAGCAGGATCATTGTAGCATTGTTCCAGCCATCGGGAATCTTCCCTTCACTGCGGCATCTAGTAAAAACTTGGGCGAGTGTTAGTTTCTATTTCTCCAATGGCTTTTTGTATAATGTCCAAGGTAATTCCATATTCCACCGGTGCTTTTCCCCATTTCATGTTCTTAATCGTATGTGCAACTTTTGCCGGGAGGACTGGGGGTACTGGGATTCTGGTACATTTCTGAATGTTAGGGGGAAATGTATCATCTCTTTCACATAACTTTGGGTGGAACCCTGTCACTCTCGTCAAAATTCAGCATTTATATCTTGCTACAGTGCAGTCTTCTTTTCCTACAGTCATATCTGTTTTCTTCCTTTACTGAGATGTTTCTTAGCTTTCTTCGAGCTTGGATTGTTTCCAATAGCTTTTTTGCCTAGTTTACAACTGAATTTTCTTATGTCTTCAGTGAAACTTTTTTCTCACTGTCTGGCATAGATGTAAGTAGTTCAATTTGAAAGATACATTTTCTTTATTTATCCTCAACTCAATTCCCTTGGCATTAGCATTTTTCTTTTTCCTGATATTTTCTTCCTGTGTAACTTGTTTGTACTACCACCTACCTTTGTTCTTGTTTCCAAAAGAGCCTCGATTAGTTTTCTGTTAACTTCAGAGATCGGCACATGTGATGTTAGACCTTCTACAACAGATAATTACATTTTCAGTTCCAGTTTGAAGGTATTGTTATGCTTTTTAAGATCCGCTCGGTCAATCAATTTGTTTGTGTTACGAGCTTGCCACGTTTGGTTTTACTGTTAAGGTATATCTTACATCTGACCATTTTATGGTCACTACCTGTGTTGATAGTACGTATATACAATATATATATATAACTATAAAAATTCTTTTCAGTAGCTTCAGCGTGGTTTGAAATATTTTTTGTGGGATGGGGGGGGGGGGGTTACTTCTACTACACTGGTCACAAACACACTGAAGAGCAATTGAATTAGATATACCTGTCTAGTAACGTCTAGCACCACCTTTCGCCCTGATGACGGCGGCGATTCGTCTCGGCATGGACTCGACAAGACACCAGAAGCGTTGGGAAGCCATACGGATCCACGACCCCTGAACAAGCTCCCACAGTTCACGAACATTTGATGGAGGAGGATCAGAGCCTCGACCATCTCTCTCAAAGGCATCCCAGATGTGCTCGATGGGATTGAGGTCAAGAGATCTAGCTGGCCAAAGAAGCGAAGTCACGTCGGTGGAGTGTTCATCCAACCATTCGGATACAATTCGGGAGGGATGGCACGGGGCATTGTCTGGTTGTGGGATGAGGTCCCCAGTGGGATGTTGAAGACACACAAACGGGACCAAATAGTAATCCAGGATATCTCGGTAACGTTGACCTGTGAGGGACGATGTCACACGTACCAGGGGTCCCATTTCAGTCCACGTAAACAGTCCCCAGACGCGAATGCCACCCCCACCAACTTGAAGAGTACCCTGCTGGCAAGAAAGATCCATCGCTTCATGTGGTTTGCGTCGTACTCGTATCCTGCCATCCGCATGTACCAACGTGAATCTCGACTCATCAGTACAGGCAACATTTTTCCAGATGTCTAGGGTCTAGCTGCGATGTTCCCGCGCCCATGCTAATCTTTGCACCCTGTGATGTGCGGTCAGCAGCAGTACCCACGTGAGACGATGGCTTCTGTACCCCATAGCGAGGAAATGGTTCTGTATGGTGTGGCTGCTTACACGTTTTTGTGCACCAGCGTTAAATTGCCGAGTGATTTCTTGCACTGTGGCCCGTCTATCCGCTGTTACAATGGGATCTAGCCGACGATGATTCCGCTCATCCACACGCTGTTGTCCACGGCAGTTGGCCCTTGCAGGGATGGTTTTACCGGATTCGATGTACTCACGGTGCACCCGTGACACAGTGGCTCGTGAAAATCCCAGTGCCTGCACGACTTCCAAGATGGAGTGACCCGTTCGTCGGGCACCGACAATTTACCCACGCTTAAATGCGCTTAGATCCTTCGTCTTACCCATACTGCGTCCCACTCTTTTTGATTCCCGTCGAATAACTCCTTATCTTGTCGGATCGCTGCATACCTCATGTCGTTTCCGTTTACAGGGCCGCCCACAGCGCCAAATTTGCATAACGCCAGCTGTCTCTAATTCAATTGCTCTTTAGTGTAGTTGCGTTTAAAAAAACAATTTTTTGCGCAATTTCTGCACACAGCAAAGTAGCACTGCAATATGGTCAAAATGGCAAATTCGGAGAATGTCCAAACCTCTGGATCTCAGTACCCCGTAACACCACCTCTATGTCGAAGAACGTCTTAACACTTACGAGGCATACTTGTAATTATTTAAGTGATGAGTGTCTAGGACAGCTGATCACATATTGCAGGCAAAACGTTGCAAAGGTCAGCCTGTATACTAGGTTATGGAATGTGGTTATCCAGACGTTCCTGTTTAGCTTCCCAAATGTTCTCAATAGGATTAAGATCAGGAGACCTTGAAGGCAGCTGTAACGATTCAATCCTATGGTTTTCCAGCTCCCGAAGCAAGCTCCAGGCACGGTCACTGGTTGCAGTGCCATCAAGAAAACGGAATATATGTCCAATAGCAGCGTACAACAGCTCCACAAAGGGGAAGACTGGTCTCGTTTCGGTACACTGATGCATTCATGTTTCCTTGACAAACATACAAGGAAGTACGGCCATTAAAACACACTCCTGCCCAGACCAAAACTGACTGCCACTGCTGGTAAGGGTGGACTTCCTGCACATGATGTAGTTGCATTCGCGTGCCTGATATCCTTCACACATGTCCTCGTCGAGTATCAGGATAAAGAGCGAAACGGGATTCGTCAATGAAAAGCACATGGTTCCACTCTGTGTTCCATGGCATGTGCTGTCGGACCCAGGTATATCATTTGACGACCGTGAGCTGAAGTCAATTCTGTACATCTCAGCAGTCTCCTTGTTCTGGGTCCGTACTCGTGAAAACGGTTTCGCACCGTTTGAATACATATTCTGACACCAGAAGCAGCTCGAAGTGATTCCTGGAGTTGGCTACTAGTGATGCTAGGCCTTCTCCTAGCACTTTCGAAATTTAGTGTGAAGCTGACTTACTACACTTTGGGGAACTCCTAAAGGCCGCCCCGGTGGCGCAGTGGTCTAAGCGATGGCTACTGATCATTCGTCTGAGATGGTTCCGGGTTCGAATCCCGGTGAGGCATGGATGTTGTGCTTGTCTTACGGCGCTGGTTCTCTCCCTTCCCTGGAACCAGTTGCCCTAAATTAGGGACGGGAGACTGCTTATAGCCCATTGAGTTGCTCACGGTGGTCGTTAAACCTCCAATAAAAAAGGAGCTCCCAAAGGAGCAGCCATATTGATCTGCCACCTGCCTGCTTGTAACATGCAAACAGGCCCATTTCTATTGTTAATGCATAAACGTCGTCTGGACATCATTTTACGTCAATTCCACACTGAAGGCAATACATTGAGCAAACTTCTGCACCAAGCGGTGGAACTCCCCGTTTTCTAATTATTTCAGGGTACTTTTCTCGGAGCT
The DNA here is from genome assembly GCA_039090855.1 of Macrothele yani. NCBI lineage: Eukaryota > Metazoa > Arthropoda > Arachnida > Araneae > Macrothelidae > Macrothele > Macrothele yani. The sequence goes on from CM077009.1 coordinate 82,008,119, forward strand.
CGCTCGTCACGTGATGTGCTTTTAACAGATCTCCAGTATTCATTAAATTTGCATATCACCGCGTTTTCTCTTCGAAACAACAATATCCCTAACTTTTTGTGACCAGCCGCCAGTGTACTCCCGTTGAACAATTGAAATACTAGACTGGATTCCAAGTGGCAACTAAATATCTGAAAGAGATTTCGTGGTAGATGAATGGATGAGATCTGAAAGCATGCCTCAGTGATATACACTGGCCGAAAGGGAAAAAAGAACACCAAGAAGGAGACGTCTGATACCAACGAAATTTATACAGCATAATAACGGAATGCAGATGATAACGTGATCAAAACCTTATGGCAAAATACAGCTGTATTTGCTGGTAAACTGAAAAATAACATTTCCATATAACATGGTTAGTACGAGGTTGAACCGCCATGAACTGCGTCACACTGTGCAATTCTGGCATGGAGTCTGTCGTACAGATGTTGGATGTAAGTTTGGGGTATTGAGTTCCAAGCATCCTCAACCTGGACTCGTAAATCGGGGATGGTCGTGGCTGGCCGGGGAGACCGGATAAGTCGTTGTCCCATAAAATCCTACACGTGCTCAAAGGTTTGACAAATCCGGTGAACGTGCAGGCCATGGAAGTTGTCTCACATCCTGAAGTGCATGTTGCGTTGCACGTGCCGTGTGTGGGCGTGCGTTATCTTGCTGGAAAACACCACGATGGACCGACCTTACAAATGGCACAACAACGGGCTGAATGATGTTGTTGATGTAGGAGGTGCTGTTTACCGTACCCGGTACAAACACTAGTTGTGTACGGGAGTGAAAGCTGATCACTCCCCACACCAGGAGACCAGGTTTGGGCCCTGTGTGTCGCTGGCGGATGCACGAAGGGTGGAGACGCCCTTCTTACGCGTCGATCGGTCCGCTCATCAGTCCGTCTGTGACTCCCGGTTCCACGTCTTCTCGTGTGGGAATGTTCCTCGGATCATCTACGCCACCATCGTACCACCACCGATACTTCCCATCTAATTCGCTCCGCAATACGACGATATGACCACCCGGCCTCGCGGAGTCCGACTAGACGATCTCGCTCAAAGTCCGATAACTGCTGAAATCGTACACGTCTTCCATGTCCAGGCATTGCAGCTTTTTCAGGGTCTTCGCACGTGTCCGTACGACGACGACTGATTGCATTCACTTCGCCGTACTCCTTAAATACCACCGACAAGAATTTGCATATTATTCCGTGCTGTGGCGTAAGCGCTCACCGGTTGATCCCGAAATTAACATCACACCTACGTAAACTCGACCCCATTAACATATTTAAATTTCATGATCGTCCTCCAATTCCTTCTTGGTGTTCTTTTTTCACTTTCTGCCAGTGTATGTGAGACTGGCTCAGTTATGGAAGAGTTTCGGGGAGACTTTCAGCCAGCAGTGGATTTTTTTATTGGAAGTTTAACGACCACCATGAGCAACTCAATGTGCTATAAGCAGTCTCCAGTCCCTAATTTAGGGTGACTCGTTCCAGGAAAGGGAGAGAGCCAGTGCCGTAAGACCAACAAAACATCCATGCCTCACCGGGATTCGAACCCAAATGATCAGTAACCATCGCTTAGACCACTGCGCCACCGGGGCCAGCAGTGGATTGATATCGATTGATGATAGTGATTTATTTATTTATGTAGCATAAATGGTTTGAGAATGATTGATAATGATGATGTTACATTATGATGCTGTTAGAGACAATTGTACATTGAGAGATAAATATTTTAAACTGCTCCACAATAAATATTTATCAGCGGATTATCATAGCAGCATTAATGAATATTTGATAACACGCAAGGCCATAGTTTGAACGATGGCGATGAATTTTTTAATTGCATTTCTGTAAATCTTTAATTTGGACTGAATATTCCATCTGTACCAGAAAATTGTCCAAAATGCCAAACAGCATGATAAATATCACTCAATATTTTTAACGAAATTACACATTCGATTTAATGCCACATAATGAAAGATTTCGTGCATTTTAATAACATCATACTTAAGTAGAGTGAGATTTTGTTTTAGGTGCAGTATAAGCTGATTATCTGGAGTAAACGGGAACGAAGCATAATCCGAAGTCGAAAATAATGGATGAAACGGAATCCTGGGGAAAACGCTGCCATAAGTTCTTTGAACTCAGTTTATTGTTAATTATTGCTAATTACAATGAGAACAACCTCAATGGTGATCAAGACTAAAATAAAATCGATAACCAGACGATATTTAAAAAAACCTTTTGATTTTTTTGTTTCGGTAATCAGTGAGGGATAGGAATTTCTTTTTGAGCTTTCTATCGGACAAAGTCTTAACTGTCATCTGCACTTCTGTAGCGATTACATTCTTTTGTTACTCAGTGTAATGTTTCATTCTTTTCCTGTTTACTGTTGGATGATATCGTTTTTTATGCCATCATCATCATGGTATCGATGATGACGTGGAAGATGATAACACGATAACATTCTTGCTATTTGTCTTTATTCACATGTACGAGTACTACAACATTGTATGTAGACATTGTGTTGGGACATCTATGTGGAACAGAAACAAGAGCATTTATTAGCCGAGACCAGTAATCGGCCAAATTATATGATAAGCTTTGGCCGGTTTGACTACAGAGACCCTTCTGGGCATGCCTTACCCAAGATGCTGGTAGCTCTACACCAGAATGTTTCTTCTTTTCTTCTGCAAATCATCTGCTAAAGCTGCTGCAACTCGGTCTTAACCAACGAGATCAGACTAGGAGTTTCAGCTTGTCCCACAGATATTTTATTGGATTGAAATCAGGATTTTGGACAGCCAATCGAACACTTGGACGTTCTGCTTCTCAAGCTGAAGGTGAAAAGCTCTTGCAGTATGGAAAGGTGCTCGATCTTCCTGAAGCAAACAGGGATCTGTAATGTAGTGCCACAGCGTTGGTAGTGAGAAATTGTTCAGTGCGTCTTCGGACCTAACGGTCGTTAAGCTGTAGGGCACCAGAACCAAAGAGTCGAGTCCTTCCTCTGCAGAAACAGCCTTATAGTATTAAAGATCCCCCTCCAAATTTGACTGTTGTGACAATGCAATCCGCCTGACAGCGTTCCCCGAGCAAACGCCACACCCATATACGTACATCGGAAAAAAGGGTAAGTCCTGCGGTTAGTCTCCTCTAACACCATCAACACACACACACACACACACGACCCTGTTTCACTCTTCTATTATCCATGAGCGGCGACCATGATCGCTGGACTCACCTTGTGACATTCCCGGAAGTGATGTACTGCTTGTGCACAATTGCCCGTGTTCTTACTTTTTGCGTTTCAATTCAATTTCGGTAATTAGAGGTATTTATATTTAACTTCTTACCTCTTCCGTGAGTTCGTGCAAGGGCTCTCTGGCTTCCAACATCTTCTTTGCTTCCTGTTCACAGAGTAGGATGCACATTAACATATTCCAAGAGATTTGCACATCCAAGGTATACTTGATGAGACTAATTTATTGCAGATCATTTTATATGAATTAGATAAAATACGCACACACATACACACACTGAATATTCCGTCGTTTGTCTTTCGGGTAATAAGTCTTAACATCAGTTTTCACATTCCGGCCTCTAACGTATCAGCTCTGCGGCCACTCCCATATTTTCCACGCGTCTTCATATGTCCGCCATTTTCTCACGTCTGCCGTTGCCCTCCTCCGCTGCACCCTCTGTCGGCGTAGTCCCAACATCCTCCGGCCACAAAGAATTGAGTTGTCTTTTCTAAGTCCAGCTCCAGAGGGTAAAGGTGTACTGGTCTTTTGATCAATGTTCCGTTAGACAGCCTCACAGCACATGAACGTACCACATGGGCTTGGCTAATGATACCGGTTTTCCACATCAGTTTAGGTAATCTTTCATCTCTTATATGAACTATGGAATCCTTTTTCACTTCTAAACCCCTTTTGGCAATTTTCAACTGGTGTGCTGATTTCAATTCCAGAAGATATTCTTGTCGCCATCTTCTCCACAGTCTCCCCATAACTAGTGCTCTGTGTTTGTGTTTCCTTGTAAGGTCACTCCCTTTCGATTCCTCAGAACTTGTTTTCTCATCAGGAATTGTTGTCAATCTTCTTCCAATTAAGAAATGTCCTGGTGATAGTGATTCTAGCTCTCCTGGTTCGCTATATACAAATGTCAAACGACGAGAATTCAGGATCGCTTCAACTTCAGCAAGAGTAGTTTCCAATTCTTCATATGTTAAAGAAGCTTTTCCCAGTATTCCTTTTAGGCATGTGTTGATCCAGAGAACGAGCCTCATCCAAAAAGCAGCCCAATATGCAGCTTTTTAAAAAATGTACTTCCATCTTATTCCGGTTTCTCCATAAAACCTTAAATTTTCTGGATCGGTAACCATGCTCCACAGTTTGGTTAAATCTCGGTTTACCTTTTTAAATGTTTTCGCGTTATCTGAGTAGAGTGTCTTACAAATACCTCTTCTTGCTAAAAATCTTCTAAATGCCAACAAAAAGTTGCAAGCTGTTAAATCAGATACCAATTCCCGATGCACAGCACGAGTAACCGCACAGGTGAATAAGGCGATCTAAACCTTCTTATTTTCATTCTTAGTGAATAATAGTCCTGCTAAGTCCACTCCACATATTTCAAAAGGAGAAACTTCCTTTAATCTGTCCGCTGGTAAGGGTGCCATATCTTGGTCGAAAGGTTTTGTTTTAAATTTCCAGCAGATGAAACAACTATGTATAATGCTTTTCACTCTTTGCCGTCCGCGTGTAGAATCCAGTACCTTTCTCTGATTTGTGCTAAAATCGTTTCTGCAACTCCACCATGTACTACCCTTATATGACTTAGCTTAATTAACAGGTCTGACAAAAAGCTATTGGTTGACAAAATAACCGGATGAACTTGGTCATAGTTTAAGCCTGCATTCTGTAGTCTTCTTCCAACTCTCATTATACCGTCTTCGTCCAGAAATGGATTAAATGCGTCGATTTTCGAATCGGAAGAAATGTCCTGTTCACTGTTCAAAGCATTTAATTCGTTTGGAAAATACTCTCTCTGGGATTTCTTAACCCAATAAATTTCCGTGGAGTTTAATTCTTCAACTGTCAGAACTCCTGTTCTTTTTGAGTCTTTATTTCGAACATCATGTATGACTCTTAGAATCCATGCTGTCACACGAAGAAACCTTTTAAATTCACTGTCTTTTCTGATATCAAAAATAGAGGTCTTCCGTTACACAGCTTACTTGAAGGGTCTCTTTATTCTTTCCTTTTCTTTCTTCCCTTGCACTGTCGTCTGTGGACAAATCAGCTTGTAGTTTTGGCCAAGATGTTTACTCTCTAATTTACCATTCTGGTCCATGCCACCAATGACTATTACCTTTCATGTGTTCAATCTTCTCACCTCTGGTGAGTAAATCTGCAGGATTTTCTTTTCCTGGACAGTATGTCCATGATAACGGATCGGACTTCCCTTGTATTTCTCTTATCCTATTTTGCACAAACGGCTTCTATTTTTAGGCATTTCCTTTTATCCAATGCAAACTGTACTGGAATCTGTCCAAAATTGCAAGGTTAAATCAAACTTCTGCTTCAGTTGCTTTTCAACAGATTCAGCTAGCCTAACTCCGATTAACGCCACCATCAATTCTAGGCTAGGTAAGGATAGTTTCTTTAAGGACGCTATTCTTGCCTTTGAAATCCCATTTATTGAGTTTATTTCATCTTTGGTTTCATATCTCAAGTATATCCCTGCACCATAAGCCTTTTGACTCGCATCTGTGAAACAATGCAACTTCATATTTCTCAATTCCCTTTCTTCGATGTCTCCAAAATAATATCTTGGTACGTTAACATTTTCCAGCTGTGATAACTCTGTGCACCAATCTTTACAATTTTTCTCCAGTTCTACGGACAATTCTGCATCCCATATTGCGCCCGATTTCCAAACATCTTGCAAAATAATTCTGCCTCTTATTGTAAATAGACTTACAAAAGCAATCGGGTCATATAGACGACTAACGGTCTTCAGAACTTCTCTTTTGCATACCTTGTCTTTTCTCTTACTCACATATGCAATCACTTCAGAAACGTCTATTCGTATAACAACCTTCTCTAGAGAGAAGATATTTATGGGATAGATCCCATAAATATCCCAAAACCTTATTGCTTGAAACGTATTGAATATCATTTTCTTCACGATTCCACAATTGTTGCAGAGATTCGCTGTTTGTTCTCCATTTTCTCATGTTGAAGTTCCCCTCATTCAAAATACATCTAACGTCTCTTGATAATATCATTGCATCATTTTCATCTGTTGCTCCTCCAATTAAATCATCCACATATAAACAATTCCTCAATAGCTTGCATGCATCCTCATATTGTTGTTTATATTCGTCTATGTGAATTCTTAGCGTTGCAGCCAGCATAAATGGGCTTGATTTCGCACCAAATATGACTCTAGCCATTCGTAGTATTCTTACTTTGAAGGAGTCACCGTCATCTACTTCCTCATCAATCCACAAAAATCTAACTGCATCTCGGTCTTCTTTGGCAAGAGCATTCTCTAAAAATGCCTGTTGAATGTCAGCTATAAAGGCTACCTTATTGATACGGAATCTCATCAAGAAATCCAGCACATCAGGATTCAGGTTTGGTCCTGCGAGTAAACAATCATTTAAAGCGATGATACATGAAATACTACGCGTAATTTAGTGGTATCCTTGTTTTCCCTGATTACAGCCTGATGTGGCATGTAATATATTACATTGCTGCTATCATCTTTTGTTTCCTCTGCATTTCCTTCTTTTAAATAACACTAATATGCAAGGTTGTGTTGTTTTGAAATGAATAAGTGTAACTAAATGGATTTCTTGCGCAGATTCCGAAAATGACCTTCAAAATTTCGTATCACGTCAAGTTTTTTCACAAATAACGGAAATGTGAAAATTAAAAAAACGTTATGTTTTAATGGCATAGTTATATGGCAACGTTTGTAACGTGTAAAAATGTTCTCTGGAGGGGCGGAATGATTGTTTAAGGAATAGATAAACATAAATATATAGCTGATAATGGAAATGTAACTGCTTTATAGTTATGACGTCACGATTTGCGCCACTCACAAAGGCGGATCATGAGAGAATGCTATCTTGGCACGGCAGTATGACTCATACCAGACGCCACTGCTCCCTTCTTTCTATTGGTCACATGTGGCGCCATTCGGGGCAGATCTTGTTACATTAGTCAGTGCAAAGAAGGGACTGGTCCCGTTCGGTTGTTTCTTTGTGTCGTGTGCAATGGCTTCACGTGGTTGTGTAAATCATCCAGACATATTTTGCTACATATGTGGCTGTTATGCGACAGGAAAAAAACAGAGGCAAAATATTACGCCTTTCGTGAAAAATGCTTATTACAGACACCGATTCAGACGGTGATACAAGTGATGAGATGTACCAACCGGACACCATGGAGGATGAAACCCCAGTGCCGTTTACCCAGCATGAACTGAATGATTTGGTTCGTGATCTGAATTTACCTAAAGACGCAGCAGAGCTTTTAGGATCACGACTTCAGGAAAAGAATTTACTGTGTCCTAATACGAGATTCTCCTGGTACAGACACCGAGAAGTAGAATTGGTTCCGTTTTTTGCTGAGGAAGATGGTTTGGTATATTGTCGAGACATTCCAGCAGTCATGAAATACTTCAACATTAATTTCAATTCAGGACAGTGGAGGTTGTTCATAGATGCCAGCAAATCCAGTTTGAAAGGTGTTTTATTACACAATACTAACATCCATCCATCGAGAACCTTAAATTACTGCTGGAAAGTGTGCAGTACAAGTTTCATGAATGGTCTTTGTGCGGGGATTTCAAGGTGATTGGAATATTGCTCTGCCAACAAGCAGGCTACACCAAATTTCCTTGCTTTTTGTGTGAATGGGACTCCAGAGCAAGGACGAAACATTGGGTTCGGCAGCAGTGGCCAGTCAAAAGTACATTCACACCTGGCGAAAAAAACATTGTTTCACTTCCACTGGTTGATCCCTCGAAAATACTGTTGCCACCTTTACACATCAAACTTGGCTTAATGATGCAATTCGTGACAGCTTTAAGCAGGGACAGTAAATGCTTTTAGTATCTTGGTGGTAAGGTTTCATCAATCACGTCTGAAAAAATTAAAGCTGGCATTTTCATAGGCCCTCAAATACGAAAATTAATGGAAGACAACATATTCGAGGAAACCATGAGTGAGTGCGAATTGCGAGCATGGACTGCATTCCGAAATGTGGTACACAACTTTTTGGGGAACACGAAGACTTCAAATTGCACCACTTTAGTCGAGGACATGCTGGAATCCTATGAACTGCTTGGTTGCAACATGAGCGTCAAAGTTCACTTTCTTCATGCTCATCTAAATTACTTTCCTAACAAAATTGGTGATTTTTCGGAAGAACATGGCGAGCGCTTCCATCAGGATATAAAAGTAATGGAAAAGAGATACCAAGGAAAGTGGACTGTACATATGACGGCCGACTATTGTTGGATGTTGAACAGAGACTGTACGGACGCACACCGAAGACAATCCAAAAAGAGGAAGTTTGAAGGGGAGCCCAGTGGCGAATGTTAGGTATGTTTGCTTTTGATTATATATTTATGTTTATCTATTCCTTAACCAATCATTCCGCCCCTCCAGAGAACATTTTCACACGTTACAAACGTTGTCATATAGCAATGTCATTAAAAAATAACGTTTTTCTTAATTTTCACATTTCCATCATTTGCGAAAAAACCTGACGTGATACAGAATTTTGAAGGTCATTTTCGGAATCTGCGCAAAAAATCCATTCAGATACACCTATTCATTTAAAAACAACAGAACAAAATTGAAAAATCGCAGATCAGTCTAGTTTTTGATAACCTTCTTATATTCTTCGTGAAATTGAGGTTCCTTATTGAATTTCCGAACAAGCGATCTCAGTCGTTTTTCAGCCAGGTTGTAATTATCCTTCAATTCTTCTATTTGTTGATTCCACGGAAACCGTACCACGTACCTATCATCTTCTATTTTCAGATTTTCGTGAAATTCCTCGAAAATTCGATTACCTTCTCTGTTTTATTAGTTTGGTCACTATTTTCCCGTATTCCTAGCGTTTCAAGATCTCCAAAGTTCTTCAACATTTCGTTTATTTCATAGTCAGTAGTACTTATGTTCGTACTGGTCGCACTTTTCATAACATTAATCACAGACTGTGACGCCAACGCATTTGACAGCGCCGAGGTGCCATTAAATGTCCACCCAAAAATAGTTTGTGAAGCGACCAAGGATGGCGTTATCCTACGCACTCTTCCGCTTACAACCTTCCAATAATAGTCAGCTCCGATTAAAACCGATAATTCTGTGTTGTTACATTTTCCCGCTCCATCTGCTAACAACATTTCTTCTTTTTCACAATAACTTCGTATTTCTTTCCCTGGTGTACTTATTAAAGCTCCGCTGATGTTATTTATTTCTAACGTTTCCATCTCAATTTTACGTATAGTTCTTGCATCTTTTAAAACCCAGCAAACTCTTTTTATTTTCTCTGTTACTGGTGAATTCGCGGCAAATGAAAATATTGTTAATTGTTCTTCTCCTGTCATCTTTAACTTTAGCTCTTTAGAAACAGTTTTCATAACAAATGTTCGCTGTGAGCCTCCGTCAACCAAAATTCGCACGCTACGATTTTTATCCTTTCCCACTGCATTTAGGGTCATCGTCTGTAACAGAATGCCGTTCTTTTGCTGATCTGTTTGTGATGCGTGTTTTACGGCTGTTGCTGCGTTTTCTTTTTCTGCATCACACATGAATGTATGGTGTTTTTGATGACAAAGTTGATACCGATCTTTTGATAAACATAACTTTGCCAAGTGATGTTTTTGAAACAATTAAAACATCTTCCTGGTCGCAATAAATTGCGTCTTTTTGCCTCTGTTGTTAAAGGACATCTGTCTAAATCATGATCCGATGAACAAAATAAACAACTTCTTCTAACACAATATTCGTTATTTCTTTGAACGCTGACAGCAGTCCTTCTGTCTTCAACGCGTTTTCATAGGACTCTGGGTTATTATCTACAGTAGCATTCAGTTCGGCGGCCGAAGGAAACGTATTTTTCTTCATGAATTCTTTTGCGCGCGTGTGATCAGATGTGATGGGCGTATTGTTTACTGTCTTAGCACTCTGAGAAAGATTTGGTTTTAATTCTGTGTTTCCGCAAATCGCCTGGGACCGCTCACGACTTTCAATTTTTTTTCTTATAAATTCCATAACCTCTTCTATATTCCAAATCTCATCAGCTTCCCGACGTTTGTTGAATTCTAGTACTAATTCACCGGGAATTAATTTCAATATCACGGGACACAACAAACTTCCATAAGTGTCGGAGATTACTCCCAGCGATTCAAGGCTTCTTAATTGGACTTCGCAATTGTCATACAACTTCCGCAGACCAAAGGTGTCTGTTAACCTCTTAACAGGTGGTAGAGACAGTAATTTATTCATATGTGAACTTATAGCAACATCCTTTTTTCCTAACCTATCCTTCAAAATTTTTATTGCCTTGTCATAATTTGCTTCCGTGATAGGTAATCCAGATATTGCAATAGCAGCTGTTACGCCCAAATAATACTTCAAGTAACTAAACTTGTTCAAATTATTTAAACCCTCATTTGAGTGTATGGTCGTATCAAACTGTCCCCGAAATTCCAAAAAATGTGATGGATCTCAGTAGAATTTTGCAAACTCTAATTTCAGTAATCTTATCGCTGCTCCGGGTATATTATTTGACCGTGATGGTCTATTCTCTGTTTTGTTCGTGCCGCTTTCTTCAGTGTTTTTGATCATTGTTAAACAGCGCTGCGCTTTGGTTTTCCATACAGCACGTTTTTGTAGTATTCCTCACTAGCACAATAATCGTCTAGTTATTCTTCTACAGGAATAACTTGCTCAATTTGTTCATCAACAGAAAGCAAAATATCTTCTTTAATCAATAACTGAGCTAAATTATTCTTGATACCTTCCCTTTCAACGGGATCCTCTTTTAGAGCTTCCTTTAGTTTATTAATGACAATGGTTGTTAATCTGCGGTAAACCGCTCTTTTCTTCTTTTATTTATCTAAATCCTCCGCCATTACTTGTTTTAAACAATTTTAGTTCCAACACTTCAAATTCAATACAGTGTGAAAATATTGAAATATTGCCTTTAGTCTATATTTCTTCTGCAAATCATCTGCTGAAGCTGCTGCATCTTGGTCTGAACCACCGAAATCGGACTAGGAGTTTCACCTCGTCCCACAGATATTTTATTGGATTGAAATCGGGATTTTGGACAGGCAAATCCAGCACTTGGACGTTCTGCTTCTCAACCTGAAAGTGAAAAGATCTTACAGTATGGCAAGGTGCTCGATCTTGCTGAAGCAAGCAGGGATCTGTAATGTACTGCCACAGCGTAGGTAGTGAGAAATTGTTCAGTGCGTCTTCGGACCTAACGGTCGTTAAGCTGTAAGGCACCAGAACCAAAGGGTCGAGTCCTTCCTCTGCAGAAACAGCCTCATACTATTAAAGATCCCCCTCCAAATTTGACTATTGTGATAATGCAATCCGCCTGACATCGTTCCCCGAGCAAACGTCACACCCATATACGTACATCGGAAAAAAGTGTAAGTACTGCGGTTAGTCCCCTCTAACACCATCAACACACACACACACACACGACCCTGTTTCACTCTTCTATTATTTATCCATGAGCGGCGACCAGGTATCGCTGGACTCACCTCGTGACATTCCCGGAAGTGATGTACCGATTGTGCACAATGCCCTTGTTCTTACATTTCGCGTTTTAATTCAATTTCGGTAATTAGAGGTATTTATATTCAACTTCTTACTTCTTCCGTGAGTCCGTGCACCGGCTCTCTTGCTTCCAACATCTTCTTTGCTTCCTGTTCACAGAGTAGGATGCACATTAACATATTCCAAGAGATTTGCCCATCCAAGGTATACTTGATGAGACTAATTTATTGCAGACCGTTTTATATGAATTAGATAAAATACATACACACACATACACACACTAAATATTTCTTCGTTTTTCTTTCGCGTTATAAGTCTTAACATCAGTTTTCACATTGCGGCATCTGCCGTATCATCTCTGCGGCCTTTCCCATATTTCCCACGCGTCTTCACATGTCCGCCATTTTCTCACGTCTGCCGTTGGCCTCCTGCGCTGCGCCCTCTGTCGGCGTAGTCTCAGCAGCCCTAACATGGCGACAGTAGACATAGAATTCCCAATCGACGGAACTGGTGCAAATAGCAGTTCCAGTGGCTTGTGAGAAGTCGCCGGCCAAGTCTGTATCAGAAAGCATGAATGATTTCTTCACATTCCGCAGTAAGATCCGTTTAACATGATTACTAAGTTTGTGCGTCCTCCTAGAGTGTGATCCTCTGTTATGGCACCACCTGATTTCCATCGATGAAGAACATCAGCGACAATGCATTTTCGGAGTCCCAGAGGGCGATAATGCTATACACAGATTGATTACTCAGTTGGCATCAAGCAACCATGGCCCTTTCAAAGTTCGTCAGTTCAACTCCACAAGATACAATCGCTTCCAGTGTGGTCTGCCAGATATGCCAACGCTCCACTTTATGTCCCGCCCCCGACACACCTCATGGGGCCGCATTTGGTTCTGAAAATGAACATTTTTGCATATGCAGAGGAGTCCGAATGCTTCCGTGTACATATTGCATTCTTTCGTACCTCCGCTACTGCTAAGTATACAGAGTCATCAAGCAATTCACGATAGCGGGAATAAGTCAAACTTTTTCCACATGCACCAAGGGTCTAAGTTTCTTCCACGTAAACATGTCTCACATATACAACCGCCTCTACTGCTCTGCATATTTTAATATCATTAATAACATCTAAGAAAATGTAAGTGCAAAGGTTCGACTTTATAGAATACAGCACATACAAAAATTGGAAAGGGAGAGTATAACGTATAACCTTTTGCCACTGGTGAAACAAGAATCCATGGCTTTCTGCTCCTGAGTGGCTGTCCTACAAACTGAACTATGCCGACCGGCTTATTGCTGCTTTACTGTCGATTTGACTCGTCAGTCACTTTAGTAATACGTCATCTAAGCCATGTATTGTAGTCATGTCTAGTAGAACATTCATAATCTTCCCCCTGAGAAACGAGGGGGCACGAAATCGCAAGTTTCTGGTCAGCGGATGACCGTGCACGAGAGACCATCTCATCGTACAATAGAATTAATTTCGTCTGTTGTGTGGAAGTCTCCTCACACAGATGCCCAAAAGACAATCTCATCGTACAATAAAATTAATTTCGTGTATTGTGTGGAAGTCTCCTCACACATATGCCCGAAAGACCATCTCATCGTACAATAAAATTAATTTTCGTGTGTTGTGTGGAAGTCTCATCACACATATGCCCAAAATACCATCTCATCGTGCAATAAAATTAATTTTCGTTTGTTGTGTGGAAGTCTCATCACACATATGCCCGAAAATACCATCTCATTGTAAAATAGAATTATTTTCGTTTGTTGTGTGGAAGTCTCATCACACATATGCCCGAAAGACCATCTCATCGTACAATAAAATTAATTTCGTGTGTTGTGTGGAAGTCTCATCACACATATGCCCGAAAGACCATCTCATCGTACAATAAAATTAATTTCGTGTGTTGTGTGGAAGTCTCATTACACATATGCCCAAAAGACCGTCTCATTGTTCAATAAAATTATTTTCGTGTGCTGTGTGAAAGTCTCATTACACATATGCCCAAAAGACCATCTCATCGTACAATAAAATTAATTTCGTGTGTTGTGTGAAAGTCTCATTACACATATGCCCGAAAGACCATCTCATCGTACAATAAAATTAATTTTCGTGTGTTGTGTGGAAGTCTCCTCACACATATGCCCGAAAGACCATCTCATCGTACAATAAAATTATTTTCGGGTGTTGTGTGGAAGTCTCATTACACATATGCCCAAAATACCATCTCATTGTAAAATAGAATTAATTTCGTTTGTTGTGTGGAAGTCTCATCACACATATGCCCGAAAGACCGTCTCATCGTACAATAAAATTATTTTCGTGTGTTGTGTGGAAGTCTCCTCACACATATGCCCGAAAGACCATCTCATCGTACAATAAAATTATTTCGTGTGCTGTGTGGAAGTCTCATTACACATATGCCCAAAAGACCATCTCATTGTACAATAGAATTGATTTCGTGTGTTGTGTGAAAGTCTCCTCACACATATGCCCGAAAGACCATCTCATCGTACAATAAAATTAATTTTCGTGTGTTGTGTGAAAGTCTCATTACACATATGCCCAAAAGACCATCTCATCGTACAATAAAATTATTTTCGTGTGTTGTGTGGAAGTCTCCTCACACATATGCCCGAAAGACCATCTCATCGTACAATAAAATTATTTTCGGGTGTTGTGTGGAAGTCTCATTACACATATGCCCAAAATACCATCTCATTGTAAAATAGAATTAATTTCGTTTGTTGTGTGGAAGTCTCATCACACATATGCCCGAAAGACCGTCTCATCGTACAATAAAATTATTTTCGTATGTTGTGTGGAAGTCTCATTACACATATGCCCAAAAGACCATCTCATTGTACAATAGAATTGATTTCTTGTGTTGTGTGAAAGTCTCCTCACACATATGCCCGAAAGACCATCTCATCGTACAATAAAATTATTTTCGGGTGTTGTGTGGAAGTCTCATTACACATATGCCCAAAATACCATCTCATTGTAAAATATAATTAATTTCGTTGGTTGTGTGGAAGTCTCCTCACACGTATGCCCGAAAGACCATCTCATCGTACAATAAAATTATTTTCGGGTGTTGTGTGGAAGTCTCTTTACACATATGCCCAAAAGGCCATCTTTGTAAAATAGAATTAGTTTTGTGTGTTGTGTGGAAGTTTCATGACACAAAAGGTTTTGGAACCTAGGGCCAGAAGATTCGCTATCGTTCGGATGTCAATATACGGCAGCCTTTTGCCTCTCGTGGTTTCGAATCTGCGCCTTGCTAATCCAGAGCAGCTGTTTCCTCACTATTGCTGCTTTGTTGCCGATTTGACTACTGTGTCACCTCAGTAGTATACGTCCTCTGCGTCATGTTCGTAGAACATTGCAAGTAATACAAGGGGATACTCTGTCTCCCAAGTTTTTAAGTGCCACATTGTAGAATGATTTTTTTTGCTGAAGGTTTAACGACCACCGTGAGCAACTCGATGAGCTATAAGCAGTCGCTGCTCGTCCGTAATGTAAGGCCACTGTTTATAGGGAAGGGAAAAAGCCAATGCCGTAAGATAAACACAGCATTCATGCTTCACCGAGATTCGAGTCCCAACTATCTGAGACGAATGGTCAGAAGCCAACTCTTAGACCACTGCGCCAACACGGCTGCCAGAAAGTTTTTTAATCGTTGAAATGGAAAGACCAGAGGATAAAAATTAATGGAAACTATTTACCTAATATTCGTTTTGCTGATGACATACTTGATTTTACAGATACACACTCAGAGTTGCGGAGAGTGGTCCAGGAACTTTCTAACAAGAGTGAAGAAGTGTGCTTAAAAATGAACTTGCAGGAAACAAAATTGATGTACAAGTACTGAAGATTTATCGACTGATCGAGCAGTTCAAGAAGTAACAGATGCACACCTATATTTGCCTTGGACAACAGATATCAAGGAAGGGCCACAATGAAGATGAAATTAATAGTGGTCTAAAACTTGGTTGGAGAGCAAATGGAAGATACAGTACGATTTTCAAAAGCAATGAACCATCATGTCTTAAAGGAAAAGAGTTTAATCAATTCATCTTTCCAGTTTTTACTTACAGATCAAAGACATGAACTTTAGCAACAAGAAAAAACAACATCCAGAGGCTGCAAACTACTGAAAGCGGCTTGGAGAGATGCATGCTTGGTATATCCAGCCAGGAAAGGAAGAGGATTTCATTAATCAGGAAAATGACGTCAATTAATGATATCATGATCAGTGTAAAATCCCTGAAATGCCGATAGGCTGGACACATTGATAGAACTGACTACCGTTGGTAACTGAAACCATGATCATCATTGTCAACCATTATCAATCCACTGCTGGACGAAGGTCTCCCCAAATTTCTTCCACAACGATCTGTCTTGTGCTAGTCTCCTCCATGTTATTCCCGCATACTTTCGAATTTCACCCACCCATCTCCCATGTGGTCTTCTTCTGGGTCTTTTTCTGTCCTTTGGAATCCAGTCTAAAATTTCGACTGTCCATCGATGGTCTGTCCTTCTGGCAACATGTCCTGCCCATTGCCATTTCAGGGATTTTACTCTGATCATGATGCCTTCCACTCTTGTCATTTTTCTGATCCACGAGTTCCTCTTCTTATCTCTCCTGGCTACACCAAGCATGCACCTCTCCATGCTACTTTGAGTTGTCTGCAGTCTTTCTATGTCTCTTTTAGTTAAGGTTCCCATCTGTGCACCACACGTAAGCACTGGAAGGATGCATTGATCAAACACTTTTCTTTTAAGACATAATGGCATATTGCTCTTGAAAATTATACTGTTTCTTCCAAAAGCTCTCCAGGTAAGTTTTATACGCCTATTAATTTCTTCATCAATGTGACCCTCACTTGATGTCTGCTGTGCAAGATAAATGTAGGTATTGGTTATCTCCAGCTTTTCCCCATCAATCGATAAATCTTCATTTCTTGTAAAAGCATTGTACATCACTTTGGTCTTCTGCAAGTTCATTTTTAATCCCACTTCGTTACTCTTGTCAGCAAGTTCCTGGATCATACTCTGCAGCTCTGATGGGGTAGTTGCAAAAATAACTACGTCATCAGCAAAATGAAGGGGAGTTAGATAATCTCCATTAATCTTTATACCTTTCCTTTGTTTTCACAGTTCAGTGATTGAAAAACGTTTTCCAAAGTGGCATTAAAGAGTTTGGGAGATATGGTGTCGCCTTGTCTCACTCCTTTTTCAATTTTTATAATTTTATTTTTATAACTGAAATAGTAAACTATATTTCATGGGACAGGAGAAGACTACTGGGGAGATGGGAGAATGAAACTCTAAAGCTTGTCGGAGCGACGTGGAAGACACTTGCTCATGACAGAAAGTTGCTGAAGATACTTGGTGGCGTCCCGATGGCTCTGTGGTTTAAGCGCCGGCTTCTGACCTTTCATCCGAGATGAGTCCGGGTTCAGATTCCGGTGTGGCATCGTTATTGTCTGTGTGTTACGGCGTTGACTCTGTCCCTTTCCGGAAACAAGTGACCGTAAATCAGGAAAGGGTGAATAGCCCATCGAGTCGTTTACGGTGGTTGTTATGACTTCCTTTTCTTTTTCTAGGAAAAAAGAAACTGGGGAATATTTTTCGGCATTGAACTAATGATGATTACGCATTAGAAACTCCTCCAAGTAAAATTGGAAATACATTAAAGAATCTTTTTGAAATCAAAATATTACATTTAAAGCAAATTTCCGTCTTTTTCTTGTTGCTATGTGAACTGTCTGTATTAGCTGTGTTTCTTCAAATTGCATTATCATTGTTACTACGAAGCGTTCTTGCCAACAACATCATAAATATGAACCGAAAGAAATAAAAATCATAAATATGAATTCCGTGGTCTTATTGGATGATATGTGATGCCCACATCTACAATTTTTTCTAAAGCAAATTGCACGAAAACTGCCGCTGTGAGTTATTACTTAAGTACTGCAATTGATGATAAGCACACACCAACAGCAATCGTGATGACGGAGGAGCCTTAATTAACTGCCTTGCCGCGTGTCATATTATTGATTCGCTGCTCTATTTCGCCTTCGCATTGCAAGGGAAATGTTGCTCGAAGGAGAAGGGAACAGCAAACTTACAAAGACTTCCAGACTTGAGACATTTCAAAGGGAATGTTGTCAGTGACAGGTGTTGTCTAAAATTAGAACCACACAACACAGCTTTCCTTAAATACACTTCAGATGCAAGAGTTAAATCAACACTTACGAGATGACACGGTTTTATTTTTGTGATATTTGTTGCTTGTTTCTTATTGATGTACTGATTTCAAAACTGATGCTCAGAATTGTTCACCACATACAGTTTCCTCACAAAGTGAAATCATTTAATCATCAGTTAAAACATTTAATCGTTTAATCACCAGTTTTTCCTCTCTATTTTCTTCTTTACATGCTTCTTATTAATGTGCTGATTTCAAAATTGATGCTCAGAATTGTTCACCACATACGGTTTCCTCACAAAGTGAAATCATTGAATCATCAGTTAAAACATTTAATCATTTAATCACCAGTTTTTCCTCTCTATTTTCTTCTTTACATGCTTCTTATTAATGTGCTGATTTCAAAATTGATGCTCAGAATTGTTCACCACATACAGTTTCCTCACAAAGTGAAATCATTGAATCATCAGTTAAAACAGTTAATCATTTAATCACCAGTTTTTCCTCTCTATTTTCTTCTTTACATGCTTCTTATTAATGTGCTGATTTCAAAATTGATGCTCAGAATTGTTCACCACATACAGTTTCCTCACAAAGTGAAATCATTGAATCATCAGTTAAAACAGTTAATCATTTAATCACCAGTTTTTCCTCTCTATTTTCTTCTTTACATGCTTCTTATTAATGTGCTGATTTCAAAATTGATGCTCAGAATTGTTCACCACATACAGTTTCCTCACAAAGTGAAATCATTGAATCATCAGTTAAAACATTTAATCATTTAATCACCAGTTTTTCCTCTCTATTTTCTTCTTTACATGCTTCTTATTAATGTGCTGATTTCAAAATTGATGCTCAGAATTGTTCACCACATACAGTTTCCTCACAAAGTGAAATCATTGAATCATCAGTTAAAACAGTTAATCATTTAATCACCAGTTTTTCCTCTCTATTTTCTTCTTTACATGCTTCTTATTAATGTGCTGATTTCAAAATTGATGCTCAGAATTGTTCACCACATACAGTTTCCTCACAAAGTGAAATCATTTAATCATCAGTTAAAACAGTTAATCATTTAATCACCAGTTTTTCCTCTCTATTTTCTTCTTTACATGCTTCTTATTAATGTGCTGATTTCAAAATTGATGCTCAGAATTGTTCACCACATACAGTTTCCTCACAAAGTGAAATCATTGAATCATCAGTTAAAACAGTTAATCATTTAATCACCAGTTTTTCCTCTCTATTTTCTTCTTTACATGCTTCTTATTAATGTGCTGATTTCAAAATTGATGCTCAGAATTGTTCACCACATACAGTTTCCTCACAAAGTGAAATCATTTAATCATCAGTTAAAACAGTTAATCATTTAATCACCAGTTTTTTCTCGCCATTTTCTTCTTTACATGCTTCTTATTAATGTGCTGATTTCAAAATTGATGCTCAGAATTGTTCACCACATACAGTTTCCTCACAAAGTGAAATCATTTAATCATCAGTTAAAACATTTAATCGTTTAACCACCGGGTTTTCCTCTCTATTTGCTTCTTTGCATGCTTTACACAGTTCGGCATTTTTTAAATGAAAAAAAAAACTGAAAAAAACTGGAAAACTTACGTAAGCGTGTTTTATTCGAAGTACATTCAAACTGCGTTAATACTAAGTGTGGCATGATCAGCCAATGAAAGGAAGGATTTTCAGAGGTCATCTTTAGCTGATGTTCAGAGCTCTTTGTATGACTTCAGTGTCTTGAAAAACCTTTCCTTTTAAAGGCAGCTTTAATTTAGGTAATAGAAAGTAGTCAGACGGTGAAAAATCTCGAGAATAGGGTGGATGGTTGAGTAAACATACTAGCTTTCTTGTCAGAAATTGTTGTACACTTGCTGCTGTGTGTGCGGGTGGGTTATCGTGAAGAAAGAACCATGGCCTGGTTTTGTACTGAGACCTGACACGAGCAATCCTCCTCCACAGTCGTTTCGAAATGGATGTGTAAGCACTACCAGTGACAGTTGATCCTTCAGGAATGGACTTGTGATGCAGAATTCCCTTACTATTGGGAAACATTACAAGCATTGTCTGGATGTTTGACTTCTGTGACCTGATCTTTCCTTTGGGTGACTGTGGCGACTTCCACTGAGCACTCTGTCGCTTTGAGTGACTGTGGCGACTTCCACTGAGCACTCTGTCGCTTTGGGTGACTGTGGCGACTTCCACTGAGCACTCTGTTGCTTTGGGGGACTGTGGCGACTTCCACGGAGCACTGTCGCTTTGGGGGACTGTGGCGACTTCCACTGAGCACGCTGTCGCTTTGTGGGACTGTGGCGACTTCCGCTGAGCACTCCGTCGCTTTGGGGGACTGTGGCGACATCCACTGAGCACTCTGTCGCTTTGGGGGACTGTGGCGACTTCCACTGAGCACTCTGTCACTTTGGGTAACTGTGGCGACTTCCACTGAACACTCTGTTGCTTTGGGTGACTGTGGCGACTTCCACTGAGCACTCTGTCGCTTTGGGGGACTGTGGCGACTTCCACTGAGCACTCTGTCGCTTTGGATGACTGTAACGACTTCCACTGAGCATTCTGTCGCTTTGGGGGACTGTGGCGACTTCCACTGAGCACTCTGTTGCTTTGGGTGACTGTGGCGACTTCCACTGAGCACTCTGTTGCTTTGGGGGACTGTGGTGACTTCCACTGAGCACTCTGTCGCTTTGAGTGACTGTGGCGACTTCCACTGAGCACTCTGACGCTTCGTTTCAGAATCATAACGAAAACACCATGTCTCGTCACATGCCACAACGCTTCGGATAACATTTTGAGTTGTTTGTACAGTCTTTAGGGTGTCTTTCTCGTACTCCACTCATACATGTTCCTGGTCGTCTGGCAAAGGATGAGCTCGCATTCCAGAATCCTCAAGGTCACACGACGATCACTTTTTATCCTTTCGCGAACTTTCTCAATGAGTTCAGACGTGCGCACTAAAGTCAGGTGTCGGGGCATTTCGTCTTTTACCAAATCCTTCCGCCCATCCTTCAAACGTGCGTATCATTGAAATATTTATGCACGAGATAGGAAATTATTCCTAAATTAATTCTGTCTCAGGTACAATTTTACCAATTTTCAAACGGAATCGGTTATTTGCTCGCTGCTCCATGACAGAGCGGTGGCAATGTTTTTCCACCGAATGACGTCGCGCAGAGCGTAAATAATAATCTGGGCAATTCTCATGCAAACGGTGTTGCCACTGCATAGCTGAAAAATGACTTATCAAAAAAACTATATCCGACCCAAGTGTTTTACCTTTTTTTTTTTTTTTAAGTACTAGGGGCTACGCCACTAGGCTCGCTACGCTCGTTTCCAGAGTAGCGCTAGGACCCTGCAGCCCGATCTCCAAGTACATCACATGAAATAAAAACTGGAAAATTCATATAAATTTAAATTTTTATTGCATCTCTGAGCAAATAAGGCTTTTTATTCCGAAATTTTCGAATTTTTTTTACTGCCGTTAATTTTTGGAAGGTCGGACTTTTGTCGTTTGAACTTATAACACTTACTAAATTTGCCACTAAGGAAAACAAAAGCGGTCCAAAAAGCATTTCCGTAAACCGTAAGCTGCTATGCTAAACCGTTAAGGTGGACGTCAAGTAATTTTGCTTCCTATACTTCCAATGGAAAAACTTTTGTACGCATTTCCTTCACAATTATTGTGTTCCCAAGGATGAAAATTTGAACATCGATTAAAATAACTTCATATTATAATTTGGAATACTTAATATTTTCTAAAACATAACCATAATTATATTAAGAATCAATAACTTCTCCTTTGGTGGTGTTGGAACCAGAAAAAAAATGGCGCGACCTGTACTTTAATGACGTCAGTAGACAAACAAATGTTGGATTGCATAATTATGGTTATGTTTTAGAAAATATTAAGTATTCCAAGTTATAAAATGAAGCTATTTTAGTCGATGTTCAAATTTTCATCCTTGAAAACGCATTAATTGTCAAGAAAATGTGTACACAAGTTTTTCCATTGGAAGTATAGGAAGCAAAATTACTGGACGTCCACCTTAAACAACTGAGATAGCTTTACCAACAAAACATATGCATAACAAATTATCTGCGTCACCATGGCAGCAGGTCACGAGACCAGAACGTTCCTCTGTGGTTATCGTTATGATAGACAAGCCGTTCGTTTCTTTGCTTTGCGTCTTTAAAAAATGCTTAAAAATCAGAAAATGACTTTTTCTTATTTTATTTTTTTTGTAAAAAAGGGACGATAGTTGTAAGTTTATGCTGGTAAAATTACAATGCGTTATAATTTATAGTTTGCCATATATCAGTTTCTTAAATGGATCCCATCGCAAAATAGAGAATTTTGTGAAATTTAGAAATTTAATTTCTCGTAAACTAAATCGAAATTAAAAAAAAAGGGCGACGAGGTGCAAAAATTCGGTCATGGCATTACTTGCCTATACAAAATTTCGTGGTTTTGTTGCTGTTAGTGTGTTCGGAACGCGACCTGGTAGCACTTTTTTGCTTACCTTAACTTTGAAATACAATAGCTTTTGAAGTATCGCTAGAATCGAGAAACGGTTTATTTCAGCGTGTTCTCCAAACAATTCTCTACAAACGATGTGCATTTCATATTTTTGTGTTCAATACGTATTGCGCTGCGAGCTAGGAAAGGAAGAGAGTCGCGAAATTTCTAAAACAGCGGCAGTTACATTTTTTTAGAATAGAGAGAAATAAATCAGTCTCGTTACTTAATTGCCGCATGGTGTACAAGTTACTGATTCTGTCTCATTGCGTACAAGATAATGTTGCTATTTAAATTTATTGTGTAACAGATTTGAACATGAATCTAGTAAAACTTCGGAAGGCGAGAAAGAAATACACTTAGGAAGGGGAGTTAACATGTCAGCGAAATGCATTGCTTGGCACTGAAGTTTCCCTATACAGAAAGAGTTCGCATCGTTATGCAAATTACATAATAGATGCGTACAGATAAGTGGGATGTGCAAATCATTCGCGTATGCAACTAATCGTGGGAGATGTACGAGAGATAAAATGGCGCACACAGACTGTCGAAGCTATGCCGTGTGCAAGTTATGTCAGTGGCGGTTAACCTCACCACTGACATAAAAATTGGCCTCGTCACTGGATAAAATGTATAACGAAGTAAATTTCTCCGTCATTTTTATCCGCGCCAGGATTCGAACCCGGGTCCCCTCATTCCGGAATAAGTTGCTCTACCAACTGAGCTACGCGGACGTTTATTCCGGTTCTTATCTGTCTTTATGTCGTGTGCGTCCTGCTGGCAGGTACGTCACATCTCCCCCCACGAAAGAGGGCCGGGGGCATGGCCCACGGGTCAGCCGTGACCATGAATCGTTGCAGGCAGCCATCCACTGAAGAACGTGCACTTGAGAACTCCCAGTCAATCTGGTGTGTGGAATGCAACGTCACACACATTTATTTTTCGAAGCGCTGGAGAAGGGATTCTCTGATTTTTCCTATCTCGCGGTGTGGAAATAACATCACACCATTGCGAGATTTTGAACGGTCGGGTCATCCGGATAGTTCGGGCGCCATTATAACGAAGTAAATTTCTCCGTCATTTTTGGTCTACGCCAGGATTCGAACCCGGAGCTCCTCATTCCGGAATAAGTCACTCTACCAATTGAGCTGCGCGGACGTTTTGTTCTGACTACTATCTGCCTTTATGTCGTGTGTGTCCTGCTGGCAGGTACGTCACAAATGCCCTGTGCGAATGGGGGATCCCGTTGATGTTGGTCTAAAGCCCAGGTACAGAACTCAACACGTCTATCAGGGTCATCCTCTGAAAGTTGCTGCTGCATCTGGATCTTGAACGGATACCAGTGAGCGGTGTGAAGCATCCATAAATGGCTGACTGGCTGATATATTCTAATGCGAGACGTCGTGTGCTACTTTGTAGACCCTTTGCAAAGGATGCCAAGACCATTCATTGTTGAGGTTTCCTCGTCGGTAGCAGTTTTCGGCCGACCATTACGTGGCTTGTCGCCCACAGGCCCAGTTTCTCGGAATTTGGATATCAAGTATGCGAGAGTGCCGTGTGAAATTTGGTGGTCTTTCTGTGTGCCTGTTGTTGAAGTCCGCAACTATGATACGGTAGCTGTATTATGCAGATATTAGGATCACCCCAATCCTCTCCTCTCTCATGAATGCCGTCTTCAGTTCCCTGCAACAAACAATGGCTATTTCAACTGTTTGTGTTGATAACTTGTAAACCACAACACATACACAGTGCGTCAAAGAATTTTTAAAACTGGGTCTGTAAAATTAAATAGAAACAAGAAATTATAATTTGTTTTGGTTTGTTATTCAAAATAAGTCCCTCCGGCTTCAATACACTTGTTACAGCGTTTTAATAATGATTCGAATGCCTGTTCCAGTTCACTTTGCGGAATTGCCTCCAAAGCACGCGTCGAAGCTGTTTGTATGGTCGATATATCATTAAAAACACCCTTTTAACGTCATTTTACGTTTTGGGAACAAAGAAAATTCGCAGGGTGCTAAATCAGGCGAATGCGGTGGATGATTCAACACACCGACGTTATTTTTCGCAAAACATCTACGAACAAGAAGTGAGGTGTGACTGGGTGCATTATCGTGCAACAAACACCAACTGTTTTCATCTCGATATTCTGGACGAATGCGACGATTTCTGCCCATCAAACGCCTCAAAACATTTAAATAAAACTCACCAGTAATTGTTTGTCCACTTGGAACAAATTCTTTTTGGATAATACCCTTACTATCGAAGAATGTAATGAGCATTGTTTTGATTTTCGATAGAACTTTTCTTGTTTTTTTGGCTTGTGGGGAGTTTCTTGACTTCCATTCCGCATTTTCTCGCTTTGGTGTTAGGATCATATTGAAAACACCATAGTTTCATCACCAGTAACAATCAATTTTAAGAAGTTTGCATCATTTTCAGCGGCTGAAATGATGTCTCTGCAATGTGCACTTCTCCTTGATTTTTGTTCATTGGTTAACGTCATGGGACAAATTTAGCACAGACTTTTGTTTTGCCCAAATCTTCATGAAGGATGGTTCGAATCGTGTCTTTGTTGATGTTTAAAGACTCTTCCATCATTCTTAGTGATGCACATCGATTGTTTTCCACGAAATCGCACACTTTTTTCAATAATATCAGGTGTCCTAGATGAACTTGGTGTTCCGGTATGCTTATCATCTTCTAGCGTCTCTCTTCCGTCCACAAAACGTTTGTGCCACAGGAAAACATTTGATCTACTTAAACAAAACTCACCGTAAACTTTTTTCATCATTTGGTACGTTTCCGAGGCACTCTTACCAAGTTTTGCGTTAAATTTAATAACAGCCCTTTGTTCCATCTTAATAATTCAACATGAGAAAAATTTTACTTCTCTAATGAACGGTCGTTTCGTTTGAGTTACTTTAACAACTGCGCAGTACTTTTGGCAGAAAGCAAGCAGATGGTCACGGTTTATAACGCATTCGCGATTACACTGGTGGCGCCACCGTAGGCTGAAATCTAGCGCCAGTCTTAAAAATTCTTTGACGCAATATGTATGTCAAATCCGATCACTACAATCAGTTCCGAGAAAATGCTGGTCTTGTTTGATATGCAACATGACCGTCTTACCATTTGAAAAGTCTGACCTTGATCCAGCATCGGGGATTTGAAGGTGGCGTCCGTGTTTCGGAAATAGCCTAAAAGGTAGACTCCCTCACAGATTCTTTGCTGGGGTATTAAGATATTTCTTTTTCCCTCCCGTCTCTCAAATACGAGGGTGTCTTGTGACTTTTGACTCACCCTGTGTAGTCAAGTATTTCAGTTATCAACGGTAGTCAGTTCTAGCAATATGTCAAGCATATTGCCATTTCAGGGATTTCACATTTATCATGAGGTCATTAACTGACGCCATTTTCCTGATTCATGAAATCCTCCTCCTATCTTGTCTGGATATACCAAGCATGCATCTCTCCATGCTACTTTCAGTTTCTCTTCACAACAGTCGTGCAATGAGAATATTCCATATTCTACTGTTCTCACGGTTTGCAGGTATGCATGGATACCTTTTTAGCACTCGAATTATGATCTTCACTGTTTTGCGATATATGGTTTCTTCTTTTTGCTAAAGTGGCTCGAGTGCTTGACCTACTTTCGCGCTCCTAACTCGTGTTAAGACAACCATTCTTTCATAGCTTCACAAAATGTTTATCTTAATTTTAAGTAGCAGATTGTTTTGACGGACAGCTTATATAAATCAATATTTTATCTTTTCATATTTTCATGTACTACCATTCATTTAATATTTTACGCTGCCAATGATTTAGGTATATTTTTGCTCATTAGCATAATAAAGTACTATGAATTCAGTATTTTGCAGCCTCTGAATGTTTTTGTTTCTTGTTTCTAAGGTCCAAGTCTCTGATTCGTAACTAAACACTGGAAAGATGCATTGATTAAACTCTCTCTCCATGCGGTACCGAACAAAGCAACGGAGTATTGAGAGCTGCTACAGCATACGGAAGAAAGGCACACTTGCCTCAGACCCCGTTCTATCCTTAACACTAGCGTAACGCATTTTTAAGAAAATACAGAAGGTCACAGTGCAGCTGACTGGTCGATTCGCATCTGGATGACAGAAGGACACAGTGCAGCTAACTGGTTGATTCGCATCTGGATGACAGAAGGACACAGTGCAGCTGACTGGTCGATTCGCATCTGGATACCAGAATGTACAAGGCCCATCCAGAAAGTAAATGCCGTTCACGCATCACTCCCGCGCAAGTATTTGCTTCAGAGACACGCATGCGCAGTTGTGTTGTCTCATGTATTCCCGCCCTGACGTCATTTCGTGAGGTTGTTCTTATGTCAAAGGTTTGTGCTGTTCGTTGTTTAAGTTAACAGAACGGTCCACCGATTTCAAAGTCCGGTCAGTCATAAGGTTTTTGAATGCCAAAAATATCAAACCAAGTGTGATTCATCGGCAAATTATGAACAAAATGCAATGAGTGCAGGAATGGTGAGGAAGTGTGTCCGAATGTTTAACCAAGAATAACCTACAGTTCATGACAAATTGTACCTTGATTGGCCCTTTCTGGTCACAGAAGATTTGGTGGAGAGAGCGAATGAAAACATTAGAGGGAACACCGACGCTTCACAATTTCTGATCTTTCAGAACATTTCTCTGAAGTTTCGAAATGATTACAGAAAGGCTTCAGAACCGGAAAGTGTGTGCTAGGGTACCAAAGATGTTGACGAAAGAGCACAAAACGAAACGCATGGGATTTGCTTTGCAATTTTAGGTGTGGTACGGGGAGGAAGGCAATGATATTTTAAGTCATATAGTGACGGAAGACGAGACTTTGGTTTCTCACATCACACCAGACTCAAAACAGCAGTCTCAGCAATGAACACAGTTTCGAGTTGTTCGACGACGACGATCACCAGAAGACGACGGTTGAGCAGTGGCTCGAAATCCAGGTGGCAGACTTCTATGAGGACGGTATCCAGAAAGTTATGTCACGATATGACAAATGCCTTAAAATTTAGGGGGAATATGTTGCAAAGAAGATTAAGGTATGCAGAATTCATAGCATATTAAAAATTAGTTATTAATATTTTAGCACGTCTTTTGTAAAGAAAGATCGTGCTTCTGTTATCGGTTTGTCCGTCCGTCCGCCTGTACCCACGATATCTCAGCAACTATTAGTCCGATTTGAAAAATTCTTTTTGCATTGGGAAGCTTGAAGTATGCAAATGATGATCCTTTATTTCGTTTTTTTTACGATGTACAATTTCACCGGTAGAGGGCGTAAATGCAGATGATGTCGAATTCAAAAATACATTTTATTCCACATATTTGCTTCTAAACATCCGATTGAAAAAAAAAATTATGTCTTTCGATTCCATTTATGTCGAAGAGTATTTTAGATATAGTTACTTTTTCAAATTACGCATAGATTTTCCGCTAGGGGCGTAAAAGTAAATTACATTTTCCCCGATAACTCGACTTCTAAAACTCCGATTTGAAATTTTTTTTTCTTCAGCGGATACATCTCCTGATGGAAATTTTTTTGCATATAATTTCAAATTTTTGATAAAGAATACTTTGGCCACCAAGGGGCGTAAGTGTTAATTTTTGCTTCTGATGTATTTGCCATAAAATCGGAGCTTCTAAAATCTTGATTAAAAAATTCTTTCGTGGACTGATGCCACTCACATCGATAAATCTTTTCGGAATATTTTCTTCATAAAATATTCCACAGTTTCTCCGCCAGGGGCATAGATGTACATCTTATTTTTGTCAATATCTCTACTTCTAGCAGTCCGATTTGAAAAATTCCTTATTTGTTGGATAGTGTTTTCCGTGTGACATGTTTTTCATATAATTTCAAAATTTTCAAGTAATTCATAGACTTCAATCTAGGGGGCGTAGCGGTGAATTGCGTTTCCCCCTATATCTATGCTTCTAAATCTCCGATTTGAAAAATTCTTTCTGCACCGGGTACAGCTCCTGATGGGAAATCGTTTGCACTTAGTTTCTAATTTTTGTAAAAAAATAGTTTGGCCCCCAGGGGGCGTAAATCTTAATTTCCTCTTATGTTGTATTTGTAGCAAAATATGAGCTCCTAAATTCTCGATTGAAAAAACGTCGTTTGTTGAACGATACTACTCATGTCGACAAACCTTTTAGGAAAATTTTCTTCTTGAAAAAATGCATGGTTTCTACGCCAGGGGGCGTAGATGTATACTTATTTTTGTCAATATCTCTACTTCTAAGAGTACGATTTGAAAAATTCCTTCTTTGTTGGATAGTGTTTCCGATGCGAAATGTTTTTCTTATAAATTCAAAAATTTCAAGTAAATCATAGACTTTCCGCTAGGGGGCACAAAGGTAAATTGCGTTTTCTGCGTTATTTCTGCTCCTAAAGCTCTGATTTGAAAAATTCTTCCTGTATCGCATGCAAGACCTGAGGGAAAATATTTTTCACATAATTTCTAATGTTTGGTAAAGAATGGTTTAGCCACCAGGGGTCATATGTGTTAATTTCTGCTTCTGAAGTATTTGTTGCAAAATCTTGGCTCCTGAAAACTGGACAAATTTCTTTTTCTTCGACCGAAACTGCTTATACGGATAAACCTTTTGAGAATACTTTCTTCCTAAAATAATGCATGGTATTCCCAGCAGGAGAACGTAAAGTCACATCTCATTTTTGTTGATATCTCTGTTTCTAAGAGTTCGTAAGCTCACTATTCCGTTTGCAGCAATATCTGAGGGATGAAAAACCCGATTGAAAATCTACTTTCTTTGGTCAGATCTATTGTTTCCATACCGGTTCCATTGACTTTGAATAGCTTTGATAAATTTAATTTGCGTCAGAACGGATTCAAAAGACGTGCTTATTACACCCGAAAATTCGGTGTCAACTTTTTTGTTTTGTTTTATCTTCAAACGGGATTGGCGAAGGAAAATTTGCGCTCTCTACAGCCATTGTATTCACTGCGTTAACCATAAGTCATCTCCGAGCTCGGCTGGAGTGTTGTCGTAGTAGAACTACCTGGCAACAGGAATGGAACCACGTCATGTTCAACAGTGAGTCCCGATTCTGCTTCGGTGCCGAAGAGCTTCAACTCCAGATCTGGCAACGACGTGGCGGCGGAACTGATACCATGTTGTCTACGCGCAACACACTGCTTGCCCAGCACTATCCTCATATTGGCTGCCATTACGTACAATACCTGTCACTTCTGATACTTATAACGGTACTGTGACAACCCGGTTGTACATGGATAACATTTTATACACCGTGTTGATCCCGGTTCTAAGGGGTATCGCGGAAGTCACTTTCTGGGAAGATAACATTCGGCCACACACAACTAACATGTCCAGAGCGTAGCTACCAGGGATTCACATGACTCTCTGGCCAGAAAGATATCAGAGCCTGTCGCTCATCGAGTATGTCTGGGACATCATTGGACGAGCTTGCAAGCCTCACCACATCCGTGTCAGATGCTCCTGAACTTTGGGACTATCTTAACTTTAACTCGTCTCAGATACCCATGAACATTATTGGAAGACTTTATCACTGAATGTGGCACGGTGTGTCTCATTGCATTGCACAATATGGTGGTGACACAAGTTATTGGGTGTTGTCACGTGACAGCATAAAACTTCTCAAGGGGATTGGTAGCGTTAAGTAATAATTTTTGATTCGAATTTGAAGTCAATCACAGCAGAGAAAGAAAATTATTGAAATATGAACCAGGCGATGTTGATATCAGTCAAAATTTGTGATTATAGAGACACGTTCGAGTTCGATTCGTGGATGTGGCTTTAGTGGTGTGTTTAACCTACAATGTTGTCTTTTGTATTTTTTCTGGAACCATTGGCCCCAAATTAAGGACGAGCAATTTTTTATAGCCCTTAGAGTTGCTCATGAAAATTGGTGAACACCGAATTAAAAAAAAAAAAAAAAAGAAATTTCGGGGATTTTACAGCTAACAGATGGAAAACTAACATTGCCAGTCTGAAGCATATGCATGGGGAAAAAAGAAACCATTTTGCAGACTCTTTCCGTTTTAACTCAATATAGTCAGTTCTTCAGTTTACATCTTCCTCAAGTTGCTTCGAATAATGGAATATGCTTCGAATAATGGAATACGATTATACTCAAATTTTTGAAAATGGATTTATTTCAAAATACTTTTTAAATGCTTGTGTGATTGACATTTCGAAACCATTTAGACTAGCAAAATACTCGTATACATAATGTATTCCTTCACATGAAAAACACTTTTAAGAAGTGCGTTATGCATAGCACGCGAATATGTTTAGTATAGTGCATAACATTTGTTTCTCTGCAGATGCTTTTTTTTTTTTTCTATTGGAATTTTAACGACCACCGTGAGCAACTCAATTGGCTATAAGCAGTCGCCCGTCCCTAATTTAGCGTCACTGGTTCCAGGGAAGGCAGAGAGCCAGTGCCGCAAGATAAACATAGCATCCATGCCTCACCGGGATTCAAACCCGGACCCCTTTCGGACGAATGATCAGAGGCCATCGCTTAGACCACTGCGCCACCGGGGCAGCGCAGACGCTTTCAGCTCAGGAACGTCTGTTTTTTTTTGTGTGTGTGTGTGTGTGTGTGTAGTTGGTGGTTTAACAGCCACGGTGAACAGCGCAATGGGCTACAAGCAGTCACATGTCCCTAATTTAGGGACACTGGTTCCACGGAAGGGAGAGAGCCAGCGCCATAAGACAAACACCACACCCATGCCTCACAGGGATTTGAATCCGGACCCATCTCGGACGAATGGTCAGAAGCCAGCGCTTAGACCACTGCGCCACCGGTCCGGGGGTCTCTGCCGCAAAAAAATGCATAATGTAATGTTATGCAATTTAGTGTCGCTCTAGCAGCGCAGTTGTCTGAGCGCTGGCTTTAGATCAATTGTCTGTGATTGGTCCGGGTTCGAATCCCAGTGAGGCATGGATATTGCGTATGTGTTGCGTCCCTTCCCTGTGACCCGTAGCACTACATAAGGGGCGGGTGACTCCTAATTGCCCACTAATTTACTAAAGATAGTCGTTAAACCCCCGAAGAAAAAACAAAAACAAATTTGGTGAAAACCTGTATCATAGCATACTTTAAGGAAAGGCGCCTAAAGCATCTCATAAAAAAATTCATTCCGTCAACAATAACCACATACACAATCAGGCGAAGAACAAGGTGTTGAAATGAAACAGTCAAAGTACCTGAATAGGAAGTGTAGTCATCCCTCACAGCAAACCAGGCTTGGCAATGAGGTTTCATGCTGTTGATGATGGTGCCTAGGAGTTCAATAGTTAGCAACGATCATTGTTCGTGCAAATCTTGTCTAAACGCTTCCAGGTCTTGAGAAGGGGAGTTAAGGGGAGCAACACTTATCCATAGAGAGAACATCCCAGACATGCTTAGTCGGATTATATTCGGGAGATCTGGCGGGAAAATCTGAATGGACAATGGTCTGTTTTTTAAGATACTGTTGTATCAGCCTCTGTAGGTGGGGACAAACGCCATCGTCTTGTAGGAGAAGTGTATCTACAATGACACCTGCATAACAGCTAACATAACTGTCCAGCATATGATCCCTATAGTGTCGAACATTCACGGTTCTACTTGGAAGCACATAGAGGTCTGTGCGTCCACCTAACGATATGCCACCCCAAACCAGCTCGCTACCACCATTATAAGTGCCCCTTTCTCAGGTCATAGAGGCATGATAGTGTGTGATAGTGTGTGCCTGGTTCTCTACGCGTGGAATCACACTGCAAATAAATCTGGATACATCTTTAAAGGGTAATGCTCTTCATTGGTTTTCAGTCCAACTGGCATGATGTCTTGCCCGATTAAAACTTTTCCTCTGTAAACGGCACGCAGAGTGCTACTCGGAGAGCATAAAGACCTACTTCGTGAGGCCTACTGTGCACTGTGGAAGCAGATACCACCGTTGTCGTAGCTGCAGCAGGGGTAAATAGCAGCTATATTTGAGTAGTTGTCCTGTCCCACAGTGAAGTTTATCAGAGATACTGCTCATCCACGTATGTTGTAGCTCTAGGCCTTCATTCGCTGTACCTTTGGGAATCTGATTGCTTATTTGGGAATTGGTTTCACCGTCTGTAGATCACAGGACTCACATGTAACCTTCTTCTATGTTGGAGTAATTGTCCTGTGTCACCACGAAATTTATCGGAGATATTGTTCAACCCCAGATGTTGTACCTCTAGGCTTTCTTTTGTTTTACCTTTGTGAAGCTGATTGCGTCTTCGGAAATTGGTTCCACCGTCTGTGGATGCAACCATTTTGAAATTTTTACCTGACTCCGACCTGCGTCTTTTCTATTGGTCGCCACTTCAGTTGATTTGTTAAATGATGCCTCGCAGCCTTTAGAACAAATCTACTATTTCAAAATCCTTTCTTTGTACTCCCCAAACGATGTGACACACACCTCCGCAACAGCGCCTTTCATGCTCAGGCTCATTTAGATAAACCGACGCCGTTGCGACAACTTACGTATATATTATACCCGTACTCCACATTAGCCTGATTATCCTGTTTTCCGTTGTTTTGTGAAAACCAGTGTATTTTGTGCATATTTCATTTATTTCGTTATGGAGTTACATTTGACTATGTTACATTTCAAAATTAATTGTATAACATATAGTATTAAGAAAAACACCATATATAATGTGAATACTTATGTACAGGCTTTAAACAGTCTCTTGTCCCTAACGTGGTACCTCTGGTTCCAGGGGAAAACAAACAGAGTCATCCCCATCAAACAAACACATCACCCATGCCAAATATGGAACCCGACTTGCACGAATGGTCAGAAGCCAGAGCTTCACACCACTCGGCAACCGAGGTGACCTGTTTGAGTTATCAGTGTTTGCGTATTTGAGCGTTTTGCCGTAGAAAACAGCTTTTTTTGTTTAAAATGCTTGACTTTCTCTTTATTAGAACTAGAATGAAATTAAATCAGAAATATCTGATCTAACATAAAAGTATAAAGCTTTTTATATTCAAATAATCAGCATCATAATAATCCTTGGCGTTTGCTTCCGGCAAAAAATTTAAATATGCTGTAAAAGAAAAATATGCCAGGAAGACCTTCTATTTTTCTTTTGTTCATGTGTGTGTGTGTGTGTGTGTGTGTGTGTGTGTGTGTGTGCTGCAGAATCCCGAAAATCCACTAGAGCTTAAATTAAACAGAAAAAAATGGCACAAGAATAAATCCGTTTTAATGAGATCTACTGAAACAATCGTATTCATAAGCTTTTAGTGAACCATCTCTGAATCTCTTGCTTAACCTAAAAAATTCCTCTGCGTCGTTCATTAAATTTATTAATTATCCCCGACATGAAAACAAAAGAATTTTGAATTTTCGCACCGTCCAAGATGTATGTGGATTACTGAGGGGAAATTTGTCAAACGACAGCTAAATACGAACATATTTTAATTGCGTTGCGTTAAAATGTGATAAAGTGTTTTTCATTCCATTCTTGTAGAATCCCACTTGAAAAAGCAAGTTAAATATTTCTGATTTTTGTTCTAAGTACAATTTACTTAAAAGAAAATCAATTCTAATGAGACATTTTGCTAAAGCAGATCTGTTTTTATTTATAATTTCATACACCCTCTTCCATACACGTACATGCTTTCCTAAGGTAATTCTATATCCCTCCAGCGTTTACATGTGTACGGTGACTGATCAATAAATAACTGCCAATGTCCTTTAGCAGCAGATATGTAAATGGATGATTGGCGACGTTGTCAAATTTTCATGATTTGAAGGCGTTGTTTGGCACTAGAGTTTTAGTAAAAGGTAAGGTTGGTTAATAAGAAACTTCCCATGCCCATTAGTAGAGGATTAGGGATGCGAAAACTAGTTCCTTTCAACGTCGTTGCCCTTTTCTGACCTGAGGGCGTTGTTGTGAATTAAAAGACAACGCTAAACATTAAGCAACTTCCAATGCCCATTAGTAGAAGATTAGGGATAAGAAAATTGGTTCCTTTCATCACCGTTGCCCTTTTCTGACTAGAGGGCGTTGATGTGAATTAAAAGGCAACTCTGATCAGTAAGCATCTTCCCATGCTCCTTAGTAGAGGTTGGGGATACGAAAACTGGTTCCTTTCAAAGCCGTTACCCTTTTCTGACTAGAGAGCGTTGTTGTGAATTAAAATACAACTGGTCAGTAAGCATCTTCCCATGCCCCATAGTAGAGGTTGGGGATACGAAAATTGGTTCCTTTCAAAGTCGTTGCCCTTTTCTGACTAGAGGGCGTTGATGTGAATTAAAAGGCAACTCTGATCAGTAAGCATCTTCCCATGCTCCTTAGTAGAGGTTGGGGATACGAAAACTGGTTCCTTTCAAAGCCGTTACCCTTTTCTGACTAGAGAGCGTTGTTGTGAATTAAAATACAACTCTGGTCAGTAAGCATCTTCCCATGCCCCATAGTAGAGGTTGGGGATACGAAAATTGGTTCCTTTCAAAGTCGTTACCCTTTTCTGACTAGATGGCGTTGTTGTGAATTAAAATACAACGCTAATCAGTAAGCAACTTTTCATGCCCATTAGTAGAAGATTACGGATAGGAAACTTGGTTCCTTTCAACATCGTTGCCCTTTTCTGACTAGAGGGCGTTGATGTGAATTAAAAGGCAACTCTGATCAGTAAGCATCTTCCCATGCCCATTAGTAGAGATTGGGGATAAGAAAACTGGTTCCTTTCAAAGTCGTTGCCCTTTTCTGACTAGAAGGCGTTATTCTGAATTAAAAGGCAACTCTGATCAGTAAGCATCTTCCCATGCCCATTAGTAGAGGTTGGGGATACGAAAACTGGTTCCTTTCAAAGTCGTTGCCCTTTTCTGACTAGAGGGCGTTGTTGTGAATTAAAAGGCAGCTCTGGTCAGTAAGCATCTTCCTATGCCCATTAGTAGAATTTGGGGATACGAAAACTGGTTCCTTTCAAAGTTAGTGTGTATTAGATTGCACTAAGAAGTATGTTCAGTACCATGGACGGCATGCTTCCTTCGGTAGCCCAATTGTAAGAGGCGCAGGTTTCAGAACAATGGTCCGAGATGGTCCCTAGTCCAAGCCCAGAATAAGAGATAGGTGGTGTGTTTGTGACATGGCGCTGGCTCTCTTCGTTCTCAAGAACCAGTGTCCTCAAACTAGGGACGAGCAACTGGTTGTAATCCTCGAAATTGCTCGAGGAGTTCGTTAAACGTAGAAACAAAATGACAAAAAAGACCTTTAGGAGTATTTTAACAAAAACGAATAAGAAAATATTTTGAGGGGGGTGGAGTTTAACGACTACCGTAAGCTACCGTTTGGGGGTAAGCGGTCGCTCTTCCCTAATTTCGGTCCACTGGTTCCAGAGAAGGGAGAGAGTCAGTTCCATTGAATAGCCGCACTATGAATTCCTCAACCGGAATTCGTACCGGGGATTGAATTCAGGCTCAGTGGGTTTTCGTTTATAATTTATTTTTTCGAGTTCAACTCCTCTGGCGCATCTAAGATGTTAATTTATGTCTGCAAACACAATACGAACACGGTTAAAATAAACTGGAGGGGCAGTGTGTAGGATTAAACGGGTAATCCTTAAAGGTAGGACAATAGGACGGTGAATTTAGTCACGTGTCTTCTTCCTTTGCTTCCACGGGGCACAGACATCGAAGTTAGTTATCCGCAATGAAAGGAAAAAGCATAGAAAGGCCAGCCAGGATACTTGTCTGTGAACATTGTTTATTAAGTGTAACTCATTCCCGTAGCTCTTATTATCTCCTTTCACTTGGACTTAGCAGAGCTGACCTCAATATTTTCGATTTCCTGCCACAAAATAATCCGATTACTGTGATTCTGATGAATGTGGACAGGAGTATTACCCGTTGTCGTTTACGCTGAGAGTAAAGCAGTTGCCTCAGTGTGGATCTATTGTTAAAGAAAATCTCCTGCTGGGTCACAACTAACGAGCTCCTACAGTTTGGATAACCAAGCCGCCTGCACCGAGAGCACGTGCTGAGACCATATTTTATTCAATTAAGGGAAGAAGGAGCTGCACGTGAAATATGCGATTATTTCATTGGGAAAATTAAAAGCCTCTAAGAAGAAGATACTGATTTTGCTGCAGGCAAGTGGCCAAGACTTTTAAATAATCTACGGCACTTATTAAAACACCGATGATTAATATCCTCCACGTCTCCTGGGATTTTATTGAAATTCTTTCTCTTTCATTAATTGAGAGATAAGTTTCTTCCGCGTCATTTATTCAACAGAACCGCAATTTTCCTTATTACCTGGAGCTGCGGATTAATTCACATATATATATACACTGGCGTGCAAAAATGTAGGACGAGAGGGTTTTTCGAATGTAACGTCGTGCAGAAGTGCTCCACATCGACTCAAATCATACCATAAGATCCCCAAGATGCATGAATAGGGGACAACTGAGCAAAACCATCCAAACAAGGAATACAAAGGATACAAAGGCACTTTATTGAAAAGGTAGCTTCGAGCACAACTGGACAAAAGACAGAAACGTCCATGTGACAGGCGGCTGCCAAGAAAAATCCAGTCTTTAATAGAGGATATGATCCCCCTGACTGCCTTGCAGGATTTACAACGTCTGTCCATGCTGACGACAAGGTTGTCAAGGAGCTGTTGAGGTATCGCGGCATATTCCTCTTGTAGCGCCAATTGCAGCTGTGGAATAATTGCTGGCGGCTGGTGACGTGCTGCCAAGCGTTTCCCGAGAAGGTCCTACACGTGTTCGATTGGATTTAGGTCCGGGTACCTTGCGGGCCAATCCATGCGTTGTGCAAAAATGAAGGACAATCCATGCGTTGTGCAAAATCACTCTCCAACAGCTCTGCGACAGCCGCTGTACGATGAGGTGTAGCGGTGTCGTCCATGAAGAGGAACTCAGGACCCACAGCCCCTCTAAACAGACGCTCGTGAGGCAGGAGAACCTCGATACAACAGCGGACTACAGTGACTTAACCTCCTTGAAAGGTGTGGAGCGGACACCAGTACGGCTACCAAGCATGATACCGCCCCAAACGAGAACTCCTCCACCTCCAAACCGGTCCTTTTTGATGACGTTGGAGGTGTGATTGCGTGTTCCCTGCTCTCTCCAGATGTGTGTACGTCCAGAATCGCTCGTCAGACTAATTCGGCTCTCATCCGTAAAGAGAACTCGACCCCATTGATGATGTGTCCGTTCTTGGGTTCCTGGCACCACAGAAACCGCCGTCTCTGATGAGCAGGCGTTAATGGCACACACCGTACTGGTCATGGTGCAAATAGACTATCTTCGTGCGGCCTCCTGGCCACTGTAAAACGCGATAACGGATGTTCAGTTGTCTGTTGCATGTGCCTTGCGATTTCTCCCGCTGTCTGCCGTCTGTCTCTTCTCGCCTGTAGGGCAATATACCGGTTGTCCGCCGCCGTGGTTGCTCGTGGACGACCACTGCTAAATTCTCGGACAGCTGTTCCCGTCGTTTGAAATGCTCTCCAAGCTCGTGAAACGATGCTCTGAGCGATCCCGAACTCCTCGGCCATACTAGTCACACTTCGACCTTCTTCCAACTTCCCAATGATGCGACCTCGGGTAAAGTCATCCAGATGTCGTCTACTGGATTGCCTGTTGGCCATATCACACGGTGGTAGCAACTCGACGTCGTTCAAACCGATGTACACCGTGCAATAGCTTTTACCGAATTGCTGAGCGTACACCGCTCGTGTGCTTTACACCCTTCCGAAACCCCATCCCCCCCACTACGCCATGCTGCATCTATTCGCATGACCTACCATACCGGACCCTAGTCTATCTCCTGAATGGTCTTTCGGTCCGTTCTGCTTGCTCGTTCCGTTGTTATGCTAATTTCTCCTCTTCGTCCTTAATTTTTGTGCAAAATACTGTGATCTTCCAATTAAGAAATGAGGAGTTGAAAGTTTTTAGTCCAATATAAACTAAGTAGACAAAACATTAGAAATAGAGGCGATGGGCAATTGATATGGGCATCCCCCGAGCAAAGTGGCCCAGATCCAAATCGAAAGCACGCGATTATTAGGAGGACAGCAGGGCTTCCCAATAGTTCATCGCAATCGACGAACATGGGTAAACTTGGTGATCTGAACGACTTTGATCGTGGATGCATTGTCGGCGCAAGACGGATGGGCCATTCTATCGCCCAAGTGGTAAGATCCCTAGAGTTCTCGAGGGTAACCGTATCAAAGATGTACCCCGACTATACCATCGACGGACGTACACGCGCCCAGAGAGCACGCGGTAGCCGAGCACACGCTATTAACGACTGGATTCAACGTAGACCATCGAGGATGGTACAAATAGACCGCATGGCAACGGTGAGGAAAATTATATCGAGGTTAAGTTTTGGAGGCCCAGTCGACGTCAGCGAGCGAACGGTATGGCACACGTTGCAAACCCTGGACTACGGGAGCCGACGCCTTACTCGTGTACCAATGTTGACTGTTCGCCATCGGACATTACGCCTCGCCTGGTGTCAGAATCGTACTGGTACGATTTTTGTTGAACTTTTCTGTTTATTTATTTGGTGTGGGATAGTGGGAGGTATTGCATGGTTAATGTTATT
Organism: Macrothele yani; assembly: GCA_039090855.1. Classification (NCBI taxonomy): domain Eukaryota; kingdom Metazoa; phylum Arthropoda; class Arachnida; order Araneae; family Macrothelidae; genus Macrothele; species Macrothele yani. The sequence continues at coordinate 82,047,385 of CM077009.1, forward strand.
GCACTTTATTTCACTGCGATACTCTTACCATCCAGGTGCACTTATTTTTCTCGCTGCCACCAGTCTAGATTGGGGTAAGGTCTAGACGCCTTATGTAGATATACTTTATTCGAGACAGAGGCATGGTTGAAGACTTCCAAGCTGGTGTTGAAATGAGCTGAAGATATTTAACAAATAACAAGGAATTGTATTATCCCCCACTTAGGGTAGGATGAAGGTTGGTTTTACACCTTGCAATAGAACATACGGTAGATACTCGTCAGAGCTGGAATTGACAATATAGAATTGTGCTCTGATAGAAGTATGGTGCTTCCTTGTTAGCACCTTTCAGTTTTACAAGAGTTCAGTGATGTTAAATTCAGTTCTTGTTTGAGTTCATAAGGTAACAGTATTCAGCACACATACAATTTAGCACATATGTCAGCTATAATAGCTGTCCATTACCTGTAGACAATTATGAAGCACTTCTGACATTAGATTGTCCGATCTGAGGTATCATGGATCTAGACCGCAGCCCTTGGAACAAAATATACACTGAAGAGCAATTGAATTAGAGATACCTGTCTAGTAACATGTAGCACCACCTTTCGCCCTGATGACGGCGGCGATTCGTCTCGGCATGGACTCAACAAGACACCGGAAGCGTTGGGAAGCCATTCGGATTCACGACCCCTGAACAAACTCCCAGAGTTCACGAAGATTTGATGGAGGGGATCAAAGCCACGAACACCTCTCTCGATGGCATTCCAGATGTGATCAATGGGATTGAGGTCAGGTGACCTAGATCGCCAAAGAAGCAAGGTCACGTCGGTGGAGTGTTCATCCAACCATTCAGATACAATTCGGGAGCTGCATTGTCTTGTTGCAGGATGAGGTCCCCAGTGGGATGTTGAAGACGCACAAACGGGAGCAAATGGTCGTCCATGATATCCCGGTAACGTTGACCTATGAGGGACGATTTCACACGCACCAGCGGTACCATTTCAGTCCACGTAAACAGTCCCCAAACGAGAATGCCACCACCACCAGCTTGAAGAGTACCCTGCTGGCAGGAAGGATCCATCTCTTCATGTGGTTTGCGCACAACTCGTATCCTGCCATCCGCATGTACCAACGTGAATCTCGACTCATCAGTCCAGGCAACATTTTTCCACATGTCTAGGGTCCAGCGGCGATGTTCTCACGCCCATGCTAATATTTTCACCTTGTGATGTGCGGTCAGGAGCGGTACCTTCGTTGGACGATGGCTTCTGTACCCCATAGCGAGGAGATGGTTCTGGATGGTGTGGCTGCTTACACGTTTTTGTGCACCAGCGTTAAATTGCCGAGTGATTTCTTGCACTGTGGCTCGCCTATTCGCTGTTACAATGCGAGCTAGCCGACGATGACCCCGCGCATCCACACGCTGTTGTCCACGGCAGTTGGCCCTTGCAGGGATGGTTTTATCGGATTCGATGTACTCACGGTGCACCCATGACACAGTGGCTCGTGAAAATCCCAGTGCCTGCACGACTTCCGAGATGGAGTGACCCATTCGTCGGGCCCCGACAATTTGCCCACGATCAAATGCGCTTAGATCCTTGGTCTTACCTATACTGCATCCGACTCTTGCTGATTTCCGTCGCATCACTTCTTATATTGTCGGATCGCTGCATACGCCATGTCGTTTCCGTTTCAAGGACCGCCCACAGCGCCACATTTGCATAACGCCAGCTGTCTCTAATTCAATTGCTCTTCAGTGTAGATATTTACCAACTTCAGTTAGTCGAAATCTACCCCTAGCTAACTCGACCGCAGCCGAGCGCTCTTCTTACGGCAATGACCTAACGTCATACTCCTGCAAAAGCTATACGAGGAGAGAGCCCGCCAAAAAAAAATCTAACTTCCTGAGTCCTCCCAAACTTTATGAGCCCCAGTGAGCGCTCAGTCAACCACGACGATGCATTCGACCCCCTAGCTGGGCATCCCTTACTCTCCGCGCCCTTCGTTCTCACGTTTACATCCGCTAATTGGTTCCTCCCTCGCTATTGCTGCGCTCTTTCGAAGAATTCCATGCTCAAAGTTCTGAGAATTTATGGGCTTGCCAGGACTTTGGGATCTGGTCACCAAGATGGCAGTCCTTTCCCTTCCTTGCTTTGCACTTCAAAATGTCGTCCCGTTGCTCATTTCTCATTTTTCCCACATTTACTTTTTTTTTTAAATTCAGCAGTTCCCATATTCCTGTGCACCACTGGCATTTTTACCAATTCTTTTTTTTTTTCTAACAGTTTTTACATCATTACACCTGGTGCCGGAAACATCAAAACTGGACTTCTGAGGAGTCGCACCGCGTCGTGCTGTCAGATGATGACAAAGATGGAATGTAATGTAGCTACGACAATCAATCTGCGCATGAAATGTCGACGTAAATCCCCTGAGAAGTTCCTGGGAAGCTTTCAAAAACAGCAAAAACACCACGTGCAAGCTGAAATCTGACATCAAAATGGCAAGAAAAGCTGAATCGCAACTGTGTTAGTAAGGAGAATTGGTAACTTCTGGTCTAGGATCTGTATCTGCAAGTTACATCCCACCATGTTATACATCATTTTAAAGCTTTCATCAACAGCAGGTAACTCTCTTGGGAGGTGATCAAGAAAAAGCCGAATTTCGCTACCACGCACCGGTTTCATAGCATCAAAAAAGCATTTTTGTAATGGCTTTTATCAAATTTAGTATGAGATTCTCGTAATTTAGAATAATGTTCGGCGATAGTTTAGTAAAATATATTGTTGTGTAACACTGTAGTTAACTATTGCTACGTCACTGCATGAAACAGCACTCAAGAATCAGATTTCAACAATGGTTTTAACTGCTTCCGTTACCCATTTTCGTTACATCGAAATGTTTTACTTGGAATTTACTTTATTACTGTTGGAAAAGATGGAAAGAATATATTTGTTGTCTGAAAGATTGGCCGAGCGTAAATGGAACGAGTGAATCTGCGTATCAGAAGGTCTTGGTTTCCCGTTAACTATTTTTATTCAAAAGTGGTCATTTAGGGGGATGATTGTCACTAATACTTTCTGACTGACTATCAGCTAAAACGGCTGTAACAATGGTGGTGAACCAAAGAAAGAAGACGGAGGATGCTGCCGTTACTCGTTTCTACACAATGGCATGATGTCCGTATCAGGGGGACTAGCCCTCCCCACCGTGCCTTGGGGTATGCAGCAGAGAATAGAGAACTACGAGCGAGCACTTACCACTGGTGACAGGTATATGGTCGATTGATGAGATGAGTGTAGAAAGGAATTCTTTTGCTGTAGCTTTCGTAATACCCGGCTGTGATGTGAACATTTCTGTTTGGGGAGCACAGTAAATTTTGGGTATCATGTTGTTCAAGTACATCAGCCACTTAAAGGGTTAATTAAAACTTACTGCGAAATGTTTAATCCAGTCATCTTAAACATTTAACAAGTTAGTAAAATCATGCAGTGCATTGATTATGATACGCTTTCCAACATACCAGAAATTATTACTCAAGTTATGAGGATAATGGCTGTGGAATAAATCTTGCTTTTGTGCAATGACCTTTGACCCCATTTCGTTGATATTCAACAGAACCGGTTCACTATACCTCCGGAACAAAATGATAACGTTTTGTCGCAATCGAAACATTTTTAGGTAAGTCATGATGCACAAGGGCAATGGAATGAATCCCACTCCAGTGTCCTGACCTTTGACCCCATTTCGCCTATTTTCAATAGGGTTCGTCCCCAGTGGCTCCCTACCACATACTAAAATTTCACTGAAATCGAACAATTTTACGCAAGTTATGACGCATAAGGGAAATGGAACAAATCCCGCTCTTATGTCCTGCCTGACCTTTGACCCCATTTCGCCCATTTTCAATAGGGTTCGTGCCCAGGTGGTTCCCTACCACATACTAAAATTTCATCGAAATCGAACCATATTTACGCATGTTATGACGCATAAAGGCAATGAAATGAATTCCACTTTTATGCCTTGACCTTTGACCCCATTTCGCCAATTTTCAATAGGGTTCGTCCCCAGGTGGTTCCTTACCAAATACCAAAATTTCATCGAAATCGAACCATTTTTACGCAAGTTATGTCGCATAAGGGCAATGGAATAAATCCCGCTCTTATGCCCTGCCTGACCTTTGACCCCATTCGCCCATTTTCAATAGGGTTCATGCCCAGTGGTTCCCTACCACATACTAAACTTTCATCGAAATCGAACCATATTTACGCATGTTATGACGCATAAAGGCAATGAAATGGATCCCGCTTTTATGTCCTGACCTTTAACCCCATTCCGCCCATTTTCAACAGGGTTCGTTCCCAGGTGGTTCCTTACCACATACTTGAATTTCATTGAAATCGAAACATTTTTACGCAAGTTATGATGCATAAAGGCAATGGAATGGATCCCGCTCCTATGTCCTGACCTTTGACCTCATTCCGCCTATTTTTAACAGGATTCGTCCCCTGGTGATCCCCTACCACATACTAAAATTTCATCGAAATTGAACCATTTTTACGTGAGTTATCGTGCCGACGGACGGATGGAAAAAGCTGGAGCATATACGCTTCTTCAACCTACGGTTGGAAAGCGTAAATGAAAAAATACAAATGAAGGTATTTCCTAGAGCTTTTTTTTTCCATTTCTTTCGTAGTTTCGTATTTGATGCTACGAAAGAAATGTAAAATGTGTAGAAACAGACCGTTTTCTAAATGGGGGTATCATACACTGGTTACAAAACGTTATGTTTGTTGCGGTTTCCAAGGAAAAACGTGGTGATATGCAAATTTAGCGACTACTGGAGATTGATTATCAGCGTGGGTACCTACGTCATATGTAAATTAGCATCGGCGACGTGTGAGCTCCGATAGAAGTACCCTGGGGGAAGTGAAAAATGATGTCCGGACGACGTTAAAGCATTGACAATAGAAATTGGGCTTTCGGCGTGTTATAGGGAGGTGTATGGCAGATTGGTGTGACTGTTGCCAAAAGAGATTCGCAAAGTGTAGTAAGTCAGCTACACACAAGATTCCTACCGCATGGAAATGTTGCAGATCGAGCCAGGAGTGACTGCCCGAAGATAACCACAAGGAGGCATCGCTACCCGACGGCAAGTGCTCGGAGAAAGCCTAGTATCACCAGTATCCAACTCGGGAATCACTTCGATCTGCTTCTGGTGTCACAGTATGTGTTCAAACAGTACAAAACCGTCTTCACGAGTACGGACTAAGAGCAAGGAGGCCTCTGAGATGTATAGCAGTAATATCAGCTCACCGTCGTCAAAGATGAACCTAGGTCCGGCACTACACGTCATGACATACAGACTGACACCAGGTACTTTTCACAGACGAATCCCGTTTCACTCTTTATCCTAATACTCGGCGAGGACACGGGTGGAGGAGATCCGACACACGAATGCAACCACATTATGTGCAATTGGTCCACCTTTACCAGCGGCAGTCTGTTCAGGTATGGGCAGGGGTGTGTGTGTTTTAATGGTCCTACTTTCCTGTATATTTTTAAGGTAATATGAATGCCTCAGTGTATCAAAACAAAATCCTTGTGCCCATTGTGGCATTATTTCACGGCGCCAGTGACGGACTGGAGATCCCCAAAAGGGTCTTAAAAGTATTCTGTGCTGCCCACTTTTGAGAAAAATTATCAAGTTTTCTATCTTTAAAAAACGTGGTTGTCAGCTCCACCGTTTACTGTGTAAACACCTCTTCAACGTAAGTTTCCGAATCATTGCAGTTTTTGTATTGAGGCAATTATCAACAACATTTTACCTCTTTTCATGGGCCTCTGCCCCCTAGAAAAATTTAATGTAAGAACAAAATTACTTCTGTTTCTGAGAAACAACAGACAAGATACATTTTTTGAGGCTGCCGAAGACCTTATTCCATTTATATGAATTTTATTGCGATAGTCTTCGCTTTTAGTGAGAACGGAAATCTAAATGTGCCAAAAAATGTTTTTTTCGAAACTTGCCTATCATTGATAAAATAATTGCACAGAACATGTACAAAATTGAAAGAATTCCAGTGCACATTTTTAAAGTGAGAGAAATGAGAGTGCGCGAAAACTACTTTTTATTTAATTACTTTCAAATGGAAAAAGTATGTTTGCTGTAGCTGTAACAGACTTTTCAGAATTGAAGTTCAGGAATTTGTGGGATTTAAGGCCAAAGAATAGTAAATGAAATGCAGATCTGTTCAGAGAAAGAAAAATTACCATAGGTGAACCTCAATGCACTACCGCACACAACGAATTTCGGGTTTATATATCCCAGACTACAGATAGCATATCTGACTACACTGAATAATTAATATTTAACTGCAACTGGTAAAAGCGTTCTGAGATAGAGGACATGAGCCTAAAGGGAGAGGGCTTAAATCTGAAAGTCAAGAAAAGGAAAGGGGATGAATCAGTGTTTGGCTCAACAAAACATTTGCTTCGTAGGGGTTTTTGTTGTTGTTGTTGTTCTTGTTGTTTTTCTGAAGCCTTCAAAGTGGTAAACAAACTTTGCCATTTTAATATAACTTGGTTTCATTCTACAAGAATACTGAAGTTCAAGTATGTATACACTGATTTTTTTCTTGAGTTAGCCTGAGGCCTACCGGCCCATTATATGACGGCCCACTGGGAATTCTCCCTGTATCCCGGCGGCCCAGTTCACACCTGCACGGTGCTATTGGACATGCACTCCATTTTCTCGATAACAATACAATCAGGCACCCTACCTGGAGCGTACTTCAGGAGCTGTAAAATCATTGAATGGTTGCAGCTGTCTCCGAGTTCTCCTGGCCTTAATTCTGTTGAGAATATTTGGGACGCTGTACAACGACGTCTGGATAACCACGTTCCATACCCGATTACACTGGCAGACCTCCGTATTTTGTTGCCTGTAATATGGGACGATATGCTCCAAATGCTCATCAATAATGTTGTTGCAAATATGCCTCGTAGGAGTCAAGACTTTCTTCGACACAGAGGTGGTGCTACCGGATGCTGAAATCGAGAGGTATCGACATTCTTTGAATTTACCATTTTGCCTATATTCCAGTGCAGAAATGGCACACTAAATTGTTCTTGTAAACGCACTCTTTATCGTCTGTGTTACGTAGCTTTACTGATGTTGTTTTAATGCGTGTTATGTGACATACTACAGAGGTAGAGAACGTGTCAAGACAACACATCTGCAGCGATACATTCCGTCCGTATAGCTTCTTTGGGAGAGCAACGGAGTGAGGAGGCGCTGACAAACTTGTGTTTTCACAGTTACATGAGTCAGACTCATACATTCTTCATTTCATGGAATAATCCTAACTTTTCGTGACGAGTGTATAATAGCATCAAAGCTTCATGTTTCTCCTAAATGGGAATAACTCTGCGTTAGTCTCACGCTAAACTTATTTAGACACGTGAGAAGTCTGCCAAGTATGAGTGTTCGGCTAAATGACAAAAGCAGTGAAGTGTGATACTTTTCTTCGTTTCTTAAATAGCTGTACATGGCGTTTAAACACTTTTGTCTTCTTTCCAACCATGCGCTTCAAGAGTTCTGCTGGAAGAAAGCGATAAAATCGAAAGACATGATTAAAGAAATTCAGCCCCAGTTCCCATCAACACTATACAGTGTGGGCATTCTCGAGAATCCCAGTTTCACATTTCAGGGCCACCAATTAAGAAAAAAAGGGAAATAAAATTGATATGTGATAGCGTAATATCCTTTCTATGTTGTGCACTGGAGTGAGAAAATTTACTGAACAATCCTGTCCTTTACTATATCAGTTGTGCATTTCTGTTCAAATCACGACCGACAGTCTGAGACTTATGGCAATGCAATTTGTAATAACAGTGCAATAAGAAACGCCCGTTTAACCATGAAAATAGAAAGGGGCAATGATAGGAAATAGCTGAGTCTTTGGGATTCTATAAAAGTATAGGTAACGATGAAAGACGCGAACTGAATTTTGTATCGTGGGAAGAAACTGAATTCATTCCTTCGATGGAAATGTAGTTTTGTTTTCCAAGCAAACGCCTTTCTATTTACCTTAAATTCTTCTTTCTATGGCAGAAAAATGGCTTCCGTGCTACAATTCCACATGATCTGATCATTATTTCATGCCTGGGAAGTAAGAATAGAATATTATACTTTTATATGTTCAAAATGAAGCAGTTTCTTTATACGCTCACTGGGAAAGAAGCGTTGTTTTGAAATTCAAGATTTATTATAAATCTCATAAGGTGATTATAAACTTGGTAACCTTTCGGCCATAACTTCAAAATAATTGTCTCCACTTACCAGAACTGGAAGCCTTTTGAGCCGTTTTTAAGGACCCTTTGCTATTTTTTTGTGAAAAAATGAGAGAAAATGTGTACGTACTTTAATGCAATATGTTGTTTCCGGCAGTGGTTCGCATGCGTTTCGTTCCAGATGAATTACATTTACGTTGTAGAATGCGAACAAAAGCAAATTTCTTGTTTCTCTCAATTTCGACAGCGACCATGCATGCATGCAGCTTATCGAAGATCAGTTTGTGCGTTCTTTTAAGAATTGCTGGAAATTTTTCGAGCTAGACGCGTGTTCCCCTTACTGTACTGTTTGATAACGTTTTTGTTTAAGGGGTGCTCTATGATTTTGTCCATGTTCATTTGGCCCGAGTTCACTTCATCCGCAGTTCAGTACGTTCACTGTTCACTTCGACCTCAGAATGGTTGCAGTTTTTGCTACTTGCAGAAGTTCCATCCATTCTAGCAGAAAAAAAAAGGAAGAAAGGGCAAAATCCCAATTTTAAAACCCATTTTTTCGGCACCCCATCCTCAATCATTCATTTATTTATTGAATTTTCTTTTCTTTAAACTGTCTGTCCATCTCCCTATCTGTCTGGCCTTCTCAACAATGTTGCGTACCTCACCTTACAGTCTAATTTTAAAAGCGAATGTTTGTCACTTCCCACTCTCAATATTCTCTTGTTAACTTAATTCATTTTTCGTCTTCTGTTACAACTGCATTCATTGTGATTGTCAACTCCTTCAACAAAACAAGAGGGGTGAGAGTACACATCAAGACGAAAATTTATTTGCAATGGAACCCAGGGCCGAATTCAATTCCTAGTGCTAGAAAAGAGTAAAGTTATATCTCCATGTTGATCCTTCAACAGTGAAAGCAAAGAGACATACCTAATTTATGAGTTGCACAAATACAATCGCATCAGAGAAAGACTCAAAGGAGCTGCTCAAAGTGGCGTATAAGGGCGTCGTTTCACGTCCCACACCAGCGAATAAAAGACCGTCGCGCCGTCTCGCAGACTCCCGGTGTGGTGTTGATCTTGTCCGCAGCAACAGCGATCCGCTCCCGACGAGATCATCCAGGGAGTCTACAGGTTTCTCGTACACCAATGTTTTCATGTGCCCCCAAAAGAAGAAGTCCACTGGATTAAGGTCCGGGGAGCGGGGAGGTCAAGCCACAGGTCCACCGCGTCCAACCCACCGCCCGGGATATGTCTCATTTGAGAAGTATCGGATCTCAATGACAAAGTGTGCTGGTGCCCCATCATGCATAAACCACATGTCCCTCCATGTGGTGAGAGGAACATCGTGCAACAGACCAGAAGCGCTTGCTCCAGGAACCCACGGTGCTCTGCGCCGATCAGACGTATACGTCAATTCTCGCACGGTAATAGGGCTGAACGGTTGCTCCTCATCGTCTACGCACCTGCTCAGCGCACCTGATTTGCATCTTGTGCTTCTCATGCACTGGTTGGAACTCCGTGTGCCTGCTGGACGTTTTTCGAACGTGCTCTTTTCTGGCACTAGGAGTGGAATGCGGCTCTAGGTTCTATTGCAAATATTATTCATCCTAATGTGTACCATCACCCTTCTTGTTTTGTCGAAGGAGTTTACAATAACCCTATATAGCTGCGTATCTTCGTCCTTCCTACCAAAGCACTTAACTACAACACAGAGCATCCGATTTCAAAACACATATTCGTCACTCATTTCACTCATTCATTTCATAATTTCACTTTCTTTACCAAACTGCCTCCCCATCCACCTGTCTTTCCGACCTTAGTAACACTAGTAACACACAGAACGTCTGAATTTAATACCAAATCACGGATACTCTCAACCAGTCTATTGTCTACTTATTTTATTTTTCTTCTCTATGAATTGTCTATCTCTCTCGGTCTGTGCGTCGTTCCTATAAGCACTACATATTAGTATCGCACAAGAAGTCTGATTTCAAACGAAAGTTTGTCACCCCATCCTCTCAATTATTTTTTTACTTAACTTTCTGTACGCCGAAACGTATCGTCATCTGTCTGTCCATCGATACTTAATTCCTTCGACCAACGGAGTACCCTTGCTTGTCACAATCATTCTTAAACTGTGCTCGAAGCCTGGAAAATATTTCGACATAGTGACACCTTCTTTTGTGAGACATTTGATACAGTCGTTTCCTCGCAAATCTGTTTTGGGTACTTCTTGCTATGACATCTTGATTATACCCAAATGGTGAATGCCGAGGGAAACCTGATCCATGCTGCTTTGCCAGAGTGCAAGTAATTGTGTTTATTTGTAAAGGAAAGCCCTGCCCCACGAGTTAATTTAAGCTCGAACTATGACTAAATTCTCGTTAACTTTTGAACTCCCAATGTATTGTACCGTTTTGAGATTAAACCCCTAGATCCAGGGTTCCTATATAAACCTGGAAATCTGGTCCCAATTCTATACTAGAAGTTCCTGATATTTTATATTTCGGGGAATATGATCCCTCCCTCCCTGAGGGTTCCAGCGATAGATTATGCTTAAGGAATATTTATGAATATTTATATATAAGTTACACTTTGAAAACCTTGAAAATCTGCAAGAGATTGAAATTGCCGTTCTTTATATTTAAAATGTTTGGGATTGAATAACATTTAAAATCGTTACATTTCGATCGAAAACTAATGACAGGAGAAAACATTGAATGTAAGCAATGACCCCTAACACATTTTCACTGCCTAATAACAAAATTTCCATCAAAATAGAAATTTTCCACGGTATTCTATCCATTCTGAGGACGAAACGAGTGTGAACGAAATGAACAGCAATTGAAATGAACATGGATAAAATGCACTGGACGAAACGAACATGAAATTTCCTCATTTTTGGATAAAGAACTTAATTTTTCTTCTTTAGCTATATTAAGAAAACCCAATTTTGACGAACACAAAGTAATATTTTGTCCAAAGAATATAATAATCGATTTCCGATACGTAGTCATAATCATTCCTAAAAGTCTAATCACAAATCTAATTTCATATTCAAAAATAATTCTGAGATATTTTTAATTATGCTGTGACAAAAGCCATCTCTTAACTCGTTACCATGCTTTTTGTAAAGACTGCATATTTTATTATGACCTTCTGAATATTTTAACGAGAATGAAGCTCAAAGAATTTATAATGAGAGAAGTAAAAATAAAATAAAACTCGGTCACTAAAGTAACATTGTTTTAAGAATAATTAAGGACGTACTTTCCGGTATCACAATTCGAGAATTCGTGGCAGTTACAGGCTGAAAAAAGGAGATAACGCGCCAGTTCCCGTAAACAAAGGTATGGAAATGAGCTGCTCTCACTTATTATTATTTTTATATTCATGACCTTGCTGAACAATAAAGATATATCGCAAGAACAGGATCATTGAAGACCACTGCAGGATTCTAAGACCCCGTTCCGATATAAATATGCAAAACGTTTTCATTCTCACTTTTTAACAGAATGAATATTTGTTTGCTCCATTTTCTGCAGTACCCATAAGGATTAAACTGCTCCTCACAGAGCAGGCAGAAGGCACAAAGGCTTAGAAACCCTTGTAAAAATTTTAACATTGTCGACCTCTCGACGAAAACAGGCTGGGTGTCATGTTAGAATAGTGGATACACTAATGTGTATTTCCAATGTATTGTTATGTTGTCGGTGCGCGTGTTGTTTTCTTGTCAGTGGATGAAGAACGGGTAGGAAAAGGTAAGGATAGGGATCTGTAAACGTACCTAAAGTAATTATTTTTTATTTCTGATATCTTTCACTTTGCAGATCTTTTTGCGTACAATTCTCTTTCAGATAGTTGGCTATTTCCCGCCAGAAGACGTACGATCATATTACATTTTTCCCAATATCTGTCTTTCATAATGTCCTATTTGAAACATTCCTTGTTCGCTAGATAGCGCCCACAGTGACAAATATCTTACATACAGTTTTTAAGTTTTTAAAATAAAAATTTTGCCATTATGGATCATAAGTGTATGATTCTCTTTGCAACACTACTAAAAGCAGTATCTACACTTCTAAAAACCCAGCTGAAAAATATTTTTCTAATCAGATGCAAGTCGCTAAGGAAAACATTTTGTGCGTATTTCTTGCTAAAAATTATAGATACTTTTCCAGCTGAGGGTGCATTAATGTGTGTTTTAGGATTCGTAATACACTGGTCACTAAAAGTTAGGGATACTGTATAAAATGAAGGACGTATGTATTTGACTTAAGTAACACGGATTGAAACAACATCACGGAGGCTACGTAACACAAATGATAAAGAGTTCGTTTACAAAAACAATTTATTGTGTAATTTCTGCACACAACAAACTGGCACTACAATGTAGATAAAATAATAAATTCGGAGAACGGTCATACCTCTGAAATTCAGTACGGTAGCACCACCTCTGTGTCGAAGAACGTCTTGACACCTACGAGGCATCCTTGCAATGGCATTATTAATGAGGGTCTGGGGCAACTCGTCACATATTACAGGCAACCTCTTTGGCGAAGTACATCTTGATACCTACGAGGAATACTTGCAATGACATTATTGATGAGTGTCTGGGGCAGCTCATTTAATATTACAGGCAACTTCAGTGTCTAGGAACGTCTTGACACCTACGGGGTATACTTGCAATGACATTATTGATGAGTGTCTGGGGCAGCTCATCCCATATTACAGGCAACCTCTGTGTCGAAGTACGTCTTGACACCTACGAGGCATCCTTGCAATGACATTAATGATGAGAGTCTGGGGCAACTCGTCATATATTACAGGCAACCTCTTTGGCGAAGTACATCTTGATACCTATCAGGAATACTTGCAATGACATTATTGATGAGTGTCTGGGGCAGCTCATTCCATATTACAGGTAACTTCAGTGTCTAGGAACGTCTTGACACCTACGGGGTATACTTGCAATGACATTATTGATGAGTGTCTGGGGCAGCTCAACCCATATTACAGGCAACCTCTGTGTCGAAGTACGTCTTGACACCTACGAGGCATCCTTGCAATGACATTATTGATGAGGGTCTGGGGCAACTTGTCACATATTACAGGCAACCTCTTTGGCGAAGTACATCTTGATACCTACTAGGAATACTTGCAATGACATTATTGATGAGTGTCTGGGGCAGCTCATTCCATATTACAGGCAACTTCAGTGTCTAGGAACGTCTTGACACCTACGGGGTATACTTGCAATGACATTATTGATGAGTGTCTGGGGCAGATCATCCCATATTACAGGCAACAAGTTACGAAGGTTTGCCAGTGTAGTGGGGTATGGAACGTGGTCATCCAGACGTCGCTGCACGGTGTCCCAAATATTCTCAATAGGATTAAGGTCAGGACACTTCTGAGGCAGCTGTAACGATTGAATCTCATGTTTTTCCAGCTCCTGCAGCAGGCTCCTGGCACGGTGACTAGTTGCATTGTCATCGATAAATCTCATGTTTTTCGAGCTCCTGAAGCAGGCTCCAGGCACGTTGACCGGTTGCATTGGCATCGAGAAAACGGAATGCATTTCCAATAGCAGCGTGGAACAGTGTTGTAATGGACACAATGATGTCGTTTTGGTTCACTGAGGCATTTATGTTGTCTTGAGAAACATACAAGGAAGTACGGTCATTAGAACACACTCCTGTCCAGACCAGAACTGACTGCCGTTGGTAAGGGTGGACGGACTGCACATAAAGTGGTTGCATTCGTGTAGCGGATCTCCATCGCATGCGTCCTTGTCGAGCGTCAGGATAAAGAGCGAAACGGGATTCTTCTGTGAAAAGTACATGGTGACAATCTATATTCTATGACTGGTTCTGTTGAACCCAGGAACATCATTGACAAGGGTGAGCTGATGTCATCACAGTGACCTCCTTGCTTTGAGTCCGTACTCGTGAAAATAATTTCATACCGTTTGAGTACGTACTCTGTGACACTAGAAGCATCTCGAAGTGACTCCCAGAGTTGGCTGTTGGTGATACTAGGCCTCCTCCGAGGACTTACTGTATGATAGAGATCTTGCTTCCTGTTGGTTATATTCGGGCGAGTATTCCTGGATCAATCTGAAACCTCTCCATGCCATAGAAATCCTGTGCGTAGCCGATTTACTACACTTTGCGGAACTTCTAATGCAACAGCCACATCGATCAGCCGTACACCTGTCTATAACACGCCAACAACCCCATTTATGTTGTACATAATCCATAAACGCCAACTGAACATCATTGCAGGTTAATCTCACACTAAAGGCAATACATTCAGCAAACATCTAGAACAAGCGATAATACGACCCGTTTTCCAATTCTCGCAGGATACTTTTATCGGCGCTCTCAAGCCACGTGTTTTGTTGTCATGATGCTAATTTACATATGACGTAGCTACCCACTCTGATAACAGATCTCCAGCAGTCTCTCAATTTGCATATCACCACGTGTTCCATTCGAAATCGCAAAAACCCTAATTTTTGTGACCAGTGTATCTGTGCTTGTAAAACCCAATCTAGAAAACTATTTTTGGAGACCGATAGCATTCATAATGAGGTATATATTTGCTGAATTTCTTAACTCTGATTTTTTTCACTAGGGAGTTTAAGTGCATACTTCTGTTTCATCTACACTTTTAAAAATCCGACGGGACATTTTTGTATATTTTCAGATTCCACTCATCAAGGTAAAACATTTTATACATGCTTCCTGCCCACAACCTAAAAACTTTTACCGCTATGGCACGAGTGCAAATATCACTTTGTATGCTCTGCATATGCACTATATGATCAAGAACATCCGGAAACATCTTTTTAATAAATGATTTGTCCATATGCTAACCACCCATGGCTCATACATGAGCAAAAAGAAGCACGTGGTCTGTCAAGCTTCATAGGCAAGCATGAACAGCAAAATGGGCCACACAGCAGAACTCAGTGGACTTAGTGGCATTCAACATGAACGTCATAAATCGTCACTTTAGCAACAAGTTATGTCGGAAAATTCCTGCCCTGCTGCGGCAGCCCTGATCAACTGTAAGTAATATTATTGTACCCTATCTACCAACAAGTAATTGGACACCTGTGATAGCAAAGGAAAACAAAGTTTATTCACCTTCAATAGTTGGTGGAGCCTCCACGAGCGGCGATTACAGCTGCGATCCTCCGGGCCATATTCTCAACCAGGCGTTGCACGACGGCTAGCGGTATTTTCTTCCAGTCGGCTTGGAGAAGACAGGCCAGTTCCTTTACCGATTTCGGACGGTGGGGCCAACCCTTATGTCGACGCTCAAACTCGTCCCAGAGGTGCAAGATAGGGTTAATCTCCGGGCTATGCGCAGGCCAGTCCATTCGATTAACCCTTTTGTCACCATACCAACCCACGGTGGACCTCGCAGCATGGCAGGTGGCATTGTCATCCTGAAAATAACATGGGTCCACCCTGTAGAACTGCCACAACGTAGGAAGCGCATGGTCATCCAAAATGGTTAAGTAGGTTTCGGCGTTGATTCTACCAGGAATTGCGACCAAGGGTCCCGTGCCATACCAGGAGAAACACCCCATGGCACAATTCCACCGCCACCGAACTTCACAATTGGCACAATACATTCCGGCAGGAGGCGTTCTCCAGGCAGACGCCAAACCCAGACCCTGCCATCCGAACGGTAAAGGGTGAACCTTGATTCTTCGCTCCAGAGAACCTGTTTCCACTGTTCAACGGTCCACTGTCGACGTTCTTTGCACCACGTTAGCCGAGCAGTACTATTGGACTTGGTGATCAAAGGCTTGTGGGCGGCAGCACGTCCATGATAACCGAATAGATGGGCTTCCTTACGGATGGTATTCATCGAAAGAACACTCTCGGATGCCTGTTGAAACTCCTCGCGGATGTGGCTAATCGATTTGGTGCGGTTCTGCCGAATTTCTCTGGCCAGCACGCGTCGGTCTCTAACTCCCAGTTTTGTGGGTCTGCCGGGTCGGGGCACATTCCGACAGTCATCTCTCATCTTCCACTTGCCAATCACGTAGGCCACTGTCGATTTTGGGTACTTCAACTCGCTGGATATGTCACGTATGGATCGGCCATTTCTGTGATACCCGACGATTACACCTTTCTCGAAATCAGAGAGCTCCGAACTGCGTGGCATCTTGCATGCGACTGGTTGCGTTGTTGTTTCCCACACGATATTTAACGGCGGAGGCCGTGACGTGTATTAAGACCGCAGATATCGTCGATTGCAGGTGTGTCCAATTACTTGTTGGTAGATAGTGTATAATGGAAACGCCTAGGAACATCATCAGAATCGCGACTTCGTAGGTAACTTAAAATGACAGAGAGGGCCCTCAGAGTACTGAAGCTGGTGGTGGAAAGAACGCACCTGAGTTCGGTTACAACTCTCACCACCGAATTCAAAAATGCACCTGGAAGCACTTCCAGCGTTATAATGGCTCGAAGAGAGCGGAATAGAATGGGTTTCTCTCGCCAAGCAGCTGCACACCAGCCTAACATTAGAGAGATCAACTCCAAGCGTCGGTTAAATTTGTGTAAAACTCGGCGCCAGTGGATTCTGGAGCAGCAAAAACACCGT
Source organism: Macrothele yani (assembly GCA_039090855.1). Classification (NCBI taxonomy): domain Eukaryota; kingdom Metazoa; phylum Arthropoda; class Arachnida; order Araneae; family Macrothelidae; genus Macrothele; species Macrothele yani. The sequence goes on from CM077009.1 coordinate 82,064,289, forward strand.
TCTTCGGAGAGATGTATCAGGCTTAACCATCTGGCAGTCCGATAAGCGAATCTGCGTGTGGAAAAATGCCAAGTAAAACCTACCTGTCTAACCTGCGTTGTGCAAAATGAGTAGTGTGGTGGAGGAGTCATCATGTTTTGGGGCTATTTCGCATGGTTGTAGTGTGACCCCTAGTTCAATTACCCGGAAATCTTAACGTTGCGGCCTATGATGAAATTCTCTACTATTACATGTTCCGAACATTTCGTCAGGAGTTCGATGAAGGCCCTTTCCCAACAGACAAATGCCCCCGTTCACACAGAGAGATCAGCGCAGAAACCGTTTGATAAGATGGATGCTTTTCTTTTCGTTTAATCTGTGACGCCCCTTCAACTTACCGTTTTGACACGTGCGTCACCTCAGAGGTGACGCAAGTGTCAAAACGGTAAGTGGAAGAGATAAGTCTTTGCCGGCAAAGTTCAATCGGTAGAATGTCTGGCTCCGAAGAAGGAAGATCCACCACAAGCAAAGAGGGTTCATTCGCTATAAATCTTTTAATTACACTTGCATGGATCAGAATTTTCGACCCTGCTCTTCGTAAGAAATTATCCAGATTATATGATTCGATAACCAAGCGTGCGTACTCGCATCTGTGGCCTAGTGGTCAGAGGTGCTGCTTTCGGGCTAGTGGTCTGAGTTGGGCACGGGTTCATGCCCGGCATGAGGAACAAGTACAGCATTCTTCCTACTGCGCTGGTTCTCTCCCCTCACTCAAACCAGTGGCCCTTAATTAGGGACGGGAGGCTGCTCATAGTTTCAGGAGTTATTGATGGTGTTCATTGTTCTTTAAACATTCCCTCCCCCTCCCCTGCGGAAAAAAAATCATACCAGATCTGTGTAGTTCGTTATTTAACGAAGCACTATGGGGTTCACATTAGGCTGGAGTTTTTTGATTTCTGAAAAAAAACAGCAATTTAAAAAAACAGTACCAAAAACATTAGGTACTGTAAAATTTAATGAAATATTTTTATTTGGGCTGGTCTCCAAATTAAAGCCACTGAACATTTTATGAACTCCTATATCGTTATAGTTTTCATGAACTCTTATATAGTTATCTCCTATACCGATTATCGTTTTCAACTTTCAATTTTTCATCACCTTCGGTATCAGCTTTGTTTTTCTTTCACAGTGTTCATTGTAATGCATTGTGAAGCTTGACATAGCATCAAACAGAAGACATCGCTCTTTCCACGTTTATAAGTGAGTCACGGAAAAATTCTCAATGATAATTTTTCCGTGACTCACTTATAAACGTGGAAAAAGCGATGGCTTCTGTTTGATGTTCCTAATCCACGTCAAATGTCTGTATTAATTATTCATTCGCCTTCTAATTATTTCTTCAGTTGCTGCTTACCATCTTTGGTGAATCCCCAGCATTGTGCGGGGCTCCAAGAAGCAATCTACTAATTGGCTTGGCAGTTAGTGTATGTGAGTCTGGAGGAATTCGAGGCAGCTGTGGTGCAGTGGAAGCATATCCGGCGCGTAACTGGAAGACCCTGGGTTTGATTCCCGGTGGCGGCCAATGAGAATTTTTCCGTGACTCACTTATAAACGTGTAAAGAGCGAAGACCTTTTAATGTTCCTGGTCCACGTCAAATGTCTGTATTAATTGTACATAGCAACTTGGTTTTCGTTATTTCTTTTACGATGTTTTAATTGTGTCATTTACTTGTTTTCGTGAGTGTTACATACAGTTTTATGCGAACAAACACTACATCACTGTAAAATCCTACTGATATAAAAGTCAGTGGAATTATATAAATTTGTTCTAAAGGCTTAATTATTGTAAGAACACGTTGAAGTGGTATAGTTCTGCTTTTAATTGCAATATTCAGTGCCACCCCTGTGGTGACAAAAATGTCTCGAGCTATGAATCAGACCCGATTTGGACTTCCACAAGATTGTCATAGTACATTCATAGCCAGCATCATTATGGCCACTCTTGTCTCCACGAGTGGATGCATCCCATAGAATGTAACAGTGACGTCACCGATCGACAAGTACAATTGTGGATGGTACGGCAAAAGTATGTCAGTTCGCAACTATGAAACTCGTGCAGTAGGAGAGGCAAGACAATTCCTTCCATTGAATTGGCGGTTGAATCTTTCAATTATTTTATGAAGCCGCTCTTAAGTGAATGCAATAAACTCACCATGGGCAAAGAATACGAACACCAACCTCCGACTCAAATAGGATAACAAGATAACAATAGATTGCGCTACAATACAATAATCTGGAAAGTAAAGAACAAATACAGAAAGCCGAGGGATTTCCATTAGAAATCTGTTGTTCTGTTGAGAATGGGAAAGAACTACATAAAGCAAATTTTGGTATAACGGACACTCTTGAACAGCAAACAGACAGTTGTAGCAACAGCACATCAAAGCGGCAAATAGACCGAAGCAAAATATTTAACCCCAAAGGCAGAGATTTTCTGAAGATGGGAAGTATCCTAACTTGCCATCAAAACTTGGATATCCAGATTGAATAAAGTATAAAGAAAGATAAATGACCTCTTGGTAATTTCTCGTTTTGGATTTAAAAAACTAAATCCCAATGCTCAAAAACAGTGTCTTGTATTCCTAGAATTTTAGCAGCTGATCCCGTGTATTTTTGGTGTTTTAATTTTTCAAGCAGCCGATATATATGAACCAAATGTTCACAAAGTTTTCTGCTCTTCTCAAACAGAAATGTTCTCATAGCGGTCTTGTTTCATTAAAGCTATGACACAACAAGTGCTTATCTTTCACATCTCAGCAGTCCCGACAATAAACTTGAGACGGCTGATAAAGAGTTCTCTTCTACTCCTCTAGTCTCTACTCCATGACTGACGACATGACAGGAAACGGCTGGTTCCCCTGACACGAACACCATAACATTGGGTAGAAAAGTCATTTTGACGTTGATACGTCTTTAAAATCGGTGCCATGGGGGTACCCACTAGGAAAACTTTATACACATAATTCCCTACGATTGATCAAATGCTTATAATTTCTAAATTATAATAAATAGCTAAAGTCTAATAACTGACATAAAAAGAGTAACAACTAATGTTTCAAAAAATAACAACTTCAAGGAAATGCGCATGCGCGGGGAGAGGGGAGGGCGTCCGCCATTTTGATGTCGAATATGCTGAGTCACGCGCCTTGAAATCAGTATATGCCGCCCCGGTGGCGCAGTGGTCTAAGCGATGGCCTCTGATCATTCGTCCGAACGGGGTCCGGGTTCCAATCCCGGTGAGGCATGGATGTTGTGTTTGTCTACGGCACTGGCTCTCTCTCTAATTCCCTGGAAACAGTGACCCTAAATTAGGGACGGGTGACTACTTATAGCCCATTGAGTTGCTCACGGTGGTCGTCAAACCTCCAAAAAAAAAATCAGTATAACTCGAGATCGCGTAGAGGTAGAAACGTGATATTGGTCTCAAACGATTCGACTGGATGATGAGATTTATCTAAAAATTAATAAGCCATGAACATTTAATAAGCACTTTATAAGGTATAAGTGAAAAACGAAAAAATATTTGTGAGAAAATCAAAATGTCTAAATAATTAATTAATACAGACATTTAACGTGAACCAGTAACCACAAACAAAGATCTTCGCTCCTTCCACGTTTATAAGTGAGTCCCGGAAAAATTCTCATTAGCCGCCACCGGGAGTCGAACCCAGGGTCTTTCAGTTACGCGCCGGATATGCTTCCGCTACAGCACAACGGCCTCGAATTCCTCCAGACTCACCCACGCTAACTGCCAAGACAATTTGGCAGGTTGCTTATTGGAGCCCCGCACAATGCTGGGGATTCACCATTAATTCAGAACGATGTGGTGTAGCGGAAGCATATCCGGCGCGTAACTGGAAGACCCTGGGTTCGACTCCCGGTGGCGGCCAATGAGAATTTTTCCGTGACTCACTCATAAACGTCGGAAGAGCGAAGATCTTTGTTTGATGTCTAAATATTTGAAACAAAAGTCCGGCTCAAAATAATGCAAATGTATATCAGAAGAAAGAACTAGAAAGGAACGGAATAAGCCCAAAACGATTAACTCAGAACGATGTAGGGCTTATAGGCAGAAGAAAAAGCCGAAGCGACGCAACGCGTGGAGCCACAACCAAGCACTTGTACAGCTAGTGTATGTGAACCAATGGACTACTTGGCCGTGAGTGAAACTTGGATAGATGATTCTAGTCTTATACATTTTCCTGGTTTCGAATTAAAGGCGAAAAGAAGTAGGGCCCAACACAAATCACCCATTTCCAAACGTACTACGTCGCCCACGAAACGAACTGCGGGGGGGGGGGGAGTTGCCTTTTGCAGAAGCATCAATAGTGTAACAGCTTGCCAACCCGTAAATGTCTCAGTCAACAAGAGATTGAGAATTGAAGATGACTATGCGGGTGATATGTGTCTAGTTGATGTGACACTGTCTGCTTAAACTCGCTTCATGCTCGATTTGGTTTACATTCATCCCAGCGTTTCACAAACATCACCAGAGGTCTTCATGTTCCGGATGCTATGCGGTTACTCTGAAATCATCAAGAAAATCATACCAAATATGGTACCGGATACCCAAATGCCTATCATAATTCTAACTGGTGACTTTAACATTGATGTGCAACAAAACACAAAGTTACTCAAGTTCAAGGGGTTTGAAAGTATCCGCACGAGAACCTGATATCTTGATTTTTACTCAAGTTCATGAAATACAATTTCGGCTTGACTTATACAAATTCTTCACCAGAGTTACCTTAGGCAATACTTGTATGAACTTATACTTTATACGAAACATAGATGTGAATTGTATGCCATGTGTTTGTTATTACTCATATCATTGCCCTTTAAAAAAATAAAATATAGTCTAACTGCATTTATTTTTCATTTACCGACCGAAATCTACCTTTCAAACCCCTTACTGTCAAACACGTATCCATGTAAATAAAACCTACCGGTGTGTCCTGGACACAGCCTATCCCCGTTTTTTTTTTGTAGAAAGGAGTTGTGTTACTGAAACATATTCGCTCTCCTTTCTGAGGTTATTCTCCATTGATATATCCCTGTTTGCAGGTAATCAGTCAGAAATGGTTGTTGTCAATCATTCCCCTAAAAACTACCTTTTTTCAGCGGGGGTATGAGATGAGGTACCGACCACCGTGAACAACTCGATTTGCTATAAACAGTCGCCCGTCCCTGATTTAGGGTCACTGGTTCCAGGAAAGGGAGAGAGTCAATGCCGTAAGGCAAACACAACATAAATGCTTCACTGGAATTCGAACCCGGGCCAATCTGGGACGAATGGTCATAAGCCAACGCTTGACTACTTTGCCACCGGTGCGGCGATAGCCACCTTTCATAAGAAACCTAAGGAGGAAGCAACGCTTTTTGATTATCAGGTTCGCTCGTTCCAACCGCTTTCGGCCCATTTCGTAGACAGCGAATACATTCGTTCGAGTTGATTTCAAGACGTTTTGCTCGAGTTAATTCGTTCCAGCCTATTATAGAGTTAAAAGGGTTGTGCCAAATGCTAGTTTTCGTCGGCGCAATCATTTTCGAGAAACTAATTTTGATAATTTTTTTTGATTGGAGGTTTAACGACCACCGTGAGCAACTCAATGGGCTATAAGCAGTCGCCCGTCCCTAATTTAGGGGCACTTGTTCCAGGGAAGGGAGAGAGCCAGTGTCGTAAGACAAACACAACATCTATGCCTCACCGGGATTCGAACCCAGTTTCCTTCCGGACGAATGATCAGAAGCCATCGGTTAGACCACTGCGCCAACGGGGGCGGCTGCTAATGTTACAGTGAATAAGATTGGTATTTTTAATACACGTAACATAAAGCTGATCCTCAGAAATATATTTTTTTTTGATTGGAGGTTTAACGACAACCGTGAGCAACTCAATGGGCTATAAGCAGTCGCCCGTCCCTAATTTAGGGGCACTTGCTCCAGGGAAGGGTGAGAGCCAGTGTCGTAAGACAAACACAACATCTATGCCTCACCGGGATTGGAACCCAGGTTCCTTCCGGACGAATGATCAGAAGCCATCGGTTAGACCACTGCGCCAACGGGGGCGGCTGCTAATGTTACAGTGAAAAAGATTGGTATTTTTAATACACGGAATATAAAGCTGATCCTCAGAAATATTTTCCTTTTTTTATTTTTGATTGGAGGTTTAACGACCACCGTGAGCAAGTCAATGGGCTATAAGCAGTCGCCCGTCCCTAATTTAGGGGCACTTGTTCCAGGGAAGGGAGAGAGCCAGTGTCGTAAGACAAACACAACATCTATGCCTCACCGGGATTCGAACCCAGGTTCCTTCCGGACGAATGATCAGAAGCCATCGGTTAGACCACTGCGCCAACGGGGCGGCTGCTAATGTTACAGTGAAAAAGATTGGTATTTTTAATACACGGAATATAAAGCTGATCCTCAGAAATATTTTCCTTTTTTTATTTTTGATTGGAGGTTTAACGACCACCGTGAGCAAGTCAATGGGCTATAAGCAGTCGCCCGTCCCTAATTTAGGGGCACTTGTTTCAGGGAAGGGAGAGAGCCAGTGTCGTAAGACAAACACAACATCTATGCCTCACCGGGATTCGAACCCAGGTTCCTTCCGGACGAATGATCAGAAGCCATCGGTTAGACCACTGCGCCATAGGGGGCGGCTGCTAATGTTACAGTGAATAAGATTGGTATTTTTAATACACGTAACATAAAGCAGATCCTCAGAAATATTTTTTTTTTATTGGAGGTTTAACGACCACCGTGAGCAACCCAATGGGCTATAAGTAGTCGCCAGTCCCTAATTTAGGGGCACTTGTTCCAGGGAAGGGAGAGAGCCAGTGTCGTAAGACAAACACAACATCTATGCCTCACCGGGATTCCAACCAAGGTTCCTTCCGGACGAATGATCAGAAGCCATCGGTTAGACCACTGCGCCAACGGGGGCGGCTGCTAATGTTACAGTGAATAAGATTGGTATTTTTAATACACGTAACATAAAGCTGATCCTTTTTTTTTTTTTTTTTTTGATTGGAGGTTTAACGACCACCGTGAGCAACTCAATGGGCTATAAGCAGTCGCCCGTCCCTAATTTAGGGTCACTGGTTATAGGGAAGGGAGAGAGCCAGTGCCGTAAGACAAACACAACGTCCATGCCTCACCGGGATTCGAACCCGGACCCCTCACGGACGAATGATCAGAGGCCAGCGCCTTAGACCACTGCGCCACCGGGGCGGCAAAAAAGCTGATCCTCAGAAATATTTTTTTTTTTTGATTGGAGTTTTAAGGACCAACGTGAGCAACTCAATGGGCTATAAGCAGTCGCCCGTCCCTAATTTAGGGGCACTTGTTGCAGGGAAGGGAGAGAGCCAGTGTCGTAAGACAAACACAACATCTATGCCTCACCGGGATTCGAACCCAGGTTCCTTCCGGACGAATGATCAGAAGCCATCGGTTAGACCACTGCGCCAACAGGGGCGGCTGCTAATGTTACAGTGAATAAGATTGGTATTTTTAATACACGTAACATAAAGCTGATCCTCAGAAATACATTTTTTTTTAATTGGAGGTTTAACGACCTCCGTGAGCAACTCAATGGGCTATAAGCAGTCGCCCGTCCCTAATTTAAGGGCACTTGTTCCAGGGAAGGGAGACAGCCAGTGTCGTAAGACAAACACAACATCTATGCCTCACCGGGATTCGAACCCAGGTTCCTTCCGGACGAATGATCAGAAGCCATCGGTTAGACCACTGCGCCAACGGGGGCGGCTGCTAATGTTACAGTGAATAAGATTGGTATTTTTAATACACGTAACATAAAGCAGATCCTCAGAAATATTTTTTTATTGGAGGTTTAACGACCACCGTGAGCAACCCAATGGGCTATAAGTAGTCGCCCGTCCCTAATTTAGGGGCACTTGTTTCAGGGAAGGGAGAGAGCCAGTGTCGTAAGACAAACACAACATCTATGCCTCACCGGGATTCGAACCAAGGTTCCTTCCGGACGAATGATCAGAAGCCATCGGTTAGACCACTGCGCCAACGGGGACGGCTGCTGTTATAGTGAATAAGATTGGTATTTTTAATACACGTAACATAAAGCTGATCCTCAGAAATATTTTTTTTATTGGAGTTTTAACGACCACCGTGAGCAACTCAATGGGCTATAAGTAGTCGCCCGTCCCTAATTTAGGGGCACTTGTTTCAGGGAAGGGAGAGAGCCAGTGTCGTAAGACAAACACAACATCTATGCCTCACCGGGATTCGAACCCAGTTTCCTTCCGGACGAATGATCAGAAGCCATCGGTTAGACCACTGCGCCAACGGGGGCGGCTGCTAATGTTACAGTGAATAAGATTGGTATTTTTAATACACGTAACATAAAGCAGATCCTCAGAAATATTTTTTTTTTATTGGAGGTTTAACGACCACCGTGAGCAACCCAATGGGCTATAAGTAGTCGCCCGTCCCTAATTTAGGGGCACTTGTTTCAGGGAAGGGAGAGAGCCAGTGTCGTAAGACAAACACAACATCTATGCCTCACCGGGATTCGAACCAAGGTTCCTTCCGGACGAATGATCAGAAGCCATCGGTTAGACCACTGCGCCAACGGGGACGGCTGCTGTTATAGTGAATAAGATTGGTATTTTTAATACACGTAACATAAAGCTGATCCTCAGAAATATTTTTTTATTGGAGTTTTAAGGACCAACGTGAGCAACTCAATGGGCTATAAGCAGTCGCCCGTCCCTAATTTAGGGGCACTTGTTCCAGGGAAGGGAGAGAGCCAGTGTCGTAAGACAAACACAACATCTATGCTTCACCGGGATTCGAACCCAGGTTCCTTCCGGACGAATGATCAGAAACCATCGGTTAGACCACTGCGCCAACGGGGGCGGCTGCTAATGTTACAGTGAATAAGATTGGTATTTTTAATATACGTAACATAAAGCTGATCCTCAGAAATATTTTTTTATTGTAGGTTTAACGACCACCGTGAGCAACTCAATGGGCTATAAGCAGTCGCCCGTCCCTAATTTAGGGGCACTTGTTCCAGGGAAGGGAGAGAGCCAGTGTCGTAAGACAAACACAACATCTATGCCTCACCGGGATTCGAACCCAGGTTCCTTCCGGACGAATGATCAGAAGCCATCGGTTAGACCACTGCGCCAACGGGGGCGGCTGCTAATGTTACAGTGAATAAGATTGGTATTTTTAATACACGTAACATAAAGCTGATCCTCGGAAATATTTTTTTATTGGAGGTTTAACGACCACCGTGAGCAACTCAATGGGCTATAAGCAGTCGCCCGTCCCTAATTTAGGGGCACTTGTTCCAGGGAAGGGAGAGAGCCAGTGTCGTAAGACAAACACAACGTCCATGCCTCACCGGGATTCGAACCCAGGTTCCTTCCGGACGAATGATCAGAAGCCATCAGTTAGACCACTGCGCCAACGGGGGCGGCTGCTAATGTTACAGTGAATAAGATTGGTATTTTTAATACACGTAACATAAAGCTGATCCTCAGAAATATTTTTTTTTTGATTGGAAGTTTAACGACCACCGTGAGCAACTCAATGGGCTATAAGCAGTCGCCCGTCCCTAATTTAGGGGCACTTGTTCCAGGGAAGGGAGAGAGCCAGTGTCGTAAGACAAACACAACATCTATGCCTCACCGGGATTCGAACCCAGGTTCCTTCCGGACGAATGATCAGAAGCCATCGGTTAGACCACTGCGCCAACGGGGACGGCTGCTGTTATAGTGAATAAGATTGGTATTTTTAATACACGTAACATAAAGCTGATCCTCAGAAATATTTTTTTTCATTGGAGTTTTAACGACCACCGTGAGCAACTCAATGGGCTATAAGCAGTCGCCCGTCCCTAATTTAGGGGCACTTGTTCCAGGGAAGGGAGAGAGCCAGTGTCGTAAGACAAACACAACATCTATGCCTCACCGGGATTCGAACCCAGGTTCCTTCCGGACGAATGATCAGAAGCCATCGGTTAGACCACTGCGCCAACGGGGGCGGCTGCTAATGTTACAGTGAATAAGATTGGTATTTTTAATACACGTAACATAAAGCTGATCCTCAGAAATATTTTTTTATTGGAGGTTTAACGACCACCGTGAGCAACTCAATGGGCTATAAGCAGTCGCCCGTCCCTAATTTAGGGGCACTTGTTCCAGGGAAGGGAGAGAGCCAGTGTCGTAAGACAAACACAACATCTATGCCTCACCGGGATTCGAACCCAGGTTCCTTCCGGACGAATGATCAGAAGCCATCGGTTAGACCACTGCGCCAACGGGGGCGGCTGCTAATGTTACAGTGAATAAGATTGGTATTTTTAATACACGTAACATAAAGCTGATCCTCGGAAATATTTTTTTAATTGGAGGTTTAACGACCACCGTGAGCAACTCAATGGGCTATAAGCAGTCGCCCGTCCCTAATTTAGGGGCACTTGTTCCAGGGAAGGGAGAGAGCCAGTGTCGTAAGACAAACACAACGTCCATGCCTCACCGGGATTCGAACCCAGGTTCCTTCCGGACGAATGATCAGAAGCCATCAGTTAGACCACTGCGCCAACGGGGGCGGCTGCTAATGTTACAGTGAATAAGATTGGTATTTTTAATACACGTAACATAAAGCTGATCCTCAGAAATATTTTTTTTTTTTGATTGGAAGTTTAACGACCACCGTGAGCAACTCAATGGGCTATAAGCAGTCGCCCGTCCCTAATTTAGGGGCACTTGTTCCAGGGAAGGGAGAGAGCCAGTGTCGTAAGACAAACACAACATCTATGCCTCACCGGGTTTCGAACCCAGGTTCCTTCCGGACGAATGATCAGAAGCCATCGGTTAGACCACTGCGCCAACGGGGACGGCTGCTGTTATAGTGAATAAGATTGGTATTTTTAATACACGTAACATAAAGCTGATCCTCAGAAATATTTTTTTTTTCATTGGAGTTTTAAGGACGAACGTGAGCAACTCAATGGGCTATAAGCAGTCGCCCGTCCCTAATTTAGGGGCACTTGTTCCAGGGAAGGGAGAGAGCCAGTGTCGTAAGACAAACACAACATCTATGCCTCACCGGGATTCGAACCCAGGTTCCTTCCGGACGAATGATCAGAAGCCATCGGTTAGACCACTGCGCCAACGGGGGCGGCTGCTAATGTTACAGTGAATAAGATTGGTATTTTTAATACACGTAACATAAAGCTGATCCTCAGAAATATTTTTTTATTGGAGGTTTAACGACCACCGTGAGCAACTCAATGGGCTATAAGCAGTCGCCCGTCCCTAATTTAGGGGCACTTGTTCCAGGGAAGGGAGAGAGCCAGTGTCGTAAGACAAACACAACATCTATGCCTCACCGGGATTCGAACCCAGGTTCCTTCCGGACGAATGATCAGAAGCCATCGGTTAGACCACTGCGCCAACGGGGGCGGCTGCTAATGTTACAGTGAAAAAGATTGGTATTTTTAATACACGGAACATAAAGCTGATCCTCAGAAATATTTTTCTTTTTTTATTTTTGATTGGAGGTTTAACGACCACCGTGAGCAACTCAATGGGCTATAAGCAGTCGCCCGTCCCTAATTTAGGGGCACTTGTTCCAGGGAAGGGAGAGAGCCAGTGTCGTAAGACAAACACAACGTCCATGCCTCACCGGGATTCGAACCCAGGTCCCTTCCGGACGAATGATCAGAAGCCATAGGTTAGACCACTGCGCCAACGGGGGCGGCTGCTAATGTTACAGTGAATAAGATTGGTATTTTTAATACACGTAACATAAAGCTGATCCTCAGAAATATTTTTTTTTTTTTTGATTGGAGGTTTAACAACCACCGTGAGCAACTCAATGGGCTATAAGCAGTCGCCCGTCCCTAATTTAGGGGCACTTGTTCCAGGGAAGGGAGAGAGCCAGTATCGTAAGACAAACACAACATCTATGCCTCACCGGGATTCGAACCCAGGTTCCTTCCGGACGAATGATCAGAAGCCATCGGTTAGACCACTGCGCCAACGGGGGCGGCTGCTAATGTTACAGTGAATAAGATTGGTATTTTTAATACACGTAACATAAAGCTGATCCTCGGAAATATTTATTTTTATTGGAGGTTTAACGACCACCGTGAGCAACTCAATGGGCTATAAGCAGTCGCCCGTCCCTAATTTAGGGGCACTTGTTCCAGGGAAGGGAGAGAGCCAGTGTCGTAAGACAAACACAACATTTATGCCTCACCGGAATTCGAACCCAGGTTCCTTCCGGACGAATGATCAGAAGCCATCGGTTAGACCACTGCGCCAACGGGGGCGGCTGCTAATGTTATAGTGAATAAGATTGGTATTTTTAATACACGTAACATAAAGCTGAACCTCAGAAATATTTTTTTTTATTGGAGGTTTAACGACCACCGTGAGCAACTCAATGGGCTATAAGCAGTCGCCCGTCCCTAATTTAGGGTCACTGGTTCCAGGGAAGGGAGAGAGCCAGTGCCGTAAGACAAACACAACGTCCATGCCTCACGGGATTCGAACCCGGACCCCATTCGGACGAATGATCGGAGGCCATCGCTTAGACCACTGCGCCACCGGGGCGGTCTTCAGAAATATAGCCACTGAATGTATACTTCAAAATTTAACGAAGAATACAACGAGAAATGAATCTACAGAAGTCTGGGGAAACACACACATCAGATGAAAACGAAAAAGAAAAACTGATATCGCAATTGTGATAATTATTGATATTAAAAGCACTGAAACGGTAAATCCAGAGCTTGGGTTTTTGGGAACAAAGAAGTGCCAAAAAAAAAGATGTGCATAAAGGGAAGAACAGTGACAGAGACAAAACAAATTGCTCACACGAAGTAAAAACAGGCAGAAACGAAACCAAAAACAAAGAAAATGTATCTCGAAGGAATTACGCCCCAATGTTGGACATGAACAGTTCAGAGTGATAATTACATACTTGAAAAGATGAAATTTTATAATTATGTAACACGCGACATAACAATTTGTTTCTTTTCGCAAAAGTTAGGAAACGAATATGCACTGCATGTTTAGCATGAGTAAAGCTGAGTGCGGTCACCGGAATAAGTGCAATATTTGTTTTATTTTTCATTGTAACGGCTGCAAAGGGTATCATTATTGGAGAAAGGTGGAAACTCGAGGATTAGGGGATCTCCTTCTAAGAGCAGGGTATCCATGGATACAGGTAAACATGACAACCCGTGGCAGGCTCTGACCGGTAGCTCATCTACAAAGAAAAGTAAAGGGCCGTTGTTTGTTTCTTTTAGATCTTCGGTAAAGGTTTCGGTGCTGCTATTGTGTTGATGAGCAATTTAACGACCTTCGTAAACAATTAAGGAAACGAATCTTCTGAATTTAATTTATTCTTATGACACTTTTATGAAGCCTACGTCGCGCTAAAACAAAAGGAAGTCTAATCCGATGAAGAAAAAAACCTTCAATTGCGTTGAAGAAAGATGGAAACTTCAGGATTGTTACTTCAATGATAATCTACTCTCATTCTGTTTATCCTTGATAATCTTCTAATTTCGGAAAAAAAAAATTGTTTGTAAGCATTATGTGTAATCATTACCACTGTACGAGAGGAATTTAAAATATTCGTTTGCTAACTGACTTCAAGTGAATGTGAGTACATACAGCATTTTTTTTTTACGGCAGTACATATTCTTGTACGGGAGTTTAGCAAAATAATGGAAACAGACAGCGACTGGAGTACATGCGACGCGCCGTATGCAAATTACAGGGACGACGTCACTCGTGATGTTAGGTACATGCAGAGGTGAAGTACGATCTAACTGAGAAGTTAAGGCTCAGTGAGACGTAACTAGCTTCGGCATATCCTGGATTACGAGATGCAATGCACAGAAACCGACATACAGGCTGATGCCGGAGAAGGCTGCCGTTTTTGTTTTGTTTGTTGACTTCAATTCTTCTAGTTCGGTGTCACAGGCTGGGAAGCCAGCTTAGTTCCTCACAGCGCGTGATTGTAGCCTTCTCGTAGCATAATCACTTTGCAAATCGGATATGTTAACTTTGTTGTGCCAATCGCGTTTGTTAAGGCTTTTGTTTGCTCTTCAGTTTTTCAGAAACATTTTCAGAAATGCCAAATACTACGGATTGTCTGCATTTTGTACCGATTCTTAGGCCTAACATTATTGTGCCCACATCCTACTTTTGACGTCAGCAATGCGTAGTCAATGAAATAACGCACGCGTCGTGAGCTGGCTTGGAGGGTATAAAACGTGTGCTGTAAGCATTCTGAAAACATATCACTCGTTGCTATCGTGGATGAAAGGAATTATTTATCAGATTTGCAGGAATGAATGATTATCGGCCTTTGGGCCAAGGGTGGCAGTATTTCTGAAACAGCGCAGTTTGTAAACTATTCGCGTGCTGCTGTGGTTCAAGTGTATCGTGATTGCAGAGATGGCACCATTGCGAATAAGCGACGTGGAAACTCGCAGAACTACGTGCCATTGATGTGAGAGGTGAACGTCGTCTTCAAAGGTGCGTGAGGGCCAATCAACACGCTACAGTGGAGCAACTCAGTAATCAAATGAACCAGAGGGTTTCCGGAAGTGTGTCCAAAACCACAGTTCTGCTGCGTATGGGGATCCGATGCAGACGGATGGTCACAACACCTATGCTAACGACGTTGCGTCGGCAGAAAAGGCTTATAATTTGCACTGCAGTATCGGAACTGGACCTCCGCTGATTGGCAAAGGATTGCCTTCTCCGATAAGTCACGTTTTCTGCTTCATCGAACGGATGGACGTTGGCATATAAGGTGAGAAACATGGGAGAACAAACACTCTTTAACCACTGATGACCAAACAAGCTGGTGGGGCAGTGTTATGGTCTGGGGAATGTTTTCGTGACATTCTCTGGGTCCACTCATACTTGTGAAAGGCCCTACGGACTGGATTCGTTATGAATCCATCTTTTCAAATCACGTACACTCATACATGCTGATTGTCTTCCCTGGGGCGAATGGGATCTTCCAGCACGACAATGGGACGTGTGTCACACAGCTAGAAATGTCCGAGAGTGGTTGGAAGAGCACGATGAAGACTTCAAAGTACTTCACTGGCCCCCTAATTCCCCAGATTTAAACGCAATTGATCATCTGTAGGACCACTTCGATCGTGTTGTTCGCTTTACGGATCCTCCACCCTGTACCCTGCAGCAGCTGTCAGATGCACTGCAATCAGCATAGCTCCATATATCTAAGAACATCTTCCAGCAGCTTATTGAGTCACTCCGAGCCCTTCTGGCCACTGTCCGCGCTCGCACGGCGGTAATTCTGGATATTAGCTGGTGGTCACAATAATGTGACTCGACCGCGTATAACATTTGCTAAAATTTAATTTAAATAGAAATATTATTTGCTATTGCATATTTGTTTCACCAAAATAAAGGAAGGGCGGAATATCAGAAAACAACTACAAAACTGTTCTAAGCAAATTGTCATCAGACTGAAAGAAACAATCGTGGATCAAAGTAAAGCTCGGCTAACGTAGTCCCCTAACGCCTTTTGTTCCTGAATGTTTGCTTTTCGGCAATGCATACAAGCTACCACGCTGTGGCGGCGCTGTTATTGCCTGTTTTACGTTATCTGAACGGGAGTCGACGTTCTTCATGTACAGGGCCGCGGGTGGCCTAGTGGGCAACGTTCGTGACTGCCACGGAAAGGGCCTCAGGTCCGATCCCAGGCAGGTACGAACGCTCGATCTACTAAATATCCGCCGTGCGTCGGACGGGCACGTTAAGCCGTCGGACTCCGGGTACTGCCCCCCCAAGTAATAAATAAGGGCGTCTTCCTCCCCTTTCTACTTCGCTTCCGTGTCACTTTCCTATCGGGCGCTCTAGCCCAAATCTCCTAGCTTCCTATTTCTAAGTGTTGTTTAAGGCCTGAGGTCAGACACTCCCTTCCTAAAATCCTCTACATATGATCATTTGATTATTCTTCATGTACAGCTTTATATTCTATGACGTATAAGTGCCACAGTCGCAGGTGAAACAGCTGTTGAGGAGTGATTATCCACATTGTCAGATCTCATCCTACAGGTGCTTCAGAAACTAAAACGGCAAAAATTGTTGGTGTAACTCGAGGAACTGTACCCAGGATTATGACCGAATAAAAGTGACATGGCGTTGCTTCGAAAGGTGCCAGAGTTCTTTGAACGCCATACGAAGATGTCAGATAAGCATTGGCGAAGTTGGCACGGATTAACAGGGTGTTTGAAAACTCGCGCCCCCAGAACTTCAAAGTACTGAGTAAGTGAGTGAAATTATTTTATTTCTTATTTCAGCCGACAGATGGCATCACTTCATTTTCTTCAAAGGTACATTTCTGAAAACGTACGTTGTACCAATTGACGCCATTATCGTTTTGTTTTCTGCGAGATTACCCTGCCGTTTTCCCAAAGCCAGCGGGTGTACTTGATTGAGCAATATTTTGCTCATGGATCATATGTAAAGGTATCGGAAGCATATCGAGAACAATATCCAAATGCTTCGCCACCCGAGAAGAGAACTATCGCTCGTCTTGTAAAGAGTTTTCGGGATACAGGAAGTGCCTTCGACAGAAAGCGGAGTGGACGACCGTCTGTTTCAAGCGAGGAAAAAATTCAAGATGTGCGGACCAAAATGATGCTTTCTCCAACAGAAAGTTTACGGAAAACTTTCTATTCAGACAGGATTATCGTACAGCATTGCGCAGAAACCTGTGAAATAACTAAACCTGCATCCATGTCGTCTTACCTCAGTGGCTGAATTGAAATCATGTGATTTTCAGAAACGCTTACATTTCTGCAGATACTTAGACGAGTTAGGGGACCAAAATGGAGTAAGTGAACTTCAGAATGTCTTCTTCAAGTGTGTTTCCACGGAAGTGGTATCTAAACACGCAGAACTCACGATGTTGATCATTTACAAATCAATACATATTCCACGAAAACCCATTACACTCAGAAAAAGTCGGAGTAGGATGTGCTTTGTCACGTTTTGGAATAATCATCCAGATAGTTTTTGACTGAATGGTCAATGCAACTGTATACAAGAGACAACAAAAGTTTACACAGTTTGTATCGTTTCTGGAAGAACACGAGAGGTATTGTTGGTATCAGCAGAATGGGGCAGCCAACAATAACTCTCGTATTTCTCTAATGACACAAATATTTTTCCTTGAGAGTTTTTCGGTTTTGGGCTGATTTCCACAGGCCCCAAAATCCCCAGAATTAACAATGCCGGATTTCTTCCTTTTTAGTTATCTGAAAGGAGCAGTGTACGAAAGAATTGACGTCCAACATTACTACTGCTATTGAAAAAATCAGAATTGACGTCCAATATTACTACGGCTATTTAAAAATCAGAATTGACGTCCAACATTACTACGGCTATTGAAAAAATCAGAATTGACGTCCAATATTACTACGGCTATTGAAAAAATCAGTGTTTTAACTGCACAAAGTGACCTCGAATCTGGGGGAGAAGAGTTCGTGCTTGCATTCGTGAGCAAGGAAAACATTTTGAACACCTGCTGTAAGAAAGTCCAAGATACTTTTTTATCAGCTAACAATACATTTCGTTCTATTCATAATATCGTTTTCGTGTTTTTGTTTTCACAGGTATTTTCAAAACCTAAGTTTTAATGCTGGTAGGGGGCGACTTTTTGATCACCCTGCACAACGGAAGAAAAACAAAAACAAAAAAAATCGATGATAATAATAATAATAAATAAATAAATAAATAATAAAAGTAAATATATGTATATATACATGTACATATAAACCTAATTAACTAACTAGTATTAATATTATTAATAACATCTATGAAAATGCAAGTGCAAAGATTCGGCTGTTTGAAAATACAACTCACATAAAAATTGGAAAGGAAGTGAGACAAGGTGACACCATATCTCCCAAGTGCTTTAATGCCACATTGGAAAATGTATTTCAATCACTGAACTGGGAAAACAAAGGGATAAAGATTAATGGAGATTATCTAACTCACCTTCGTTTTGCTGATGACGTAGTCATTTTTGCAACTACCACATCAGAGCTGCAGAGTATGATCCAGGAACTTGCTGACAAGAGTAAAGAAGTGGGATTAAAAATGAACTTTCAGAAGACAAAAGTGATGTTTAATGCTTTTACAAGAAATGAAGATTTATCGATTGATGGAGAAAAGCTGGATATAACAGGCGCGTACGTTTATCTTGGACAGCAGATATCAAGTAAGGGTCACATTGATGAGGAAATTAATAGGCGTACAAAACTTGCCTGGAGAGCTTTTGGAAGAAACAGCATAATTTTCAAGAGCAATATATCATTATGTCTTAAAAGAAAAGTGTTTGATCAATGCATCCTTCCAGTGCTTACGTATGGTGCAGAGACGTGGACCTTAACTAAAAGAGACATACAAAGGCTGCAGACAACTCAAAGTAGCATGGAGAGGTGCATGCTTGGTGTAACCAGGAGAGATAAGAAGAGGAACTCGTGGATCCGAAAAATGACAAGAGTGGAAGACATCATGATCAGAGTTAAATCCCTGAAATGGCAAAGGGCTGGACATACTGCCAGAAGGACAGACCATCGATGGACAGCCGAAATTTTATATTGGATTCCAAGGGACAGGAAAAGACCCAGAAGAAGACCACATGGAAGATGGGTGGATGAAATTCGAAAGTATGCAGGAGTGACATGGAGGAGACTGGCACAAGACAGACCGTTGTGGAGGAAACTTGGGGAGATCTTTGTCCAGCAGTGGATTGAAAATGGTTGACAATGATGAAAGATGATGATGAACTAACTAGTCTTCACACCTTTCATCATTCTCTTTTCTAACCTTTACCAAGTCTGTCTGCTCTTAATAATTTCACCCCGCTTTTAAAAATCTTAAACTGATTGTTCTATGTCTGGCGCTCTTTGGCCAAACCTGGCCCTTGCGCCATTAAAATCAACTAACTAACTAACTAACTAACAACGGAAGCACGAGGTCATGGAATTGTAAATGGCGGGAGAGTTGAACACCAGTCAGTCAGAATGATCCCGTTTTTGTGATAACATTTCTTCGGGAACTCCATCGTACCAATATTCATAGTCAGGCAGCAATCCATAAACCTCTGATTGCCATCATCAATGCATAGAAACGTGTAAGATACTGCAAAGCCGTAAAAACGGGGAAGATAAAGACTAGTTGCTTGTCATTTGGTCTGATGAATCGTGCTTTACATTGTTCTCCACCACTGGTAGAGTGTACGTCTGGCGAAAACCTGCAGAAGAATATCACCCGACTATTTGGTTACGACTGTGAAGCATAGAAATGGATCCTTGATACTGCGGGCAGTCATATCATGGCATTTCTTAGGGCCATCGTTTATTCTGCAGGGTCATGCCACATCTGCAACTTAATTCTCGGTCCCTAACCGCAAGCGATCATAGAACGTCGGCAAATGCAAATATCTCTATGCGATAATGGCTGATTGCAGCGCCATCCAACAGCTTTCGAGACAGTCGTAACCGTGCACAGCTGTAGTGACAGAAGAGACGAAAGTTGACGGTGAAAGCAATGTCGTTCGAATCGCCACATTTGAGGCACTACCTCCTGTTCGCATTTCAACTGAAACAAAGTGCCGTGGAAGCCCAGAAAATGATCTGTGATGCTTTGGGTGAGGCTGCTGTGCCCTACAGTACGTGTGAGAAGTGGTTCCAGCGGTTTAAGCAGGAAAATTTCGATCTCCGTGATGCAGAACGTCCAGGACAGCCACAGAAAGGTGACGATGAGGAACTGGAACAACTGTTGGACGCGGATCCCTGTCGCACACAGTCAGAGCTCTCCCATGAGCTCGGAGTAACACGGCAAGCGATTGCAAAGCGCCTGCACAAGCTTGGACGGATTCACAAGGAGGGCCGTTGGGTGCCCCACCAACTCACAGCTGCGAACAAGTCTATGCGCTATGATGTTGCTGTTTCCTTTCTCTGCAGATTCAAGAAGAAGGATTTCCTCCACAGGATTTTGACCTGCGATGAGAAGTGGATCCTCTACGATAACCTTAATCGGCGCAAATCGTGGGTTTATCCAGGTCAGCCTACCACCAGTAGCGCCAAACCGAATATCCATGTCAGGAAGTGGTTGCTGTGCATATGGTGGAATCAGCGCGGTATCGTACACTATGAGTTGCTCACACCTGGTGAAACGGTCAATGCTGAGCGTTATTGTCAGCAACTCATTCGTGTGAGTGACGCAATGGAGGCGGAAAGGCCATTCACCGGCAAGGGCAGAAGGTAGGCCCTGTTGCTTCAGGATAACGCGCGTCCTCACACCGCGAAAACGACTTTAAACACAATCACCGACCTGGGATAGGAGATTTTGTCTCACCCGGCGCAATCTCCAGACTTCGCATCGTCGGCGGATTATCACCTCTTCCGCTCGCTACAACATCACCTGAGTGATACCCACTTCATTTCTGTCGAGGATGATGACTTCATCAACTCGAAACAGCCTTTTTCCCCAACAGTGGCATTCGGCAGCTCCCTGACCGATGGCTCAAATGTATCCAACGCGACGAAGATTATTTCCCTGATTAGGTACGTATTCGATTTGGTATAATTTGCTGCCAACGTGTCGTGCCTGCGGTCGAGAATTAAAAGTTGCACACCTACACATATCAGTTCTTGCAGACATTGTTCCATAATGACCGTTCCTAGTTTGAAACAATAACGCATCTGTGCATTGCGCGAAACGTGGCAAGTTGTGGTTTGCAGAGCATGAAGATGAGGTACAACAGTTACTCAATCTGTAGAATAATCAATGACGGTAGAACAGGATTCAAATGACATGCGATTACAACTGAAAATTCAGTGACAATTTTTGTGTGTTTTATTTGTCGACATAGTTCCCGATCACTGCAACACACTATTCCCATCGATTCTGTTCTGCCTTGATCCCAGAAGAAATAAATCCTTATCTCTTGGCCTTAGAAATACACAACCACACCTACGACCATTTCAGAGTCTTATTGTTTTCCATGGATGATTTCTTTCCGCTTCGGGAACAAATGAAAGTCACTGTTTGCAAAGATCTGGAGAACAGGTTGAATGCTGAACTAGCTCAAATCCTGCAGTTTACTTGGTGGTCTTCGAAATCTAGGAGGCGTGACTCGGTGCATTATTTTGAGTAAGAAATACATCTCATCGCAGCTTTCCACTCCTCTTTTCCTCGATAGCTGTATACGGTTGGTTTACGATACAGCAATGGAATTTTGGACCATTCTTCCTGTAAAATATGTCCCAAATGTGCCAATGATTTTGGAGGTGGAAAATGTGATCTGACCATTCGTTTTCCCACAAATATTCTAAATATTGAGGTCTAGAGATTGATAGAATATTAAAACCGAACAGAACATAAATTCTGAATTTGCTTGTACCACTTACTGGTCATCCATGAAATCTGGGAAGCGCGATTCGAAATCTGGGACGCGTGTTCTCGTTGCATTGTTTTGAATAAGAAATACATCTCTTCGCAGCTTTCCACGCCTCTTTTCCTCGTTGGTTTAGGAGTTTGGCGTAGTCTATTAATGAGAGTGGTGGGCTTTTCCTGATGCTCTTGTATATTCCCCAAAATCACTGATGCCATCAATTTGCCGTTTGACGCAGCAAAACAGAACAACTTGAGGACCGGAGAAGATACATGTTTCTACATCAGATTTAGTTGCTTAGTTTTGAGTTCGAAGTGATGAAGCCATGCTCCAATCGCTGCATCATCCCTTTCCCAGAAATTTGTAGGATTCCCACGAAGCATGATGAAGTTGGTGAAGCACATTCGTTTGCAGCGTGCCTTTTGCTCATCCGTAAATATTCCTGAGACCCATTGCGCACTGAACTTTTTGCATCTTAAAATAATTTATCATTCTACATGCCTACAGATTCAGCTATACACAGATTGTCTCTCTTGCATCACCTCTCAGAAAACTTGAAAATTTCATCACCCTGGAACGGGACTCGAACCGTTCGAGTATGCTAGTCGTTACACCACCCAAACCAGTGAAGTTCCAAGCAACTGAGACAAAGCACACTTAGCTTAGGAATGTAAACATCCTCAGATTTTCGCTAGTCGAAAAATCTTTGCTTCCTTATAGCGTTTTGACACATAATCAGAAAGGATGGGTCAAAACGCTACCGGGAATCCCACCATCTGGATGAATAGGTGAAAACGCTATCAGGAATCCCATCATATGGATGGATAGGTCGAAACGCTATCAAGAATCCCATCATATGGATAAATGGTTCAAAACGCTATGAGGAATCCCATCATCTGGATGGATGGGTCAAAACGCTATGAGGAATCCCATCATCTGGATGGATGGGTCAAAACCCTATCAGGAATTCTATCATCTGGATATATGGGTCAAAACGCTATCAGGAATCCCATCATCTGGATGGATGGTTCAAAACGCTATGAGAAATCCCATGATCTGGATATATGGGTCAAAACGCTATGAGGAATCCCATCATCTGGATGGATAGGTCAAAACGCTATCAGGAATCCCATCATCTAGATGGATAGGTCAAAACGCTATCAGGAATCCCATCATCTGGATGGAAGGGTCAAAACCCTATCAAGAACCCCATCATCTGGATGGATAGGTCAAAACGCTATCAGGAATCCCATCATCTGGATGGATAGGTCAAAACGCTATCAGGAATCCCATCATATGGATGGATGGGTCAAAACGCTATCAAGAATCCCAACATCTTCATGGATGGGTCAAAACGCTATCAGGAATCCCATCATCTGGATGGATAGGTCAAAACGCTATCAGAATCCCATCATATGGATGGATGGGTCAAAACGCTATCAAGAACCCCATCATCTGGATGGATAGGTCAAAACGCTATCAGGAATCCCATCATCTGGATGGATAGGTCAAAACGCTATCAGGAATCCCATCATCTGGATGGATGGGTCAAACCGTTATTAAGAATCCCATCATCTGGATGGATAGGTCAAAACGCTATCAGGAATCCCATCATCTGGATGGATGGATCAAAACGCTATCAGGAATCCCATCATCTGGATGGATGTGTCAAAACGCTATCAGGAATCCCATCATGTGGATGGATGGGTCAAAACGCTATCAGGAATCCCATCATCTGGATGGATGGGTCAAAACGCTATCAGGAATCCCATCATCTGGATGGATGGGTCAAAACGCTATCAGGAATCCCATCATGTGGATGGATGGGTCAAAACGCTATCAGGAATCCCATCATCTGGATGGATGGGTCAAAACGCTCTCAGGAATCCCATCATCTGGATGGATGAGTCAAAACGCTATTAGGAATCCCATCATCTGGATGGATGGGTCAAAACGCTATGAGGAATCCCATTATCTGAGTGGATGAGTCAAAACGATATGGGGAATCCCATCATTTCGTTCATTCGTTCATACGAAAAGTGCATTGCTTCATGTAAAAATGCTTTTCTTTTGTTTTCCCTCATGAAAAATATTTTCATCGAATTTTACGTGTTGTACCCTATGTTCAATAAATTCCCCTTTTTCTACGGCAACATAAACACTGTTTTCTTTCACACGTTTCCAAGTTTTCCTATTAAAATTATTACTAAATGTTCTTTCCATTTATACAGGCTTACAGAATCATGTTTCTATATAACTGCAGTAAACATTAAGCAAGTAGATATTTTAGCAAGAAATTGCTAAATATTCCCTACTGAATTAAGACTACCGAGATTCTCTCTGTGTGTGAGAGAGTGCCTCTGTGGTATCTCGTAGTAAAGTTCCTCTTGCGGTGGTGTACGAGGTAATACGCTTAATGTCGAAGAGAGTGGGTTTCCTTCATTATTTGACGATCCTAGCAACAGTGCAGTTGTCGGCCTGTCATATTTTACATCCGCTTTATGCTCTTTAAGACTTTAGAAAATGATCTTTCAATTAAAAGGATGGTGCTTTTGATGTTCCGCTTGACCGAAAGCATCAAATAATGGAGCTATCCCAATCTGATGTGACGTTAAAGGTATTACTTCCTACACCACGACGAAAGGAACCTTATTAAGGGAAACCATGGAGATTCTCTCCCACAGAGAGGAAGCATGCAAAGATTTTGCATCTATAGATCTACAATGTGCACGGTTAGCTCTGTTGCAGCTAAACCACGGCTGCAGTTAAACAAAAAGTAACTACTAATGTACAACGCAGCTATTAATCTAATGCTATTAATCTAATGTCTAATGTACAACGCAGCTATTAATCTAATGCTATTAATCTAATGTCTAATGTACAACGCAGCTATTAATCTAATGCTATTAATCTAATGTCTAATGTACAACGCAGCTATTAATCTAATGTCTAATGTACAACGCAGCTATTAATCTAATGTTATTTCATGTAAACATTTTTTATTTCATTTAGGCCTCCACGTTCTATTTTTGGTTTCCATTTCTCAGTCTATATTGTTGTAGTGCCTTGAAAAAGTCGCCCGTTGGTGAGTGAACGCCTCGCAGATCTTGTATAACCACTTTTACACCTATAAAATCCTGATTACCTTTTGAAGTCTGGCACGTACCTTTTTTTTAGCATCAGACAATTTCGGGAGTTATGGTATACTAGGAAGCACATTATTTTAGAATCGTGATCGTTAAGGAATTAAAAAACACAATTTTTTCAGGAGTGGAACTTTTACAAACCTCGTGTCGTCATTTGATCAGTTTCTTCTTTCTCTTCTCCTGTCGTAAGACGCCCACTATCTTGGCCAATCTAGTGGAGATACGCTGTGATTCGAAAAGTCA
This sequence comes from Macrothele yani, assembly GCA_039090855.1. NCBI lineage: Eukaryota > Metazoa > Arthropoda > Arachnida > Araneae > Macrothelidae > Macrothele > Macrothele yani. The sequence continues at coordinate 82,089,176 of CM077009.1, forward strand.
GTGAGTTCACAATACTTCTCAACTGTCATTCTACAATAGTATTGACCTTTCAGCTGCAATCAAATTTCATACGATGGTGATCGATCTGTAGTTCTCCGAAAATGGACGTCCAGCAGAGCGTCGCAATCAGTCGAACAATGGTCAATCTTGAGTAAAGCAGCTATCTGTTATCATCGAATTTTTATCGAGGAGCAGGTTATTATGAAATGAACAGCAGTCAATCTATGGAGAGATGATCTATTTGAAAGCGAACGGCTATGCACCTGAGCCTCGTATCGATTTATTGTGCACTGAGCAGCAGAAAACCAGCGAGAAACGACTAAAAATCAATTGAACACCGCCCAATGACGCTTATAGGGCGAATTTATGCCATCAAATGAGCGCCGGTAAGAACGCTACCATGAATTGTAATGTCATTAAATAGAGACGATCACAAGCAGCGAACTACTATGTGTTAAATAGTCGTGAATGGCAAGCGCTCACCAACCTACTTTCCACTTTAAGCATTCTCAGTTCACAGAGTCTAATAAGAGCCGTACACAAACCTTTTATTTAACAGCGGTGAATAGGAACTCTGAACCAATCTCCTCTTAGATAGCACCGGTGATCCAATATATTCTAAATCAACAGTAGTGAACTGGAGCTATGTACCAATCTATTTCGAGTTAACACCAGTGTAAAGCATTACGCAGCATTTTACACTCAGAAAACATCGGTGAACGGGATTTATGAATTATTTTGCTCTCAGTTAACAGCAATGAACGGGAGCTGAGCACCAGTCTACTCTGACGTAGCAGGTCTTAACGAAGGTTTGCACCAATCTATTGTCATGTAACGGTGTGTAATGTAGCTTTGCATTAGTTTTTACCTGTTAACAGCGCTGATCTGTAGCTGGGCATTAATGTATTCTCTAGTGAATATGAGATCTGCACCAGTCTGTTTTTAGCTTAAAGTGAAGTACTAAACTATTTTAATTTATTATCAATTAAGAGCGATAAAAATGAGCTGTAAACCAATCTACTCTCAGGTAGTAGGTCTTAACGAAGATTTGCAAAAATTTATTTTGCGGTAACAATGTGCAATCAAGCTTTGCATTGGTTTGTACCAGTTAACAGCCGCGAACTGGACCCGTGCACCAGTCTACTCTCAACTAACAGCTGTGAACGAAAGATCTGCACCAATGTTTTCAAGTAAGATTGGTGTGCCTCCCCGGTGGAACAGTGGAACTGTACCCGTTCACCAATCTAAACTTGACCCGTGCACCAGTCTACTCTCAACTAACAGCTGTGAACGAAAGATCTGCACCAATGTTTTTTCAAGTAAGATTGGTGTGCCTCCCAGGTGGAAAAGTGGAACTGTACCCGTTCACCAATCTAAACTTGAGCGTGCACCTGTCTACTCTCAACTAACAGCTGTGAACGAAAGATCTGCACCAATGTTTTTTCAAGTAAGAGTGGTGTGCCTCCCCGGTGGAACAGTGGAACTGTACCTGTGCACCAATCTAAACTGGACCTGTGCACCAGTCTACTCTCCACTAACAGCTGTGAACGAAAGATCTGCACCAATGTTTTTTCAAGTAAGATTGGTGTGCCTCCCCGGTGGAACAGTCGAACTGTACCCGTTCACCAATCTAAACTGGACCCGTGCACCAGTCTACTGTCAACTAACAGATGTCAACGAAAGATCTGCACCAATGTTTTTCCAAGTAAGAGTGGTGTGCCTCCCCGGTGGAACAGTGGAACTGTACCAGTTCACCAATCTAAACTGGACCCGTGCACCAGTCTACTCTCAACTAACAGCTGTCAACGAAAGATCTGCACCAATGTTTTTTCAAGTAAGATTGGTGTGCCTCCCCGGTGGAACAGTGGAACTGTACCCGTTCACCAATCTAAACTGGACCCGTGCACCAGTCTACTGTCAACTAACAGCTGTCAACGAAAGATCTGCACCAATGTTTTTTCAAGTAAGAGTGGTGTGCCTCCCCGGTGGAACAGTGGAACTGTACCAGTTCACCAATCTAAACTGGGCCCGTGCACCAGTCTACTCTCAACTAATAGCTGTCAGCGAAAGATCTGCACCAATGTTTTTTCTAGTAAGATTGGTGTGCCTCCCCGGTGGAACTGTACCCGTTCACCAATCTAAACTGGACCCATGCACCAGTCTACTCTCAACTAACAGCTGTGAACGAAAGATCTGCACCAATGTTTTATCAAGTAAGATTGGTGTGCCTCCCCGGTGAAACTGGACCCGTGCACCTCTAACTTCTCACCATTCATCTGATATGAGTTGGGTTCGAATTCTGGATGAGGTATGGGTGGTGTGTTTGTGTAAAGGCACTGCTCTTTTCTGGGACAAATGGCTCGAAATTATGGACTGGCTTCTATGTAGCTCATAGAGTTGTTCACGGGGATCGTTAAACAACGAATTAAGAAAATAATAGTGGGATGATGAAGATCAATTTATGTTCAATTAATAGCGATAAATGTTCTGCGAACCAATTTGCTATGAAATAGAAGATATGAGGAGCAGCTGTGCATCAATGAACTCGTAGGTAACAGCAGTGAACAAGAGTTGTTCAGCAACCTTTTCTCAGGTAGCAATGCTGTGAATTGAAGCTTTATATCTGGCCTTTTCAGCAACAGCGGCGAAAAAGAGGTGTAAACTAATTTTCTCTCAGATAGCAGCGGTAAACGGAAAATATTTTTGTTCCAGTATACTTTCTGTTAGCAGCCGTGAACCGGTGCTTTCGACCGGTCAAATTCCAGTTAACAGTGGTGGTTACTACTTTCAGAAAACGTCCGTGAAAGGGACCTGAGTATCGGTTAGTTCCCACAAATTAACGGCAGTGAAAGAGACCTGAGTATCGGTTTGTTCCCACAAATTAACAGCAGTGAAAGGGACCTGAGTATGGATTTGTTCCCACAAATTAACGGCAGTGAAAAGGACCTGAGTATCGGTTTGTTCCCACAAATTAACAGCTGTGAAAGGGACCTGAGTATCGATTTGTTCCCAAAAATTAACAGCAGTGAAAGGGACCTGAGTATCAGTTTGTTCAAACAAATTAACGGCAGTGAAAGGGACCTGAGTATCGGTTTGTTCCCACAAATTAACAGCAGTGAAAGGGACCTGAGTATGGATTTCTTCCCACAAATTAACGGCAGTGAAAAGGACCTGAGTATCGGTTTGTTCCCACAAATTAACAGCAGCGAAAGGGGCCTGAGTATCGATTTGTTCCCAAAAATTAACAGCAGTGAAAGGGACCTGAGTATCGGTTTGTTCCAACAAATTGCCGGCAGTGAAAAGAAAGCTTCGCACCAACCTAAGCTCAGGTAATGCTTGTGCACGAAAGCAGTACAACATCCGCGTTAAAAATATAAACAGAAACTGTGCACTAATCTGCTCTCAGGTAAGGGTGGTAAGGCAGAAAGCTGTGGTTTAACTTATTCTCAGGTGAAAGTGGTGTACTAATGCTTTGCATCTAATCATTCTCAGTCAACACCGCTGATCGTGACTTGTGTACAATTTTGGTTTTGCTGGCTGCAGTTAAGAAAAGCGTGCACTAGTCTATTTTTACGTAACACCAGTAAACAGGAGCTGCGTCCGGGCTTACTGACATTTAACAATGGTGAAGGTTCTGTGTTCCATTCTTTTCCCAGAAAACACCGGTGAACGTCACCTGTGCACCAATCTACTCTCAAGTAACAGCGGTGAACGAAAGCTGTGCACCATCTTTCCCTCAGAAAAGAGAAATTAGGAGCAGTGAAAAGGCGATAAATCGGTAATGATGAGTGAAACGGTATCAACTTGGCCTCGATTAGTAACTAATTATTATTAATCGAAAAACCACTCGCAGTTATGTGCAAAAAAGCGATCTACCACGTCTTAAATAGATTTTAGTTGGCTTCAAAAGATGATTGACTTTTTTCGGTTTGTTTATTTGAGGTTTTAACGCCCATCGTGAGCAACTCAGTAGGGTGAAAGCGATTTCCCCTTCTAATTTAAGGCCACTAGTTCTGTGACGTGCTACAGAGGTGAAGCACACCTCAAGAAGGAAAGTTGCAGCAATAAATCTTATCGATGTAGCTTAATTCGGAAGGCATTCAGCTCCGGAGCAATGAAGGATGCGGATTTGATTTGCGCCAATGGCAAATTTTCGTTTCGCTGTAGTTCTAGGGAAGGGAGGGAGCCATTGCGGTAAGACAAACATAACATCCATGCCTAACTGGGATTCGAACTGGGGCCCATCTCTTCAGAAGCCAGCGGTTATGCCACTATGCCACCCCGGGCGGTGGCGTAGTGGTCTTACAGAGGTGAACTGCATTAGCATACCATTGATGAGCTATTGTTGTTGAAAATCCTGCAGGTACCAAATTTCATCCAGTTGAATTATGGAGAATTCCCCAAACGAAAAGAAAGAAGATTGTCACATTATTTTTCGATATGGAAGAAGATATTATCCTGAAAAACCCACTGTCATAGTGCCAATACTTGTTTCTGACGTAATGGAAAAATTCTGTAATGTCAGCGACTTATCTGAAGCAGGGACTATTATTTGTGGCAGTTAACGGGAACAGCCCCACGTCACCGCCATGTATCTTCTGTATCTTAAGATAACGAAAAGGCTAGCCATCGTTGCGTGGCAAATCTCGGAAAGGAGGTGTTGTCTTTTGAAGGGGACCGCCTTTTGGCAACACTGGGAAAGGTCGTTTTGCGGTTAATTGCATCTGCGCATAATTCACAGCATGGAAACTTTTCTCGCGTGAAGCCAATTACCCAAGAGGCCCGGATTGCTGTGTCAGAGCATTCTCCAGATTGCTTCCTGAGGTAGGCGGAACGATTAATTACTTGGGTTCACTCCTTTTCTGGATCCCTTTTGTCATCCTTAGTGAACTCACCTCAAGCATGCCCAATCCCGGAACAATGCTACTGGTCATTTTTCATTCGTTCGCGTCTTACTCTTTGGATTTAAGTCGCGTGCACATAGTATCGATGTTAATTCTTAAAGAAGTAATTCTTGCGTTATTTATCATTGGGTAGCAATCGTGTTTTTCACGAATGCTTTCCGTTGCTGTTCTTCCAGAGACATTTTCTACATCAATCTTTCCTTCTGTTTCAGATTGCCATTTCAGCTTTTGTTTTTCCTTTCCTTTGCATTTCACTGAATTTCCATAAATTTGGTGCTTCTTCCTTTTCTTTTCTTTTCTTTCTTTTGTTTCTCTCGCACATTCCGTCCTTAGAATTTTTATTTCTGTTAATTCGTATCTTCATTTATCAAACTGTCGAGAACTTCGCGCAGAGTTTTTTAAATTACTACATAAGAAATCTATGTCATTGCAGAAACTTAAAAACACTTATTTCTTTATCTGTCTGCTACAATGAAAAAAGAAAAACAGCATTTATGGAAATGTGTTGTGGTTTTATGGGTACTCATGACAGAGGTCTACACAGACCTAGCCCGGCTCGAAAATCCCGAGCTTGACAAGCCCTTGGGATAAGCCTTTTCTACATCAGTGAAGTGAAAAATTCCTCACATGAGACAAGACGGACCTTTTCCGAAAGGTTTAGCATTTTCCTTCTGGATTACAAAAAAAAAACCGTTTCAACTAACAAAACGAACGCCCCGGTGGCGCCGTTTGGTTTGTGAGTGATTCGAACCCGCATAGATCTCTGACCATTCGTCCAAGATGTATGCTGGTTCGAATACCAGTGGGCCATGGATTTTGCGTTTGTCTTACGGTACTGGCTCTCTTCCTTCCCTGGAACCAATGCCTCTAAATTAGGGACGGACAATTTCTTATAGCCCATCGGGTTGCTCGCTGTGATCGTTAAACCCTCAAACAAAATTAATTAGACTCACAACCAGAAGACTCATTTGTTAAAAAACAGATGGTGAAGACCACTGACTGAAATTAAAAACCTGGAAATATTATACACTGAGTGGCCACTTTGTTATGACCACCCTCTCAGTACTTCGTTGGGTCACCTCTTGTATTTAATACTGCGTCGATTCTTCGTGGCATGGATTCCACGAGATGTCGATAGGTGGTTTGTGGAATCTGAGACCATGCTTAACGAATAGCACTTTCCAGGACTGTGAGATTGCAGGGTTGTGGATCCAGCTGTCTGATGGCTCGTTCAACTTCATCCCACAAATTCTCAATGGGGTGGAGATATAGAGATTGTGGGGGCCACTTCAGCAAAGTAAATTCACCGGCATGTTCCTGAAACCAATCCTGTACAATACGAGCACTATGGCAGGACGCATTATCTTGTTGAAAGTAGCTATCGCCATTGGGGTAAATCATCCACATGACTGGATGCACTTGGTCCGCAACGATGTTTAGGTATGATGGGCCAGTCAGACGTTGATCAACACGAATTAAAGGGCCAAAAGCATGCCAGAAAAACATTCCCCAAACCATAACGTTGTCTCCACCAGCTTGAAGGGTTGTAGCAATGCATTTGGGGCCCATGATCTCGTGCTGTTTCAGCGAAATTCTCACTCGGCCATCGGTATGGTGCAACTGAAAACGTGATTCATCGGACCACATAATTTGTTTCCAATTATCGACTGTCCAATCCGTGTGCTCCTGTGCGAAATGGAGACGTTTACTCTTGTTAACTGCAGACAGCAAAGGTGTTCGAACAGGCCTTCGGCTGCCATATTCCATCCGATGCAGTGTATGGCGAACAGTGCGTACAGAGATCATTTGAGGGGATCCTTGATTAAGATGGTCTGTAATTTGCTGCGCTGTTGCCCTTCTGCTGTCTGTTACCAGTCTGGACACTCTCCGTTGCGCCCGAGCAGTCACTAGTCGATGACGACCACACATTGCACGTAGAGACCCAGTTTTTCGGCTGGCAGTTCAGTCCTTAAACACCTTAACAACAGCTGCTCTGGAACATTTCACGAATGCGGCAGTTTCTGTGATACTCGCTCCTACAATCATTCCACGTCAAAAGTCCGTCAAATCGCAGTTTTGCTCGTCACCCAAAAAACACTTCTACTACTGGCGGAAGCACTAAGCATTCCCTTTTTATACTAGCCTCGCTCTCTGGCAGCAACAGCGTGCAGCCATAGCTCATTTGCTTAAAACTGTCAGGTGGTCATAACAAAGTGGCTACTCAGAATATATATATATATATGTCCGCCACCAGCTGCGTTAAATTGAAATGGGCAAGCCGGGATGTAAGGTAAAAGTCTGAAATCTGCCGCGTTTTTTTTGTTGAAGGTTTAACGACCACCGTGAGCAACTCAATGGGATATGAGCAGTCGCCCGTCCCTAGTTTAGCGTCCCTGGTTCCAGGGAAGGTAGAGAGCCAGGGACCTAAGACAACTACATTCATGCCTCACCGCGATTCGAACCTGGACCTCTCCCGAACGAATGGTCACAAGCTATCTCTTAGACCACTGCGCCATCGAGGCGGCACTTCATGATTTTGTGGGATTTTTTCGAAATTTAAATTTCGATAGGAATCTTGGTCACGGCCACACAAGTGGAGCAGTGGTCTAAGCGACGGCTTCTGATCATTCGTTTGAGATGGGTCTGGGTTCGAATCCCAGTGGGGCATGGGTGTTGTGTTTGCCTTACGGTGCTGGTTCCTTCCCTTCCCTGGAAGCAGTGGCCCTCAATTAAAGAAGAGCGAGTGCTGATATCCCACTGAGCTGCTGACGGTGGTCGTTAAACCTCCAACGAAAAATAAGTCTTATTTATGATAATTTAAACCCAGAACTGCGACAGCAATCGGATTAGCAACTACACTGATGCTGGCCACCCAAAATGCAACACCAAGAAGGAAGCATCCGATTTGCCTGAAATTCGCAGCATGCGTCGCCCGCGAGAGTACATGCAAACGATTAGCTTTGCAGGGCATGTGCAAATCATGTGCGTCCGGCAGGCCGCCGAGAAGCACTATAAGAAGGGTGCACAGAAGGTGGGGCGTAAGTAGTGGAAGTATGTTGAGTTGCCGGACCTGTGCGTGGGAAGCTTCCTGATGCCTCGTCGCAGAATACGGCAGTCATTCCAGCACGTTTCGGAGTTCGACAGAGAACGAATAGTGGCTTGTCGTGACAGCGGTTTATCCTACCGAGACATCGGCGCCCGTGTGGGACGACATCCAGCCACATAGAGGTGAGTATGGATTCGGTGTGTGCAGGAGGGACGGACGGACCGACGTGAGTTATTGCCGCAGCCGCGGCACACCACCGAACGAGCGGCGGGCATTGACGGCTCACACCGGCACATCACGTACCGTTCGACGTTGTCTGCAGGAGCGGGGACTTGTCGCACGGCGCCCATTGCTCCGATTACCATTGACGTTACACCACCGGCGAGAGCTGCGGCAGTGGCCCACCTGGAGTACGGAATGGCACGACATTGTCTTCTCCGACGAATCCCGCTTCTGCCTACAACACGACGATGGTCAGATCCGCGTGTTGCGGTACCGCGGCTTGAGACTGTGTGCCGCTTGCATTATGCATCACCATACCGGTCCGTCTCCTGGCGTTATGGTTTAGGGCGCAATTGGATATGACAACCCGCACCGCTCTGGTACGCATCGCTGGTACACTCAACAGCCACCTCTACATCTCCGACGTCTTATATCCTGTAGTCCTTCCTTACCTACAATACCTACCAGCTGCCACGTTTCAGCAGGACAATACGCACCTGCACGTGGCACGCGTCGTGCACCAATTCTTCACGGCCCACCAAGTGTCACTGCTGTCGTGGCCCGCCTGTTCTCCCGATATGTCGCCCATCGAACACGTCTGGTCGCTGATCGGTAACCGAGTGGCCCGGCGAGCACCACCCGCGGCTACGCCTGACGAACTGTGGCAACGTGTGGAAGCAGCCTGGACCGACATACCCCAAGCCTACATCCAAAGCTTCTTTCGTTCGCAGCCATTGGGGGGGGGGGGGGCACAAGAACTATTGATGGCTGCGTGTTTCGCAAGTCGGACAGGCCTGTAAGCTCAATCGTTTCATCTTTGTATCTGTTGTTATATGTCCATTAAATCTGGCTTTGCTATCTCGTGTCCTTCTTGGTGTTGCATTTTGGGTGGCCAGCAGTGTATAAAGATTTCATTCAAAATGCGATCATTTAGTCAATGTAACGAGCGTTGAATATAATATAGTGAAAACATACCTATATATCCCGAAATATTTATTTACAGAGCACAATAAGTTTACATCCTTTCAATATAACCTCCTCCCATATTAATAACCTTTTGCTATACATCTGGAAAGCGCTGCATACCGTCAGCAGAGCCGGTTTTTAGAACGTCTTTTGTAAAAAGATCGTGCTTATGTTACCGGTTTGTCCGTCCGTCCGGACCCGCGATATCTCAGCAACTATTAGTCCGATTTGAAACATTCTTTTCGCATTGGGAAGCTTGAAATATGCAAATGATGATCCTTTATTTAGTTTTTGTTCTTTTTTACGATGCACAATTTCGCCGCTAGGGGGCGTAAATGCAGATGATGTCGAGTTCTAAAATACATTTTATTCCATATATTTGCTTCTAAACATCCGATTGAAGAGAAATTATTTATCTTTCTAATCCATTTATGTCGAAGAGTATTTAAGATACAGCTACTTTTTCAAATTACGCATAGATTTTCCGCTAGGGGGCGTAAATGTAAATTAGATTTTTTCCGTTAACTCTTCTTTTAAAACTCCGATTTAAAAACCTTTTTCTTCAGCGGATACTCCTCCTGATAGAAAATATTTTGCATATAATTTCAAATGTTTGGTAAAGAATACTTTAGCCACCAGGGAGCGTAAGTGTTAATTAAAATCTGAGCTTCTAAAATATCGATTGAAATAATTCTTTCGTAAACGGATGCCACTCACATCGGTGAACATTTTCGGAAGATTTTCTTCTTAAAATATTCCACAGTTTCTCCGCCAGGGGCGTAGATGTATGTCTTATTTTTGTCAATACCTCTACTTCTGGAAGTCCGATTTGAAAAATTCCTTCTTTGTTGGATAGTATTTCCAGTGGGACATGTTTTTCATATTATTTCAAAATTTTCAAGTAATTCATAGACTTTCCGCTAGGGGGCGTAGTGGTAAATTGCGTTTCCCCCAATATCTCTGCTTCTAAATCTCCGATTTGAAAACATATTTCTGCACCGGATACAGCTCCTGATGGGAAATCGTTTGCATATAATTTCTAATGTTTGTAAAGCAAGGTTTGGCCAACAGGGGGCGTAAAGCTTAATTTCCGCTTCTGATGTGTTTGCAGCAAAATATGAGCTTCTAAATTCTCGACTAAAAAAATTCGTCGTTTGTATACCGATAGTACTCATGTCGACAAACCGTTTAGAAACATTTTCTTCTTAAAATAAAGTATGGTTAGATGTATGTCTTATTTTTGTCAATATCTCCACTACTAGGAGTCCGATTTGAAAAATTCCTTCTTTGTTGGATAGTGTTTCCAGTGTGACATATTTTTCATATAATTTCAAAATTTTCAAGTAATTCATAGACTTTCCGCTAGGGGCCGTAAAGGTAAATTGCGTTTCTCCCTATATCTCTGCTCCTAAATCTTCGATTTGAACAAATTCCTTTTGCACCGGATACAGCTCCAGATGGGAAATCCTTTCTACATGATTTCTAATTTTTGTAAAAAATGATTTGGCCACCAGCTGGCGTAAGTCTTAATTTCCGCTTCTGATGTATTTGCAGCAAAATATGAGCTTCTAAACTCTCGACTGAAAAAAGTGGTTTGTTGACCGATACTACTGATGTCGACAAACCTTCTAAGGAGCATTTTCGTCTTGAAATAATGCATGTTTTCTACGCCAAGGGTCGTAGATGTATATCTTATTTTTGTCAATATCTCTAATTCTAGGAGTCCGATTTGAAGAATTCCTTTTTCGTTGGATAGTGTTTCCGATGCGAAATGTTTTTCCTATAAATTCAAAATTTTCAAGTGAATCATAGACTTTCCGCTATGGGGCACAAAGGTAAATTGCGTTTTAAGCGTTATTTCTACTTCTGATACTCCGATTAGAAAAATTTTCTTGAATTGCATGCAAGACCTGATGGAAAATATTTTTCACATACTTTCTAATGTTTGGTAAAGAATGGTTTGGCCACCAGTGGGCATAAGTGTTAATTTCTGCTTTTGATGTATTTGTAGCAAAATCTGGGCTCCTGAAAACTCGACAATTTTTTTTCTTGGACCGATATTGCTCATATGAAAGAACCTTTTGAGAATACTTTCTTCCTAAAATAATGCAGGGTTTTCCCACCATGGGACGTAAAATCACATCTTATTTTTGTCTATATCTCTGTTTCTACGAGTCCGATTTGAAAATTCTTTCTACGTTGGAGAGCGTTTCCGTTGCGAAATGTTTCTCATATAAATTCATGTTTTTCTTAACACACAAGTCTGAAACCAGAGGGCGTAATCTCACGATTGCGTTTACAGCAATATCTGAGGGGTTAAAAACCCGATTGAAAAACTTCTTTCTTCAGTCAGATATTATTGTTTTCCATACCGGTACCATTGGATTTGAATAGCTTTGATAAATTTAATTTGCGTCAGAACGGATTCAAAAGACGTGCTTATTGCACTCAAAAATTCGGTGCCATCTTTCTTGTTTGTTGATGTGAGCACACGAGTTCCCTACAGCTCAGAGGATTTCCGCTTTTGTGAGAAAACGCTTTCCTGGTAGTCTTTCTTTCAGTTTTGTGAAGAGATCAAAGTCACATGGGATCATGTCGGGGGAATAGCTGGAATGTTCGAGCAGCTCCCATTACCACCGTGCTAACAAATTCTTTACAGGAGCAGCAATGTGACATCGCGCATTGTCATGCATGGGCGCATTTGCTCTGAAATTTGGATTTTTCCTTCGCAGAGCCGGGCAAAGATGATGTTACAGAAAATGTTGGTAGTACTCAGATGAATATCACACCCTGGACATCATACGCCACAATCGGCCTCACTTTGAGATACACAGGTTCGTCGCGAATTTTATTTTGGCCGGGGGGGGGGGGGGACGATGGATGCTTCTATTCATTGGACTGTCTCTTCAGTTCGGGTTCGTACGATCTCGCCCACGTTTCATCCACGAACGAGCTATTTTCTGTAATATAAAGTTCCAAATGCTCACTGGCAAGGGCGTAGAAGTTCCGTTGCTGAGCTTCTTTAAGGTGATGAGGCCCCCTCATCTTGCTGCAATTTTGCGCTGACCAAGCACGTCCTTCAAGGCGTGCAAAACTGTTTTGTGGCATATCCCATCCTTTGCGGAAAACTGCCTTGCTGTCCACCGTTAACTACACGTGACGGTCTTTGACGCCAGGTCGAACTGATCGTGCCACATCTTCCACTCTATCTTGACCTCGGCGGAACGCTATCTCCCATCGTGCCACCATTCGATATGGTAATGCTTGGTGATCACATGCTTCCCAAAGACCATGATAACATTCCGTAGCGTTCTTTCCAAGCGCCAACTGATCGTGCCACATCTTCCACTCTATCTTGACCTCGGCGGAACGCTATCTCCCATCGTGCCACCATTCGATATGGTAATGCTTGGTGATCACATGCTTCCCAAAGACCATGATAACATTCCGTAGCGTTCTTTCCAAGCGCCACCTCGATTTTGATCCATGCACGTTTTTCTGACTTGAAAAAATATCTCTTTAGGGAGGTCCATTTTGACAACGATATTTTAACGTAGAGAACACTTCGCTCCCTAAGTCTTGCAATGGCGAATCTGTGTGCGTAGAATAGCAACGCCCTCACATGTATTGTATATCAGCAACGTGGGGACAGTGTTGCCATTATTTCGCATAGCCCTTATTTTCTCGGGGCTGCCTGTTTATGCTTAACTGTGCAAGAGGAAACGCGTTTGCATTTGTAACAGAAGTAGGTGTTCAGGTCTAAAAAAACCTCATCTGTGGGGAAAATTCCTTTGAGAAACGGAACGTCTGCTTGCCTTGCATTCCGTTTATTCAGTGAAACAGCTTTAACATACATAAAAACTTAAGGTAGCAATCTTAAAAGCACGATAATTAAAACACTACGCAGGCTTCCGATGAAGTAAAGAACTTATTTAATGTATAAGTTACAAGATTAAAAATAAAGCCATAATAACTTTCGGTCTTCCTAAAGACCATCATCAGATGAAAGTACTGAAGGAACATTTTTGAGTGGGGAGACATATATAACTTACAGGCGAGGTGATCATGTCGTCAATCCATGATCATTTTAAATCTTTAACTTATACATTAAATAAATTCTTCACTTCATCGGAAGCCTGCGTAGTGTTTTAATTATCGTGCTTTTAAGATTGCTACCTTAAGTTTTTATGATTGACTCATTCCGCACGAGAACCTGATATCTTGGAACAGCTTTGTTTCTGCAGAAGGTATTTGCAATAAGAGTGCGGGAACGCGAGAATAGAAGCCTGAAATTTGTTGGTCTTTCTAAATTAAGGCCACGCAGAACATATCATGTAACATACGGAGCATTACAAACTTCAGTTACACAGGTTATATAAGGAAGTTGTAAACCACCATGGTTTAAAAAGGAGGATCTGTAAAACAATCTGTAGTTTTTCACAATCTTGCTATGCAGACTTTAGAAATGTTATTCATCTTTCTCCATCATATCGGGTCTCCTCAAAATCAGAGAAATTTGAATTCAAACAAGAAAGACAGTTGTAATGGACACGTCTTTTGAATCATTTCCCACAAGAAGAAAATATTTAAAAGTCATTCATAGTCAATGGAAGCCGTTAAAAAAACCAGCCGGATTTTTACAATCGATAGAACACTCTAGAAATAGAAAAAGCTACTTTCTTTCACTAGGGGCTAAAAATTGTATTACAAAAATTAACAAACTGTGCGCAAAACATTTCTCATAGATCAAGGAAGGTATCAGAGATGAAGAGATTTTCAAACGAAGCACTTAGAACAAGAGATGTAGAGGAAAACGGGATACAATTTTCTGCTACCTAGCAGAAGAATTTTGAATAAATTAAAAGAACAAAACATACGAAAGCCGGCACAGTGGTCTAAACGATGGCCTCTGATCATTCGTCCGAAAAAGGTCGGGGTTCGAACCCCGGTGAGGCATGGATGTGGTGTTTGTCTTACAGCAATGGCTCTCTTCCTTCCCTGGAACCAGTGACCCTAAATTAGAAACGGGCGACTGCTTATAGTCCATTGAGTTGCTGACGGTGGTCGTTAAACCTCCAATAAAAAAATACATACGAAAAGTATTATTCATAGCAAAAGCTATGCTATGGAAAAATAATTTTTAAAGAAGCAAAGATAGCTAGTAAAACAGTTTTGACCTTTATGACCCTAACGGAAAAATTGTGCACTGTTAAAAGAAGATATTATGTTCCCCATCTTTACTGAAGCGAATGGTATACAGTAAAAAAAAAAAATTCCAGTAGGATTTTTAAAAATGGAGATATGCATCAAAGAGAAATGCACACCAACACCATCTAGTTCCAGAACTGTGAACTACAAAAACTCCAAGTGCACAGGCAAAGTGTTCTACACTGCTGGCCACCCAAAATGCAACACCAAGAAGGAAGCATCCGATTGGCCTGAAATTCGCAGCATGCGTCGCCCGCGAGAGAACATGCAAACGATTAGCATTGCAGGGCATATGCAAATAATGTGCGCCCGGCACGCCACCGAGAAGCACTATAAGAAGGGGACACAGTAGGCGGAGTGTAAGTTGTGGAAATGTGTTGTGCTGCCGGACCTGTGCGTGGGAAGCTTGCTGATGCCTCGTCGCAGAATACGGCAGTCATTTCAGCACGTTTCGGAGTTCGACAGAGGACAAATTGTGACTTATCGCGACAGCGGTTTATCGTACCGAGACATCGGCGCCCGTGTGGGACGACATCGAGTCACAGTGAGGCGAGTATGGATTCATTGGTTGCAGGAGGGACGGACGGACCGACGTGAGCGATTGCCGCAAACGCGGCACACCACCAAATGTAAGGACTGGCATGTTGTGCGACGGGAATTGACGGCTCGCACCGCCACATTACGAACGTTAGCGCAGGAATTAGGGTGTGTCGCGCAACAACCTGTGTCAGCACGTACCGTTTGACGTCGTCTGCAGGAGCGGGGACTTGTCGCACGGCGCCCATTGCTCCGGTTACCATTGACGTTACACCACTGGCAAGTGCGGCGGCAGTGGGTCGTTGAACGCCGTACCTGGGCTACGGAATGTCACGATATTGTCTTCTCCGACGAATCCCGCTTCTGTCTTCAACACCACGATGGTAGGATCCGTGTGTGGCGGCACCGCGGCGAGAGACTGCATGACGACTGCATTATGCATCGCCATATCGGTCCGTCGCCTGGCGTTATGGTTTGGAGCGCAATTTGATATGACACCCGTACCCCTCTGGTACGTAACACCGGTTCACTCAACAGCCACCGCTACATCTCCGACGTTTTGGAGCCTGTATTCCTCCCATACCTACAGGAGCTGCCAGCGGCCACGTTTCAACACGACAATTCCCGCCCGCACGTGGCACGCATCGTACAACGATTCTTTACGGCCTACCAGGTGTCATTGCTGCACTGGCCAGCCTGTTCTCCCGATATATCACCCATCGAACACGTCTGGTCGCTGATCGGCAACCGAGTGGCCCGGCAAGCACCACCCACGGCTACGCCTGATGAAATGTGGCAACGTGTGGAAGCAGCCTGGACTGACATACCCCAAGCCCACATCCAAAGCCTCTTTCGTTCGATGCCGCGGCATGTAGCGGCCGTTATTGCCAGCCATGAGGGCCGCACGGACTATTGATGTCTGCGTGTTCCGCAAGTCGCAGGGGTCTGCAAGCTCAATCGTTTCATCTTTGTATCTGTTGTTATATGTCCAGTAAATCTGGCTTTGCTATCTCGTGTCCTTCTTGGTGCAGCATTTTGGGTGGCCAGCAGTGTATATGGTCAATGATATCCAGTGTTAAAAGAACGTTTTAAATAATACTTTCAAAAGAAGAGATATCGAGAAAAGCAGATATAATATTTGCGCCCCTGGCGGGGAAAATGTGCATTATTTTTGGAAGGAAGTGTCCACAAATACCGCAATATCTGACTGAAAACGGATTTTTTCAATCGGTTTTTAGACGCGCGGTTACTGCTGTAAATATGCTGTAAACTGAAATCTGAACTTAAGCCCTCTGCTGGTAAATTTATACGTTAAAAAAAATTTGAAATTATGGGCAAAACATTTCGCACTAGAAACACTCTTCGACAAAGAAAAGATAATGAAAGAACACAACTTTCCATACATGAGTGTAGTTTTTCAAGCCTTCTTCCGAATCTATACCTGCACTCATATGGGGAATGCTGTGTTGTTTCTGATTTCGAATGTTATCGATGTAGCGATTATTTAATATTCTTTAGATCTCACAATGTTTCTGTTGATTAGAAGGAGATGTATCCCGACTTATTGAGTTTATTAAAATATAATGATGAGGATGCTATTGGTTTTTTGGATATTAACATTGAGCTCAGAGGTTATAACATCTATACCGATCTGTTTGACAAAATTATTTTTTTACCTTGAGCCTAAAGTTTTTTTTTTGCCATTAGACTTCTAACCTTTCTAAGAGTGTTTTCCGAAATATCTTTTCTTTGACTGGAGGTTCAACAACCACCGTGAGCAACCTGACAGTATTTTAAGAGAGTAACTGGTTCCAGGGAAGGAAGAGTACTAGTGCCAAAAGATAAACACAACATCATGCCTCACTGGGATTCGAACCCGGGCCCTTCTCAGATGATTGGTCAGAAGCCATCGCTTAGACAACTGCGCCACCGGGGCGGCCCGAAATATCATTGTCTCTGAATTTTTTATAATTTCTCGTATTTGTACATGTAATAACAAGGTCATTATGGTCAAGCAACTCAAAAAACTATTTTGTAACTGTGCCAAAAATGACTTTCCAATAAATTTTTGTAAATTTTATTATAGAAATCTCTTTAATTTAAGATTATGTGACATCGTTATTCCTACTGCTGTTCATGACTAACTTTTTCAGGGCTACACAGTTACTCTTCCTTCTTTGGAGTCCCATCGGAACTTATTAATCCTTTCTGTGAACTTACATCGTGTGTGAGGAGAAAACTAGTATATATATCATGAAAGAAATACGGGATTACGCCATATAATACAAATTTTGAAGATGACAATCCGATTTTTGGCGTAAATGTGACAAGGATGGTAAGTCAGATAATTTTTGAAAACTTGAAAATTTTCATCGTCCTGGAGCGGGACCCGAACCCGCGTCTCCCAGAAAACGCCTAGGTATGCTATCCACTACACCACCCAGAACGACCAAGTTTCAAGTTTCCGATCAATTTGAATTTAACCATCACAGGATTCGCTAGTCGAAGCAACCGGCATTCATGTTTAGCGAATCTGGAGGTTAATAATCCTATCCCGTGATTGCCCGGAGAAGCAGATAAATCATGAAAGAAATACGGGATTACGCCATATAATACAAATTTTGAAGATGACAATCCGATTTTTGGCGTAAATGTGACAAGGATGGTAAGTCAGATAATTTTTGAAAACTTGAAAATTTTCATCGTCCTGGAGCGGGACACGAACCCGCGTCCAGGACGATGATTTTGAGGATTGTCATTTTGAGGATTGTCATCTTCAAAATTTGTAGTATATATATCTTTCTGAATTTCCGAGCGCACCCATGATAATTTGGCAAACTAGGTTTAAATTATCTGTATTCACATCTGGTGGAATAGGAGGACTTGTTTACAAAATGGAAGTTTGACTTGTGTGGAAGTGGATTGCGGTTCTGGTGAATTATTTAGCTTTTTTGTAAGACAGGTAGGAAAGACTGGATGCCTAAATTACCTTTAATATTTTGGCCAAAGTCTAAATTTCTAAATTTCGCATCCACGTCAAACCTGTCTGATTTAGGGGTCAGCTACCGGATATATCTATCCCTAATGAGTGGTACCCTCTGCTGACTACCAGGTTGTGTATTTATTTCTTAAAATTATCATTGTTGCACTTATTGACTGAGAGTGCTGAAATGATTGAATTATTTGTAATTGTATTTAACTTGTTCCTAACTGATGCAGATGTGCATGGGTTTGTGACATGTATGAAGTTGTTGAGATGTCCTTTATTATTTGTATATGCGCAGTCGAATCACATTATTGTGACCACCTCCTACTTTTGACGTAAAAAGCTCGTAGCCAATGGGAGATGGCACATGTCGTGAGCTGGCTTGGAGGGTATATAAGATATTCTGTAGGCATTTTGAAAATATATCACTCGTTGCTGTCATAGATAAAAGGAGCGATTTATCAGATTAGCAAAAAGTTATGGTTATCGGCTTTCGGGCGAAGGGTGGCGGCATTTCTGAAACAGCTCAGTTTGTGAACTGTTCGCGTGCTGCTGTGATTAAAGTGTATCGTGATTGGAGAAATGGCACCATTGCGAATAAGCGACGTGAAAACTGCTGAGCAAAACATATCAGTGGTGTGAGAGGTGAACGTCAGCTTCGAAGGTGCGTGAGTGCTGATCGACAAGCTAGAGTGGAGCAACTCACTGGCCGAATGAACCAGAGGGCTAACGGAAGTGTGTCTAAAACGACATTTCAGGGAACCCTGATGCGTATGGAGCTCCGATGCAGACGGATGGTCACTTCAGCTGTGCTAACGAAGGTGCATCAGCAAAAAAGGCTTACATGTACACGGTAATATCGGAATTGAACCTCTGCTGATTGGCAAAGGATTTCCTTCTCCGATGAGTCACGTTTCCTGCTTCATCGAACGGATGGACGTTGGTGTATAAGAAGAGAAACATTGAAGAACAAACACTCTTCAACTATTGCAGGAAGAATACAAGCTGGTGAAGGCAGCGTTATAGCCTGAGAGGAATGTTTTCGGGGCATTCCCTGGGTCCACTCATACCTGTGGAAGGCACTGTGGATCTAATTCGTTATGAATCCATCCTTGCTGACCACGTACACTCATACATTCTGATTGTCTTCCCTCGGGCGGATGGGATCTTCTAGCACAACAATGCGACGTGTCACACAGCTAGAAATGTCCGAGAGTGGTTGGAAGAGCAGGATGTTCTTCAAAGTACTTCCATGGACTCCTAATTCCCTAGACGTAAACCCAATTGAGCATGTGCGGGACCACGTCGATAGTGTTGTTCGCTCTATTGATCCTTCACCATGCACCCTCTAGCAGCTGTCAGATGCGCTGAAGTCAGCATAGCTCCACATACCTGTGAACACCTTCCAGCACCTGATTGAGTCACTCCCAACCCGTGCACACGGCAGTTACTCTGGATATTAGCTGATGATCACAATACTGTGTGTATATACATATACTGTATATAAAGGGTGATTCGTATAAAACTAACACAATTCATTATCAATTAATGTGAACAAGAATGAAGCTAACAGCAAGTTATGCCATCTGAAATGTAGCCTATCTGTGAGAGTTTACATTACATAACATTTGCCTTTACATCAAATGCTGAAAATGTCAGCACCCATCCTGAAGGCACATCTGGACACAACGTTCCATGTTCCTGGTAGTTCGTTGGAGAATCGTCATGTCAATACCTTTTGATTTCGTTTGTAATGTTCTCCTTCAATTCGTCTAATGTCCGAGGGAGTGTAGACTACACTCTTTTCTTAAGAAACCCTCACAGAAAGAAATCTGGTGTTGGCTCACCTGTACACTGAGGTCTTGTGCAGTACTCAGTCGATTAGCTGTAACGACTCTCCTGAGGCTTTGACGTCCTCTATCACTGATTTTCTTTGGTCTGCGTCGGTACGTTTTACTGCTTCAGGCACGCCATGTGTCTTCCACTCATTCAGTACAACCAAAACAGTTGCCTTGGGTATGTTTAAACACCTCTCGGTTTCTCTTATGGACAACCCACTAATATAACACCCAACCATCTTTCCTTTCTCAAAGTCAGTTCTCTCCTGCCGTGACATTTTCACTCAAATTGACAGTGCGATATGTTTGCGGTCAACTGCAGGCTTGTTTTTATAACGTTTGCAACTGTACCGCGCATCTTAACAACGCAGCGAGTCCGTTCATTTGTTTTTGAAAGGGTGTCCGGTGACTTTTCTCAATATAGTGTATATATATATATACGCTAATCACCACCCACACTTTACACTGCTTGCTTAACACATATACATCGTTATTATAGTATAATAACGCAAGGAACTGTACACCAACTATATATAAGATAGGACAACTATGCTAGTTATCCAAATTTATTGGCGTAGATAATATCAAGGTTTCCAAGCTTTCGCACATCAACCAGATGGCTTTCTCAAGGAAGTTTGCTGTCTACCTTCCTTGAGAAAGTCATCTGGTTGATGTGCGAAAGTTTGGAAACCTTGATATTATCTACGCCAATAAATTCGGATAACTAGTATAGTTGTACTATCTTATACATCGTTCTTATCTTATCAAAACATACGTCATTCAACTTCAACTCAAGGCTATTGCCACATAAGATACAGTGAGTGAGAAAAATGTAACATTAAGGTTGAAAGGCTTAAAGAGAATGAACTAAAAATTTATACAGAGAGAAACTGAAAACGATGATTCGTCATAGGCGTATATGTGTATTTCGGTTTGCAAGTCGCTTCTATAAATCTGTTTGTTAAAATTCGTTTTGCACTCTATGCTATTCTCTACTGTAAAGATTAGAACATTATCTTCCTTGAATAAAGTAAGTTTTCGCGCTATATCTAAAAACATTTTCTTGCTGTCTCTCCTTGCAGAAGTCGTATTTGAAAAATTATTTTTCCTTCACATAGTTTTTACTATGAAGAATGTGCACATTTTTTTTTTATTTTGCTGTTATGCGCAACTCTCCCGCAAGGAGGTGTCAGCGTATATTTCTATTTGAAAGAATATTACCGATTCTAAGAATCCTCCATTGGTAGAATACTCTTCATTATGAAGATTATTTAGCACCGATATTTTCCTTTACGTAGCGCATTATTTTTGCGCTAGATAGCGTAAAGTTATGTCATATTTTCCTCCATATTTCTTCTTTTCTTGTTCGATTTAAAAAATTCTTCTGTTTGGTAGTCCTCCGCTATGAGAAAATTTTTGTGCACAATTTATGCTTTCTAGCAGCGCAATGTTCAGCGGATAATAGCCGAAAGTAGGCATTGGAATGTTTTACCGATTGCACAAATTCAACTGATTTTTTTTTTCATAACTATTTCGATCCGCGGACAGTGAAGAACATTGTGAGCATTACGCATTTCAGTCACCGCAGTTTTTTCAATGAAGGAGGGGGGGGGCACGGGTGCATTATGATTTTTTGCTGGTTTTTTTTTCTTTTTACAAAAAGGTGCGTAGAAATATTTTTTCGGGTCGGAACGGATACGAAAAGGAGACAGTATTTGATTATTTATTATAAACAATAAGAAATGAAGAAAATGTACAAAAAAAAAATATTTACATAAAAATCTGTGACAACGTGCTCGTGACACCCGAGAATTCGGGGTCATCTTTCTTTTTCCATTTGCCATCGTTCACGAACATAAGACAAACACATTACTAACATGGAGTCCGCAACTGCGATCTTCACTCTGTTAAGAAACTCTCTGCTAATGCACAAGGAATATAAATAATGCAACAGTAGCTATGAGACTATGTTTCGTGCATAGATATCCTCTCAGCACTTGAAGATTACATAAATCTTCCATTTCTGACAACAGGGTGCGAACCTGACTCGCCGTGCAAGCTCTGCAGGCGTGAAAGGAATATTTGATCAGTGTAAGGCCGCCGCTGAAGCCCTGACTTTTTCCACTTTAAGAAAAAACCTTATGCCTAATAAACTCGCTAGGAATAAAAAGGAACACCGTAAAACTTGCCGAAAAGGACATAACTAGCCTTTTAAATCATCGCTTCTGATATTTCATTCTAATCAAATAAATACTGCGTGATAATGACATAAAAAAATTAGGCAAGGGGCGTTATGTAACATACGAAGAATTTTATTTGCAATTTTTATTTTAATCATAGAAATTATAGAACAATCGGGTTTCACTTATCGTAGAAATATATCGGTTTAAGGTTTATTTCAACTTAAACTTGAAATTTGACTACAACTTAATTTTATGAACCATTTTTATTCCAATTCGTATCATTGCTTGAACATCTCGTATCTGCAACATTTCAGTCTTAATCACACACTTTTATATACTTAACTAGTAAAAAGGCCAGGTTCAAGAATGAAGCATTACTTACAAGTTCAGTATCCATTTTCATTGGATTAGAAGGACAACACAAGATGGATAATTTAGCCCACAAATGCACATTTTCATGATCAACTGTTTGCAGAAATAAAGAAATTTCAATGTCAAACTATCACTTTCAATTTTAAATAACACTATATATATATAATTCACTATATAAAAAATGTGATACATTGGATCTGTAATCTTATAATCTTATCATTCGCTCTTCACATAGCACATTGAAATGTATTATCTAATTTGATTAACTTTTTGATTCCTGTTATCTTAAGTAAATTATAGCTCATTCTCTTTAAGCATTTTCTAACTTAACGCTGCATTTTCTCTCCCGCTGAATATTGATTTGGCAACCTGACTCTAAGCCAAAGGGTGAATGACGTATGTTGATGAGAATAATAAGAGTGATATTGACGATTGCATCAGGGCTATGGTTAGAACTCAGCTAGAGCGTGAGATTTTTCTAATTGCCTTGTAGAGAGATGTTGAGGGTGCACAGATAATTTTTTTGCAATTAGCGTTTAATCTCTTATTAGTGAGTAGGTCGTATATAATTGAATTAATTCTTTCACTTTGAATATTGCGTTTAGTTGACATTGAAGCCTTAAATTGTTATCGAGTTAATGTGCCTTGGATATTATTTGGTGTGTGTGTTTCCAGTATTAGATTATTTAGCTACTGAAGCAACCATTGATTAATTACAATCAAAGGGATTTCGGCAATTAATGCTGTGCTGACATTTAAGTGCTTAAAATGGAACCAATAAACAGTTAATAACTGTAAGTACAAGACTTATAATTAAGCTCTCCGGAGCACAACATAACATTTTAAGGAACATTTCAGATGAAGAGTGCTTACATTGAAGTATGCTAATGGTTTGGTGTAATATAGATAATTATCGTATATCTTCAACAAACTACACTGAAAAAATCACAAACCTTTAATCACATGACTCTCGAGGAAGTGTTCTTTCAGTCGGATGATGTTGTTCTTTTGGTAGAATGGGTCTCGGTAATGTGAACTTTCGGTCAAATGAGTCTCGGTAAAGAGATGTTTTGTCCAAGTGAGTCTCAGTAAAGATATCTTTTGTCCAAGTGAGTCTCGGGGGAAGTAATCTTTCTGTGGCGCATGTGTCTTGGGCAAGTGCTCGTTCAGTCGAAAGTCTCTCACATCTCTCACAAAGGTAATCTTTCGATAGAATTGGTCTCTATAAAGTGAACTCTATGTTGCCTGAGTCTTGACGAAGTGAACTTTCGAACGAGTGCGTCTCGTTGATGTAATCTTTCTGTCGAATGAGTATCAGCAAAGTGATCTTTTGGTCAAATGCTTCTCAGTGTTGTGTCCGTTAGATTGAATGAACGGTAATGTCTGATTTTGACTTCCCTATATTCTACACCTTATTAAACATTCTATTTTGTTGTAACTTAACGCTGATCTCATTGATACACCTTAAATGTTACATCTGATATTTCGCTGTGGCATTAGGAAGGCTTGCATACTGTATCGACATAAGAGCCCAAACATTATGTGCCCACCTACCTAATAGGATGTTGGTCTTCAACGTACCGCCAAAGCAGCAGTTCTTACTAAGTGAGGCATGGACGCTACAAGATTTCCTGAAGTTGTTATGTGGTATCTGGTACCAACACGTTACTAGCCGATCCTTTAATTCTTGGAAGTTACTTGGTTGAGCCTCTGCAGTTTGGATTTGCTGTTCCAACACAAACCACAAATGCTCGATTGGTTTCATGTCTAGGGAGTTTGAAGGCCAGACCAATACTTGGAACTATTCCTCATATTTTGCGAACTATTGTCAAGCAATCGAGCAGTGTGAGATGAAGCATCATTCTTCTGATAGAAGGAACTACACTGGCGTGCAAAAATTAAGGATCAGACGGTTTTTCAAATGCAACGGCATGCAGAAGTGCTCCACATCGACTCAAATCATACCATAAGATCCCCAAGATGTAAGAATATGGGACAAGGGAGCAAAACCGTCCAAACAAGGAATCCAAAGGACACAAAGGCACTTTTATTGAAGAGGTAGCTTCGAGCACAACTGGACAAAAGACAGAAACGTCGATGTGACAGGCGGCTGCCAAGAAAAATCCAGTCTTTAGTAGGGGATATGATCACTCCTGACTGCGTTGCAGGATTTAAAACGTCTGTCCATGCTGAGGACAAGGTTGTCAAGGAGCTGTTGAGGCATCGGGGCCCATTTCTCTTGTAGCGCGAATCGCAGCTGCGGAATCGTTGTTGGCGGCTGGTGACGTGCTTCAAAGCGTCTTCCGAGAAGGTCTCCCACGTGTTTGATTGGATTTAGGTCCGGGGACCTTGCGGGCCAATCAATGCGTTGAATTTCTTCACTCTCCAACAGCTCTGTGACAGCCACTGAACGATGAGATGTAGCGTTGTCGTCCATGAAGAGGAACTCAGGACCCACAACACCTCTAAGAGACGCACGTGAGACAGCAGAACTACGGTACAATAGCGAACACCATTGACTGAACCTCCTTGGAAGATGTGGAGGTCAGTACGGCTACCAAGCATGATACCGCCCGAAACGAGAACTCCGCCACCTCCAAACCGGTCCCTTTCGATGATGTTGGAGGTATGATTGCGTGTTCCCTGCTCTCTCCAGATGTGTATACGTCCAGAATCGCTCGTCAGACTAAATCGGCTCTCATCCGTAAAGAGAACTCGACCCCATTGCTGATGCGTCCAGTTCTTATGCTCCTGGCACCACAGAAACTGCCGTCTCCGATGAGCAGGCGTTAATGGCATACACCGTACTGGTCGTCGTTCAAATAGACCACCATTGTGCAGCCTTCTGGTCACGGTAAAACACGATAACGGACGCCCAGTTGTCTGTTGCATGTGCCTTGCGATTTCTCCTGCTGTCTGCAGTGTGTCTCTTCTCACCTGTAGGACAATATACCGGTCGTCAGCCGCCATGGTTGCTCGTGGACGACCATCGCTAAACTCTCGGACAGTTGTTCCTGTCGTTTGAAATGCTCTCCAAGCTCGTGAAACGATGCTGTGAGCGATCCCGAACTCCTCGGCCACATTAGTGACACTTCGACCTTCTTCCAACTTCCCAATGACGCGACCTCGGGTGAAGTCATCCAGATGTCGTCTACTGGATTGGCTGTTGGCCATATCACACGGTGGAAGCAACTAGACGTCGTTCAAACCGATGTATACCGTGCAATAGCTTTCACCGAATTCTTGAGCGTACACTGCCCGTGTGCTTTAAACCCTTCCAACACTCCCCCCCCTACGTCATGCTGCATATATGTGCACGCCCTACCGTACCGGACCCTAGTCTATCTCCTGAGTGGTTTTTCGGTCCGTTCCGCTGTTATGCTAATTTCTCCTCTTCTTCCTTGATTTTTGCCCACCAGTATACTAGATGCTAGTACCGTTGCCATGAAAGGATTTATCTGGCCTGACATGATGTTTAAATAAGTGGTCGACGTCAAATTTCCATACACATGAATGGCAGGACCCAGGGTTTCCCAGCAGAGCATTGCCCAAATGCTTGTTTTCGTCTTACGGTGCGTCCTGGGACCAATATTTCTATTTCTTCATGTAACCAAAACCCACGTCCCCGGCCGTATACGTGGTCCAACAAGGAACGAGACTCATCGAACCAGACGACTTTCTTCCAGTCATTCAGGGCTCAACTTTGATGCGCACGTGCCAACTGCAAACACTTTCGACGGTGAACAGAGTTTAGCATGAACTTTCGGAGCGATCTGCGGCTACGCATGCCCACTTTCAGCAGGGTATGATGTGCAGTGTTTTGTGATACATTACTCCCGTCACCAGCATTCAAATCACCGACGAGATGTGTTACATTATCCCTCTTGTTAGTTCGTACTGTACGGGATTGCCTTCGCTCACCTCTAGCATTTATGAGCTGTGGTAGGCCTACACCTTGCAGGCTGTTCATGGCAAGGTGCCAGTTTTACCTCCTCGGACCACATTTTGTAAGTAGTAATCACTGCTGACTGTGAGCTGCCCACTAGCCTTGTCATCTCAGAAATGCTCTCACCCAGTTGTCTGGCCATTACAACTGTGCCTTTGCCAAAACTCCCTGCCATACCCATTGGAAGAAAAACACTGATTATCTGACCACAGTGTCAGACATTATTTATACCTTTTTAGATGCCCTTCACACGCGCCGTCGTTTACCTGCAGTATCTTTGATTTACATAAAGACACGCTGATCATAATGCTTCGGTGTACATACTGTATATCTTCGTTGCATGTGACCTCCTACTTTTGACGTCAAGAGCGTGTAGCCAATGAACGAAGGCACGTGTCGCGAGCTGGCTTGGAGGGTATATAAGGAATGCTGTAAGCATTCTGAAACCATATCACTCGCTGCTGTCACTGATAAAAGGAGCAATTTATCAGATCTGAAGAAAGGGATCATCATCGGCTTTCGGGCCAACTGTGGCAGTATTTCCGAAACAGCGCAGTTTGTAAACTGTTCGCGTGCTGCTGCGGTTGAAGCGTATCGTGATTGGAGAAAGGCACTATTGCGAATAAGAGACGTGGGAACTGCGGAGCATCACGTGCCATTGATGTGAGACATGAGCGTCGGCTGCCAAAGTGCGTGAGGGCCGACCCATAAGCTATAGGGGAGGAACTCAATGGGCGAATGAACCAGGGGGCAACCGGAAGTGTATCTAAAACAACAGTTCAGGGAACCCTGCTGCGTATGGGATTCCGATGCAGACGGATGGTCACTGCACCTATGCTAACGACGTTGCATCGGCAGAAAAGGCTTACATTTGCTCGGCAGTATGGGAATTGGATCTCCGCTGATTGGCAAAGGATTGTCATCTCCGATGAGTCACGTTTTCTGCTTCATCGAATGGATGGACGTTGGCGTATAAGGAGGGAAAACATCGGAGAACAAACATTTTAAAACCATTGCTGGAAGAACACAAGCTGCTGGGGCAGCGTTATGTTCTGGGGAATGTTTTCTTGGTATTCCCTGAGTCCACTCATACCTGTGGAAGGCACTATGGATCGAATTCGTTATGAATCCATCCTTGTAGACCACGTACACCAATACATGCTGATTGTGTTCCCTTGAGCGGATAGGATCTTCAAACACGACAATGCGACGTGTCACACGGCTAGAAATGTCCGAGAGTGGTTGGAAGAGCGCGATGAAGACTTCAAAGTACTTCCCTGACCCCCTAATTCCCCAGACTTAAACCCAATTAAGCATCTGTGGGACCATCGAGATCGTGTTGTTCGCTCCATGGATCCTGCACCACGCACCCTCCAGCAGCTGTCAGATGCACTGCAGTCAGCATGGGTCCACATACCTGTGAAAACCTTCCAGCACCTTATTGAGTCACTCCCAGCCCGTCTAGGTGCTTTCCGCAATGCACACGGCGATTTTTTTTTTTTTTTTTTGGTTGGAGGTTTAACGACCACCGTGAGCAACTCAATGGGCTATAAGCAGTCACCCGACCCTAATTTAGGGCCACTGGTTCCAGGGAAGGGAGAGAGCCAGTGCCGTAAGACAAACACAACATCCATGCCTCACCGGGATTCGAACCCGGACCCCTTCGGACGAATGATCAAAGGCCAACGCCTTAGACACGGCGATTACTCTGGATATTAGCTGGTGGTCACAACAATGCGACTCGACAGTATGTTTCATTGTGTTATGCTTCAACTGACTGATTTGGTTTCCGCCAGAGTTCACTTAGTTTTTTTTTTTTTTTTTTTTTTTTTTTTTTTTTGGTTGGAGGTTTAACGACCACCGTGAGCAACTCAATGGGCTATAAGCAGTCGCCCGTCCCTAATTTAGGGTCACTGGTTCCAGGGAAGGGAGAGAGCCAGTGCCGTAAGACAAACACAACATCCATGCCTCACCGGGATTCGAACCCGGACCCCTTCGGACGAATGATCAAAGGCCAACGCCTTAGACACGGCGATTACTCTGGATATTAGCTGGTGGTCACAACAATGCGACTCGACAGTATGTTTCATTGTGTTATGCTTCAACTGACTGATTTGGTTTCCGCCAGAGTTCACTTAGTCTTTTTTTTTTTTTTTTTTTTTTTTTGGTTGGAGGTTTAACGACCACCGTGAGCAACTCAATGGGCTATAAGCAGTCGCCCGTCCCTAATTTAGGGTCACTGGTTCCAGGGAAGGGAGAGAGCCAGTGCCGTAAGACAAACACAACATCCATGCCTCACCGGGATTCGAACCCGGACCCCTTCGGACGAATGATCAAAGGCCAACGCCTTAGACACGGCGATTACTCTGGATATTAGCTGGTGGTCACAACAATGCGACTCGACAGTATGTTTCATTGTGTTATGCTTCAACTGACTGATTTGGTTTCCGCCAGAGTTCACTTAGTTTTTTTTTTTTTTTTTTTTTTGGTTGGAGGTTTAACGACCACCGTGAGCAACTCAATGGGCTATAAGCAGTCGCCCGTCCCTAATTTAGGGTCACTGGTTCCAGGGAAGGGAGCGAGCCAGTGCCGTAAGACAAACACAACATCCATGCCTCACCGGGATTCGAACCCGGACCCCTTCGGACGAATTATCAAAGGCCAACGCCTTAGACACGGCGATTACTCTGGATATTAGCTGGTGGTCACAACAATGCGACTCGACAGTATGTTTCATTGTGTTATGCTTCAACTGACTGATTTGGTTTCCGCCAGAGTTCACTTAGTTTTTTTTTTTTTTTTTTTTTTTTTTTTGGTTGGAGGTTTAACGACCACCGTGAGCAACTCAATGGGCTATAAGCAGTCGCCCGTCCCTAATTTAGGGTCACTGGTTCCAGGGAAGGGAGAGAGCCAGTGCCGTAAGACAAACACAACATCCATGCCTCACCGGGATTCGAACCCGGACCCCTTCGGACGAATGATCAAAGGCCAACGCCTTAGACACGGCGATTACTCTGGATATTAGCTGGTGGTCACAACAATGCGACTCGACAGTATGTTTCATTGTGTTATGCTTCAACTGACTGATTTGGTTTCCGCCAGAGTTCACTTAGTTTTTTTTTTTTTTTTTTTTTTTGGTTGGAGGTTTAACGACCACCGTGAGCAACTCAATGGGCTATAAGCAGTCGCCCGTCCCTAATTTAGGGTCACTGGTTCCAGGGAAGGGAGAGAGCCAGTGCCGTAAGACAAACACAACATCCATGCCTCACCGGGATTCGAACCCGGACCCCTTCGGACGAATGATCAAAGGCCAACGCCTTAGACACGGCGATTACTCTGGATATTAGCTGGTGGTCACAACAATGCGACTCGACAGTATGTTTCATTGTGTTATGCTTCAACTGACTGATTTGGTTTCCGCCAGAGTTCACTTAGTTTTTTTTTTTTTTTTTTTTTTTTTTTGGTTGGAGGTTTAACGACCACCGTGAGCAACTCAATGGGCTATAAGCAGTCGCCCGTCCCTAATTTAGGGTCACTGGTTCCAGGGAAGGGAGAGAGCCAGTGCCGTAAGACAAACACAACATCCATGCCTCACCGGGATTCGAACCCGGACCCCTTCGGACGAATGATCAAAGGCCAACGCCTTAGACACGGCGATTACTCTGGATATTAGCTGGTGGTCACAACAATGCGACTCGACAGTATGTTTCATTGTGTTATGCTTCAACTGACTGATTTGGTTTCCGCCAGAGTTCACTTAGTTTTTTTTTTTTTTTTTTTGGTTGGAGGTTTAACGACCACCGTGAGCAACTCAATGGGCTATAAGCAGTCGCCCGTCCCTAATTTAGGGTCACTGGTTCCAGGGAAGGGAGAGAGCCAGTGCCGTAAGACAAACACAACATCCATGCCTCACCGGGATTCGAACCCGGACCCCTTCGGACGAATGATCAAAGGCCAACGCCTTAGACACGGCGATTACTCTGGATATTAGCTGGTGGTCACAACAATGCGACTCGACAGTATGTTTCATTGTGTTATGCTTCAACTGACTGATTTGGTTTCCGCCAGAGTTCACTTAGTTTTTTTTTTTTTTTTTTTTTTTTTGGTTGGAGGTTTAACGACCACCGTGAGCAACTCAATGGGCTATAAGCAGTCGCCCGTCCCTAATTTAGGGTCACTGGTTCCAGGGAAGGGAGAGAGCCAGTGCCGTAAGACAAACACAACATCCATGCCTCACCGGGATTCGAACCCGGACCCCTTCGGACGAATGATCAAAGGCCAACGCCTTAGACACGGCGATTACTCTGGATATTAGCTGGTGGTCACAACAATGCGACTCGACAGTATGTTTCATTGTGTTATGCTTCAACTGACTGATTTGGTTTCCGCCAGAGTTCACTTAGTTTTTTTTTTTTTTTTTTTTTGTGATTTCAGGCGAACCATATTAAACATTTCATTTCTACGTCTGATTTCAAAAAATGAATTCTCTACAACTCATTAGCACAAGCAATTTTGGTGGGTGGTCAATATGTGCATATCTCTCTCCTCACACTACTTGAATTTCTCATCGCACGTAACATACATGATCAGTTATAAACTTTGCAATTTTATACTGGTAGTGCATCTTCTTGTAAAACTGTGTTGTTTTATTTTGCATCTGATTTTCCGCAGCGTGACACCAATTTTTCCGAACATTTATTTAAGGTGTTACTTCATGCGAGTTAAAAGAAAACACTTCAACCCCAAAGAAAGTGAAAACGAAAAAATTATGTTTCTCGAGTTGGCTCTGACTAATTTTGGTCTTCCTGCCTCTCGGCATCTTTCTTTCTTTTCCGTTTTTTTTTTTTTTATTTTTTTTCGTGTTGGCAGAGGAAACTTTTTCGCAGGGACATCAATATCTTCTAGAGCATCCTTTCCCGGCGTCATGTAGAAAAAAGAATACTCTTTACCTTGCCCCTGCGGAAAGATCAATCACATAATTATTTGCTTATATTAGTTCTTGAGACCTTATTTTATTTTTCAGGATAAAAGCACGAAAGATATCCGTTTTATTTATTTTTTTCAAATGTTTTAATGCACTCGAACTTTGATTTGGTTAACTTTTTTTTCAGGTGAGCACTAACTTTTCTTCATTAATTTTCTTGTTTCGTGTGGAAACGGTTTTCTCGTTAGAATTTCTTCTTCTTTATCTGCTAGTTCCAACTTTCTCAATGTTTTGCTCCGGTTGACAGTCTTAGTAAAAAATAGAATATTTAAATCTTAGGAAGGCTTCATCGAACGCCTTTCTGTTTTGTTGTAGAACAGCTCCGATACGCACCGAACGCTAAAAGATCTTTAATTTAGAGTAACTGCTTCCAGAGAAAATTAACATACTCAGAGGCGAAGGGCAAGCCCAACATTAATGTCTAATCCCCCATTAGAATTCAATTCCTAAGCCCAGTAGTCAATAAATCTAGGCGTCCTGTTAGGCACCAGTTAGTCTCATCAAGTAACTGGGATATCGGACGGGATCTTTTTGGGATGAACTTCAGAGTGCGCTAGGCGCCAGATATTACGGCATAATTGGTATTTTATGGCCAGTGTCAACGCTCGAAGTAGCAGGACTGTTCCGAAGGAAAGTAAAAAGGCTTTAGTTTTTTATGGTGGGAGGAGTTTTTATTTTATGATAAGCTAAAACTTTTACTTAGGCAGCGGACGAAGGTAAACTCTTGCGGCTAGGAGAAAGAGTGGGTCGAAGAGGGGAAGTTAATGAAGAGTTGGAGACACAAGAGTTTGGAAGAGCAGAGACCGAGTTGATTCCGAGGATGAGCGTGTGAACGTGATGTCCTGTGGTTTTCTAGGACGAAAATGAGAAATCCAACGATTTAGCGAGAACGAAGTGCGGCCAGAAATTGCCCCCTCACTCCGTGACCTCACAGAAATTGCCCCCTCACTCCGGAGTAAGTTGCTCTCCCAACTAAGCTACACGGACATAATGTATCACTGCAGATTTGTCGTCTTGACAAGTGTTTTACCTCTGTATTACGTCAAACCAAAAATTAATTCTTATCCAGTGATTAAACATTGAATAAAAAAATGGACTAAATAAAAAGAGTTCCAATAATTAACAATGGCGTCTTCATTTTGGGGAAACTTATATTATCGTAGATTTGCTGCTTGAACATGTAACATATTGACTGTGATAACTAGCTAAGTAAATTAAGTGAATAAATCGAACCCATCCCTACCTTTTCCGAAGCTCATTTTGGAGGGATATTTAACAGACTCATTCCCTCAAACTCGAGCCTTGGCTCAATTCAGCCGACTAGCCAAAATCTGTCGCTTCTGACCACTCGGGCACCGAAGCGACTCAACTCCTTTATCGTATGGCAAAATACCAGTGGTAGTACAGTGCTCGATATCGAAATATCCCCACACCGAAAAAGTGGGCCAACTAAGCAAATGATCGTCAGATACCTAGCACACGAGATGTGTAATAAACATTATATATACAGTATATATACTTATAGAAGATAGGTAGAGCTTGTGTACGAGTGAATGGTTTTTTATCAAAATGGTTTTCCATTGGTGCAGGAGTTAGACAAGATTGTGTAATGTCACCATGGCTGTTTAATATATTTATGGACGCATGCATGCGTGAGGCCAAAAT
Source organism: Macrothele yani (assembly GCA_039090855.1). Classification (NCBI taxonomy): domain Eukaryota; kingdom Metazoa; phylum Arthropoda; class Arachnida; order Araneae; family Macrothelidae; genus Macrothele; species Macrothele yani. The sequence continues at coordinate 82,122,033 of CM077009.1, forward strand.
AGATAATAGTGGTTTATGTCTTGGTGATATCCGTGTGTGCAGATTACTGTATGCTGATGACACTGTTCTTTTGGCAGAGAGCAAAAGTGAGTTCCAGAGTATGTGGACTCGGATGCACGAAGTTTGCATGAAATTCAAACTGAGTATAAATAAGGGAAAAACCAAAGTTATGGTGTTTGAGAGAGGATTGGGTAGCACTGAATGTAATGTAAGTATAAATGGCACTGTGATTGACCAGGTGAGTGAGTTTGTGTATTTAGGAAGCATGTTTGACAGAGAGAACAAGTTGGATGGTGAAATCAGTAGGCGAGTGAATTCTTCTTTGAAAGTCATAGCTGCTCTGGGAGGTTTTCACAGAAATGATGGGTTCTCTAGAGAGTCCCGCATGGCTGTATATGAAACAGTAATTGTTCCTACTGTGATGTATGGCAGTGAAACCTGGGTACTTCAGAAGAAGCATAGGAGTCGTTTGTGTGCTGGACGACAGTCGTTGTTTACTTCGTGCTCGTATTTTGTTCAATTTGGGATAATTTCCGAGTCTACAGCTCCTACTTTTGTGTGTGCAGCGTGTGTGAAGGTGCCGTCCTACTTCTGATCCATTTAACAGGTCGGTAAGTACCCTTTCTGTGTTGCATTCCTCATTTTCCTGCTTTTGTCGAGTTGGCCAAAGCTCGTAATCTTATCGCCATTGCAAATGGCGAATTCCGGGGTAGCGGAGCCTCCATACTCGCTTCCGGAAGTGACTCTTTATCAATCTCAGCTGCTCAGCAGCAATCCGCCAATGAAGGGCTTCCTTTGATAAGCCCCTCCTCTCCGCAGCGTGACAAAGTTGTCTTGCCCATGGAGTCATCTCCTTCCCATCTGAAGAAGAGTGGTGAACCATTGCCTTCCCCTGTGCCTTCTGACGACGCCATGGACGTCACACTTCCACCAACCACTTCGCGTCATCACAACGCGCTGCAGGTGTGACGTATGCTGCCGTCACCTCAGGTGCGTCAACTTCTTCTTCTTCTTCTCACCAGCCCCCTTCTTCAAAGTGCCCTTATCAGATGACGTATGGTACAGACCAGATATACATGGATGTTCCGACTACTTGCCCTCAAGGTCAGCTTTTTCTTGATAAAATCGGACTGGGTGTATTTTTCCGCAGCCTTCCCAACACCAAGCTGACGGCGTACAGCGCTGCCCTTCGACAAATTGTTCCAAAAGAGGCTGTTACTCACGTGGGTAGAAGAACCAGTCAAGTAATTGCTTATCTTGCGACTCCAGCCTTCGCTCTTCGAGTTCTGCCCGAAGGCATTTCCATCGGCAATCGCCATCTCCTTGCGACCATACTCACACAAGCACCTACTACAGTCAGTTTCGCCCCTGTTCCTCCGGAAGTATCCGACGACCTATTGCTCTCCGTCGCTCAGAATTAGGGACGTACTGTCGGATCGGTCATTACGTACTCCTCCTTTCCGGGAGTCCCTGAGGACCGTTATCTCTTAGGATTTCGCCGTAACGTACGTGTGATCTTTCCCTCGGAGGAAGTCATGTTACGTGTTCCATCGGTACTCAATGTACGCTGTGACACTCAAATTAGGCGCATTGACATCACTGTGGGCACACTTTGTTCGGTATGTAAGAGCACTGGTCACCCTAGTGCGCTATGCCCTCATCGGGCAGCTACTGTCTCCAAATCTTCAGTACAGCCTACTCAACGGTCAACTGGACTCCCGGCATCTTCATCTGGCACCTCTGACCAGCGGCAATCGAGTTATTCCGAAAGTCTGCATAAAACCGTTGGTCAACGCGTGACTTCGTCGCCACCTTCCACTTCCAACTCAGCTTCTATACTCCAAACATGCCCACAGCAGGGGAATTCTTCGACCGGAGACCAGTTGAACTCTCCTCTGCTTTCTGCATTTACTCCAAAGCACCCTTCAGAGCCCGATAATGGGGTCGATGCGCCTGATGCCTTCACAGTGCCAGACAATCCTGCCTTTAGTCCCGAGCAACAGAGTGTACTCTCGAAGCGTCGTCGGACTTCTCGACGTCGCAATGAGAAGACACGCACATCTCCCACCTTTCAAGGAGGACGTGATCGCTCGGAAAGTCTCTCACTCCCATCTGACGCTTCCAGCATCTCCATCTCCGAATCTGACGACAGCACACTGGTCCCACTTACTCTAGAGGATTTCATACCGCAATTGAAAGATTCCTCACTACCACAGACACCGATTTCTCCTGCGGAGTTATACTCCTACCTCATCGGTCCTCGTAGTTAAACCATGTCTCATGATTTTCTCCAATCCTATCTCACGGAGCTTGCTGCAACTATGATGCAAGCGGCAGTTGTTCGATATCACCTCCACGCCTTACCATCCACATCGTTCGGCGAAAGGGGTTGTCTCAAGAAAGTCTGTAATCGTCTCTCTCGGCTCCAACGAGCCGCTGACAAGCTCCTTGAACCGCCGTCGGACATTTCCGTTCAAGATAACGACACTGAACTATAGGGGGTTTGGGTCCCCTCTGGCGAACTCGCTTGCTCGTGAGAATCTCCGTCACCTCGCAGCAGACATTCTTCTGCTCCAAGAGACAAATTGCCTGTCTACAACGCCCTTCAATCGATGGCGTACGTGGAACTATCTGTTCCACCACGCTTTCCGACACTCTACAATCGGCGGTCTGGCCATCGGCATCCGTACTCAGTTCCGTCAAGTTCTATCTTCAGTGACGGTGCAGATTCTCTGCAGTGACTTGCTTCAGTGCCTTACCTTTGTTCTGGACGAGCGTCGCTATGTCGTTTGCAACATCTACGTTCCGTGCACACCTCAACATCACACCCTCCTTTTCATGGCGCTCCGTTCAGCTCTTCAGTCAACGTTGCCGTCGTATAACGTGTTGATCGGCGGCGATTTTAATTGCACGCTTGACACTGATCTTGATCGTGCTCCAATTCATAAGGAAACTCGCTTACGTCTTGTGGAACAATTACACTCCCTCATCACGGAGTTTGATCTTCGGGACGTCTTTTGTTAAATTTATCATACAACGGTCTCCCATACGTGGAGGTCCTCAGCTGCCACCTCGTCATCTTCCGCTAGACTTGACCGTTTCTACGCAACCACTGCCCTTCTACCCGTGGTAACGGACTGTCAGCATCAACCCACCGCCTCTTCTGACCACTGTGCCGTTGTGGCCACCTTCACCTCTTCTTTCCGTCAAAGCTCCAAGTTTCACTCCTGGACATTAGATACCTCTCTCCTCGATGACCAGGCTTTGTGTTCGAACGTCCGGAATCTCCTTCACTCTTATCACCCTGGACTGTCCACTGCTTCCTGTGCACTACGTTACTGGCTGGATGTCATGTCACACCTGCTCCACTTTCTCAAGAGCCACTCGTTCACAGTTGCCAAACTGCGCACCATGAAAGAACGCAATCTCCGACAAGTTCTCGCCCAGCTTGGAGCCTCTCACCCCCTCTATCGAGCACATTTGGTAGACCTGCGTGCTTTTCTGGAACCTCGAGCCCGGCAGGCCATTTTACGACTTCGTCTCCAGCACTTGTCTCCCGAAGACTGCTCCTTTTAGTTCTTGTCTTCGTTAGAGGATCAGCGCCGTTCTTCTCATCGACTCCGTGTGCTGCTTCTGCCTGACGGTCATTTGGCTTCGGACCCAGATGTGCTTTGCTCCCATGTTCGTCAATACTTCTCCGAAAAGTACAGTGATACCCCTCCACCTTCTGCTTCTGCGTGTAATACTTTACTTTCTTCTCTCCCTCAAGTCCCCTCTCACCTCTCCGCTTCTCTTCTGCAGCCTATCTCTCCATCTGAACTTAGGACTGCACTTTTCTCTCTCAATCCCCGAGCCGTTCCTGGTCCTGACGGCCTCCCTCTATCATTTTATCTTATCTTTTTGCCTTCTCTCCTTCCTTTCCTTCTCGCTGCTTACTCTTCTGCCTTTGCATCTATCTCCCTTCCGAGGGGCTTCACTGTTGCTCACATGGTAGTTTTCCCTAAGAAGGGTGACCTCCTTGACCTGGGGAACTGGCGTCCGAATTCACTAATAAATCTTTATTACAAACTATTCACTAAAATTCTCTCTCGCCGCCTAAATCAAGTTCTTCCGTATCTTCTCTCTTCCAACCAGTCCTACACGGAACCTGGTCGTTCTATCGCTACTAACCTACCCCTCCTTCGTGATCTTCTGTATCTTGCCCGGACTAATTCTGAATCTTTTGCCCAACTAAATTTAGACCAACGTGCAGCTTTTGATAATATCTCCCATTCATTTCTCTCAACTACTTTACATGCTTTTGGCTTTCCTTCTGTCTTCGTTACCACTATTCTTGCTCTCTATCGCGACGCCGTCTTTCAGGTCAAGACAGCCGCCTTTCTCACAGCACCCATTTCTTTCCATCGTGGAATACGACAGGGGTGTCCACTTTCGGGGCAATTATTTGCTCTGGCGTTTGAGCCTTTCCTACGCACAGTACATCGTGTATTTCTTGTGGCTCTTCCCCCTCCCACGGCAAGCACCAGGCACTTCTCTATAACTTACTCCGCCTACGCCGACGACGCGACTTTCTGCGTTTGGATGGAATCGCAATTTAATACCCTCGCTCATGTATATGCACTCTACTCTTCTTGCTCTTCAGCGATGCTCAACACTACCAAGAGTGCCGGCCTGTGGTGTGGTGCCTGGGAGTCCAGGACGGACTCCCCATGGGGCGCCTCCTGGACAGCCTCTTCTCAGAAATTTCTTGGTGTACACCTGGGAGCTCCCATAGCTGCCCGAAACAACACGTGGGCTGCTCTTCGTAATCGCCTTGCTCGATCGGCTGCCTTCTGGCGGAAAGCTCAGGTCAGCGCCTTTTACGTCACCCGGGCACGCCTTGCTCGTACATATCTTCTGTCTACTTGTCTTCATGTGTGGGCAGCTGCTCGCATGCCAGCTTACTATCTTGCTGAAGTCACACGGATCATTTCTACTATGATCTGGTCAGCTCATCGTTGGATACAAGTCTCAACTCTAAGTCGTCCGATCTCCGCTGGTGGTATTGCGCTCCTGGATGTCCGCCAGTTCTACAAAGCACACCGGATAATATCCCTTCTGCGTCTACTCTGAGAACCAAGATCCGCAGTTTCTCTTCTCCGAGACGTGATCATTTCTCCCCGGAACCCCCACTTCAAATTCACGACTTTTCTACTGATGGATCGCTTTTCTCTCCTCCGCTCCCGTCTTTCCCCCGTTTATTCAGAGGCGCTTTCCTTTCTTCGCTCTCTGCCACTACTCCGTGCCCCACCCGCTACCACCTCAGAACTTCTAACTGAACCCCTCTTCTATTCCTCCATCCTCCATCCTCCTAACGCACCGTATTTCACTGACTTTTCCTGGCTCCCCGCTGGGATCGTATCCGTCCGAGACTTACTTTCCTCCGATCTAACATGGAAACCCTTATCCGACCCCTCTCCTTTCCTTCCACGCACCTCTGCCTCTCTTGCACTCTACGATTCTCTCCGATCCTCGATCATTACTCTTTTTCCTGCTCTCGCTTCTCCGTCTGGCCTCTGTCTCGTTTCTTCTGCTTTTCTTCCCCTTCCTTTTTTTTCTTCCTGTTCGTGGCTCTTTTCTTCCGATCTCCAGTTTCTCCGTCCGTACTCTCTATCGTTTCTCCTTCTGGATCCATCGCCACCCGCACCCCAGCCCATTTCAGGAGTGCCGCCCACCGCTCTTCCGAGTGTGTGGTCGGCAACAGCTTCACCCATCTCGACTCCAGATGAAAGGAATATTCACTGGCTCTTCCTTCACCGCCGCCTGCCAGTGCCGGCCACGGTATTTCGGATGACGCTGGCAGCCGCACCCACCTGCATCTTCTGTTCTGAGCATGCTGATGTTCTACACATCTACCAGCACTGCCCGGCGACCCTTCCTTTACTACACCTAGCCCTTACCGTTGCCAAGTGTCTCTGTGCCAAAGAGCTACATTTTTCTTCATACAGTACGCTGCTGGTTTCTTGTTCGCCACCGGTGCCCTTATCTGAGCCATGCGCATACATCTTTGTACTCGCAAAGCATGTGATTTACTGCTTCTATCTGCAACTCCGTCATACCTCTAATGTGCCTACGCTCCTTCAAGCAGGAGATACCCTCTGTGCGCAATTCCGCAACCGGCTGACCTCCAGGCTCCGATTGGCGTTTACCGCTGCCAGGGCCACTGAGCAGAGCCTGCAGTTCCTGAGTGTATGGTCACCATTAAACCGCTGGTTTTCCGGGTCTTCTGCAGACCTACATCTTCTTATTTGACTTCCATCCTGTACGTCAGGACCTTCCCCGCTTTGATCTTTGCGATGAACCCTGTACTGGCTCACCGGATCCGGAGAGTGTCTCCCTAAGCTTGTCAGACTTAGTTCTTCTGTACATTCTTCATATTTCAATCTCCAGTTTATCTTTTTACTCTTAGTGTTTGCAGTGTATTCACGTGCACTTACTTTGTGGTGCCCTATTCTGAATAAGTGATATTTTTAGTGATTTCTTGTGTGCCTCACATTGTACCTGTATATTCAATGATATATTCTACTCATTCGTTCGTCATATTGATCATATAAATTGTACATACACGTCCTGTATATATTTCGCTGTTCATTCTGTACATATACATATTCCTTGGTACTGTGTATACTCCGTTTCGGAGCCGTCCTAGAAGCACATTCTGTACTGTCTGCATATCTCAATTACGCACTCTCTGTACACATCTTGTATATAGTACACATTTTCAATTGCATCATTATGTTCTGCGCCATTTGTATTTATTCTCATTGCATTGTATGTATATCTCACTTGGTGCACATAGTTCGTTCCCTGTTCCTATACGGCTTCACGCACATCTGTATATACTTCGCCTAAATTGTACATTTATTCAGTCTCAGGTATATCTTTTCCATTATCACACCCTGCACTGTTGCACTTATGTTGTATCATCGCTCATCTATCTCACTAGCACTGTAGTATATATACACCTCTCATACTGTAACTTGCGCATTCGCTGAAGTGCGCTATTACTGTAACCTCTCATACTGTAAATAGCGCACTTCTTGAATACATACTCGGTAATTTTGTTTTGTAGTCCGCTCATCTATTTCACTTGCATTGTATATACCCCTTGCATAATGTAAATTGCACACACTTTGTATATATCTGACTCCTGTTATTATGATTTCGGGCATTGTAAAAGCACATGCCGCCTACCGCCTTCGTTCCCTGTAAATTTCGCTCAGAATAAAACATTTTGAAAGTTTGTGTGCTGGAGAAATGCATTACTTACGTGGTGTTTGTGGCAAGACACGATCTGATTGTGTGAGGAATGAAGATGTATTGCAGTTGTGTGATGTAAAGCAAAATGTTGTTAGCAAGGTGGAGACCAATATGCTTCGGTGGTTTGGCCATATTGAAAGAATGAGTGATGAAATGCTTACTAAGAGAATATTTTCAGCCCAAGTGGCAGGAAGGAAAGGCAGAGGAAGGGCAAGGAAGACATGGGTGGATCAGATTCAGGACTGTCTGCATGAGAAAAAGATTATGAGTATGAAATATAAAAGATCTTGTGTACGGCGTGTAATGGATATCAGTGAAGCTCGAGTTGTATGTCAAGATCGATGTCAATGGAGAAGTTTGATAAGACAACAGTAGGTTAAAATATCTGGAAGTTTGTATTTCTTTTTGGAGCTAACCTCTGAATCTCAGATAACAGCTTAGTGATATGTATATGTAATATGTATGAAGATAGGCTCGAGAATATGCCATATACGAGGCGACCGATTGTAAAGCAACATTGTTCTAGCTCAAATATACAGTTAGTTGGAGAATGGCTCGCACCATCACAACATCAGTTAGAAGATTCTTTTGGAGAGTGATCGGTAAATTGGAAGCAGAGCAATCGCAAGCTGAGGTACCTACACTGGTGTGCAAAAATTAAGGACGAAGAGAAGAAATTAGCATAACAGCGGAACGAGCAGGCAGAATGGACCGAAAGACCACTCAGGAGATAGACTAGAGTCTGGTACGGTAGGGCATGCGCATGTATGCAGCATGACGTAAGAGGGGAGGGAGTCTCGGAAGGGTATAAAGCACACGGTCGGTGTACGCTCAGCAATTCGGGGAAAGTTATGGCACGGTGTACATCGGTTTGAACTATGTCGAGTTGCTGCCACCGTGTGATATGGCCAACAGGCAATCCAGTAGAAGACATTTGGATGATTTTTCCCGAGGTCGCGTCATTGGGAATTCGGAAGAAGGTCGAAGTGTGACTAGTGTGACCGAGGAGATCGGGATCGCTCTCAGCATCGTTTCACGAGCTTGGAGAGCATTTCAAATGACAGGAACACCTGTTCGAGAGTTTAGCACTGGTCGTCCACGAGCAACCATGGCAGCGGACGACCGGTATATTGTCCTACAGGCGAGAAGAGACAGACGGCAGACAGCGGGAGAAATCGTAAGGCACATGCAACAGACTACTGGAAGTACGTTATCGCGTTTTACCGTGGCCAGGAGACTGCACAAAGGTGGTCTATCTGCACGACGACCAGTACGGTGTGTGCCATTAACGCCTGCTCATGGGAGACGGCGGTTTCTGTGGTGCCAGGAACACAAGAATTGGATACATCAGCAATGGGGGCAAGTTCCCTTTACGGATGAGAGCCGATTTAGTCTGACGAGCGATTCTGGACGTATACACATCTGGAGAGAGCAGGGAACACGCAATCATACCTCCAACATCATCGAAAGGGGCCGGTTAGTAGGTGGCGGAGTTCTCGTTTGGGGCGGTATCATGCTTGGTAGCCGTACTGACCTCCACATTTTCCAAGGAGGTTCAGTCACTGGCGTCCGCTATTGTACCGAGGTTGTCCTGCCTCACGTGCGTCTGTTTAGAGGTGCTGTGGGTCCTGAGTTCCTCTTCATGGACGACAACACTACACCTCATCATATAGTGGCTGTCGCAAAGCTGTTGGAGTGTGAAGATATCCAACGCATGGATTAGCCCACAAGGTCCCCGGACCTAAATCCAATCGAACACGTGTGGGACCTTCTCGGGAGACGCTTAGCAGCACGTCAGCAGCCGCCAGCAACGATTCTGCAGCTGTGATTGGCGCTACAAGAGGAATGGGCCACGATGCCTCAAAAGCTCCTTGACATCCTCGTCCTCAGCATGGACAGACGTTGTAAATCCTGCAACGCTGTCAGGGGTGATCATATCCCCTACTAAAGACTGGATTTTCTTAGCAGCCGCCTGTCACATGGACGTTTCTGTCTTCTGTCCAGTTGTGCTCGAAGCTACCTTTTCAATAAAGTGCCTTTTTATACTTTGGATTCCTTGTTTGGACGGTTTTGCTCATTTGTCCCATATTATTACATCTTGGGGATCTTATGGTATGATTTCAGTCGATGTGGATCATTTATGCACGACGTTACTTTCGAAAGACTGTCTCTTCCTTAATGTTTGCACGTCTGTGTAGATTGCTCAATGTATCAAGGCATGTAGACTCGAGTCTTTGGATGCACTTCCAGTATCCAGAAGGCCAGGACAAGGGCGCACATGAGACACGACATGTTAAAAAGACCAGTATTTGTGTCCAAGAGCTCAATGCGATAGGAAGTCTACAGCCAGGCATCTCTTACAGGGGCTCTAGCTTCCTACGGGAACCGCGATATCGTGGCAAACGGATTACACAAGACTCCACGAGGGAGGCCTGTATGCAAAAAGGTCAATGGTCTGTATCCCACTCGCCGCATCAGCCAGAAATATCATTCTGAATTGGGCTCTACAATATCCACCCTAGACCTTTTATCAGTGGCCGAGTGTTCTATTCAGCGACGAGTCACGGTACAGCCTAAACACGGATTTAAAGGGCCTTTTCAAAGGGCCTGTGTTCTGTTCCGTGACGAGCCACGGTACATCCTAAACACAGATTTAAAAGGCCTGTTCAAAGGGCTTGTGTTCTGTTCAGTGACGCGACACTGTACAGCCTAAACACGGATTTAAAGGGCCTGTTCAAAGAGCCTGTGTTCTGTTTAGTGACGAGCCGCGGTACATCCTAAACACGGATTTAAAAGGCCTGTTCAAAGGGCCTGTGTTCTGTTCAGTGACGAGACCATGTACAGCCTAAACACGGATTTAAAGGGCCTGTTCAAAAAACCTGTGTTCTGCTCAGTGACGAGACATTGTACATCCTAAACACGGATTTAAAGGGCTTGTTCAAAGGGCTTGTGTTCTGTTCAGTGACGAGTCACGGTACAGCCTAAACACGGATTTAAAGGGCCTGTTTAAAGGGCCTGTGTTCTGTTCAGTGACGAGTCACGGTACAGCCTAAACACGGATTCTCGATGTGTGTATATTTGGAGAGAGGCGTGAAGCAGAAATCTTCTTTCCAACATTAGGGAAATTGACCACTACAGTGGCGAAAGACACCTGGTTTAGGATGGCATCATGTTGGATGGCCGCATGCTCCTGCACATGTCTCCAGGAACGACCCTGACTACCGCACGCTACAGGGATGGCAGCCTGGACCCCTATGTTCGACTTTTCAGGGGAGCTGTTGAATTTCAGTTCATTTTTATGGACGATAACGCTCGTTTCCACAGGACTCGCCTAGTCGGCGAATACCTGGAGAGTGAGAATATTCACAGGATGGAGTGGCCAGCGAGATATCCGGAACTGAACCCGATATAGCATGTCTGGGATGCCCTGGGAAGAGAACCTTCAAGCCTTTGCGTCGCTCAGCAGTTCCCTCTTAGAGTCCACCTGGGACTCAGACGCGCTTTGGTGGAGGAGCGGCTCTTATTGCCCCAAGCTCCTCTCATTTTCAGCCTTGTAAACAGCATGAGAGCTCGTTGTGCGAGCTGTATCTCTGTTCGGGGCATTCACACTCTGTATTATCCCCTCGAAATTCGCGCCATCACTTCTGAACTTCCATCCTCTCTTACTCCTGCTTCTTCTACATGCGGTGATGGCAGATATTTAAAAAATTAAATAATCAGTGAAATTTTCAATTAAATTGAACTATTCACAGAGAGTTCTTTTGCATTTGTTTAGAAATCAAATTCATACAGTACAAAATTATTATTTCCGAATCTCTGGCCTAGGCTAGGCAGTTTCAAATTTATGTTAAGCGCATTCTCTTGGCTCTCCGTTTGTAGGCTACCTCTGGAGCACCCCTGCAGACAATCCGACAGTAGTCTGCTAACATGGAAGGACTCCACTCCTTGTACCTCTTCGCCATTGCTGAAATGTCATCCTAGTAGAGATAAAAGCTCATCCCTCACATCTGCTTCGTTTTCTAGAAAAAAGTAAAGATGAGAGTGGAGAAAATGAATTTTCAGATACATGTTGAAGCCAAGTTTCCTGTAACATGAAAGCAAGACATCCACAAGTTCTCTACAATTTTCTGCCCGCTTATCCTCTGAAAATTTAACAAAAGCATCCTTGAAACCTTACGATGCAGCTTTATCGTTCCCTTACAATATTTCATCGAAGTGACGTTCCTTAAAAAGAGCACGAGTCTGTGGAACAACAAATACACCTTCTTTGACCTTTGCATCACTCAGTAGGGAAAACTTTGCCCTAAAGTACTTGAAGGCATCTCCATCTTCGTTCATGGCCTTAACAAAATTCTTCATGAGGCCTAGCTTAATGTGAAGAGGTGGGAGTAAAACTTCTGTAAATCAACCAAAGGTTTGTTTTGGACGATCTTTGCACAAGGCTCTAGAAATTTTCTAACTGTCAAATTTTTTTGTGTATAATGGGAAGGAAGTGCTCCGCTGTCCCATTCACAAATAAAGCAACAAAGCTTTGTATATACTGTATAAACTAATATCATGCCTAGTTAAAGGGCCATGACCTTAAGTTCCCAACAAAGCTGCCACTGGAAGTCAAAATATTTGATGGCTTCCAGAAGAAGTTTCATATTTCAGGAAGATTCCTTCATGGCCAATAGCAACTGAGGAAAGCTGGTTTCAAATGTGTAGTAGAACAGCTTTTAAACTCAGCTTTGTAGAATCGATTAAAAGTCTCCACTCTTGAGGTTTACGATCGACGTTCAGAGCATACATTACGCCATTTACGTAGGTGCATGCAGCAAGAGTCCTTTCATAGTAAAGAACGGTGCTAAATTTCTCTGCCTATATACTTCTGTAGATAGATATTTTGTCTTCATTTTAGAAGATTCCGCAACTGCAATCTTGAGACCAAAATTTTTGCTTTACTTTTAGAAAGATCCAAATCCCTAATGAGACTACTCAGCTCATTTTGGGTTATTTTATGTGGTTCAGTAGTGGCTAAATCAACAATGAACTCAGGGTCCGTAGAAATACACTGCTGGACAATTGCTAAGGACGGATCATAAACGGCTATATAGCGCATACAAAAGTAAGTGTGGTTATATTCCAAGTGAAATAAAATAATGTCGGAATGCCAGGACATTACAAGAAAGACAATTTATTGTGCTCTGAAATCCAGAAGGATTTGGAACGTGTTCAAGGGACAAACAGGCCATTTTGTGCAGAATAAGTAAACGTGAAAAAAATGCAATTACCGTCCGCAGGCGTTCCGGCGTAAGATGTCAATACGGGATATGGCAACCATGGAGGGCGATGCAAGATTCCACACGTCGTGTCATGCTTTGCACAACATTATCAAGAAGCTGTTGGGGTAATTTATCAAATTCCTCTGTCAGTGCACGGATGAGGGTGTCCTTGTTCATTGGAGGGCATTGGCGACCAGCAAGACTTCTCTCCCAAAGCATCCCACACATTTTCAATGGGATTCAGATCTGGAGAACGTGCTGGCCATACGAGTCGTTGAATATCCTCGCTCTCAAGACACTCCTGGACAGCGACTGTTCGATGACATGTTGCGTTGTCGTCCATGAAAATGAATCTATCACCGACAGCAGCATGGAACATGCGAACATGAGGTAGCAGAACATCATTAATGTATCGTTGGCCAGTCATAGTCCCAGTTGGAAGCACATAGAGAGCCGTACGGCCATTGATCATGATTCCAGCCCATACCATGACACTACATGTCGGATATCGGTCCCTTTCCTGTATGGTTGCTGGACAATATGCAGTACCACTATCACGCCAGATCAGTTGTCGTCGACAATCAGACGATAGACTGTATCTACTCCCATCTGAGAAGAGGACAGCAGACCAGTCGTTATCAGTCCAATTGCGATGTTGATGGCACCATTGCAAAGAGGCGGTACGGTGACGTCTGGACAACGGGATGCACACAACAGGACGGCGGGCGTATAATCCTCCTTCATGCAAACGTCTGGCGACAGTTTTTCGGAAGATCCGCTTGCCAGTAGCAGCCATAAACTGATTTCCTACCTCACTAGCTGTGCTGCGCCGGTGTCTTTTTGTTGATAGCACTATGTAGCGATCTTCTGCAGGTGTCGTACTGCGAACACGACCTCCCCGTGACGTTTGCTACACTCTCCATTTGTTTGAAATGATTTCTAAAGCCTTGAAACAACACTGTGGCTGACGTCGAAGTCCCTGGCAACATCTGTTATTTTTCGCCCTTCTTCAATCTTTCCAATAATACGGCCACGCGTAAAATAATCTAGGTTATGTCGGGAAGACATACTGAAAATTGCAAGTTCGTCAATTGATTCCTTCCCTTTCAACTTTGCGTTTGAACAACAACGGTCAATACGCGTCAAATCCTTTATATCTCTTATCAGCGATATGACGTCACGAACAAGTTCGGCAATCCAAAATTTGCATACGCACAACACGTCTTACTGTATCTCGCACTTATGCTAATTTCTACATTTTCCTGCCTTCCATTTTATGGTTGCTATCGTTGCTATTGTCATCCGTCCTTAGCAATTCTCCGGCAGTGTACTTTGCTCAGAAAACTTACCTCTACCACATTATTTTGGTCCCCATCATCATCATTATCATAATTAGACTCAAGGCGGTTCAGGTACATGAAAGCCTTGTCCGTGTGGTACTAGATCATGAGTTGCATAATGTTGTGACATAGCTGAAGGTATGTTACGGTAGGTCACTCGTCACTGCACACTTTTTTTTTCTTTTAGGAGGAAGCATACAGGAGGCACTGAACATAAGTAGTAATCTGTCACACGATCTATAGGTTTGTTCCATATCATTTGAACATCGAAAAGCAAACAGCGTCCTTTGCTATCTATCCAAAACCTTGCACCCAAATTAATATTAGTAAGGCCTTCCGTATTAAAAGCGTTATGGTGCGTTTCAATGTAGAAAATGTAAATTCCTCACACACATAACAAAAGTTATCAACAGTATTAACACGTAGACATACACTGAAGAGCAATTGAATTAGAGATACCTGTCTAGTAACTTGTAACACCACCTTTCGCCCTGATGACGGCGGTAATTCGTCTCGGCATGGACTCGACAAGACACCGGAAGCGTTGGGAAGCCATACGGATCCACGACCCCTGCACAAGCTCCCACAGTTTACCAAGATTTGATGGAGGGGGTCAGTGCCTCGAACATCTCTCTCGATGGCCTCCCAGATGTGCTCGATAGGATTTAGGTCAGGGGACCTAGCTGGCCAAGGAAGAGAGGCCACGTCGGTGGAGTGTTCATCCACCATTCGGATACAATTCCGGAGCGATGGCAGGGTGCATTGTATTGTTCCAGGATGAGGTCCCCAGTGGGTTGTTGAAGGCGCACAAACGGGAGCAAATGGTCGTCCAGGATATCTCGGTAAAGTTGACCTGTGAAGAACGATGTCACACATAAAAGGGGTCCCATTTCAGTCCACGTAAACAGTCCCCAGAAGAGAATGCTACCCCCACCAGCTTGAAGAGTACCCTACGGGCAAGAAGGATCCATCGCTTCAAGTGGTTTGCGCCGTACTCGTATCCTACCATTCGCATGTACCGACGTGAATCTCGACACATCAGTCCAGGCAACATTTTCCCACATATCTAGGGTCCAGTGGCGATGTTCCCGCGCCCATGCTAAACTTTGCACCCTGTGATGTTCGGTCAGCAGCGGTACCCTCGTGGGACGATGGCTTCTGTGCCCAATAGGGAGGAGATGGTTCTGGATGTTGTGGCGCTGTTACAATACGAGCTAGCCGACGATGACCCTGCTCATCCACACGCTGTTGTCCACGGTAGTTGGCCCTTGCAGGGGAGGTTTTACCGGATTTGATGTACTAGCGGAGCACCCGTGACACATTGGCTAATGAAAATCCCAGTGTCTGCACGACTTCCGAGATGGAGTGACCCATTCGTCGGGCCCCGACAATTTGCCCACGACCAAATGCACTTAGATCCATCGTTTTACCCATACTGCGTCCGACTCTTACTGATTCCCATCGCATCACTCCTCATATTGTAGGATCGCTGCATACGTCATGTCGTTTCCGTTTACAGGGCCGCCCACAGCGCCATATTTCCATAACGCCAGCTTTCTCTAATTCAATTGCTCTTCAGTGTACTTTGCGGATATTCGCCAATAATGAGTCATTTTCCTGTTGTTATTGTAGCTATCACTTGTGGGAATAATTTTTCTAACACTAGAAATTTTTGTTTATCTTTAAAAGTTGTGTGTTAAATGCTTTTCGCTATTGGATTCTTAACTTCATTTGGGTACAATACTTTCAAGATTGAGATAGAAGTACTATACACTGGTGTGCAAAAATGAGAAATTAGCATAACAGCGGAACGAGCAGGTAGAACGGATCGAAAGACCACTCAGGAGATAGCTTCGTGTCCGGTACGGTAGGGAATGTGCATATATGCAGCATGACGTAGAGGGGGGAGTCCCGGAAGGGTATAAAGCACACGGGCGGTGTACGCTCAGCAATTCCGTGAAAGCTATTGCATGGTGTACATCGGTTTGAACGACGTCGAATTGCTGCCACCGTGTGATATTACCAACAGGCAATCCAGTAGACGGCATCTGGATGACTTTACCCAAAGTCACGTCATTGGGAAGTTGTAAGAAGGTCGAAGTGTTACTAGTGTGGCCGTGGAGTTCGGGATCGCTCACAGTATCGTTTCACAAGCTTGGAGAACATTTCAAACGATAGGAACAGCTCTTCGAGAGTTTAGCAGTGGTCGTCCGCGAGCAAGCACGGCGGCGGACGACAGGTATATTGTCCTACAGACGAGAAGAGACAGACGGCAGACAGCGGGAGAAATCGCAAGGCACATGCAACAGACAACTGGACGTCCGTTATCGTGTTTTACCGTGGCCAGCAGGCTGCACAAAGGTGGTCTAATTGAACCACGACCAGTACGGTGTGTGCCATTAACGTCTGCTCATCGGAGACGGCGGTTTCTGTGGTGCCAGGAACACAAGAACCGGACACATCAGTAATGGGGTCGAGTTCTCTTTACGGATAAGAACCGATTAAGTCTGACGAGCGATTCTGGATGTATACACATCTGGAGAGAGCAGGGAACACACAATCACACCTCCAACATCATCGAGAGGGACCGGTTTGGAATTGGCAGAGTTCTCGTTT
This sequence comes from Macrothele yani, assembly GCA_039090855.1. Classification (NCBI taxonomy): domain Eukaryota; kingdom Metazoa; phylum Arthropoda; class Arachnida; order Araneae; family Macrothelidae; genus Macrothele; species Macrothele yani. The sequence continues at coordinate 82,138,552 of CM077009.1, forward strand.
GGGGCGGTATCATGCTTGGTAGCAGTACTGAACTCCACAACTTCCAAGGAGGTTCAGTCACTGCTGTCTGCTATTGTACCGAGATTCTCCTGCCTCACGTGCGTCTGTTTAGAGTGCTCCTGAGTTCCTCTTCATGGACGACAACACTAAACCTCATCGCACAGTGGCTGTCGCAGAGCTGCTGGAGAGTGAAGATATTCAACGCATGGGTTGGCCCAGAAGGTCCCCGTACCTAAATCTAATCGAACACGTGTGGGATCTTCTCGTGAATTGCTTGGCAGCACGTCACCAGCCGTCAGCAACGATTCCGCAGCTGCGATTGGCGCTACAAGGGGAATGGGCCGCGATGCCTCAACAGCTCGTTGACAACCTCGTCCTCAGCATGGACAGACGTTGTAAATCCGGCAACTCAGGGGTGATCATATCCCCTACTAAAGACTGGACTCCAGTTGTGCTCGAAGCTGCCTTTTCAATAAAGTGTCTTTGTATCCTTTGGATTCCTTGTTTGGACGGTTGTGCTCACTTGTCTTATATTCTTACATCTTGGGAATCTTATGGTATGATTTGAGTCGATGTGGAGCACTTCTGCACGACGTTACATTCGAAAAACCATCTAGTCCTTAATTTTTGCATGCCAGTGTAGAAGAGAAAGGTATGTTATATTAATGCAATTTCAAACTTTAGATAGCTATAGTTTTAAATGGTTTTATGATTAGCTAACTGAGAAATGTTTTACGATATCTTCGTTGCACATAAATCACACCTCGGAGAAAAATACTCAAACGGCCAGGTGAAAAGGATCAGCCACTGACTTGTGAAATTCGTACAGTTTATGTGCTCGAGGATATCAATACAACGCATTGCTAGCATATAAGCTACCTGGCAGCAAAACAGACATAAACATATGACAATGACACTTATTCTTTGATCATATATCGTATTTACTCTTGAATCTAACGCGCACTTTTTGTCCGAAACACTTTGTGGTAAAAACAAGGTGCGCGTTTGAATCGAGTACGAGCGTTTGCAAATACGTAAGTTTGACGCGCCTGTTCATTCTTCCAATTATGCAGCGCAAATGTGTTGGGACAGGTGCGTGGGCCGGGGGGGGGCAGAAGCAGGTAACCTTGAGTCTATGCGCACATCAATCACTCATTGCGCCTCCCACCGCTTTCAACCCCAGTTTACCTCAGGGTTTAGGATATGAGCGCCTTTCTCCTCACAATCCAAGGGAATCTTGCTTCTTGATCTCTTTAGAAGTCATTCTTTCGGAGTCAACGTCACAGAAAGATGTCTTCAAAAAGCAGTATTACACAGCAAAGTAGAAACTTAAAGTCATCGCTTTCGCGGAAGAAAATAGCAATCGAGCACGTAAATCGAAATTTAGAGTTCCTGAAGTGAATGTGCGTTTGTGCCGCAAACAAAAAGAACGATTAAAGATGTGTTCGACAACATGACAAGCTTTTACTGGCCCTAAATAGGGGAATTTTCCCGAAATTGAAAAACAGTTAAGCATGTTCGTAAAAGAACAGCTGGCAGGTGGATTACCAGTAACAACAGAAATCCTTAAAGTGAAAGCTAAAGACATTCATCGTCAGCTACATTTCAAAATTGTCTTTATTCTTCAAATAAAAATAGCATTTCTATGTACATGACAGTAGAATTCTGCCAATAAATACAGTGGTATATACAACAACTGGAAAGTTCCAGTGAAACGTAAAACAAAATATTGTTAAAATCATAAAATTAATTCGCCCGAAGGGCGATGGAGAGGCAGACAATAAAGCACGAGCGATGCAAATGAAAATGTATACTACAGTATTGTAGACAAGAAAAGACATGATGCTATACTATTCACAAATTCCAATTAAGTATTACACCATACTCAAGATTAAATATGCACAAGGTACTAATTCTCATAAAAGACCATGGGTGAGAGGGAACTAACAGGTGCAACAGTATTTAGAAATATGACAGAAATGGTAGAAACAATTAAGCACAAATACTTATTATATGCACAGAATTATGCAGTGACAAGAGAGAAATACGCTAAACGGACCCAGGAGGGCAACTTTACAAAAAAACAGAAATCGAACAGTAATGCAATTCATAAGTGTCATATCATATGTACAGAACAATACAGTGACAAAAAAGAAAGCCGCTAAGCATACCCAGAAGGGCAGCTTCTCATAAAACAAAAATGTAACAGTGGTGCTACACTCAAAATTTGCATCATATGTACAGAAGTATTCAGCTACAGATGAAAATTTGAAGCATCTCGTGGTCGGATAACGCGGTCCATGAAGAGAAAGGGATTTTCTTTTAGACGGCGGATATCCATCTGCCGAAAGCTGACAGGCTGACTTTGAAGAAACGTTGACTGCTTTCCAAAAACATTTGAACGCTATTCGAAAGCAAGAGCAACCACAACTCGTGGCAGATCGGCAATGCTGATCAGACGCCGATCTATTTCAATATGTCTTCAAACTGCGCAGTGGACAACGTTGGAGCAAAGCAAGTGAAATTACTGACAATGAGTGGCGATAAATTCAGAATGACAGTAATGCTCTGTGCTACTGCAGATAGAAATAAACTTCCACCCTATGTCGTTTTCAAGAGGAAAACTTTCCCCCCAAAAGCGACTTTTCCAAGAGGAATTTATGTTGCAGTGCAGGAAAATGGCTGGATGCCTGCAAATTTGGTTTTAGACTGGCTAAGTGAAGTCTGGCAACGACTACCTCGAGGTCTACTGAAGTTGTAATACCTGCTAGTGCTTGACGCATTTAAATGACATGTAGCAGATGCATTAAGTAAAAAAAATGAAAGCAAACCACAGCGATCTCGTCATTATTCCTGGAGGGATGACATCAGAAATCCAGCCTCTTGATGTTTGTATCAACCGCCTATTTAAGGCTGCCGTTCATCAACTTTATAATGCCTGGCTTTCATCGGCAGAAACGGAACTAACAAAGACTGGCCGCGTTAAAAGAGCACCCCTATCCACTGTGCACGAATGAATTATATTGCTGCTTGGGAATCCATTCCAAATGAACTTGTGCGGAAATCCTTTCTCAAGTGCGGAATTTCGAATTCTTTGGACGGAACAGAAGATGACGCATTGTTTGAAGTGAGCTCGGACAATGAACAATCAAAAGTAGAAAGCCCTGTAAGTGACAGCAACTTTTTTTTCCAGTCGTGTGTATTGGAACTAGTATGTATCGGAAATAAGGTAAGTATCATGGCCGTAGCCAAGGGGAGGGATCTTAGGGACCGGTCCCCTCCGAAATCCCAATCAATTTTTTCGAAATTGAACTTCAGCAAATAATGCTTTTGCTTTTTTATTTGGCCTTATACGTCCATTATGGAGAACATTCTCTACATTTGGCACTAGGGGAACCATGTACAACAATTTCATGTACGTATATGATACTGTATAGGCACAATTCAGTCTGTTGGAACTTTTTTTTAGCTCATCTGCGAAAAATAACGATGTTCTCAAAGGTTTCATCAAGCAAGTATTACCAGCTTCCAGACATACGACATTAATATCAATGTGCGAAACACTTTGGGTTTACAACCATGAAACGTTATTGAGATTTCGAGAAATCTACGTTGTAATAGTTCTATCGTTACAAAATTAGCAAGATATAAAAAATCGCAAAAAGCTCATCAGCTATTCTGTGCTATTACCCAAGGCCAGTTTGTAGTCAAACTTTGCACACTTGACTTTGTATTTTCGCGGACATTACCGCTGTCGAAAACTCTTCAAAACGTTGACTGCGATTTGACGACATCACTGGAGCATTTTGTTCTCGTCGTAACTTCCCTCGACCATCTAAGAAGTAACGCCATCGATAAATTCAGTGTTACTTTTAATGCAGCGTCAAAATTGCTCACATAAGTTGATGGAGTTATCACAATGCCAAGAGTTATATCCAGGATGATTCAAAGAGGGAATATTTCATCGGAAACTCCAGAAGAATATTTCCGGAAGAATCTTTTCGTCCCATTTGTTGACCACATGCGAACACAAATTAATGATCGATTCGAGACTCACAAGACATTAGTCATAGCTCTTCAAATATTTCTACCTAGTCATGTTATGTTAAACTGCGAAAAATAGCTAACGACTTGCAATGGATTTTATGAAAACATACACGCAGAGAGCAGTACTCTCATAGTCCGTTTGGCGAAACAAATAGATCAAAATAGATGTTAATTGAAGACCTGGTAACGCAATGGAGGTCCTTTTACAATGCGATTCAAATCTTTTCCCAGCTCACACACCTTTTTACAGATTCTTGCTATAATTTCGATTTCCACAGAAAGGACATTTTCAATACTTAGACGATTTAAGAAACTTCAACGGGAGAAAACAGAATGAGTAGATTAGCACTTTTAGCAACCCATTGCAACACTGAGGTGCAACCGGACGAAATTTTAAATCGGTTGATTAAATTTTCAAGGCGCGCTAATTTTTTATAAGGTGAGTGAAAATGTAAACCTTATTTGTTCTTCTTAATGTAAAAATGTCTTGAATTTGCTGATTTGTACAAATTGTATTATACCTGTGTTACATGTTTTAATTTTCGCCTTAAAATTTAAAACTTTCAATCGATACATACTGTAATTGTTATTGCTTGTATCAAAAAATTGGTTCAACATAATTTTTAAATCATTAAAAACAGTTATATAAAGGAATGACCTCCCGTTGTGTTTGATTTATGTTTACTGTAAATTTACAGGCGGAAATTTATGAGGAAAATTTTACAAATACTAATCCCTAAAACTGGTGGGGGAAGGAAGGGTTGGTATAGTTTTTTGAATTGTAAACTAAAAAATTTTAGTTTCTATTCAATCATCAAAAGAAATGGATACTTCACCAATAAAAATATTTTGGTCTCCCTCCCGAAAAAATTCCTGGCTACGGCCTTGGTAAATATACCTATTTGTCAGTATTTTTTGCAGATTTTCTTTTTTATTTGAGTGCGTGTGTATATTTTTTCTGACTCCAAAAAACGCAGTCTGGAGTCGGGGGTCAGCGTTACATTCGGGGGCGCGTTGAATTCGAGTAAATTCGGTATGCATTCAACAGACAAAACATTAGAGATGTTTACGCAATAGCGTCTCTGTTCTCCTATAGTGCAAATAACATCCTGTGCATGGCAAGGCATCGACTTCAACAGATGCCCGAACGTTTCCGGAGATATTGCCAGCCATGCCTGAAGCAGCATTATCCACAACTCCACCCTAGACATCGGTGCGGAATACAGGAATCTGATGTTCAGCTCTACGGCGGCCCAAAGAGCTCCCAAAGGGTTTAAATCCAGGGAACTTAGGAACCAATGAATGGCTCTCAACTTAGATGAGTGTTCCCCGAGCCAATGAATGGCTCTAAACTTGATGAGTGTTCCCCGAGCCAACGAATGGCTCTAAACTTAGATGAGTGTTCCCCGAGCCAACGAATGGCTTTAAACTTAGATGAGTGTTCCCCGAGCCAACGAATGGCTCGAAACTTAGATGAGTGTTCCCCGAGCCAACGAATGGCTCTAAACTTAGATTAGTGTTCCCCGAGCCAACGAATGGCTCTAAACTTAGATGAGTGTTCCCCGAGCCAACGAATGGCTCTAAACTTAGATGAGTGTTCCCCGAGCCAACGAATGGCTCTAAACTTAGATGAGTGTTCCCCGAGCCAACGAATGGCTCTAAACTTAGATGAGTGTTCCCCGAGCCAACGAATGGCTCTAAACTTAGATGAGTGTTCCCCGAGCCAACGAATGGCTCTAAACTTAGATGAGTGTTCCCCGAGCCAACGAATGGCTCTAAACTTAGATGAGTGTTCCCCGAGCCAACAAATGGCTCTAAACTTAGATGAGTGTTCCCCGAGCCAACGAATGGCTCTAAACGTAGATGAGTGTTCCCCGAGCCAACGAATGGCTCGAAACTTAGATGAGTGTTCCCCGAGCCAGTGAATGGCTCGAAACTTAGATGAGTGTTCCCCGAGCCAGTGAATGGCTCTAAACTTAGATGAGTGTTCCCCGAGCCAGTGGATGGCTCTAAACTTAGATGAGTGTTTCCCGAGCCAATGATTGGCTCTAAACTTAGATGAGTGTTCCCCGAGCCATGCTTGGGTGGCTGCGACGCCCTAGGGCTGCGCATTGTCGTTCTGGAACATACCATCGGCCGCAGAATGAGCGAAGACTATGAAAGCATATAGGCAATTAGCCAGCACATACTGGCAGGGTCTGATTTCTGCACGTGCACGCGGTGCATATGCACAGGGCCACAGAATTGGGGATAGCATTAAACTACCCCCAAAATCCAAATGTATTTTTAAGTCTCTTCATGCCAAATTAATGGGAAAACAGACTGCTTTGTTAACGATTATCTGGGACAGTATTGCAACGAATCAACAAAGTGAGCACTTCCGTTATCTGGGCACTTTCCATGGGCAATTTGTCGTTAGTTTTACCTTTATATGAGTCAATTATCGACTTCCTCCTGAGTATCGCGAGAAAAAATTCGAACTGTTCAAAAAAGAATCCAACGAGTTGTTAGGGAGAGAAATGGATTAGCAGTTGGGCAATAGAATGACCGATCTGTCTTGCACCGACAATGCGTCCACGATCAAAGTCGCTGAGATCAACACTTTTACCCATGCTCGTCAATTGCGAAACACCTGTGTGAAGCCCTGCTGTCCGCTTATTTCTCGCCTGCGTTCGGTTTGGGTGTGTTCCAATCTGCACGGGGGATGCCCATGTCAACTGTCCATCACCCCTATCTCCAAGGTTTTGTCTACAGAATGTATTTCAACAGGCTTTGTCTATTTTTGCAATACCAAAGTTTATCAATCTACTCGAAATTTCTCGACATTTTACAAAATTCCATTACAAACATCTCGTCTCACTTTTATATAAACATTGTCGCTCTCTCGTATATTCAGTGTTGTCAAATTATGGCTCTCACTCGATCAGTCTCAGCACTCCCAAAAAGCCGTTTGAGGAGCTATTGTGCCGTTCAGTGAGAAAGTTTTAAACCAAGTAGCATAATTTACATAAGAAAACAGAAACTCTAAAGAAAGGTTAAACAAAGGCATATGAAGGTTAAATCCGCCAATTTCTCCTTTGAGAAAATTATCTTGGGAAGGAATGTGTTTTCTTTGTAATTAAGGTGAAAATGAAACGATTTAATTAATATCGCGATGTACTTTAATTCCGTCGCTCTAATCAGACTCAGTTATTTTTGAGAAAGCAGAAAATCTTAGCTTCGCAATAAAGAGCCTTTCTGCCATTAACATTAAATCAGAATTTTCTAATGAACTCATCTGGGAAAGAGTGTTGAAATTACAAATGCAGGTTTGTGAAAGTGGTTTTCCTTTGTTCCGCTGCAGCTTCGGAAGCTACTGAGATATCACCTAGAATGTGTATGTGTATGTGTGTGTGGGTACACAATTTTCTTCTGCTTTCCTTTCGTCTTCCTTCTTTCTGTCTTGGATGGAATTCCTTCAGAGATAACCAGAGGCATGATGATTCGTTTCCATGGTAACCATCGGAACGAATACAATAAGGCAAGACAAGCTCTCAACCCTCTTGGCTCATTCGAAAGCCACACGCTAAAGACGTCATTTGATACTACTTTGCTATGCGTCATTCACGAATGCTTAAGACCAGAGGAGACTGTCAGCTCCCCAAAAATAAGGCTGCGATTAGCCTACTGATTTGGTTTATCCCTTTAAGGTATATACGGCCTGATTTGGGGCTCTGATTTTCGACGTTCATCATTAACGACGAGTAAGAGATTATTCTGCGTTGTATTACGACACCCACTTACTTTTACTTCAGCAGCATTTCCCAGAGTGTGGGTGGCTAGCTGACTTTTGATGGGCCACGAAAAGGTCTTACAATATAAAACTTTTGCAATTATTTGAAGATAGTGAAGATTTTTTCTGAAGGTCATGTATTTGATAGACATATCTTCGAAATTAAACAAGTTTGTACTTAGGTCATCCAATAAGTAATGCGGTTTTTCAGAGGCATATTGTAGAAGCTACAAACCATGTGACAAGTTATTTTGAATACAAAATATATTTGCCATCATTATTTACAAATTCTTCCCAGCGTAATTCCCTGGCGATAAAAGTTTTTCGGTTATGAACTGAAGAATATATCATGCTCCTTTCGGGCTTGATGTATTCTTTTAACTGTATGAAACCGTTTCCCCTAATGTGGTGTTGGAGACTGCGAAAAAGATAGTAAACCAATGGTTCCAGTCGGGGAGAATATGGCGGCTGTATTATAACTTCCCATTTAAACTACCTCAGTTTTTGGAGAGTGTCTTCAGCAGTAGTTATCGTGATGAAAAATGACACCTCTTCTGTTGGCCAGTGATGGCATTTTTTCATCGATGGATTGCTTGAGCCGGTCTAGTTGGTGTTAATACAACTCCTTCGTGATGGTTTGATTGGATGGTTGCAGCTCGTAAAGAATAATCCCATCCATATCCTATCAAACTGACAGCATAATCTTCCTCGGATGAATCCCTCCCTTCGGCAGTGTAGCTGATGTCTCGTTGCCGTCCACCCATTGTCTTCGACGCTTCATATTGTTTTACACAATCCATTTCTCCTCACCAGTAACAGTTCGATTCAGAAAAGGCACCTTTTCCAATCGACAGAGGTAAGACGTTTAAACCTCCATTCGCTGTTTCAGATTGCGGTCTGATAATTCGTGAGGAACCCACTGACCCAGCTTACAAACCTTACCAATCTTTGCAGATGCCGATGGAGCATTGAATGGGTTGACTGGAACTGCTCGGATAACTCTTCCATCGTTATATGAGGATTTTGCACGACTATCGTTCGTAACAGATCATCATCCAACTCCTGATGAAAACCTGGTTTGGCTCATCTTTAAGTCTGGTAGTTTCCAGACCGAAAACGCTGAAACAATCGTTGTCTCACACTTATTGTTTGAGCCATAATCCTCGTACAGTTTTGACACTGCTGCTGGGGCGTTGTTGCTCAGATGATACTTCCAAAGCAAAACATGTCTTGTATGAAGTTTCGACACTTCGATGATGAGATGTTAACAACAAATGTACACGGTAGTATCAGAATAATATGACCACCGGCGAAATCACAGTGTACCCACCTAGACGCCTCACAGATTGCACGTGACAAGGTCGATCACACTGAGATATAAAAGGCCGGCAAGGACAGATGAGCCATAGTGCATCGCGTGAGCACAATTGGGGCCAGGTAGTGATTTGGCGGACGTTCAAAAAGGAATGATCATCGGCTACCGCCAAGGAGGGAAGCATCTCAAAAACAGCAGACTTCGTGGGCTGTTTGCGATGACTGTAGTAAGGACACACCGAGTACCTTCTGACATCATAACTGTTGAGCCCCAAAGGCCATCGACCCCAGAGGAGAACTTCACCTCCGTTGACTGGTAAAGGGCAATCGACGCACAGCAGCTCAGTAATTGACCACGCGAAAAACACTGGGTCACCCAGGTACGTGTCCCCGATAACAGTAGAGTGAACCCTGTTACGCAAGAATCTCCGGAGTCGACACTGCGTCAAGGCACCTGTGTTAACCCACGTCAATAAGCAACGACGCCTGCAGTTCGCATGGGACTACCTTCATGGGACAGTGGAAGAGTGGGAAAAGGTTTCCTTCTCCGACGAATCGAGGTTTCTACTCCATAGAAGTGACGGGCGGTGGCGTATGCGGTGTGAGAAACACGACAACCAAGACACACGACAACCCGGACTCGCTTGTATGTCAAGCACAGCACAACTGTGGTAGTGTGCATGTCTAGGGTATGTTTTCCTGGTAAGACCTGAGACCGGTGGTACCAGTGAATGGGTCTCTGAACGCCAATGGCTACCTGTCTATTCTCTCTGACCACATGCTTCCTTTCATGTTGGACATTCACCCTGGTGGTGATGGTATCTAACAACAGGACAATGCGCCGTGCCACGTCACTTAGGGGTGCATGACTGGTTCCAGGAACACGACAGCAATGTCTCCGTTCTCCCTTGGGAGGCGAAATTGCCCGACCTCAATTCCATAGAGCATGCATTTGTGGGACTATTTGGATCGACAGGTTCGACGTGCCGACTTATAACCACTTCACCTCCGGGATGTTCTGCAGTCCGAATGGGCACGTGTTCCACGGGCAACCTACCAGGGCCTCATTGCGTCAATGCCACGTCGTCTGGTCGCTGTCATCCTGGCCAAGGGAGGTTATTCCCATAATTAGGTAGGTGGTCATACAGTATTATTTTAATACGACCAGTTTTCCACAAAATTCTGCGTTTCAATATTGCAGATCTAATTGAAAATGTTTTGAAAAATCTGAAACCTTTATTATCGAAAATGAGGTAAAACCAGGTTAAGGCATAGTTTGGAGGGATCTCGGTACATTTTAAAGCATTGAAAGAAAAATTTGATTGTAAAACGATGAAAAACTATCAGCAAAAGAATTGGATTGCGAGTCCGTTTCAGGGCGACATGTCGACTGAGATATCACCAAAGGCTCACAAACACTCATGTATCTCTCCAAAAACACCTCGTTAAAAATGAATTCCAATCGCAAAAAAAAAAATTTAAAAAAATGCTACTTTTCGGGCTGCGGTTCAACAAACGTATCCAGCTCATTTTACTGAATCGTTGAATCTACTTCCCCCTTTCACATCTTCGTACATCTGCGAAGATGGATTTTCGGCGAAAGTAGGACTGAAAATGAAATTTCAAAACAATCTCCATTGTCGAACTCCTTGCGCATGAAAAAGTCGCCGCCCTAGTGGCGCAGGCTTCTGATCATTCGCCCTATCTGGGACTGGGTTCGAATCCCGGTGAGGCACGGATGTTTGGCTTTCGGCACTGGCTCACAGTGTGTTACTTGATAAACACTGGCTATCTCTATGTGTAAATTGTTCATTTGGCATGCTGTAAATCATGTATGATATGTACACTGAAGTGCCAGAAAAACTGGTACACCAGTCTCATACTTGGTAGGTCCCCCACGGGAGCGCACGACTGAAGAAATACGACGGGGCATGGACTCCACTAGTTTCTGAAAATATGCTGTAGGCAATGCACACAATACTTCCTGCAGAGCGCTCCACAATTCGGGTGTATTCCGAAGTCTCGGATTCCTGTGTTCGATAGCGCGTTGCATGGCATCCCAAATGTGTTCTATCACAATCAGATCTGGTGACTTGGGTAAGAATGGCAACACCCCAAACTCAGATGACTGCTTCTATAACCATAATGTGGCGTCCCTACACTTGTGTGGAGGTGCATTGTCCTTTTGGAACACGCCCAACCCATCAGCATTAATGCACGGCATGAACGGGTGTACCTCGCCAGAAAGGATGCGCACATAGTGTTGGCCGGTCACAGACGTTTGTACACATACCAGGGGTCCCAGTGAAGCCCATCTAAACATACCCCATACCATTACGGACCCCCTCCCCCACCACCACCATCCGGTAAGCTCTCTGTTAACAGGCGGGATCCATGGCTTCATGGGGTTTGCGCCACACATGAATCTTGCATCTGCCCGATACCGTTGGGAACGAGACTCGTCAGACCAGGTTACTTGTTTCCAGTCATCAACTGTCCAGTGGCGCTGTTGCCGTGCCCAAGTGAGTCACATAGTTCTGTGTCGTGCACCCATCAAAGTGACTCGAGTTGGGCGTCTGCTCCCAAAGCCCATATCGTGCAGGGTACGTTGCACAGTCCGAACGCTGATGCTTGTTGAGGCTCCAGCATTGTTTTCCGATGATACCTGCGAGAGTGATGCACGCCTATCGCGTGAAACGATTCTTGACAGCCGACGATGGTCACGTTCACCCAATGTCTTTTTACGGCCAGACTGATATCGTAGGTTGGAGGTTTTGCCGGAAATCTTGTAGTCACGGTACACCCTTGCAATGATCGTCCGTGAAAATCAGAACTTCGTTTCTACTTCCGAAATACTATGGCACATCTCACGAGCGCCAACTATGACACCGCGTTGAAAATCGCTTAAATCGTTATTACTTGTCATTCTCATGCCGAAAACAGCTGTGACAGCTGGCAAGGATGTTTATCGCTTCATATACGCACTGGCGGACGCGACCGAGTAGGCGCATAGCTGACGTTGCTATGCATTTTGCCTAAGCTGGTCTGTACCAGTTTTTCTGGCACATCTGTGTATTTGTTGGTGTGCAATATCTGTATCCTTTTTATGTGTGCCGGTTTGTTATGTCTCTGTACCACCAGGTCAAATAAATCATTTTAAAGAAATACCTCCAATCACTAAGAAAAAAAAATCTTGTCTACGCGGATGTAAATGACGTCATCAATATGAAACAAACTCACCCTTCTCATTATGAAAAATAGATTAGTTTTTGTAAAATTATGTTCAATAATAAGTTTAAACAAGAGTAGTAAAAATAATTAAATAGTTTTTTTTTTCATTTTTTTTAAATTTATGTAGAATGATAATTTAAAACAATAGTGGTAAAAATAATGGCATTGAAAATTAGATCACTTTTTTATAAAATTACGTAGAATAATAAATTAAAACCGTAGTAAAAATAAAAATAATGAAATTAAAAAATACTTTTTCCCCATGTCGATAAAAGCTACGTTAGTTTGCCGTTCTAAATATTGAGTAACGGTTCTGAAAAGGTATGGGAAACACTTTACTAGAAAATTCCCTCAATTTTTAAGAGTGTTCATGCATCAGTAGTAAACTGCATCCCACATCGGATTTCGTGGGTGTGGTCAGTGAATCCTCTTTGAGCGAGGTGGTTACTGTAATGAATTAATAAGAACGCATTACTGGGAAGTCGATGTACGTAAAAGGACATAGTGGAATCATAAGCGTATTATAAGGTCATTTTAATTAATATAAAAGAAAAGAAGGGACCACTCTAGTCAAGTTCATCCGTCGTCCAGTAATATGTGAGTAGTTCAGTTGACGTCCAAATTATTCCTGAATTTAACATCTCTTGACGTGGAAAGGTCGCAAGTGAGAAGAAATAAAATATTTCCCAATGCGTACTTGGCGCCATCGAAAACATTTGTTTGGCAGAAAAATACTTCACACTTCCTCTCCGCTTTACGCTACAACACACACGCATACATTTGTTTTACACTGGTTTCCATAAATTAAGGAAGAAACTGAAATATCGCTATTTTGAAGTAAAGAGTTGGAAATGCACAAAACTTGGGTATTTACAGTGTAGCAGTTCAGTAATGAGGCAAAAAATATTATATCAAAACAACAAACTATGTTTTGAATTTCCACTTACATAGATTTAGAATAATCTCCCTCCAGCTCCACACAACGGTGAAATCATTCGTACAGCTGTTCGAAGGCAAAATGGAAGTCTTGAACAGGAACCTCCTTCAGCTTGTTTGCCACATCTTGCTAGATCTCCTCAATGTCGCTGAACAGCTCCTCCTTCAAAATACACTTCACCTTTGGAAAGAGAAAAAGTCTGCGGAAGCCAAATCTGAAGAGTAGGGTGTTACTATCACACAGATCGACTTCGAAGGCAGAAACAACTCCGTAGACAGCGGACAGTGTCCGGGCGCGTTGTGGTAAACAGAAACCAATCGTTTTTGTAGAACAGTTCTTTCCGGACACGTCGCATGCGGACTTGCAAACATTGCGTCACTCCTAAATAATACTGGCCGTTCACTGTGGTACCTTCAGAAACATATTCGCAGTAGATGATTCCGGCAGAGTCGTAAAAACAAACAAAAAACAGTGATCAGTGCCCTCAAGCGTGATTTTTGCAAACTGGACTTCCTTTTGCCAGAGAGAAGACACTCCACGTCATTTCATGATCTGGCATTTTGCATCAGGATCAAACTGAAAACCCCAAGTTTCATCACCGGTGACAACTCTTTGCGACAAATCACGATCTTGATCAACTCCATGGATGGAATTTTGACGACATGCAACTTGGTGCTCTCTCTATGCTTGAGTCAACGTGTGCGCATAAACTTCGAACAAATCTTCCTCTTGTGCAGAATTTGTTCTAAGATTTCCTGGACGTTTCCTTACCGACATTCAACTGCTCGGCGAGTAGCCAAGGGTTATTCGACTGTCATGGGCAAAAATTTCGTTAGCCATTACCACATTTTCATTTGTCAGTGCAGAAATAGGACGTCCTGTGCGTGGTTCATCACCGAGGGACTTCCTGTTATCTTTAAACGTTGAAAACCAGCAGAAGAACAGTGCGCGGCTCATACAGTCATTGCCGTAAACTTTCTTCAGGTCTTGGTTTATAAGCTCTTTGTTCATTTACGCAATTTCTGACGCGCTCCACTTACACAATCTTAATGTACTTCAGCGGTATTCACACGAAAACTGCTGTGTCACCCGACTCAAAAGTTGCTCCTGCAGCACATCCCAGAAGTGAAAACTATAAACACGCTTCTTACTTTTATTCAGAGGGCTGTCTCGTAAAAAAGCAGTCTCATTATTTAACGGGTATACTGTGTGTGACGTGAACAAGATTAGAAGCAAGGCAAAGTCTGTCTGTGATGTGATCGGAAGACTATAGGCAGGGCAAAGTCTGTCTGAGATATGATCGGAAAACTAGAGTAAGGGCAAAGTCTGTCTGTGATGTGATCGGAAGACTAGAGGCAGACCAAAGTCTGTCTGTGGTGTTATCGGAAGACTAGAGGCAGACCAAAGTCTGTCTGTGGTGTTATCGGAAGACTATAGACAGGGCAAAGTCTGTCTGTGGTGTGATCGGAAATACTAGAGGCAAGCCAAAGTCTGTCTGTGATGTAATCGGAAGACTATAGGCAGAGTAAAGTCTGTCTGTGATGTGATCCGAAGAAAATAGGCAGGGAAAAATCTGTCTGTGATGTGATCGGAAGACTATAGGCAGGGCAAAGTTTGTCTGTGGTGTGATCGGAAGACTATAGGCAGGGAAAAGTCTGTTTGTGATGTGATCGGAAGACTAGGGGCAGGCCAAAGTCTGTCTGTGATTTGATCGGAAGACTAGAGGTAGGCCAAAGTCTGTCTGTGATGTCATCGGAAGACTATAGGCAGGCCAAAGTCTGTCTGTGATTTTATCGGAAGACTAGAGGCAGGTCAAAGTCAAGTGAAGTTAATACAACAAAGAGTCAGGGTGTCGTATGCATGTGAGTAGCGATGTCATCGGTTTATGTAAATAAGCCGCCGCATAAAAGCAGATGGTGCGGAGGTGTGGGCCACATCGTTACCAGATTGTAAAGAAACGATCTTTTTTTTTTTTTTTGAGAGAGAGAGAACATATTTGTTGTAATGGCTACGTGGCATCATTTAACAGATGGAGAGCGATCGGAAGACTAGAGGTAGGCCAAAGTCAGGTGGAGTTACAAGGTTGTATGCGAGTCCTGAGTCCTTTGGTCCACAGACTGTGAAACTAGTTTGAAGCTACACATTCAGCTTTCATAAGTTACAGAGAAGGAAGGCCTTGGGCTACGATATCCCTGGATGACCAATATCTCCGATCAACTGCTCGGTAGAACAGGACAGCTGCGGCTTGTCATTGTTGCAGTTACAGGAGCGGTGATATCTGCTTTTCCTGTATGTAAAAGGCTTCATGAAGGAGGTGCCTATATAAGACGAACAGCATTTTCCGTGCCACTTACTTCCTGTCACGGTGAACAATCGAATGAGGCTGAAAACCAACGGAGGTCATTATATTTTATAGATCTGTTCAGATTTCCTTTTCAGGGCGATTTCAGGCGCCTTGGGATCTTGAGAGAACGTTGGGCACATTACCATTCCTTTTTAACTTGTGAAAGGGACACTCATGGTGTTGATAGCGTGATTATTTGGAGTGGCGTCTCGTTAAGTGAACACACAGACCTCTATGTTCTTTCAAGAGGGACCATGACGCAATAGAGATGATGTCCAAGACCCCTATGCTCGCACTTATGCATGTGCCATTGGAGATACATTTCTTCTACAAGACGATAATGCTCGTCCCCACCAAGCAAAGCTTGTAGAACAATATCTTAAAGAAGTGACCATTGCCCGAATGGATTGGCCAGCAAGCCTCCTGACCTATTTTGATCAAGAATGTCGGGATGCTCTAGGAAAGCTTGTTGCTGCCCTCAACATTCCTCCGCAAGACATGGAGAAGTTTAGACAAACTTTGAACGAACAGCGGTCGTTGCTACCTGCTGAGCGACAGCAAAGTTCAGCATGAAACACGTACTTTTCTTTCCAAAAGACGTGCTAAAAAGTAGACATCCGTTGATAAATTATTTCGCTTGATGGGGTTTGGGTACATTAGATAATTTTGTCTTCCATTCGGCCGATAGCGATTTTGTTCCAGGTTCGCAGCCGTAGACTCACGATTGGTCAAGTGTGAAAATATTTTCTATAAAGTGTGGGTCCGTCGCTGCACGATTTTTAATGTCCCTTTTAAGGTGCATTTGTTTGCGTGTGAGTAGCTTAGGCACAAACTTTGTTGTCATCATCCTCATTCCCCAATCCTGAGCAAAAATCACATGGCATGACTCAGTTGTGTGTGATACGAGTTTCAGTATACTCCTCTCAAACAGTGAATTATCTGTTACTTCTGATTAGATTATTCACATGGCCGTTGGAATGGACTGTTCTTCAAATTGCTGGACGCCCAGAGAAAGCGTCATCTACGATCGATATTCGAGCAATTTTTTAGAATCTTTTAAACTATTTAAACACCTTTTGGAATTAGTTAAGTTTCTCCTCAAAATGCTGTTCAAATACTGTCCAGGCAGTTTCTCAAATTTTAGACAACGTTTGCTCATTTTGCTGCTCGTTTATGTCGATCATTGTAAAATTCACCAACAACTAAAACACAACAGTACGCATTAGAATGACAGGCGAGAACGAAAGTAGATGCAGACTTGAAACTGCGCATGACCTTGAGAAAACTATTTGCCATTACATCTATAAATATAACTCCAGTATTGCATATTCAGTACATGATAGTGCGAATAAGTTACTCTTCTACACCATTACTTTTACTCTTGTTCATAATTATTGACTTTAACCATGCAACTCGCAATTAATTACTTAACACGACTTATTAAAAGTCACAAAAGTATAAAAAACAGCCATTTTTAGGGCCACCTGATATTTTTCAAAAAGGATTACCATACTGCACAAATTTATTATTTTATCCTTTTGTTACGAACATAATTTTTCTGTAGAATTCTTTCTTATTTGTGGATTTAAAGACCACCGTGAGCAACTTATGACGTAGAAGTCTTGTCTTACTTCTACGTTAATTTAAAACATCAACATACTAAGAAATAGTTCCTAAATGAAAGAAACCTTAACGGCCAGACGAAACATGTAAACAACAGTAGTCAAACTTACGGAAAAGATGCTTTATTCAAGGTTGTAGCACGTACATAACAGCACGATATCAATATTTAAACACACCACACAGCTTCACAGCTCTTAACACAACGCTCTCTTTACAACGCACTCTTTCAACGCTCTCAATAATCGCTCTCCTACAACAGTTTAGTCGTCGCTTTTATCTCTCATTCTTATCAAAACAGGCATACGTCACGTCCATTCAACCTCAATTGTGTTGCCAACAGTATTCGTTCGAGAGAAAAGGTATCACGTTAAGAGTGAAGTATAACAGAATAATCTCAAGATTTACATAGAGAAATAAAATAAAAAGGAAAGTTAATTTAGAATATACGTCACAAACTCAATGTGCAATAAGCAGTCACCCGTTCTTAATTTTGGGCAGCTGACTCCAGGGAAGGGAGAGAGCCAGTGCCGTAAGACAATCACAACTTCCATGCCTGACCGAGATTCGAACCCGGACCCATCTCGAGCGAATGGTCAGAAGCCCAGCTCTTAGATCACTATTGCCATCAGGGTGGCCCTGGTGGCAATAGTGGATTGAAGGATTTTTCTTTATTGGTGAATCTAAAATCTCTTAAACTTGAAGGATTATTCTTTATGCTTCGGAACACTCAATAAAGTAACGACAGCTGTAGTCCTGGTAAATTGATTACTAGGAACACTACACCAATTATGTAGAAAATAGTAACTATACTAGTGATCCGATTGATTTTCGCAGTACACACAAGCGTTTCCTAGCTTTCGCACATCAACGAGATGGCTTTTTCAAGGAAGTTAAACAGAAACTGCAAACTGAATAATAGAACGCATTAACAATTTGAACGCGGGAACTTGACTTGACAATACGACGTTATATTCATTTAAATATACGAGGTATCACGTTGGTTGTTCACGCAGTATCCTTGTAGGGAGGATGCGTTACTTGAAGAACTGGTTCCAAATTCGTGGGCCCCCCGGTGGTGCAGTGGTCTAAGCGATGGCTTCTGATCATTCGTCCCAGATTCGTCCGAAAGGGGTCCGGGTTCGAATCCCGGTGAGGCCTGGATGTTGTGTTTTTCTTACGGCACTGACTCTCTCCCTTCCCTGGAAACAGTGACCCTAAATTTGAGACGGGAGACTGCTTATAGCCCATTGAGTTGCTCACGGTGGTCGTTAAGCATCCAATAAAAAAAGCCACCCCGGTGGCGCAGTGGTCTAAGCGATGGCCTCTGATCATTCGTCCGAAAGGGGTCCGGGTTCGAATCCCGGTGAGTCATGGATGTTGTGTTTGTCTTACGGCACTTGCTCTCTCCCTTCCCTGGCCCTGGAACCAGTGACCCTAAATTAGGGACGGGCGACTGCTTATAGCCCATTGAGTTGCTCACGGTGGTCGGTAAACCTCCAATAAAAAAAAAAATTCTTTCGTTAGCCCTCGCCATTAACAGTGGTGGCAACTGATAAGAGCCATGTTCACGCCCAAATCAGTAAAGCTCCTTTAACCTCCTCCTTATCCTCCGGAAACCAATAATCTCCAATGCTTGTCAGTGACGTATTGCGCACACAGGATGTGGCGCGCGACTCCTTTGTAAAGGCTCAAGCTGCTTGCCCTGTCCAGGATAGTGACGTCGCCTTGACGCATGTCTCTGGTACGCAGACGAAGCCATGGATGTGACTGATTGCGCAGATCCGCTGCCTTCCACTTCCACTCAGTTCGTCAGATCTCAGCTCTGGAGCAGGGCTGCGTCGCAGCCCTCTCCCGTCAGTTCTCCTTCTCGCACACATTTCAAGGTTACCTCCGGAGCGAAAGCTCCTTTTAAGTTTGTGGCGACAGTCTTTCCACACTCCAACGTCAGTGTGGACGGCAATTCCGCTACCATTGACATCCATCAGCTTCTGCACCTCCCTCGAAGCGAACCCCACCATCCACCTCAGCACAGCAAGCTCCAGAGTCTGAGATATGACAAAATCCGTCCACTTACAGAGTTGGTCAACGAGAACCTTCCACGGCCGCTTCCTATGATTCACAAGAGGATTTTCCATCGATTGCCTCAACACTTCCCCAACGTCGTCATTCGGCCTCTGAATCCCCTCTACTTACCGCTGGAGCCCACATTACTCACATAGCCCACAAACCACGGGTCGTGTTAGTGTATCTTGCCCGTAAAGAACATGCCGATCTTGTAATGACTGACGGCTTGTTTATCAAAGTTGTTAATCTTCCACCCGAGCTTGTTGCGCAGCGGCCTATCCAGGTTACTTTACATCCAGTTCCAACTGAAGTCTCTGATGTTACACTGTGTACCTTACTTAGCAAATTTGGCCGAGTAGTGGGACCGGTGACGACTCCCTCAGCGGCGCCTAGAGATCCAGATGACAAAACCATTGGAGGGTTTCTTTGTAGTGCCCGCGTCATCTTTCCGTCGGATGAACATCTGCCGGCGTGCCCGAAGATCCTCAATGTGCGCTGTGGACAACAGCGTCGGAGAATCGACGTGATTACCTCCCTACACTGCACACTATGTCATGGCGAAACTCATCTTCGAGTGCTTTGCCCCCATCAAGTTCCACCGGCTTCGACCAGCTCTCCATCAGCTTCTGCACCTCCCTCGAAGCGAACCCCACCATCCACCTCAGCACAGCAAGCTCCAGAGCTGAGATATGACAAAATCCGTCCACTTACAGAGTTGGTCAACGAGAACCTTCCACGGCCGCTTCCTATGATTCACAAGAGGATTTTCCATCGATTGCCTCAACACTTCCCCAACGTCGTCATTCGGCCTCTGAATCCCCCTCAGAAGGTTTCCAGTCCGCTTTTACTACTGGCACCTCCGTCGCAGCAGATGCAGAGTCCATTGGCAGGAAATTTCAAGGTGATGATGATTCAACTGAGCCTCCGTTGAAGCGCCGCGGTTCCTCGCCTCGGCGATCAGCAAAGAAGCAGAACTCAACCTCACCCCGACCGGGCAGTTCTACCCGCCATACCTCCCCATCCAAAGCTGAAGTCTCCTTTCCCACGGTTGAAGACTTTGCTGCATCTCTCCAGAAAGCCAACATACCTCCCGTACCACTCTCCTATGAAGATCTCCATGCATATTTAACGAACAAGACCGGCTACACCATCGCTCGTGCCTTAGCCAAGAAGAATCCTTCACTTCTCTATCTCGTGCCAGATCAGATGTGTAACTTGTCACACTTCTGCTGTCAGAACATACCTGCCAACTCGTGGGCGAAAACCTTTTTCAACCGACTCAAGTCTTTCCCTCAGTCCTGAAAGATCTTCAGCAAGCATTAACTGAACCTCATATTCAAGATCGTCTCACTTAATTGCAGGGGATTCGCATCCCCCTCAATAATGCCTTGTCTTATGAAAACCTCAACCCGTTAGGGGCCGATCTTCTCCTACTCCAGGAAACGAATTGCAAATCTGCCACTCTCTTCTCTAGATGGCGGCCGTGGAATTATACGTTTCACCACGCATTTGGATTATCTCCTCATAGTGGCCTCACTATTTGCGTCCGCAACACCTTCAACTCTACTGTCACCTTCCTTTCAGTTCGTAACCTGTATCGAGATCTCCTACAGCTTGCAACTTTCACCATTGAGTCAACTCGTTATCTAATTTTCAATATAAACATTCCATGTTGTACGACATTCCTGTCAATAATATTCAACCCTCTTCGTCGTGTTTTATCTCGCATCCATCCTACAGATCACGTTCTCATAGGAGGTGATTTTAACTGCACCCTCAATCCTCAACTTGATCGGTCCCCTTCCATCAGAGAGCACCCAGTCACCTTGGTGACTCTTCTACAGTCAGTTGTTTCAAACAACTAATTCACTGATGTTCACCGCCATCGAACGACGACTCTCCACACTTGGCGCTCATCTCATGACCACAGTCTTTCTACAGCCCGCCTTGACAGGTTTTATGCCTCTAGTACCCTTCTTCCAGCTGTGACTGAATCGTGCATTCATCCTACAGCCTCTTCTGATCACTGCGCTATTGCTATCACCGTCAATACTGTTCCGACAAAACTAAGGACAATTCGTCCTCGGACTTTTGATACTGCTCTTCTCTCAGACCCAGATTTCTGCTCGTCAGTTCGATCATTCCAAGAGGAAAGACGACCACAACTCCAATCTGCCTCCTGTGGTCTAATTTTGTGGATGGAGATCAAACAACACATTGTTCTTCATGTCCGCAACTTTTCTTCCAGAACATGAGTCTTGACCATGTTCACTCAATGCTCTCTCTTCTTAGCCTAAGTGATCCACCCTTCTCTTCCTATCGAGCAGAACTTCGATCTCTTCTCCTTCCACTGGTTCAACAAGCTCTGTGTCGACACCGTCTTTAACATCTAACGCCAGACACACATAATTATGAGTTCCTTACATCAATGGAACGACCACGCATTTCATCACCTCCGCCTTTGTTCTGGTGAGGTGTCAGACGACCCGATCACTCTTTGTTCTCATGTCCGTAAGCAATATACTGAGAATTTCTGTAAACCTCCTCCACCATGCCCCACAGCTATGGCATCTCTTTTTTCTAATTTACCACAAGTTCCCCCACATCTTGCTTTCTCTCTCCTTCCCCCACCGCCCCCCCACAATTTCCGAACTCTCCTCCACACTCTTTTCCCTGAATTCCAGTGCCGTGCCGCTGAAGGTCCGGAAGGCCTAACTTTCTGCTTTTACAAAACTTTTCTACCTCTACTTCTTCCGTTTCCCCTCCCTGCTTCTTCAGCTGCCTTTACTGTCTCCCCCTCCCGAGGAGATTCACAGCCGCATATGTCGTCCTTTTCCCCAAGAAAGGCGATCTCCTTGACTTGCAGAACTGGCGCCCTATTTCCCTACCAAATCTTGATTACAAACTTTATACTATGCTTCTTTCTCAAAGACTCAATCCCATCCTCACTCACATTCTCTCCCCCAACCAAACTTACACAGTCCCCGGCCGCTCTCTTTCTCACAACATCCACTTCCTTAACGATCCCATCCACCTCGCCCGACTTTGCTCTAAACCCCTCGCCCTCCTCTCAGAAGATCAACAGTCAGTCTTTGATTATATCTCCCATTCATACACTGGTGTGCAAAAATTAAGGACAAACAGAAAACTTAGCATAACAGCGGAACGAGCAGGCAGAACGGACCGAAAGACCACGCAAGAGATAGACTACGGTCCGGTACGGTAGGGCAGGCGCTTATATGTAGCATGACGTAGGGGGGTTGGGTCGGAAAGGTATAAAGCACACGGGAGGTGTACGCTCAGCAATTCGGTGAAAGCTACTGCACGGTGTACATCGGTTTGAACAAGTCGAGTTGCTGCCACGGTGTGATATGACCAACAGGCAATCCAGTAGACGACATAGTCGCGTCATTGGGAAGTTGGAAGCAGGTCGAAGTGTGACTCGTGTGGCCGAGGAGTTCGGGATCGCTCACAGAATCGTTTCACGAGCTTCGAAAGCATTTCAAACGACAGGAACAGCAGTCCGAGAGTTTAGCAGTGGTCGTCCACGAGCAACCACGGCGGCGAAAGACCAGTATATTGTCCTACAGACGAGAAGAGATAGACGGCAGACAGCGGGAGAAATCGCAAGGCACATGCAACAGACAACTGGACGTCCGTTATCGCGTTCTACCGTGGCCAGGAGGCTGCACAAACCATCCTCTCCGATGAGCATGCGTACGGCGTGCGCCATAACGCATGCTCATCGGAGAGGATGGCTTCTGTGGTGTCAGGAACACAAGAATTGGACACATCAGCAATGGGGTCGAGTTCTATTTACGGATGAGAGCCGATTTAGTCTGACGAGAGATTATGGACGTATACACATCTGGAGATAGCAGAGAACATGCAATCACACCTCCAACATCATCGATAGGACCGTTTGAAGGTAGTGGATTTCTCGTTTGGGGAGGTATCATTCTTGGTTGCCGTACTGACCTCCACATCTTCCAAGAAGGTTCAGTCACTGATGTCCGCTATTGTACCGAGGTTCTCCTGCCTCACGTGCGTCTGTTAAGAGGTGTTGTGGGTCCTGAGTTCCTCTTCATGGACGACAACGCTACACCTCATCGTATAGTGGCTGTCGTAGAGCTGTTTTAGAGTGAAGATATTTAACGCATGGATTAGCCAGGAAGGTCTCCGGACCTAAATCCAATCGAACACGTGTGGGACCTTCTCGGGAGACGCTTGACAGCACGTCACCAGCCGCCAGCAACGATTCCGGAGCTGCAATTGGCGCTACAAGAGGAATGGGCCGCGATGCCTCAACATCTCCTTGACAAACTCGTCGTCAGCATGGACTGGCGTTGCAAATCCTGCAACGCAGTCAGGGGTGATCATATCACCTACTAAAGACTGGATTTTTCTTGGCAGCCGCCTGTCACATGGACGTTTCTGTCTTCTGTCCAGTTGTCCTCGAAGCTACCTTTTTCAATAAAGTGTCTTTGTATCCTTTGGATTCCTTCTTTGGACGGTTTTGCTCACTTATCCCATATTGTTACATCTTGGGGATCTTATGGTATGATTTGAGTCGATGTGGAGCACTTCTGCACGACGTTACATTCGAAAAACTGTCTCGTCCTTAATTTTTGCACGCCAGTGTACAAGCAAAGATGAAAAGAAATCCACGTTTTACAGTCTCCAGAACGAGATGAAAATTGGCTGATCCAATTCCACAATGTTACAATCTGTCGCCCAAAGGTTGCAAAATTCTGACACACCAGGTTTTTCATTTTCTTTTTCTGCAGGAGAGGTGGGGTGTGTGGGGTTTGCAGGAGAGTCTCCGCGGTGAAACGAAAAGTTGGGACAATTTTTCAAGTTGTTTAATTTTTAAAGTTTGCTGTTACGAAGTTGGTTATTAGAAAATTATTTACAGCAACGCCCTTGCTAGCGATCTGAAAATTTTCCTTACTCGATAAGTTTACAGATGTGGTGTTCTCCTCTCATTCGACCACAAATGGTAAAAAGTAACGCTGGGAAGTTAGTATAGAACACGTTTTTTTTTTTTTTTTTTTTTTTTTTTTTGTAAAATTCGTTAATGATAAAAATTAGATTTGGTCTCTCTCTTCAGAGTGGGTGAGCGTCTCTTGAAACATTTGAAGCGTTAGCATCAGCACAGCCATAAGAACATTTCTTGCATTGCGGCTTTTGTATTTCATGATGTATCACACTAAGGTGGGATTGCTTCAAATTTTTATTCCGAGCAACCTCGTTAGACTTCCCTTCCGAACTCGGAATACTGC
The DNA here is from genome assembly GCA_039090855.1 of Macrothele yani. Classification (NCBI taxonomy): domain Eukaryota; kingdom Metazoa; phylum Arthropoda; class Arachnida; order Araneae; family Macrothelidae; genus Macrothele; species Macrothele yani. Next base: position 82,163,166 of record CM077009.1, read on the forward strand.
GTTAAGGGGGAGGGTTATAGAGAGGGTTGCTTCCGAATTCGGAGGACTGCGAGAAAAAATGAAATACGTTATATACATAGGAAAGATTCCGTATCTCTCAAATTTCTTGGAAAACTACTGGATATTTTACCAGTCTTCTGAATCCAGAGACTGCCAGCTAGCTGTATGTAAACCTATTTAGGTTTCATCGTATCGTATCAGATTTCGAGATTATATTTGTGCGACCGCGAGGCTCCCATGCTCAATGGAGTCAGCACACCAAATTCTTTCTAGCTCAACGTCTGCCACAAACGAAGCGATTTTTTATATGTATCGTGAACGACGGTTGGAATTTATTATAATTTTATTGAAAACAGTTTCAAGCCGCTCCTAATAAGACGCCGCATTTCAGAATTGCATTTTTCTAAAACCGAGTTTATTATCGGAAAACACGCCGCGATTTTGCAATCGGCAAATTCGGTAAGCAAATCTTTCCGCGGGAATGATTTCCACTTTTATATTTCGAACACACCATATCTTTGCCAATACGCTTTGGAAAAATCAGAATAAAAGTTATATTGGAGTGCATTTTTGCATTGGATAGTCGGAAATGTGAAAACGATAATTTCAGCTTTCCGGTCCTTTTGCGATGCATGACTTAGCTGCTAGAGGGCGTAAACGCAGATACTATCGAATTCAAAATACATTTTATTCCATACCATTGCTTCTAAATATCCTTTTGAAAAAGTCACTTTCAACACTAGGCCTATAACGCCCGCACTGTGAAACACAAGTAGTGAGAATTCACGGAAAATTTGTGAAAAAAAAAAAAAAAACGTGAGGCAAAGTTGCCGGTAACTGTCCGTCTCTTAACGAAATTTCCATTTCTTCTAATTTCAGTATTTTGACAGAACTTTGTAGTGAGTAATTCCGTTTACTTCAGGATAATACGTTTCGGGTTTTCCCGTACTTTTACTGAACTTGCATATCTGACTTACCCAGTCAGTTTCTTCGCAGGCGTACTAAGTTAACGCTTTCTTCCTTATTCGACCCAATAGGGTTTTGAACAAGCGGTCTTTTGAACGGAAAGCGCGTGACTTACCGCTGATCGGAAAACTCGCTTTGAGACAAATCGCGTGTGGCGCAGTGGCTGCTCGTGCACCTTGGAGTGAACGTGCTGCGACTTACCGATTTACCCGCGGTCTGCGACCCCTACCGCTTTCACTAAAGGCCTTAAGAATTCGGCAATGGGATCATCTTGATCATTGGGGAAAATACCCAAGAGCAGATTTTTGTAATATGATTACTCATTTTGTTCACCTCTTCGGCGTTAATGGTTAAATTTGTAATTGTATATTTGACAGAGTATTAGGCCTAATAGTTTGCGGAATATACGGCTTGATTAATCTGCCCCGACTTCAGTTGCATAGAAAACATTATCAGATCTTCATCATCGTGGGAAATAGCCGAGAACAAAATCAAAGTTCTGAAAAAAGAACGAAAGTTTATCTTATTTATTCATTTATTTATTTATTTATTTTTAAATAGGTTTTATTCAGTTTCATATTTTTAATACGAAACTTCTTTACAGTGTGTTTCAATATACAATTCAGCCAATCACTCTTGCAACTTTATTATTTGCGATTTTAATGCACTTTGAAGAGCTTAAATATGAATTAATTATACATTGGCGTGCAGAAATTAAGGACGAGACGGTTTTTCGAATGTAACGTCGTGCGGAAATGTTCCACATCAACACAAATCATACCATAAGATCCCCAAGATGTAAGAATATGGGGACAAGTCTGCAAAACCGTCCAAAGAAGGAATCCAAAGGATACAAAGGCACTTTATTGAAAAGGTAGCTTCGGGCACAACTGGACAGAAGACAGAAAACGTCCATGTGACAGGCGGCTGCCAAGAAAAATCCAGTCTTTAGTAGGTGATATGACCACCCCTGACTGCGTTTGCAGGATTTACAACGTCTGTCCATGCTGAGGACGAGGTTGTCAAGGAGATGTTGAGGCATCGCGGCCCATTCCTCTTGTAGCGCCAATCGCAGCTGCGGAATCGTTGTTGGTGGCTGGTGACGTGCCACCAAACGTCTCCCGAGTAGGTTCCACTAGTGTTCGATTGGATTTAGGTCCGGGGACCTTGCGAGCCAATCCGTGCGTTGAATATATTCACTCTCCAACAGCTCTGCGACAACCACTGTACGATGAGGTGTAGCGTTGTCGTCCATGAAGAGGAACTCAGGACCCACAGCACCTCTAAACAGACGTACAGGCAGGAGAATCTCGGTACAATAGCGGACACCAGTGGCTGAACCTCCTTGGAAGATGTGGAGGTTAGTTCGGCTACCAAGCATGATACCGCCCCAAACGAGAACTCCTCCACTTCCAAATCGGTCCCTTTTGATGATGTTGAAGGTGTGATTGCGTGTTCCCTGCTCTCTCCAGATGTGTATACGTCCAGAATCGCTCGTCCGACTAAATCGGCTCTCATCCGTAAAGAGAACTCGACCCCATTGCTGATGTATCCAGTTCTTGTGTTCCTGGCACCACAGAAACCGCCGTCTCCGATAAGCAGGCGTTAATGGTACACACCGTACTGGTCGTCGTGCAAATAGAGTACCTTTGTGCAGCTTCCTGGCCACGGTAAAACGCGGTAACGGACGTCCAGTTGTCTGATGCATGTTCCTTGCGATTTCTCTCCGCTGTCTGCAGTCTATCTCTTCTCGCCTGTAGGACAATATACCGGTCGTCCGCCGCCGTGGTTGCTCGTGGACGACCATTGCTAAACTCTCGGACAGGTGTTCCTGTCGTTTGAAATGCTCTTTAAGCTCGTTAAACGAAGCTGTGAGCGATCCCGAACTCCTCGGCCACACTAGTCACACTTCGACCTTCTTCCAACTTCCCAATGACGCGACCTCCAGTAAAGTCATCCAGATGTCGTCCACTGGGTTGCCTGTTGGCCGTATCACAAGGTAGCAGCAACTCGACGTCGTTCAAATTGATGTACACCGTGTAATATGTTTCACCGAATTGCTGAGCGTACACCGCCCGTATGCTTTATACCCTTCCGACACCCCCCCCCTACGTCATGCTGCATATATGCGCATGCCCTACCGTACCGGAATCTAGTCTATCTCCTGAGTGGTCTTTCGGTCCGTTCTGCCTACTCGTTCCGCTGTTATGCTAATTTCTCCTCTTCGTCCTTAATTTTTGCACACCAGTGTATATGAATGAACGAAATTATTCAACGTATTGCACAAGTAAAAAGTTTATGAAATGCAAAAGAAAAAAGAAAAAAATAGAACTTAAATAATAGATTACACATGGATCAAGCTTTAGTTTCAGCCGCTGTTGAAAAGATTTACGAAAACTACAGAATAAAGAACAAAATATTAGATGCACAGATAGATTTTAACTGACTGATCAAGCAGACGTTATGAGAGCAGAGTTCACCGTGATTTTCGCTTTCTTGTTCACGATCATATTAGGCGAACGTGGCAGGGTCTGTGGAACCAACAGGTGGAGAATAAACTGCTCCGTATTGAACCTATCCTTGGAGTCTGGAAATCATCGTGTCGCCGGCACCGTAAGGAGGAAGTTGTTCTTGCGCGTCTCTGCATTGGGCATTTTGTCGTTCCACTCACCGCTATTTGCTGTGTGGCGACACTGCCCCGACGTGTGAGACGTGCGACTGCGTACTCACTGTCTCTCATATTTTGTGTAAATTGTGTTCGTTTTCGCAATCATCGGTGTCACTATTTTCAGTCTCATGTACTGGACAACGGCGCAGCTACGCTTCAGAAGCTTTTGGGAGATCACTGCGACACTTTCGCAGTTTTTTCCTTTCTAAAACAAATTGACCTTTTAACACTTATTTAGCAAAAAAAAAAAAAAAAAAAAAAACAGAAAAAAAAACCCCAACAGCTACTAATCAACTAACTAGTCTTTACACCTTTCATCATTCTCTTTTCTAACCTTTACCAAATCTGCCTGCTCTCAATCATCACACCCCTCTTTCAAAATCTCACACTGATAGTCATGTGTCTGGCGCTCTTTGGCCGAACCTGCCAGTTATAAATAGGTTTTCTTTTTCTTCTGCCATATCCGTCATCCAGTACCTGGCCCTTGCGCTACTAAAATCAACTAACTGACTAACTATGAGGACACAGAAACAAACAAACAATCACATTAGTTTTCCCCTATTCTATTGGTCAACTGTCCTGCTCACAGTTCCGATGAGAGAAAGAGAGGGGTGTGTGACTTTGGTTTCAACGCCGTTTGCTGCCGGCGATCTTATATTGTGCTGAGAGAAATACATCACGCTGGAAACCCTTTTGGCCGGTTTGACAAGATGACCCCTAAGAGGTGTGTGGTGTAGGAGGCAGGAATGACACACTGTTGGGGCCGTGCTACTTGGTATGCAGCACGAAAGACCGAACACCTAGGCGGCAGCAGAACCACGCTGTTATTCCCGTGTGCTAACCGAAATGACAAACAGGAGCCTTGATAACAGGCCCGTCTAAAATTTAGATTTTGAGCTGGCAGCAAATCATATGCATGCACTTGCAGGCTTTCAGCTACAATAAACAATACGAATCTGATTTCAAAATTTTTTAGCGTGCTGCAGCGCAGCAGCACATAGCCACCGGCCACCACTGGTGTAGCGTACAACTCTATTTGCTCCACGATGAAAAATGTTTTCCTGTTATTAATGTGAGTGAATCAGTTATTTCATTTTCTGTTGGAGCTTTATAATTTTTTCGAATACGTTTGTAATATTAGGAGAATTCAAATTCGTGCAGAAATAGTCCTAAGTAATCGAGGTAGTTGCCTTCAATGCACGATCTTAATAACAAGTGTCACTCACAATACAAATTTAAATTCGTTGGCTGATTTTAAATTTGAAAATAGTGGGATCACCACTATCTCCGATTCTAGCGGAAATTCTGCTACAGCACATAGAAAATAAAGTGCTACAAGAATATCAACAACCTCCGTGCTTTTACATAAGATATGATGATGATGTACTTCTCTTCTGGGATCACGAACCAGCTGACCTACGAACTTTTGCTGCACACTTATCATCCCAAATCCCGACCATAAAATTCTCCATTGAACTGGAAAGTGAAGGTAAATTGCCATTCCTGGATTTTATGCTTGAACGAGATCCTGTCACTTTTACCGTGCAACACCCTGTATACAGGAAACCCATTTCTGTACCTACATTGATCCCGGCTTCTTCAGCACATCCAAAAAGCTATAAACTCTCCTCAATCACTTTCCTTCTACGCAGAGCCATCACACATCCATCTAGTTTCAGCAGACGTAAATGTGAAATTAACAAAATATTCAACATCACCCTCAACCATGGCTTTCCCACCTTTATCATAAAAAAAGCTTTTAAGAAGCTCCACCAAGAAAACTCAACTGCTCTCCAGAGGGACCAACAACCTCGTAGATATATAGGTTTCATAGATTATTATTCAACCATAACACCTGTTCTCAAAGCCATTTGCAGAAACTTTCACCTGGAAATCGGAATACGTACTACAAACATTTTCCAGTTAATTAAAAAAGGTCGAGACCAGGTAACAAAGCTAAACAAATTTGGCGTTTACAGCATCCCCTTAAAAAGTATTGATGCTGACACTCCCGATGTAAATATATAGGATCTACAAAACGTACACTAGCAACAAGACAGAATGAACATGAATACGCCGTAAAGAATGGACTTAAAAATTCTGCATTGTTTCGACTCGTGTGCGATGGCCTGCACTATCCAATTTGGAACGATGCTTCCATCATCTTAACACCTAGTGCTCTCTCTTCATTGCTGTTCACTGAGAGCCTTGTAATTGCTACTCAGAGACATTTATGCTGTAATGTCAATGTTCCAGTATCTGTACCTACAATCTGGAAACTATTTACAGTTCCGAATACGAGGCAAACTGAGGACGAAATCACTTAATCTCGATTTCTGCTATAGTGCTCTTTGTTGTATCTCCTGATGAGAACAACACAATTAATTTAGTTACCTACTAACCTTCCTTTATTTTTACAATGCAGTATTTTATGTATACCTGCATTCTATTTTTTTTATTTCATGATACATGCCACGTCGTTTGACAATTTGATGCCACGTGACATTATGTCATATTAATATCTGATATCTATATTATGTTCACGTAACACTTTATTTAAACTTATTCCTTTTTCTGTATCTGATGATGGGTTCTAGGGAAACCCGAAAGTTCTTACACAATAAAATCTTTAAATTCAGCCAACGAATTTAAATTTGTATTGTCAGTGACTCTTGTTATTGATCGTGCATTGAAGGCAACTACCTCGATTACTTTGGACGTTTGTAATAATTTTAATATTTTCTGTACGATGACTTATTACAAATTATATATTTTTTTCATCATGATTTTTTGAAGTAACAGAATGCTTTGGAGCTCGAGACTTTTTAAACTAACAATGACTTTCCATTATCTTTAAGAAAAGGTCAAATGTGCAGCTTTAGAGTATTATTTCACAGAACTCTTAAACATAAAATTTACTCTTGATAACTATAATAGAAATTTTGAAGATGACAATCCGATTTTTGGCGTAAATGTGACAAGGATGGTAAGTCAGATAATATCCGAAAACTTGAAAATTTTCATCGTCCTGGAGCGGGACTCGAACCCGCGTCTCCTAGAAAACGCCTAGGTATGCTAACCACTACACCACCCAGAACGACCAAGTTCCAAGTTTCCGATCAATTTGAATTTAACCATCACAGGATTCGCTAGAAAACTTGAAACTTGATCGTTCTGGGTGGTGTAGTGGTTAGCATACCTAGGCGTTTTCTGGGAGAAGCGGGTTCGAGTCACGCTCCAGGACGATGAAAATTTTCAAGTTTTCGGATATCATCTGACTTACCATCCTTGTCACATTTACGCCAAAAATCGGATTGTCATCTTCAAAATTTCTATTATATGGCGTAATCCCGTATTTCTTTCATGAACTATAATAGTTTTTGTCTTAAGGGGTCTACCGACTGATAAATCACACAGTCAATTTAATAGTTAATCAAACCTCACATATTCCCGCGAATCGCACCTATTACCGGTATTTCTCCTTCATATGGATACGAAAAAATTAGAACAGAATTTCTCGTTAATATAAGAAAGGAGTTGCGGAAAGGTTTCTGAAAATTCAGAATTTTCCTGGCGTACGAAGAATATGTGAAATTCACCCCCCCCTTCATTTAACGGAACAGTTTGTATCAGAAATATGCTTCGTTAACTTACTAAAGGATTCACTGAAGATGGCTCGTGAATATCAGAAATATGCTTCGTTTACTTACGAAAGGATTCACTGAAAATGGCTCGTGAATATCAGAAATATGCTTCGTTTACTTACGAAAGGATTCACTGAAAATGGCTCGTGAATATCAGAAATATGCTTCGTTTACTTACGAAAGGATTCACTGAAAATGGCTCGTGAATATCAGAAATGCTTTTACTGTGCGCCTGCACACTGCCAACATTAGCAAATATTGCGCACTAGGTGTGCCCTGTCAAAACCGTACGATTCGGCTGCTGCAGCATGACTACGTCATCACCTCCATCTTGCGGCTTCAGGTGAGCTAGCTCTAAGGACTAGCTCTTCTGTTTCGTAGCCCTGGCGCGACCCCCTCACAATGACGAAAAATTGTGGACACGGGTCAAAGACATATGGTAGCTACACCTTAGTGCACCATGCGGATATTTGTCCACTCGATGCCACACCGTGTTGCCTAAGGTATCGCCCAGCATGGCAGTCATACGACTTACTATATCAGACCACATTATACTATCTCCTCGTCCATCGCTATGAGGTAACCCTCAGAAATTATATCACTTCTTTCCCACCTATAGTTGTCTACGTGCATGGTAAGTTTTGCCTCATTTCGTGCTTTCCTTCATAGTGCGATATTCAGAGGCGTAGCTAGGCATTTCTGCGCCGGGAGCAAACCATAAGATATTGTGCCTTATTGTCTTTCCATATATATATACTGTATATTAATAATTTAATTCTTATATATACATAAATACAGGGTGATTCACTCAGGACTGAACATTTATTATGTGGAATATATGAGATGGTGAATATGCGATGGCCGTGAAACCCGAACGGAGTGGTTCTTTATTCCCTGACGAAGCAGTGGAGTGTATTACCCGTGAATAAAATGTTTCCCCGGCAGCTGCATGGTGCCGCACTGACGCGCCATCTGTCTAGCAGTGGTGGGGGAATATCGCACCACTGTTAGACAGATAGCGACAACTAGACTCCGCAGACAGTTTAACCGAGAAGGTCGAACGAAGATTTCGCCGAAAACCCAGCTCTGTTGAACATAATAGGTGTGACGTGCCTGCCCCGCAGGACGCGCACGACATAAAGGCAGATAGCGACTTGTTCCGGAATAAGTGGACTCGGGTTCGATCCCCGGCGTGGACCAAAAATTGACGGAGAATTTACTTCGTTATATATGGTTTGCTGGCGAAGCATTGTTCCATTTTTCCCGCTATGTAAACTCACAAAATAAACGGGTATGGGCAATTGGTAATCCCAATGCCATCCATGAAGAGCCATTGCATCCAGTGAAAATCGATGTCTGGTGTGCGGTGTCCCGACGCCGTACCATTGGGCTTATCATTTTTAATGACGCGGTGAATACCGACCGATGCTTGGAAATATTTAATGAATTTGTAAACCAGCTGGATGATCAGGAACTTGTAGATGGTTACTTCCAACAGGACGGTGCAACGTGCCACATCCCCAATAAGAGCATGGCAGAAATTATCAGCTTTCTCCAGGAGAGGATTATCTCCAAAGACCCGTGGCAGTCTAGGTCTCCAGATTCCTTAATCTGGGGACTTTTAAAAAGCAAGGTTTATGCCAACAAGCCAAGGTCGATTGAGGAACAGACATCAAGACATCACGCGTGAAATTGCTGCCATCGACGTCCATCGCACATTCACCAATATGGAGCGTTGGGTGCATATGTGCAGGGGCGCTGGCGGTCGGCACTTCGAGCATCTTCTGTGAGACATTCCTTGTTTTCATGGATCAAGGTATGTTTCACATTATTTTCATTCAAATGGGCCTTTGCAATCTTGAGTTAATTAAAAATATAAGTCTTCAGTCCCGAGTGAATCACCCTGCTTGACAAAACGAAATTAATGTCATGTAAACTGTGACTGCTTGTACAGCTTTCATCAGTGCTTGGGATCTCGGACCTTCGACAACATATCAAGTGTCCCTAATGCAGTGTGACGTACATTCTAATTAAACTTTCCTTTTTAGTTCCTTTTCCTATGTAAATTTGAGCTTGTTCTGTTTTGCACTTTCCAGATTTAACGTGATATATTCTCTCTCATATGAATGAGGTTGGCAACACTTTTGAGGTCAGAGAGAGTGACGTATGAATGTGATAAGAACGTTAGATAAAAAGGACGATGCAGCAGTTGCTTAGTGTGTGTGTGTGTGTGTGGAGATGTTCGATCTTTGTTAAGATAGATTATACGATAGCTAATTAAGGCATTATATGTTAAATGTAAACCTAGCAGTGCTATATTTCGGATTTCATCAAATATTGCTGGACTAATAAAAGGTTATCGTAAGTTTGACTTCTGTATATGTTTCGTCAGGCCGTAATTTGAGTTTTCCCGTGCAACTACTGCATGACATTCTCATTTAGTTCAACATTTCCTTAGTCATGGGTTTAGACATAGCGTAAATGACATGGGTTTAGACATAGCGTGTCGAGCACACGAAAAAAGGTTACGTTATAGCAGCTGGAAGTCGTGTCTCACAGCCAGCGTAATGATCTAAGAGCCCCCAGAGAATCTTCCACAAGGTGAACTACATCCTTATTTCGCAACGTACGTCTAGTTCATCCAACTAAAGAAAACCCACAAGCCCCATTGCTGTCGGCGAAACCTGTGGCTTTATTTTAGTGAGACAGACTATACGAACCTTCCTACGTTTCGGAATGTCAGAGAATAACATGTCCTGAACATTTTGGGGAAGAAATGCGAATTTTACGCTGTAGGGATACCGAAACTAACGCAACATATTATAAGCAAATTCTGTTAATGGACAAAAGGTAAAGTATGGCGCTAAAAACTACAACATAAATTGAAGCAAAATCTTCAATTCCAGTTTTAAAAAAATTACAAGCAGTGATTTTCATGCTCTCTCTTGAGCTACACCCTGGGCAGCAGCACCGCCCTAGTTACCCCTCTCGTTATATTTTCTATGTCGAGTAGTGTAATCTTTATCTACATTTTTCCTGTTTGATAACCTATTATTTTGCATATGATCTGCCTATATGCTACACCATTTTGTGAAAGATCCTTACGTGAAAGGGTAAAATCACAAATCATTTTTTGCAATCACCACGGTAAATAGGTACAACATCGATCGAAATAACTCAACTTTTAATACGTAACATTTTACAGATCTGTTTGAATAGCTGGCTCTGAAGAGAAGGCAAATCTTTGAAAGATGCTTACCGCGATCTGGCATTAGAGCTATAGTTTCACGCAGCACATGACTTTGCGTGCGTTAGAGCCACGTCTGTAATAAGGTTTTAATTAATTATCTATAAACAGTCTAAATCTACTCGAAGGTTAAATGGGATCTGTGCCAAAAAAAAAGTAGAAAAAAGTACGGCAGCAGAAGTAAAAATAAGATTCAAATAGAACTGAAGGGGTGGGGGGGAAGGTAATATAGATGACACGCATTTATTTCTGTAGTTGAGCAACAATTCCTATAAACCCTAGTAAGATCCGTAAGCACGAGCACAAGTTATGGAGTACATCTTCGTGTTAACGACATTCTCGGTAAAAAAAAAAGGAAGAATTCGCATTCTCGAGTGAAATGTGCGCGTTTTTTGGCAAAAGTCTTACGCTTACTACGTTAAAGATACTTCAGGGTGATACTTTTTTCCCTGATTCTGTATTCCCAATTGTGCAATCAGCAGTATTATAACCGCTACAGACTAAAAAATAGGTGCAAAATTCTCACCTCAAATGGGTTTTAGTAAGGCTTATAGCAATGGAGATATAATCGCAGAATAGTATACATTCGCACCAGCTCGTGGAATACTCGTGCATTACTGAAAGTTTAATATGCATCCTCATAGAGAAAAAAGTATTTGTACGAAAAAGAAAATTTTTCTGGTATCATGTAAAAATTTCACTTTTGATTTTTCTGTGTCACTTCTCCGTACGTTGATCTTCTGACCTCCAGCATTAATTATTTATAAAGCTGTATGCCAGGGCGGTTCGGTAATTTATAACACTTTTGCTGAGGCAAAAAGCCTTAATTACAAAGCCCGAGGCCCGGGAGGTGTTTTCGCAAGTGTTTATCCTTCGTGTTCATATTCAGTAGGTTTGCATAACAAATCAATTTAATTATGTTGCACTTTACTAAGGAAAAAAACTTTAATTATATGGCCCTGAGCAATGTTAACAAATATTTATCCTCCGTGCTCATATTCATAAGATTTATCTAACAAGTGAATTTCATAATATTGCACTTACACACCTGTGAAAACAAAAGTTTGTGCGTGTCCTCTCACTCCAGAGTAAGTCGCTCTCCCAACTGAGCTACGCGGACAGAATGTCTCGCTGTGGATTTGTCGTCTTGACACATGCTTTCACCCCTGTAGTACGTCACACGCTCTCCCAACTGAGCTAGGCGGACAGAATGCCTGGCTGCATATTTGTCGTCTTGACACATGCTTTCACCTCTGTGGTACGTCACACGCTCTCCCAACTGAGCTAAGCTGACAGAATGTCTCGCTGCAGAATTGTCGTCTTGACACATGCTTTCACCTCTGTGGTACGTCACACGCTCTCCCAACTGAGCTACGCGGAGAGAATGTCTCGCTGAAGATTTGTCGTTTTGACACATGCTTTCACCTCTGTAGTACGTCACATACTCTCCCATCTGAGCTACGCGGACAGAATGTCTCGCTGAAGATTTTTCGTATTGACTCATGCTTTCACCTCTGTAGTACGTCACACACTCTCCCAACTAAGCTACGCGGACAGAATGTCTCGCTGAAGATTTGTCGTCTTGACACATGCTTTCACATCTGTAGTACGTCACACACTTTCTCAACTGAGCTAGGCGGACAGAATGTCTCGCTGAAGATTTGTCGTCTTCACACATGCTATCACCTCTGTAGTACGTACCACGCTCTCCCAACTGAGCTACGTGGACAGAATGTCTCGCTGCAGATTTGTCGTCTTGACACATTCTTTCACCTCTGTAGTACGTCACACGCTCTCCCAACTGAGCTATGCGGACAGAGTGTCCCGCTGCAGATTTGTCGTCTTGACACATGCTTTCACCTCTTTCACCACACGCTCTCCCAACTGAGCTACGCGGACAGAGTGTCCCGCTACAGATTTGTCGTCTTGACACATGCTTTCACCTCTGTAAAACGTCACACGCTCTCCCAACTGAGCTACGCGGACAGAATGTCTCGCTGAAGATTTGTCGTCTTGACAAATGCTTTCACATCTTTAGTACGTCACACACTCTCCCAACTGAGCTACGCGGAGAGAATGTCTCGCTGAAGATTTGTCGTCTTGACACATGCTTTCACATCTGTAGTACGTCACACACTCTCCCAACTGAGCTACGCGGAGAGAATGTCTCGCTGAAGATTTGTCGTCTTGACACATGCTTTCACATCTGTAGTACGTCACACACTCTCCCAACTGAGCTACGCGGACAGAATGTCTCGCTGAAGATTTGTCGTCTTGACAAATGCTTTTACCTGTGTAGTACGTACCACACGCTCTCCCAACTGAGCTACGTGGACAGAATGTCCCGCTGCAGATTTGTCGTCTTGACACATACTTTCACCTCTGTAGTACACCACACGCTCTCCCAACTGAGCTACGCGGACAGAGTGTCCCGCTGCAGATTTGTCGTCTTGACACATGCTTTCACCTCTGTAGTACGTCACACGCTCTGTCAACTGAGCTACGCGGACAGAGTGTCCCGCTGCAGATTTGTCGTCTTGACACATGCTTTCATTTCTGTAGTATGTTACACGCCCTCCCAACTGAGCTACGTGGACAGAATGTCTCGCTGCAGATTTGCCTTCTTGACACATGCTTTCACTTCTGTAGTACGTCACACGCTCTCCCAACTGAGCTACGCGGACAGAGTGTCCCGTGCAGATTTGTCGTCTTGACACATGCTTTTACTTTTGTAGTACGTCACACTCTCTCCCAACTGAGCTACGCGGACAGAGTGTCCCGCTCCAGGTTTGTCGTCTTGCCACAAGCTTTCACCTCTGTAGTACGTCACACGCTCTCCCAACTGAGCTACGCGGACAGAGTTTCCCACTGCAGATTTGTCGTCTTGACACATGCTTTCACCTCTGTAGTACGTCACACGCTGGACCAACTGAGCTACGCAGACAGAATGTCTCGCTGCAAATTTGTCGTCTTGACAATGGTTTTCACCTCTGTAGTATGTCACAAAGGAAGGAAATACACTATCTATCAACAAGTAATTGGTCACCTCTGAAATCGAAGATATCTGCGGTCCTGATACACGTCACGGCCGCCGCCGTTAAATATAGTGTGGAAAACAACAACACAACCAGTCGCATGCAAGATGCCACGCAGTTCTGATATCTCTGACTTCGAGAAAGATGCAATCGTCTGATATCACAGAAATGGCCGATCCATACGTGACATGTCAAGCGAGTTAAAGTACCCAAAATCAACAGTGGCTACATGATTGGCAAGTGGAAGATGAGAGGTGACTGTCGGAATGTTCCCCGACCCGGCAGACCCATAAAACTGGGAGTTAGAGACCGACGGGTGCTGGCCCGAGGAATTCGGAAGAGCCGCACCAAATCGAATTGCCACATCCGCGAGGAGTTTCAACAGGCATCCGAGGGTGTTCTTTCGATGAATACCATCCGTAAGGAAGCCCATCTGCTTGGTTATCATGGACGTTCTTCCGCCCACAAGCCTTTGATCACCAAATCCAATAGCGCTGCTCGGCTAACGTGGTGCAAAGAACTTCGACAGTGGACCGTTGAACAGTGGAAACAGGTTCTTCGGAGCGACGAATCAAGGTTTACCCTCTACCGTTCGGATGGCAGGGTCTGGGTTTGGCGTGTGCCTGGAGAACGCCCCCTGCCGGAATGTATTGTGCCAACTATGAAGTTCGGCGGCGGTGGAATCATGCTATGGGGGTGTTTCTCCTGGTATGGCACGGGTCCCTTGGTCGCAATTCCTGGTAGACTCAACGCCGAGACCTACTTAACCATTTTGGATGACCATGCGCTTCCTACTTTATGGCAGTTTTACGGATTGGACCCATGTTACTTTCAGGAGGACAATGCCACCTGTCATGTTGCCACCATGGCTTGGTATGGTGGCAATGGGGTTAATCGAATGGACTGATCTGCGCAGAGCCCGGACCTTAACCCTATCGAGCACCTCTGGGACGAGTTGGAGCGTCGACTTAAGGGGTACCCCCACCGCCCGAAATCGGTGATAGAACTGACCTGTCTTCTCCAAGCAGAGTGGAAGAAAATAGCGCTAGCCGTCCTACAACGATTGGTTGAGAGTATACCCTGGAGGGCCGCAGCTGCAATCGCCGCTCGTGAAGGCTCCACCAACTAGTCAAAGTGAATAAACTTCGTTTTCCTTTGCTATCACAAGTGTCCAATTACTTGTTGGTAGATAGTGTATAATTCAAGATGCACTCGTCTTGGGCCTTTTGAGAAATTTCTTAACAAGTAAAAACCCAACGGAATTAACCTGACTTGTTATGTAAATTTTATGTATATGATTACTTAGCATTAAAATTTATTTAAATGGCCCATACCTGTGAACTTGTAAATTATATTTGTGCTACATCGTTAACTTGACTTGTTGTGTAAACCTTATGAATATGAGCACGGCGGATTGAAACTGGTTATAATTACAAGGCTTTGGGCCTTGTAATTACCAATGTCTTGGACCTGAGTAAAAGTGCACGATCATTACCTTGGTTTATTAGATAAACTTTATGAATATATGAGCACGGCAGATTTCATATGGCTAAAAAGGCCCCGACATGGCTTCATAATTAATATTAGCAGTGGCGTATATTTGAGGCTAGCTAGCTAGGTTAGCTGCGAAACCCAGAGAATGCTCAAATAAAAGTCAATTAAATATACACAAATAAAAGTCGATTATCAACGGTATTAAGAAATGTCGATGCTTTCTGTGCGGAAAAACACGAGCGCTTTCGCTTTTTTCGATTATGAGAATCAGTCTGGTGAGCAGTCCAACGACATAACGCAAGCAGGTCTTCGAGAGACTTCACAGTTCTGATGCGAAGAAATTCGATACGATCGCCTGCTAGCGTTTCCATGACAACATGAATGCGCGTATGGAGGTGAAAGGACGATTGTTTTGCGCAACGGTTCGCTCAGAAAAGAGAAGACTTCGGACTATCTCAGTCCCCTCCATGCTTCCGCCTTTAACACCGCTTGTTTCCCGAGAGTTGTTTCAGTTTGTGTGAAGTGTCAATGAATTAAAATCAGCGATATCATATCTTAAATTCGTGGCTTTGTCGGATTCGAACAGTTTTGATAGATTTTGTGAAAGCTTCCCTGAACATCTACTATTAGAGCTTAAAGAACTCCATGCTTCAAATTGTGATACAGCTCGGTTAAAAAAATGAACTGAAAGCGTTTTATTCCCTGGATGAATGCAAAACAAATCAGGAAGAAACATTGCTTGTTACATGAAGTTGAATAATTGGACATAGTGTTTATTGAGGTGTACAAATTAGCAGATCTAATGTTAAACTTTCCATCAACAACTGCAACGGCCGAAAGAAGTTTTTCCGTATTAAAAAGAATCGAGATATATCTTAGAGCCACACAAGGACATACACATTCGAGTAACGTGGATGGTTTCTTAATAGAGAAAAACATTCTTTTTAAATATGAAAAAGTACTAGGAAGAAACATTTTTGTAAAAACGTAACACTCAAGTTCACGCAAAAGGAAAGAAGAATGGAGTTCATGTACAAATAAGTGTCCAAATCCTAATCCTCATTATTATTTGGTATCATGATAGCAATAGCATGTACCTACAATTTAGAAAAAAAATGTTACTTCTATTTCTTAACAATTAAAAATTTTCGCAATTTTCAAAAAAAATCAGTACTGTGGGGGAGGTGGGAGGGGGGATGAGATAGCCCAGGTCTCGGACCCAAGATATGTGACGTACCTGCCAGCAGGACGCACACGACATAAAGGCAGATTGCAGTCAGAATAAACGTCTGCGTAGCTCAGTTGGTAGAGCGACTTGTTCCGGAATAAGCGGACTCGAGTTCGAATCCCGGCGTAGACCAAAAATGACGGAGAAATTTACTTCGTTATAGGTACGCCACTGAATGTTAGAGGTCAGATGATCGACCTAGCGAGAAGTTGACGATGACGAATCAAAAGTGGAATTTTTATAAAATTCCTTAACGTTTTGGTTACCGATTTTCCTCTGGTCAGATTTCCTTGGAACATATTTCTTGTTGTCTGTCGCGCGACATGTGTTTTGATCAGGGAAACATAAAAGTGCCCCAACGTGTTAATGATAGTTAGATATTGAGAAAATATTATTTTGTACGATAATTACCCAAGTAGAGAGAAATGTGACAACGTTATATTCAACAAAGGAGACGATAAAGTCACATGAATTTGTGAGATGGTGTATATCGATATATCGAAAAATATTTTAATCATGTCAAGCTTTCGCCTGTCACTGGAAGCATTTGTCAAGGCAAACTTGCACTAGACGAAAAACGATCCGTTTGGAGTTTGAAAACAAAACTCGAACAACAGCACGAGTAGGACTATTAGAAATAGAAATATAACACTACAAGCACGTGATCTTGTGTTAGTCATTACGTGGGTCTAATGTTCACGTAGAATCCAGTCATAGTTTACTGTATATCAGATATCGAGCCATAGTTTGTACGTATTAGTCTCAAGCTCAGAGTCTGCAGAAGATGGAGGTCCACGGTGATGGTAATTCAATGGATACCCCACCATTGCATACATCACCAATTGTGATAATCTCAATTTGAGATCTGCACGGGACCAGGCCGGTCCGCGGACCTGGTCGGGCCTTTACTCTTTTCTAAGTTGAGAGAACGGGCCGGGCACGGGCCTTTAATATTTAATGTAAAACAGACACGGGCCGAGCAGGGTTTTTTTATGAGCAAAACAGTCGCTGTATACGGTGTCTTTCTGGTTTAGAAATCTCCCAACATACAGCAGCAGGATAAGATTGAATAATTTCCGCTGTTGGAAAAAATAGAAGTTTTACGACATCCTCCCTTCCTACAAAACAATTGGAGTGGGTCAGCTCCCTTAGTTTTTCAATGTGAATGTGGTCCCTTCTCTCTCTCTCTCTCTCTCTCTTACTTTCACCCTCCTCTCATGCTTCAGGGCAGCATTTATAAACCGAGCCACCCGCTCGCAGACGATCTTTTTTATTGCTCTGGTCGTCGGCGCTTTGTTCTCTAGATGTGTGAAAAGCTTTTAAGTTGTCTTAAATAGCACGAAAGAAATGGGCGGGAAAAACTTTCTTCTGTGTATAAATCTGTGCCGTATTTTCCCCATTTGTACTCTCAAGGAGTCAGCAGCAGCCGTTCACAAAACTTCTGTGACGCTGGTTAGCTGCGCAGTCTGTCGTTGTTTGCTCTAGCATATGATCAGTTCAGTGTTGCTGAAAAATACTCTTCCATACTTATTATGGAGTTTAAGAAAGCGAAAGATTTTCGCGAAAAAACCGCTTCCGGAGAATATGTGCTTGTAGACAATGTAAAGGGGAAAAACGATTTTTTTGGAAATATTTTAAATTTTTTCTAAGGTCGTATGGCATGCGAGAAAAATGGCGAAGGGTCTAATTCCATAACACTGTAAATGTACGGTTAAATAACTACAATTCTTCGTGATCTCGGGTCCATATTTTCATGGTTTTTAAAATCCAACTCATGACCATCGCCTTCCGCTGGTACTCATGTCCTAGCAGGGGGGGGGGGGAGGGCTTAATAGAAAAATGTGAAATATAAAGGAAAACTAGTCTGATTGGGTGCATATTTTACGGAGTTATAAACTACGTACAACTAAAGAAATTATCTTCCGGCATCGGCTATTGCTGGTACTCCGTCCTGAATGTGTTTGTGGTTCGGGCTTCAGGGGATTATTCCCAAAACTATAAAAACTTTTTCATGCTGTAGGTACATCTCAACAAATTATCGACAGCCTGTAGGTAAAACTCAACGAATTCTCGGCAGCCGGTAGCTTGGAAGTGGGCATAATCCTAAAAATATAATGAATATCTAGTCAAATCAAGCCGAAGTCAGCAGAGAATCTGCGGTGGTGTAGCGATATTTTAGGATTAGTTTAGGATTAAGCCACCTCCCAAGGTTCCAGTACCAAATGTAGCAGTTGGCTACCGCGAATTTGTTGAATTGTAGTTTATAAACACTAAATATGTGTTCCCTTTTGCACTAGAAATAAATTTATATTTTTGACATTAAAACGACCCCTCCCACACACACAAGAGACATATTAGGTTTCAGCAATATGATATGCCAGAAGAGATAGGTGCAGTTTATAAAGTCATAAAATCTTCTCCCGCTAGAACGATCGGACTCATAATTCTAGGTATTTCGTACATTTCAAATTAAACCCCCCCCCCCTTATCCCAAAGGATATTCCGGGTCCAGCCGTAGCAGTGACACCCATATGAGTACTTTTAGGGAGGGGGGGCGAAGAAAAATATTTACCACCTTCAAGGCTGTCAGACATTTTAGTAAATGCACATGATACTGAAATACAACAAAAATAATTGAACCAATCAATCATTAATATCTTACTATTTTTAAAAATGCTTTAAAAAAGGTTTCGTCTATTTTAGTGTTTCAAATTTCTCAAAAATTTGGCTATACCAACGGCCGGGGGTGGTGCTGGAGTCCCCCTCCCCCTCCCCCTTATAGGCGCCCTTGGGCGGTAGGTAATAATAATTTGAAAACCCAGAAAATTTTAAAGGCATGGAAATTGTCGTTTACATGCAATATTTTTGAGTATACAAGCCCCTCCCTCCTGAGACATCACGTGACTTATTCAGAGTCGCTGAAATATTCGGAATTAACGTTTATTGTAATAGAATACGTGCAGCAGTTAAGAAATCGAAAACTCTTCACGAGTCAAATGACCGAGTGCACCAGGTTTCAAATTCGTGTTTTAGTAATTGTCGAAATTTTAAGGTCGGCCCGGGCCTTGGGCAGGACCGGGCTTTCCCAATTAAGGCCCATGCAGACCTCTAATGTCAATAGAGTCTTTGACCATAGTTTTCCTATATGTAGTGAACGGGGCCACCAGTTTCCTTTCATTCCTTAGTGTGGCGGTACTCGAAGCCGCAAACTTCTGCTCCTGTGCCACCCCGGTGGCGCAGTGGTGTAAGGCGCTGGCCTCTGATCATTCTTCCGTAAGGGGTCCGGGTTCGAATTCCGGTGAGGCATGGATGTTGTGTTTGTCTTACGGCGCTGGCTCTCTCGCTTCCCTAGAACCAGTGGCACTAAATTAGGGACGGGTGACTGTTTATAGCCCGCTGAGTTGCTCACGGTGGTCGTTAAACTTCCAATCAAAAAAAATATATCATCACCTCTGTAGTACGTCATAATTTGTTCGTGAAAAGATGGGTTGCGCAAAAATATCTAAATAGTGTCACTGCAAGTACCAAATGGCGAATTTGTAACAATTCTGAGTTTTCGATTCTAATGCGTTGCATTATTTACCACTGAATTCATTTAACTAGAGAGGATAGGTAGTCTTAAATCAGATAGGTAGTCTTAAACCAGGCAGGGGGGGCGAAGGACAAACATGTCATCCATCCTTCCCTGAGTAATTTGCAGTCGTGAATCCCTAATTTAAGGCCACTGAATCCAGGGAAGGGAAAGAGCCGGTACCGTGGGACAAACACAGCATCCTTTCTTCACCGGGATTCAAACCCGGACCCATCTTGGACGAATATATGGAAAACTGAGTTTCGTACTGCTCGGTCACCGGGGAAACTGAAGGGAGATTTTAAATACCTTGTAATTTTGAAACTACATGCTCTTCAAATTTTAAACCCACTGCATTCGGTTTGAGGCCGCCCAGGTCTTCTCGAGTGGCACGAAGCGTTGGCTTATAATCTTTCGTCCGGGGTCGTATTTAGGGAGCGGCAGGAATTGTATGTTTGCCATACGGAACTGACTATCTCCCTTTCCTGAATCCCGGCGCCCTAAATTAGCGATGGGCAACCACATGTAACCGATTGTGTTGCTCACGGTTGTAGTTAAAGACCGAGACAAAAGGAAAATACGTTTAGAAATAAAAAAAAAATTAAATGAGCAACTCGATGGGCTATAAGCAGTCGTCCGCTCCTAATTTAGGGCCACTAGTTTCAGGGCAGGCAGAGAGCCAGTGCCATAAGACAAACACATCATTCATGCCTCACCGGGATTCAAACCCGCACCCAACTCGGAAGAATGATCAGAAACCAGCCCTTAAGACCACTGCACCACCCGGGCGGCAAACGGACTCTTCGAGGTGCAGCCTCTGTCTGTTTGGTTTGAATAATATGCGTTTCAAAATTAAGTTTTCAAAATGACACTAAAGTACTTAACGCCGTTCTTGAAAGCAGTTGCTGGTTTTTTGACAGTTTGGCAGTTTGAAAGGCCAAAGTTCTTGATTTATGAAGTACTTTTAGTTTTCGTCTGATATATGCAGTTCCGTGAATTGACAGCCGCAAGATTTTGGGGCAAAAATCACATGCCCATAACATCATTAGTGGGTTTTATGGAATTCATGATATTTGGAAGTTGGAGAATATTAGGTGCTCTTCATAATTCCTGCCTGGATATTTTCAAAAGCGATGAAGTAAATGTTCGATGAAGTAAAAAAATTAGCTTCCTACTCCACCCCAAAATCTACTGCCATTCGCGAAACTTTGGAGATCGTAACCAGCAGCGTGTCGTGCAATGACAGCGTCTCACTGGAGTTGCCGCGGGTTTGGAACCAGTTCTTCAAATAGTGATTGCCTCTTGGTTTTCCTTCCATGATTCCGCGTTCTAAAACGAGCATAACGCCTCGTGTCTTTGAATACCTGATTACGTTCGCATCCACTCGTTATTGTTAAGTCAAATCACCACGCTCGAATTGTTGAACCGTTCTATTATTCAGTTTGCAGTTAGCTGTCTACCTTCCTTGAGAAAGCCATCTAGTTGATGTGCGAAAGCTTGGAAACCTTGATTTCTATTCTACGCCAAGAAATTTCGGATCATTAGTATAGTTTTATTTTTTAACCTATAGTTTCAGTTAAAAGCTAAAAACTAGATTATGAAACCATTTTAACCAGCGAAGTTTCTTGTTCTTATTTATTCTGAAAAGTACACTTACATCATGTTAAACGTTATCAAACGCCTTTAATTTGTCGAGAAAAACAGAGAATCCAGATTTTAAATCCTGTATCCCCGACGAGGTTGTTAAATTGTTTCTTGGACTGTGGGTAGTATTCCAGTACCGGTCTTTAAAAAATACACAAAACATGCAAGTTTCATTGTTCTCAGAATAACATCTTCTCGAGAAAAAATATGAATATGATTCGTAAATGTCGTTGGGACGCTTGTATGAAACATTTTCCCTTTTAAGAGAGCTAAGCCTGAAATTTATAATGAAATAAATGATTTTCTAGTTTCAAAATATTAAAGCAACAATAGCAAAACTTTGATTGCAAGCACAAAGAACTGACAAAAGAGATTTTCAATGTTTTTTGTCTCTTTAATGAATTCAAATAACACAGACGCAAACGTGATGTTTCAGATGCGAAATATAAGATCAACTGTTGAGACTTAAGTGAATATTTAAATCCAACTGACGCCAGCAAGATATTGATTTACACCTCAACAAAAGAGGATCTATGCTTTGAATTTTGCTGTGAATGTGCCTTAAAATATTTTGTTTTTATAATCTCTCCTTAAATGAGTTTTGCTTGAGCAATGAAAATCGGCTTTTGTTTTTTATTTGAGAACGTTGTCCAATTCTTAATGCCTTTAGACGGCACAAAGTGAACCTATTGCATATAGATGTCTTAAAAGGACTATTTAGCTTAATTAAGCAGCATAATTTCAACTTCCACTTTTAGTCCACCAAAAGAAGGATGACTCCAAAGTTGGCTCTTCGTTATTTCAAGTTAGGGAAAATCCGTCTTAAGTAAAATGGAGTGGTTAAGAAAAGTTTATGAATGCACATTTTTATATTTATCGTAACAACTTTATCAACTTTACATGATAATGATGTTTCTATAAATTCTAAATAGTGCCACGTGTTACCGCATATTTGTAGATATCACAGCATAAAGGATTTTAGCTTCCAACAAAACAGAAGTGAGCACCAGAAACAATCAGATTGTGAAAGAAATAGGCAAGAGGTTTACAAGAAAACACCACAAGAAGCAGGAACTAGGAGCAGTACGGTTATTTTGTTGTTGTTTTGTTTGGGGGATTATAGATCATTTTCAGCAATTCGATGGGGTATAACAGTCGCCGGTCCCAAGTTTAGGGCCACTTGTCTTAGAGCAGGTAGATTTTGCCGTTGACAAGTCCAGTGGATGTTGTGCTTTTCTTACAGCAAGTGTCGTAAGAAAAGCACAACATCTATGACTCACCGGAATTCGAACCAGGATCCATCTCAGACGAATTGTCAGAAGCCAGCGGTTGTACGACTGCGCCAACGGGACGGAACAGTGCTGGTATGGTGTCCTAAAATTCGAATAGATGATGTTGTTGGTTGTAAACTAAAAGAAAAGAGCTAAAACATACATGGCGCATCTGGTTGTGAACTGACTGAAAGGAGCAAAAAGAAACATGGCGGAATTGGTTGTGAACTCGCTGACAGGAGCCAGAAGAAAGATGTACCTTTTGGTTGTGAAATCAGTGGAATCAGCAAAAAGAAAAATCGCGCCCCTGGTTGTAAACCGAGTGGAAGGAACCCGATGAAAGATGATGCCTTTGAGTATAAACTCAGTAAAAGTTTCCAGAAGAAAGATCGTGGTCCTTGTTGTGAACTCATTGGAAGGAGACAAACAAGGGATTGCAGGCGTGGTTGTGAACTCAGTGGAAAGATCCAGGAAAAAGATGGCAACCCTAGTTATGAATTCAGTGGAAGGAGCCAGAACAAAGATGGCAGCACTGTATGTGAACTCAATGAAAGGATCCAGAAGAGAGATCACAGCCTTTGTTGTAAACTCACTGGAAGGAGCCAGAAAGATCACGACAGCCGTAGATGTGCACTCAGTGAATGGGGTAGAAGAAAGATCGCAGCCTTTGTTGTAAGCTCAGTGGAATGATACAGAAGAATGATGGCAGGCCTGGTTGTGAACTCAGTGGAAGCATCTAGAAGACAGATGGATGCCCCAGTTGTGAACACAGTGGAAGGCGCCAAAATAATGATGGCCGCTCTGGTTAGTAACTCACTAGAACGATCCAGAAAAAAGGTCTTAATCTTTCTTTTAAACTCAGTGGAAGGATCCAACTGAAAGATGTCATCCCTGGTTGGGAACTCAATGGAAGGATCCAACTGAAAGATCGCAGCCTTTCTTTTAAACTCAGTGGTAGGATCAATCTGAAAGATCGCAGCCTTTCTTTTAAACTCAGTGGTAGGATCAAACTGAAAGATGTCATCCCTGGTTGGGAACTCAATGGAAGGATCCAACTGAAAGATCGCAGCCTTTCTTTTAAACTCAGTGGTAGGATCTAACTGAAAGATGTCATCCCTGGTTGGGAACTCAGTGGAAGGATCCAACTGAAAGATCGCAGCCTTTCTTTTAAACTCAGTGGTAGGATCAAACTGAAAGATGTCATCCCTGGTTGGGAACTTAGTGGAAGGATCCAAACTGAAAGATGTCATCCCTGGTTGTGAACTTAGTGGAAGGATATAACTGAAAGATTTCATCCCTGGTTGGGAACTCAGTGGATCCAACTGAAAGATCACAGCCTTTCTTTTAAACTCAGTGGTAGGATCCAAACTGAAAGATTTCATCCCTGGTTTGGGAACTTACTTGAAGGATCCAACTGAAAGATCACAGCCTTTCTTTTAAACTCAGTGGTAGGATCAAACTGAAAGATGTCATCCCTGGTTGGGAACTTAGTGGAAGGATCCAACTGAAAGATGTCATCCCTGGTTGGGAACTCAGTGGAAGGATCTAACTGAAAGATCACAGCCTTTCTTTTAAACTCAGTGGTAGGATCAATCTGAAAGATCGCAGCCTTTCTTTTAACCTCAGTGGTAGGATCAAACTGAATATGTCATCCCTGGTTGGGAACCCAATGGAAGGATCCAACTGAAAGATCGCAGCCTTTCTTTTAAACTCAGTGGTAGGATCAATCTGAAAGATCGCAGCCTTTCTTTTAAACCCAGTGGTAGGATCAAACTGAAAGATGTCATCCCTGGTTGGGAACTTAGTGGAAGGATATAACTGAAAGATGTCATCCCTGGTTGGGAACTTACTGGAAGGATTCAACTGAAAGATCCCAGCCTTTCTTTTAAACTCAGTGGTAGGATCAAACTGAAAGATGTCATCCCTGGTTGGGAACTCAGTGGAAGGATCCAACTGAAAGATCGCAGCCTTTCTTTTAAACTCAGTGGTAGGATCAAACTGAAAGATGTCATCCCTGGTTGGGAACTCAGTGGAAGGATCCAACTGAAAGATGTCTTCCCTGTTTAGGAACTTAGTGGAAGGATCAAACTGAAAGATGTCATCCCTGGTTGAGAACTCAGTGGATCCAACTGAAAGATAGCAGCCTTTCTTTTAAACTCAGTGGTAAGATCAATCTGAAAGATTGCAGCCTTTCTTTTAACATCAGTGGTAGGATCAAACTGAAGATGTCATCCCTGGTTGGGAACTCAATGGAAGGGTCCAACTGAAAGATAGCAGCCTTTCTTTTAAACTCAGTGGTAGGATCAAACTGAAAGATGTCATCCCTGATTGGGAACTTAGTGGAAGGATCCAACTGAAAGATGTCATCCCTGGTTGAGAACTTAGTGGAAGGATCCAACTGAAAGATGTCATCCCTGGTTGGGAACTCAGTGGATCCAACTGAAAGATCGCAGCCTTTCTTTTAAACTCAGTGGTAGGATCAAACTGAAAGATGTCATCCCTGGTTGGGAACTTAGTGAAAGGATCCAACTGAAAGATGTCATCCCTGGTTGGGAACTCAGTGGATCCAACTGAAAGATAGCAGCCTTTCTTTTAAACTCAGTGGTAGGATCTAACTGAAAGATGCCATCCCTGATTGGAAACTCAGTGGAAGGATCCAACTGAAAGATCACAGCCTTTCTTCTAAACTCAGTGGAAGGATCCAACTGAAAGATCACAGCCTTTCTTCTAAACTCAGTGGTAGGATCCAACTGAAAGATGTCATCCCTGGTCGGGAACTCAGTGGACGGATCCAAAAGAAAGATGTAATCCCTATTTGTGAACTCAGTGGAACCATCCAGAACAATGATCGCATCCTTTGTTGTACACTAAGTGGAAAGAACCAGAAGAAAGATGAAGGTACTGGTTGTGAAATCAGTAGAAGGAGCCGGAAGAAAGATGAAGTTGGGTACTGAGCGTTTGCATGGAAGTCCAAATGGAAGCGAATGTTTCCATCCACAGAACCTATTGTAATGCAGTCCATGATTATTATGTAGAAAACATCTGCATTTAATACACAACCAGCTCGTTTTCCAGAATTAGCGTTTCTGTTACCGAATAAGAGCTCGAGCAACATGCTTGATGAATCGTCTCAAGAACTTTATCATTATCTTTTTCTTTCACACATTCATTTTTTTTTCAGTCGTCGAGCTATCTCAGAGTGAATAGAGTGCATTACATCATTTTTATTCTGCGATCTATTTCTGGACGCATTTGTTAAAATAAGAAAGATGAATCCTGTACGTGTACTGAATGCATATGAAGCATTTCACCTCTACTTCCATATGAGTTCTGTGGTTTCAGAAACTCAGGCACGTGGATGGATAAACAAGAGGAAATGGGCTAGCAACCAGTCTGTCAATAACACTTACAGAAAGGCTGAGAATCGATCCACTAAATCAAGAATGTTCGCAAACATAGGAACTGGAAAGCTGCTTTTAGAAGAACCATATTATTGTACGTTTGCAATTCGTTTAATAGATTTAGCGCCAAAAGTTAATTAGCCCGTATTTTGCTTTGACAGTAAAACACACAAAAGATAAATTGCAGCTGCGTCTGGGACAATACTTTATTACAGCGTCAGGTAGCAAAGTGGAAGAGAGGTTTTACAATTCATCATTATTCTCAATTTCGGTAATTTCAGAATATTTGTTGAAACACTGATGTTTAGGGGGAAGATGAAACTGTTTAGTTTTTATACTTTTATCGGGGACATTTCTTCTTCTTTTGGCTTCAAGCCCGCACGAAGCATTTTATTTGTTTTTTATTCACTTCCTTCTAACATACTGTATTTCTTTCCTCGTTTACCAGGTTTCATTTTTCAGAAGCGCTTTTTTCTCAATAATACCAGTTAGGTGAGTAATTACGTTCAGAATGTCTTGGAAACAAGCACAGAACAAAAATACACTGTATTGATTACTGAGACAAAAACGACGTAACTGGTTTAATTCATCTGTATATAAAACAGTTTTTAACACGAATTTGGTGCCTAGGGCACAGTGGTTTTTTGCATTAAGGTTCTGAGCTTGATTTGAAGGTAAGGCATGAGTATTGTATCCCTTCTCCAGGTCTGGTTTTTATCATTACTTAGAGGCAGTAATCCTAGACTAGAACTCATTACTCAGGGGCATAATATTGACTAGATGGGTGACTTATCTATGTGAACATTAGATGAGAAGGTATGGCTAAAGCATAAATAAAATTGTTGCTTTTTGTCGCCCCGATAGCCAGATGGTCGGAGGGCTTGGGCTAGTCGGCTGATTTGGGCCCGGCTTAGAATCCAGGCTAAAGAATGAACGTTGTGTCTCTCTGATGACGCTGACTGTTCCTTTTCTAGAAGCAGTGGCCTTAATTAGGTTCGGGCAATTGCTTACAATCCTCCGGGATGGATAAACAAGAGGAAATGGGCTAATAACTAGCCCACCCCCGAAAAAAAAAATATGAAATAACGATCCATTTTGAGAAGGGGACATATTTAACAGCTATATTTAACGGCTTGCGAAATTTCGATGCGTATGGCGACAAAACGGTAACGATGACGTCACAAGGAGTGATATCATTTTTACTGCTGCAGTTGTCCAGTGACTTCACTCTTTTACATTTTCTAAACTCTTCCCGTGCGCGTTCTGATTTACGCCTGCTGTATCTGGCTTTTAAGATATAAAATCTCACTCTCTCCTTCAAAGGAAATGATTATCGATAAATAAACATACGGCAAAGAAACTATCTGGTACAACGGTCTTGGTCAGAAGCCCCAAATTCATTAGTATATTTATAGTAGAATTTTATTCAGTGATTCACACTCAGAATTCAAACTGATATCTCCTTTGGATGGAGAAGTTAGGATTAAGTTGTTTCATTTTTTTTATTGTATAGCACAGCAGTTAATCCCAAAGTGAGAGCTAATATTTATACAATGATGTTAATTACAAGTCCTTAACATCAACTCAAATATTCAGAGACACTATTTTCTTGGGAGTCGAAGTAATTAGGAATTTTGATCAGTAATCAGCAGATGTAAGTTACATCTCGTAGGAGGTTATTAAATCTAGTCAGACCTCTTGTTAGAGGCCTGTGACCATAATGAAGGCGACTGGAGAAGCAAAAACAGAAAAACATTGCGACACACACAACACACCTTTCAAATCATTTGTCTGGACACTTAATGAAGTGCACGTGGAACACAAAATTATTCAAATACAGGTCTTTAAACAATGTCAATGGCTGAATTCGCAAAAGGGCTCCACAACCTTGCTTTAGGCTGAAATGTTGGCCTTTCTAGAAGAACAGATCTTACCACTCTCCGAAATGAATTTGCAAAAGGGCTCCACAACTTTGCTTTAGGCTGTAATGTTGGCCTTTCTAGAAGAACAGATCTTACAGTTCTCTGAAATGTCTCATAGTTTATATCCAAGCGGGTTGAAGTCTGGGCTTCATGATGGCCAAATCATCATTAAAAGTGGACTTTGCGTATTATTCTAGAGCCACATTTGGGCGGCTCTGACCCTATGAGCAGGTGCCCTTTCATGTTGAATGTCCCGCTGTTGTTTGTTCACGATGCTTGGTTGTGGGGCTTCACAATTCTCGATTGTCATCCAATTTGGCGTTGATCGTTATCGTTAGGAATAAACCGTGACCGAACACGATTAGTGACAGGCGCCAAGCAACGTGTCATGTTATGAAAATACGAGGCTGTGACGTCAGATGTATGAGCCCACGTCAGACAGCAGAACTTTTAAAAGTTGGTTGTGAGCCTAATGGAGGAAGATAGTCATTAATTTATGAATCCCCGTATGCCGTTACAATGGAATGCTTTTTGTTGTCGAAGTTAAGTTTCATATTAATCCAAATGTAATCATCGTAATCTACAATTATATTAAAAAGACTCCATTTAAAACATACGTGCATATGGTGAGTAATTTTCGAATCTTCTTGTTTACGTTCTATCCAAAGCATAATGCGCTAACCCTCGTTACCGAAGAATGACATTACTAACAATTATGCCCTTTAAAAATGCATCACCGTTGAACCACGGTATGATATTCCAGACGAAACCAGCCCTGACGCCGAGAGAAGAAACTTTTCACAGGTTTCTTCTCTCGGCGTCAGGGCACATTCTCATTGTTGTGGGCATATACACCCAGTGATTCGTTCTGTTAAACTTTTTCTCATCGCCAAAAATCATGAAACGATTGTGACGTGCCATTCAGGATGACGCAAGAGCTAGAGCGGGAAATTTCAGCGATGAACTTTGACGGTGAAGTTCAAATGGGAGAATAATTGGCTCCGAAGCGCGGAGACGTGGGTTCGAACCCCACCACCTGCAAAAAGAGTTTATTTTCGCATTGGCCCTACCGAACAAGTAAAAATGAATCTCCTGATCGTGCGGTTCGAAGATAATGTTAGATTCATCTTCACCACATCGTTTGGAATTTATCATGAATCTTTTTTTTTACAGTGAGATCTTTCAAGCATGGTTTGCGGCTGATTTGGAAACCTACGATTTCGTCCCAGCCCTTTCTTAAGGGGAGATAAGCCAAAGTCGGTGTAGTTCAGTCGGGAGAATAACTGGTTTGGAGTGAGGATACGTGAGTTCAAATCTCACCACCTACAAAAAAGGCTGTATTTTCACACGGTGCTCATCATTTAGGGTACTGACGAAGGAGAATTTTTCACTTTCCAGCAAATTTGTTTTTTATAAACGAAGCATTATCAGAAGACCAACTGTCCGATGGAAAACCTTCTTTATGTCCTAGGTCTTCATTCAACACTTTTAAGTTACTAATTTTTGAGAAGCTGGTGGAACAACATTTTTTTGTTACAGGTACAATTTTTCCGAATTCCAATTTGATCCTCCTTACAACTACTGAAGTTCAAACAGGACGGCTTCAGCCCCATCTCTCGGTGTCATATATTGCGCCTTTACATGTCTCACTTGTTCGATAAGTGAATCTGGGGTTGATACTGTTACGATCTAAATCTCATCATTTTTAGATCGAATGGCCTTGGTTGATCAGGCCGACAAATTTATTGTTTGATTAATTCGTTGGGGCTGATTTGGTTTCAGCTCAAGAGGAAGAAGATGTCCCCAAATATAATATACAGGCAGGGTTTCTCGTCCTGTGTGTTCGGGGACGAAGTAAAAGTAGAGCCGTAAATCAGAGGTGATTTCGGCCGTTGATTATAAAGACTAAACAAACCAGTGGGTTTTTAGGTCGAAGAGTTACGGCCGTCCGAGATCCAGCGCTTATAAATAATTTATGGTAAAAGATGAAATAAAATATCACAAGTATTCTAAATTAGTTGCTTAAATGCAGCTGAAGTATCCTGTGCTCTTGTGTGTGTGTGTGTGTGCTGGAATCCAAAAAACAAAAAAGGTAGTTTCTTATGAGAGACTCTTAACCCTTTAAGCGGCCGATGTACTAAAACAAAAAGTTGCCCAAATTTTCCTGCGCCCTTCAAACAGGAATACTCTCATAGTGACCGGGTTATACCAACGCTACGGCAAAACAATTCCTTTCCCTTTATCATCCCAGGAGTATCGATTACAAATCTGTCGCTGTTTGTAAGTGCTCCTTTACAGTCCCTAGTCCTACAGAATGTAGTGTGATTCTCTTATAGTCTTTTATTTCCTGTTCCTCTGTAATCTTATTCTCTTATAGTCTTTTATTTCCTGCTCCTCTGTAGTCTTATTCCCTTATAGTCTATTATTTCCTGTTCCTCTGTAGTCTTATTCCCTTATAGTCTTTTATTTCCCGTTCCTCTGTAGTCTTATTCCCTTCTAGTCTTTTATTTCCTGTTCCTCCGTAGTCTTATTTCCTTATAGTCTTTTATTTCCTGTTACTCTGTTTTCTTATTACCTTATAGTTTTTTTATTTTCTGTTCCTCACTAGTCTTATTCCCTTCTAGTCTTTTATTTCCTGTTTCTCTGTAATGCTATGCCCTTATAGTCGTTTTATTTCCTGTTCCTCTGTAGTCTTATTCCCTTATAGCCTTTTATTTCCCGTTCCTCTGTGGTCTTATTCCCTTCCAGTCTTTTATTTCCTGTTTCTCTGTAATTTTATCCCCTTATAGTCTTTTATTTCCGGTTCCTCTGTAGTCTTATTCACTTATAGTCTTTTATTTCCTGCTCCTCTGTAGTCTTATTCCCTTGTAGTATTTTATTTCCTGTTCCTCTGTAGTCTTATCCCCCTATAGTCTTTTATTTCCTGATCCTCTGTAGTCTTATTCGATTCTAGTCTTTTATTTCCTGATCCTCTGTAGTGTTATTCTATTCTAGTCTTTTATTTCCTGTTCCTCTGTAATTTTATCCCCTTATAGTCTTTTATTTCCGGTTCCTCTGTAGTCTTATTCACTTATAGTCTTTTATTTCCTGCTCCTCTGTAGTCTTATTCCCTTGTAGTATTTTATTTCCTGTTCCTCTGTAGTCTTATCCCCCTATAGTCTTTTATTTCCTGATCCTCTGTAGTCTTATTCGATTCTAGTCTTTTATTTCCTGTTCCTCTGTAGTCTTATTCACTTATAGTCTTTTATTCCTTGTTCCTCTGTAGTCTTATTCCTTTAAAGTCTTTTATTTCCTGTTCCTCTGTAGTCTTATTCCCTTGTAGTCTTTTATGTCCTGCTATTCTGTAGTCTTATTCCGTTCTACTCTTTCATTTCTTGTTACTCTGTAGTCTTATTCCCTTATATTCTTTTATTTCCAGTTCCTCTGTAGTCTTATTCCCTTATAGTCTTTTATTTCCTGTTCCACTGTAGTCTTATTCCCTTATAGTCTTTTATTTCCTGTTCCTCTGTAGTCTTATCCTTTTACAGTCTTTTATTTCCTGTTCCTCTGTAGTCTTATTCCATTATAGTTTTTTTCCTGTTCCTCTGTAGTCTTATCCCCTTATAGTCTTTTATTTCCTGTTCCTCTGTAGTCTTATTCCCTTATAGTCTGTTTTTTCCTGTTTTTCTGTAATGTTATCCCCTTATAGTCTTTTATTTCCTGTTCCTCTGTAGTCTTATTCCCTTATAACCTTTTATTTCCTGTTCCTCTGTAGTCTTATTCCCGTATAGCCTTTTATTTCCTGTTCCTCTGTAGTCTTATTCCCTTATAGTCTTTTATTTCCTGTTCCTCTGTATTCTTATTCCCTTGTAGTTTTTTATTTTCTGTTCCTAACTGTAGTATTATTCCTTTATAGTCTTTTATTTCTTGTTTCTCTGTAATCGTATCACCTTATAGTCTTTTATTTCCTGTTCCTCTGTAGTCTTATTCCTTTATAGTCTTATATTTCCTGTTCCTCTGTAGTCTTATTCCCTTATAGTTTTTTATTTTCCTGTTCCTCTGTAGTCTTATTCCCTTATAGTCTTTTATTTCTTGTTTCTCTGTAATCGTATCACCTTATAGTCTTTTATTTCCTGTTCCTCTGTAGTCTTATTATCTTATAGTCTTTTATTTCCTGTTCCTCTGTAGTCTTATTCCCTTCTAGTCTTTTATTTCCTGTTTCTGACTAGTCATTTTATTCCCTGATAGTCTTTTATTTCCTGTTCTTCTGTAGTCTTATTCCCTTATAGTCTTTTATTTCCTGTTCCTCTGTAGTCTTATTATCTTATGGTCTTTTATTTCCTGCTCCTCTGTAGTCTTATTCCCTTGTAGTCTTTTATTTCCTGTTTCTCTGTAGTCTTATTATCTGATAGTCTTTTATTTCCTGCTCATCTGTAGTCTTATTCCCTTGTAGTCTTTTATTTCCTGTTCCTCTGTAGTCTTATTATCTTATGGTCTTTTATTTCCTGCTCCTCTGTAGTCTTATTCCCTTGTAGTTTTTTTATTTTCTGTTCCTGGGTAGTCTTATTCCCATATAGTCTTTTATTTCTTGTTTCTCTGTAATTGTATCCCCTTATAGTCTTTTATTTCCTGTTCCTCTGTATTCCTATTCCCGTATAGCCTTTTATTTCCTGTTCCTCTGTAGTCTGATTCCCTTATAGTCTTTTATTCCCTGTTCCTCTGTAATCTTATTCCCTTATAGTCCTTTATTTCCTGTTCCTGTGTAGTCTTATTCCCTTATAGTCTTTTATTTCCTGTTCCTCTGTAGTCTTATTCTCTTATAGTCTTTTATTTCCTGTTTCTCTGTAGTCTGATTCCCTTATAGTCTTTTAATCCCTGTTCCATCACCGAATAAATGATTTGTAAGTAGCAGTCCACCGGACACGGACATCATGCCACAGGGTTGGAAAAAGTTACTCAAACATGTTTTCTGTTGTTTCTTAGGTTTGTATTCCTTTTTAGAGCATCCTTAGAAGAAAAGATAATCAGACAGGGAGGATTAATAACAATCATACATTCGAATGACCACTTTGAATGACAAACCTAAGGTAGTGGTTTCTGATGCACAGGCTCGCTCGTTTCTGTCGCGTTCGGCCTACTTCTTAGACAACGAATATATTCGATCTAGCTCATTTCGGCCTATTTTGTTAACAATGAGTTAACTCGTTTCAGACGGTTAAAGGGATAAAGAATATCGTCTGTCACTGCATCCTGAGGCCCAATAAACGTAGATCGAGGGATTCTGTTCTCTCAGTAACTTATAATACGGAGTCTTTAAGATAAACCGTGATGTGAACAGTAATGACCACTGAAAAGTCCCGTGAAAGTTATTCAGAACCATGAATGTAAGGAAACTTCATTAAAAGATGGAGAGAGCAGGTGATCGCATAGCGTCTACCAGCTTAGGTCGTTCACAGTTGACAGGCAGTGCATTATCTGTTTCTTTTGTGTGCGTATGCGTGCGTGTTTTATCGCTTGTTTTCCTGCGAGGAATTATTTCGAATCACGAGAGAAACTGCTATAACGAAGTAAATTTCTCCGTCATTTTTGTCCACGCCAGGCATCGAACCCAGGTCCCCTCATTCCGGAATACGTCGCTCTCCCAACTGAGCTACGCGGACGTATGCTCTTGCTGCTATCTGCCTTTATCTCATGTGCGTCCTGCGGTGCAGGCACGTCACAACGTGTTGTGTTGCGTTTCGGCAACAAACAGTTGAATTTAGCTGGCGGGGAACGCCATTGGACTAGTATATTATTGGAAGCCGTAGTGTTAGTTTCAGCTACCTATAAAATGCCTAAAACCCGCCATCATTCATTTTCAGAATAAATTATGTAAACATTTTTGTCATTAATTAAATTGGTTTGAGTGCCCTGCCAAAAATTTAGCCTCAAGTTATTTGGATGCTAGTGAATGCTTATTCAGGTTAGGTGTACGCCCACCGATTGAAGTCTTCAGCGGGCGAAGAAACTTCACAAGTTCTGATTTATATAAATTCATTTGTTGTTTGTTGCTCTCAGGAGTGTTCAGCTTGACAAGCCTTGCTGCCATAAATTTAATAGGAAAATCCTCCTAGAGCCTGGACACAAAACTAAATGGTTTTAGTACCCGTGCTTGCTGTATGTCTCCGCATGTGAAATGCAATAACTTTAACACCATCTCCTATCACGGACTACTCCATCTTACTCTATACTCAAAAGCTGATTTTTTTTTATTGGATTTTAACGACCACCGTGAGCAACTCAAATGGGCTATAAGCAGTCGCTCGTCCCTAATTTAGGGTCACTGGTTCCAGGGAAGGGAGAGAGCCAGTGCCGTAAGACAAACACAACATCCATGCCTGACCCGGATTCGAACCCGGACCCCTTACGGACGAATGGTCAGAGGCCAACGCCTTAGACCACTGCGCCACCGGGGCGGCAAAGAAAAAAAAAAAAAAGCTGATTTCTGGTATTGTCTAACGTCACACAAACTTACACATTGTCCCACGTGTTGCCATTCTATAAAATATTTAAGTTCTCAGCAGAATTTATGCATAGATGGCAGCTGCATTAAACATACGTTGATCAAGTAATATTAAAACAAATAATTATTTTTTAAATGTGATTTATTAATCAAAAGTTTTTTGTGAACGTTCATTCGTCAATTTTTATTTTGTGTCATGGTTTTGCATACGTCGTTTTTTTTTTTTCGTATAATTCGCAGACCAAAAAATTCGGATACAAAATTGCCGTATAATCCGCACCTGCGATGTTGATCTCGAGCAGCGATTTCCTATAGAAAAAGTCACGAGATGACAGCAATGGGAAGAAGTTGATTCAAAAGCGCTCTTCTTATGAAAAAATAACTGTCAGTTGCTTTTTTGTTTCTTTCGGCGAATAAAGAGCAAAACAGTGCGAGCTTTTTCAGCATTACCACAATTCTGTAGTTAGATTTCATACTAAGACCTACGACACCCACGAACATTTGTGACGCCGCTTTTCCCATACGTGATCACCCGCGTGAGCAAATAATGCCATCTTTATTGTTAAATCGGTTTTTTATTTTTCATAATATACTGGTAAGTATAAAAAAGTCCTTTTCAACTGTTCGCTGATTTATCTCTTCTTGTAGCATTACGTTTTTCTGTTGTTAACGCATTATTCATAATTTTTCAAATATTTGACCTCTCCTCACAATTACTACGCAGATCTTTTTAAAAATCAAAGTGCCGCAAGACATCTTTGCCTTCTTTAAATAGTGTAGTTACACTGGTAATCCGAATTTCTCGGCGTAGAATAGATAACAGAGTTACCAAGCTTTTAAAGACGTCGCTCCTTCTACGTTTTAGCAACACACAGCAACCAAAAAATTGTTATTCGGTCACCGCCAGGGAATTGAATCTCGGATCTCTCGATATCTACCCGAGCGCGTTAGTCTTACACCACGGTGGCCAACAATCCATGGCGCTATGTGTGTTTTTCAGTCAGCTTCTGACATCATAAATCCGTAAGATGATCTCAGCTACTGAGACGTCTCCATATTATGGGCATTATTAATTATAGCAGTTAAATCTAAAGGCCGAGATCCAAAGTGAAAATCCTCCAGATACGTGGCGTCAGTAAATAAACAAAGACTCTTTCCACGTTTTAGCAACACATAGCAACCGAATAACAATTTTTCGGTTGCTGTGTGTTGCAAAAACGTGGAAAAAGCGAAGTCTTTGTTTATTTACTGACGCCACGTATTTGGAGGATTTCGAGCTTTCGCACATCAACCAGATGGCTTTCTCAAGGAAGGTTGACAGCAAACTGGATAAAAGTAGTATCAATTCTACGTAGTAATTATTCATTCAAAGAGACGAGACTTGGGTTCGTTTAGCACGCGGAATCTTGGAAGTAAAACAAAAGACATTCACTATTTGAAGAACTGGTTCCAAATTCGTGGCAACTCTAGCAAGACGCTACGCCATTGCAGGACTCACTGCTGGTAGTGATCTCTAAAGTTTCCCGAGTGGCAATGGATTTAGGGTGGAGTAGGAAACTAATTTTTTTGAGTCATCCCACAAAGGAGCAGAGGACTTAAACTTGATTTCACTGGATTGGGCCCTGTTTACTTTGCCGTTCTTTGCGTTCATTTTATGCTCGTTGATTCTAATTCTACACGGACGTTTGGTGATTCCAATGTAGTATCCCTTGGAGCTGTCGGAATATTGTAAAGGGATGACATTAACCTGCTTCATTGGAAAGTGGTTCATATGTCGTATTTTTTTGACAAAAAGAAATACGAATTTCTCGGTATTATTTCTTGGTAAAAATACAATTTTCACACTATTTCTCTTAGCATGGCATATAAAGATGTAAGAGATCTTATGACCTTATGCCGACACCGAGGTTCATCTTTTTGAGTGCGTTCTGGAGTTGATAGCAAACATTTAGTATGTAGGAATTGAGCCCAAGTAACGTAGCTGAAGCATAGAAAGATTACCATCACTGGTTCTGGGTTTTCCGATATACACTATCTAACAACAAGTAATTGGACACCTGTGATAGCAAAGGAAAACGAAGTTTATTCACCTTCAATAGTTGGTGGAGCCTCCACGAGCGGCAATTACAGCTGCGACCCTCCGGGGCATACTCTCAACTAGGCGTTGTACGACGGTTAGCGGTATTTTCTTCCACTCGGCTTGGAGAAGACAGGTTAGTTCCTTCACCGATTTCGGACGGTGGGGGCACCACTTAAGTCGACGCACCAACTCGTCCAAGAGGTGTTCGATAGGGTTAAGGTCTGGGCTCTGCGCAGGTCAGTCCATTCGATTAACCCCATTGTCACCATACCAAGCCATGGTGGACTTCGTAACATGAGAGGTGGCATTGTCATCCTGAAAGTAACATGGGTTCACCCCGTAAAACTACCACAACGTAGGAAACGCATGGTCATCCAAAATGGTGCAGTAGGTCTCGGCGTTGAGACTACAAGGGATTGGGACCAAGGGTCCCGTGTCATACCAGGAGAAACACCCCCATAGGATAATTCCACCGCCGCCGAACTTCACAGTTGGCACAATACATTCCGGCAGGAGGCGTTCTGCAGGAAGACGCCAAACCCAGACCCTGCCATCCGAACGGTAGAGGGTGAACCTTGATTCGACGCTCCAGAGAACCTGTTTCGACTGTTCAACGGCCCACTGTCGACGTTCTTTGCACCACGTTAGCCGAGCCGCGCTATTGGACTTGGTTATCAAAGGCTTGTGGGCGGCAGCACGTCCATGATAACCGAGCAGATGAGCCTCCTTACGGGTAGTATTCATCGAAAGAACACTCTCGGATGCCTTTTGAAACTCCTCGCGGATGTGGCCCATCGATTTGGTGCGGTTCTTCCGAATTTCTCTGGCCAGCACCCGTCGGTCTCTAACTCGCAGTTTTGTAGGTCTGCCGGGTCGGGCCACATTCCGACAGTCACCTCTCATCTTCCACTTGCCAATCACGTAGGCCACTGTCGATTTTGGGTACTTCAACTCGTTGGATATGTCACGTATGGATCGGCCATTTCTGTGATACCCGACGATTACACCTTTCTCGAAATCAGAGAGCTCCGAACTGCGTGGCATCTTGCATGCGACTGGTTGCGTTGTCGTTTCCCACACGATATTTAACGGCGGCGGCCGTGACGTGTATCAGGACCGCAGATATCGTCGATTGCAGGGGTGCTCAATTACTTGTTGGTAGATAGTGTAGCTATGTACCATGTACGGGGTGTATCCTGCCTCGGTGGCCAATTGAATAACGCATTTTGTCTAGAAGAAAAATCGGTGGAGACAGCGAAGCCTTTTCTGATTCGAGAACGGAAGAAAGCTGTCATGTAATTAGCGGAGAAGAATGAGATACGGAGCATCAGATTGAGGACGGATGTGTTTTTATAATAGACTTGTGTACGAAGGCGATTTTCAGGCGATATCCTCAGTTAAAAACCCAGAATAAGTAATATAATAATAAATCTCCTTCGCAAATTTCGAATTTTAACAGAAATACTTCGAGTTTACTAGAGATTTATCAATGATCCTTTTATTTTGAGCGCCAGTGTGTATTTGAGGTGATTCCGCTAAGTGAAACATGTGACTTTGTACTATTATTCATATACAGTGCATCTTTTATTATTATTATCCGTATACATTTAGGATTATACAAACAGTGCCTCGAGAAAATCCGCTACTTGGGAAATTAAGTTCCACTTGATTTCCATATTTCTAATTAAGAACTGTTGATCAGAA
Source organism: Macrothele yani (assembly GCA_039090855.1). Classification (NCBI taxonomy): domain Eukaryota; kingdom Metazoa; phylum Arthropoda; class Arachnida; order Araneae; family Macrothelidae; genus Macrothele; species Macrothele yani. Next base: position 82,201,522 of record CM077009.1, read on the forward strand.
AGCAATTTGCCATCTACTGCGATAAAGTTCACCTTCTCCATTATCAGTCTTCGTTAAACAGTAAAAAGAAAAATTGGGAAAAGCAAGCTGTGCAGTGCGGTTGATGTATTGTTTTCAGCAATGCAATCACATCCACGTCCTGCTCACTAGTTCTTGTTGCTGTGTTTTTGAGATGTTTCCATTGATTGAAACGTGTAACTGAAACTGCTGCAGACATCTTTAGGTTATTACGCAGATGGATTTAGGATTACCCAAAATCGCGCCTCACTCAAACCTACTCAGTATGTAACATTCGAGTTGATTTCCATATTTAGAAATGAAAATATTCTATTCGTGACCGAGAAGCTATGTGGCGTCTACGATGAAGGATTTCACTTCCTTTATCATCAATTTTTATTCAACAAAAAATTATTTTCTGTTGAAGGCTTTTTTTTTCTTTCAGCAAATGCAATCGCACGAAAGTGACGTTGTCGCAACTGGAAACCAATGCGATGAGTGAAGTGTCAAATTAGTTTCTTGACTTTTACAGTTTTTCTTTCATCAAATTTGATATCCATTTATACACCGAAGAGACAAAACATTATGACCAGTGCGTCTTGATGCAAATCGAAGCAACATCAGGTAAACGATGTTACGCGTGAAGGTCATGAAACGGTAGAAATAACACCAATACTGAAATCCGTTAATCAGTGATAATCCTGTTCTGCAGATTTTCAGACAGTTCGCAAAGGACAAATTCTAATGACCAGAAGTCTGGGTCACAGCATTTCCGGGCAAAGATTGTGGCGTATTCATGGTCAGTATCTTCAAAAAGTGGTTTGAAGAGGGAAAAAAACACGAACTGCCGGGAAAGGATGTGGGCCAATCACTGTTCATCAATGCTAGAGACGAGATTATCCCTTATGGTACGAGCTAACAGATGGAGAATCGTGGCGCATCTCGCCGATAATTTGAATACTGATAGCGGCACTAATTCGTCACGACACACAGAACCCTGCTAAAAATAGCGCTCGCAGCCACAGACCGCTCCAGAAACGCCTACAATGGTCACGCCGAAACTGAACCTTGAATGATTGGGAAAAGGTCGTCTGGTCCGATGAATCTAGTTTCCTGTTGCACTATGTGAACTGTTAGGTACGTGACTTCTCTTATGTGACTTCTCCCAAAGCCTCTTCGTTTCGTCTGCAATTTGAATTTTATTTTTTTTTCTCATTTACAAAAGCTGATCGAAAAACGATGAACTTCAGCAACGCATCAGGGATTTGTAAATCGGTGTCTCCCAACGTCGTTACACTCTCTTGACTGCAGGTATTGTTTGGCACAGTAGTTTGAGTAAAAACGGCAACGTGCAAGAGAACAAATTCAAGTGAAAATGGCGGCCCGCCTGCAAACATGCTCTTACTCGGACGTACGCTCTGTAATTAGTGTGAAAGATGTGAGAACACTCTTCTAACTAGAGGACGTTGTTTGGCAAAGGAATTGGACCAAAAAGGCAACGTACTAGAGAACAGATTTGAGTGCAATTGACGACCCACCTGGAAAATGGTCTCACTCGGAGGAACTCTGCGCGATGATTAGGTTGAGTGATGAGATCTCTTGACTAAAGGGCGTTGTTTCGAGCAGGAGTTTGAGCAAAAAGGCACAATGCTGGAGAACCGATTGAAGTGAATACGACGACCCGCTGGAAATCATGGTCTCACCCGATGGGGCGCGCGTTGATTAAGTTGCATGATGTGGCGACACTTTCTTGACTAGAGAGCTATGTTCGGCACTGTTATTTGAATAAAAAGGCAACGTGATGGAGAACAGATTCAATCCAAAATGATGATTTGTCAGAAAACGTGGGCTCAGTCGGAGGTACGCGCGGTGCTTAGGTTGAATTATATGACTACACTCTACTGACAAGAAGGCGCTGTTTCGCACAGGAAATTGAATAAAAAGGCAACCTACTAGAGAACAGATTCAAGTGAAAATGACGACTTGCCTGGAAACGTGGGCTCAGTCGCAAATATGCACAGTGGTTAGACTTACCAGTGTGCCGCACAGTTGTAAAATAATAATTTACATTTGCATCAATCTGACGCAATGTCACCTGTCAGTCTTCTTGCACCATGCCTCCACACACGACACGTCGATGTATGTTGTTGATGTGGAAGATCTCCTACCGCGTTTCTCATCCGTCAACGCATTGCGGGAATGTGCGAATTCTGAACACCATTTTGACATTCTCCAAACGGTTAAGACTTTGGGACGTGTACATACACTGAGTCTCTATTTTATTATGACCACCCCCTCAGTACTTCGTTGGGCCACCTTTTGCCTTTAATACTGCTTTGATTCTTCGTGGCATGGACACCACGAGATGTTGATAGGTGGTTTGTTTGATCTGAGACCATGCTTGATGAATAGCACTTTTCAGGAGTGTGATATTGTTGGGTAGTGGATCACCTGTCTGATGGCTCGCTCAACTTCATCCCACAAATTCTCAATGGGGTTGAGATCTGTAGATTGGGGGCTACCTAAGCAAAGTAAACTCACCGGCATGTTTCTGAAACCAATCCTGTACAATACGAGCACTATGGCAAGATGCATTATCTTGTTGAAAGTAGCCATCGCCATTGGGATAAACCATCCACATGACAGGATGCACTTGGTCCGCAACGATGTTTAGATATGATGTGCCAGTCAGACGTTGATCAACACGAATTAAAGGGCCCAAAGCATGCCAGGAAAACATTCCCCAAACCATAACGTTGCCGCCACCAGCTTGAAGGGTTGTAGCAATGCATTTGGAGTCCATGTTTTCGTGCTGTTTCCACCAAATCCTCACTCGGCTATCGGCATGGTGCAACTGAAAACGGGATTCATCGGACAACATAATTTGTTTCCAATTATCGACTGTCCAATCCTTGTGCTCCTGTGCGAACTTGAGACGTTTTCTCTTGTTAACTGCAGACAGCAAAGGTGTTCGAACAGGCCTTCGGCTGCCATATCCCATCCGATGCAGTGTACGGCAAACAGTGCGTGCAGAGATCATTTGAGGGGATCCTTGATTAAGATGGTCTGTAATTTGCTGCACTGTTGCCCTTCTGTTGTCTGTTACCAGTCTGGACACTCTCCGTTCCGCCCGAGCAGTCACTAGTAGATGATGACCACACGTTGCACGTAGAGATCCAGTTTTTTGGCTGACAGTCCAGTCTTTAAACACTTTAACAACAGCTGCTCTGGAACATTTCACGAATGCGGAGCATGGCTCCACATACCTATGAACACCTTACAGCACCTTATTGAGTCACTCCCAGCCCGTTTAGCTGCTGTCCGCGCTGCATACGACGGATACTCTGGATATTAGCTGGTTTGTTGCAATAATGTGACTCGACCGTGTATATATATATAAAAGAAAGAATTTCAGTAAAATTCGTTCATTTTCAAGAGCGACAACATTGGGGCAAACTCAACAAAAACCATAATTTCATTTTGATGTTTTTACTTTAAACATTAATGATGTTTTAATTGAAAGTTGTTAAAATGAAAAACTATTTACTCCAACACATATTAATTACATATTAACATGCACCATAATGCAATTTAACTGCTTGGTTTTTGTAACACAGTTCCCTTTTTGAGATTTGGAAAGCATTTTCTATGGTATTCAACAAATTGTAACGTAAACTGCTTCTGCACTTCCATACGGCTATTGCACCAGTAAATTTCTGTATCAGGCACACTTCTCTTTGCCTACAAATGCCGTATGGAGGTTGGAAATGCTGAAAAACTTGTTGGTGTTTGAAATCACAAAATAATTTATTATTCTTGAAGTGTCAAATATATTTAAATCCAATTGAATCCTCTAATTTGCCTCTGAAAGCTTCAGTCAGCCTGAAAGAGGCGTGTATCATAGAAAACCAGCCCAACAAGTTCTTCACTGAGATAGCAAAGCTGATTGGATAATACCCTGCTTGCTGTACTGGGAACACCGTCATCCATATCCTTCAAAGCATTTATTTTCTCTGTTAGATAAAGTTCATTCAGAGGAGGAGCATCTGCTGCTGTTAACCAGGTACGAATGCACATAATGAGACCAAACAGGGCAAAAGAGCCTAAACCTCTTTCTTCAGATTTTTTCAACTTCATTTGTGTGCGATACATGAAAATCTTAAATGCATATACACTGCCGGAAAGTGAAAAAAGAACCCCAAGAAGGAATTGGCAGACAGTCATGAAATTTACATATGTTAATGGGGTCGAATTTACGTAGGTGTGATGGTAATTTCGGGACCAACCGGTGAGCGCTTACGCCACAGCACGGCATAATATGCAAATTATCGTCGGTGGTATTTAAGGAGTACGGCGAAGTGAATGTAATAGGTCTTCGGCATACGGACACGTGCGAAGACCCTGAAGAAGCTGCAATGCCTGGACATGGAAGACGTGTACGATTTCAGCAGTTATCGGACTTTGAGCGAGGTCGTCTAGTCGGACTCTGCGAGGCCGGGTGGTCGCATCGTCCTATTGCGGAGCGAATTAGTATCGGTGGTGGTACGATGGTGGCGTAGATTGTCCAAGGAACATTCCCGCACGAGATCACGTGGATCCGGGAGTCACAGACGGACTGATGAGCGGACAGATCGACGCATAAGAAGAGCGGCGTTGTCAAGCAGAACATCCACTGCGACGTAAATCCGAGCTGCCGTTGCACCTGAGGTGACTGTGCGAACAATCCGCAACCGTCTACTGGATGCAGGACTACGTGCACGTGTGCCTCTGGCATATGTACCTCCGACTCCAACTCATTGTCAGGAACGGCTGCAGTGGTGTCACCAACGTCTGCACTGGAGAATGCAATGGCGATCTGTCGTGTTCGGCGATGAAAGCAGATTCTGCTTGGGAGCCTCCGATGGCCGTATGCGTGTTCGTAGACGCACTGGGGAGCGTCTCCACCCTTCTTGCATCCGCCAGCGACACACAGGGTCTACACCTGGTCTCCTGGTGTGGGGAGCGATCCGCTCTCACTCCCGTACACAACTACTGTTTGTACTGGGTACGTTAAACAGCACCTCCTACATGAACAATATCATTCAGCCCGTTGTTGTGCCATTTGTAAGGTCGGTCCATCGTGGTGGTTTCCAGCCAGATAACGCACGCCCACACACGACACGTGCTACGCAACATGTACTTCAGGGTGTGAGACAACTTCCATGGCCTGCACGTTCACCGAATTTGTTCCCCATTGAGCACGTGTGGAATATTATGGGACAACGACTTATCCGGTCTCCACGGCCAGCCACGACTATCCCCGATTTACGCGTCCAGGTTGAGGATGCTTGGAACTCAATACCCCAAACTTACATCCAACATCTGTACGACAGACTCCATGCCAGAATTGCACAGTGTGACGCAGTTCATGGCGGTTTAGCCTCGTACTAACCATGTTACATGGAAATGTTATTTTTCAGTTTACCAGAAAATACAGCTGTATTTTACCACAATGTTTTGATCACGTTATCCTCTGTATTCCGTTATTATGCTGTATAAATTATCGTTGGTATCAGATGTCTCCTTCTTGGTGTTCTTTTTTCACTTTCCGCTAGTGTATTAAAGGGGCCATCCATAGAGCGCTGTGAAGAGCACTAGGCTGCAAAATTCGTTCGCTTCTTGGTGGAGCCTCTCCTTGAACTATAACCGTGAGCTCTAGGAATTTTCTATAGTCATCTCGTGGATGTTCATTCTGTAGTTGATTTAAGCAAACATCTATAATCTCTTTATCGTAGTGAGCGATTTTAAACTTTAATTTCTCATCAGTATTAGGTATTTTGTAATCCTGAATGTTAAGAGATTTGAACTGCTCCTAGAATTGCTTGAAAATGAAGATATTCGGTCAGGGAGATTTCGATGTCATACATTCTGAAAAGCCTTTCTCCACATTTCTTTCAAAAATATGATGTCGGCATGCAAAATGGAGCCAATCACGAACCAAGATTCTACTTCAAAAGAATACAAGCACGTCTCAAATTGCATGTGTTACTAGCAGTTATGTGAAAAGACATCCCTATCACATTATCGGCAATATTCCAGTCTTGCAGACATTTATGAACAGCATTGGATTGGTTATTCTTAGTAAATGATATGAGCTTTGATACTGCGAGCAGCTTAGTTACGCCAAATCCTGACACTAAACTTGATAAGCGATTGGTTTTTTCCTTTCCGGACAAGTCGCAAACTAGCTTACTATTTCAGTGTACAACCAAAGAAAGGCACATTAAGACAACATTAACGTTTAATTTCTTCAGCAATATGTTGTCTCCTTTTCCTTCCTTGTCTACGAATAGATAAACAGTTTACTGCTAGTTCTTCAACATTTTGTCCAACAGATGTGACGAAAGCACTGAAGATGTACGTAGCATTACGGTCAGATGTTTTCGTTCTGTCAATAGTAACAGCTGTGTATTCATCGATAAGAGGTCTTGGGCGTAATTTTATTTGTTGATTGGAAATAGGAGCTTGAACAACTGCTTCATAAACGTTTTCGAACGACATTTCATCAGAAGACGCACTAATACCTTCAAGCGTGGAAATCTAAAAAGTTTATGCTCTTAGCTCGTCAGAAGATATTTTCAAACGTTTTATGGGTAGTTCTTGCCTCTCTTGTTTTCGCGTTTCTATCCATGTAGGCCAATTCTACCAAGCTTTCTCTGTTACCCCGATTATCTTTGTGCTTTTAGAATTTATTTATCTTCATCTACGTTCGTGATATCAAGTGCATTACCATGTGCTATATCAAATAAATCTATATTTCTTGAAGTAAAATTTACTTCATTTTGTGCATGAATATCTATCTTCCGCTTTGAATTCTTTCTTAATCCTTGTCACTGCTTGAAAATCGAGTTAGGTTTAACTTTAATATTGTACTATTTTTCTTGTAGGTATGCGTCCTTTTCCCCAGAATGATAAGATCTCGTGAACAGCTTCTTTGTGGCTATAACTAAATGTCCTTTTTTCATGTAAAAGGAGGTGAAGGAAACGACGCACGACTTCTCCATTCGTAACTTTGTGCCACGTAGAGTTGTTTTCATTGGTTGACCACCGAGATACGATCCTTGTGTTTTTCAAGTTGATGCTTCCATTGCAAGCCTGGAAAGAAAGTACGGTATAACGAAAACTATAATACAATAACGTTTTTCTAATTCAAATAACCAAATAATTTACACTGCTGGCCACACAAAATGCAACACCAAGAAGGAAGCATCCGATTGGCCTGAAATTCACAGCATGCGTCGCTCGCGTGTGGTCATGCAAACGATTAGCATTGCAGGGCATATGCAAATCATGTGCGCCCGGCACGCCACCGAGAAGAACTATAAAAAAGGTGCACAGAAGGCGGGGTGTAAGTAGTGGAAGTGTGTTGTGCTGCCGGACCTGTGCGTGGGAAGTTTCCTGCTGCCTCGTCGCAGAATACGGCAGTCATTCCAGCACGTTTCTGAGTTCGACAGAAGATAAATGGTGGCTTATCGCGACAACGGTTTATCGTACCGAGACATCGGCGCCCGCGTGGGACGACATCCAGCCACAGTGAGGCGAGTATGGATTCGGTGGGTGCAGGAGGGACGGACGGACCGACGTGAGGGATTACCGCAGCCGCGGCACGCCACCGAACGAGAGGACCGGCATTTTGTGCGGCGGGCATTCACGGCCCGCACTGCCACATCACGAACGTTAGCGCAGGAATTAGGGTGTGTTGCGCTACAACCTGTATCAGCACGTATCGTTCGACGTCGTCTGCAGGAGCGGGGACTTGTCGAACGGCGCCCATTGCTCCTATTACCATTGACGTTACACCACAGGCGAGTGCGGCGGCAGTGGGCCGTTAAACGCCGCACCCGAACTACGGAATGGAACTGCATTGTCTTCTCCGACGAATCCCGCTTCTGCCTGCAACACTACGATGGTCGGATCCGCGTTTGGCGGCACCGCGCCGAGAGCCTGTATGACGCCTGCATTATGCATCGCCAAACCGGTTCGTCGCCTGGCGTTATGGTTTGGGGCGCAATTGGATATGACACCCGCACCCCTCTGGTACGCATCGCCGGTACACTCAACAGCCACCACTACATCTCCGAGGTTTTTAACCTGTTGTTCTCTCTTACCTGCAGGACCTGCCAGCTGCCACGTTTCAACGTCACAATGCACGCCGGCACGTGGCACGCGTCGTGCAACAATTCTTCGCGACCCACCAGGTGTCACTGCTGCCTTTGCTCTCCTGTTCTCCCGATATGTCGCCCATCGAACACGTCTGGTTGCTGATCGGCAACTGAGTGGCCCGGCAAGCACCACCCGCGGCTACGCCTGATGAACTGTGGCAACGTGTGGAAGTAGCCTGGACCGATATACCCCTAGCCCACATCCAAAGCCTCTTTCGTTCGATGCCGCGGCGTGTAGCAGCCGTTATTGCCAGTCATGGGGGCCACACGAACTATTGATGTCTGCGTGTTCCGCAAGTCGCACGGGCCTGTAAGCTCAATCGTTTCATCTTTGTATCTGTTGTTATGTGTCCAGTAAATCTTGTTTTGCTATTTCGCGTCCTTCTTCGTGTTGCATTTTGGGTGGCCAGCAGTGTATTTAAAGTTATGACGTTAAAATTATTGACAAGGTGGTAATAACAGAAATGCCGCTAAAACTGAGCAGTAGTGCACAAAAACTTTGCCTTTGCCCACATGCTTACAACGAATAATTGAAAGGGTAAGACTTGGCGCTTTCAAAAAATTTATTTCCTGGACCAGCCTATCATATACACTATAATTACAAAAGCCACCGGGCACCGCTTCAAAAGCAAATGAACAGATGCCTTGCGTTTTAAGATGCGTGGTGCAGCTACAAACGGTATAAAAACAAGCCTGCAGCTGACAGCTATCATATCGCACTGTGAGGTTGAGTGGAAAAATTATGGCGAGAGAGAACTGACTTTGAGAAAGGAAAGATTGTTGGGTGTTATATTAGTGGGTTGTCCATAAGACAACCCGAGAGGCGTTTGAACATACCCAAATCAACTGTTTTGGATGTACTGAGTAAGTGGAAGACACGTGGCGTGCCTGAAGCAGCAAAACGTACCGGTAGACCAAAGAAAATCAGCTATCGAAGACGTCAAAACCTCAGGAGAGTCGTTACAGCTAATCGACGGAGTACTGCACAAGACCTCCGTGTACAGGTGAGTAAAAACGCTGGAACCTAGGTATGTACACGTACGATTCGCAGGGAACTTCATTCCATGGGTTACCGTGGTCATGCATCTTCTCATAAACCTTTCATCTCCACTCGAAATACTACTCGTCGTTTAGCATGGTGTAAAGAACATTTATCGTGGACCGTAGATTAATGGAAACGGGCCTTATGGACTGACAAATCCAGGTACACGATTAATGGGAAAGGAATGTGACGAGATACATTTCAGTCACAGAAATGCTGTAACTGCGCGCCTTTCATGCTGGTGGTTACATGTAGGGGAGCATCACTTTCCATCCAAATAACATTCTCCAAAGCATTCCATTGTTGCAGATGCGGAATGATATAGTTTGGTAGCAATACGGCATAACGTACGCATGTTACATTGCATGTCCGTAATCCCCGAGGTGTAACTTCCTTAAAAAACGAAAAAAAAATTAAATAAAAAGGCCCCAAAACAAAGTCGCTGGTCACTCTACGCCATACCGTCATTTTCTGTTCTTGTGCGGGAACGGGTATAACCTCACGTGGGCTGGTATCCGACCAGTGCACACAATTCTTTGAGTTCACTCGCCTTGTTAAGGAACAATTCGCTTCACCTGTCCAAAGAATTCGCAGTGGCCAGCTGTCATCGGCATCGTACTGTATTAGAACTTCAATTGCGAAGTCTAGACGGAGTTCACTGTCTCCGTGTTGTAACATATGGACGCAGTGAAACCGGTATGGGAACATGTGCAGGACTGATAAGAGAATCTTTATCATGGTACTCTTGGGTTTGTTCAGCGTCCGTGCAACACCTCTTGCGCTTGCTCCTGAATCATCATGGATGGCGTGGTGGATTTCAGCTGCAGCTTTCACAGGAGTTGCAAGTTGTCTATATGTGCATCCTGTATCTTCAGACTTACGGATCAAGTCACGGACAGCTTGAGTAGAGCTTATACCCCGACATAAATGATGATTCCTGGGAAAGGTACGTAACGCAGCTGTAGTATTGCAACCATTCAGGTAATAATGTTTCTGGAGTTCAACCCGTAGGTTACTCGAGAGCGGCATCTCGACTGTTTCTGGTTGTCGGCAGCACGAAACAGTCTTTCAAGTAATATTATCTCATTTTTTATACACTATCTACCAACAAGTAATTGGACATGCCTGCAATCGAAGATATCTGCGGTCCTAATACACGTCACGGCCTCCGCCGTTAAATATCGTGTGGGAAACACCAACGCAACCAGTCGCATGCAAGATGCCACGAAGTTTGGAGCTCTCTGATTTCGAGAAAGGTGTAATCGTCGGGTATCACAGAAATGGCCGATCCATACGTGACATATCCAACGAGTTGAAGTACCCAAAATCGACAGTGGCCTACGTGATTGGCAAGTGGAAGATGACAGGTGACTGTCGGAATGTGCCCCGACCCGGAAAAACCACAAAACTGAGAGTTAGAGACAGACGGGTGCTGGCCAGAGAAATTCGTAAGAACCGCACCAAATCGATTAGGCACATCCGCGAGGAGTTTCAACAGGCATCCGGGAGTGTTCTTTCGATGAATACCATCCGTAAGGAAGCCCATCTGCTCGGTTATCATGGACGTGCTGCCGCCCACAAGCCTTTGATCACCAAGTTCAATTGCGCTGCTCGGCTAACGTGGTGTAAAGAACGTCGACAGGGGACCGTTGAACAGTGGAAACAGATTTTCTGGAGAGACGAATCAAGGTTCACCCTCTACCGTTCGGATGGAAGGCTCTGGGTTTGGCGTCTGCCTGGAGAACGCCTCCTGACGGAATGTATTGTGCCAACTGTGAAGTTCGGCGGCGGTGGAATTATGCTATGGGGGTGTTTCTCCTGGTGTGGCACGGGACCCTTGGTCGCAATTCCCGGTAGACTCAACGCCGAGACCTACTGCACCATTTTGGATGACCATGCGCTCCCTACGTTGTGGCAGTTTTACGGGGTGGACCCATATTACTTTCAGGATGACAATGCCACCTGTTATGTTGCGAGGTCCACCACGGCTTGGTATGGTGACAATGATGTTAATCGAATGGACTGGCCAGCGCAGAGCCCAGACCTTAGCCCTATCGAGCACCTCTGGGACGAGTTAGAGCGTCGACTTAAGGGGCGCCCCCGCCGTCCGAAATCGGTGAAGGAACTGACCTGTCTTCTCCAAGCCGAGTGGAAGAAAATACCGCTAGCCGTCGTACAACGCCTAGTTGAGAGTATGCCCCGAAGGGTCGCAGCTGTAATCGCCGCTCGTGGAGGCTCCACCAACTAATGAAGGCGAATAAACTTCAATTTCCTTTGCTATCACAGGTGTCCAATTACTTGTTGGTAGATAGTGTAGCTGCATACTGACATCATCTAATGTGTTCTTCCGACCGCAGTGCCGTTTGTCGCTGTAATACCGTACTTCGTAAGCCGTCCTTCATAGGACGATATCTCGTTTAGTTCTCGATCTACTGATACCATTTCAACGACATTTACCGTTTTTCATGGTGCTTGTAACAGCGACGTTAAAAAAATTAGGGTGTTGCCATTTAAATATTTCGAAATTCGGTAAGGTAACCCTGAGAGCTTTGCATAATTTTTCCTTTGCGCATCGCGAACGCATGCTGCGTAACATCTATATTCTGAATACAGCCACTCTTGGAGTCCAATATACATTACAGCCCTCCTTGGAGCCCGTTCAGTTGGCAAAGTAACTTTTTGGCAACCCTGTATACACATACATATATCAACCATTTGAGATTGCTGCTCGTCAGCAATCGACAGTAATGTTGATAACAATGGAAAAAACAGATCTTTCGGAATTCGATAAAGGGATTATTGTGGGTGTCCGTCCGGCTGGCGGGGCCATTTTGAAAACAGCAGAACTGACTGGTTTCCCAAACGGTGAGATATTCCCTGTTTTTTTATCAGTGGAGAAATAATCCACATGGCTTCTCTAAGGGGAGTAACTATGAGGAACAGTACAACGCCCCCTGTAACTGAAAGCCTAACAACTTCTTTATGATGGCATCATAGGTGGACCACATTTTCGTTTTCCTTGATCGTCTATCGACGAAAATAGGAAGCGCCTAAACAGAAGAAACAGCAGGTGTTTGCATACAGTCGTTTTCATGTTATTTCGCGCCACAAAGCTAACAGAGTTAGCGATTAAAACGTAATTGCCTTGGCTACTGACATTACTCAGCGCCCCTATCGCTGAGGTGTATCACAGATCCAGTCGCTTTTGTCACAACAAATGCTACAGATAACTAATACAATTAAACATCTGCTGCACTGTCTGTTAAGAGTACACCAGAAACTTTATAATATCTACGGATGACAATCACAGGAAGCAAATATGCGGTCCACTTACGATGACGTAATGTGTTGTTAGGCTTTCAGTTACAGAGGGCGTTGATCGGTATTGTCAATCGCATGCCTGTACAGAAACTACTGTTTCTTGCAAAGAACAGGAAAGTTCGTTTACAGTGGTGTCAAGAACATCGTGACTGGACACTAAAAGACTGAAAAAGAAGTGTCGCAATACATTTTGTTTCGTACCAATGGTAAGCACAGGGTTTGGCGAGAGTTCCATTAAGAAATGAACCCAGTTTGCCTTGTAAACACAACTCAAGCTTTTGGAGATTGTGTCATGGTGATTGGTACGTTATATTGATAGGGAACGGGTCCTCTGATATTGGTGGAAGGTCAGGTGTTCTCCAAGGATTATCTGAACATTGGTGCCGATCTACACTGTCGGAAAGTGAAAAAAGAACACCAAGAACGAATTGGCGGACGATCATGAAATTTTCATATGTTAATGGGGTCGTGTTCACGCCGGTGTGATGTTAATTTCGGGACCAACCGGTGAGCGCTTACGCCACAGCACGGCATATTATGCAAATTATCGTCGGTGGTATGTAAGGAGTACGGCGAGGTGAACGTAATCAGTCGTCGGCGTACGGACACGTGCGGAGACCCTGAAGAAGTTGTAATGCCTGCACATGGCAGGCGTGTGCGATTTCAGCAGTTATCGGACTTTGAGCGAGGTCGTCTAGTTGGACTCCGCGAGGCCGGGTGATCGCATCGTCGTATTGTGAAGCGAATTGGAAGGGAAGTATCAGTGGTGGTACGATGGTGGCGTAGATGGTCCGAGGAACATTCCCATAAGAGAAGACGTGGAACCGGGAGTCACAGATCGACTGATGAGCGGACCGATCGACGCATAAGAAGAGTGGCGTTGTCAAGCAGAACATGCACTACGACGCAAATCCGAGCTGCCGTTTCACCTGAGGTGACTGTGCGAACAATCCGCAACCGTCTACTGAATGCAGGATTACGTGCACTTGTGCCTCTGGCATGTGTACCTCTGACTCCAGCCCACCGTCAGGAACGGCTGCAGTGGTGTCGCCAACGTCTGCACTGGGGAACGCAATGGCGATCTGTCGTGTTCAGCGATGAAAGCAGATTCTGCTTGGGAGCTTCATAATGACCGTGTGCGTGTTCGCAGACGCACATAGGAGCGACTTCACCCTTCTTCTATCCGCCAACGACACAAAGGGCCTACACCTGGTCTCCTAGTGTGGTGAGCGATCAGCAATCACTCCCGTACAAAACTAGTGTTTGTACCGGGTACGTTAAACATCACCTCCTACATCAACAACATCATGCAGCCCGTTGTTGTGCCATTTGTAAGGTCGGTCCATCGTGGTGTTTTTCAGCAACATAACGCACGCCCACATACGGCACGTGCAACGCAACATGCACTTCAGGGTGTGAGACCACTTCCATGACCTGCAGGTTCACCGAATTCGTCCCCCATTGAGCACGTGTGGGATTTTATGGGACAACGACTTATCCGGTCTCCACGGCCAGCCACGACCATCCCCGATTTACGCGTCCAGGTTGAGGATGCTTGGAACTCAGCACCCCAAACTTACATCCAACATCAGTACGACAGACTCCATGCCAGAATTGCACAGTGTGACGCAGTTCATGGCGGTTCAACCTCGTACTAACCATGTTACATGGAAATGTTATTTTTCAGTTTACCAGCAAATACAGCTGTATTTTGCTATAATGTTTTGATCACGTTATCCTCTGTATTCCGTTATTAAGCTGTATAAATTTCGTTTGTATAAGACGTTTCCTACTTGGTGTTCTTTTTTCACTTTCCGCCAGTGTAGTTCATCCTGCAATACAGTAGAGCGTCGAAAATCCTAGCTGGCTCCCATCCTCTTTTTTTATTCTAGGTAGTGGAAAGTTTAAGTACAGTCCGTTCATTTTAACTTGGCACTCGATGATAATGGAATAGCTTAATTTTGAGGGTGCAGGCATTTTGGGTGCGACGTGTCGAAGGTGGAGCTGACTTCTGATACTCAAAGACTAAAGGCAAAAACCTTCCCAGTCACTTGTTCCCTGCGGGGCTAAGATTTTAAGACCCATTACCAGGGCAGTACCACCCCTTGTTTCATCCCTCATCCCCATTGTTCACTGCGAGCCGGGAGAAAAGTTATTCCCCCTACAATCAGCATGAAGCACAGGTCCTATTCATGCTAAAGCATTCACTGCATTGGAGACTGCCATGGATTGGTTTGAATAACAAACTGAGTGCTGTTCAACTCAGCTTCTCTTATTGAAAAAAATGAGGGAATTGGAGGCAAAAAAAAGCGAAGTTCGAAAATGGTGCAACAAAAAATTAGTGATTATCTCTCTATTCTAAAAAAAAAAAAAATAAATAAAATAACTGCCGCCGCTGTTTAGAAATTTCGCGACACTCGTGCTTTCCTAGCTCGCAGCGCAAAACGTATGGAACACAAAAATATGAAATTCACATCATTTGTAGCGAATTCTTTGGAAAACACGCTGAAATAAAACGTTTTAAAATTCTGGCGATACTTCAAGAGCTATTGTATTTCAAAGTTGAGGTAAGCAAAAATGTGCTAAGGTGCGTCGCATAAATATAGAGGCAGTCGACTTCGCGCCGTGGACGCAATCCGAATATAAGTAGGAAGCTGAAGTGGTACCTAATTAGACATAACCCTACAACAAACGTTTCGATCATTCGAGATGACCTGATGGTGCGAAAAGAACACCACAAAGTGAAATAGTGTAATTTTAGGTGTCTCATAAATATAAAGACAACTATGTAAAGTAGCCACATGCAAATGATATGTACAAATTAGCATGTTGTACGCACGCGCATGGGCCGTAATTTGGTCCAGCCTACAAAAGACAACGGACCTGCCGTCAGACATTCATTTGCCGAAATGCCACGCAGCAGTCATCTTTCTGGTGAGAAGGTGCAGAAGATTTGGAGACTGAGTGCAAATGGATTGCCCGTAGCGAAAATTTGTAAAGCCATGGGGAGGAGTAGGGCAGTTATTTATAAAACTTTATCGAAACGCGGTGCGTTAACTGCCAGAAAACGGCCTGGAACGCCTCGGATAACAACCAAACGTGATGCTCGTGCCATCATGAGTTTAGTTTGATCCCAAAGGTTATCACTACGTCAAGTTTCTCTGGCTGTTGGTGTCACCGTCTCAAAGGACACAGTTCCTCGACGAATCAAGGAAAGTCGCAACATTGTGCTCCGTAAGATGCGCCGTCTGCCACACCTCACGCGGCGCCACAAGGAAGCTAGATTGTTATGGGCAAGCAGCCACATGCACTGGACTGACGAGTGGATCACAACTATTTTCTCCGATGAGAAAAAAGTTCAACCTGGACGGCCCTGACGGTTGGAACTGCTATTGGCATGATTTACGACGCGATCCACGTGCCCTCTTCAGCAGACAGAAAGGAGGGGGATCTGTGATGGTCTGGGGGAAGGGGGAGCTTTTTGCGTTTAATGGGACAACGGATATCGCTTTTCTGCATGGTAGGCATAACTCCGAAACGTATCAGGACATACTCAGCAGCCGTCGTCTACCGTTTGCCGTAACTCTAGCGGGTGTTGCTTATCTGTTCCAGCAAAACAATGCCTCTATCCATCGGTCTGCATCAACGAAAAGCTGGTTTAACACTCATCATGTGACCGTAATGGATTGATCAGCACTCATTCCAGATCTGAACCCTGTCGAGAACCTCTGGGGTATCCTAGCTCGTGATGTGTATGCGAAAGGACGGCAGTTCTCAAGTGTGGTGGCATTGAAAGAGCAGATTGGACGAAGCTGCTTTGCAGTCCGTCCAGAACACTTACATTACTTGGTGGACAGCATGCCCAATCGGGTTTTCAGTGTTATTCGGAACAACGGCTCCACTATTCGTACCGGAGGTGCTCATAACTAGTAAGTCTTTATATTTTTGAGACAGGGTATTCCTGTATTTTTCTTGTACTTGGCGTTGGATGTTTCTGTCAAACTATTGTGCAGCTGCGTGTCCTATGCTATTTTTGCTATAAATATGAGGTGTACATTTCAGCTCGCTGTTGTTTCTTTTTTATTCAAGAATTTGTTCTGTCTCTATATTTATGCGACGCACTTTATTAGGTCGCGTTCCGGACACATTAACAGCAACAGAACCACAAAACGTTGTAGGCATGTAGTGCCATGACAGAAGTTTTGCACCTCGTCACCCTTTTTTTTGTATTTCGATTTACATTACGAGAAATCAAATTTTTAAATTTCACAAAATTCTCTATTTCGCGATGGAATCCATATAAAAAAGCGGATATATGGCAAATTGTAAATCACAACGCATTGCATTTTTGGCACCATAAACTTACAACTATCATCCCTTTTTTACAAAAAAAAATTAAGAAAAAGTCATTTCCTGATTTTTAAGCAGTTTTTAAAAACTCAAAGGAAAGAAACAAACGGCTTGTCTGTCTTCACGGTAACCACAGAGGAACGTTCTGGTCCCATGACCTGCTGCCATGGTGACGCAGAGAGTTTGTTACGCATATGTTTTGTTGGTAAAGCTATCTCAGTTGTTTAACGGTTTAGCAAAACGGTTTAGGGTTTACGGAAATGCTTTTTGGACCGCTTTTGTTTTCCTTAGTGGTAAATTTAGTAAGTGCTATAAATTCAAACGACAAAAATCTGCCTTTCCAAAAGAAAACGACTGTAAAAAAATCGGAAACTTCGGAATGGCAGAGGAGCAAAGTCCTTCAATAAAAATGGAAGGAAATTGAAAAAAGTTCCGGAAAAATCCAACAGGGAGTTCACCAGGAGCGAAACAGGAACTGTAAACAAGTCGCCATCTTGGTATCGATACAGCGCAAAACGTATTGAACAAGTGGGAGAAAATTTTCATTTCGTTGTGATACACTTGAAGATCGGGCTGCAGGGCCCGAGCGCTACTCTGGAAACCAGCGTAGAGAGCCTAGAGGCGCAGCCCCTGGTTTTCTAAAAAAAACAAAATTGCATGAACGTATTTTTATAATCCAGTGGAAATATATTCTTTAAATGCGTTATGATTGGAAAGTTTTGGAATTTTGTACTTTATGTTTAATAATTTCACAGAAGTAGTAAAAATGGCAAACTTGTTTGATATTGCATAATAACAAAAAAAATAATGGTTGCCTTATTTAATTTCTTTTTGTATGCAGTTGCTTATTTTTGGGACATGTATTTGGATAAAATAATGAAGAAATGTTACCGTATTTGAATTTCTTCACATGTTCGATAATCCGAACTACCAATGGTCCCATTTAGTTCGGATTTTCGACGCTCTTCTGTACTAACTTCTTTTCGAGCAGGTGTTTCATTAACGATAATTAGTTTGCATTATCTGTCCATGGACGATAATGCTACTGTCTCATGGACGATAATGCTACTGTCTAATGGACGATAAATCTATTGTCCATGGACGATAATGCTACTGTCCATGGACGATAATGCTACTGTCAATGGACGATAATGCTACTGTTTCATGGAAGATAATGCTACTGTCCATGGACGAAAATGCTACTGTTTCATGGACAATCATGCTACTGTCCATGGACGATAATGCTACTGTTTCATGGACGATCATGCTAATGTCCATGGACGATAATGCTACTGTCCATGGCGATAATGCTACTGTTTCATGGACGATAATGCTACTGTTTCATGGACGATCATGCTTACTGTCCATGGACGATCATGCTACTGTTTCATGGACGATAATGCTACTGCCCATAGACGATAATGCTACTGTCCATGGACGATAATGCTACTGTTTCATGGAAGATAATGCCACTGTCCTTGGACGATCATGCTACTGTTTCATGGAAGATAATGCTACCGTCCATGGACGATCATGCTACTGTTTCATGGACGATCATGCTACTGTCCATGGACGATAATGATGTTGTTTCATGGAAGATCATGCTACTGTTTCATGGACAATAATGCTACTGTCCATGGACGATAATGCTACTGTTTCATGGACGATAATGCTGCTGTCCATTTACGATAATGCTACGGACCATGGACGATAATGCTGCTGTTTCGTGGACGATTATGCTACTGTTTCATGGACGATTATGCTTACTGTCCATGGACGATAATACTACTGTTTCATGGACGATAATGCTACAGTCCATAGACGATAATGCTACTGTCCTTGGACGCTAATGCTACTGTCCATGGACGATAATGCTACTGTTTCCTTGAAGATAATGCCACTGTCCTTGGACGATCATGCTACTGTTTCATGGAAGATAATTCTACTGTCCATGGAAGATAATGCTACTGTTTCATGGACCATAATGCTACTGTCCATGGACGATTATGCTACTGTTTCATGGAAGATAATGCTATTGTCAATGGACGATAATGCTACTGTCTATGGACGATAATGCTACTGTCCATGGACGATAATGCTACTGTTTCATGGACGATCATGCTCTTGTCCATGGACGATAATGCTACTGTTTCATGGACGATCATGCTACTGTCCATGGACGTTAATACTATTGTTTCATGGACAACAATGCTACTGTCCATGGACGATAATGCTACTGTTTCAGGGACGATAATGTTACTGTCCATGGACGATAATACTACTGTCCATGGACGATCATGCTACTGTTTCATGGACAATAATGCTACTGTCCATGGACGATAATGCTACTGTTTCATGGACGATAATGCTGCTGTCCATGGACGATATTGCTACTGTCCATGGACGATAATGCTACTGTTTCATGGACGATTATGCTTACTGTCCATGGACGATAATACTACTGTCCATGGACGATAATGTTACTGTCAATGGACGATAATGCTACTGTTTCATGGAAGATAATGCCACTGTCCTTGGACGATCATGCTACTGTTTAATGGAAGATAATTCTGCTGTCCGTGGACGATAATGCTACTGTCTCATGGACGATCATGCTACTGTCCAAGAACGAAAATGCTACTGTTTCATGGACCGTAATGCTACTGTCCATGGACGATAATGCTACTGTTTCATGGAAGATAATGATACTGTTCATAGACGATAATGCTACTGTTTCATGGACGATCATGCTACTGTCCATGGACGATAATGCTACTCTTTCATGGACGATCATGCTACTGTCCATGGACGATAATACCACTGTTTCATGGACAATAATGCTACTGTCTATTAACGATAATGCTACTGTTTCATGGACGATAATGTTACAGTCCATGGACGATAATGTTACAGTCCATGGACGATAATGCTACTGTTTCATGGAAGATAATGCCACTGTCCTTGGACGATCATGCTACTGTTTCATGGAAGATAATTCTACTGTCCATGGATGATAATGCTACTGTTTCATGGACGATCATGCTACTCTCCAAGAACGATAATACTACTGTTTCAAGGACGATCATGCTACTGTCCATGGACGATAATGCTACTGTTTCATGGACGATAATGTTACTGTCCATGGACGATAATGCTGCTGTTTCATGGACGATCATGCTACTGTCCATGGACGATAATACTACTGTTTCATGGACAATAATGCTACTGTCCTTGGACGATAATGCTACTGTTTCATGGACGATAATGTTACTGTCCATGGACGATAATGCTACTGTTTCAGGGACGATAATGCTACTGTCCATCGCGCAAGACGTGATCAGTAGTGGTTCATCGAGCATGAGAGCGACTTCCACCATCTTTCCTGGCCACCACAAAGCGCGGATCTGAACTCCATTGAGAACCAATTGTACATGTTATTAAAACAGATTCGGGAGCAAAGTTCTCTTCCGTCGAATCTGAGACCATTTAACTGACTGTTTGGTGAACTCCTGGTATGCTGTAGACGTAGATGCACTCCAATACTTTCTGGTATCCTCCAACACTTTCTGGTACACACTTTCTGGTATCAAACCACATAGTGCCTACAAAAAAGTCAAACCCGGTATTGAATAAGGGTTTTTAATTCAGTGCCCAGTGTGTGTGTAAAAATAGATATCGAATGTCCTGATGGGACTTATTCTATTATTTCCTTACTGCCTGTTTGGAGAAAATGAAATCAATCATTTATTTAAATGTATATTTCTTATTTGTTTAATAAGTAGGAACTGTACACGAAATTATACAGTATGAAAAATATTATAACTGTACTGAAAGTCCGAAATTTTTTGGCGTAGAATACAAATAAACTTTCCAAGCTTTCGCACATCAACTAGATGGCTTTTTCAAGGAAGGTAGACAGCTAACTGCAAACTGGACAATAGAACGTTTCAGCAATTTGAACGCGGTGACTTGAGTAGACAATAAATGAATAGGAGAAAACGTGATATTTCGAAGAAACGAGGCTACGTTGGTTGTGCGCGCTGTTCTACGGTGGAAAACGCAGCATTATTTGAAGAACTGATTCCAAATACGTGGCAACTCGAGAAAGACGATATTGCATGCCTCGCAGCTGGTCAAGATTTCCAATGTTTCGCGAATGGCAGTAGATTTGGGTGTGGAGTATGAAGCTAATTTCTTTACCTCACTCCATACAGGATCGGCGGGCTTGAACTTGACTTCTCTTGATAGGGCAGTGGTTAGTTTTACGTCTCTTGTATCCCTTTTACGTTCGCTGATTCTAATTCCAAAATGTTTCTAACTTCCTTGAAAAAGCCATCTGGCTGATATGCGAAAGCTTGGAAAACTTAGTTGTATTCCACGCCGAGAAATTTCAGATTTTTAGTATAGTTATACTATTTTGAGTTTTATGTGTTTATTTGGTTTGTTTATCTGCCATATTACAGTACAAATCCTTGATAAACCTGAAACAAGTTAGTAAAATCATGCAATGTATTGATTATGATACGCTTTCCAACATGCCAGAAATTATTACTCAAGTTATGTGGATAATGGCTGTGGAATAAATCTCGCTCCTGTATCCTGACCTTGGACCCCATTTCGATGATATTCACCATAACCGGTTCAGTACAATTCAGGAATAGCATACTAAAGGTTTGGCGCAATGGAAGCAGTTTCACGCAAGTTATGAGAATAATGGCTGTGGAATAAATCTTGCTTTTGTGCAATGACCTTTGACCGCATTTCGTTGATATTCAACAGAACCGGTTCACTATACCTCCGGATCAACATGATAACGTGTTGTCGCATCGAAGCATTTTTAGTTAAGTTATGATGCATAAGGGTAGCTGAATGAATCCCACTCCAGTGTCCTAACCTTTAACCCCATTTCGCCCATTTTCAATAGGGTTCGTCCTCAGGTGGTTCCTTACCACATACTAAACTTTCATCGAAACAGAACCATTTTTATGCACGTTATGCCGCATAAGGGCAATGGAATAAATCCTGCTCTTATGTCCTGCCTGACCTTTGACCCTATTTCGCCCATTTTCAATAGGGCTTGTGCCCAGGTGGTTTCCTACCACATACTAAAATTTCATCAAAATCGAACCATTTTTACCCAAGTTATGTTGTATGAAGGCAATGGAATGGATCCAGCTCCTATGTCCTGAACTTAGAACCTACTTCACCCATTTTCAGCAGGATTCGTCCCCAGGTGGTTCCCTACTACATACTAAAATGTTATCGAAATCGAACCATTTTTACGCAAGTTATGACGCATAAGGGCAATGGAATAAATCCTGCTCTTATGTCCTGCCTGACCTTTGACCCCATTTCGCCCATTTTCAATAGGGCTCGTGCCCAGGTGGTTTCTTACCACATACTAAAATTTCATCAAAATCGAACCATTTTTACGCAAGTTATGTTGTATGAAGGCAATGGAATGGATCCAGCTCCTATGTCCTGAACTTGAAACCTACTTCACCCATTTTCAATAGGATTCGTCCCCAGGTGGTTCCCTACTACATACTAAAATGTTATCGAAATCGAACCATTTTTACGCAAGTTATGACGCATAAGGGCAATGGAATAAATCCTGCTCTTATGTCCTGCCTGTTCTTTGACCCCATTTCGCCCATTTTCAATAGGGCTCGTGCCCAGGTGGTTTCCTACCACATACTGAAATTTCATCAAAATCGAACCATTTTTACGCAAGTTATGTTGTATGAAGGCAATGGAATGGATCCAGCTCCTATGTCCTGAACTTGAAACCTACTTCACCCATTTTCAACAGGATTCGTCCCCAGGTGGTTCCCTACTACATACTAAAATGTTATCGAAATCGAACCCTTTTTACGCAAGTTATGACGCATAAGGGCAATGGAATAAATCCTGCTCTTATGTCCTGCCTGACTTTTGACCCCATTTCGCCCATTTTCAATAGGGCTCGTGCCCAGGTGGTTTCCTACCACATACTGAAATTTCATCAAAATCGAGCCATTTTTACGCAAGTTATGTTGTATGAAGGCAATGGAATGGATCCAGCTCCTATGTCCTGAACTTAGAACCTACTTCACCCATTTTCAACAGGATTCGTCCCCAGGTGGTTCCCTACTACATACTAAAATGTTATCGAAATCGAACCATTTTTGCGCAAGTTATGACGCATAAGGGCAATGGAATAAATCCTGCTCTTATGTCCTGCCTGACCTTTGACCCCATTTCGCCCATTTTCAATAGGGCTCGTGCCCAGGTGGTTTCCTACCACATACTGAAATTTCATCAAAATCGAACCATTTTTACGCAAGTTATGTTGTATGAAGGCAATGGAATGGATCCAGCTCCTATGTCCTGAACTTGAAACCTACTTCACCCATTTTCAACAGGATTCGTCCCCAGGTGGTTCCCTACTACATACTAAAATGTTATCGAAATCGAACCATTTTCACGTGAGTTATCGTGCGGACGGACGGACGGGCGGGCGGACAGAGAGACGGACGGACAAAGCTGGGGCATATATACGCTTCTTCAACCTACGGTTGGAAAGCGCAAATAAACAACCCAAATAAAAATCACATTATATATCATTAAAAAGAACACATATTAAAGCTTCTACATGCTAGCCTGACTAGCCCCTGACCTCTAAAGAAAGATAAATGTCAAGTCAAGTAATTACATATTTTTGAACTTGTATACACACATAATCGCAATACAATTTTATTGAAGTGAATGTAATCTAACTATAAACATATTATTCCTTAATGCTTTTTCAAACGATGAAAAACTGGCCAGTGGTTTTGTATAAATTGGTAACCCGTTCCAGAACCAAGGGTAATGAGCATTAATATCAAAATACTAGGCATTATTACGAGCCCTAGGAATTAAATAGTTATCAAACCGACGAATTTGATAACTATGTGGAGGTTAACATATATTTATTAGATTGATGTTTGTTGACATAAACACGCTCATGCATTAACAACATCAGTTGATAACTATATAATTTCTCAAAGATCAATAATTTATAACGACAAAACAGGATCTCCACATTTTCCAATGGATTCGACAAATGAATAATTTTTTTTTGTTAAGAAGAAATTCTATTAATGTTACATTTAGTTGTCCTATCCCAAGCAAGCAGACAACAAGACAGATGGGGATAAGTGAAAGTATCATAAAGTATTAAATTAATATTTAGTGGTGATAGACTCAAATCTCTAGATAACACTCCTTATTCGCGATCTCATCTCTGCTATGTTTCTTTTTCCCTTTGATTTCTTCCCCGACTCTCATGTTTTCCTGAAATTTTATCTTTAATTTCTGAAGATTTGAGCATTCTGCATAATTCTCATAAAATTTATTTTCTCGAATTCGAAGAAAGCCCGTCGAATGAATAATAGTGCTAAATTGTTCGAATTATTCGACATACGCAAGACATTTTTTTATTTTCTTTTACATATAATTACCTTTGTTCAGATCACACAGGGCTGAAAACAAATCCTATGCTGCCCTTTCGAATTCCGGCAATAAAGACGTCATAAAATAAAGGTTCTAATGCAGGCTACAATGTTTACACGTTTCATATCACACTATCACTTTATTAGAATTAGTTCTGTGTCGTGTTTCTAAGCTGTGACAATTGCATAGATCCTAATATCGACTTCATTAGCATAGAATTGCTGCACGACTTGCTTTACAGCCATTTAACCTATTTGGTATCCGTTTAAATCAAAGCACAAAAGATTCCCTTCCATTAAAGGCAACAAACCACTCAGACCCATCATGCGGAATTGTAACAAAAATCAACTTCGCATTCTGATGGGATTGCTCGAATGAGCCCTTTTCTCTGTGTTAAAATCTGTCTGTTATCGAGTCCAATTAATGGTAATTGCAGTTTTACGACATGATTCGAAGCGACAGATTCTGCCAGACGCAGTGCCATTCATGCATTCCTTTGTGTTGCCATCGTAGATGTTGGATTCCCAAGTAACATACGTTGGAATGACGTTGCCAGTGGCTTTGGAGATTTAAGTTCATTTCGCGGAGATTACGGCCAATCGGCTGGGAGATCATTTGTCTGCTACGTGAGAAGGGGAATGCCATTGTGGTGCTAACATAAATACATGCAGATGTAGAAACATGTCACACCATAAATGAGGATCTCATTATAAGGAGGCAATTTGGAAAAAGGTGGAATTTTCTGGATACATGGAAACCGCAGATTTTTCGAATAATTAAGTGTTTAATCAAGTTTTGACGCCACAGAAGCCTCATTATTTGGCAAACGCAAATTATTCGCTGTATATAATTACGATATGAATGTGGATTGCTAACAAATTTCTTTATTCGTTCTACGTATAAGAGGAATTCGGGTATAGTGATGTCCTTATGCATATCCTTTAGCATTTGCCGTTATAAAGGTTGTTTGCGTAAAAAATATCTTAATACAATTTTGGAGTATTTAATCTTTTTAGCTTTTGTAGTTGTTGTTAATTAATTAATCGAAGTCCTTATCTAATTTGTCACTGGACACGCAACATAATCGTCTAAATCTAACTAATTGGAATCAACAGCCAGGGCAAGCCCGTAGCTGACAAAGAAGTTGCAATGTGATGATTGAAGTCAATCATAAGTTGTAAAAAGGTCGGGCAAAATATATAAAAGAAGTAGAGAACTGTATTGCAGTGTGAATCACTAGAACGAGCAA
The DNA here is from genome assembly GCA_039090855.1 of Macrothele yani. Classification (NCBI taxonomy): domain Eukaryota; kingdom Metazoa; phylum Arthropoda; class Arachnida; order Araneae; family Macrothelidae; genus Macrothele; species Macrothele yani. The sequence continues at coordinate 82,227,158 of CM077009.1, forward strand.
AAATAAAAGTAAATCGGGTAGACAAACCCCTGGATACGGGAGTGTACCAGGGTCAAAACAGTAGCCACATGCATAAAACCTGAACTGATTCTGTGAACATGAAGTACGAGGTGTAACAACATAATTCTCGGAATGGTCGCTTAGTGTCGCTCTTATGGCGATGCGGGCAGAATCACGTTCCTATTCGTCTCTGGACATGTTTCAAGTAGTGCATGCGTTAACCGCAGACCAGTAGAGCCATTCGTGAATGAGCAGCTGCGTCAGTAATACGAGTATGTGTGTACGTTTTGAGGTAAAAATGGGTCAATGAAATTCCTTGAAGATCAGTAAAAGTGCTAGGAAGCTCTACTGGATACAACAGATCTTTCCAACAGTGTATCGCAATCGACAAACGTGAGTAAAAGTGTTGGTTTGAGCGACTTTAATCGTGTACGCATTGTCGGAGCAAGATAGATGGGTCATTCTCTCTCCCAAGTGGTAAAAATCCTAGGATTCCCGAGGACATCCGTATCATGGGTGTACCATAAGTATACCATCAACGGACTTACCGGTGTCCAGAGAACAAGCGGAAGCTGGCCACACTCCATTGATGATCAGAGTGGACGTAGATTATCCAAGCTCGTGCAGATAGACTGCTTGGTAACGGGTGCAGAAATCACATCTAGATTAAATGTCGAAAGCCTAAACAATTTCAACGAGCGAACGGCACAGTGCACGTTGTATGTATATCTTGGGCAACGGGAGCCGACGCCCTACTCTCGTAACACTGTTGACTGCTCGTCATCGGAAATTACGATTCGCCTGGAGCAGGCAACATCAAACTGGACCTCTTCAAGCTGGCGCAGCGTCGTGTGGTCAGATGAATCCCGTTTTCAGCTATACCGAGCTGACGGAAAGGTGCGGGCGCGATGTCGACAGGACGAGGCCATGGCCCTTGTTGCCAGATCGGCTCTGTTGAACGTTTCGGTGGATGTGTGATGGTTTTGAGAGCTTTCTCATGGAACACGTTAAGCCCCTTAGTGTGTCCAAAGATGTGCTTAACCGCTGTGCGCTACCAGCATTTGCTAACTGATCACCTACACGCTTTTATGGCCTTGGCGCATCCTGCGCCCGATGGTCTGTTTTTCAGAAGTACAATGCGTCGCCCCACCTGGCCTCAAACATGGCTCAAGGAACACTCATTTGAGTTTGAAACTATCCAGTGGCCCTCCCAAGGTAACCCGGATTTAAACCCAGTGGAAGCTGTCTATAATGCCGTGGAACGGAACATCAGATTCATATCCTGGACCGACGTCTTGGCCGGAGTTGTAGACAATGCTGCAGCAGGCATGGTTGGAATTCCCTTCGGAAATCCTCCAATATCTGGTGCAGTTGATGCCTCGGTGTGTACAGGCTGTTATTTGGACCAGAAGATGACCAACACGCTATTAGATAGGCTTAGCTAATGTTTTGTCCATTGAGTGTATATACAGAGGTTGGACAGAATAATATGAACACCACGCTCAGAAACGCGACTTTTAATGCAGCTGCGTACGTCGAAATATGCAAAGGTATCCATCACTTTTTCGTTTAATAGCTTTATTTATATAGAACCTCAAGGTCCTGTTTAAGTGCATTTAAAGTGTCTTGTTACAAAATTCTTTCAGGGTGACGACAAAATACGCGACCTAACGGACTTCGCAAAAGGGCTGATTGCTGATGGCCGGCTAGTTGGTGCCTCCCTGACAACAGTCCCCAGGGTAGTGGGGGTATCGAGAGCTAATGTGTCTAGCGTCTTGATAGCGTACCGTCTTCGTGACAGAACCTCGTCTGCCAAACACAAGGGCAGCCGGAAAACGATCCGAACTGACAGAGACAAGAGAGCATTAAAGACGATTGTCACCCGTAATGAGAAGTGCGGGGCTCAATCTGCATCTTCAGACCCCAGCATCAACGAAAACAGTGCGCAGGGAACTGTATAAACAACATATTCATGGCTGAACTGCTGTTGCAAAACCTCTGATGACCCGGGTGAATGCGCAATGACGACCGCAGTGGTGCCAGAAGTGGTGCCAGCAGCATACAACATGGACTGCCGATGCCTGGAAGTGTTTAATGTAGTCGGGTGAATCCATATTCACACTATTCCTCACCAGAGAACGTTTTTACGCGTGGAAAACACCGTCAGAAGCGTACAACCTAGACTGGCTACTCCCAACAGTGCAGCATGGTGGTGGTTCTGCCATGCTCTAGGAGGTCATATCGTGGTTTTCTACATGTCTCCTGGTCACCTTGAAAGGACGGATGTCTGGCAGGGCATATGAAACCCTTTTGGTCAACCAAGTCCATCCAGTGGCTGAGGCATTATTCTGTCAAATCCCGGCACATTATTCTGTCAAATCCCGGCATTTCCTGCAGGGGATGCCATCTACCAAGATGATAACGCTCCAATTCACAGATCTCGGAATGTTCAATCATGGTTTGATGAGCATAGAGGCAACCTTTCACATCTTTCCTGGCCTAACCAATCACCATACTTAAACATCATCGAGCCCTTGTGGTCTGATCACTTTGAAAGGACGGATGACTAGCAGGGCGTATGAAACCATTTTGGCGGACCAAGATGATGTTGGTCGACCAAATAAAAAAACAGAGTAAGATCAAGTTATCCTCCTCCTGCATCTCTCAAGGACCTGGAGCAGTTTCTGCGTGAAGAATGGTGTAACATCCCGCTAACTACTTCCAGGATTTGTATGCGTCCGTTCGAAGAAGGATTCACGCTGATTTAAAGGTCAAAGGGGGTCCTACATCCTACTAGGTACTTATAACCTTCTTTTCCTAGATGTTTACATTATTCTGTCAAATCTCGGCATGTATATACATAGTCGAGTCACATTATTGTGACCACTTCCTACTTCTGACGCCAACAGCGCGTAGCCAATGAAAGAAAGCAGGTGTCGTGAGCTGGCTGGCAGGGTATATAGGATGTGCTGTAGGCATTCTGAAAACATACCGCTCGTAGCTGTCATGGATAAAAGGAGTGATTCATTAGATTTGCAAAAAGGGATGATTGTCGGCTTGCGGGCCAAGGGTGGCAGTATTTCCGAAATAGCGCAGTTGGTGAACTGTTCGCGTGCTGATTTGGTTAAAGAGTATCATGATTGGAGAAATGGCACCATTGCGTATAAGCTACGTGGAAAATGTGTTGCATCACGTGCAATTGATATGAGACGTGAACTTCGGTTTCGAAAATGCGTGATGGCCGATCGACACGCTACAGTGCAACAACTCACATGCCGAATGAACCAGGGGGCTACCGGAAATGCGTCTAAAACGACAGCTCAGTGAACCCTGCTGGGTATGTGACTCCGATGCAGAAAACTGGTCACTGCACCTACGCTAACTAAGGTGCATTGGCAGAAAAGGCTTACATTTACACGGCAGTGTCGGAATTGGACCTCCGCTGATTGGCAAAGAAGTGCCTTCTCCGATGAGTCACGCTTTCTGCTTCATCGAACGGATGGACGCTGGCGTATAAGGCGGGAAACACCGGAGAACAAACACTCTTCAACTACTGCTCGAAGAGCACAAGCTGGAGGGTACAGCGTTATGGTCTGGGGAATGTTTCCGTTGCATTCCCTGGGTTCACTCATACCTGTGGAAGGCACTATGGACCGAATTCGTTATGAATCCATCTGTACACCCATACATGCTGATTGTCTTCCCTGGGTTAAATGAGATCATCCAGCCCGACAATGGGACTTGTCAGACAGTTAGAAATGTCCGAGAATGGTTGGAAGAGCACGATGAAGACTTTAAAGTACTTCCCTGGCTTCTAATTCCCCAGACTTAAACCCAATCAATCATCAGTGGGACCATCTCGATCGTGTTGTTCGCTCCATGGATCCTCCACCACGCACCCTCCAGTAGCTGTCAGACGCACTACAGTCAGCATGGCTCCACATACCCGTGCACACCTTCCAGCACTTATTGAGTCACTCCCATCCCGTGTAGCTGCTGTCCGCGCTGCACACCGCGGTATCTCTGGATATTAGTTGTATAATATAACCGAATTCGTGGCCGATATTAACGTGTAATATAACCGAATTCGTGGCCGTGGAAAATGGCATGAGTGGATGACATTTTATTCAAATAAAGAGTCGCAAGTGGGAATGTGGTGAACAAACTGCCAGAAGTACTAGCCGCCGCTGGACAGCTGAAATATTATACATTAAGTGGAAAGAAATGACTCAGGAGAAGATCATGCTAGAGATTGGTAGATAAGTATGATGGAGTGATATGGAAGGGAACGGCTCAAGACAGAGTGTTGTGAAAGGGACTTGTGGAAAACTTTTTTTCTAGCAATGCAAACCGAGAATGGTTAATGAAAATACTAATTCAAAAGTGCGTAGCAACCGAATGAGGCTGACTTACATCACAACGGGTTTCTAATTACTTTTGCAAACAAAGAAAAAAAATGTTTTTTTGTAGGTTGGGAATATTTTTTATCGTGCAGGTCCGTTAACTACACGGTTCAAGAACTGTGTTGGTTTTGTCCTCGCTAAGCATACTACCTGTGATCAGCTCGTTAGAAATCCTAAAGCCAGTAATTTCATTTTTTGCGCGGATAGATCGAATTTCGCATCCAAGAGATCTTTTGATTTTCTGGAAAGTTGTCCGTTTTTGTTTCGGGATCTTTTTTATTGGCCATGTGCTTTGATCTTTCAGTTTCTTTCTGTTGTTTCAAGATCGTGTAGTTGTATCCCTTATTCAATCTCTACGCATTTATATTTGAGTATTTTATGTACAAAATTCACATAACTAGCTAGTTTATCTTCAGAAATCAATTCACATTCAGAGTTCCGTGATAAGTTTTAGAAGCTGGAAAGAATTTTTTGTTTATTTTCGGTAACTCATTCAACAATGTGCTCCTAAAATATTAACGTTCTTTTTTTATGTGTGAGACAACAAGTTCATGCCTGATAGCAAATGGCTACTAATCTTACTACTCACAGGCACCGAAAAAAAGACAAAATGTTTTTTACAATAATTTGTGATTACGACACATTGCATTGTTTTTATTCTTTTGTATACACACACACACACGCGCCTAAAAAATAAAAAATACAAACCTTTGTTTAGTATTGAATAGGACACCCTTCTTGTGAATCACAGCAAGTGTGCGACTTAGCATGGTGCTTGAGGTCGTTTGGGTCCAAATAAAGCCGTTTCTGCAGGAAAATAGCGCGCAATTCTATCAGTGTTGACAAAAGTAGACATCGTCGCTAAGCAGCACTTGCCAGAATGTCCCATGCATTTTCAATAGGACTGTAATCATCGCAGTGGGGAGGTCAGGGGAGAAGGTGTAAGTGCTCGCGATCATCAAACCATTCTTGAACGACTCTGGTACGATGTTCTGTTGCGCTGTTATCTGTAAAGATGATAGAGTGTGCAGGGATAAAGTGCAACATGGTAGGGTATACTTTGTTTGCTACAACACTCAGGATGTCATCTTACCTTCTAGTACTGAGTCGGTAAGGTGACACTCAGGGTGTCATCTTACCTTCTAGTACTGAGTCGGTAAGGTGACACTCTGGGTGTCATCTTACCTTCTAGTACTGAGTCGGTAAGGTGACACTCTGGGTGTCATCTTACCTTCTAGTACTGAGTCGGTAAGGTGACACTCTGGGTGTCATCTTACCTTCTAATACTGAGTTGGTAAGGTGACACTCTGGGTGTCATCTTACCTTCTAGTACTGAGTCGGTAAGGTGACATTCAGGGTGTCATCTTACCTTCTAGTGCTGAGTCGGTAAGATGACACTCTGGGTGTCATCTTACCGACTTAGTGCGCGCAAAAAGTACATTCCCCATTGTATAGTAGCACCTCTAGATGCTTCCATTGCGTTCACAGGGCAAGCTTGGCCCATCGCCTCATGAGGTTCTAGCCACAACCTCTGCTGACAATCAGTGCAAAACAATGTGTACCTTGATTTATCGGACCACACCACTTTCTTCCGTTGCTGTGCAATCCATATGCTCCCTTCGCATTACCACTGTAAGCGATTTTTTCTGGGTTTTTTTTCTGAGACAACGGTCATGTGATGTATATTCTAAATTAACTTTCCTTTTTAGTTTCTTTCCCTATGTAAATCTTGAGCTTATTCTGTTATTCTTCACTTTTAACGTGATATCTTTCTCTCAAACGAATGCGTTTGGCAACATAATTGAGGTTGAATGAACGTGACGTATGCCTGAGTTTTGATAAGAACAAGAGATAAAAACGACGACTAATCTATTGCTAAGGAGCGTTGGATCGTAAACTGATTATTGATAGGAGTGTTGTGATAATGTGTGGTGTGTGGAGAGTTTAGTGCAATATGCTATGCTACGATGTGTTTGCTACATCCTGAATAAAGCATCTTTTTCCGTAAGTGTGACTTCGATTGTTTCCATGTTTCGTCTGGCCGTCAAGGTTTCTTTCATTTAGGAACAATTTCTTAGTATGTTGTTGTTTAAAATTAACGTAGAAGTAAGACAAGACTTTTACGTCGTTATATTGGCACCCGAACAGGGACCCAAGGTCGAGCCCCGGCGTGGACAAAAATGACGGAGAAATTTACTTCGTTATAATGGCGCCCGAACTTTCCGGATTACCCGGCCGTTCAAAATCTCGCAATGGTGTGATGTTCTTTCTACACCGCGAGATAGGAAAAATAAGAGAATCCCTTCTCCAGCGCTTCGAAAAATAAAAATGCGTGACGTTGCATTCCACACACCAGATTGACTGGGGGTTCTCAGGTGCATGTTCTTCAGCGGATATGGCTGCCTACGACGATTCATCATGGTCACGGCTGACCCGTGGGCCCATGCCCCAGGCCCTCTTTCCGGGCAGGGGGGAGATGTGACGTTCCCGCCCGCAGGACGCACACGACATAAAGGCAGATAGCAGTCAGAACGAACGCCCGCGTAGATCAATTGGCAGAGCGACTTATTCCGGAATGAGGGGACCCGGATTCGAGCCCCGGCGTGGATAAAAATGACGAAGAAATTTACTTCGTTATAGTCATCTGAACAGCTAGCGACTTTCAAGAACCAACACCGCACACGTAGTTCGAGTCGAAATGAGTTGCTCCTGTTGAATTAAGTAGTTAGTAGTTACACACTGGAAGACCTGTTCTTCCGTACAATCCTTCTCATATCACGACGATCACAGCCTTTAAAATGCAGTTTTCCGGCGAGATTTATATCATTGGATATGGAAGAGCCATTTATCTGCGAGTTGCCAAACACCTTTGAAATGGTTGCTTTTAAGAAACCAGGAATTTCTTTAGTTCCATTAGGTGTGGCTCTCGCTAAGGTGCAAGACGACATCTTTTCAAATTCCAACAGATCCTCTGCTTTTTCCAATTTTACATGAGTAAACAGCAACCGAATTACCAGTAGAGTCTTTGTACCGGGCAAGATAAAACGTCATCAGCCAAGATGATTGTTGCATTTACATAGTCATATATTGGCGCTTATTATCTGTGATTGTCTTATCGGTTCTTAATATTTGGGCCAGTGTCTCTGCAAACGAATCTGTGATTCTTTGCAGCAAAACCACTTTTCCCGTTTACATTTCAAATCCATTTGCCAGTGTCAAAGGTAAACGAAAGCACATAAGTATGGAACACAGCATATATTAACGTTGGAATTCTCACGGTCTCAGTTCTTGTTTTATTACAACAACACGCGTATTTTGAATATGGGAAAATCCCAACGCCAGTAAAACATTTCGCATGACAGTTACTGGAGAAAATACGCAGTGGATGAAAATTATTTCCTCTGGAGATATTTACCTAAAAGAAAAGCTGAACCTGTCAAATTCCCAAAAGATAACATCTGTCGATGTATTTAAATTGCGGTGTGTGAGAGATTATATTTTTTGGTACCGACTTCCCAGTTGTAGAGAAATGTTCCTCAATTTTGATAAACATTAATAAATTAAAAACAAGAACATCGATGCCAAATGTCTGTGTGTAACAAGAACATTTTTTTTGCTCATGGTGAGATAACCAAAAGCGTAACAGTCACCGAATATTTATTCGCATATCATCATCATCATCATCATCATCATCATTGTCAACAATTATCAATCCACTGCTGGACGAAGGTCTCCCCAAGTTTCCTCCACAACGGTCTGTCTTGTGCCAGTCTCCTCCATGTCACTCCCGCATACTTTCGAATTTCATCCACCCATCTTCCATGTGGTCTTCTTCTGGGTCTTTTCCTGTCCCTTGGAATCCAATCTAAAATTTCGGCTGTCCATCGATGGTCTGTTCTTCTGGCAGTATGTCCAGCCCATTGCCATTTCAGGGATTTAACTCTGATCATGATGTCTTCCACTCTTGTCATTTTTCGGATCCACGTGTTCCTCTTCTTATCTCTCCTCGTTACACCAAGCATGCACCTCTCCATGCTACTTTGAGTTGTCTGCAGCCTTTGTATGTCTCTTTTAGCTAAGGTCCACGTCTCTGCACCATACGTAAGCACTGGAAGGATGCATTCATCAAACACTTTTCTTTTAAGACATTATGGCATATTGCTCTTGAAAATTATGCTGTTTCTTCCAAAAGCTCTCCAGGCAAGTTTTGTACGCCGATTAATTTCTTCACCAATGTGACCCTCACTTGATATCTGCTGTCCAAGATAAACGTACGTGTCTGTTATCTCCAGCTTTTCTAAATCAATCGATAAATCTTCATTTCTTGTAAAAGCATTGTACATCACTTTTGTCTTCTGAAAGTTCATTTTTAATCCCACTTCTTTACTCTTGTCAGCAAGTTCCTGGATCATACTCTGTAGCTCTGATGGGGTAGTTGCAAAAATGACTATGTCATCAGCAAAACGAAGGTGGTTTAGATAATCTCCATTAATCTTTATCCCTTTGTTTTCCCAGTTCAGTGATTGAAAGACATTTTCCAATGTGGCATTAAAGAGCTTCGGAGATATGGTGTCACCTTGTCTCACTCCTTTTCCAATTTTTATGTGTGTTGTATTTTCAAACAGCCGAATCTTTGCACTTGCATTTTCATAGATGTTATTAATAATATTAATGTATGCATCTTCAATACCGCAGGATTTCAGAGCCATTGCAACTGCTGATGGTTTCACCGAATCAAAGGCTTTTTCATAATCGATAAAAGCCATGCACAATGGAAGTTCATATTCCCTCGCTCTTTCAATTAGTTCTCTCAGTACGTGGATATGATCTATTGTGCTGTAGCCACTCCTGAATCCAGCTTGTTCTCTCGGTTGAGCCATGTCCAGTGTCACCTTCAAGCAGTGTGAAAGACCTTTAGTGAAGATTTTATAAACCACTGATAGGAGGCTGATAGGTCTGTAGTTCCTGAGATCCTCAATGTCACCTTTTTTATGTAGCAGGATCATTGTAGCGTTATTCCAATCCTCAGGAATTTTCCCTTCATTAAGGCATCTGTAACGTACCAGGAGATGTGACGTACCTGCCCGAAGGACGCACACGACATAAAGGCAGATAGGAATCAGAATAAAATGTCCGCTTAGCTTAATTGGTAGAGCAACTTATTCCGGAATGAGTGGACCCGGGTTCGAACCCCGGTGCGGATAAAAATGACGGAGAAATTTACTTCGTTATAATGGCGCCCGAATTATCCGGATGACCCGCCCGTTCAAAATCTCGCATTGGTGTGATGTTATTTCCACACCGCGAGATAGGAAAAATAAGAGAATCCTTTCTCCAGCACTTCGAAAAAAAAAAAAAAAAAATAAGGGGGAGATGATGTAACGTACCAGGAGATGTGACGTACCTGCCCGAAGGACGCACACGACATAAAGGCAGATAGGAATCAGAATAAAATGTCCGCTTAGCTTAATTGGTAGAGCAACTTATTCCGGAATGAGTGGACCCGGGTTCGAACCCCGGTGCGGATAAAAATGACGGAGAAATTTACTTCGTTATACATCGAGTGAAAATTTGGGCGAGTACTGTTTCGATTTCTCCACTTGCTTCTTGTATGATGTCTACAGTAATTCCTTCTTCTCCTGGAGCTTTTCCCCGCTTCATGTTCTTGATTGCATGTGCAATTTCTGCTGGAAGGACTGGAGCAACTCTGGTACTGGTATCTTTCATGATGTCTGGAGTGCATGTATCATCCCTTTCATATAATTTGGAGTAGAAATCTTTCACTCTTGTCAAAATTTCGCCTCTATTTCTTGTTACAGAACCATCTTCTTTTCTCAGTGCCATAATCTGTTTTTTCCCCTTACTGAGATGTCCCTTTGCTGTCTTTAGGCTTTGGTTGTTTTCAATTGCTTTCCTTACTAGTTCACAGTTGAATTTCCTTACATCTTCAGTGATACTTTTTCGTACTGTCTTGCATAGCTCTATATATTCCACTTTGGAAGTCACATCTTCTTTAGTTGTCCTCATCGCTCTTCTTTTTTGCATCAACATTTTGGTTTTTTCTGATAATTTGTTCACATGCAATTTGTTCTTAGACCCAGCTAATTTTGTTGCTGTTTCCATAAGAGCTTTGGTTACTTTTCTGTTAACTTCAGAAATATACACTTCTTCCGATGTTAGGCCTTCTAATGCAGAGAATCTGTTCTTCAGTTCCAATTTGAAGGTATTATGGTGTTTTTTAAGGTTGGTTATGTCAATACATTTTGTTTGTCTTATGAGCTTGCTACGTTCGAGTTTAGTGTTGAGGTGCATCTTACATCTCACCAATCTATGGTCACTGCCTGTGTTGAACTTGTTTAGCACACTGCAGTCTTCTATGACGAATTTTTTGTTACACATTGAACTCCTTTTTCTTGAAAAAGGAGTTCAAGATGAAAAACCCTTCTGCCTCTGCAAACTCTACGAGAGTATTTCCACGCTGGTTTCTGTTGCCGTGACCGAATTTACGTACTGAAGTTTCATTCTGTTGCCGTTGCCCTATTTTTGCATTGAAATCTCCCATAATTATCTTCAAGTGCTGCTTACCTTTATTATTTAGATCACGAATTTCCTCATAAAATTCTTCAATTTCTTCTTCAGCATGACTTGTGGTGGGTGCATAAGTTTGAATAATCTGAGCCTGGTATCTTCTCGAGAGTTGGATAACGAGTCGTGCAGCTCTGTCAGAGGAACTTTCAACTTCTACAACTTTATCCTTCAGTTTCTTGTTTATTATAAATCCAACACCACTAGTTCTGCCAGTATCTGTCCCACGATATTAGAAGAGATGTCCACTTTTCAGTTCAATGAGATCTTCTCCTTTTCTCCTTACCTCACTTAGCCCGACGATGTCCCACTTGATCCTTTGTAGTTCCCCTTCCAATTCAAGAAGCCTTGAATCAGAAGATAAGGAGCGTCCGTTATACGTAGCCAAGGTCAGCATCAGATGGCAGCCTAGTCCGGTCCTCCGGGGATTCTTAGCACCCTCTGCCTTCATGTCGCACTGGCCGCTGCCTTGGCCAGGTACATTCCAGCTGCCGGAGACTGAGGGCCAAGATTTAAGTTGTGGAGTCATTTTGGAGGGTTTGGCCATAACTCACCACGCTGGCCAAGCGGGTTGGTGAGTGTGGGATAGCATTTCCTCTAATCCCGATGGTATAGTTATACCGCTATTGGCGGTCGTCAGAGCCCCTTTAGTGGGAACAGGATGTACCACGAGAAGGCGGGGTTGACATTTGTCAAGGAGAGGCTGTGATGTTACGCATCACCTGACCTTACATCCCTTATTCGCATATAAAGTCACATAATTAAGGGTTTATGATAAATAACAAAATGCTTTTCACATAGAATTTACATAAAAACACGTTCTGATGTGATCTTCTAGAAGCGGAGGTAAGAGAGCAAATAAAAAAAAATTATATTTTCGTTAATTAAACGGAGAACTTGCATTTAAAAAAAAATAAAGATATTTACGCAGAACATTCCACATAGTGGAATATATGTACGATGCAAAATAATTTTTCAAATCAAACATGCAGAAGTACACTGAAACGCACATTATTGTACACACCCACCTAATAACGTTTTGTTTTTCCACTCAATAGTAGCAACTCACGTTTCCAGTACAGCATGTTTGGGTCTGCATCACAATAGCAGCAAACCATGTTTTCAGAATAGCACGTGTGACACTACCTCACAATAGCAGAAAACCATGATTTCAGGACAGCTGATTTTGCGACTCATCATTCCAGGACAGCACCTATGCGGCTAGCTCACAGTAGCGGTAACGAATGATTCCAGGACAGCTGATTCCTCAACCCATGATTCCAGGAAAGCTCGTGTAGGTTTACCTCACAATGGCAGGAAACCATGACTTCAGGACAGCTGATTCGGCGACCCATGATTTCAGGGCAGCACCTATATGCGTCTACCTCATAATAGCAGTAACCAATGATTCCAGGACAGCTGATTCCTCAACCCATGATTCCAGGAAAGCTCATGTAGGTCTACCTCATAATAGCAGGAAACCATGACTTCAGGACAGCTGATTCGGCGATACATGATTACAGGGCAGCACCTATGCGTCTGCCTCATAATAGCAGTAACCAATGATTCCAGGATAGCTGATTCCTCAACCCATCATTTCAGGAAAGCTCGTGTAGGTCTACCTCACAATGGCAGCAGACCATGACTTCAGGACAGCGGATTCGGCGACCCATGATTACAGGGCAGCACCTATGCGTCTGCCTCATAATAGCAGTAACCAATGATTCCAGGACAGCTGATTCCTCAACCCATGATTCCAGGAAAGCTCGTGTAGGTCTACCTCACAATGGCAGCAGACCATGACTTCAGGACAGCTGATTCAGCGACCCATGATTACAGGGCAGCACCTATGCGTCTGCCTCATAATAGCAGTAACCAATGATTCCAGGACAGCTTACCTACCAGAGCGTTAGCTGAGTGATGGGCTGTTTACAGCGTATTACTGGAAGAGCCCGTACCTCTTTGTATGGAGGCACAACATTGTGGAATGAACACGATCCACCACAGGCAATCTGTAGTAGTAGCCGGCGTCCATACATTGGTCACCACATACGTGTACACCAAAGTTCTTATTTTAAAACAGGTAACCATGCACCATATCATACAACCTTTTATACTCTTCTGGACAGTCGATGCCATGCTTGCGGAATTCATGGCCGCAAGCTGCTGACGTCAGATACCGACTTGACTATCGACAGAATGGAGTTAATATCCTGATTCATCGGACCAATCTTTTATCATCTAATATGCATGCTTTTGGCACAAGAAGAGTCATTTTGGGCGTTGGACTGCTGCCAGGAAAAGGTGGTGTATACAAAGACTGCCTTTATAATCTATCCGCGCAGGCGTGGGACGTATAGTCACGCGAGACGTTGTTTTTGGTTGACCCGTATTGTTTTGTGCGGTCAACAGAAAACTATGCTGCTTTGATAGTCCTGCACATGGCGACGCACCCGTAGTTTACATACGGAGTCCGTTTTTCGCCGTCCTTTACAGTCTTGCCGTTGATTGGTACATTTCAAACAATGAAGCCCTCGAACAGCCAACAAGAGTCGACTTTTTCGAAATAGATGCACCAATCCTTCGCCGCCGTCCCGGTGGCGCAGTGGTCTAAGGCGCTGGCCTCTGATCATTCGTCCGTAAAGGGTCCGGGTTCGAATCCCAGTCAGGCATGGATATTGTGTTTGTCTTACGGCACTGGCTCTCTCCCTTCCTTGGAACCAGTGACCCTAAATTAGGGACGGGAGACTGCTTATAGCTCATTGAGTTGCTCACGGTGGTCGTTAAACCTCAAAAAAAAATCCTTTGCCCTCCCTCAATTTGGAATTCCATAAACTCCGAAAAATCGTTGGTTTTACCCATCACGTCCGTAACTAAACTCTCAGCTTACCATCAATCTCCTATATATACACTCAGTAGATAAAACATTAGAGTTAGGGGTGATGGGGCTGTTGAGATGGGCATCATCCACGCAGAATGAAACAGACAGTAACCGAAAGCATGCGTTAAATAGGCTAACCGTAAGGCTTCCCGACCACGCATCGCAATCTCCGAACATGGGTAAACGCGGTGATTTGAGCGACTTTTATCTTGGACGCATTGTCGGCCCAAGGTAGATGTGCCATTCTATCGCGCAAGTGGTAAGAACGTTAGGGGTCTTGAGGGGAACCGTATCATGGGCATACCACGAGCATACCGTTGACGGGTATACCAGCGCCTAGAGAGCAAGCAGTGGCTGCCTCCACACATCATTGATGACAGGGATAGACGTAGACTATCCGTGCTCGTACAAACTGACTGCTTGGTAACGGCGATGCAAATCACATCCGGTTTAAATGTCGGAGGACTGAGAAGCGTCAACGAGCGAACGATACGACGCAAGATGCATACCATGGGGTACGGAAGCCAACGCCCTACTCGTGTACCACTGTTGACTGTTCGTCATCGGACATTACGCCTCGCCTGGAGCCTGGATCATCAAAACTGGATCTCGCAGGCTGACGCCGCGTCAGATGAATCCCAATTTCAGCTGCACCGAGCTGACGGAAGGGTCCGGGAGCGGCTTCGACAGCATGGGAACGTGGCGTCGTCCTGCTCTGTTCAAGGCGGTATTCTGTATGGTTTGTGGTGACTTTTCATGGGGGGTCAAATTAGGTCCCTTAGTGTGTCTGGAGAGGTCCTTAACCGCCGCGAGCTACCAGCATGTGGTGGAGACGCTTTCATAGCCTTCGCGCATCCTGCGGCCGATGGGCTGTTTTTCAACAGCTGCAACCACCCAGGTATGACTCGAGGAACAGTCAACTGAGTTCGGAACCATCCAGTGGCCCCTAAGCTCCACGGATTCAAACCCTGTGGAAGCTGTCTGGGATTCCGTGAAGCGGAACGTCAGATCCATGGGTCTCGGGCAGAGTTGTGGAGAATGCTGCAACAGTCATGTCTGTCGTTACCTGCGGGCACCTTCCGGCATCTGGAGGAGTCGATACTTCGAAGTGTGCAGGTTGTTATTCGTTCTACAGGAGCATCTCTAAAGTTTTGTCCATTGAGTGTACATCTCCTTAACCCACCGGCCACGCCTTGCTCCTCGTTAATTCACTTTGGATAGGGTAGTTCAGTGAGCACTAAGTGTATACATATTTCGCAGAAAAATGAGCTTTTATTTTTAAATTACTATACCTTCCATTCGTTTGGGCCGTTGAACGGTAATCAAAGAAAACCACAAAGGCATGTGCTGTAGATGCATCATTTGGCTTTCCGTATTTTTCATTTTTATTTTATTTTTTTATTTTTTCTTGCTGTCTGTTATTGAAATTTTGGTTACCTCTCGTTGCATTTTTGGGACTTAGATTCATTTCATATGTGAAATCAAAAGACCTTCTTCTCGATATTGTATCGATGGCAGTCGGTTAGCTAAGGTATGAACAGAAGATACAATGTTTGGGAGTGTGAGGTTTTAGGAATCTTTAACGCTGAATTTGCCTGATATTTGCTAATTAAAATATGCGACGTTACGTTGTTGTTGTGTTCAAGTTCGTTGCTTCACTGTAATAATTTTCTGATATTCACGAACAACTTTCTGTGATTCCTTCGTGAATTAACGAAGCATATTTCTGATACAACCTTTTTCCGTGTAATGACGGAAAGAAGCCTGAATTTAAAGGATTTTTCGTACCACGGGAAAATTCTGAATTCTCAGAAACCTTTCCGCAATTTCATTCTTATAATGAAAAAAAACTTCTGCAATTTCATTCTTATAATGACGAAACCTTTCCGCAATTTCATTCTTATAATGACGAAAACTTCCGCAATTTCATTCTTATAATGACGAAACCTTTCCGCAATGTCATTCTTATAATGACGAAAACTTCCGCAATTTCATTCTTATAATGACGAAACCTTTCCGCAATTTCATTCTTATAATGACGAAAAACTTCCGCAATTTTGTTCTTATAATGACGAAAACTTGCAGCTTTTAAGACCTGTCAACAGAAAATTCTGAATTTTCAGAAACATTTCAGCAGTTGCTATCAGATATTAACAGAAAACTCTGTTCTCACTTTTTCCACATTCATATAACTGAAAATTTCCGGTAATAGGATCAATTCAGGGCGATACTTGAAGTTAAAGTAAGTGTTAAATTTCATTCGTCTGTCGGAGTATCTGATTATGTAGTTCTGTAGCGAGATCGGTTATTGTGGATAGCATATCGCATGAAATTTTGGTTATTGCGCCTCCGGATATTACTACCGCGCTCACGAATTTTGTGCACTAATTATTGTATATTGTTTTACCATAAAAAACCGGGTACTTAAATTGTAGTACAGGTGATTGTATGATATCTATATAACAGTCTGTGGACCTCTTAAAAGAAAAGCCATTATGGCTACCATGAATAAATTTTAGATTTAGGATTTCTGTTTCTTCGAAAACTCCTGATGAAAAATATAAATGCTTAATTAGTGAGAAGTCCTCAAAGTGAAAAAATCAAATTAGTACACTGGTGTGCAAAAATTAAGGACAAAGAGGACAAATTAGCATAAGAGCGGAACGAGCAGGCAGAACGGACCGAAAGTCCACTGAGGAGATAGACTAGGGTCCGGTACGGTAGGACATCCGCATATATGCAGCATGACGTAGGGGGTGAGTGTCGGAAGAGTATAAAGCACACGGGCGGTGTACGCTCAGCAATTCGGTGAAAGCTGTTGCACGGTGTACATCGGTTTGAACGACGTCGAGTTGCTGCGATATGGCCAACAGGCAATCCAGTAGACGACATCTGGATGACTTTACCCGAGGTCGCGGCATTTGGAAGTTGGAAGAAAGTCGAAGTGTGACTACTGTTGCTGAGGAGTTCGGGATCGCTCACTGCATCGTTTCACGAGCTTGGAGAGCATTTCAAACGACAGGAACAGCTGTCCGAGAGTTTAGAAGTGGTCGTCCACGAGAAACCATGGCGGCGGACGACCGGTATATTGTCTTACAGGCGCGAAGAGACAGACGGCAGACAGCGGGAGAAATCGCAAGGAACACGCAACAGACAACTGGACGTCCATTATCATGTTTTACCGTGGCCAGGTGGCCGCACAAAGATGATCTATTTGCACGACGACCAGTACGGTGTGTGCTATTAATGCCTGCTCATCGGAGACAGTGGGTTTTGTGGTGCCAGGAACACAAGAACTAGATACATCAGCAATGGGGTAGAGTTCTCTTTACGGATGAGAGCCAATTTAGTCTGACGAGCGATTCTGGACGTATACAGATCTGGAGAGAGCAGGAAACACGCAATCACACCTCCAGCATCATCGAAAGGGACGGCTTTGGAGGTGGCGGAGTTCTCGTTTGGGGCGGTATCATACTTGGTAGCCGTTCTGACCTCCACATCTTCCAAGGAGGTTCAGTCACTGGTGTCCGCTATTGTACCGAGATTCTCCTTCCTCACGTGCGTCTGTTTAGAGGTGCTGTGGGTCCTGAGTTGCTCTTCATGGACGACAAGGCTACACCTCATCGTACAGTGGCTGTCGCAGAGCTGTTGGAGAGTGAAGATATTCAACGCATGAATTGGCCAGCAAGGTCCCCGGCTAAATTCAATCAAACACGTGTGGGACGTTCTCGGAAGATGCTTGGCAGCACGTCTCCAGCCGCCAAAAACGATTCCGCAGCTGCGATTGGCGCTACAAGAGGAATGGGCAGCGATACCTCAACAGCTCCTTGACAACTTCGTCCTCAGCATGGACAGACGTTGTAAATCCTGCAACGCAGTCAGGAGTGATCATATCCCCTACTAAAGACTGGATTCTTACTTGCAGCCGCCTGTCACATGGACGTTTCTGTCTTCTGTCCAGTTGTGCTCGAAGCTACCTTTTCAATAAAGTGCCTTTGTATCCTTTGGATTTCTTGTTTGGACGGTTTCGCTCACTTGTCCCACATTCTTACATCTTGGGGATCTTATGGTATGATTTGAGTTGATGTGAAGCACTTCTGCACGACGTTAAATTCGAAAAACCGTCTCGTCTTTAATTTTTGTACGCCAAAATTATACCTATTCAAAAAAATAAAAAGCTCCAACAGAAAATGAAGTGACTAATTGATCCACATTAATGACAAAAAACACTCATCATCGCTGAATTAGCGTTCTACCTTAAACGTGACTGTGATTTCTTTAGTTTCTGGCTCAGCGGTAACACACGCGAGTTCCATTCTGCCAACAAAACCTACCTGGGTCGAATCCCAGAGAAAGGACTTTCTGATGCAAGGGCTAAAATTTCCAGGCTTTCCGATTTAGCGATATTTCTGTATAAATACAGAAAAAAACCGAAACAAATTTTTCTGAAATAAACTGAATTTACAGCAGAAACAAAATCAAGAAAGTACCCTGGTACTCTGTAGATAACTGTAGATAATTTATGCCATGCATCTTTCGCATGTCAAGAACTTTGTGGGTGTGAGATAAAACGGATCATTCAAAAGTATGCATTTATTTGCGTATAGCACATAACACATTGCATTTATTGGCCTCATTCACTACCAAACCCTTTTATTATACATACGACAAAACTTTGCATTGGCTCTTCCAAAGCTCTTGCCACCTAGAGGATTAATTGAGTTAATCATCTGCGTGGTTATTTTTAAGCTTTGCACTATTGCCAATTCAGAAAATTACTCTCAGTTTTTATGGAACGGATTTTGTAAAATAAGTTGCAAAATAGAATAATTGCAATATAGATTCAAAGTGCCGCCTCGATGGGTCCGGGTTCGAAACACGGTGAGACATTAATATTGTGTTTGTATTACGGAACAGGCTCTTTGTCTTCCCTGGAACCATTGGCACTAAATTTGAGACTGGTGACTACTTATATATAGCCCGTGGAGTTGCTCACTCTGGTCGTAACCTCCAAACGAAAAAAAGAGGTAGAGAAAGAGAGAGAGATCTAAAGTTGTGTGTTGGCAGCTTTCACGTTCGCTGAGCTTAAAAAAAATGATGAGACCAGAAATGAAACTAATACACAAAGTATTAGTTTCGTTTCTGGTCTTTTAATTTTTTTTTTTTTTTTTTGGAGGTATTTAATGCATTTCTCCAGCAATGCGTTTCCCGCTGTTCTTTCTTTTGGCTGCTTTTAAATAGTTAGCCCAGTGAATATTACTAATGAAACCTTCAGCTCACGCGAGAGCGTAATTAGCATTGCGTCATGTAAGGAAAGCAAGGAGGTAATGTTACAGTGGCGTGTTTAAAAACTGAAGTCAAAATGCAACTCAGATTCTGATTTATGTTCAAGTAATTAGTAACTTTTGCAAGAAGTGTTGTTGCGTTCCGAACATCACCACTCAGAATTTCCCCAGGGATGCGCATTCCCGAAATATTCAAGGAAAAATATTTCGGATAATTGAAAAACTAGCAATGCCTTTTTTTTTTATTGGCTGTTTAACGATTTAAGCACCCAGTGTAACTGAACCAAATGGTACCCAAAATTTTCTTTAAACCCCAAACAAAAACGTTCACAAAGTGGCCGGGTTTTATGAAAGATACTGCAAAACAATACCTTTCTCCTTTTCATCACATCAGTATAGACAGAAAACCGTCACGGGCTTTCTATTTTCTGCGCCAGACCCAAGGCATGATGGGAAAGTGCTAGTCCTCTAATTACGGGCATCGTATCACTGAGAAGAGACAAGTGACTCAAAAATCTTCTCTGTGTTTTCTTAGATTCGTTACCCTTGTTATAGCTCCTTTAGGAGGTAATTAGTTATACAGGAATAGTGCCAATTATCTCGCTAATTGACCACTTTGAATAACAAACCTAGTGCAAAGCAACGCTTTTTGATGTGCAGATGCACTAGTTTCAGCCTTGTTTGGCTCACTACTTAGACAGAGAATATATTCATATTAATCGGAAACCTGAGACTTGGTCGTACTGGGTGGTGAAGTGGTTAACATACCTGGCCGCTATCTGGGAGACCCGGGTTCGAGTCACGCTCCGGAACGACGAAACTTTCAAGTATTCGGATATTATCTGACTTAGCATCTTTTTTTTTTTTTTTTTTTTTTGATTGGAGGTTTAACGACCACCGTGAGCAACTCAATGGGCTATAAGCAGTCGCCCGTCCCTAATGTAGGGTCACTGGTTCCAGGGAAGGGAGAATGCCGGTGCCGTAAGACAAACACAACATCCATGCCTGACCGGGATTCGAACCCGGACCCCTTACGGACGAATGATCAGAGGCCAACGCCTTAGACCACTGCGCCACCGGGGCGGCCTTTTTTTTTTTTTTTTTTTAATTGGAAGTTTAACGACCACCATGAGCAACTCAATGGGCTATAAGCAGTCGCCCGTCCCTAATTTACGGTCACTGGTTCCAGGGAAGGAGAGAACCAGTGCCGTAAGACAAACACAACATCCATGCCTAACGGGATTCGAACCCGGACCCCTTTCGGACGAATGATCAGAGTCCATCGCTTAGACCACTGCGCCACCGGGGCGGCCCGGGGCGGCCTTACCATCTTTGTCACATTTACACCAAAAATCGGATTGTCGGCTTCCAAATTTGTAGCGAATATATTCGTTCGTGGTGGTTTCAGCCAGTTCTGCTAAACCTGAGTTGGCCGCCCCGGTGGCGCAGTGGTCTAAGCGATGGCCTCTGATCATTCGTCCGAAAGAGGTCCGGGTTCGAATCCCAGTGAAGCATGGATGTTGTGTTTGTCTTACGGCACTGGCTCTCTCCCTTCCCTGGAACCAGTGACCCTAAATTAGGGACGGGCGACTGCTTATAGCCCATTGAGTTGCTAACGGTGGTCGTTAAAAAAAAAACCTGAGTTGGCGCAATGGTGTAAGCGTTGGCTTCTGACTATTCGTCCGAGTTGGGTCAGAGTTGGAATCTTGGTAAGACGTGGATGTTGTGCTTGTGTTATGGCACTGCCTCTCTCCCTTCTCTGGAGCCAGTGGACATAAATTAGGGGCAGCTGACTGTTTATAAGTAGTCACCTGTTCCTAATAATTAATTATAATTGCCCATTCAGTTGGTCACGGTGCTCATAACTCCCCACCCCCAAAACAACGAGTTAATTCCTTCCAGCCGGTTAACCCTTTAACGACCATAACGACCATAACGCCCGAAACGCCTGTCTAGAGTGAGTCAGATATCCTACCCTTACGTGTTCTTTAAATTTTCACGACCTGTGAGGGATCAGCAGAAGTCACAGTCAGTCACCATTGTTGTTACTGAACAAAGAAGGGAAACAACAGACATTTCGGGCGTTATGGTAATTAGAGTGATACTAGTCATGGTCGTTAAAGGGTTAAAGGGTTAAATTTAGATTTCGTCTTACACTGCATTAATAAGCCTTATCCAAAGGTAATCCATAGGGCGTTGCTGCATGGATGACGTCCGATAAAATTTAACTGCGTCTTCTGTGCTTAACACTTTCTCAATCCACATGAAACTGGCCTCGGCATATGGATGGCCAGAAAAATATTCTAAGTAGAATTACAGAAAATCACCAGAATTTGGCAATGTAAGCTTCTAGCAGAAATGTAAAAACGTATAAAAAGGGGAACACACCACATTTTGAGTGTCATCTGTAAACTGGCTTACCGCATGTATGAGGCAAAGCAGGCAAAATGGTATAAATTTTAAAACTTGAGTTATCCAGAAAACAGCATCTTTGCGACAAACTTAAATCAGCTGCCTTTGTGGGGCAGGGGTCGAAGCACTGACTTTCGACCGTTCGTGCGAGGTCTGTCCGGGTTAGATGTTCTGTTTGTCTTCTGACTATTCGTTAACCAATGATTGCACACTTCCCACTGCCCCACGAAAGAGACACCCCTGGTTGATTGTCTATGGGGTCGACGGGGATCTCTCACGGAAAGAGTTCGAGGAAGCGGTTCGCGGGCAGAACCCCGACCTCGATAACGGGTTTTCAGCCTGTTTCCCCATAAAGGGCAAGGGAGGTAGGGTCCACTGGGTGTCAGACGTGGAGCCCAAAGCCTTCAAACTCTTGATGAGGCGGAAGACACTGAACTTGGGTTGGTCAGTGCTCCGTCTAAAGACATTTTTGCGGGAGGTCAGGTGCTTTCGGTGCAATGGCTTCGGTCATTTCCAAGGCAACTGCTCCGAGCCAGAAGCAAGGTGCGGCAATTGCGGTGAAGTTGGGCACCAGCACCACCAGTGTGCAGCCGCACCGAAGTGCAGCAACTGCAATGCTCGAATGCTAAGTCCCACCTGAAGTTGGACGTTTCTCACTCCAGCTTCAGTAAGACATGTCCTAGTATTATTAGGGAACTTGAGCAAAGGAAAAGCCGGGTCAACTATGGTTGACAGATGGTAGTACCCTCGGTGGTACGGTTTTGATCTATTGACCAAGGTGATTCTGATTACCCTGGCCCGGGGTCATCACCACAGCACTGGCCCTAGGGATGTGGACCATGTAAATATCCTTGTGTGATTAATGTGTTCCAGTGTGAATATTTGTGAGAGGGGTGCATGAGACCCTCATAGTGTAACGTGCATGTATTTTGTATTTTATTTTGATACCTATTAAAGGACATTGGTCCCAAAAAACTCGCGTTAGCGGGCAATCTCCCGGCCACGAGATGAGATAATTTATTGAAAAGTTGCTTGCCCCAACTGCCCATGACACGTCGCACACACAGATTATGACAGAAGGGTGTAAGGTACCGGCCCCGTGGGGGAGGCAGATCCCCACAGGTCTCTGGACCGAATCTGTCCGAGTAAAAGACTGTGGTTTCCGGTCACTGACGGGCTAGCTATTGCAGCGCCGTCAGGGATCCTATTAATCCCAAACTTTCAAGAGAGTTCAACATTTCCCTGTGAAGTCTTCACTTAGACGGTGCAGGTAAAGTCATCAGCTAGTGTTCTGTTTGTCTTTCCGAACTGACTCCCTGGAGCCAGTGTCCCAAAATTAGGAAAAAGCGCTTCTTTATAACCCATCTAGTTTCTCACTGTGGTCGTTAATTGTTAACTCTCACCCCCTCCCCCAAAATTAAATACTCTCATATGAAACAAAATGTTTTTATATAAGTCCTTTTTCATAGGACAATATTATGGAAACTCACAAAATCCTGTCATATAGTTCCCAAATTTTAGTCACTTGAAATTTTAATCTAAAATCTCACACCTGCCAAGAATTTATTTACAAAGAGATCTGCCGCTGCGGTGGCAAATGGTTCCAACTAAGAACAGGCCTCTGTAAACTCATTATTCTGTGTAGTGTAACAGTGGTCACATTCGTACTGAAATGCAAGAACATTTATTCAAATTCTGTTGTTGTACAACAAGCATTTTCGAATATTTGTGAAGATTTCGCGATACATGTTTATTTTTCAAATTAAAATCATATGATAAATACAGTGCTCCTAATCACCATTCGTCTCGTTATTTCTAGTGTTTGATGAAACCATTTGATAAATACGTAGGTATAGTGCTCCTAATGATCAATCTTCTGTTCAGTTCTAGTGTTTAACAAAACAATATGAGGAATATAGTGCTTCTAATCAGCATTTTTCTGTTCATTTCCTGTGTTGGACGAAATCATATGAGAAATATGGTGCTTCTAATTACCATTCTTATGTTCTTTTCTAGTGATTGATAAAACCATACGAGAAATATAGTGCTTTTAATCAGCATCCTTCTGTTCATTTCTAGTGTTTTACGAAACCATATAAGAAATACACAGTGTGGCAAAGAATTTTTAAGACTATGTGTGTAAAATGAAATAGAAACAAGAAATTATAATTTGTTTTGGTTTGTTATTCAAAATAAGTCCCTCCGGCTTCAATACACTTGTTAGAGCGATTTAATAATAATTCGAATGCCTGTTCCAGTTCCCTTTGCGGAATTGCCTCAAAAGCACGCGTCGAAGCTGTTTGTATGGTCGAAATATTATCAAACTAACACCCTTTTAACGTCATTTTAAGTTTTGGGAACAAAGAAAAGTCGCAGGGTGCTAAATCAGGCGAATACGGTGGATGATTCAACACACAGACGTTATTTTTCGCCAAAAATCTACGAACAAGAAGTGAGGTGTGACTGGGTGCATTATCGTGTAACAAACATCAACTGTTTTCATCCCGATATTCTGGACGAATGCGACGAATTCTGCCCATCAAACGCCTCAAAACATTTAAATAAAACTCGCCAGTAATGGTTTGTCCACTTAAAACAAATTCTTTGGGGATAATACCCTTACTATCGAAGAATGTAATGAGCATTGTTTTGATTTTCGATGGAACTTTTCTTGTTTTTTTTTTTTTTTTGGTTTTGTGGTGAGTTTTTTTGACTACCATTCCGCACTTTGGCGCTTTGTTTTAGGATCATATTGAAAACACCATGTTTCATCTCCTGTAACAATCGATTTTAAGAAGTTTGGATCATTTTCAGCGGCTGAAATGATATCTCTGCAATGTGCATTTCTCCTTGATTTTTGTTCATTGGTTAACGTGTGTGGAACAAATTTAGCACAGACTTTTGTTTTGCCCAAATCTTCATGCAGGATGGTTCGAATCGTTTCTTTGTTCATGTTTAAAGACTCTTCCATCATTCTTAGTGACGCACATCGATTGTTTGCCACGAAATCACGCACTTTTTCAATAATCTCAGGTGTCCTAGATGAACTTGGTCTTCCGGTATGCTTATCATCTTCTAGCGTATCTCTTCCGTCCAAAACAAAACATCTGTGCCACAGGAAAACATTTGATGTACTTAAACAAAACTCACCGTAAACTTGTTTCATCATTTGGTACGTTTCCGAGGCACTTTTGCCAAGTTTTGCGTTAAATTTAATAACAGCCCTTTGTTCCATCTTAATAATGCAACATGAAAAAAATTTTACTTCTCTAATGAACGGCCGTTTCATTTCAGTTACTTTAACAACTGCGCAGTACTTTTGGCAGAAAGCAAGCAGATGGTCACGGTTTATAAGGTATTCTCGATTACACTGGTGGCGCCACCGTAGGCTGAAATCTAGCGCCAGTCTTAAAAATTCTTTGACGCACTGTGTATAGTGCTCTTAGTCATCATCCTTCTGTTCACTTCCAGGGTTTGACAAAACCGTATGAGAAACGTAACGCTTCTAATCACTATTCTTCTGTTCATTTCCAGCGATTGACGAAAGGAAAATAAAAAAACAAAAACAAAATTGAATTAAATTTGCATATGCCGCTGAACATCGCTGATAAAAAAAATTGAACTCTTACAAACAGTAAGGATGTGTTCTAGGATTGACAGCTTACAGAGATCAATAAAATAAGACGCAGAAAAACGCAGTTCATGTGGCCGAGCGGCTGTCAGCGGTGCGAGCTGTTTAGTCGTACTAGCTGGAACGAGGTTCAAGCCCCAGATGAGTCCAGCGTTGTGTGCTTGTCTTAAGACACTGACTCTTCCTCCTCACCTGAATCAACAATCTCACACTTGGGACAGACGACTGTCTGTATAAATCTCAGAGGTGCTCGTGGTGGTCACTAATTCCTGAAACAAAACAACAAGAAAAAATAGAATTGGGGGAAAAGACGTTCATTAGATTTTCCATTTCTTTTTCTTCTCCGTCTAGTTCCTACGATTTTCTCCTCAATCAGACGCCTCGGAAACAATTATGTTTTCATCTTGTCGATTCCTTCAGACGGCTAAATCCTGATTCCATTTCCTTTATGTGTTGTAATCCGCCGACGTTCGGTTCTACTGCTGCGCGGTTGGACCGAATATATGTTTCTGCTTCCTTACTCCCTGCTATCACTGCTGCTCGACATTCACCTACTGTTTCTTCCGACCATTCTGCCGTTTCACTATCAATTTGCGTCTCTCCTGCACCTTCATCTACGTGTCGTCATTGGACGTTTGATGACACTCTCTTGCAAGATCGTTCCTTTTGTGAGTAAGTTGAGAAGTTCCTTTCTGGTCGAAAGCTGCTGCTCACAACGACCCCAAGCGCCTTGCGTTTGTGGCTTGATGTCAAACGGGATCTTCTCTTGCTCGTTCGTCAACTCTCCTTTACTATTTCCACCACTTGCTCGATGGAGGTGAGTAACCTACGAGGACTACTCTCCGCGACGCCAATGTCTGACCCGCACTATGCCTCCGTCCGTGATGAACTTCATGCCTGCCTCGAACCGTTTGCTCAGCAAGCAATCCGTCGTCTTCGGCTCCTACGTATTTCCCCATCGACGCATTCTTTCGAAGTCCTTTCGAAGATGGAATCCATGCGACGCATGTCATCTTCCATCAGACATCTCCGATTGCCTGATGGCACTGACACTGGCAAAACAACTCTCATTTGCTTTCATGTCCGTCACTTCTTTCAGGAGAAGTTCCGAGCGGTTGCGCAGGATTCTTCTTTTTCTTCCTCCTCTTTTCTTTCTTCTCTCCCTCAGGCCCCGTCTTCTCTCTGCGCCCCTCTCATTACTGATTTTTCTTTGCCTGAATTGAGAGAGGCTTTTACCTCCCTCAATCTTCACTCTTCCCCGTGTGTGGGCGTGCGGTATCTTGCTGGAAAACACCACGATGGACCGACCTTACAAATGGCACAACAACCGGCTGAATGATGATGTTGATGTAGGAGGTGCTGTTTAACGTACCAGGTACAAACACTAGTTGTGTACGGGAGTGATAGCTGATCGCTCGCCACACCAGGAGACCAAGTGTAGGCCCTGTGTGTCTCTGGCGGATGCAAGAAGGGTGGAGACGCTCCCCTGTGCGTCTGCTAACACGCATACGGCCATCGGAAGATCCCAAGCAGAATCGGCTTTCATCGCTGAACACGACAGATCGCCATGGCGTTCTCCAGTGCAGACATTGGCGACACCACTGCAGCCGTTCCTGACTCGCACGTTGGATTTAACTGCTATAATATATATAACTAGTGCCGTTAATGCCCACCAGATGGAGATGTCTCAGTATCTGAGCCCATCTTACGGATTTATGATGTCAGAAGCTGACTTAAAAATACACATAGCACCATGGATTGTTGGCCACCGTGGTGTAAAGCTAACGCGCTCGGATAGATATCGAGAGATCCGTGGTTCGTTTACACGGCGGCGTCTGAAAACAATTTTTCGGTTGCTATGAGTTTCTGGAACGTGGAAAGAGCGATGTTTTTATTTACTTATGTAAACGTTTATTCAGCTAGTATCATTAAGATTATTGCAGATCTGAGTTACGAGGAAGTGTGTACTCGAACGAATTTGCTTTAATTTACGCCCGAAATGAAGAAAACAGGAGCGGAAGCATACCAACGATATTCGGGCGTTACCAAACAAGTTCGTGATTTTCTGTGCGAAATTATCCCGGGTGGAGACAGTTGGTTGCATCACAAAATCCTAGAAAGAAAAAACTGGTCACTTGAATATCGTATATTCACGCAACCCATGGTCAAATTGGAATACTGTAGCGGAACAAAAAGAATTGAAGCTAAGTCAGAATCTGTGAACCTTTCCTTTCTCGCGTGTTCATGGGAGACATCTCCGGACGAAGTTAGGGTCGATAAAACACCGTGTTCATACACTTTCTCGAAATCGATTTATGCACGAATATCTGGATTAGTATTTCTATGCTGAAGAGGTAATACGTGAGAATTAGGAAACGCACCAAATTGTGCCAAAACATACGGAAAAACGGATGTTCTTAAAACGATAACGGTATATGTACAATAGTGAGCCATTACATTATGACCACCTACCTAATAAGCTGTAGGACCGCCTTTAGCCCGCAAAACAGGCGCCACTCGGCGAAACATCGATTCGGTGAGGTGACGATAAGTATTCTGGGGTATCTGGTATCATAATTTCAACAACAGGTCCTCCAGTTCCCGTAATTTCCAGCGTGGTGGTGATATAGCGCGAAGCCGCTTTCCCAAGTCGAACCACAAATGTTCGATTGGGTTCGTGTCAGGTAAATTTGGAAGCTAGGGCATTAATAGAAGGTCACCAGCATGTTCCTCGAAACACTCCTTGACGATTCTAGCGGCGTGACATGGCGTATCATGCTCTTGGTAATGGCCATCACCAGCAGGGAACGCAGTTGCCATGAATGGGTGAACTTGGCACGCCACGATGTTCAGATATCTGACAGCTGTCAAGGATTGGGCTATTGGGATAAAGGGGCCTAAAGTGTCTCAAGAAAACATTGCCCACATCATTACACCGCCTCCGCCGGCCTGTTTCCGTCCAACAGTACATCCAGGTCCCATAGCCTCTGTCGGTAATCGGCGTGTCCGCGCTGAGCCGTCTACGTGATGCACCAGGAATCTTGATTCGTCAGACCAGGCCACTTTCTTCCAATCATCCACGGTCCAATCTCGATGATCTTGAGCACATTTCATGCGTTTTTGGTGATGACGTGCGGTGAGAATAAGGAAGGGGGGGGTATTCGACGACGTGGGATATTCGACTACGCAGGCTCATGCGCAACAGGCTGCGATGAACTGTGTGCTGTGACACATTGCTCTGATCACCACTGTTGTAACTGCTGGTGATTTGCCGCACTGTGACCCAGCGGTCACTGTGAACAGTGTGCGACATTCTGCGCTCCCCTCTGTCATCAATGAGCTGCGGATGACACGCTGCTGGACAACGGCTCGTCGTATGGCCATCTGGGCACCACTTTTGATACGTACTCACTACAGGGGCACGTGAACAACTCACAAGCCGCGCCGTTTCCGAGATCGTAGTTCCTTGGTGTCGTGCCATCACAATTTGTCCTTCATCAAACTCCGATAAACCGACAGCTCTTTCTATTTTGACTCCGAACACTCTATTAACCAAAAGCCGGTCCTTGGATTGTATATATACTGCTCTGCGAACTTCACCTGTGCCACTGTTCGATCTCCAGGCGCGCTGATTTCTCTAGGCTGCGGGTGGTCATAATGGAATGTCTCATCGGTTTAGTTTCAATTGACATCCAAGGAATAAATAAGAGAAACATTTTTATTTCTTGCATTTCTTCTTTGGATAAAGTCGTTAATTAATGATAATACCGAAGTCGTTAATTAATGATAATACCGAAGTCGTTAATTAATGATACCCTTCGGTATTATCATTAATTAACGATCCGTCAAATGGATACCAAACCTCAAGTATTCCCGCGAATCGCTCCTATTACCGGAAATTTTCCGTCATATGGATACCAAACCTCAAGTATTCCCGCGAATCGCTCCTATTACCGGAAATTTTCCGTCATATGGATACCAAACCTCAAGTATTCCTGCGAATCGCTCCTATTACTGGAAATGTTCCGTCATATGGATACCAAACCTCAAGTATTCCTGCGAATCGCTCCTATTACTGGAAATGTTCCGTCATATGGATACCAAACCTCAAGTATTCCTGCGAATCGCTCCTATTACCGGAAATGTTCCGTCATATGGATACCAAACCTCAAGTATTACCGCGAATCGCTCCTATTACCGGAAATTTTCCGTCATATGGATACCAAACCTCAAGTATTCCTGCGAATCGCTCCTATTACTGGAAATGTTCCGTCATATGGATACCAAACCTCAAGTATTCCCGCGAATCGCTCCTATTACCGGAAATTTTCCGTCATATGGATATCAAACCTCAAGTATTCCCGCAATCACTCCTATTACCGGAAATTTTCCGTCAGTAAATCAATTTTTCGGTTGCTATGTGTTTCTGGAACGTGGAAAGAGCGATGTATTTATTTATTTACTGACACCACGTATTTGGAAGGTTAAACGTTTACATTTTCGAGTATGACAGAATAATTAGTCTAATTTCGTGAACAATTTCATATTACTTATCCAAATTCTTCAGGGGTTTATGAAAATAATGGAAACACTTGTTGTTTGTGGAGATCTTTTTATTAACAAGCTTTTGATCCACCTCGGGATTTTCGAATTGAAATAGATTGAAACTAGTTATGCATATACGATAATGGAATTTAGAACCATTCTTCCTGTAAAATATATCCCAACTGTGCCAGTGATTTTGGGGGTAGGAAGTGTGATCTGGACTTTCTCTCCAGATATTCCCAAAAAGGTTCAACAATATGAAGGTCTGGAGATTGAGGTGACCAGGGAGACTGCCGTACGTCATCCTCATGCTTTGCAAACTACAACTTGACATGTTTGGCAGAGTGCACGCGTGCGTTATCTGCTTGAAACTAGGGACGGTCATTCGAAAACAATGCCTGCAACATTGGGTGCGTAAGAATGAATTCGAAAGCTGCAGATGTGACAGAGTCCTGCAGAATAACCAGTGACCCAGTGGAATGCCGTGATTTGGCACGCTACACACCATCAGGAATTCACCCGCATGCTTCACAGTCGGAACCAAGCAGCCATGGTCGTGCGTTTCTGCAGATTTTCGCCATAGGTATACAATACCAATGGTGGGAAAGTGCTTTACAGTGAAGTAATGTTAGGTGTTCGGTGTAACACAAGAAATTACGCATATCTTCTCCCAATTAAGCTAAAGACATCACAAACTTGAATACGTTTTTACCCTGGGACCACGAAAACTGAGTGCGTGATTATAGTGAGATCAGGAAAATCAGATTATCGGTATCCAAAAAATTTTGGTAAATGATATAGCCAGGAAAAAATAAACACACAGAACAAAAAGTTACGGTATACTGATTAAAACATGTACATAAGTACACTGTCGTGCACAAATTAAGCACGAAACGATTTTTCAAATGTAACGTCGTGCGGAAGTGTTCCACATCGAATGAAATCTTACTGGGACAAGTGAGAGAAACCGTCCAATCAAGGAATCCAAAGGATACAAAGGCACTTTATTGAAAAGGTAGCTTCGAGCACAACTGGACAGAAGACAGAAACGTCCATGTGACAGGTGGCTGCAAAGAAAAATCCAGTCTTTAGTAGGGGATATGATCGCCCCTGACTGCGTCGCAGGATTTACAACGTCAGTCCATACTGAGGAAGATGATGTCAAGGAACTGTTGAGGCATCGCTGGCCATTCCTCTTGTAGCGCCAATCGCAGCTGCAGAATCGTTGCTGGCGGCTGGTGGCGTGCTGCCAAGTGTCTCCCGAGAAAGTCCAACACGTGTTCGATTGTATTTAGGTCCGGGGACCTTGCGGGCCAATCCATGCGTTAAATATCTTCACTCTCCAACAGCTCTGCAACAACCACTGTACGATGAGGTGCAGCAATGTCGTCCATGAAGAGGAACTCAAGACCCACAGCACCTCTAAACAGAGGCACGTGAGGGACGAAAACCTCGGTACAATAGCGGACACCAGTGACTGAACCTCCTTGGAACATGTGGAGGTCAGTACGGCTACCAAGCATGATACCTCCCCAAACGAGAACTCCGCCACCTCCAAAGCGGTCCCTTTCGGTGATGTTGGAGATGTGATTGCGTGTTTCCTGCTCTCTCCAGATGTATATACGTCCAGAATCGCTCGTCAGACTAAATTGGCTCTCCTCCGTAAAAAGAACACGACCCCATTGCTGATGTGTCCAGTTCTTGTGTTCCTGGCACCAGAGAAGCCGCCGTCTCCAATCAGCAGGCGTTAATGGCACACAACGTACTGGTCGTCGTGCAAATAGACCATCTTTGTGTAGTCTCCTGGCCACGGTAAAACGCGATAACGGACGTCGAGTTGTCTGTTGCATGTGCCTTGTAATTTCTCCCGCTGTCTGCAGTCTGTCTCTTCTCGCCCGTAGGACAATATACCGGTCGTGAGCCGCCTAGGTTGCTCGTGGACGATCACTGCTAAACTCTCGGGCAGTTGTTCCTGTCGTTTGAAATGCTCTCCAAGCTCGTGAAACGATGCTGTGAGCGATCCCGAACTCCTCGGCCACACTAGTCACACTTCGACCTTCTTCCAACTTCCCAATGACGCGACCTCGGGTAAAGTCTTCCAGATGTCGTCTACTGGATTGCTTGTTGGCCATATCACACGGTGGCAGCAACTCGACGTCGTTCAAACCGATGTACATCGTGCAATAGCTTTCACCGAATTGCTGAGCGTACACCGCGCGTGTCCTTTATACCTTTCCGACACTCTCCTCCACCCCCTGTACGTCATGCTGCATATATGCGCATGCCCTACCGTTCCGGACCCTAGTCTATCTCCTGAGTGGTTTTTCTGTCCGTTCTGCCTGCTCGTTCCGCTGTTATGATAATTTCTCCTTTTCGTCCTTAATTTTTGCACATCAGTGTATAAGGTTGAAAAACGTAACGAGTTGTATAAATATGGAGAGTGAAACTGCTGAATAATGATTGTGGATATCAAACGTGCCATTGTTCTGGCGAGAACATGGTGATTCCTTGCAAGAGGAGGCGAAGTTCTTTGGACTGTCGAAGTCTACATTCAATTGTGTCCATTTCCAGTGGAAG
This sequence comes from Macrothele yani, assembly GCA_039090855.1. NCBI lineage: Eukaryota > Metazoa > Arthropoda > Arachnida > Araneae > Macrothelidae > Macrothele > Macrothele yani. The sequence goes on from CM077009.1 coordinate 82,259,477, forward strand.
AGGTATGGAAGCTATCACTGTAGGCGGAGCAACTGTGGAAGAAGCTCTATGACAGATTGGGATCGCAGATGTTTGGAATGATTAACAATTTCTGCACGTTTCCAGACTAGTCAAGAACTGTTTCAAGAGTACAGTGTTGGACCCAGTAAATCAATCTCAGAACGAACGCTATGGAGACAACTGAAATGAGCATTTTCATTCGTGTTGTCCGGATACGTCGGTTGTAAACAGCAGATCAGAAGAAAAATCGATTTGCTTGGACAATAAAGCATCGTCACTGAACCACTAAACAGTGGTGATGAATAATATTGTCTGATGAATCCAGATTCTGCTCGGATATCAGTGATGGTCGCACCAGGGTCATGCAGAAGGCTGGAAAAGAATTTAATCCAGCATGTCTCCAAATAGCTGTGCTATGTAAATGGAGGTGAAAGTGTCATGCTTTTCGATGTATTTCAAGCAATGAAGTTGGATCATCCATTGAGGTGTCCAATCGCATGAAATCTATAGATTATGCGCCACTTTTTAGCAATGCATTACTGCCATTTGTCTAGTTTTTGGAACAAAAGGACACTTAGTAGATTCTGCGTTTCAGGATAACTCTCGTGTTCATCTTGATAGAATTGTGCTGTGTTCGTGGTTTGAAGAACATAGGAGAAACTTTCCACATCTCAATTGGCCTGCAAATTCACAAAAATAAAAAAATAAAAAAAATATTTCTCTGTCAGATATTACTAATTCTGAAAACATTTTGTGTGTTGAAGGATCGTCGAGTAATATCGTTTTTGGAAAAGAAGAGAAACACTGTTTGCAACTGAAGAAATTTATTTCTTAATCAATTATATAATCGCCATCATTATCGATCACACTTGGCCATCGTGAAACCAAACTTTCAATGCCGTCCTTATAAAAGGACGTTGGCTGTGATGCAAAGAAGTCCGAGAGCACCGATTTGACATCATCCCCTTTGTGGAATCTTTTCCCATTAAGAAAATGTCGTTTTTGGAATAGAAGAGAAACACTGTTTATAACAGAAGAAATTTATTTCTTAATCCATTATATAATCGCCATCATTATCGATCACACTTGACCATCGTGAAACCAAACTTTCAATGCCGTCTTTATAAAAGGACGTTGGCTGTGATGCAAAGAATTCCGAGAGCTTCGATTTGACATCATTAATCTCGTGGAATATTTTCCCATTAAGAAAGTTCTGCAAAGATCTGAACAAATGGTGCAATGCCAGGGGAGTAAGGGGAATGGGGCAGAACTATCCAGCCAAAGTCTCTAATTCTCTGCTGGGTCCGTCTCGTCGGGTGAAGTCTCGCCTTGTGATGCTGGAGAATGACACCTATTCTGTTGACCAGTGCTGGATGTTTTGCAGTATGAGCTTGCTTCAAACGGTCCAGTTGTTGACAATAGATGTCTACCGTTACGGTCTGTCCGGGTTCCAAGAGCTCAATGTGAGCTATGCCAGCGGTAGTCCACCAAACACAGAGCAAAACCTTTTTGGGGTGTAGGCCTGGTTTTAGCGCAGGAACTGGTAACTCACGTGCAGAAAGCCACTGGTTTTTGCATTTGCTGTTCACGTAAAGAACCAACGTTTCATCTGCAGTGACAATTCGATGAAGAAATGGATCCTTTTCCTGTCGGCTGAGCAAAGAGTTGAAAGATGGTGGAAAGCTGGGCTTTGTTCTCAGGTGAAAGTTGGTGTGGGACCCAAACTCCTTATCAATACACATTCCCTATCTGTTGCAGGTGTTCGTAAACAGTAGACCATGATGCATTAAGATGTTTGGGTAATTCATCAATGGTTTGAAGAGGATCTGCCTCAACGGGCTGCACGCAGCAGGTCATTGTCCAGCTCAATTGACCTTCCTGCACGAAGGTCATGAGATAGGTTAAAATTTCCCGACCGGAATCGGGCGAACTAACACTGGCACTTGCGGACATTTAGCGCATTCAGATAAACAGCGCAAATATTATTGATTTCGGTGGCCACGGTTGCATTGTTCCCTTGGTGAAATTCATACAGAATGCAATGAAAAACATGGCTCTCCTCAGGTTTTTAATCACTCATTTTGTTCTGCAAATCTGGAAGACGAAACAACCTACATAAGTTAAGGGCGAAAAGTTCATTCGCTTGTACATTTGTACATACACTTACTTTACGTTAAACGTACATAAACACCTCAAAAATGCTCCCCAAATTTACCCCCCCCTCCAAAAAAAAAAAAATAACGACATTACTTTCCGGTGTTCCCAATAATTCCTTCTCAAAATTCAGCACAATTCGTTTGCTAGGGTTTGCGAATGTTTAATCTGTTTTTCTCGATATCTCTGCTTTAAATGTCCGATTTAAAAATCTCTTTTAACACCGGATCACATTTACCTTGTGGAGCATTTGGCTTCAACTCGCTGAGCTCTTTTTGTACTTCACAGCTCGGTCACTAGGTGTTGTTCGTGTACTTCTGTTTGCAGCTGTATCTCCGCTTCTAAAGATCCTACTGAATTTTTTATTCGTGTCGGAAAGTTTCAAAAGACATGCTCATTACCACCAAAAAATCGGTGTCATCTTTCTTGTTTTTTTATACAGCTCCTTCCGCTTTTTTTCGCCTTTAAGCACAAATGTCTATATTTGTTATTCCGAAAAATGTATTTTTTCCCTAGAAAAATACAAAGCACAACCATGCAAGAACTTTAACTCACGACACTAATACACTGCTGGACAATTGCTAAGGACGGATCATAAACGGCTCTATAGCGCATAGAAAAGTAAGTGTGGTTGGATGCCAAGTGAAATAAAATAATGTCAGAATGCCAGGACATTACAAGAAAGACAATTTATTGTGCTCTGAAATCCAGAAATCTTTGGAACGTGTTCAAGGGACAAACAGGCCATTTTGTGCAGAATACGTAAACGTGAAAAAAATGCAATTACCGTCCGCAGGCGTTCCGGCGTAAGATGTCAATACGGGATATGGCCACCATGGAGGGCGATGCAAGATTCCACACGTCGTGTCATGCTTTGCACAACATTATCAAGCAGCTGTTGGGGTAATTTATCCCATTCCTCTGTCAGTGCACGGATGAGGGTGTCCTTGTTTATTGGAGGGCATTGGCGACCAGCAAGACTCCTCCCTAAAGCATCCCACACATTTTCAATGGGATTCAGATCTGGAGAACGTGCTGGCCATAGGAGGCGCTGAATATCCTCGCTCTCAAGACACTCCTGGACAGCGACTGTTCGATGACATGTTGCGTTGTCGTCCATGAAAATGAATCTATCACCGACAGCACCACGGAACATGCGAACATGAGGTAGCAGAACATCATTAATGTATCGTTGGCCAGTCATAGTCCCAGTTGGAAGCACATAGAGGGACGTACGGCCATTGATCATGATGCCAGCCCATACCATGACACTACATGTCGGATATCGGTCTTTTTCCTGTATGTTTGCTGGACAATATGCAGCACCACTATCACGCCAGATGAGTTGTCGTCGACAATCAAACGATAGACTGTATCTACTCTCATCTGAGAAGAGGACAGCAAACCACTCGTTATCAGTCCAATTGCGATGTTGATGGCACCATTGCAAACGGGCGGTACGGTGACGTCTGGACAATGGGATGCACACAACAGGACGGCGGGCGTATAGTCCTCCTTCATGCAAACGTCTGGCGACAGTTTTTCGGAGATCCGCTTGCCAGTAGCAGCCATAAAATGATTTGCTACCTCACTAGCTAAGCTGCGCCGGTGTCATTTTGTTGATAGCACTATGTACCGAACTTCTGCAGGTGTCGTAATGCGAACACGACCTCCCCCGTGATGTTTGCTACACTCTCCATTTGTTTGAAATGATTTCCAAAGCCTTGAAACAACACTGTGGCTGACGTCGAACTCCCTGGCAACATCTGTTATTTTTCGCCTTTCTTCAATCTTGCCAATGATACGGCCAAGCGTAAAATCATCTAGGTGATGTCGGGAAGACATAATGAAAATTGCAAGTTCGTCAATTGATTATTTCCTTTTCAACTTTTCGTTTGAACAACAACGGTCAATACGCGTCAAATCCTTTATATCTCTTCTCAGCGCTATGACGTCACGAAGAAGTTCGGCAATCCAAAATTTGCATACGCACAACACGTCTTACTGTATCCCGCACTTATGCTAATTTCCACATCTTCCTGCCCTCCATTTTATGGTTGCTATCGTTGCTATTGTCATCCGTCCTTAGCAATTGTCCGGCAGTGTATTTGAAGGGTCTGACGCACATGCAACACTAGCATTCATTCAAGTTGTTCTGAAAAAAGAGATTGAAAATAGAAATAAGTAAAAAAACACACAGTTGTTCACATGCAGAGGTATCTCGTAAACCGAACGTGAGAAAAGAACTGAAATCAAAGTGGGGAAATGAATCACAAACTAAAACACGCCGTGTAACCAAATCGTGGAATGGTAACAAGCGATAGCATATGCTCTGTGGGTTAGACGATCGGAGCGCAAGTATGCTTCCTGGCTTCATGCGCATGCGCAGTCGACAGAGCTTAGAGTGCTCCGGAAGTGATATTTGATTTTGCCAAAAGGTCCATTGTCTGCTGTTTGCAAAGCAGACCGGTGCGCGATATGTTTCGAGGATCACCATTGGAGAAACGCCTTCATAGGTAATTTGCTTCGCACTACTGTTTCCTATTGAAATAAATTATTTTCATTTATTTAAAAAAATCTCTAGTGGTAACACTAGCAGGCTTCTCCCCCGCTTGTGTGTCTTTGATACCGTTCCATTCAAGCGTTGAATAGAAATTAAGTAAATACACACAATTGTTCACATACAGCGGTTGATCTTGAAAATGTGATCCTGAAACCTTCATAGGTTTCAGGATCACATTCCCAATATCATTCTGCCTACTGTACTCATAGAACCAGTTTCGGAGAAAGTGCAAGATTCCGTTCATTTCATCATTAACAAACGTGTGTCGTTTAGACACCGCAGTCATGATCGAGCTGCTTTCAGCGTTGTTTGTAAACAACTCACCTTCATCCCTTCGGTATTATCATTAATTAACGACTGTGTTAGTTAGCCCCCTGGCGTGATATTAATCTGTTTTCATTTTATGTCTTCTCCCTGTCTGATTCGTGGTATTACAGTCCCAAAAGCACTAAGGTGCATTAACTTACTCTCCAAGGTAACAACTGGGGCATCAGTTTTCTTCTGTTTGTTGAACTTAGCGCGTGGCATATCCTCTAGGGAATTGAAACCACTTCCTCTCCTTTCAGAGCACCCTGAGAGATTTCGGAAGTCGCCCTTGTTGTGACAAGCTTATCGCCCTCGAGAAAATGCCTAATCCATTTAGTCAAATTTTCCATCACTAAATCCTCAAGATAATTCCTTTCATTATATTAATGGAATTTTAACCCACCCTGATTTAAAGGCATCGCATGGGATTGCAGCTTTGTGCTCAATCTATGTGGTTTTCAACTGCTGCCTACAAAAGTTTTTAAATTATTTATGCGGTGATGGGTCGCACATTACGTGAAGGGTCTATGTCATTCATTTAAATCCTGTGATGCTGCCAAATGAATATAATGGAAGAGAGCAAAGAACTTGTACACTGAAGAGCAATTGAATTGGAGATTCCTGTCTAGTAACGTGTAGCACCACCTTTCGCCTTAATGACGGCTGCGATTCGTCTCGGCCTGGACTCGACAAGACACCAGAAGTGTTGGGAAGCCATACGGATCCACGGCCCCTGAAAAAGCTCCCACAGTTCACGAAGATTGGATGGAGGGGGTCAGAGCCTCGAATTTCTCTCTCGATGGCATCCCAGATGTACTCGATGGGATTGAGGTCAGGTGACCTAGCAGGCCAAGTAACCGAGGTCACGTTGGTGGAGTGTTCATCCAACCATTCGGATACAATTCGGGAGCGATGGCACGGTGCATTGTCTTGTTGCAGGGTGAGGTCCCCAGTGGGTAGTTAGAGACGCACAAACGGGAGAAAATGGTCGTCCAGGATATCCCGGTAACGTTGACCTGTGAGGGACGATGTCACACATACCAGGGGTCCCATTTAAGTTCACTTACACAGTCCCCAGAAGAGAATACCCACCCCCACCAGTTTGAAGAGTGCCCTGCTGGCAAAAGGATCCATCGCTTCATGTGGTTTGCGCAGTACTCGTGTCCTGCCATCCGCATGTAATAACGTGAATCTCGACTCATCAGTTAAGGAAACATTTTCCCACATGTTTAGGATCCAGTGGCGATGTTCTCGCGTCCATGCTAATAATCTCTGCACCCGGTGATGTGTGGTCAGCAGCGGCACCACTCGTGGGACGATGGCTTCTGTACCCCATAGCGAGGAGATGGTTCTGGATGGTGTGGCTGCTTACACGTTCTTGTGCACCAGCGTGAAATTGCCGAGTGATTTCTTGCACTGTGGCCCGTCTATCCGCTGTTACAATGCGAGATAGCCGACGATGACCCCGCTCATCCACACGCTGTTGTCCACGGCAATTAGCCCTTGCAGGGATGGTTTTACCGGATTCGATGTACTCACGGTGCACCCGTGACACAGTGGCTCGTGAAAATCCCAGTGCCTGCACGACTTACGAGATGGAGTGACCCATTCGTCGGGCCCCGACAATTTGCCCACGATCAAATGCGCTTATATCCTTCGTCTTACCGATACTGCGTCCGACTCTTACTGATTCTCGTCGAATCACTCCTTATATTGTCGGATCGCTGCATATGTCATGTCGTTTCCGTTTACAGGGCCGAGCGACACATTTGCATAACGCCAGCTGTCTCTAATTCAATTGCTCTTCAGTGTACATTTGTACCCTTTTCGTGATTATACGCAAAACTCCGAATTTTACCTTATCAAAACTACAGTGTTTTTTAATGCTTTTGTACGTAACCCGATATGTTACAACTTTGAAGAAAACTGTGTTCCTTCTTCGTGCAGCCAAAGTTGAACCTTGATTCCATCACAGAATTCTTTACTTTCAGCTGGATGAAAAGTCGGTCTCTCATTTCGTGGCTCACACTCAGATATGAACTATTTAAAAATTGACAAATCTCTGGGATGCAACTTTGTAGTTTCACTATTTCGTGTAATAGAACTCTAGACGTACCATCAATATTCAACATTACGGTTTCAAATCAATGCACTTAGGATCCGCAGTAAAAATAAATGGGCTGTTAATTCATGAGTTCTACACTGAAGCACTGACCTCAGATTCTTATAGTTGTGAATATTTCATTTAATGCAGAATCAGGAATTTTATAAACAGACTAGCCCGTCCTAGGAAGGTTGTTTCAAGCTTTAAATAAATATTATTATATAGGGAATGTTGCCTGTCCTATGACGGAGTGAAATTTTTAATTGAAGTAGATTGTAAACAAATCAAAGAGGCGCCGGATTTCTACAAGGAAATATAGTAAAAACTTATATACACTGGCGGAAAGTGAAAAAAGAACACTAAGAAGGAGACGTCTGATACCAACGAATATATACAGCATAATAACGGAATACAGAGGATAACGTGATCAAAACACTATGGTAAAATACAGCTGTATTTGCTGGTTAACTGAAAAATAACATTTCCATGTAACATGGTTAGTACGAGGTTGAACCAACATGAACTGCGTCACACTGTGCAATTCTGGCATGGAGTCTGTCGTACAGATGTTGGATGTAAGTTTGGGGTATTGAGTTCCAAGCATCCTCAACCTGGACGCGTAAATCGGGGATGGTCGTGGTTGACGGTGGAGACCGGATGTCCCATAAAATCCCACACGTGTTCAATGGGGGACAAATCCGGTAAACGTGCAGGCCATGGAAGTTGTCTCACACCCTGAAGTGCATGTTGCGTCGCACGTGCCATGTGTGGGCGTGCGTTATCTTGCTGGAAAACACCACGATGGACCGACCTTACAAATGGCACAACAACGAGCTGAATGATGTTGTTGATGTAGGAGGTTCTGTTTAACGTACCCGGTACAAACACTAGTTGTGAACGGGAGTGATAGCTGATCGCTCCCCTCACCAGGAGACCAGGTGTAGGCCCTGTGTGTCGCTGGCGGATGCAAGAAAGGTGGAGACGCTCCCTTGTGCGTCTGCGAACACTCATACGGCCATCGAAGGATCCCAAGCAGAATCTGCTTTCATCGCTGAACACGACAGATCGCCATTGCGTTATTCAACACAGACGTTGGCGACACCACTGCAGCCGTTCCTGACGGTGGGCTGGAGTCAGAGGTACACATGCCAGAGGCACACGTGCCCGTAGTCCTGCATCCAGCAGACGGTTGCGGATTGTTCGCGCAGTCACCTCAGGTGCAACGGCAGCTCGGATTTGCGTCGCAGTCGATGTTCTGCTTGACAACGCCGCTCTTCTTATGCGTCGATCGGTCCGCTCATGAGGTCTGTGACTCCCGGTTCTACGTCTTCTCGTGTGGGAATGTTCCTCGGACCATCTACGCCACCATCGTACCACCACCAATACTTCCCGTCCAATTCGCTCCGCAATAGGACGATACGACCACCCGGCCTCACGGAGTCCGACTAGACGACCTCGTTCAAAGTCCGATAACTACTAAAATCGTACACGTCTTCCATGTCCAGGAATGGCAATTTTCAGGGTCTTTGCACGTGTCCGAACGCCGACGACTGATTACATTCACTTCGCCGTACTCCTTAAATACCAGCGACGGTGATTTGCATATTATGCTGTGCTGTGGCGGAAGCGCTCACCGGTTGGTCCCGAAATTAACATCTCACCTACGTAACCTCGACTCCATTAACATATGTAAATTTCATGATCGTCCGCCAATTCCTTCTTGGTGTTGTTTTTTCACTTTCCGCCAGTGTAGTAAGAACTCATTCATGTTAGAACAAAAAATTATATGCGATTTATTTCCTTTTTTCAAAAGACCTCGCGATAAATAACATTCTGTGTAAAATATTTGTTTTTTAACAATCGTAGGCTACAGCGTTTAGATAGATCGATATTTTGCAAAATGTGCAATATAATCAGCTCTAAACGCGGAAAGTTGTTTTCGTGTGAACTAACCTTAATAACTGTTACTTTGATTTTTCGCGTTAAATCAGTTTTCCTCCGGTACACTTGTTTATTCCCTTCATGGCTTGTTTTAGATTATCCTATTCAACGGTTAGTTTAAAACTTCATACCGAAGCTTTTTCTACAAAATAATTCGACATCTGGTTACAAATCCGAACTACCTAAATTCTCGACAATGTGCTATTGGAGCGACATCTGCTTTTAGATGCAATTTTGCTCATTTGACATCCAAAGATTTCAGTTTTTATTGTACGTTTCAGCGCTTAGATAGATAGATATTTTGCAAAACGTATAATATAATCAGCACTAAACTTGGAAAGTTAGTTAAATTAAAAAAGGAAAAAAAAATAATTAAAGTGTACAAATTTATATTCGAATTGTGCTAGATTAAATTATTATACAAACGCAACTTGCCGTGATATTAAGAATTCAATTCAAAATTTGTAGATCAGAAAAATAGAAACTCTGTCATTGATAATCCAATGTTTTTTTAATTTCACACGCGATCACCTAGACATCTAAAAGTGATCACGGGCTATTATGTAGCAGGTGATCACTTTCACATCTCGAGAGCACACACGAATTGATCGATACACGATCGCGCACTTCCACCCGTTGCTTTAATGTCAAGCGTTGCAGACAGATAAAGAGAGAGAGAGAGAGACGTACACCACATATCGTTGATCAAATATTGTTACGTTTGTTCAGATGTCATAAATTTGCTTATTACGTAAATATTTTTTGTGGCGCGGAAGAGGGCGTTACCAAATTATATATAAGAAAGAGTCATCAAAAGAGAAGTTTGATTTGCATAATCTTTATGATTTTTGCAAAGCAGTAAAATGTATTACAATTTGTAACACTTTCGCCATCAATTCAAATTTAAATAAATCATTATTAAAGAACATCTAATATTCCTTTAAAGTATAAATTTCACAACAGCATTTAACATTTTATGTGCATGTACATACATACACAATATTGACAAAAGTCACCGGACACCCCTTCAAAAGCAAATGAACGGATTCGCTGCGTTGTTAAAATGCGCGGTACATCTGCACACTGTATAAAAACAAGACTTCAGCTGACCGCGATCGTATCGCACTGTGAGGTTGAGTGAAAATGTAGCGGCAGGAGAGAACTGACTTTGAGAAAAGAAAGATTTTTGGGTGTTATATTAGTGAGTTGTCCATAAGAGAAACCGAGAGGCGTTTAAACATACCCACGTCAACTGTTTCGGATGTACTGAATAAGTGGAAGACACAAGGCGTACCTGCAGCAGCAAAACGTACCGGCAGACCAAAGAAAATCAGTGATAGAGGGCCTCGAAGCCTCAGGAGAGTCGTTACAACTAATCGACGGAGTACTGCAGAAAACAAACTTCAGTGTACAGGTGAATAAAACGGCTGAAACATCGGTATGTGCACGTACCCTTCGCAGATAACTTCATTCCATGGGTTCCCGTGATCGTGAGGCTGCTCATAAGCCTTTCATCTCCACTCGGAATGCTGCTCGTCGTTTAGCACGGTGTAAAGAACATTTATCGGGGACCGTAGATCAATGGGAATGGGTCCTATGGACTGATGAATCCAGATACTTGATCTATCAGTCTGCTGGCCATGCGTGGGTATGGCGGCAGCCGGGGAAACGCTTTTTACCGCAGTGTACTGCTCCTACGGTCAAGTTTGGAGCTGGCAGTGTACTCGTGTGGTGGTGTATTTCCTGGTATGGTCCCCGCCCATTGGTTATCGTGTACAAACCTGTTAATCAGCACGTCTACCTCGATAGTCTGGACAATTATTCCCTACCAACTCTATGGCAATACTACGGAACCGAGCCTTGTCGGTACCAGCAGGATAATGCACCGAACCATAAAGCTAGGACTGTTACGGCGTTGTTTGATTGTTATTCCGTATCGTATGTAAACTGGCCTGCACAGAGCCCTAATGATAATCCCATAGAGCACCTATGGGGTAAATTACAGTGCCGCATAAGAAGTTTGGAACCAAGGCCTACTACTAAGCAACAATTACCGGAAGCATTGTGTACTGCATTATGAACTGAATGGAAGCGGATACCTATCGCTGTGTTCCAAAACCTTATCGAAAGCATGTCTGGAAAGGTCAGTGCATGGATTAAGGCCAAAGGTGGACAGACACCGTATGTCAGTTAATGGTATGCTGTATTTCTCTTCTAGCTGTCCGGTGACATTTGTCAATATAGTGTATATGGAAAAGCTTGAGGTATGTGATATCTACATTTACTTTGGACAACAGATATCCATCAAGGGTCACATTAATGAGGAAATTAATCAGGGTATAAAACTTGGCTGGAGAGCTTTTGGAAGAAATAGTACAATTTTCAAGAGCAATACGCCATTATGTCTTAAAGGAAAAGTGTTTAATCAATGCATGCTTCTAGCGCTTACGTATGGAGCAGAGACATGGACGTTAACTAAAAAAATACACAGGGGCTGCAGACAACGGAAAGAATCATGGAGAGATGAATGCTTGGTGCAACCAGCAAAGATAAGAAGTGGAGCTCGTGGATAAGGAAAATGGCAACAATAGAAGATATCATGATTAGAATAAAATTCCTGAAATGGCAATATGTTGCCAGAAGAACGAACCACCGATGGACAGCCGAAATTGTAGACTGGATTCCAAGGGACAAAAGAAGACGACAGCACGAGTCAGAATGGCCAGCACGCGCAACCGGACGACCTTATATAGCCGGTCAGGCACAGTGCTACGACTCCTTCTAGCTTGCGTCACATACGCGGCCGAGCGTGATCCTTGAATCATTTGTATGGCAATGATGGATGGAAAGAAATTCGAGAGCATGCCGGAGTAACATGGAGGAGAATGGCTCAAGATAGGCACTTGTGGAAGAAATTTGAGGAGACTTTCATCGAGCATTGGATTGACATTGAATGGTTGACAATGATGATGATGATTTTCCCCCTCTCCCCACCCCCACCTCCCTATCTCTCTCTCTATATATATATGTATGTATGTATGTATGTATGTATGTATGTATATATATACACATATACACTCATCGTCAAGAAAATAGTTGCACTAAGAAGAACGTGTCGGATTGCAATGCTATTCAGGAGGAAGGTAAAGGTTACGAGGAACAGCAAATGATTGCACATTGAGACTCATATGGTCAATACGGCGATAACACCATCACGCTTCCCGGAGCCAGATGATGCGACCCCTCTCAAACTCATCCAACTGCTCTGATTGCTTCTGAACTTTTCTCTGAGGCATACTTCACTTGTAAAGGATGCAACCAACACAACAGCACGAGTCAGAATGGTAAGCACGAGCAACGGGACGACTTTATATGTATAACCGGTGAGGCACAGTGCTACGACCCCTCCTTGCTTCCGTCACATGTGCGTCCGAGCGTGATGCTTGAATGTCTCAAGATGTCAAACCTACCCACCAAGTTTCATTCCTGTTGGTTGCTTCCTTCTGGGTGCAACTATTTTTTTGACGATGAGTGTATGTATACACCAATGAGCCATTACACTCTGACCACCCCAGCCTAGAAAAAAAGCGCGCCTGGCGACGCAACGGTGGCGCGGGTGAAGTTCGCAGAGCAGTATACACTGCTGGCCACCCACAATGTAACACCAAGAAGGAAGCATCCGATTGGCCTGAAATTCGCAGCATGCGTCGCCCGCGAGAGGACATGCAAACGATTAGCATTGAAGGGCATATGCATATCATGTGCGCCCGGCACGCCACCGAGAAGCATTATATGTAGGGTGCACAGAAGGCGGGGTCTAAGTAGTGGAATAGTGTTGTGCTGCCGCACCTGTGCGTGGGAAGCTTCCCGATGCCTCGTCGCAAAATACGGCAGTCATTTCAGCACGTTTCTGAGTTCGACAGAGGACGAATAGTGGCTTATCCCGACAGCGGTTTATCGGACCGGGACATCGGCGCCCGTGTGGGACGACATCCAGACACAGTGAGGACAGTATGGATTCGCTGGGTGCAGGAGGGACGGACGGACCGACGTTCAAGATTGCCGCAGCCACGGCACACCACCGAACAAGAGGACCAGCATGTTGTGCGGTGGGCATTGACGGCTCGCACCGCAACATCACGAACGTTAGCACAGGAATTATGGTGTGTTGCGCAACAACCTGTGTCAGCACGTTCCTTTCGACGTCATATGCAAGAGCGGGAACCTTTCGCACGGCGCCCATTGCTGCGATTACCAGTGGGCCGTTGAGCGCCGTACCTGGACTACGGAATGGCACGATATTGTCTTCTCCGACGAATCCCGCTTCTGCCTGCAACACCACGATGGTCGGATCCACGTGTGGGGGCACCGCGGTGACAGACTGTATGACGCCTGCATTATGCATCGCCATACCGGTCCGTCGATTGGCGTTATGGTTTGGGACGCAATTGTATATGACACCCGCACCCCTCTGGTACGCATCGCCGGTACGCTCAACAGCCACCGCTGCATCTCCGACGTTTTGGAGCCTGTAGTCCTCCCTTACCTGCAGGACATGCCAGCGGCCACGTTTCAACAGGACACTGTGCGCCCGCACTTGGCACGCATCGTGCAACAATTCTTCACGGCCCACCAGGTGTCACTGTGGCCCGCCTGTTCTCCTGATATGTCGCCTATGGAACACGTCTGGTGGCTGATCGGCAACCGAGTGACTTGGCAAGCACCAACCGCGGTTACGCCTGATGAACTGTGGCAACGTGTGGAAGCAGCCTGGACCGACATACCCTAAGCCCACATACAAAGCCTCTTTCGTTCGATACCGCGGTGTGTAGCGGCCGTTATTGCCTGCCATGGAGGCCACACGAACTGTTGATGTCTGCGTGTTCCGGAAGTCGCACGGGCCTGTAAGCTCAATCGTTTCATCTTTGTATCTGTTGTTATGTGTCCAGTAAATCTGGGTTTGCAATCACGCGTCCTTCTTGGTGTTGCATTTTGGGTGGCTAGCAGTGTATATAAAACTCGACGACCTGCTTTCGGTTAGTAGAGTGTTCGGAGTCAGAATGGGAAAAGCTGCCGATTTATCGGAGTTTGATAAAGGACAAGTTGTGATGGCACGGCGCGTCGGAACTACGATCTCGGAAACGGCGCGGCTTGTGGGTTGTTCAAGTGCCACTGTAGTGAGTACGTACCAAAAGTGCTGCACAGATGGTCAACCGACGAACTATCGTCCTGCCGTGCGTTGTCTGCAGCTCATTAATGCGAGGAGGGTTCGTAAACTGTCCGCATTGTGTAGAACAACCGCAGGACCACAGTGCAACAAACCACCCGCAGCTACAGCAGTGGTAATCAAGGCAATGTGTAACAGTACACAATTCATCGTAGCCTTCTGAGTATGGGCCTGCGTTGCCGAAGACCTAGCCGGACCCCAATGCTCACTACACGTCATCGCCAACAACGCATGAAATGTGCCCAAGATCATCGAGATTGGACCGTGGATGATTGGAAGAAAGCGGTCTGGTCTGACGAATCAAGATTCCTGGAGCATCGGGTAGACGGCCGAACGAGGATATGCCGATTGCCAATGGAGGCTATGCAACCTAGATGCACTGTTGGGAGGGAAAAGGCCGAAGGCGGCTGTGTTCTGCTGTGGACGATAATTCCTAGGGACACTTTAGGCCTCATTATCCCAATAGCACAACCCCTGATAGCTCTCAGGTAACTGAGCATCGTTGCCGGAAAATTCACCCATTCATTGCAACTGTGTTCCCTACTGGTGAAGGCCATTATCAACAAATAATGCTGCACGCCACACTACCAGAATTACCAAGGACTGGTTTGGGAAACATGCTGGTGACTTTCTGTTAATACCTCGGCCTCCAAATTCACCCAACACGAACCCAATGGAACATTTGTGTGAACTCAATGTTCTGTTGGATTCATGTTAGGTGAGTTCACGCTAAGTGACCACCAACCCGAAATGTACGGAAACTGACGGACCTACTGATGACATTATGGTACCAAATACTTGAGGATACCTATCGCCACCTCATCAAATCGATGTTTTCCTGAGCGGCCGCTGTTTTGCGGGCGAAAGTAGGTCCTACAGCTTATTAGGTAGGTGGTCATTATGTCATGACCTATCGGTACACTGTATTTACACTGACGGAAAAAAATCCCAACACCACCAAAAAATAGTTGTAGAGGAATGAAATGGCGGAAATACATTTGTATAGGTAACATATTTAATCGATTAAGGTTTCAAGATCACAGCTTAATGTAAGCGCGAGAAGAGCCATTTTAAATGTGAAATGCTGGTACATTAATAACCGGTGTAACCGCCAGAATGTTGAATGCAAGCACGCAAACGTTCATGCATTGTGTCGTACATGTGCTGGATGTCAGTTTGTGGGATGGACTTCCATGCCTGTTGCACTTGGTCGGTCAATACAGGGACGGTTAATGCTGGTTGGGAGTGACGCAGGAGTTGTCGTCCAATGATGTCCCATACGTGCTCGATTGGTAAAAGATCTGGTGATCTAACAGGCCACGGCAACATGTCGACACTCTCTAGAGCATGTTGGGTTACAACAGCGGTATGCGGGCGAGCGTTATCCTGTTGGAAAACATCCCCTGGAATGCTGTTCATGAATGGCAGCACAACAGGTTGAATCACCAGACCGACGTACAACTGTGCCGTCAGGGTGCGTGGGATAACCACGAGAGTGCTCCTGCTGTCATAAAAAATTGCTCCCCAGACCATAACTCCAGGTGTAGGTCCAGTGTGTCTCGGCCGCAGATAGGTTGGTTGCAGGCGCTCACCTGGCCTCCTTCAAGCCCAAAAACGGCCATCACTGGCACCCAGGCAGAACCAACTTTCATCAGAAACAACAGCATATCTCCACTCCGTCATCCAATGAGCTCTAGCTTGACACCACTGACGTCGCAAACGGCAGTGGTTTGGAGTAAGTGGAATGCACGCTACAGGGCGTCTGGCTCGGAGCTGTCCTTCAGGTAACCGATTTGTAACAGTTCGTTGTGTCAACCTGGTGGCAAC
Organism: Macrothele yani; assembly: GCA_039090855.1. NCBI lineage: Eukaryota > Metazoa > Arthropoda > Arachnida > Araneae > Macrothelidae > Macrothele > Macrothele yani. The sequence continues at coordinate 82,275,599 of CM077009.1, forward strand.
TGCAGCTTGAGTTGCTGCCGCAGACGCGGTACGATGCGCCACGGCCATACGCCGTACACGGCGGTCTTCCCTCTAAGTAGTGCCACGTGGCCTGCCAAAACCCGGTCTTCTTGAGGCAGTACCATCTTTTGACCACCACTGCCAACAATCATGCACAGTGGCTACATTCCTGCCAAGTCGTTCTGCAATATCGCGGAAAAAAAATCCACCTTCTCGTAGCCCTATTACATGACCTCGTTCAAACTCCGTGAGCTGTTGATAATGGCTTCTTCGTCTTCTTAAAGGCATTCCTGACTAACATCAACACACTACGTCGAATCTCAACGATAACTAACGCTCACGTACGTTACAGCGCGTATTTACAGCAAACCTGGTTTGCATGTTCCGAGGGGCGCTACTAGCGCCACACGTATGCGCCAACCGCGAAATTTGCATAGACGCCATCTTACAGATGTACTCTCACCGCCTACCAACTGTCGTTTATCTAACACAATCCTTTCTTGGTGTCGGGATTTTTTTACCCGTCAGTGTATATATATACGCGATGTAAGGTCAGGTGATGCGCAACATCATAGCCTCTCCTTGACAAATGTCAACCACGCCTTCTCGTGGTACATCGTATTCCCACTAAAGGGGCTCTGACGACAGCCAATAGCGATATAACTACTGTATACCATCGGGATTAATGGAAATGGAATCCCACACTCATCAACCCGCTTGGCCAGCGTGGTGAGTTATGGCCAAACCCCTCCAAAATGACTCCACAACTTAAATCTTGGCCCTCAGTCTTTGGCAGCTGGAATGTACCTGGAGAAGGCAGCGGCCAGTGTGACATGAAGGCAGAGGGTGCTAAGAATCGCAGGAGGACCGGACTAGGCTGCTATTTAATGCGGATCTTGGCTATTTACAATGGCCGCTTCCTATCCTCTAATTCAAGGCTTCTTGAATTGGAAGAGGAACTACAAAGGATCAAGTGGGACATCGTTGGGCTAAATGAGGTAAGAAGAAAAGGAGAAGATCTCATTGAACTGAAAAGTGGACATCTCTTCTACTATCGTGGGACTTATACTGACAGAACTAGCGGTGTTGGATTTATAATAAACATGAAACTGAAGGATAAAGTTGTAGAAGTTGAAAGTTCCTCTGACATAGCTGCACGACTCGTTATCCAACTCTCGAGAAGATACCAGGCTCAGATTATTGAAACTTAGCACCCACCACAAGTCATCCTGAAAAAGAAATTGAAGAATTGTGTGAGAAAATTCGTCATCTAAATAATAAAGGCAAGCAGCACTTGAAGATAATTATGGGAGATTTCAATGCAAAAAATAGGGCAACGGCAACAGAATGAAACTTCAATAGGTAAATTCGGCCACGGCAATAGAAACCAGCGTTGAAATACTCTCGTAGAGTTTGCAAAGGCAAAAGGGTTTTTCATCATGAACTCCGTTTTTAAGAAAAAGCCGTAAAGGAAATGGACATGGAGGCAACCCAATGGATGGACAAGTGAAATTGATTTTATTATGTGTAACAAGAAATTTGTCATGGAACACTGCAGTGGGCTGAACAAGTTCAACACAGGTAGTGACCATAGAATGGTAAGATGTAAGATGCACCTCAACACTAAACTCGAGCGTGGGAAGCTCATAAAACAAACAAAGTGTATTGACGTGACCAACCTTGAAAAGCATCATAATACCTTCGAATTGAAACTGAGGGACACATTCTCTGCTCTAGAAGGTCTAACATCAAAAGAAGAGGACATCTCTGAACTTAACAGAAAAGTAACCAAAGCTCTTGTGGAAACAGCAACAAGATTAGCTGGGTCTAAGGACAAGTTGCATGTAAACAGATTATCAGAAAAAACCGAAATATTGATGGAAAAAAGAAGAGAGATGACGACAACTAAATAATATCTGACTTCCAAAGTGGAATATATAGAGCTATGCAAGACAGTGCGAAAACATATCACTGAAGACGTAAGGAAATTCAAGTGTGAACTAGTGAGGAAAGCAATTGAAAACAACCAAAGCCTAAAGATAGCAAAGGGACATCTCAGTAAGGGAAGAAAACAGATTATGGCACTGAGAAAAGAAGATGGTTCTGTAACAAGAAATAGAGGCGAAATTTTGATAAGAGTGAAAGATTTCTACTCCAAATTATATGAAAGGGATTATACATGTACTCCAAACATCATGAAAGGTACCAGTACCAGGGTTCTTCCAGTCCTCCCAGCAGAAGTTGCACATGCAATCAAGAACATGAAGCGGGGAAAAGCTCCAGGAAAAGATGGAATTACTGTAGACATCATACAAGAAGCAAGTGGAGAAATCGAAACAGTACTCGCCCAAATTTTCACTCGATGCCTTAATGAAGGAAAGATTCCTGAGGATTGGAACAACGCTACAATGATCCTGCTACATAAAAAATGTGACTTTGAGGATCTCAGGAACTACAGACCTATCAGCGTCCTATCAGTGGTTAATAAAATCTTCACTAAAGTTCGTTCACACAGCTTGAAAATAACACTGAACATGGCTCAGCCGAGAGAACAAGCTGAATTCATGAGTGGCCACAGCTCTATAGATCATATCCACGTACTGAGAGAACTAATTGAAAGAGTGAGGGAATATGAACTTCCAATGTACATGGCTTTTATCGATTATGAAAAGGCCTTTGATTCTGTGAAACCATTAACAGTTACAATAACTTTGAAATCCTGCGGTGTTGAAGATGCATACATTAATATTATTAACAACATCTATGAAAATGCAAGTGCAAAGATTCGGCTGTTTGAGAATATAGCACACATAAAAATTGGAAAGGGAGTGAAACAAGGTGACACCATATCTCCCAAGCTGTTTAATGCCACATTGAAAAATGTCTTTCAATCACTGAACTGGCAAAACAGAGGGAAACAGGTTAATGGAGATTATCCAACTCACCCTCGTTTTGCTGATGGCGTAGTCATTTTTGCAACTACCCCATCAGAGCTGCAGGGTATGATACAGGAACTTGCTGACAAGGGTAAAGAAGTGGGATTAAAAATGAACTTTCAGAAGACAAATGTAATGTACAATGCTTTTACAAGAAATGAAGAATTATCGATTGATGGAGAAAAGCTGGAGATAACAGATGCGTACGTTTATCTTGGGCAGCAGATATCAAGTGAGGATCACATTGATGAAGAACATAATTGGCGTATATAACTTGCCTGGAGAGCTTTTGAAAGAAACCGCGTAATTTTTTAAGAGCAATATGCCATTATGTCTTAAAAGAAAAGTGTTTGATCAATGCATCCTTCTAGTGCTTAAGTATGATGCAGAGACGTGGACCTTAACTAAAAGAGACATACAAAGGCTGCAGACAACTCAAAGTAGCATGGAGAGGTGTATGTTTGGTGTAACCAGGAGTGATAAGAAGAGGAACTCGTGGATCAGAAAAATAACAAGAGTGGAAGACATCATGATCAGAGTAAAATCCCTGAAATGGCAATGGGCTGGACATACTGCCAGAAGGACAGACCATCGATGGAGAGTCGAAATTTTAGATTGGATTTCAAGGGACAGGAAAAGACCCATAAGAAGACCACATGGAAAATGGGTGGATGAAATTCGAAAGTATGCGGGAGTAACATGGAGGAGACTGGCACGAAACAGACCGTTGTGGAAGAGGCTTTTCGAAACCTTCGTCCAGCAGTATATTGATAGTGGTTGACAATGATGACGATGATGATATATATACAGTATATGGCATGTTGGTTTCATATATATAACTTCCTGGCTTTAATCCAGACTATAACATCAATACAGTTACTATATTCGTTTTAACAACAACTCTCCTACTTTAAACTCTGCGCATATATGTAAATCGCTATTACACTTCTTCGTTCCTCAAATTTGCGTAGTAACTCTGCATTCTTCGACCTCGTAATTCCTCTACGTAACTTATCCCTCGTATGCATTCTACACTGTTGGCACCCAAAATGCAACACCAAGAAGGAAGCATCCGATTGGCCCGAAATTCGCAGCATGCGTCGCCCGCGAGAGGACATGCAAACGATTAGCATTGCAGAGCATATGCAAATCATGTGCGCCCGGCACGCCACCAAGAAGCAGTATAAGAAGGGTGCACAGAAGGCGGGGTGTAAGTAGTGGAAGTGTGTTCTGCTGCCGGACCTGTGCGTGCGAAGCTTCCTGATGCCTCGTCGCAAAATACGGCAGTCATTCCAGCACGTTGTTTCGGAGTTCGACAGAGGACGAATAGTGGCTTATCGCGACAGCGGTTTATTGTACCGAGACATCGGTCCCCCTTTTGGACGACATCTAGGCACAGTAAGGCGAGTATGGATTCAGTGGGTGCAAGAGGGATGGACGGACCGATGTGAGCGATTACCGCGGCACACCACCGAACGAGAGGACTGGCATGTTGTGCGGCTGGCATTGACGGCGCGCACCGCCACATCACGAACGTTAGCGCAGGAATTAGGGTGTGTTACGCAACAACCTGTGTCAGCACGTACCTTTCGACGTCGTCTGCAGGAGCTGAGACTTGTCGCACGGCGCCCATTGCTCCGATTAATATTGACGTTACACCACTGGCGAGTGCGGCGGCAGTGGGCCGTTGAACGCTGCACCTGGACTACGGAATGGCACGACGTTGTCTTCTCCGACGAATCCCACTTCTGCCTGCAACACCACGATGGTCGGATCCGCGTGTGGCGGCACCGCGGCGAGCGATGCATCGCCATGCCTGCATTGTGCATCGCCATACCGGTCTGTCGCCTGGCGTAATGGTTTGGGGCGCAACTGGATATGACACCCGCAACCCTCTGGTACGCATCGCCGGTACAGTCAACAGCCACCGCTGCATCTCCGACGTTTTGGAGCCTGTAGTCCTCCCTTACCTTCAGGACCTGCCAGCGGCCACGTTTCAACAGGACACTGCGCGCCCGCACTTGGCACGCATCGTGCAACAATTCTTCACGGCCCACCAGGTGTCGCTGCTGCCGTGTCCCACCTGTTCTCCCGATATGTCGCCCATCGAACACGTCTGGTTGCTGATCGGCAACCGAGTGGTCCGGCAAGCACCACCCTCGGCTACGCCTGATGAACTGTGGCAACGTGTGGAAGCAGCCTGGACCGACATACCGCAAGCCCGCATCGAAAGCTTCTTACGTTCGATGCCGCGGCGTGTAGCGGCCGTTATTGCCAGCCATGGTGGCCACACGAACTATTGATGTCTGCGTGTTCCGCAAGTAGCACGGGCCTGTAAGCTCAATCTTTTCATCTTTGAATCTGTTGTTATGTGTCCAGTAAATCTGGTTTTGCTATCTCGTGTCCTTCTGGGTGTTACATTTTGGGTGGCTAGCAGTCTATGTTTACCCATACATGTTGCTTCGACTCACTATCAGTGATGCCAAAATGAAAGAGCTCTACTTTGAGGACAATGTGTTTTTCAATGAGAAACCAAGTTTACATAAGAGAACAGGAACTGGAAAACGAATTATATTTCAGAGATATACGTCACAGATATTTTGCGATCCTAGAAGTTGGTTGAAATGATTTTGTTCTGAACTGGTTCTACTCACTACCATCTTTCGTGCTTTAAATAATGCGAAGTTTTGTCGCTAGCATCCAGAATAATTTATTTTACTGATTTTCGGAATTTCTACAAATACGCTTTGAAAAATCCCATTTGCGTTGAAAAGGAATCAATTGAAGTGTTCATGTTTTACATGAGATCTCGTGTCACCTTTCTTGTTTGAAATTTTACTCCAAATGTCTTTTATCGAGACACGAAACGAAAACATTTGAGCTATCCTGTCGTTACAGCTGTGACATTTGATGCTTAAATAGGTCCTTCGAAATATAATTATTTTCATTGTATCTTTAGTAATTTGTTGAAAACGTTTCGCTGACTAGGCAGACCTTTTAGAATTAATGCAATATGAAAACGTTTTTAATAAAGCTGCCATGTGCTACAGATATTTCCTTAAAGTAGGTATATTATTTAAAAATACTGTCTTTGTTATATTTTTAATATGATTTAAAAAGTGTATGGAAGTTCCTTTTCAGAATTTAAAATAATCGTAAAAGGTCATCGCAGGCTCCTTCCAAAACAATATGAACTTTAACTTCTAGAACTGGGAGTTTTAGGGCGCCTTTTAAAATAGTGTGTGTGTGTGAAACGCGTTACGTCAGTTTCCACTGTAGTAGTGAAGATTACGTTTTTTGTCATTTTAGTATATTCACCGCTATCGTTCCACGAATAGCACAAAGGGAACATCTTGTTTTTGTTTTTTTCTTCATAAATAGAATATACGACACTCCTCGTTTTTCTATGAGGGAAAATATGGAACCGAGTGAAAAGATAATAGCTGGAAGACTAGCTGAGATAGTTCAAATTACTCTGCGTCTTTCTTTATCAAAATCCCTTTTCACGACGCTCGAGCATAGACCATCTTAGAACAATAGAAGACGTTCATGGAATCCTTTTCCATTCAATTCTTTTTTTTTTTTTTTTTTTTTTTTGGCAATGCTTGGGAACCAGAGCCCTCTTCATTACAGAGGAAAGTATTTTTATTGTTGCTGTTATTGTTCCATATGCAGCGCAATTACTCTTGAAAAGAATAATTTCGAATTTCCCATTTAAGAGGAGACGAGGACATTCTCCATTCCCGTGCTGTTAGGTACACGGCGGTGCAAAGAACGGGGAGAGGGGATAGCGATCTTGAAAGCTTCACATTCCATGCTTCTATTTATGGGCGAGGAAAGTTTCAGATGATGATATTTTTATTTTCTAAAGATATTTTCGCCTGAAAATTCATTCTATTTTGTCCCGTGAAGATCATAAGTAAAAACGAAGAAAACAACTTTTTTTTTTTTAAGTAAGCGTAAAAATCCCACAGTGTGGATTCTGCTGGGGGAGTTAAAAAAACTTACAAAATGTTAAAATGAAAGTTTGGAATAGATGATATTTCTTTTACTCTACCAAACACTCCCAAGATCTGGCTGTGTGTCTTAGATTATCATGGGATGACAATAGGGGTACATATCTCTGTTCTCTACATGTCAGAAGTATTTTATGCCTTTCGTCGTTTTTTCTTTATGCCTTTTTTTCATTTTTTTCTGTTACCCATCTTACAAAACAATTTTCAGCCATCTTTCTCTGATGGATGTTTTTCACGCAAGCTATTTTTTTTACCAGCATCTTGTTTTATACCCTGTTTCGCAACAGAGATTTTTCGCTCTCTTTATTTTAAAGTCATTTAACACGAGCTAGTTTCTGTAGGTTTTTTTTCCTTCTTATTTCTTTTACTTCAGGGCAGTTGAGCGATCTCTAGGCGTTCGTTTCCTACGGCTTTCTGTGACACGTTCAACTTTTGGCACGTTTCATGGAAGCAGTTCTTATGTGGCTGTATTCTAACGCTTTCATTTAAACGACTTTCTGCCACGCGTTCAGTTTATGACATTTTCCTGAAAGCGATTCTCGGGCGTTCGTTTTCTAACGATTTAATTTATAGGAGTTTCTGCTCGCGTTCAGTTTATGACATTTTCCTGAAAGCTGTTCTCAGGCGTTCCTTTACTAACGATTTCATTTAAAAGACCTTCTGACCGCGTTCAGTTCAAAACAGTTTCATGGGAACGGTTCTTACGCGGTCGTATTCTAACGCTTTCATTTAAACGACTTTCTGCCACGCGTTCAGTTTTTGACATTTTCCTGAAAGCGATTCTCAGGCGTTCGTTTTCTAACGATTTCATTTAAAGGACTTTCTAACTGCGTTCAGTTCATAACAGTTTCATTGAAACGGTTCTTCGGCGGACGTTCTGGTTACGATTTCATTTAAACGCCTTTCTGTCACGCGTTCAATTTTTGACATTCTCCCGAGAGTGGTTCTCAGGTGTTCGTTTTCTAACGCTTTCATTTAAACGACTTTCTGCCACGCGTTCAGTTTATGACATTTTCCTGAAAGCGATTCTCAGGCGTTCGTTTTCTAACAATTTCATTTAAAGGACTTTCTACCTGTGTTCAGTTCAAACCAGTTTCATTGAAACGGTTCTTCGGCGGACGTTCTGGTTACGACTTTCTGCCACGCGTTCAGTTTATGACATTTTCCTGAAAGCGATTCTCGGGCGTTCGTTTTCTAACGATTTAATTTATAGGAGTTTCTGCTCGCGTTCAGTTTATGACATTTTCCTGAAAGCTGTTCTCAGGCGTTCCTTTACTAACGATTTCATTTAAAGGACCTTCTGACCGCGTTCAGTTCAAAACAGTTTCATGGGAACGGTTCTTACGCGGTCGTATTCTAACGCTTTCATTTAAACGACTTTCTGCCACGCGTTCAGTTTTTGACATTTTCCTGAAAGCGATTCTCAGGCGTTCGTTTTCTAACGATTTCATTTAAAGGACTTTCTAACTGCGTTCAGTTCATAACAGTTTCATTGAAACGGTTCTTCGGCGGACGTTCTGGTTACGATTTCATTTAAACGCCTTTCTGTCACGCGTTCAATTTTTGACATTCTCCTGAGAGTGGTTCTCAGGTGTTCGTTTTCTAACGCTTTCATTTAAACGACTTTCTGCCACGCGTTCAGTTTATGACATTTTCCTGAAAGCGATTCTCAGGCGTTCGTTTTCTAACAATTTCATTTAAAGGACTTTCTACCTGTGTTCAGTTCAAACCAGTTTCATTGAAACGGTTCTTCGGCGGACGTTCTGGTTACGATTTCATTTAAACGGCTTTCTGTCACACGTTCAATTTATGACATTCTCCTGAAAGTGGTTCTCAGGTGTTCGTTTTCTAACGCTTTCATTTAAACGACTTTCTGCCACGCGTTCAGTTTATGACATTTTCCATAAATCGATTCTCAGGCGTTCGTTTTCTAACGATTTCATTTAAAGGACTTTCTGCTCGCGTTCAGTTTATGACATTTTGCTTAAAGCTGTTCTCAGGCGTTTCTTCACTAACGATTTCGTTTAAAGGACCTTCTGACTGCGTTCAGTTCAAAACAGTTTCATGGGAACGGTTCTTACGCGGTCGTATTCTAACGCTTTCATTTAAACAACTTTCTGCCACGCATTCAGTTTATGACATTTTCCTAAAAGTGGTTCTCAAGCGTTCGTCTCCTAACGATTTCATTTAAAGGACTTTCTACCCGCGTTCAGTTCATAACAGTTTCATGGGAATGGTTCTTCGGCGGTTGTTCTCTAACGATTTCATTTAAACGACTTTCTGCCACGCGTTCAGTTTATGACATTTTTCTGAAAGCGATTCTCGGGCGTTCGTTTTCTAACGATTTAATTTATAGGAGTTTCTGCTCGCGTTCAGTTTATGACATTTTCCTGAAAGCTGTTCTCAGGCGTTCCTTTACTAACGATTTCATTTAAAGGACCTTCTGACCGCGTTCAGTTCAAAACAGTTTCATGGGAACGGTTCTTACGCGGTCGTATTCTAACGCTTTCATTTAAACGACTTTCAGCCAAGCGTTCAGTTTTCGACATTTTCCTGAAAGCGATTCTCATGCGTTAGTTTTCTAACGATTTCATTTAAAGGACTTTCTACCTGCGTTCAGTTCATAACAGTTTCATTGAACCGGTTCTTCGGCGGACGTTCTGGTTACGATTTCATTTAAACGGCTTTCTGTCACGCGTTCAATTTATGACATTCTCCTGAAAGTGGTTCTCAGGTGTTCGTTTTCTAACGCTTTTATTTAAACGACTTTCGGCCACGCGTTCAGTTTATGACATTTTGCTTAAAGCTGTTCTCAGGCGTTTCTTCACTAACGATTTCGTTTAAAGGACCTTCTGACTGCGTTCAGTTCAAAACAGTTTCATGGGAACGGTTCTTACGCGGTCGTATTCTAACGCTTTCATTTAAACAATTTTCTGCCACGCATTCAGTTTATGACATTTTCCTAAAAGCGGTTCTCAAGCGTTCGTCTTCTAACGATTTCATTTAAAGGACTTTCTACCCGCGTTCAGTTCATAACAGTTTCATGGAAATGGTTCTTCGGCGGTTGTTCTCTAACGATTTCATTTAAACGACTTTCTGCCACGCGTTCAGTTTATGAAAATTTCCTGAAAGTGGTTCTCAGGCGTTCGTTTTCTAACGCTTTCATTTTAACTGCTTTCTGTCATGCTCTCGGTTATGACACGTTTCATTAAAGCGATTCTTAGTAGCTTGTTTCCCACGGCTTTCACTGTAGTGGCTTTTTACCACGCTTTCAGCATATGACTTCCTTGATAGTTACTACTATTACGACGCGAGGTCAGGTGATGCGAAACCATATAGCCTCTCCTTGACAAATGCCAAGCCCGCCATTCTGCGGTACATCCTGTTCCCACTAAAAAGGCTCTGACGACTGTCAAATAGCGATATAACTATACTATCAGGATTAGAGATAATGCTATCCCACACTCACCAATCCGCTTGGCCAGCGTGATGAATTATGCCCAACCCCCTCCCCAAAAATGACTTCACAACGTAAATTTTGTCCCTCAGTCTCCAACAGTTGGAATGTACCTGGCAAAGGCCGCGGCCAGGGTGACATAAAGGCAGAGGGTGCTAGAATCACCGGATGATCGGACTTGGCTGCCATCCGATGATGACCTTGGCTACGTTTAACGGACGATCTGTAACTTCTGATTCAAGGCTCCTTTAATTCGTGGAGGAACTCCAAAGGATCAAGTGCAGCATCGTCGGGCTAAGTTAGATAAGAAGAAAAGGAGAAGATGGACATCTGTAAAGCGGACTTCTCTTTTTCTACCGTGACACGGATACTGGCAAAACTAGTGGTGTTGGTTTTGTAGTGAAGAAGAAACTGAAGGACAATGTTTTAGAAGTTGAAAAATGCTCAGACAGAGCAGCGCTACTCGTTATCCAACTCTCAAAAAGATACCAGGCTCAAATTATTCAACCTTACGCGCCCATCACAAGTCATCCTGAGGAAGAAGTTGAAGAATTCCACGAAGAAATTCGGCATCTAAATAATAAAGGCAAGCAGCACTCGATCATAGAATGGTGAGATGTAAGATACGCCTCAACATTAAACTCGAACGTGGCAAGCTCATAAAACAAGCAAAGTGTATTGACATGACCAACCTTAAAAAGCATCATAATTAATACATTCAAATTGGAAATCTGGAACAGATTGTTCGCTCCAGAAGATCTTACAACAGAAGAAGTAGACAACTCTGAAGTGTACAGAAAACTAACCAAGGCTTTTTTGGAAACAACATCAAAAGTACTTTGTACTAAGAACAAGTTGCATATGAACAAAATATCAGGAAAAACCAAAATGCTGATGCAAAAGAGAAGGGAGATGAGGACAAATAAAAATATCACTTCCAAAGTGGAATATACAGCGCTATGCAAGACAGTACGAAAAAGTATCACTGGAGAAATAAGGAAATTCACTTGTAAACTAGTGGGAAAGGCATTTAAAAACAACCAAAACTTGAGCAAAGGGGCCTCGCAGTAAGGGAAGAAAACAGATTATGGCACTGAGAAAGGAAGATGGCACTAAAACAAGAAATAGAGGCTTTTCACATTGCTTGAGGCTAACACTGCAAATGGCTCAACCGAGAGAACAAGCTGAATTCAGGATTGGCTACAGGGCTACAAATCATATCCATGTTCTGAGAGAACTGACTGAAAGAACGAGGGAATATGAACTCTGATTATGTATGGCTCTTATTGATTATGAAAAAGCCTTCGATGCCGTGAAACCCTTAGCCGTTACATTGGCTTTGAAGTTCTGCGGTATTGAAGATGTATACATTAGTATTATTAGTAACATCTATGAAAATGCAAGTGCAGCAAAGGTTTAGCTATTTGAGGATACAGCTCCCATAAAAATTTAAAAGGGATGAGAGTAGGTGACACCATATCTCCCAAACTCTTTAATGCCACATTGCAAAATGCCTTTCAACCATTGAACTGGGAAAACAAAGAGACAGAGATTAATGTAGATTATTTAGCACACCTTTGTTTTGCTGATGACATAGGCATTTTTGCAACTGCCCCTTCAGAACAGCAGAGTAAGATCCGGGAACTTGCTGACAAGAGTAAAGAAGTGAGATTAAAAACGAACTATTTGAAGACAAACTGATGTACATTGCTCTTTTACAGGAAACGAAGATTTATCGATTAATGGGAAAAACCAGGTGATAACCTATACCTATATTTACCTTGGACAGCAGATATCAAGTGAGGGTCACATTAATGAAGAAATTAATCGGCGTATAAAACTTGGTTGGAGAGCTTTTGGAAGAAGCAGTGTAATTTTAAAGAGCAATATGCCATTATATCTTTAAAAACGTGTTTAATTAATGCATCCTTCCAGTACACACGTACGGAGCAGAGACGTAGACCTTAACTATAAAAAAACGTACAAAGAAGGGAGACAACTGAAAGAAAAATGAAAGATGCATGCTTGGCGTAACCAGGAGAGATAAAAAGAGGAGCTCGTGGACAAGGAAATGACAAAGTGGAAGGCATCATGATCAGAGTAAAATCCCTAAATGGCAATGGTTATGGTAAGTGTGAGTACTAAAGTGGTACCCAGTTTACTGCTATAATGGCATTGTAAAATACGAACTTCCACGCACAAAAGTCCGGAATGATACATTGACAATTAATTACTTGAGCGTGTGGTGAGTGATTTAGAGGAGTAGCATGAGAGATATTGAAGGAGTAGGACATGCCGAGCTTGGCTAAGACAACAAGTTTAGTTTGTACCGTGGATTGTATTCCAATTTATGTTTTTGTGTGAAATAGTAAAGTAATAAATGTTCTGTGTTGTTACCGGTGGTCTGTGATGTTACAGACAAAGTAAAGAAACGGAGGCGCCGGTGAGATTCGAACTCACGATCTCCTGTTTCATTTCTTTACTTTGTCTGTAACATCACAGAACACCGGTAACAACACAGAACATTTATTACTTTACTATTTCACACAAAAGCATAAACTGGAATACAATCCACAGTACAAACCAAACTTGTTGCCTTAGCCAAACTCGGCATGTCCTACTCCTTCAATATCTCTCATGCTACTTCTCTAAATCACTCACCACACGCTCAAGTAATTAATTGTCAATGTATCATTCCGCACTTTTGTGCGTGGAAGTTCGTATTTTACAGAATTACAAACATAGGAGATATCACTTAAATTTGCTGAAATTTTCAGTTGAGAAAACATAAATGAAGAAATCCAGGTATATCCCCAATGCAACACAAACCGGAGATCAAACATAAGGAGCGCAAGACCATTTTGCAGTGACATCGATATCAACAGTGTCGGTGTAAATTGCATAACACCAGCGCTAAAGATCAGCTCAGCGTGAAATATATACGAAGAAAGGGTCTGACCACAAAATCAGGGAGTTGCCAGTGTTAGGTAGTGCCGGCAAAGCATTAAGTTTCATAGAAAGTAAGAAAAATATACGCACAAATAAGGAAGAGCATATCTGCATATCATTCGATACAAGTAACACAAGTACAACATTATAAATTATGTACAAGGCTATTATAAAACATCAACCGAGTGGAGCAGAACAGCGGTCAGAGCGCAAAGCAAAATTCGATAATACACCAACTATAATATAAGAACAAAGTTAACAACTGTACCACTAAATAATCCGCGACAGAGGAAACCACTAATGCAACAAGGGCCTACAATGAGAGCAAAATAAAAACACAATGCATAGTGACAAAATCAGGAAACAACATTACAGCACGAGAGTGATAACATAAAGAGAACGTCACACAATAAGCGAAACAGTTGAAGAAGGAATGCTAAACCAGGAAGATCCAGGTGACCACAAGATTGAAAACGTCGCCGGAGACAACTAAAAGTGATCGGTTTGGGGCAGAAAGCTAAAGGTTTGAGGAAGTAAGGTATCGCAATTTTTTTTTCAGCGAAGTTCTTCAAGGAGGTGAGACGGCGAGTGTAACGTCTCGTGGAAACCTGATACCTAGGATCTGGGACACACAGAGATTTGAAAAAATGACACATAAGTTTCAGATTGCGTTACCGATGCACACAGATCATGATCAGGTGAGGGGAGGAATTCTTAAGTACAAATAATCGTACGAGCAGGTTGGAAGAGGCGTAAGAGTTGCTGTCTGGACAGTGGTCCAGGAACTGGAGGAAACATATCAATGGTCTGTATAACATCATCATCAGAGAGAGGAATCACATAACCTGAACGGCGATGCATACTGTTCGAAGAGTCATCAGGCGGAGAAACATCTGAACAGGAAAACATCGGGGACACTAGATGAGGCCACAGAAGAAGTAACAGAAAGATGTTTTACCTTTTTCTGTTTCACAGAGCCTTTGGAAGTTCCAGTCCGTTTCGAAGACGAAGTAGATGCGGAGGAATCCATTGGAGGATCAGGAAGACCACCCGAAACGGTAGACGAGGAAGCAAGTTTCGCGAAGAATCAATATGTATCCGATCAGTATCTGTTTACACTGGAACAACAGCCGAGGCATCAGGAAATTGCGGCAAAAATTGAACAGTACACAAGTTCGTGGCTTGAGATCCGATATGCGAGAGGCAAGTAGAATAGCCAGTCGGCCGGAGTCCCGAAACACCACTCGACACAACCGAGACTGAACCCTCCTCCGTAGACACATCAGTAGTGGAAGACATCTCTGCTAACCCAAACGGATGATGTACAACCGTACGTTGCAGAACATAAGGAAAGTTTTCACTGTCCTTGTCTGGAAGGTGCGTCTGATTGAGGAAAGGAGAGGTCACGTCTGGTAAAGCACTGGAAGAGGGAATGGTAGAGGTATCCATGTAATCGGCAGTGGGATGCAAGCTGGAGGAAATACCACGTCGAGAGCCCTCACAGGATGTAGTGGTGTGATCCTCTGTGATATAGTGGGTACAGTAGTGAGTAGTGAATACCTTGAAACCGTACATGCGTGAGTCAATTTCAACAACAGCCTCTGAAGAGCAATCAGCCAAGGCTTGCTCAGTGGGAAAGAGACCCATAACTGGCGGCGGTCCTGTAACATGTGCAAATCTAGTTCCGCGTGGAGCGTCAGAAAGGCGACGGACATTACCAACAATTTTACAAACATGATTGACAAAGAGAGGGAGCGCAGAATCAGGCACTTCTTGTGGAACAGGATAGAACGTGATACTCACCGGACGCTTGGAAAGAGGCGAAGGAATGAGATGATTTATTCCAAGTGAAAGTCAATCTGCAAGAAAAAATTATGCATCCTCTTTGCGCTGGAACTGCACTGAAATACCCCGAGGGGTACGAGAAATTCCGGCAATAGAAGCGAACGAAACATGACCCGAGATAGTCTCTATGTAACGTGGCAGAGTAGTATTCGGTAAGTCATAGGATAGCACACATCTATCCAGGAGATTATGGAACTCACTGCTAATCTGTGAATTTTTTTCAACCGTTGCCTTCACCGTGTGGTTGGGCACCTAACTGATAGGAGATGATTGCAAAAAACCATCAGGTTGAGAAGAAGTTGACGTAGAAGTAGCGCCTCGCTGTATTGTAGAGGCAAATAACATACCTGGAAGAGAATTCTGTGCTAAGCCGGCTGGCTTCTAAGACAGTGAGGGAAGAGGAGCAGAGGCTGAAAGCAATGCAGCAGTCGATGTAGTACCAAGGGAGGGCACCGAGGCAGAGGCAGAAGCAGAATCAGGAGGCGTAGCCGAGTCCAGTGAGGGCACCTGATCAGGAATATCAGGAAGCTGGGAAGGCACCTGAGCAGACACATCTGAGGGCGAGAGTACGTCAACATCTATCGACGTGGTAAGTGGTTCGTAATGTGCTTCCGCCACGTTCAGAGATGACAAGGGTAGACTCGAAGCCGCCAAATTGGCAGCTTCGAAACGTAAACAAAAGAGCTAATGATATGAAAACAGAGGATTATGAAAAAATATTGTACAAGGACGATATTGCCAGAAAAGTCTCAGGTGGCTGAGGGTCTAAGCGATGGCTTCTGATCATTCGCCCGAGATGGGTCCGGGTTCGAATTCTGGTGAGGCATGGATGTTGTGTTTGTCTTACGGTACTATCTCTCTCCCTTCCTTGGAACCAGTGACCCTAAATAAGGGACGGGAGACTGCTTATAGCCCGCTGAGTTGCTCACGGTGGTCGTTAAACCCCCGACCCCCTAAAGAAAAGTAGCTCAGAATGTACACAGTACCTTTAAACAGGTGGGGGCCGCCCCGGTGGCGCAGTGGTCTAAGGCGTTGGCCTCTGATCATTCGTTCGTAAGGGGTCCGGGTTCGAATCCCGTGAGGCATGGATGTTGTGTTTGTCTTACGGCACTGGCTCTCTCCCTTCCCTGGAACCAGTGACCCTAAATTAGGGACGGGCGACTGCTTATAGCCCATTGAGTTGCTCACGGTGGTCGTTAAACCTCCAATCAAAAAAAAAAAAAAAAAAAAAAAAAAAACAGGTGGGGAATGCAACAAGTTAGTACGAGAAGAGTTAAAATACACTATATTGCATAAAATATAAGAGCTACCAACACAACGTCTGACAAGAACAAGCATTGGGCTGGATATGTTGCCAGATGAACAGGCCACCGATGAACAACCGCAAGTGTGGACAGGGACAGGAAAAGAACTAGGAGAAGACCACATTGGAGATGGATGAATGATATTCAAAGCATGCAGGAGTGACATGGAGAAGACTGGCGTAAGACAGACCGTTGTAAAAGAAACTTGTGGAGACCTTCATCCAGCAGTGGATTGATAATGGTCGACAATGTTGATGATGAAATGCTGTTAGGCACTTGTTTTCTAGCTTATATACTGTGCATATCTAAGAACCCGTTTCGCAGATGACAAATGATTTCTATGGTTTTCCACTGAGGAGTTTTTCCTTCACGTGCTCCTCTGAGGACCAGCTTCATACAAGCGATACCTAGATTCTACTTTCTAATGGCTTTTTGCCGCGTTGTGAACATTCGACCTCTTTCGCATCAGCGAATCCAATTCCTCGGTTTCTAAATTTCTGACACTAGTGATTTTATGCCACTTGTTTCCCTCTTGTTCAACTTGTTCATTTACTCCACTGTTTCCGTTTTTTAAACAATGCCCGGTTACTGTTTCTTACTGGATAACTTTTTCCTTGCATTTTTCATAGGATCTGTATTAAACACAAGCGCATCTGTCAAAGACTCTTAAACACCTAATTTCATACAAGAGTGTTTTCTGAGTTTTTTATTCTTTAATTTTTTCTGGGAACACATTTCCTTTCACTCAATTGAGTTACAGAATTTTAACACAAATGGATTTTGTTTAGCCCTCCTCACCCCTCATATTTTACGAATGACGTCACGCGACGTGATTTCCGCCTCTCTATTATGAGCCGTTTTCTATGGCGTGATTAAACTGCTTCCTGAGTGGATACCACTTCAGATGGTCTGATTCTGTGCGTGTCTTATTAGGCTGTTTGAAGCAACGATGATTTTTGCTAAGTGTTTTAACACGCCTGGTTTCAGAGAATCATTTCTAGAGCCATTTAACATTAACGGATTCTGCTGTTTGCTATGTTTTTTTGCTTCGTTTATGACTCGTTCTTTTTTGTTTTAATTCTTTCAGATTGTTCTGCGTTCAAACATTCTGCAGGGCTTTTGTTTTCATTGCTCTTTTGAATGGACGTTTTTCTCCCTCGCATATTCCTAACCATTTGCTCATATATAAAAAAAATGTATGAATAAGTGGAAAGAGGACTTCTGCCAAATGTCTCCACTTTTATTTGACGCACTTTAACCACGCAAATTATCGTAAAGAATTTGTGATTTTCATAGTAGCTCATTGTTTGCATTCTGTTGAATATTTATATGCTATGCGTTTATTGGGTCTAATCCTTGCGTGAATGCACCTTGATGCAGGACTATTGTTTTTGGATATTTTGAGAATACACGCTCCTGTTGATCTTTATATTGGGATCTAGAGATGAGCTCGGGCCCGGGCTCGGACGGGCTCAGAATTCATTAACTTCCGAAAAACCCAGGCCCGGGCTCGGAATTACAAGTTTTGAATTTCATTACTGTAATTAATTCAACACGTCTAATTCCGAGCCCGGTTGAATTACACGTGTTGAATTTCATTGTGGATTTGTTACCATGGTGGAAGAATTTTCAATTTCCTAAGCTAGCTGCCATTGCAAGACAAATTTTGCTTAGCAAGACTTGCATTATGCATTGTCCAAAGCTATGGCCCAAGCAAGGATTAGTTTAAGGAGGTCTGGTATCGAAAAACTGGGAAAAAATCACATTCCCATTTTTTGTATTTTATTAAAAATCAAGAATCTTATCTTTAAAATGATGTATTAATTTCCATAATTGTGCTGTTAGAAGTATTGTTGTTTATTTTTTTTAAATTTCCTCACTCCCGCGATTTTTGGGGTGACGTTGGTTTTTAGGGCAGCAGGTCGAGTTTTAGAGAAAAGAACATCAAGTTGAAGCGCTGAGGCATTAGATGCAATTCTCTCTCTCTCTCTTTTCATGATGAACTTGATCTGGAAACTGCACACACATATGATAATATTGTGATTATTATACTATTAAGCACAAAGCTTTGTTAATGTTACAAAATGCAGAATAATCTGGTCTGAAATTCTCTTACGTTCTTTTTTTTTAATTTTGGAAATTTAACTACATGCTTTTTTATATTCTACTACATCACTCTAAACCGCCTTTACCAATTAGCATATATGTAAATTATATTGCAAAGATTAGTTTTCTAGAGTCAAAATTTCAAACACTTGCAACTGTCTGTACGGCGTTGTACATTTTATAATGCAATTTATTCAAAATAAAAGTAAATTTAGAAATCCAAAAGAAATAACGAATGGAATTTTTTGTTTCTAAACGATTTTCTTTTCTTCAGCTTTTATCAAAATTACTGATTCCCCTGATACGGTCAAAGGGCACGTTGATTATTTATTTATTTACAAATCCACATTTTAGAATATTTGGCTTTATGCGTAGTATTTCTAAAAACATATTAATATTGTTAAGTGGATTAACTGAACTAAACTTTTTAAACTAATGATTTTTAAACTAATCCTTCCTTGGGCTATATCTTTGGCCAGTGTATAATGCATAAATGCAAGCCTTGATAAGCAAAATTTTCCTAGAATCCGGGTCCGGGCGGATTCGGGCTCAGCAAACACATGTAATGAAAGAAAGCGGGCCGGGCCTGGGCTTTAGGCCTTTGAACCCGGGCTCCTAAAATTGAGCCCGAACTCATCTCTATTGTGATCATCAAATGTATTCCCGATCTGTTGATTTCCGGTTGATAGCGTGTAACTTGATGCACAACCAGAAGTTGACATTGTTAACATCAACTTGTGCGTTGCATGCTTATTTACTCCCCGTTTATCTGCACTTGACTTGACGCACTGAATCTCTGTCTGTGACATTCAAAATGAATAAAGCGGCTGATCAGTAAGTAACTTGAGACGATCTTTGGACGGCTGATTAGCATTATGTAAATCGGGGCCTCCCAACTTCATTACACTCCCCTACAAAGCCCACTGGAAAGAAGAGGCCCTGAAACGATATAGTCATGTGACCAAAATAGTCTTAGCTTCCCTGATCTGAACCGCTGCACGTGAAGTCGTGAACGCCATTTAGTCCGTTAGTGTCTTGCTGTGAAGTTGTTCGTACTTTATTATTTTTATTCATAATTGTTATTTCTTTACCAAAGAGAACGAATTAACACTCATAATAACATGTAATGTTCATTTACCATTGCAACAGAAGAAAATATTAGAGCGTTTTGAAAAAAAAAGGATTATTTACTTCTATCCGCTGGTTTATGCTTTTACTGATATACAGGTAACAATATTTCTTTTCTGTCTTAAGGGATATAACGTTGCAAAGTTTAGTTATTTATATATACATTGAAAAAAGAATCTATAACGAAGTAAATTAATTTCTCCGTCATTTTTATCCACGCCGGGGCTCGAACCCGAGTCCTGCCGCCCCGGTGGCGCAGTGGTCTAAGCGATGGTCTCTGATCATTCGTCCGAAAGGGGTCCAGGTTCGAATCTCGGTGAGGCATGGATGTTGTGTTTGTCTTACGGCACTGGCTCTCTCCCTTCCCTGGAACCAGTGATCCTAAATTAGGGACGGGCGACTGCTTATAGCCCATTGAGTTGCTCACAGTGGTCGTTAAACCTCCAATCCAAAAAAAAAAAAAAAAAAAAAAAAAAGAACCCGAGTCCCCTCATTCCGGAATAAGTCACTCTACCAATCTACCAATTGAGCTACGCGGACGTTCGTAATCGCTGCTATCTGCCTTTGAGTCGTGTGCGTTCTGCTGGGCAGGCACGTCACATCTCCCCCCTCCCCGAAAGATGGCCGGGGGCATGGCCCACGGGTCAGCCGTGAACATGAATCGTCGCAGGCAGCCATCCTCTGTAGAACGTGCACTTGAGAACTCCCAGTCAATCTGGTGCGTGGAATGCAACGTCACACACATTTATTTTTCAAAGCGCTGGAGAAGGGATTCTCTGATTTTTCTTATCTTGCGGTGTGGAAATAACATCACACCATTGCGAGTTCTTGAACGGCCGGGTCATCCAGGAAGTTCGGGCGCCGTTATAACGAAAGAAATATCTCCGTCATTTTTATTCACGCCGGGGCTCGAACCCGAGTCCCCTCATTCCGGAATAAGTCACTCTACCAATTGAGGTACGCGGACGTTCGTAATCGCTGCTATCTGCCTCTATGTCGTGTGCGTCCTGCTGGGCAGGCACGTCACAAATCTGTTATGCATATGTTTTGTTGGTAAAACTATCTCAGTTGTTTAAGATTTCCGTAAGATGTATACATCTTACGGAAATGGTTTTTTTTTTCACCGCTTTTATTTTCCTTAGTGCAGCGTTACTAAGTGCCACAAGTTCAACGACAAAATTTCGCCCTTCCAGAAAATAACGACACTAGAAAAAACTCAGAAAATATGTTCAAGTCAAGCAAAAGAAATGCGAAAAGTACTTGGAAGTCTCATTTCTTGAGTAATCCACAAATAAGGAACACACTGACACAGCACACCGGTAATGATAAACTTACGGGTATCGGCCAAAACCAAAACTACCGGGGCAGGAACCTCCGAAATGGCGGCGGAGCAAAGGGGTTCAATAAAAATAGAAGTAAACTGAAAAAAGTTTTGCAAAAATCCAACAGGAAGTTCACCAGGTGAGAAACAAAAATTGTAAACAAGCCGCCATTTTGGAATCAATGCAGGCTTCCAATATGGCTTCCAATATGCCATCAAAAACATTAAAATATTCGCATTTCGTGCCACAACCTTTTAAGTAAGTAATAATTTGTCAACAAAACAACAGCACATTTCATTTATTTTTGGCGGCCAATTTCAAAGTTTCCATCAGCTGAAATTCTAAGCAAAAACTTCGCAAATATACTTTGTCAGTTTCGTTTAAACATTAGCATTTCCTTCATTTTGTGTAAAACTTTCAAAGTAATTTGTGAACTAAATATTAGCACATTTTATTCATATTGCAACACAACCTTCGAAGTTTCCATCAGCTCACGTTTTATGAAATTATCCCGCTACTCTGTCAGCGCATCAGCAGATTACTGATAGCTGAGACAAAGCACACACGGTAGCTGGGAGCTGGGACTAAGTTGGTCACATGACCTCGTTAGCAGCCGTTCGTTTTAGGGCCTCTTGTTTCCAGTGGGCTATGACTCCCCTAACTAGAAGGTGCTGTTTGGCACAGGATTTTGAATAAGCAGCCAAGGTGTGGGAAAAACAGGTTCAAGAGGGAAATGGACCACTCTCATGGAAACATGGTCTTACTAGGAGGTGTGCACAGTGATAAAGTTAAAGACGTGAAACGCGTTACCGAAAGAAACATCTGTAATTAAACCAATCTAAGGCAAAGTCACCCGTCTGCCTTCTCGCACCACAGCCTGCTCACGCAACGTTGCAGTCTGTTGATGTGCAAGGATTGCAACGGCGTTCCTCATCCGTCAAAACATTGCGTTCGTGTAAGAATTTTGAACATAACAAGCTCTGAACGCTCGTGACTTGAGGGCCATAGAGTTCTGGTAGTTGGAGATGGATCTCCACTGTCGGTATTTTCCGTGCCCACAGAAACCTACAGAGCAAAACCAGTTTATTGGGCCAACACTCAAGCCAGCACTGGCAGCCAGCAGTGCGACAGCACTGTGTTACCGCTGCCCAAACGTCAATAAAATGTCCCGGAGGCCATCATATGGGCTAGCAGTCCCGTCAGCTGTCATATGCCACAATAGGGCCATCAGTTATCCATCACTGGCACCAGCTGCCACTAGCGGTCTTTAAGAGGTCCTGCAAACACGTGTCATAAATAATGGCTAACCTAATGTGGCTCGGCAATCATGTGACGTAATTGATGGCTTGCCGAATGCTGTCCGCCAGTTTCCCAGTAATAATAAAAAAAATGTATCCAGAGTTCCCCGAAGTAGGAACTACTTCTCTTTTTTCCCAACGAAACTTATCTGCGGGACATCACAGGAGGTGGGGAATTTTCCTCAACAAGTCCGGAAAAACGCTCGGTTGATCAGGCTGGCATCGAAGCAACGACATCTTGTTCGCGAAGCGGGCGCCCCAGCCACTACACTAGTTCGCCACGTGCGTACGCTGTCCTTGAAGATGACTCTCTTTCCTACGCGATCTGAGAATACAGGCTCTCTTTTTAATTTTGCAGTATTGCGAGTTAGTTTTCATAAATGTCCCTTTCATATAATTCATAAATTTATTTTTCCAACGTAAGGATTATTTTTTATTTACCTTAAAGGAAATTCATTCACTTTAAAGGAGTGTACCAACTTAAAGACGTTTTCTAAAGTTTTATGCTGTCCTTGTGGTGTTGAAAGTCGATTGTTTGATTAAATATATTTATCAGTTCAGGTCACATGCTGTTACATTTTGAACGTTTTTTGTTTTTTTTCCACGGTCCGAATGTACGTTTGTTCTAAATAGGAAAGATATTTCATCTTACTCCCGGTTATTTTTAGCAGCGAACTCCTCCTATCTTGTACATTCAACACATGGATGGGTAAGTTATATTCACTTAGCGGTTTTTTTTTATGTTTTCCAAATACTTGATTATTTTGTAATGAAAATACTCATTTTGTACGCATATAGTTCTATTGTTTTTTCAACATAACAATTTTTTAATGTCTTTCCGGGGCTTCTGTTTGAAGTCCGGAATTTCTTGTCATTGACGGGAATACAGTGGTTGTGTTTCATGGCTGTTTATATTCTCGATTCTTCTTGTGTTAGTGCAGGGATTTCGCTACGAACTGAGTTTCTATAAATACATGGGAGTAATTGACTATTTCTTACAGTTCAGTTATTATTTATATAATTTTTCTCGGACGGTAATCTTCCCCGACGGTAATCTTCCCCGACGCGGCATTTCATTACGAAATTAATTTGTCTCTCTACATATGGTTTTTGTTTTTAATGTCCACTAAAATAATACAACGTCGATGGCGTCATCTTCTGCTAACTGGTACCACGAGACACTATGCACATGTTGCTTCTGCGCATGTGCTGTCCCGCTGCTTCTACCTCGTGTTGGAGTTGCTTCGGTAGCCAGCTACGGGCCAATCGTGGCGCTTGCTTGAAAGCCAGTAATTCAAGGCGATGCTACAGGGCCGTCAACGGCTGCCAACTGAAGGCGTTGCCACTAACGGATCGCTACCGTACCGTGAGAGGCAAATTTCAGCCAGCAGTGACACATCACTGCTAGCTGGTGGGTAGCAGTTTCCCAACACTTGTGTGTTTGCTGGGTAATAACAGCTCATGACTTGAGAACATAGACTTCTTGCAGCTGGCGATGGATCTCGGCTGCAGGCGTTTACCGTGCTGAAAGAAACCTAATCAATGCTCATGACTTGAGAGCATAGACTTCTTGCAGCTGGCATTGGATCTCGGCTGTTGGCGTTTTCTATGCCCAGAGAAACCCAATCAATTTTCATGAATTGAGAACATAGACTTCTTGTAGCTGGCGCTGGATCTCGGCTATAGGCGTTTTCCGTGCCCAGAGGAGCCTAATAACCGCTCATGATTTGAGAGCCAAGTACTTCTTGTAGTTGGCGATGCATCGCCGGTTTCGGCGTTTTCCGTACCCAGAGAAACTTAATAACTGCTCATGACTTGAGAACCATCGATGAATCTCGGCTGTAAGCGTTTTCTGTGCCCACAGAAACCTAATCAGTGCTCATGACTTAATTGAGAACACAGACTTCTTGCCGTTGGCGATGGATCGTGGATGCCGGTGTTTTCCATGCGCAGAGAAACCTAATAACCGCTCATGACTTGAGAGCCATAGATTTATAGTAGCTGGCGACGGATCTCGGCCGTAGGTGTTTTCCGTGCTCAGAGAAACCCTAATCAATGCTCATAACTTAATTGAGAACATAGACTTCTTGCAGTTGGCGATGGATCTTGGATGCCGGCGTTTTCCGTGCCCAGAGAAACTTAATAACTGCTCATGACTTGAGAACCATAGACTTCTAGTAGCTGGCGATGGATCTCGGCTGTAGGCGTTTTCTGTGCCTAGAAAAACCTAATCGCTGCGCATGACTTGAGAACATAGACTTCTAGCAGTTGGATCGCCGGTGCCGGCGTTTTCCGTGCATCTAATCACAGCGCGTACTTCCGAGTGAGATCTGAAGAATTTTACACAGACGAGTTTAAAAAAACTTCTTAAATGAGCGTGAAGGACACTATGTAGAAAAATAAAAGATGCAATTGAAAAAGAAAATATGTAAATTAAAAAAGAAATTATGAACGTTTCCCTTGATATTTTTAAAAATGTGATGCTTGTCTCTGGGCTTATACATGTATATAAATATGAAGGCATTACTTTTTTAATACCTTCTGTAAAAGGGCCGTCTAGGCTTTTTTTTGAGGAGCTGGAGTTAAATTATTTGTCCCGAAGTTCCGATCTAAATTTAGTAGTACATCTATGGGACGCGTGGAGCGCCGAATCAGATTTCGGCAGGTAAGACGCTCTACGGCAGGTCCGGCAGAAGCTTTTCAGAAATAATAGAGCGAAATTCGGGTAGAGATGTACCCGTATCTCGTGGAAGCATGTCAAAGGCAGCTGCTGCAGTCATACCAGCCAAAGGTGGTCCAATTATGTGCTATTTTCCGCTAATAAAATTGCTCTTCTTTCCGTTGGACTTCGGTGTCTGAATAGTTTTATCTACATAGTGTATAAGGCTACAATGCGTGTAACATATCGACAAGCTGTAACTAGCTTATGCTCATGCATTACTGCGCTTGTTCGTTTGACATGGCGACAACGAAGAACAAAGCTGGAAATGAGCGGAGAACTTTCTTGAACAAAGCAAATAAAAAGTGTCGGTCACACAACAGCAATGCGGCAACCAAGAGCTAAAGGAGAAGGTAAACACAGCGATCTGCTTAAGAGGCCGCCTCCGACAGATCACAAAAAAGAGAAGTCAACGTTGGTAGAAAATAAAGAAAGAGACAGAAACTCTCTTAAGTGGGAATAGAAATTTTTGAATCTCGGTAGGAAGCAGAAAAGAGGAACACTAAGAAGCATTCCGGTTGCTATATGGAGATCAACAGGAACTCGATCGGGATTTGTGAAGTGCTCTTGCAAAGTTGAGAGCCAAGATATGAAATGTTTCTTTGAAAGAAAAAGCTTTTCGCAGCTCGAATTCATCTTGACGTAACCAATAAAAGCTAGAGTCAAAATGTTCTTGTGAATGGAATGTAAATACCTCATGCATGCATTTTTATCACGACCATATTTTTATTTTCGTGACACTCATGCATATTTGTTCAATGTAGATTTGATTGGCATGCTGCGTATATGGAGTAGTACCCTGCTTCACGACTAGTTAAAGTAAAAATGATTTCATTTCAGAGATCAAAAAATCGACAAGCCCAATGTTACTTTGGTTTCCTTTATTACATTCGGAGGAAACTGTCTGAGTACTTTTTACAAACAATATGGCGCAAACTCCTGTGTAGATACGATAATTAAAAAAATGATGAAATATTCCGTGAAGTTCTTATATTTTAAGAACTTCACTCAATGGCGTCTGAACCGCTGCGGTAAAGGGACCAGCTGCCCCTGTACTCATTTGCTCACAGGGGAGAAACATCAGATTTTCCCCTCTCTTTATTTCTCTTATAATTACGTGTGTAATAGGAAATCGGATGAATATTTGGAATTCTTTAATTTCCTGGGGTTTAGAATTCCTTCTACTAAAACTAAACCATTATTTCCTATTTTGATTATTAACCATCTAGAACTATAACGTTTTTAAAGCCATTGTTAAGACACAGGCTAAACTCTCTTCGCTCTGTTCAGTACGAGAAAGAGTAAATAAAAAAAGTTTCAAGAAGTGGAAGCCTTTTGTAGTTATCAGAATAAGAAAAAAATATCAGTTGACGAAATACCAGCCTAATTAAGAAAATTGCGTAACTTGAATTCCTGAAAGGTATTGTCCTTAATTCTATGTATCTTTCCCTGCAGTTGTAAATCAAACCCTAAGTAAAAAATTTCGGTGTAACGAAAATGGGTAACGGAAGTAGTCAAAACCGTTGTTAAAATCTGATCGTGCCTCATGCTGTCCCATGATGTGACGCAATAATAGTTGTTACTCAACAACATATTTACTAAACTATTGCAGAACATTATTTTATCACGTGTTACATAAACGTAACAATATCTCATTGCAATAGGGGGCGCATATGTTTAATACGTTTTCCTCGAAATCTCTGCTTCTAGATGGCCAATTTAAAAAAAACATTCTTTTAACACTGGATGCCATTTACTTTGCGGAGCACTTTGCTTATACTTTTGGAGTTTTGTTTAGTTCACATTTCGGTCTTTAAGTGATGTTTATGTGCTTCTGTTTCCAGTTGCTTTCCCGCTTCAAAAAATCCTATCGTATTTAATATTTCCTTTTTTTTTTTTTACTGTATGTCATTCGCTACAGTAAAGATGAGGAACATTACCCTCTTTAAACAACGCACAGTATTTCCGCTAGAGGGCGTACATGTCAAGACCTTTTCCCCTCTACCTGTACTTCCCGGAGAGGTATTTCAAAAATTGATTTTCCTTAGCATAGCATTTGCTACGAAAAATACTTTCGCATATTTTCTACTTTCTGATTGTTCATAATTTTTCCGCTAGGGGGCGTAGAGTTATATCATGTTTTCCGCTGTATATATATCTCTTCTTCTTATTAGATTTGAAAATGTCTTCCTTGAGCGATGAGAAATTTTTGGGCACTATTTGTTAATTTTCGTAAAATACCTTTCAGCCGCTATTGGAAGAAAGTAGTTATTTGAGTTTCTAAATATTTTATGGAAAAAAGAAATAGGGTAGTTTTTTTGAACAGGTTCCGTAGACTAGGAATTTGGTTCGTCACGGAAAGTACTCAAAAGAGAACATTTCGGTGCCACCTGCTTCGTTTAATTATTGTTCCGAAAATGAATTTGGACGAAAAATTAATCTGGGTTGTGCAAATACTATTTTGTACGATATTAGCCACAAACATTACTGTGATAGTGTGATGGTGGATAACATGTGGTGCGAAATATCAGAAAATTTCAATGATTCTGCTAACTATGACTTTTAGCACGTCTTTTGCAATAAAAAAGAAAAGTGCTTATGGTATCACTTTATCCGTCTGGCACTCTTCCGTCCACCTGTAGACACGATATCTCTGCACCTATTAATCCGATAGGAAAAATTCTTTTTGCATTGGAAAGCTTGAAATGTGCAAATGATGATCCTTGCCCTCGCGTTTTGTTTTATTTTCATGCAAAACCTTGCCGCTAGAGGGCGTAAATGCAACTGGTATCGTATTCAAAATATATTTCATTGCATATACACGGTCGAGTCACATTATTGTGATAACCAGCTAATATCCAGAGTAACCGCCGTGTGCAGCGCGGACAGCAGCCAGAGGAGTTGGAAAAGGTGCTGGAAGGTGTTCACAGGTATGTGAAGCCATACTGACTGCAGTGAATCTGACAGCTGCTGGAGGGTGCATGGTGTAGGATCCATACAGCGAACAACACGATCGAGGTTGTTCCACAAATGCTTAATTGGGTTTAAGTCTGGGGAATTAGGGGGCCAGGGAAGTACATTGAAGTCTTCATCGTGATCTTCCAACCACTCTCGGACATATCTATAGCTATGTGGCACGTCACATTGTCATTCTGGAAGATCCCATCCGCCCCAGGGAAGGCAATCAGCATGTGCATGGGTGTACGTGTTCTGCAAGAATGGATTCATAACGAATTCGGTCCATAGTGTCTTCCACAGGTATGAGTGAACACAGGGAATGTCACGAAAACACCCAAGTAGCACACTGACATCGGCCAACGGTTGGCCCAATGATATTTTTGCGTCGGCAGCGTCGGGCGAAGGTTGCGTTGTTTATCGAAGATTGGCCAACGTTTTTTCCGACCACACATGAGAAACCATTTATTAACAAATGACCACTTAACGGTTGTCCGATGGTTGTCTAACAACACATGACCAACCATGGTTGTCCAACAACACATGATCACATTGGAAAACTGTTTGCAACAGTTTTCTAATGTGGGTCCAACCGTTAAACCAGCACATATCCAATTATTGGCCGCCTAGTCGCTGTGCCGACCGTTGAAAGCCCACGGTTGGTCCAACATAATATTGCTGCCTGGGCATTCCCCACATCATAACGCTGCCCCCCACCGGCCTAAGTTCTGCAGGCATGGTTGAAGAGTGTTTGTTCTCCGATGTTTCTTGTCTTATACGTCAACGTCCATCTCTTCAATGAAGCAGAAAACGTGACTCATCGGAGAAGACAATCTTCTCAGCGGAGGTCCAATTCCGATACTGTCGTGCAAATGTAAGCCTTTTCTGCCGATGCACCTTCGTTAGCATAGGTGCAGTGACCATCCGTCTGCATCGGAGCCCGATACCCAGCAGGGTTCGCTGAACTGTCGTTTTAGACACACTTTCGGTAGCCCCCTGGTTCACTCGGCCAGTCAGTTGCTCCTCTGCAGCGTGTCGATCGGCCCTCACGAACCTTCGCAGCCAACGTTCACCTCTCACATCAATTGCACGTGGTGCTTCGCAATTTCCACGCCCCTTATTCGCAATGCTGCCATTTCTCTAATCACGATACACTTTAACCACAGCAGCACGCGAGCAGTTCACAATCTGCGATGTTTCAGTAATACTGCCACCCTTGGCCCGAAAGCCGATAATCATCCCTTTTTTGCAAATCTGATAAATCGCTCCTTTTATCCATGGCAGCAATGAGTCATAGGTTTTCAGATGATGATCATATGTAGAGGATTTTAGGAAGGGAGTGTCTGACCCCAGGTCTTAAACAACCCTTAGAAATAGGAAGCTAGGAGATTTGGGCTAGAGTGTCCGATAGCAAAGTGACACGGAAGCGAAGTAGAAAGGGGGAGGAAGACGCCCTTATTTATTACCTGGAGGCCAGTACCCGGGTTCCGACGGCTTAACATGCCCATCCGACGCCCGGCGGATATTTAGTGGATCGAGCTTTCGTACCTGCCTGGGATCGAACCTGATGTCCTTTCCGTGGCAGTCACAAACGTTGCCCACTAGGTTACCCGCGGCCCTTATTATGTTTTCTGAATGCCTATAACACACCTTATATACCCTCCAAGCCAGCTCAGGACACGTGCCTTCTTTCATTGGCTACGCGCTGTTGACGTCATAAGTGGGAGGTGGTCACAATTATGTGACTCGACTGTGTATTTACTTCTAAGTAAGCGATTGAAAAAATCTTTCTTCCATTCGATGCTATTTATAACGAAGCCTGGGTTGGGCCCAGTTCATCTTTCAAGTAATGCATAGATTTTCCGCTAGAGGACGTAAAGTAAAATTGTGTTTTCCCGATATCTCTGTTTCTGAATGTCCGATTTAAAAAAAAAAATTCCTACATCGGTAACAGTTCCTCATGGGAAATGTTTTGCATATATTTTATAAATTTTCGTGAGGAATGGTTTGGCCACCCGGTGTCGTAAGCGTCTTTTTTTTTTTTTTTTTCCTTTTCGGCTTCTGATATGTCATCATCATCATCATTGTCAACCATTATCAATCCGCTGCTGGACGAAGGTCTCCCCAAGTTTCCTCCACAACGGTCTGTCTTGTGCCAGTCTCCTCCATGTCACTCCCGCATATTTACGAATTTCATCCACCCATCTCCCATGTGGTCTTTTTCTGGGTCTTACAGAAAAATCTATGCTTCTGGAAACTCGATTGAAAATTTTTTTCTTTGGCCGATACAACTCAGCTCAATTTCTTTTTTTTTAGAATACTACCTGTTAAATTAGCTCACAGCTTTCCCACCAGGGAGAGTAGATGCATATCTCATTTTTGTCGATATCTCTGCTTCTAAGTGTCCGATTAGAAAAATTATTTCTTTGTTGGACAGAGTTTTCGGTGCAAAATGCTTCTCATATAGTTTTAAATTTTTCAAGTTGTGCATAGATTTTCCGCTAGGAGGCGTAAAGGTAAATTGCGTTTCCCCGATATCTCTGTTTCTAAAACTCCGATTTGAAAAAATTCTTCCTGCATCGGATAAAGCTTCATACAATTTCGTCGCATATAATTTCTGATTTTTGAAAAATAAAGGTTTCGCCACAAGGGGCGTAAGGGTTAATTTATGCCTCTGGGTATATTTGCAGAGAAATTTAAGCTTCTGAAAACTCGATTGAAAACATTCTTTCGTGGACTGATACGGCCTACGTCGAAAAACTTTTAAGAATACTTTCTGTTTAAAATAACGCATAGTTTTCCGCCAGGGGAGTAGACATATATCTTATTTTTGTCGATATCTGTGTTTCTATAAGTTCAATTTGAAAAAAAATCTTGGTGAGCTTTCATGTGCGAGATATTTATCATATAGTTTCAAATTTTTCAAGTAACGCATAGATTTCCCGCTACTGGCCGTAAAGGTGAATGGCGTTTTATCCGATATTTCTGCTTCTAAAACTCCGATTTGAAATTTTTTTTCTCCAGCCAATACAGAACCTGATGGGAAGTGTTTTGATTATAATTTTTGATTTTTGATAAGGAATGGTTTGGCCACCAATGGGCGTGAGTGTTTATTTCCACTTCAAAGGTATTTGTAGCATATTCTGAGCTTAATTCGATTAAAAAACAATTCCGTGGGCATATACCACTCACCTTGGGACACCTTTTCAGAATACTTTCTGCTTAAAATAGTGCATAGTTTTCTCACCAGAGAGCGTGCATGTATATCTTATTTTTGTCTGTACCTCTGCTTCTGAGAGTCGGATTTGAGAAATATTTATGAGGGAGCGTTTCCGGAACGAGATGTTCTTCACAAGTTCTTAATTTTCTTAGCGCACAAGTGTGTCACTAGAAGGCATAAGTTCACCTTTCCGTTTACACTGAAGAGCAATTGAATTAGAGACAGCTGGCGTTATACAAATGTGGCGCTGTGGGAGGCCCTGTAAATGGAAACGACATGACGTATGTAGCGATCCTACAATATAAGGAGTGATGCAACGGGAATCAGTAAGCGTCAGACGCAGTATGGGTAAGACGAAGGATTTAAGCGCATTTGATCGTGGGCAAATTGTCGGAGCCAGACGAATGGGTCACTCCTTCTCGGAAGACGTGCAGGCACTGAGATTTTCACGAGCCACTGTGTCACGGGTGCACCGTGAGTACATCGAATCCGGTAAAACCATCCCTGTAAGGACCAACTGCCGTGGATAAAAGCGTGTGGATGAACGGGGTCATCGTCGGCTAGCTCGCATTGTAATAGCGGATAGACGGGCCACAGAGAAGAAATCACTCGGCAATTTAACGCTGGTGCACAAAAACGTGTAAGCAGCCACACCATCCAGAACCATCTCCACGTTATGGGGTACAGAAGCTATCGTCCTACAAGGGTACCGCTGCTGACCGCACTTCACAGGGTGCAAAGATTAGCATGGGCACGGGAACATCGCCACTGGAGCCTAGACGTGTGGGAAAATGTTGCCTGGACTGATAAGTCGAGATTCACGTTGGTACACGCCGATGGTAGGATACGAGTACGGCGCAAACCACATGCAGCGATGGATCCTTCTTGCAGAGCAGGGTACTCTTCAAGCTGGCGGGGGTGGTATTCTCGTTTGGGGACTGTTTACGTGGACTGAAATGGGACCCCTGGTACGTGTGACATCGTCCCTCACAGGTCAACGTTACCGGGATATCCTGGACGACCATTTGCTCCCGTTTGTGCGTCTTCAACATCCCACTGGGGACCTCATCGTGCAACAAGACAATGCAACGTGCCATCGCTTCCGAATTGTATCCGAATGGTTGGATGAACACTCCACCGACGTGACCTCGGTTTCTTGGCCTGCTAGGTCACCTGACCTCAATCCCATTGAGAACATCTGGGATGCCATCGAGAGAGATGTTCGAGGCTCTGACCCCCTCCATCAAATCTTCGTGAACTGTGGGAGCTTGTTCAGGGGTCGTGGAGCCGTATGGCTTCCCAGCGCTTCCGGTGTCTTGTCGAGTCCATGCCGAGACGAATCGCCGCCGTCATCAAGACGAAAGGTGGTGCTACACGTTACTGGACAGGTATCCCTAATTCAATTGCTCTTCAGTGTATATCACGTCCGCAGCAATATCTGCTGAATTAAAAAATCAATTGAAAAAATACATTTTGGGACAATTACTACTGCTACTATCAAAATATTTTTAGTGCATTTCCTTCTCAAAATAATGCCAAATTTCCCCGCTATTATGCAAATGTCTTCCCTTAGGGTATGATGAATTATATCATGTTTCCTTCTGTATTTCTTCTTTTAACTGTTCGATTTGAAAATCTCTGTGTCTTAGATCTGCGGAACGTTTTGTGTACCAATTGTTAATTTTCTTTTTAGCCGCTTGTGAGAAGCAGTAGCTCTTTCTATTTTTGGAGATTGTAGAAACCCGATTGATTTTTTGAACCGGTTGCATTATCTGTGAATAACTCCTAAATATTATATTAACATCAGAAATAATTTAAAATACGTGCTCATTACAACTGAATATTCTGCGTCATCTTTCTTGTTTTTATATTCTGCGAATTTAATAAAAAAAATATTAATGTGACGTCACAGGAGCGTTTTCCTGCAAATTAAACGATAGTACTTCTGACACGAGCCGCACGTCCTAGGGCGCCCCAAACAACATTAAGGAAGTTTTAATAAATCAAAAAACGTTAGTATTCTTGACCCGCGGCGGCTGTAGATTTAAAGCTTGTATCCACTTAAACTTAACTTTGCATATTCACAAATCAGCTGCAAGGCTTTCTGTCACAAAAATACATTTTCATTTTGAAACAATTATTTATAGCTTTGTGCCATGACCAACAGTGGACTTTCGCTCATTCTTTTTCTTACTCTGAAGTCTCACATGCTTTTTTCGTTTTCTCTATCCGTTCACTTATCATTTTATTGTATAAAACGCAAGCCAACCTTTCACAGCGTTATTTCGGAAAAATAACTCCTCCCTCCTTGAAGGGTGTAGAACAGCAGTCACGTAATTCACTAACTGAAGAAATAATTGTACAGTGAAACCTCCGATTAACCCTCACTGCTTGGAGCTGTGACCATTGTTGGGAGGTTAGGCCGAAATTAACACTCATAGTTCGTTACTTTTATAAAATAACAGAATACATGTATGAAGCTTATGCACTATGAAAACGGCTTACTCATAATGCTGAATAAAGCTCAGTAAAATAATTAAACAATAGGCCAAAAAAACTTTTTTTTGAATTTGCATATTGCCTAGTACGGAAAAGTTGCCATTTAGATCAACAAGAAGAAGAAAAGAAAAAAATTGAAATCGACCAAAATCTTACGTCTCCGCATGGCACACTAAGTTCGCGTTTTTCCGACCGCATTGGGCCGTAAGCAAAAACAAATGGAAATTTTTTGTAATTGAAATCGAGTAACCCCTAGTGCGAAAAAGTGTCCTTTAATTTTTTCAATAGCAGTAAAAGAAAAAAAGGTTTTGAA
This sequence comes from Macrothele yani, assembly GCA_039090855.1. Taxonomy (NCBI): domain Eukaryota; kingdom Metazoa; phylum Arthropoda; class Arachnida; order Araneae; family Macrothelidae; genus Macrothele; species Macrothele yani. Next base: position 82,309,666 of record CM077009.1, read on the forward strand.
GTTGATCAATATGCTATGTCTCCGCTTTGCACGCAAAGTTCACCATTTTCTTCCCACATTTGGCCCGTAGGTCTAGGCTAGATAAAAGCATCCTGGCATGCAGGACTTCCGAAAAATCCGTAGGATATTGCACTGTTCTGAGAGCACCACGCGTGTGCATGTGTAGTACACTGATTGCTTTGCAAACTGTAGCGTGTAGCTCTTCGTTTGCTTCCAGTGTCACATATGGAAACAACCCAGAACTCACCACGAGGAGATGGCTACACTTCGAGTCCCGCTCACCCTCTCTCCAGATGATAATTTCATTTCTAGGTGGTATATCTTGTTCGGTAATCTGTTTTACTCAAAAAATGTGGCATTAATTGTCGTGATGCAATTGTTGCTGTTATGAACGAATCTCTGCGATACGTCGATCCAGATCTTCGTCTGAGATGTGTTTTGTCAGGGGTGGTTCGGTAAGACGCGTTTTAGTCCAATCGATCATCTCATAATATTTATTAGCATCCAAATTTAATTGCGGCACTTCGAATTCTCATATGTCATCATTCATTTGTTGTTGTCTAGCTTTCTTTATTCTTCTCCACCCAAGAGCTCTAACGTGGGTGCGTTCGTCCGCAATCAAGCTTAGCAATTTATTCTCTGGGTTACTGAAGAACAAGTTTCTCTTGATCACTGCATCAATGTCGTCGCCACTCAAAACCCATCGCAAACTTTGATCTGTGTTGCCAACTACATAATGAAGGTATATGCCCGGTCTGGTTTTCCATAAAGAAGAAGCCTTCGTGCACAGAAGGGGCCAAACACATCAACTTATCGCGCTTCATGGATTCGAAGTTCAAAGTAATCATTGATGCAGTGATCAAGAGAAACTCGTTCTTCGGTCACCCACAGAATATATTGCTAAGTATGATTGCGGACGAACACACCCACGTTAGAGCTTTTAGATGGAGAAGAATGAAGAAATCTAGACAACAACAAATGAATGATGTCATAAAAGAATTCGAAGTGCCGCAATTAAATTTGGATGGTAATGAATATTATGAGAAGATCGATTGGACTAAAACACGTCTTATCGAACCACCCCTGACAAAAACACAACTCAGACGAAGATCTGGGTCGACAAATCGCAACTTCTGCCGCAGCTGGCGAAGAAATAACCAAGTTTCCCTGCCACACGCAAGCTGTGGAACGTTGCGTGAAACTGGTGACCGAAGCAGCTGCCTCAGTGTGGGATTTGAAGCTAGAGATTCGTTCATAAGAGCAACAACTGCATCACGGTAATTAATGCTACATTTTTCGAGTAAAGCGGATTACCGAACAAGATATATCCTGTAAAAATAAAATCCGGAGCTGGAGGGAGGGTGGCGGAACTTGAAGTGTAGCCACCTCCTCGTGGTGAGTTCTGGGTTGTTTCCGTATGTGACATTAGAAGCAAGCGAAGAGCTACACGCTAAAGTTTGCAAAGCAAACTGAGTGTACTTCACATGCACACGCATGGTGCACTCAGAACAGTGCAATTTCCTAAGGATTCTTCCGATGGCCTACATGTCAGGATGCCTTTACCTAGCCTTGGCCTACGGGCCAAATGTGGGAAGAAAATGGCGAATTTCGCGAGCAGTGAGGAGACATAGCATATTGATGAAGTTCAAAAAAATTTCACTGTTACTCCAGTGAGAACACTCCTAGTGATGACACTTTTCCTCACTAGGAGTTGCTCGATTTCAATTACAAACAAATTTCTATTCGATTTTGCTTACGGCCCAATACGGTCGGAAAAACGCGAATTTAGTGTACCGTGCGGAGACGTAAGATATTAGTCGATTTGAAAAAAATTTCATTTGTTATTCTTGTTGACCCAAATGGCAACTTTTCCGCTCTAGGCAATATGCAAAATAAAAAAAAGTTTTTTTCGGCCCACCCTATAAACCTACAAAATAACTGTATCATGACGTCGAACATTTTAGGATAACAGTGTTGTCTGACGTCTGTTCCTGAACAACATTTAAAGAAAAGAAAGCTAGGAGATTAAGGACAGAGTACGCTCTAGAAAAGAAAAAAATAATGTGAGGTAGACACTGAACTGTACCTTCAAAATTAGCTGGCCTTGCCCCTGAGAACAGGAACAGAACCCACATGGACCAAACAAAGAGATACCGCCGCAAACGAGCAACATTCCAGGCATTAACAACCAATCCCGCAGCCCTTTATGAGCGACTGAAACATATATGGGAATATGGGAACTGCAGCTAGTCTCACCTAGAAATAAAAATTTAACTTCTTCCTTTTCACACACCATCACCTCCCACCCCCGTAATCCAACTTATTTTGTCCGTAGCACAGTTCCTTCACCAATATTCGTTGTCGCAATCCGCCGAACCGCGTTATATCATACGGAACAAGGTGTCAGTTATATATCCTTCGGCCTGACTGGGGTGTCCGTTGACCTTTGTTAAGAGGTATCGTTGTTCGGAGGTTATCGTTAATGTTCAACGTACGGCAACTGTTTTGTTTAACCAAACATTACCGTTGCTCGGAAGTGTCCGATCACGGAGGTTTTACTGTATCAAAAAACATACGCAGTCACTTTTTAAATTCCTTAAAGATTTAGTTATTATAATCATCATTAAGCATTCTTAATCTTTTGATGGATAATAGTATACATAAATCTCTTCCAGAACTCTGTGTATTGTGCATTTGTTTTGCAAATCACTCCGGCATGCTATATAATTTCATCCATCCATACCCCACATGGTCTACTTCTGGGTATTTTCTTGTCCCTTGATATCCAGTCTAGCATTTCAGACTGTGGTCAGTTTTTCTGGAAATCTGTTTAGCCTATTGCCATTTCGGGGATTTTACTTTGATCATGACCGTCTTCCAAATCTTGTCATTTTCCTGATCCATGAGTTCCTTTTCCTATCTTTCTTTGAAACACCCACCATACATCTCTCCATACTCCTTCCATTTCTCAGAAGGCTCTGTATGTATTTTGCACTAAGGTCCACGCAGTCTTCTTCTTGGTCTTTTCCTGTTCCTTGGTATGCAGTCTAGTATTTCAGTCGTCCAACGGTGGTCGATGCTCCTAGAGATATGTCCAGCCCATTGTCATTTCAGTGATTTTACTTTGATCATATCTCCCACTCTTATCATTTCCCTGATGCATGAGTTCCTCTCCCTATCTTTCTTTTTATGTTTTTTTTTGGTTGAAGGTTTAACGACCACCGTGAGCAACTCAATGGGCTGTAAGCAGACGCCCGTCCCTAATTTAGAGTCACTGGTTCCAGGGAAGGGAGAGAACCAGTGCCGTAAGACAAACACAACATCCATGCCTCACTGGGATTCGAACCCGAACCCCTTACGGACGAATGACCAGAGGCCATCGCTTAGACCACTTCGCCACCGGGGCGGCTCCCTACATTTCTTGGCTACACTAAACATCTCTCCATGATTATTTCAGTTGTCTGTACGTATTTTGCACTAAGGTCCAGGTAGTCTTCTTTTTGGACCTTTCCTGTCCCTTGGTATCCAGCATATCAGGTAATCCCAAAAATACTGTCGTTTTTCTTGACGTGTGAAGAAAAGAAAGAAAAATCTACCTGGAACGGATTTTTAGTCCATATAATAAGTGCCCCCGGTAGTTACAACCTTCTCCCATCGTTCGACAAAGTTTTGAATTCCAGACTTGTGGAATTCCATTAGTTTCGATGCAAAAAAGGCAGAAGGGGTCCTCCGTACTTCCTTCACATTTCGAAGAGCAGTCCCAGCAAGAATACCGAATCAATTCTGTTTAATACCATCAAAATGGGGTCAAAAGTCAGGGCACAGAAGCTAGATTTACTCCACAGCCATTATCCTTAGAACTAGAGTAATGATTTCTGGTAGGTTGGAAAGCTTATGTTGGAATAATCAGTGCATTGCATGATTTTACTAACTAGTTTTTTTAGTTGTTCGTATGTTCTGTATGCTTTTGCAGTTAAGATCCATGTGGTTTTCCTCTAGGTTTTCTGCTGTACCCTGGTATTCAATCTAGTACTTCAGTTGTCCAACGGAGGTCAGTTTTTCTACCAATATTTCAAACCATTACCACTGAAGGATCTTCACTTTGATCAAGATGTCGCACACTTGTCATCTACCTGATCAATGAATTTATTTTCCTTTTCCTTCTGGTTATACCACACATGCATTCCTAAACGCTTTGAGTTGTCTGTAACCTTCGTATGTTTTCTTTTTTAATTAAGGTCCATATCTCTGACCCATAAATAAGAACTGAGAGGATGCACTGGCTATAGACAAAGACATCGCTCTTTCCACGTTCAGCAACGCAGAGCAACCAAAAATTGTTATTCGGCTGCCACGGGCAAATTGAATCCTGAATCTCTCGATATCTAGCCGAGCGCGTTAGCCTTACACCAAGGTGGCCAACAATCCACGGCGCTATGTGCTTTTTCTGTCAGCATCTGACATTATAAATCCGTAAGATGGTCTCAGCTACTGAGACTTCTCCATCTGGTGGGCATTAACGGCACTGGCTATATATTAATTATAGCAGTTACATTCAAAGGGCGAGATCAAAAGTGAAAATCCTCCAAAGTCAGTGAACAAACAAAGACATCGCTCTTTCCACGTTTTAGCAACACACAGCAACCGAAAAATTGTGATTCGGCCGCCGCCGGGGAATTTAATCCCGAATCTCTCGATATCTAGCAGAGCGAGTTAGCCTTAAATACTTTTAAGACATAAGGTACCTCTTGGAAATGTCGGCTATTTCTACATATTTACACTCTATCCAAATTTGTGCGTCTAGTAATTTCTCATTTGAGCCGCGGCGGTGGTAGAGTGGTCTGAAACATAAGTTTCTGTTTAGCTTTCCGGCACTAGTACCCTCCACGGCACCCCCAAACTCAGATATCTGGTACCAGTGGCCCCAAATTAGGACAGGCGACTGCTTATATTCTTCACAGTTGGTCGTTAATCCAGGAAGCAAAAACAAACAAACAAAAATGTTCCTTTGATATGATGCTCGCTTGATATCTATTGTCTTAAGTAGATTTATATACTCGTATGGGCCGCGGGTGTCCTAGTGGTCAGCGTTCGTGACTGCCATGTAGATAACCTCAGGTTTGATCCTGGGCTGGTACGAACGTTCGAACCACTAAATACCAGCCGTGCGTTGGATGTGCATGTTAAGCCGTCGGACCCCGGGTACTGGCCCCCGGGAATAAATAAGGGCGTCTTCCACCCCCTTTCTACCTCGCTTCCGTGACACTTTCCTATCGGGCACTCTAGCCCAAATCTCCTAGCTTCCTATTTCTAAGGGTTGTTTAAGACCTGCGGTCAGACAGTCCCTTCCTAAAATCCTCTACATATGATCTGATCTTATTTTTATTCTCGTATGCATATATTGACAGCAGTACCTACGGTCCTTAAAATTCGATTAAAAAAAAGCCTCTCCAGTATAGACACAGCTATCAATGGAAACTAATTTCAACATATTTCCTGCTCAAAATAATACAGATATCAAGTTGGAAACACATGGAATAATTAATATAGACATAAATCCAGCTGTTATTCCCATGTAACATAACCACAGAAATTTGAAACTTCAATCGTCCCGGAACGGAAATCGAACCCGCATCTCCCGATTTGCGCTCGAGAATGCCTCGGTTTTTTGGATTTCATTGCCCTGGGTGGTGTAATGGTTAACATACTCAAGCACGAATAGGGAGATGCGGGTTCGAGTCCCTTTCCAGGACGATTGAATTTTCAAATTTCTGTGGTTGTTACATGGGAATAACAGCTGGATTTATGTCTATAATGCAGATGTTTCCATTTGGGGGCCTAGATGTAAATCATACTTTTATCGATTAAGATATATCTTTATCCGGAAGCACACATGCAGTGCGCACTGCATGTGTACTTTCGCTTCATCCACTGCGCAATAAGACCCTTGCACAGACCCGATCATACTGAAATTTATTTTAACGTCGTTCTTTTGCAACATTTATGTGTTAAAATTTCAGGAAAATGTCTCCGCAGCCAAGTAGAAAACCAGTCAAGAGTGTCGGCAAGATACAGGAAGCAGTGCGTTCAAGTAATAAGAAACAAACGTAAAAAGAAGTGGAAAGAATCATTTGCCATTTAAATCTACAAGGTTGCCAAGCAGGTTCATCCAGACACTGGGATTACCAGCAAAGCGGTGTCTGTTGTGAACTGCTTCGTGAATGACGTTTTCTTCTTCGAGTATTTGCTTCTAGGAGCCCGATTTGAAAAATAATTTTGTGTTGTAAACATTGGGCAGCAACTTCAAGAGATGAACGATATCTGCAGCTAAGAGCTCGAAGAAGAAAAACTTATACACCTATCCATCAGAGTTTGGATCTTTTGGCAGCAACAGTAGGCATCTTGTTCCATGGTGTTTAGGAGGATCTATGAATATGGACATATCTCCATTTGTGACCTGTTTGTTTTACGGATGAGTCTAGGTTTGCTCTCCAGAGGGATTTCAGACAAACATATTACCTGGAGAGAACCAAGCATACGCCATCATCTTTTTAAACATCACAGAAGGAGGCCCTTATGGTGGTTGCAGTGTCCTAGTGTGAGTAGGCATAACTTTGGACGGACGCACAGATCTCTGCGTTCTTCAAAGCGGTCCTATGGATGCTCAGATTTACAGGAATGAAATCCTAAAACATTTTTTAGGCCTTATGCAAGAGCAGTTGGCGACAATTTTATCCTACGGGACGATAATACACGTTCTCACCAAGGCAGAATTGTTGACCAATATTTTGAGAAGAACGTCATCCCATCCGTTCCCGTGTCCTAAACCCCATTGAGCTTGATTTGGGTTTTTTAGGTAAAACGTGTTTTGGCAACCCTTTAATCCCCTCCCCAAAACCTCCAGGAGCTTCGAAGCCCTTTGGTGGAGCAATGGTCAAAATTTCCCAGACAGTTTCTGGATATTATGAGCCTGAAACGTCGCTGTGAAGCATGTATTGCTATGAGGGGTGGCCAAACTCCATACTGATTCAGCTTGGCTATCTTGTTTTAAGCATGCTTTGTGGCCAAGTATGCTTAATTTCTGTTTGTTCTTTAATCGATAATTAGTTTTCTTATGTACAGAAAGGACGTATTCAAATTGTACGCTTTCCTCAAATTTCATGTAAAAAGTCCTTTTAGTTTTTCGAGACATACCAAAGTTTTGTTTTGTTTCTTAATTTAAAGAAATTAATATATGTGTGTCAATCATCTTAAGACGATAAGTCATGCATGACACATATTCAAATTAAACTTTCATTTTTAGTTTCTTTCTCTTTGTAAATTTTTATTACATTCACTTTAAGAGTTTTATCCTTAACGTTATATTTTCTTGCTGTCGGAATGTGTTGTTGGCAACAGTCTTGAGGTTAAGGTGCATGACGTATGTATGTGACATGATAAGAACGAGCTATACACTGAATGGCCACTTTATTATGAACAACCCTTCAGTACTTTGTTGGGCCACCTTTTGCCTTTAATACTGCGTCGATTCTTCGTGGCATGGACTCCACGAGATGTTGATAGGTGGTTTGTGGAATCTGAGACCATGTTTGATGAATAGAACTTTCCAGGAGTGTGAGATTGCAGGGTTGGGGATCCAGCTGTCTGATGGCTCGTTCAACTTCATCCGACAAATTATCAATGGGGTTGAGATCTGGAAATTGTGGGGGCCACCTAAGCAAAGTAAACTCACCGGCATGTTCCCGAAACCAATACTGCACAATACGAGCACTATGGCAGGACGCATTATCTTGTTGAAAGTAGCCATCGTCATTGGGACAAAGCATCTACATGACAGGATGCACTTGGTCCGCAACGATGTTTAGATATGATGTGCTAGTCAGACACGGATTAAAGGGCACAAAGAATGCCAGGAAAACATTCCTCAAACCATAACGTTGCCTCCACCAGTTTGAAGGGTTGTATCAATGCATTTAGGGTCCATGCTTTCGTGCTGTTTCCACCAAATTCTCACTCGGCCATCGGCATGGTGCAACTGAAAACGCGATTCACCGAACCATATAATTTGCTTCAAATTATCGACTGTCCAATCATTGTGCTCCTGTGCGAACTGGAGACGTTTTCTCTTGTTAACTGCAGACAGCAAAGGTGTTCGAACAGTACTTCTGCTGCCATATCCCATCCGATGCAGTGTACGGCGAACAGTGCGTGCAGAGATCATTTGAAAGGATCCTTGATTAAAATGGTCTGTAATTTGCTGCACTGTTGCCCTTCTGTTGTCTGTTACCAGTCTGCACACTCTCCGTTCCGCGCGAGTAGTCACTAGTTGATGACGACCACACATTGCACGTAGAGACCCAGTTTTTTGGCTGACAGTCCAGTCTTTAAACACTTTACCAACAGCTGCCCTGGAACATTTCACGAATGCGGCGGTTTCGGTGATACTCGCTCCATGGCTCCGAGCTCATACAATCATCCCACGTTGAAAGTCCATCAAATCGCATTTTTTACCCATCTCGTCACCCAAAAATCCCTTCTACTACTGTCGCAAGCACTAAGCTTTCTCATTTTATACCAGCCTCGCCTTCTGGCGGCAACAGCGTGCAGCCATAGCTGATTTGCTTAAAACTGTCAGGTGGTCATAATAAAGTGGCCACTCAGGGTATAAGTCTGGAAACAGCAGACAAAGTATGGCGTGGTGTCGTAACCATGGAAACTGCATTCTGCTGAAGCGGTGTTTACTTGAAGTCTATGTGTTCGAGTTCTGTTGTTATTTATTCAGTATCGGAGTTTTTTTAATCAAGTTGTCTGCTTACAAACTTACGTTAAACAGTTTAAAATATTACTGTTGTTATGAATTTGTTCTTCAGGAGTATTGGAATATCCGAGTGAAGTGCTTATGAGGCATTGACGGAACAAAGGAAGAATTGTAAGTAACTATTCCGTGAATTTTATTTGAGTGACTCCTGTTTACTTAAAGTGAGCAAATAAGAAGAACTGAGTTTACGTAGTGTTTAGTAAGCCACATATACACGTTTCGAATAGTAAAGAACGCCACGAATACCAGTTAACGATGAACTCTCTCTACCTGAGTGCACTTTGTCTTTAAATAATATTACGAGGGTTGTACCAAAAGCAATGCAGAAGTGGGCATCACTTCTTTATTAACTGACAGAAGTCGTTTAAATTGCTCGTGTTGGTTGCGTAACTCTTTCTCTATAGTAGGTAAATAATGGATTTCAAGCAGAAGTAACGTGCCGTCATTGAGTTTTTGACAAAGGAACGGTGCAGGCTGTTCGGACATTCACAGAAGGCTATAAGAATCATGAAAGAAATACGGGATTACGCCATATAATACAAATTTTGAAGATGACAATCCGATTTTTGGCGTAAATGTGACAAGTCAGATAATATCCGAAAACTTGAAAATTTACGCCACAAAAATCGGATTGTCATCTTCAAAATTTGTATTATATGGCGTAATCCCGTATTTCTTTCATGATTTATCTGCTTCTCCGGGTAAACACGGGATAAAGGATATCCCGGTAATGTTGACCTGTAAGGGACAATGTCACACGTACCAGGGTTCCCATTTCAATCCACGTAAACAGTCCCCAGACAAGAATGCCACCCCCACCAGCTTGAAGAGTACCCTGCTGGCAAGAAGAATCCATCGCTTCATGTGGTTTGCGTCGTACTCGTATCCTGCCATCCGCATGTACCAACGTGAATTTCGACTCATTAGTCCAGGCAACATGTTTCCACATGTGTAGGGTCCAGTGGCGATGTTCCCGCGCCCATGCTAAGCTTTGCACCCTGTGATGTGCGATCAGCAGCGGTACCCTCATGGGACAATGGCTTCTGTACCCCATAGCGAGGAGATACTTCTCGATAGTGTGGCTGCTCACACGTTTTTGTGCACCAGCATTAAATTGTCGAGTGATTTCTTGCTCTGTGGCCCGTCTATCCGCTGTTACAATGCGAACTAACCGACGATGACCCCGCTCATCCACATGCTGTTGTCCGCGGCAGTTGGCACTTGCAGGGATGGCTTTACCGGATTCGATGTACACATGGTGCACCCGTGACATAGTAGCTCGTGATAATCCCAGTGCCTGCACGACTTCCGAGATGGAGTGACCCATTCGTCGGGCCCCGACAATTTGCCCACGATTAAATGCGCTTAGATCCTTCGTCTTACCCATACTGCGTCCGACTCTTACTGATTCCCGTCGCATTACTCCTTATATTGTCGGATTGCTGCATACGTCATGTCGTTTCCGTTTACAGGGCCGCCCACAGCGCCACATTTGCATAACGCCAGCTGTCTGTAATTCAACTGCCTTTCAGTGTACTTGTTCAGTCATAATTTAAGGCTAGACAATAGGGCTTCCCGTGGGCAGATGTAGCCGTCAATTATGCATGGAAATCTTTAAGATCGCAAATGCAGAACAATGCGTTTGTTATCAACAATACGGCTTTCTACCTCGAATCAGTTTCCTTTGCTCCAAAAGTTCTTGGAACATGTTTCGCTTAAAGACCAAGAAAAACTCTTGTTTCCCTACAAATGCAAATCAAATTCGGCGGATATATTTTCTTGAAAATGTGCAATTTCTCCTTCGAAACTGTTTTAAATAACTTCCACTTTTGTAAAGTCCTAATAACATTTCGCAGAATTCGATAACATACCGGCTATCCTGAATGTGTAAAGACAAAAAAGAAATTTAAATTTCATTATGATCGGAGATTATTAGAATTTACAGGAGAAAATATACGAAAGAATCGCAAATGTTCAGCGAATTCCTGGTAGAATTGAATATTCGAGAGGAATTTTAATGCTTGCTTTCCTCGTTTAAATTTTTTTTGTTTCCCTGTTTGTGTCAATCAATGGCGAAGGGACAAAGCTCAGGGGAACGAAGGGGACGTGGCAGGCGCTAGAAAATTTAAAAACAAAGCGAAAACTGAAGTGGAGAAAGACGGTTAAGATGATACACGCCATCGACATTTCACTTAAATGTCAAATAAAAGCTTCTTTGTTTACCATGGAAATGGCAGCACTGCATTCCAGCAGCAAAATTATTTAAATGCTTCCTTTTTGCTTTCAAATATTAAGCAGTAATATTAAATTTCTTGACTGCATTTATTCAGCTTCTTTGTTCACGTATTTCGTAACATCAAATGAAAAAGAAAAAATAATTGCTTGTTTACATGGAAGAAGCATTTCGCGAAACAGGGCAGAGCATGTGATACACTGTTGCTCAAAATTAAGAGAATATTTTTGCCTAATTTCTGAAAAACTAATGAACACTTTTTAATGAAATTTGGTATGGGTACACAGTTATATAAGAGAAAAAATTATACCATACAAGAGTCATGGTACTCACTCATGATCGTCAGTAAGGCTCATCAGCGCAGGAATGTCTAAAATCCACGTTGCAAGATCGAACATAAAATTACTCTAATATGGGGTACGGTCCCCTCTCACAGCGCGATGTCATACTGGAAACGAGACCTGACAATTTTCAGCTACTGGATGGTTCTCGGAGGGGGTGGTGAACTGGAATTGCCCTCCCAAGAGTGTTTCAGACATGTTCGATAGGGTTTAGGTCTGGAGATCTGGCTGTCCAATCCATCCGGGGAATATCCTCACTTTCAAGATAATCGTCGACCAGGTGAGCCCTATATGGACAAGCGTTGTCGTCCATAAAAAGGAACCGAGGGCCAACTTCACCCCTGAAAAGTCGAACATAGGGCTGTAAGATATTATCCCTATACCTCTCAGCAGTCAGGGAGCCTCTGTCAAACTCATGGAGAGCTGTGCGGCCGTCCAACATGATGCCTGCCCAGACCAAGACACCTCCGCTGCCATAGCGGTCCTTTTTTTTTTTTTTTTTTTTTGATTGGATGTTTAGCGACCACCGTGAGCAACTCAATGGGCTATAAGCAGTCGCCCGTCCCTAATTTAGGGTCACTGGTGCCAGGGAAGGGAGAGAGCCAGTGCCGTAAGACAAACACAACATCCATGCCTGACCGGGATTCGAACCCGGACCCCTTACGGACGAATGATCAGAGGCCAGCGCCTTAGACAGCTGCGCCACAGGGGCGGCCAGGTCCTTTTCTCGGATGTTGGAGGAAAGGTATCGAGTCCCAGGTTCTCTCCAGATGAAGGTACGTCGAGAATCAGTGTCTATGCTGAATCGCGACTCGTCTGTGAATAGAACGTTACCCCACTGAAGTCTGGTCCAAGGCTGATGTTGTCTGCACCATGCTGTCTTGTGTGCTGAAGTGAGCGGGACACAAACAGCGGGTCTTCTGGCAAAAAGCCCTCTCTCGTGAAATCTTCTGGAAACAGTAACCCTTGAAACTCAAGTTCCAGTGGCGGCATGTAGCTCACGAGATAACTGTGCAGCTGTAGCAGTCCTGTGGCGCCTCGCTGAAAGTGCCAAATAACGATCTTCATTGGCCGTCGTGGCTCTTGGACGACCTTGCCCCGGCCTTCTCGATATGGATTCGATGTCTTTAAGCTATTTCCACAAAAGCGCAGACGACACGGGGCGTTACATTGAGCTCTGTAGCAACCTGCGCTTGCGATTGCCCTGCCTCCAATCTACCGACAATTCTCCACCTCATTCCGTCATCAATACGTTCGTGGCAACTCATCTTACCTTATTGCTTATGAAATTGAACCAACTCCTTCAAGAAACACAACGAATGTTGCAGAGGAGTACGAGCGAACTAATCGCGGAAAAAGCCACGTGTGCTTTTCATACCCTCCGCTGTCGCAGCTCCGCCCACACGCACGTGTACGCTTACGTATTCGACGCTGCAAATTTGCGTTCTTATTCGGTGGCATAATTTGTACCTTTGGTTCCGTAGTTTTTGTGAAAATCGACAAAATGTGCACACTCTCTTAATTTTGAACACCAGTGTATATTTCCTTTTATTAAATATTTTGCTGAAATATATAGTTTCCTTTTATTTGAATGTGCTGTTGTGTTTACACTTTTATTGAACTTTACGTCAAATACTTCATTTATAATGCTACGATTATTCAGGTTTCATTAATAAGGAACGGTTTATTAAGTGCTAAAAAACAGAACAATTACTTGTTTTTATGTGCTAATAATTTCAAAAATATTTGCTAAAAAAAGAAAATTATTTACTAAAAAAAATATATATATATATATATTTTCTTCAACGATAATGTAATTATTTATTTTCTGTGATAAAAAGGTAATGTTAGTACTCAGCTTATTAATTGCAGCTATACATATGATGGAAAAAGTTTTTGAGTTGCAGTGAATGTTCTCATTGCGTTTGGCTTGGATTTATTTTCCTTGTGGATGATGATGCTACATGACGTCACATCAGCCTTTTTTGATAGAATGCTGTTACGATTTTAATAGCTGCGTTCGGCTCCGGATTCGAAGGATCCTTCTTCACTGACAAATTTTCAGAGAAAAGGCAGAATACTAGTTAAAACGCAACACAGAAATTTGTTTCACAAAATTATACAGTTACTAGAAGAACTCAGTCGAATCACATTATTGTGATCACCTGCTACTTTTGAGCGCGTAGCCAATGAAAGAAGGCACGTGTCGTGAGATGGCTTGGAGGGTATATAATGTGTGCAGTATGCATTCTGAAAACATATCACTCGTTGCTGTCACGGATAAAAGGAGCGATTTATCAGATTTGCAAAAAAAGGATTTTCGGCTTTCGCGCCAAAGGTAGCATTATCACTGAAACAGCGCAGTTTGTGAACTGTTCGCGTGCTGTTGTATTTAAATTGTATCGTGATAGGAGAAATGGAGGCATTGCGAATGAGCGACGTGGAAACTGCGAAGCACCGCTTTCCATTGATGTGAGACGTGAACGTCGGCTTCGAAGGTGCGTCTGTGCCGACTGACACGCTATAGTGGAGCACCGCACGTGCCGAATGAACCAGGAGGCTACCGGAAGCGTGTCTAAAACGACAGTTCGGCTAACCCTGCTGCGTATGAGGCTCCAATGCAGACAGATGGTCACTGTACCCATGCTAATGAAGGTGTATCAGCAGAAAAGGCTTACATTTGCATCATAATTGGACCTCCGCTGATTGGCAAAGGATTGCCTTCTCCGATGAGTCACGTTTGTTTTCTGATTCATCGAACGGATGGACGCTGGCCTTATAAGGCGAGAAACATTGGAGAACAAACACTCTTCAACCACTGCTAGAATTACACAATCTCATGGTGGCAGCGTTATGGTCCGGGTAATGTTTTCGTGGCGTTCCCTGGGTCTACTCATACCTGTGGAAGGCACTATGGACCGATTTTTTTATGAATCCATCCTTGAAGATCACGTACACCCATACAAGATGATTGTCTTCGCTGGGGCAGATGGGATCTTCCAGCACGATAATGCGATATGTCACACAGCTAGTAATGTCCGAGAGTGGTAGGAAGAGCACGATGAAGACTCCAAAGCACTTCCCTTTCCACCTAATTCCCCAGACTTAAACCCAATTGAGCATCTGTGGGACCACCTCGATCGTGTTGTTCGCTCTATCGATCCTCCACCACGTACCATCCAGTAGCTGTCAAATGCACTGCAGTCAGAATAGCTCCATATATATCTGTGAACACCTTCCAGCACCTTATTGAGTCACTCCCAGTCTGTCCAGCTGCTGTCCGCGCTGCACACGACGGTTACTCTGGATATTAGCTGGTGGTCACAATAATGTGACTCGACAGTGTAATTAACTCAGTGCATTTTTCAACTGCACTTTAACAAGTAATATAGAAGCAGAATTATATCGTGGAAAGAATATGTTGACAGCAGCAATTCAACAGAGCCGTATCAGTAACAACAGCAACGCGAGCGGCGTATGTATATCTTCTGTGTTGGACTTGGAGACTTTTCCGCGTATTACCTAAGCTTTTGTGGGTAGAGGAGAACTGTTTACGTTTATTCGAGGGAGAAGTCTCTGGGAGGGGAAGAAGGGCATACTATTCCTTTTTATTTATTTATTTATTTATTTATTTACTAGATGAAAGCCCGTCAATAATGACGGGAAAAATAAAATTTATGATACAGAAATTATTGACATTTATTTATTGAGTTTTTGAGTTCCACGTCAATAGATGGCGACGTTGGCTCACAGCTTTCTGAAAATTTCCCGAGCAGTTGGTTATGGAATTTGATACGACAGGCTGTCTGTTTGTTATGTGTTCTGTAAAACCTTTAGTCTCTATTTCGTCAAAACTTCCTTGTATATAACATTTTGTGGTATACACTGACTGTGAACCCTGTATCAATTTCCCCTGTTCTTTTCCATGAACTATTTTTACCTTGAGGTTATCCCATAGAGATGACCGTGGCTAAACACCGGTTCAGGTGGATATATTCCGACTTTTTCTAACGTCTGTCCCTGAGCCTTGTTGATGGTCATGGAAAAAGCAAGTTTAATTTGAAACTGCCGTCGTCTTAAAACAAATAGAACGTTTGTTCTGGTTGGGACTAAATCGATGTGAGGAATGAAGACAGCCTCGTTTTCCACAGTGCCTGTCAAGACTTGGGCGATGATTAGATTGGGATTCAATGATTTCACAGCTAACCTCGTCCGATTACAAAGACCACGTTTAGTGTTCAAATTCCTGAGCAGCATAATGACACTTCCAAAATTCAAGTTCATTTTGTGCACTGGCATTCTGGGTGAGGTTTGTTCATTCAAGATTTCCACTGGATAGTTTTCCCTGTCATTTTCATCACTGTCGTCAATGGAATCTTTTTTTTTTTTTTTTTTTTTTTTTGATTGGAGGTTTAACGACCACCGTGAGCAACTCAATGGGCTATAAGCAGTCGCCCGTCCCTAATTTAGGGTCACTGGTTCCAGGGAAGGGAGAGAACCAGTGCCGTAAGACAAACACAACATCCATGCCTCACCGGGATTCGAACCCGGACCCCGTTCAGACGAATGATCAGAGGCCATCGCTTAGACCACTGCGCCACCGGGGCGGCTCAATGGAATCACTGCTTAGATAAGTGACAACGCTCCCGTCTAAAAGGTTCAGAGCGTGCTCATTTATGTAGTCAACGTCTGTATTTTATGGGCAAAGTATTGCAATTTTGGAATATTTTTCTACATCAGTAGCACTAAGCCTTTCTCTAAAAATTTCGTCGATAACGGAACCTTCGCAGATCAAAATCTGTGGAATTTCTATGATCTTCTCAGGCAGACCCTTGTCGTTCGTAAGTTCCCCGTCGTCCAACTTTTTCAGCCAATCACTGAGAGTCGAATCAACAGACCGTGCGTACATCGTGACTTAGTTTCAATACTTCAAATTTATCCCACAAATCATTGAATTTAATGTTGATCATCAAACAAAGATTTTACTTATACTTCAAATTTATCCCACAAATCATTGAATTTAATGTTGATCATCAAACAAAGATTTTCGCTCTTTCCACGTTTATAAGTGAGTCACGGAAAAATTCTCATTGGCCGCCACCGGGAGTCGAACCCAGGGTCTTCCAGTTACGCGCCGGATATGCTTCCGCTACACCACAGCGGCCTCGAATTCCTCCAGACTCACACACGCTAACGGCCAAGCCAATTTGGGCAGGTTGCTTCTTGGAGCCCCTGGGTTCGACTCCCGGTGGCGGCCAATGAGAATTTTTCTGTGACTCACTTATAAACGTGGAAAGAGCGAAAATCTTTGTTTGATGTTCCTGGTCCAACGTTAAATGTCTGAATTTAATGTTGAATTGTACAATTGCTGACCTCATTTCATGGGGTAGGACAGGAAGAGTTTGTCTGAAATCTCCGTCAACTTTACCGCCAAAGGGTTTTTCGGTCTTCATGATCTCTTGAAGCAGTTTGTTAATGCAATTAACTGCATTATTAGGAGCCATTGTAGCTTCGTCCAAGATCAAATTTTCGGCTTCCCTAATAATTTCGGCATCGTAACTGGTCATCGTCATTTTTGAAACGGAGTTTGCAAACACAGGAACTGGCACTTTAAATTGGGAATGGTATGTCCTGTCACCATCAAGAAGATTTGCAGCGATGCTAGTTAATGATGTGGCCAGTGCAATGTTTCCTTCTCCTCGTATGGTACTGAGGAGCAGTTTGTACATATATGTTTAGCCACTGCCACCTGGACCGTCAAGGAAAAAGTATCTGCTTTCCCTTTCGTCATTTTTAACGGCAGCAATTATTTCCTCGTATGCTACTTTTTGTTCTGCATTCAACAATGACTTCATTGCTTCACTTCTTTCTCTCTCTCTTTCTTTGCATTATAGAAAGCTTCAGGAGCAATTTGAAGGTTTGCTGGAAGAGTGAGTAGTCCAAAGTCAGCACATCGCTTGCCGTGAGTAATAAACACATCTTCAGTTTCTTCAAGGGCAAAATGTTTACAATTCGTACAGTCATCTGAATGACCATTATGGTGCCTTGCAAAATTGTCCCAAATGTATTTCTTATACTTTGCAAAACGTTCAGGCACATTTAGTGGCACAGCAAAGATACAAAGATACGCGAACAGTTCTCGCAACTGTCGGGGCATTTTTCCAGTCACTGCCTCAGATAGGGTATCGACCTAAATTTCATCACTATTAAATAGTCTTTGATTTTGGGCTGCTTCCTTAAATTACGGATATAATATCATCAACTGTCTTCAAATCGTCGAAAGAGGTTGCTCCAGGGACATGAAGCAAGAGAAGGCGCAAACAGAATCTGTCTGTGTCGGCGTTCAAACTTACAGGGTACATGCGTCCAATAGTCTTGTCTTTGCCTCTTTGTCGAAGCTTCCATTTACGATTTGTTTCGTCAAATACATAATACTGTGGGATATCAATATACAAATACACTATCAACCAACAAGCAATTGGATACCTGTGATAGCAAAGGAAAACGAAGTTCATTCACCTTCAATAGTTGGTGGAGCCTCCACGAGCGGCGATTACAGCTGCGACCCTCCGGGGCATACCCTCAACCAGGCGTTGTACGATGGCCAGCGGTATTTTCTTCCACTCGGCTTGGAGAAGACAGATCAGTTCCTTCACCGAATTCGGACTGTGGGGGCACCCCTTAAGTCGACGCTCCAACTCGTCCCAGAGTGCTCGATATAGATAAGGTCCGGGCTGTGCGCAGGCCAGTCCATTCGATTAAACCCATTGTCACCATACCAAGACATAGTGGACTTCGCAACATGACAGGTGGCATTGTCATCCTGAAAGTAACATGGGTCCACACCGTAAAACTGCAACAACGTAGGAAGCGCATGGTCATCCAAAATGGTGCAGTAGGTCTCGGCGTTGAGTCTACCAGGAATTGCGACCAAGGGTCCCGTTACATACCAGGAGAAACACCCGCATAGCATAATTCCACCGCCGCCGAACTTCAGAGTTGGCACATTACATTCTGGCAGGAGGCGTTCTCCAGGCAGACGCCAAACCCAGATCCTGCCATCCGAAAGGTAGAGGGTTAACCTTGATTCGTCGCTCCAGAGAACCTGTTTCCACTGTTCAACGGTCCACTGTCGACGTTCTTTGCACCACGTTAGCCGAGCAGCGCTATTGGACTTAGTGATCAAAGGCTTGTGGGCGGCAGCACTTCCGTGATAACCGAGAAGATGGGCTTCCTTACGGATGGTATTTATCTAAAGAACACTCCCGGATGCCTGTTGAAACTCCTCGCGGATGTGGCCCATCGATTTGGTGCGGTTCTTCCGAATTTCTCTGGCTAGCACCCGTCGGTCTCTAACTCCCAGTTTTGTGGGTCTGCCAGGTCGGGGCACATTTCGACAGTCACCTCTCATCTTCCACTTGCCAATCACGTAGGCCACTGTCGATTTGGGATACTTCAACTTGCTGGATATGTCACGTATGGATCGGCCATTTCTGTGATACCCGACGATTACACCTTTCTCGAAATCAGAGAGCTCCGAACTGCGTGGTATCTTGCATGCGACTGGTTGTGTTGTTGTTTCCCACACGATATTTAACGGTGGTGGCCGTGACGTGTATCAGGACCGATGATATTGTCGATTGCAGGGTGTCCAATTACTTGTTGGTAGATAGTGTAGTTTCGAGCATTTTCATTTTCATTTAATTTAAACCACGCAGTTAGAATGGTATTGCGTGCGGCTTCTCTGTGAAATAGATAATTTGCTCATTAGGAAGATGAACTTGAAGTCGCACGATTGTGTGAGACTTGAAGATGCATCTTGAAACCAAAGAGTCTCCATGCTGCCTCAGGAGCACCAACGTACCTGGAATCCATAAAATTCCGAAGTTCATCGTGATTTAAAGTTTTGTGCTTTTCATTTGCTACACTAGCACAGTCATGTCCTTTGTATACGTATTTGAACAGGTATTTTACACTCTTTACGGAGGCACAACTTTCGACATTAATATGGCAATTAAATTTCAGACTGAAGTATGGGTTGTACGGAACAATCCAGGAATTATCAATGGTCTTTCCGTGGACAATTATTTCGCTGCCATTGTTTCGTCGGCGGTATTTGGGATATCAGTCAGAATTTGCCAATATTTCTTCTTGGAAATATTTTGGAAATTTCTTGGAATATTTCCCGTCAGTCATCCAAATGGAATTCAAGTTATGTACCCCACACGGTCAGTGAATCATGTGTTTTGTCACGATTGCATGTAACCTTGGGCAAGTTACAGCACTGGGAATTTCTGCTGAAATCACTTTATCAGTGGCATCCGGATCCTTGGGTTTGTCTTCTGCTTTGACAATTAGCAAAATGTGAACGTGGGGCAGACCACGTTTTTGAAATTCAATGACATTTCCAATTTCTGTTGGTGTTCCAAGAGCATGTTTCTTGGTTATGTCTCTCATTATCTCATCTAATTTCAATTTGAAAACTCGTGCTACTAAGTCTGGCCGAAATTCTGCAGATTGGCCTGGTTCAAAGTTATCCGTTATTTCTTACCATTTTGGGTTGCATGTCATTGTGATAAAGTAATCTGGCTTTCCGTATTTCCGGATAATAGCCATTGCAGCCTGATAGTTCTGGGCCATGTTTATCGGGCTTCCTTGGAAAATCTGGCTTTCCGTATTTCCGGATAATAGCCATTGCAGCCTGATAGTTCTGTGCCATGTTTCTCGGGCTTCCTTGGAAAATCTGGCTTTCCGTATTTCCGGATAATAGCCATTGCAGCCTGATAGTTCTGTGCCATGTTTCTCGGGCTTCCTTGGAAAATCTGGATTTCCGTATTTCCGGATAATAGCCATTGCAGCCTGATAGTTCTGTGCCATGTTTCTCGGGCTTCCTTGGAAAATCTGGATTTCCGTATTTCCGGATAATAGCCATTGCAGCTTGATAGTTCTGTGCCATGTTTCTCGGGCTTCCTTGGAAAATCTGGATTTCCGTATTTTCGGATAATAGCCATTGCAGCCTGATAGTTCTTTGCCATGTTTCTCGGGCTTCCTTGGAAAGAGGAAGGAAGAATTACAGCTCTGTCCTGTAGCAAGCCTTGTGCTGCTGATGCACTATTCAGATGATCCATAAGGCCGGTATATTTTTCTGTCCGTAATTGTTGTTGCTTTTTTCGTATATAATTAAGGCGATTGGCTTCAGTTTTCATGTAAGCATCAACTAAATATTGCTGAGTCAGTTTATCGGCAGAGATAAAAGTATTAAAGTTGTTACGGATTGATAGCCTATAGCCATAATACTGCAATTGCGAAACCCGTGTTCTTGGGATTGCAGAAATGTTTCGCAGAGCTGTTGGTTTACTTTGAAGAGGAATGTCAATTCCCCAGCTTTGATCTCCGAAAGGAAAAAACAAAGGATACACTAATGATTCAAGATTTGGATCTAAAGTGCTAATCATCTCGGTCATCCGGTTATTTGGACAATTTTGATTGGAGCGACAATGGATCAGCAAGTCCTTGTCAAGAGGCGGTTCGCCGTCAGCATTTTGAAAAATGGCAGCTACGTCATTGCTTCTTGGAGCATTGTATCGTCTAATGTCGGATTTGCGGTCTTTAAGAATTACCACGGTAACCTTTGCCAGCTCAACGCCAAGCAGAGTGGCATCATTAATGCTTCCTTGTTCAACTTCTACAACGAAGTAAATTTCTCCGCCATTTTTGTCCACGCCGGGACTCGAACCCGGATCCCCTCATTCCGGAATGAATCACTCTACCAATTGAGCTACGAGGACGTTCGTTCCGACTGCTATCTGCCTTTATGTCGTGTGAGTCCTGCTGAGCAGGCACGTCGCACTTCATAAAGCATTTTGCATGCGTCAGCAAAAGGATTGTTTTGAGACATGAAAATGCTTAACTCTTGCATCAGACTTGGATTGCACTTGACGTTTTCCCTAATCCTCATTCTTTAATCACCAGCGTCTCCCGGGTCCAATAGATGCAGTTAAGCAAACTTTCTCTGGTCCCCATTTGCTGGGTGGTAAATTTGTCCGTTAATTCGGAAACAATAGGGACCGTATCGAGAAGGCGAAACAATGTTAGCTCCCATGGACGCCAACGCCAAAGCGCTATTTATTGATCTTATGTTGTCCATGAAATTTTTCGAATGTTGATGCTGTCATTTCATTAACTGCTAAATAACAGGGGCTGATCTTATAGCACCTAATTTTACTTTGCATTTATGACAGCATTGCGTAAAAAGTTTGTCAAATGGCTGTTCTGCCGCAAAATGCTTTGCATGACAAAATTCGCAAATACTGTCCATGGAACCACAGTTATGAGCATCTACATTTGGTTCTACAACGTTAACTGCGTCAAAAACAGCTTGGTTTCTAGTTCGTGGATTTTGACTACGGATTGTAACACCACGTCTGTGGCGTAATATTTGCGATTGTGACATGTTTGCAATCTGATGTCGTTCGCGACCTTGTGCAATTTGTTCTGACGTCATGTTTGCAATTCGGTGTCGTTCCCGACATCGTTCCATTTGCTGAGGAGTCATATTTGCTGCGCGATGACGATTCCGATCGCATTCACTTTGCCCAACAGACATACTTTCCCGACGGGCCCTTTCTTGCTCCGCCTTTCGTCTTTTTGCTGCTTCCTTCTGGAAAGCTACTTCCTATGCAGATTTTTCTTCGTTTAGGAGGCATATTTTCAGTGTTGTTGTTAAAACTCACGCAAAACAAAGTCGACGTTTTGAGACAAATGAAGCACAATATGAATTAAATGACTTAGAAAGAAAGAAAAAAAGATGTAAACAAAACATTAAACAGAAACGGTTACGGATAACCCAGTTTGAACACCGGAATATAAATGTTCGTCTTTTTCTGTTAAACAGCGTAATAAAGCATATCAAGGGTACATATAAAATAATAAAAATAATGAGTTTTATTTTTTGCTGTTACATTGTAGGCTGCAAAAAATAAAATTTATTATTCTATATGAAATAGCACCAAAATTCCTGACGTAAAATTTTCGAATCTCTAAAGACTTGACCGTGTGGCGTAATGCATCTCTGACGTCATGTGAGAATGATTTGGGTTAGATGACGTCACAGTGGCAGCTGTGTTCTTTGTTGCTTTGTTAACAAAGTAAAGTCATATACGCGTAGACTGTGCCCGTGTATGTGATGACGTCACCTACACGAAAACACGAAAAGTAAAGCCTGACGTCACAAACATTTGTTTCTCCGCTGTTGCTATGACGACTTAAAAAGTGGCACGGAGGAGGAAGACTCTAGCAAATTATATATTAGGATTTATTTATTTACTTATTTATTTATTTATTTATTCATTTTCGGCTGAATATTTACTTCGGGATTATTTACACAAAATATTGAAAAGTATGGAGAAAACATGCAATTTTAAGAATTTATTTTGGAAAAATAAAAAAAAAATTGAAAAATAAAAATAAAAATAAAAGAATAAAAAGAATTTGGAAAATATACATTTGGCTATAGATTTTTTGAAAATATGTGTTTTTATGTAAAAATATTTATTTACCTAAAAACCATTCCTTATTCGTTAGTATGCTAATTGAAATCCCAAAAGGATTTTTACTTGCTACCAAATCCTCAGGTTTTATATCCCGTAGCTAAATCGCAGGTTAAACACTACTAGAGCAAATTTCATGCTTTTGTTTGTTGATCTTTTTCTTCCTTTTTTTTTTTCAGGGTTTGACAAAAATCCTGCGTATCCCTAAGGTTCTGGCACCGGCGAATAACTCTATTAGGCACGGTCGCCCTGGTACCGAATTGGGGGCAACTGGTTCCAGAGGTGGAAAGACCCAGAACCATATGACAATCACGCCACCCATGCTTCATATGGGATTCGAACCCGGATGAAGCATCGCAAATGGTTTCAGGCTAACTAGTTAGAAACCAAAGCTTCTGGTAACTCGCTACTAGTCCAGTCTTAACTTTGTATATGATACATTCATAGACGTAGGAAACATAGAAATCGTAATTAGCTAGATTTTCAAGTTACACGGTATACACTGAAGTAGCAAATGATTAGTAACACTGATAAAGTGTTAGATCAGACTTAGCCTTCGAAGAGCCTTGATTCGATGTGAAATCGATTCAAATAGGTGCAGATATCTTTCGACAGGTACGTCCAGCTAAGCGGATGTGAAGACTCCCTTGAGTAGCCGAACGTTCGC
The DNA here is from genome assembly GCA_039090855.1 of Macrothele yani. Lineage (NCBI taxonomy): Eukaryota > Metazoa > Arthropoda > Arachnida > Araneae > Macrothelidae > Macrothele > Macrothele yani. The sequence continues at coordinate 82,333,274 of CM077009.1, forward strand.
TCGAGGAGGATCTCTTTTACCACTACCCAAGGAAAAATTACTAATTTTTAATATATCATAATTGTGATTAAGTTTCAGAAAATATTAAGTATACACCGAGGAGCCATTACATTATGACGACGTACCTAATAAACTGTAGGACCCCCCTTCAGTCCGCAAAACAGCGACCACTCGGCAAGGCATCGATTCCATGAGGTGGCGATAGGTATCTGGGGTATCTGGTACCATCATTTCAACAGCAGGTCCTCCAGTTCCCGTGCATTTCGGGGTGGTGATGATTTGGAGAGAACTCGCTTTTCTAAGTCCAACCACAAATGTTCGATTGGATAAATCTCAGGTGAATTTGGAGGCCCGGGCATTAACAGAAAGTCACCGCCATGTTCCTCGAACCACTCCTTGACGATTCTGGCAGTGTGGCATGGCGCATTATGCTGTTGGTAATGGCCATCACCAACAGGGAACACATTTTCCTTAAAAGGTGAACTCGGTCCGCAACGATGTTCAGATAACTGACAGCTGTTGGGTATTGTGCTATTGGGATAATGGGGCCTAAAGTGTAGCAAGAAAACATTGCCCACAGCATAACACCGCCTGCCCCGGCCTGTTTGCGCCCTACAGTGCATCTAGGTGCCATGGCCTCCATTGGTACTCGGCGTATCCGCGCTCGGCCGTCACCGTGATGCACCAGGTATCTTGATTGGTTCGACCAGGCCACTTTCTTCCAATCATCCATAGTCCAATCTCAATGATCTTGGGTCCATTTCATACGTTGTTAGCGATGACGTGCAGTGAGCATGGGGACCCGGCTGGGTCTTCGGCTACACACGCCCATGCGCAAAAGACTCCGATGAACTGTGTGCTGTGACCCATTGCCCTGATCACCTCTGTTGTAGCTGCGGTTGATTTGTCGCACTGTAGCTCTTCATGCGCGACTGTCTCCGCTGCCCTCTGGCGTCAGTGAGCTGCAGAAGACACACGGCTGGACGATGGTTCGTCGTTTGGCCATCTGTGCACCACTTTTGATACGTACTCACTACAGCGGTACGTGAACAGCCCGTAAGCCGCGCCGTTTCCGAGATAGTACTTCCGCGAGGCCGTGCCACCACAATTTGTCCTTTATCAAACTCCGATTAATCGGCAGCTTTTTCCATTCTGACTCCGAACACTCTACTAACCGAAAGCCGGTCCTTGGGTTGTATATACACTGAGTGGCCACTTTATTATGACCACCTGACAGTTTTAAGCAAATGAGCTATGGCTTCACTCTGTTGCCGCTAGAGGGAGAGCATAGTATAAAAAGGGAAAGCTTAGTGCTTGCGACAGGAGTAGAACGGATGTTTGGGTGACGAGATGGGTAAAAAATGCGATTTGACGGACTTTCAACGTGGGATGATTGTAGGAGCTCGGAGCCATGGAGCGAGTATCACCGAAACCGTCGCATTCGTGAAATGTTCCAGAGCTGCTGTTGTTAAAGTGTTTAAAGACTGGACTGTCAGCCAAAATACTGGGTCTCTACGTGCAACGTGTGGTCGTCATCGACTAGTGACTGCTCGGACGGAACGGACAGTGTCCAGACTGGTAACAGACAACAAAAGGGCAACAGTGCAGCAAATTACAGACCATCATAATCAAGGATCCCCTCAAATGATCTCTGCACAGACTGTTCGTCGTACACTGCATCGGATGGGATACGGCAGCCGAAGGCCTGTTCGAACACCTTTGCTGTCTGCAGTTAACAAGAGAAAACGTCCCCAGCTTGGACAGGAGCACAAGGATTGGACAGTCGATAATTGGAAACAAATTATATGGTCCGATGAATCACGTTTTCAGTTGCACCATGCCGATGGCCGAATAAGAATTTGGCGGAAACAGCACGAAAGCATGAACCCCAAATGCATTGCTACAACCCTTTATGCAGGTGGAGGCAACGTTATGGTTTGGGGAATGTTTTCGTGCCATGCTTTGTGCCCTTTAATTCGTGTCTGACTGGCACGTCATATCTAAACATCGTTGAAGACCAAGTGCATCCTGTCATGTGGATGGTTTATCCCAATGGCGATGGCTACTTTCAACAAGATAATGCGTCCTGCCATAGTGCTCGTATTGTACAGGATTGGTTTCAGGATCATTCCGGTGAGTTTACTTTGCTTAGGTGGCCCCCACAATCTCCAGATCTCAACCCCATTGAGAATTTGTGGCATGAAGTTGAACGAGCCATCAGACAGCTGGATCCACAACCCTGCAATCTCACACTCCTGGTCTCAGATCCCACAAACCACCTATCAACATCTCGTGGAGTCCATGCCATGAAGAATCGACGCAGTATTAAAGGCGAAAGGTGGCCCAACGAAGTACTGAGGGGGTGGTCATAATAAAATGGCCACTCAGTGTATAATGGCACATCGGTGTATTAGGCTACAGTTTAAAGTTATTTTTATCGATGTGCAAATTTTCTGTCTTGAAAATACATTGATGGTGAAGAAAACGTCTATAGAAGTTATTACCATTCATAGGGAAGAGGCTTTAGATTAGGGGTTGCGAAGCTTTTTTAAAATTGGGCCAGTAAATTCTTAGAAATCATTTGAAGGGCCACCGTAACCAACTTAAATATTGACAAATACACTGGCGGAAAGTGAAAAAAGAACACCAAGAAGGAATTGGCGGACGATCATGAAATTTGCATATGTTAATGAGGTCGAGTTTACGTAGGTGTGATGTTAATTTCGGGACCAACTGGTGGGCTCTTACGCCACAGCACGGAATAATATGCAAAAAATCGTCGGTGGTATTTAAGGAGTACGGCGAAGTGAATGTAATCAGTCGTTGGCATACGGACATGTGCGAAGACTCTGAAGAAGCTGCAATGCCTGGATATGGAAGACGTGTACGATTTCAGCAGTTATCGGACTTTGAGCGAGGTCGTCCAGTCGGACTCCGCGAGGCCGGGTGGTCGTATCGTCGCATTGCGGAACGAATTGGACGGGAAGTATCGGTGGTGGTACGATGGTGGCGTAGATGGTCCGAGGAACATTGCCACACGAGAAGACGTGGAACCGGTAGTCACAGACGGACTGATGAGCGGTCCGATCGACGCATAAGAAGAGCGGCGTTGTCAAGCAGAACATCCAATGCGACGCAAATCCGAGCTTCCGTTGCACCTGAGGTGACTGTGCGAACAATCCGCAACCGTCTACTGGATGCAGGACTACGTGCACGTGTGCCTCTGGCATGTGTACCTCTGACTCCAGCCCACCGTCAGAACGGCTGCATCGATGTCGCCAACGTCTGCACTGGAGAACGCAATGGCGATCTGTCGTGTTTAGCGATGAAAGCAGATTCTGCTTGGGAGCCTTCGATGGCCGTACGCGTGTTCGCCGACGCACAGGAGAGCGCCTCCACCCTTCTTGCATCCGCCAGCAACACACAGGACCTACACCTGGTCTCCTGGTGTGGAGAGCGATCAGCTATCACTCCCGTACACAACTAGTGTTTGTACCGGGTACGTTAAACAACACCTTCTACATCAACAACGGCATTCAGCCCGTTGTTGTGCCATTTGCAAGGTCGGTCCATCGTGGTGTTTTTCAGCAAGATAACGCACGCCCACACACGGCACGTGCAACGCAACATGCACTTCAGGGTGTGAGACAACTTCCATGGCCTGCACGTTAACCGGATTTGTCCCCCATTGAGCACGTGTGGGATTTTATGGGACGACGACTTATCCGGTCTCCAGAGCCAGCCATGACCATTCCCGATTTACGCGTCCAGGTTGAGGATGGTTGGAACTCAATACCCCAATCTTACATCCAACATCTGTACGACAGACTCCATGCCAGAATGTGGTGCAGTTCATGGCGGTTCAACCTCGTACTAACCATGTTACGTGGAAATGTTATTTTTCACTTTACCAGCAAATACAGCTGTATTTTGCCATAATGTTTTGATCACGTTATCCTCTGTATTCCGTTATTATGCTGTATAAATTTCGTTGGTATCAGACGTCTCCTTCTTGGTGTTCTTTTTTCACTATTATCAGCTAAAAGTGGGATAATTTTATATGTTTTTGTAAAGTAGTGAAACCTATATGCATTTTTAAACAGTCATTTTATTAAATCATTTACGTAATATTAAAATTATTATTATGCAAAAAAAATTGTATTGTTATAATAACTTTCTTTTTTTACTAGAAATTAAAGTGACAAAATTAATTAAAAAATTATAGTTCATGTGAACTTTACGCTCCTGCGATACTAATGGGATTTTTGAACCTGCTTTTCACGTAACAATTTGTCATTGTTGGGTGTAATTCTCGATGTACTTAAAAGAAGCATATCCCCAACGTGTGCATCTGTGATAGTTGAACGAAGTTTACTTTTTACAACATTTAATAGATGAAAATGTTTGTTCAAAAATGTATGTGTATCCGAATGTGCTAATGAACCTCAGAGCAAGGTCATGAAGCTCAGGAAACTATTCTTTAGGGATGTATTTCCAGAACTCAATCAAATTAGAAGCAGTGGGTGATTCACATTGTTCTTTAAACTTAACACTAAGTCTTGAGTGGCTTTGGATTTCTAATATTTCGATGTACCTTGATGGGGAGTATTTATGTACATCAGACTCTGAAATACAAAATGGATTTATGAATAAGTCTATGTTACTCCTTTCATTTTCAAAAGCAGAAAATCGAGTTAAGTATGACTCGTAAAAAGATGTAACAGCTGATTTGTACTTTAAATGATCCACGGTAAAATTGCTTTATTTACTTCAGATTTGGTGAATGATTGGGAAATGATTGCCCTGCTCTAAATTGTAACACAACAATTTCAACTTTAACTTAAAACTGTTGACTTCATTGAACATGAGTTGAAATAAAGAATCTTTACCTTGCCATCGTCTGTTAAGAATATTTAAATGATGCGTAATGTCCACTAAAAACGCTGAGTCACAAACCCACTCTCGATCTTTAAGTAGTCCGCACTCCACAGGCATAATATCTTTCAGCTCCAAAAGTTTTTTTAATTTGAAGCACCGTGACACCACTTCTTTTTAGAAAGCCATCTGAGTTGTGAAGTAGAAGTTCACCATATTCATTAATTTCTTCATCAAATATTTCCCTGAACTCCCTTCGGTTAAGCGCGCGTGATCGGATCATATTAATGAAACGCACAGCAGGTTTAATAACATGATTAAAGTTCATTTCTTTATTACATAAAGCCTCTGCGTGAATGATACCAATTTCCGCTTTAAGTACTCCTAGATGAAAGAAACACAGCCATTTCTCTTCCCTAGCATGGAAGAGGCACTATCCGCGCAAATACTCTCAAGTTTAGCCCACTGAAGTTTACCATCATCAGCATCACATTTTTCTACACAGTTTTTCAATGTCTCAAAAAGAGCACTTCCGGAAGTTCTGTTCGATAATTGACAGAGTCCTAAAAGTTCTTGAAACACATCAAAATTCGCGTTTCTGCACCTTACAAACACAAGCAACTGAGCATTATCTCTCATGTAACACCTCTCATCTATTTCAAGAGAGAAGTATGTGGAATTGGTAGCTAAATATTTTGTTTTGACATATCATCCGCCATTTCTTCAATGCTCCTCATAACTGTATTTCGAGAAAGGGAAATATTGACCGCCATTTTTTTTAATGTTCGTATCACCAGCATGTTTGGCAAATATCGAGAGACTTTCTTCAATAACCTCGCCATCTGAGAAAGGTTTTATGTTTTGAGCGAGTAAATATTATATTTCATATGACGCTCGAAGCATGTTATTCATCTCTTCACATTTTGTTACAAATAAGCTTTGCTGGCAATGAAGTCCCCTTTTTTTTTTGAAATATATTCAGTTCTTAAAGCAGAACCAGGAGGGTATGATGCTTTAAATATATCATGAGTTTGTTTGAAATACCTTTCAATGATATATGTTTTTACGCTTTCCAACCGTAGGTTGAAGAAGCGTATATGTTCCAGCTTTTTCCGTCTGTCTGTCTGTCCGTCTGTCCACACCATACCTCGCGTAAAAATTATTCGATTTCGATGAAATATTATTATGTGGTAGGGGACCGCCTGGGGACTAACTCTATTGAAAATGGGAAAATTGGGGTCAAAGGTAAGGACATAGGAGTGGGATCCATTCCATTGTCCTTATGCGTCATAACTTGCGTAAACATGGTTCGATTTCAATGAAATTTTAGTATGTGGTAGGGGACTGCTTGGGGATGAACCCTATTGAAAATAGGAGAAATGGGGTCAAAGGTCAGGACATAGGAGCGAAATTTAGTCTACAGCCATTATCTTCATAACTTGAGTAATGATTTCTGGTATGTTGGAAAGCGTATTATAATCAATGCATTGCATGATTTTACTAACTTGTTAGGTACTGTAACTGTTGCTGAACAGATCAGACAAATCTGAGTCGCTGACTTCCCCATAGTAAAGAGAAATTGTTGTTCCCATTCTTCATTGAATGTCCGGAACACCACGTCACTGTCACATTTCCCTTTTGAAGGGTCATGTTTACTAAAAGCCATTTTACTTCACACTTCAAAACAATACACTACGAATAAAACTGAATATCAACACGTTACTGAATAACTGAAGCAGCACAATGTGACTGTGAGACGATTCCGGCTGAAAATAGCCAGCTAGCACGAGAAGGCAAGCGTTGTGTATAGGCACGTGATACCTCTCCTCTATTATCTCCCTCTAACGCACAAACTCATGCTCTCCTCTAACGAGGGGAGCGTGAGTAAGTGTTTACACAAAAATGTGTCAGTATATGCTTTTGAAATCGCAACAAATTTCACATCGGCATAATTAAAAAAAAACGAATAAATACTGTCAAGAATAAAATAAAATAAAAATAATAAAATAAAGTGAATCCAGAATAAAATAAAATAAAAAATAAATAATAATAAAATAGAAAAAAATTATTATTGTCACAAGAGTTTTAAATTAGAAAAACAGAGTTAGTGCTTGGGCATTCAAAATGTCCTGGCGGGCCGATGTTTGGCCCGTGGGTCTAGAGTTGTCCTACACTGTTGAGTTACTGTCAGCGAGCACTTGGGCATTCTAGTTGATCAGATGCATCATATGATCCAAATGTTGTTTCCCAGAAATAATGCGATTTTATAGAATGATAATGCTTCCATATATACAGGTAGAACAGTTCATTGTTCGTTTTTTTTTTTTTTTTTGAGAAGCACCATGATGAACTTCAATATCTTCCCTTACTAACTCGATCACTTGATTTGAATATCATCAAACCAATGTGGGAAGTTTTAGAGAACATAATAAAAAGCAGATGTCCTCCTGCAACATCTCTGAAGCAATTGACTGATGCACTTATCGTCAAATGGTTCACAGTTCTACTGGAGACTATTTAAAAGCCATCTATTTCAAGAAGGTTGGAAACTGTATTACAGAGGTTGATTCATGTTTATAATGACAAAGTAAAATGCGCGTCATATGCAAATCGTGTGCGTCATGATTGTGTAACCATGTTTACCGTGCAGTAGCAGCCTTCCGCTTTAAGAGCACTTGTAATTTTGCTTTCGTAGTGTTCAGATGCCTCCATGAGTGATTCCATTCTGGAAGGGGTTCCGAAGAAAGCTATTCGTATACAGCAATCCAAAAAAGGTTCAAAGAAAATGATTGTGTGATTCTTGAAAATAGCATATGTCAAGTAATTAAGCTTGCAAAAGAGAACTTTGTAGCTTGCTGGAGTGGCGAACAAACGCCACGAATAAAACAGCCTAAACCAAAAAAGACCGCGGAGGTGGTGCGAAAAGTCAGGTCTCTTGTAAAGAAAGAGAATCCAGCAAAGGAAAAAAGCAAAGCCCAACATGTAGGGGTCTCACAGGCAAATGTAAACCGCATTATCAAATCTGAGCTACATTTAAACAAGTTAGTAAAATCCTATGCAATGCATTGATTATGATACGCTTTTACCAACATACCAGAAATCATTACTCAAGTTATGAGGATAATGGCTGTGGAATAAATCTCGCTCCTGTGCCCTGACCTTTGATCCCATTTCGATGATATTCAACAGAACTGGTTCAGTGTACCTCCGAAATAACATGATAAAGTTTTGTCGCAATCGAAGCAATTTTACGTAAGTTATGATGCATAAGGGCTATGGAATAGATCCCGCTCCTGTGTCCTAACCTTTGACCCCATTTCACCCATTTTCATCAGGATTTGTCCCCAGGCAGGTCCCTACAACATACTAACATTTCATCCAAATCGAAACATTTTTACTAAAGTTATGAAGCATAATGGCGATGGAAGTGATTCCGCTCCTATGTTCCGACCTTTGACCCCATTTCGCCCATTTTCAATAGGGTTTGTTGTTCCCAGGTGGTACTCTACCACATACTAAAATTTAATCGAAATCGAACCTATTGTACGTTAGTTATGACGCATAAGAGCAGTGGAATGCATCCCGCTGCTATGTCCTGACCTTTGATCCCATTTCGTTCACTTTCGATAGGGTTCCTTCCTGGGTGTTCCCCTACTACATACTAAAATTTCATCGAAATCGAAAGATTTTTACGCGAGTTATCGTGCGGACGAACATACGCACACAACGCGTGACGTAATGAGGCAGATGGGAATTGCGACCATCTGCTCGCAAAGTGTGACGTCATAAAATTTTAATAGGATCCACACACAACGCGTGACGTAGTGAGACAAATGGCGTGACCGCGAGCCAGCATCTGAATTGCAAGAGTATGACGTCATAAGATTTCTAAGCATGGATAACATTAAAGGAACGACGCCATGACACTAAAAATTGGTAATTCGGGGTGGTTATTTAACCCACTAAACGAATTTTCTTAAAGTCGAGATAAAGCTAAATCGATTTCTAGTACCGGAAAACGGTAGGTTAAAGACTTTCATCAAAATCCTTAGAGCCGTTTTCAAAATAAAATTCACATACATACAAGAATTGTTCCTTTAACGTGAACGCCAAGTAATTTTGCATCCTGTACTTCGAATGGAAAAAGTTCTGTGCACATTTTCTTCCCAATTAATGCGTTCCCAAGGATGAAAATTTGAACATCGATTAAAATAGCTTCATTTTATAACTTGGAATACTTAATATTTTCTAAAACATAACCATAATTATGCAATCGAACATTTGTCTGTCTATTGGCGTCATGAAAGTACAGGTCGCACCATCCTTTTTCTGGTTTCAACACCATTAAAGTAAAAATTATTGATTTTTAATATAATTATGGTTATGTTTTAGAAAATATTAAGTATTCCAAGTTGAAATATGAAGTTATTTTAATCGATGTTCAAACTTTCATCCTTGGGAACACATTAATTGTAAAGGAAATGTGTACAAAAGTTTTTCCATTGGAAGTATAAGAAGCAAAATTACTTGACGTCCACCTTAATAATATAGGATAAGGGCGATTGAATGGATCCCAATCCTATGTCCTGACCTTTGACTCCATTTCGTACATTTTCAGTAGGGTTCGTCCCCAGGTGGTCCCCTACCACATACTAAAATTTCATCGAAATGGAACCATTTTTACGCACGTTATGACGCATAAGGGCAATGGAATGCATCCCGCTCTTATGTCCTGACCTTTGACCCCACTTCACCCGTTTTAAATAAGGTTCGTTCCAAGGTGGTCCCCTACCACATAGTAAAATTTCATTGAAATCGAACCTTAGTTACGCAAGTTATGACGCATAAGGGCAATGGAATGGATCCCACTCCTACGTTGTGACCTTTGACCCCATTTGTCACATTTTCAATAGGTTTCGTCCCCAGATGGTCGCCTACCACATACTAAAATTTCATCGAAATCGAACCATTTTTACGCCAGTTATCGTGCGGACAGACGGACAGACAAAGCTGGAGCATATATGCTTCTTCAACCTAAGGTTGGAAAGCGTTAAAAAGTGGTTTAAACCTAACGTCCACAAGCTCCTTCCGCGAAATATTTCGGAGCGGATGACGATTCGCAGAAACTGTACGAGAGACACCTAGAAAGGGGTTGGTGGAAGTTTGTGGTCACTTTGGATGAAGCATGGATATTCCTAAGTCCAACACACCCAAAGTCCAAGAAATATACTATCAAGAAAAGGATGCCAAGGCTAACCCGGAATAAGTACTTGAATGCAAAGGGAGTTTTTCACCTGGATTTATGATTATAGCAGGTTATTGCTATAATGGAAAGTTGCGAAAGGTTGCGAATAACGCCAAAAATTAATGCACCTTATTATCCGGCAAACATTCTTGCTCCAGTTTACCGCGAAGAAATTCTCTCCTTATACGGTGCTATGGCTTTAAATTTATGGATCCACCAAGAGAAGGCTTCCAGCCATAGGGAGGATACATGCGGAACATGGAAGCTGAGACCGGGATTCACGCTATACCATTCTTCTGAATTCCTGTCAAATCCCCAGATGCCTCTCCTATAGATTTCTGCGACTTCGAGTTACTTAAATGAGCTCTCAAAAGTAGACGACAAAACACAATTGACGGCATTTATAAAACTTGCAAAGAGGAATGGGACACAACTGATATTACCTGGGTGCAACGGACCCTGCTACAGCGGAAGTTGCGCTGCAGAATTATAGTACAGAAGCATGGTAAGCTCATAGAACACAATAGAAGTTGGCGCCATGGTATTTCATTACTGCATGATCTTGCAAACTTTGTCACCATAAACATGAAACGATCTCTGTATTGAAAAAGGGTGGTCCAACACCTCATTAATAAGAACATATCGCCTATTTCCCGCGAGTTCATATTACACTGGCGGAAAGTGAAAAAATAACACCAAGAACGGGACGTCTGATACCAACGAAATTTATACAGCATAATAACGGAATACAGAGGATAACGTGATCAAAACATTATCGCAAAATACAGCTGTATTTGCTGGTAAACTGAAAAATAACATTTCCATGTAACATGGTTAGTACGAGGTTGAACCGCCATGAACTGCGTCACACTGTGCAGTTATGGCATGGAGTCTGTCGTACATGCAGATGTTGGATGTAAGTTTGGGGTATAGTGAGTTCCAAGCATCCTCAACCTGGACGCGTAAATCGCGGCTGGTCGTGGCTGGCCGTGGAGACCGGATAAGTCGTTATCCCATAAAATCCCATACTTGCTCAATGGGGGACAAATCCAGTGAACGTGCAGGCCATGTGAGTTTACTCACACCCTGAAGTGCATGTTGCGTTGCACGTGCCGTGTGTGGGCGAGCGTTGTCTTGTTGGAAAACACCACAATGGACAGACCTTATAAATGGCACAACAACGGGCTCAATGATGTTGTTGATGTAGGAGGTGTTGTTTAACGTACCCGGTACAAACACTAGTTGTGTACGGGAGTGATGGCTGATCGCTCTCCACACCAGGAGACCAGGTGTAGGTCCTGTGTGTTGCTGTCGGATGCAAGAAGGGTGGAGACGCTCTCCTGTGCGTCGGCGAACACGCGTACGGCCATCGAAGGCTCCCAAGCAGAATCTGCTTTCATCGATAAACACGACAGATCTCCATTGCGTTCTCCAGTGCAGACGTTGGCGACATCACTGCAGCCGTTCCTGACGGTGGGCTAGAGTCAGAGGTACACATGCCAGAGGCACACGTGCACGTAGTCCTGCATCCAGTAGACGGTTGCGGATTGTTCGCACAGTCACCTCAGGTGCAACGGAAGCTCGGATTTGCGTCGCAGTGGATGTTCTGCTTGACATAGCCGCTGTTCTTATGCGTCAATCGGTCCGCTCATCAGTCCGTTTGACTCCCGGTTCCACGTCTTCTTGAGTGGAAATGTTCCTCGGACCATCTACGCCACCATCGTACCACCACCGATACTTCCCGTCCAATTCGCTCCGCAATACGACGAGACGACCACCCGGCCTCGCGGAGTCCGACTAGACGACCTCGCTTAAAGTCCGATAACTGCTGAAATCGTACACGTCTTCCATGTCCAGGCATTGCAGCTTCTTCGCAGTTAGTGAACTGGGGTACAGCACAAGGCTGTACACTGTTCTGCTGAAACCAATATTATGGGTCAGCCAAGGCACTATCATCATCGAGGTGAAACACACACACACACACACACACACACACACACACACACACACACACACACAAAAAGAAAAGAAATGAAAAGAAATGAAAAGAAACTACTTACCTTACTTACCAAACTCGGAAGACGAAACACAAGCAATAACACTTCCAGAGAAGAAGATTCTCTGAAAACAGGGTGGGTGTGCTTAGAGAAAAAGTGGACCCACATCTAAGCACCTCCATCCAAAACAAAAGCATGAAAAGTCATTTGTCACACCCGTCCCCGCCCTAGAGGCATGACAAAGACAAAGGAAGTGGTCTGAACTGTCGTCCGAGAGGCACGACACCTGCCACAGACAACAGACAGAACAAAAGCGCGGGCCAAGCATAGACAAATGCAGACAAAGACAATATATACACAGCAGAAAAGCATGTAAATACAATTCATGATGTAAACACAGGATCTACACGAGCAAGTAAAAAGAGCAGCGGTCGTCAAGGCATGCGACATGCTCCAATAGAAAACACATTCAGAACCGAAAGCAGAGCACATTATTGCGTAGGGAAACCAGCCGAGACCAGCAAAGCCATCGGACGCGAAAAACGTCTTCCGGCCAGTGGTGAAAGTCGGAAATCACCCTCTCACGCAATCTGATCTTGACAAAGAGGGCGACCACATCAGGCCTATTCGAATAAAGCCTTTCGTGGTCAGACAGAACAGTATCATGTAACACAGTACAAGCAGTAGCACGGATCACCTTTAAACCATAAGCACGCTGATCGGAAACAGGTAGCGGGTGCTTAAAAACAATAATTTTAAAATTACACATATTAACAGAAATATATCCAGACAAAAGTTGCCAAACTTTTCGAACAAAATTACATTCCACAAATCGGTGGAATAAAGATTCCGGCTGTCCGCAGTGAGGACAGTCCGGGTAGTCGGTGACTCCCAAACGAAAAAGGGAATCGCGGGTGAAAATCACCCCATGGGCCAAGCGCCACTGCAGGTCACGCACACGACCTTCCACACCCGCAAACGCAACATTGGCCCATGCGACCCTCCAGTTCATCCCCAAGGCGGGAAACCTGCGCTGAATGTGAGGAGCAAAGGATGGCAAGAATATATTATAAAGGGCATCGGGTTCATGCCAAGAAGTACACCTGATGTTCTGGCTAGTTAACAATCTAGCCTCACAAATGGTATTGCCATGTGGTCCACCGGGCCTCGGAGCTCTAGGCCCAAGGTAGTTACAAGCGAAAGAAAATAACCTAAGGTTATAGGAAATGAAATAACACGTGAAGTTAAAGCTAGGATGAGAATCGCTTTTCAGGATGTAGGCCACATTAGAAACCATCAACGCGCGACACCAAGCAAGAAAGTGCCGAACAGCCCCCCGCCCTCCACCCCCACCCCTACCCCCACCCCGATGGACTGGTTGAACCAGGCAATCCTGAGAAAGGACAGCTCTAGTTCCTCAAACAAATCGAAAAATTGGATAATTTAGAGCCAAAAGTACCCTGTACGTCGGGGGTTGTAGGGTACCGCAAAAAGCAATTTTGGAAACCAAGATACTGTTAGCCAATTTAGCCCTATTAAAAAAGGAAATTTGGCAGCCCTCCCACCAAGCACATTCCGACGTGAGCTTCTGTCAAACAGAGCGCCACGTCTTGCGGTGAACCCCCTTTTTATCAAAGTAAACACCGAGGATCCTTCTGGGATCATCGGTTGAGCCTACAAACTGCAAAACGTCAGGTGACCAATCCCCAGAAAACACAAGGCTTTAGTTTTATCCACATTCAATGCAGCGCATGCACTGTCCGCATAAACATCATAAACATGAAACAAATTTCTCAAGGAAATCTCATCCCGAATGAAGAGAACAACGTCATCTGCATACGCAAGGTATTTGAGCTCAGCTATTGTAAAGCTCGAACCCGTAACTGGGATGCCAGAGATATTCGGTGCAGATTGAATCTTCTTAAGGAGAGTTTTAATGCTCAGTACGAACAGTGCAGCAGACAACGGACAGCCTTGGCGGACCCCTCTCCGGATGGGAAAGCAGTCCGTAGCCTGACCGTTGACTCTGATAAAACTAAAGATATCAGTATACAAGACCTTCACCATGTGTACAAAATCTTGGCTAAAGTTACAAGCCTTCAGCAGGGTCACAAGGTACTTGTGAGAGACCCTGTCAAAGGCTTTGCTCTGATCCAAATAAAGGATACAGCACTTCAACCTCTTGCGGTCGAGGTAGTGAATACCGTCCCGCACGAGGACTAAATTTTGAAAAATTCTCCTCTCCGGGATTCCAGAAACCTGGCACCCGCCTACTAGGCCAGAAATAACCCTAATCAGGCGGTTAGCAAGGACTTTAGCCAAAATCTTATAATCGTAATTGAGAAGAGTGATGGGTCTCCACTCTCCCAAATGACAACCAGGACCATCAGGCCGCTTGTTAACCAAAACGATCTGACCAAGCCGCATCGTCGTGGTTAACTGCCCAGTTGACAGAATATGATTAAAAACATCACATAGAGGTTCAGCAAGCAAATCAACAAAACGTTTATAAAATTCGACACGGATGCCATCAGTACCCGGACTGCGACCATTACGCAAGCCGGCAATGGCTTGCCTCACCTCAGAAACACGGACACGGCCCGATGTAAGCACAGAAGCCGATGCGTCGAGTTGGGTCACGTCACGTGACCCAAGAGTCGACGGACGACTGCTGCACTTCATCAGATGCAAACAGGTCTCTGAAATGCGAGAAAACGAAATTGTGAATTTCTGGTTGAGAGATCACGAAGCGTGACTCATGCTGTAAGCCAGGAATTACCTGGGAAATAATTTGGTTTCTGCGAGATTTCGCAAAAAAAAACTTGCAAGTGAAATCTCGTTTTCTAAATTTTGTGAAATAGAGTCCTGTGTGCATCTTTGGCCGGTTTTACAATATAAATCTGTCAACTGAGCTTGAAGTTCAGCAATCATACCAGCATTCTGCGCTCCCATTTGCTGCGCGGCTTTGCATGCACGCAACATACAGACAAGGCGAGTTCGCTCTAAAAGCCGCTGACGAGCCGAAAGTTTCTCCTGAAGTTGTAAATAAGACTTTACTTTAAGTTTAACCCCCTCCCACCACTCACCAGTGTGATGAGTCTCAGACTGAATTTCACCCCGAAGCAACCTCTCAAGGCCCTGAAGGATGTAATCATCTTCGAGAAGATTCAGATTCATCCTCCACGGGTCTTGAGTTCGTGTCCGGGCCCCAGTCAGAACGATCTCACCAGAAACGGCACGATGGTCACTCACACGGAGAAACACAGAATTAACATCACAATGAACAAAAGACACAAGGTCACAATCCCCAGGGACCCCCACAAGAATCCTGTCAAGGCGAGCCCGAACCGAGCCATCCGTCCAAGTCCAGTCGAAGACCCCAGGGTGAGTAGAACGCCAAGCGTCCACCAGCCCGCCCTTGACATGAACCCGGAGAAGACAGCCCGGGACGAGTCCCTCGGCCAGGTATCCCCCTGTTTATCAAGAGGCTCCGTTACAAGATTATAGTCACCCCCAAAATGAGGAAGTCTTCACCACCCCTAAAAAATAAAGGAAGACTCCTGAGGAATCTACCCCGTTGGGCGGGTTCCAATGGCACATAGACTGAAATAACGCGAATTTTAAACTCAGCGAGGGCTAAGCGGACAGCAGCCACTCGACCCTCTTCATCATATTGAAATTTCAGTTGTCGACCCTTGAAGTTAGGGGTGACAATAATTCCGACGCCCCTGTGACTAGTCGGAGAAAGACTAAACCAGCACGGGGCATTAGTGTAATGACGAAAATCCGAAACATGCCTAAAATTGTGAAAAAATGTTTCCTGGACACACAGGATATCAATATCCTGGGTCATAATCCAGCCGATGAGCCAACGCCTTACTGACCGGAACCGAAGTCCCTGAATATTTAATGTTGAAACTTTAAGGTTGAAGGTTAAGCAGATAATTGAAATACAAAAATACACAAAACAAAGGTCAGTAAGGAGGGTAGATTCAAATTAGCCCACCCGTTTTAGAAACGTGGACCGGCACTTAGAACTGACGATGCCAATCTCCAGAGGTGGAACGGTTGTGATTCCGGCGACGGTTCCGTCGGCGGCTACTTGGGTGAAGTTCCCCTTCCTCCAGTTGGACGGGAGATCTTTCCCGACGGCCAGGATGAACACTTGCCGAACGGCTGCCGCGAGTCCAGCCCTACGATGACGGAGAGGACTGTCGTTGTTGACGGAAGGAATGGTCAGCAGGACGAGAGTCTCTGGTAGGAGTAACATTGTGAATGGTAACAGGAACACGTCCCGGCGGCCTGCTGGAATGGATGACTGGTACAACCTTGTCTCCGGAGGTGGAAGGGAGGGAGACAGTTCCGAAAGGAGAGGTGAAAGCAACATCATCAACGGAATCTATGTAAATGTTGTCATCATCCGAAATAACCTCTGTAAATGCAACAGTGGTAACAAGTCCGACTTGGGCGTCAGGAGAATCAGGTGAATGAGGCACATGGACCTCGGTACATACGTCGGCGTCCATGGGAGGCTCAGACTTAATAACAACAGCCGATTCAACGGCAAGAGGCAGTGAGGTGACCTCTGTAGATGGCATTTCAAGAACCTCTAGATCTTGCACTGGTGAAACGGCAGGAGAAGTTCCAGGATCGACGCGGCTGTCAACAACCAAGTTCTCTTGATTAACAGAAGTCAGGACATTCTCGGAAGGCGGATCGACAGGTATGACAACCGGTAATTTCAAAGAAGCAACGTGTTCCGTGTCCACGGTAACAACTGCATCAGGAACATCAGAGTCCCCGGGAACAACAATAGTACTGGTGAGGGTAGCTCTAGAAACTCCTCACTGAAAACAAGGGGAGCTGTTGAAGGCCTAGCTACAACATCTGCGAAGGATGACTGGGTGCATCTCGATTTGGTGTGAGAATCCGCACCGCACTTGGAGCAGGCTTGCTCACACGAGATCTCTAAGTGCCCCACCGTACTACAGTTGCGGCAAGCTCGGGATGGGCACTGAGGAGCAATGTGGCTAGCATTACCGCATCTACGGCATGTGCGTATCTTGCCAGCATATGTGACCATGGCCTTCCAACGGCCCACTTGAAGGAAATTGGGTACTGGCTTTGTCATACGCAGGCGAACAATTCTTGTGCCTGTATAAACATGTTCCAGACCTTTGAGTGTGTGCCGCTCATTCTGAATGGGGGTGACAATCTCCCCATATCTAGTAAGTGCCGCAGAGATCTTCTCATTAGGGATGTCAATGGGCACGAGTTTGACATAGACGGTACGAATGCCGTCATCTACTGGCGAAATGTTCACCGCAACGTCCTTGTAGGCTGTCAAGGGGTGCTCAAGGTAGTGCAGTGCTTGTGCAGCAGTTTGGAAACGCACTGTAAAAAGTCCATTTTTAAGTCGCTGGACTGTGTGCAAATGTTCCGGATAGTCAAGTTTGTCGACTAATTCCTTAAGAATATTAACATTGGGGTACTTCCCATTATGAGTAACCTGAATGGTTTCAGGTCGGTTCAAAGAGTTTGCCATTCCGGAGGCACAGAGCCCCGGTTGGCCTGGAACCGGAAAACAAAAATAAAGCTTCTAACTTGAAGTTTAAAGAACAAGAAATAAAAATAACTCACAGTCAAATCCTTGACGACCACAAACTATATGAGAATTGCTTAGTGATGAAGCAACTTAACTCCATGCAGCTAAATTATGAGAAAGATTTCTCCCACGTACTTTGCTCTTCACTACTGCACGAGACCGAAAATACGTAAGTAAACCGTCTTCCTCGGGGTCTTCGCACGTGTCCGTACGCCGACGATTGATTACATTCACTTCGCCGTAATCCTTAAATACCACCAACGATAATTTGCATACTATGCCGTGCTGTGGCGTAAGCGCATACCAGTTGGTCCCGAAATTAACATCACACTTACGTAAACTCGACCCCATTAACATATGTAAATTTCATGATCGTCCGCCAAATCCTTCTTGGTGTTCTTTTTTCACTTTTCGCCAGTGTATTTTGTCAAATCCCTGTATACAACCAGACAAAGTTTTATTAAATTGTTTGACAGTTTCGTTAAAATATTTGAATTGATGTCATACTTCTTAAATGTATGCACACCAGTGCATACTGAAGTAATACATCTCATAATGAAAGAAAATAGGCAAGCTAAGAGTTTAAAATACTTTTTGATGGTTGCATTTGAATCATTTTTTAAAAGAATTTCCTTTTCTGATGCTCATTTACTGATTCCCTGCAGAAGTTACAAATTACAACAAAAAAAGTTCAATTGCGGAGAACATTTTTGATACAGAAGTAGGGAAGAGAAAAAAATGAAGCCACCAGTGTTAAAGAAAAATACGACAATTTACTGCACATCAAACTTCAAGAAAAATCTTTCTTAAAACAACTCCTTTGCTAGCAGCGTACTTTAGAGAATCCATCTGTATCAGAGTTTCTCCCCTGCGCTCGGAAGCTCTGATCTCTAGTGACCTTTAATGAGGTAAGTGGAGCAGACAAAATCGGAGGGATCCCCGATTTTTAAATTTACTCGTTCTTGCAACAAGTGATTCATTTTTTTTTTGAAGAATACTGAATGCCTTATGTCAACTGTCAGGAGATTTTCTTTAATTCTAGCGTTCAGGGGAGAAAATCCACCGCAATTTTCGTCAATCAATAATTCATCGATTCAACCTTTTACGCTGTTTATTGTGTTTCTAACAGCTCCTTCCTATCGACAAAGGCTTGAATTTCAATATAGCTATCTTGTCATATCTTTTCTTACTTACCAAATGCTTCCTTTTTATACTCCATTGAAATTTCGTTGTGATCCAGAATGAAGCAACAGCATCAATATCGAATACTTATTCCCCGACTACGGAATAACAATCGTCCAATGTTTTTCCTGAATTGCTTTGTTTTCCGATGTATTTGAGACAGAGTTCTGGTTCAATATTATGGAAAATGAGCTGTAAAAGAATCGATAGAATTCTTTATCAACAATATCACAAGCAGTTTATTTATACTGAAAGGGCAATGCATTATACTCACGCACATAATAACTGGTGCAATCACCTTCCACAATCCCAGCAGCAGCAACGCTTCGTGGCATGGATTCTACCAGGTATTGAAAATTTTTGGGGGGTGTTGCGGGCATATGATCCCCAGGACAGGCGTCCATAAAGCGAAGAGAGTTTTCCACGGTGGGCTCAGCGCTCAGCTTCTTCCCAGAGATGCTCAATCGGGTTCACATCCGCTGAGTGAAAGGTCCGCTCTGTCGTAGGAGGTGCTTAAAGTTTTAACCGTCAGGAACAAATTTAACCGAGATTAGCAAAATGTGCTGAAATCCGCTCGAACGAATACATTCACTATCTTATATTTATTAGACGGCGAATATACACTGCTGGCCACCCAAAATGCAACACCAAGAAGGAAGCATCCGATTGGCCTAAAATTCGCAGCATGCGTCGCCCGCGAGAGGACATGCAAACGACTAGCATTGCAGGGCATATGCAAATCATGTGCGCCCTGCACGCCACCGAGAAGCACTATAAGAAGGGTGGACAGAAGGCGGGGTGTAAGTAGTGGAAGTGTGTTGTGTTGCCGGACCTGGGCGTGAGAGGCTTCCTGATGCGTCGTCGCAGAATACGGCAGTCATTCCAGCACGTTTAGGAGTTCGACAGAGGACGAAGAGTGGCTTATCGCGACAGCGGTTTATCGTACCGAGACATCGGCGCCCGTGTGGGACGACATCCAGCCACAGTGAGGCGAGTATGGATTCGGTGGGTGCAGAAGGGACGGACGGAACGACGTGGGCGATTGCCGTAGCCGCGGCACACCACCGAACGAGAGGACCGGCATGTTGTGCGGCGGGCATTGACGGCTCGTACCGTCACGTCACCAACGTTAGCGCAGGAATTAGGGTGTGTTGCGCAACAACCTGTGTCAGCACGTACCGTTCGACGTCGTCCGCAGGAGCAGGGACTTGTCGCACGGCGCCCATTGCTCCGATTACCATTGACGTTGCACCACCGGCGAGTGTGGTGGCAGTGGGCCGTTGAACGTCACACCTGGACTACGGAAAGGCACGACATTGTCTTCTCCGACGAATCCCGCATCTGTCTGCAACCCCAGGATGGTCTGACCCGCCTGTGGCGGCACCGCGGCGAGAGACTGTATGACGCCTGCATTATGCATTGCCATACCGGTCCGTCGCCTGGCGTTATGGTTTGGGACGCAATTGGGTATGACACCCGCACCCCTCTGGTACACGTCGCCGGTATACTCAACAGCCACCGCTATATCTCCGACGTTTAGGAGCCTGTAGTCCTTCCTTACCTGCAGGACTAGCCAGCGGCCACGTTTTAACAGGACAATGCTCACCCGCATGTGGCACGCATCGCGCAACAATTATTTACGACCCACCGAGTGTCACTGCTGCCGTGGCAAGCCTGTTCTCACGATATGTCGCCCATATAACACGTCTGGTCGCTGATCGGCAACCGAGTGGCCCGGCAAGCACCACCCGCGGCTGCGCCTGATGAACTGTGGCAACGTGTGGAAGCAGCCTGGACCGACATACCCCAAGCCCACATCCAAAGCCTCTTTCGTTCGATGCCGCGGTGTGTAGCGGCCGTTATTGCAGCCATGGGGGCTACACGAACTAATGATGTCTGCGTGTTCCGCAAGTCGCATGGGCCTCTAAGCTCAATCGTTTAATCTTTGTATCTGTTGTTATGTGTCCGGTAAATCTGGCTTTGCTATCTCGTGTCCTTCTTGCTGTTGCATTTTGGGTGGCCAACAGTGTAGTTGTAAGTGAGTCAAAAGCTGCTGGAACAAATGAACCTCCTCATCATTAAAAAAAATGCTTCTTTCCTCTTAGGTTTGTTATTCAAAGTGATCATTTAGGAAAATGATCCACACTAATGTTGTTTGACTCATTGCTGTCTGAAAGGGGCTATTATACACTGCCGGACAATTGCTAAGGACGGATGACAATAGCAACGATAGCAACCATAAAATGGAAGGCAGGAAAATGTGGAAATTAGCATAAGTGCGGGATACAGTAAGACGTGTTGTGCGTATGCAAATTTTGGATTGTCGAACTTGTTCGTGACATCATAGCGCTGATAAGAGATATAAAGGATTTGACGCGTATTGACCGTTGTTGTTCAAACGCAAAGTTGAAAGGGAAAGAATCAATTGACGAACTTGCAATTTTCAGTATGTCTGCCCGACATCACCTAGATGATTTTACACGTGGCCGTATTATTGGCAAGATTGAAGAAGGGCGAAAAATAACAGATGTTGCCAGGGAGTTCGACGTCAGCCACAGTGTTGTTTCAAGGCTTTGGAAATCATTTCAAACAAATGGAGAGTGTAGCAAACGTCACGGGGGAGGTCGTGTTCGCAGTACGACACCTGCAGAAGATCGGTACATAGTGCTATCAACAAAAAGACACCAGCGCAGCACAGCTAGTGAGGTAACAAATCAGTTTATGGCTGCTACTGGCAAGCGGATCTCCCGAAAAACAGTCGCCAGACGTTTGCATGAAGGAGGACTATACGCCCGCCGTCCTGTTGTGTGCATCCCATTGTCCAGACGTCACCGTACCGCCCATTTGCAATGGTGCCAACAACATCGCAATTGGACTGATAACGACTGGTCTGCTGTCCTCTTCTCAGATGAGAGTAGTTACACTCTATCGTCTGATTGTCGACGACAACTGATCTGGCGTGATAGTGGCATATTGTCCGGCAAACATACAGGAAAGGGACCGATATCCGACATGTAGTGTCATGGTATGGGCTGGCATCATGATCAATGGCCGTACATCCCTCTATGTGCTTCCAACTGGGACTATGACTGGCCAACGATACATTAATGATGTTCTGCTGCCTCATGTTTGCATGTTCCGTGGTGCTATCGGTGATAGATTCATTTTCATGGACGACAACGCAACATGTCATCGAACAGTCGCTGTCCAGGAGTGTCTGGAGAGCGAGGATATTCAACGCCTCGTATGGCCAGCACGTTCTCCAGATCTGAATCCTATTGAAAATGTATGGGATGCTTTGGGTAGGAGTCTTGCTGGTCGCCAATGCCCTCCAATAAACAAGGACACCCTCATCCGTGCACTGACAGAGGAATGGGATAAATTACCCCAACAGCTGCTTGATAATGTTGTGCAAAGCATGACACGACGTGTGGAATCTTGCATCGCCCTCCATGGTGGCCATATCCCGTATTGACATCTTACGCCGGAACGCCTGCGGACGGTAATTGCATTTTTTTCACGTTTACATATTCTGCACAAAATGGCCTGTTTGTCCCTTGAACACGTTCCAAAGCCTTCTGGATTTCAGAGCACAATATATTGTCTTTCTTGTAATGTCCTGGCATTCTGACATTATTTTATTGCACTTGGCATCCAACCACACTTACTTTTTTTATGCGCTATATAGTCGTTTATAATCCGTCTTTAGCAATTGTCCAGCAGTGCAATAATGGTGACAAACCTAAGAAAGGGAAGAGGTGTTTAAGTCACTTAATTCAAACAATCGACGTGGATCAGGAACACCAAACTGAAATCATCACTCTTTCCACGTTAATAAGTGAGTCACGAAAAAATTCTCATCGGCCACCACCGAGAATCGAACCCAGGGTCTTCCAGTTACGCGCCGGACATGCTACCACTGCACCACAGCATCCTCGAATTCTCCAGACTGACATGTGATTAACTGCCAAACTACATGGCAGGTTGCTTCGTGGAGCACCGCACAGTGCAGGGGATTCACCATAGATGGAGAGCAGCCACTGAACAAATAGCTAAGAAGCGAATGGATAGTTAATTCAAAAACTCGACGTGCATCAGGAACACCAAGCAGAAATCATCGCTCTTTCCACGTTAATAAGTTAGTCGTGGCAAAAACGTTAATAAGTGAGTCTTGGAACTCGTTCCACGTTAATAAGTAAGTAGCATGTCCGGCGCGTAACTGGAAGGCCCTGGGTTCGATTCCTGGTGGCGGCTAATGAGAATTTTTCCGCGACTTACTTGTTACCGTGGAAAGAGCGATGATTTCTGTTTGGTGTTAAGTCACTTATTTCTTTCCAGGGGCACGATGCCCATGTCAGGGCGCGAGCCCTTCCAAATTATGCATTGTGTCATGGAGAAGAGAATACAGGACTAGAAATCAGTAATAATAATAATAATGGCGGCGAGCTGAAGAAAGGAAAGAATTGTCTGAGAAATTTTTTCCCCAGTGGCATGATGGCCATGTCAGTGCGACAAATCTTTCCGTATCATTCCTTGAGTCATGGAGCAGAGTATAAAGGACTAAAAATGAGCTCTTATCGCCAGAAACGGGTTTATGGTCGGTATTGCTGAGATGAGGAAAGGGGGAGTAGTTTGTTGCCGCTTTGGTAAAAAAAAAAAAAAGCACTATAAGAAAGGTGGGCAGAAGGCGGGGTGTAAGTAGTGGAAGTGTATCCCCAGAAACGGGTTTCCTACAGTAGTGTTAGTAAAAACTCTGCTGCTACAAGGACATTCCTGTTTGGGGAGTGCGAAAAATTGTGGGCACCATTTGGTTCAGTACATCGGCCGCTTAAAGGTTTAGAAAGGAAAAACATTAATATTACCTTTTCAAACTGAAGCAGCACCGTTAGTTTGGCTAAAAACCATGCCTTGTTATGTTAGTAGAGGTGATTCCAAGAATATTATCGTTCGATAACAGCAAAATAACACGAGAAAAGAATCTGCATATCTTTTGAAAGTAATCGATATTTTATGCAAACGTTATTTATACGCAGATGAAAGTGAAGCCATGTATTCAGTTGATGAGAGTAATATTGAACAGCAAGTTGAGGAAAAAGAATTAGTAGATATACGTTCTCGTTAAACAGAACGGTGGAATATCCGGCATACTACAATGCGAGGTGTGACAATTTAATTTCCGGAACTGTCGCGTAGTGTCTCCCTTGTGGCGATACGGGTAGAATCACGTGTCTATGCTTGTCTGGGCATGTTTCAAGTAGTACAAGCGTTAACCGCAGACCAGTAGAGCCATTCCTGAGTGAGCATTTGGGAAAGCAATGCAAATGTGAGTGTGAGTCTTGAGGTCAAAATGAGTGATATAAATTTAGAGAAGTGCATTAGCGTCCAATTCTATGTAAAGTTCGGTAAAAGTACCCCTGAAACGTCAGAGCTATTGAAAGTGGCGCATGGTGAAGATGCTATGAAAACGTCAAGTGGCATACGAGCCGAAAAAAAGCAGGCATATCACGCTCGCTGTTCAAGACCATGCTTGTGTATTATTTTGAGCACAATGGGATGATAGTTCTGTTAGGAATAAACCGTGACCGAACACTATTAGCAATAAGCGCCACGCAAAGTGTCACGTTCTGAAAACACGAATTGTGACGTCAGATGTATGAGCTTGAGTAAGACAGCAGAACTTTTATAAGTTGGTTGTGAGTCTAATGTAGGAAGATAGTCATTAATTTATGACTCCCCGTATGCCGTTACAATGGAAGGCTTTTTGTTTTCGAAGTTAAGTTTCAGATTGATCCAAATGTATTCATCGTAATCTACAATTATAGTAACAAAACTCCATTTAAAACATACGTGCATAAGGTGAGTAATTTTCGAATCTTCTTGTTTACGTTCTATCCAAGAATACTGCGCTAACCCTTGTTGCCGAAGAATGACGTTTCTAACAAGTTCATCACGAATTCATTGAACAGGTCAACCAAGAATGCTATTTAGAGGCGTTGAAAAGGTTACAGGATTCTGTTCGAAGGAAAGAACTGAACAGTGGCCTGACAACGCCCCTAGTCACGATGCGTCGCAACTTCCTGGCTAAGAAATCAATTACCAAATTGGATTATCCACACTATTCGCCTGACTTAGTCCTTTGTGATTTCTAGCTTTTTTCAAAAATAAAAATTGCCATGAAATGACGACGATAATCAGATATTTGTGACATATATAGGAACTCAAGAGTTTTCCAGTAACAGAACTTCAGGTGTGTTTCCAGCAATGGCAACAGCGTCTAACTAAATACATAGCTGCGGAAGGGATTACTTCGAAGGCGACAGTAGCCGCTTCTGGCCAGGTACGCACATATTTTTCCAACAAGTGCAGTGCGGTAATTAAATTGCCACACCTCGTACATATGATTAAATGAATGTATTTGTCAAAATTAACATTTGAAGTATTTTAAATATTTTTGCAGTTTTCTTAGTTTTACCAAAACACTTGTTTAACATAAAATATAATAAACAACTACGTCTCATTAAATGAAGGGGTCATAAAATCGTTAACCTACGTAACACAATTCCCTTTTATTCTTCCAGTAGCAGTCACACGAACATAAAGTGAAAATCATAAACACGCTTCATACTTGCGTACCTCCTTCTTGACAATCATATTCCGTAATCCTCTGACAGCAGTAACAAAAAGATTTTGCAGTCCTAACACTTTCTACTTGCTTCGCACACTCTACCCTTTCCACCATTTTTTATTTACATTGAATCACTATCAGAGCTCCCAACACCTACGTAGGGCGTTCAGAAAGTAACGAGACTGACGTCATAGTGCCAAAAAAAAAAAAAAAAAAAAAAAAACCTACGCAGAAAAATGCATCTACGTGTGTCGGAACACCTGCAAGGTCAGTCACGTGACGACGCGTCCTTACAGCGCTCCGCTTTTTCATTATTGTAGTAGTGTTGGGCATAATCGATTGAATTTAAGAATCGAAAGGTTGCAATCGAGAGATCTGAAAAATCGAGATATTCACTCGAAATAATCATTCCGACGATTCCTAATTTTAGAATTTACCGGTAGATGGCGTGATACGGTCAGAGCCTCTGTCTGCGTTTGGCAAATCGAGATATTCATTCGAAATAACCATTCGAATGATTTGTAATTGGCTCTATACGCCCAAGCTTTCTTTCGCTGGACGGAATGACGTTAAGGACGTCTGAATTTTTTCAAATAGCATAACCTAGCTTAAGAAGTTAGAATGGACCCGGGTGATTCTCCTTGAGAGAGATAATTCGATCACGTGAAAAATGAGTACTTCCGAACCTCTCGGATCTCGGTACTTCTCGAGATGTTTTCGGGTAGACGAGCGATTTTACTCGGAACCTATGTTCTCGAGAACAGACGAGCGATTTCACCTTTTTTTTTTTTTTTTTTGATTGAAGGTTTAACGACCGCCGTGAGCAACTCAATGGGCTATAAGCAGTCGCCCGTCCCTTATTTAGGGTCACTGGTTCCAGGGAAGGGAGAGAGCCAGTGCCGTAAGACAAACACAACATCCATGCCTCACCGGGATACGAACCCGGACCCCGTTCGGACGAATGATCAGAGGCCATCGCTTAGACCACTGCGCCACCGGGGCGGCATTTCACCTTTCGAATGCCCTCGTTTGAATGAGGCAGCGTATGAGCAATCGAGAGCTCTCGAGAGAGGTTTTTTTCATTCGAATGAATTTGGCGTAATCGAATGTTTCGAGAGATTTTCATAATCGAATGAATCGATTATTTCTACTCGATTATGCCCATCACTATCCTGTGGTAGACGGTGTAAGGTTCAGACGTTAAAACTGAAGCAAAGAGCAACTATAAAAATTTGCATGCACTTCAATAAAATCGCCACAGAAACGTACGAAATGAATAAATAGCCTATAAGGAAAATGCTTTGCCCCGTACAAGAGTTTTTGAGTGGCACAAGAAATTTATGAATGGTGAAGAGTGTTTGGAAGATGCGCCACTCTCCGGTAGACCTTCGACATCGACTACGGAGGTTAAGGTCAATACCATCTGCGCGAAGACCGACGAATGACCATTGAGGAGGGTACTAATGTGATGCAGATGCTCGTTCCCAGCAAAAACAGTCTTGTTGGGCCAGCACTGGGCCATTGCTGGCAGCCAGCACTGCCAGCAATGGCCCAGCACTATGTTGCCGCTGCCGAACCGTCAATAAAATGTCCGGGTGGCCAAGAGAAAGGCCAGCAGTTCAGGCCAACAGTTGGCACCCCATCAGTTGTCATATGCCACAACAGGGCCATCAGTGGTCCATCACAGGCAACAGCTGCCACAAGTGGCCCTTCAGTGGCCATGCCAGCACGTGCCGTAAATGATGGCTAGCCTAATGTGGTCCGCTAGTGTGCCGTTAGTGGCAGCCAGCAACCACTTGACGTAACTGGTGTCTTGCCGTATCTTGTCCGCCAATTTCCCAGTAGTAGCCATAATAATAAAAAAAAAAAAAAAAGCAAGGATAACCGCAGTTTCCCAAAGCTACAATCTTTTTTTCTACCCTTACGAAATAAAGCACTGCGCTGGGGAAATTTTCTGAAAAGACCGGAAAATCGCCCGCTTGCATCTGAGTAGATTTGAACCTGGGCCGTTCGCGCGGTAGCTGAGCTCTCTACCGACCGGGCCAAATTGCCACGCTCGCGCCTTTGCTTGAACTGTCTCTTTGGTACATAATGTGTAACCGAATGCTTCTTTCTTTCATTTTACAATATTGCGAGGCATTTTTCATAAAAGTCAGTTTCATATAATTCATAAATTTATTTTTTCAACGTAACGATAGTTTTTTTTTTTTTTTTCCTTAAGGGAACTTCACTCATTTTCAAGGCGTGTACATACTTAGAGTCTCTTTCCAAAGTTTTGTACTGTTCTAACGTTGTGTCTTTCCTTTCCGTCGTCGGAAGCTACATTTGTTTTAAAGAGTAAAATATATTTTATTTTACTTCTCGTTATTTTTAGAAGCGAATTCCTCCCAGTCTTGTGTATTCAACTCATGCATGAGTACACCACATCGCGTCGATTTTTTTTTTCAAATAATTAATAAATTTTGTACGAGTATAATTCTTTTTTTCAACAAATGTTGTTTTAATGGTTTTCCAGGATATTTGTTTCAAGCGGTTTTAAATTTTTTCTTGTTATTCATCCACTCCATTCCATGAATTGTTATTCAAGGGAATGGAGTGGGTTTATTTCATGGCTGTAATCTAGTATTTCACGGCTTAATTTGATATCTTCGTCGACGTAAAATTTCATTAGGAAATTAATTCGCCTCTCCACATATGGTATTTTTTTCTTAACATCCACTAAAATAACACGATGGCGATAGCGTCGTCTTCAACTACCTGGTACCATGAGAGACACATCAAGTGTTGCTTCTGCGCATGACCAGTCACGTTGCTTCCACCTGCTGTTGGGGGTTGCATTGGTTGCCAGCAACGGGTCACTAGTGGCACTTGCTTGGAGGCCCACAATTCACGGCGATGCTGCAGGGCCATCAATGGCTCGGCCACCCCGGTGGCGCAGTGGTCGTTGAACAGACAAGTCGCATATTTCTTCGGCTCCTGCGTAGAAGTCAACGTTCGTTAGTTTACTTGTTCTTTTTGTGGTATTTCGTCGTTTTGTGTTTTGGTTGCAGTGTTTCGTACATTCGCTTCACGAGCAGTGAGGCTGAGTGCCGAGTGCCGAGTGGGTGCTCATTTTTTGTTTTGTTTTTTTCATTTTCGTGTGTCGTCAGTTACGACGCATGAGTTTTGGTTGGGCCAGTGGTCGAGAATGTCCACTACCACTGTGAATAAGTCACCGTCGTCTACAGCTGCTTCGTCGATTGCTGATATGTCTTCGCTTCTTAGTTCTGTGCCTTCTTCGGGGAATGTTGCGTCGACTAGTGTTGCTGGACTTCCAGAAACTGTGCTTCTGGCCACCCGTGTACCGGCTGCGTCTAATATTCCTGGTTCTGCTAGTTCTACATCAACGTCGTTCGCACAAGCTGTGGGAAGTACCTCATATATTTCTAGTGATTCTGCACCACATTTTAAACGTGTAGCTTCGGCGTTGAAAATTATTCTTCCAAGTGATTCGCCGCAAGGTAAGCAGTTGTCGTCTGCCTTATTATTAAGTGTTTTTATTCCTGCTTTGCGTGACACCCCCTCCCCCAGTATCTGTATGCTGTGTCGAAGGTCGTTCCAGCCGAAAGCATTGTGTCCATTATTCGCTTGGGTGGAGGGGTGGTTGTTCACTTCACCCACCAGCAAGCAGTAGATTTAATTATATTTCATGGGGTTGATATTGGGTCCTTTCATCTACAACCTGTCGCTGCAGCCCAAAGACCAGTTACGGTGACCCTCTTTCCTGTACCAACGGCTGTTCCTGATTCTCTGTTGACTGATGCCCTCAACACGATGGGTCGTGTTGTGGGAGTGACCAAGATTCTTCCAGCTACAGCCCGTGATTCCCCCCTGAAACATGTGCAGGGTGGGCGCCGCCAGTACCGGGTTATTTTTCCAACTTCTCAGTCAATAGCGGAACGCCCTGCAACTTTGGAATTTGTCACTGATACCCGGACGTACATTTTTAATCTTTTTGCAGGGGTTCAGTGCTTCCGCTGTAAAGGGGAATGTCATCTCGCTTCTGCTTGTCCTCATGCTACTCCTGGTGCTAGATCTGATTCTTCATTAGCTACTACAGTTCAGGTGGCCGCTGCCCCTGCGGATGTTGTGCAGGCCGCTGAGGCACCTGCTCATATTCTACCTTCATCAATTTTGCCTGCTGTTTCTCTAGTCGTTCCTTCCCTCCCGGTTCCTGTCGTCGTACTGAATGGTTTGGAACCCTCCAATGAGGATTTTCCATCGCTGGAAGTGTCTGCACCTAAATCACAACGTAAACGCCCCAGCTCACCTGGTGTTCCTACTCGCTCTTCTCGTTCGTCTCAACGTCTTCGGTCCAAGAAACCAGCCCATTCTACCTCGGGTTCACCTAGCCATCATGAGCCAAATTCTGAATTACTAGTTTCGAACCGATTCGCATGTCTCCAGGATGATGATGTTATGGACACGGTTGCCCTTGATCCTGATGACACTGCAATGGTTGACTCTGACGATGATTCTCCTTCTCCTACACTTCTTGACATTTCTACTATGTTTGAAGAACTTGCGGTGCCTTTGCACCCTCTTACCTTAACTGATCTGTATGCATTGACCACTCGCCCGCTTAAGGCGAAGTTGATCACACTGCCTTGCATTAAGAGTAAGCTTTACTTGCTGCCTGAAATGATTGCACAGCTAAACGAGTTCCATGCATTTATAACTAATGTTACTTTGCCTGGCGGGACTGAGCAATATGCTCGCCGTCTGGGATACTTACTCAAGATTTTGAGGGCTGAATTGGAAATCTGGATGCAACCTACCAGTGATGTCCTTGTTAACACTACTTAGCTTTAATTGTAGAGGGCTTGCGTCTTCTGCGGCGAATGCTTTGGTTTACGAGGACGTCCGTTACCTGGGGGCTAATATTCTCCTTCTCCAAGAGACGAACTGTTCCTTGGATGCCGGGTGTTCCCGCTGGAGACGCTGGCCGTACATTTTTTATCATAATTACCGGACCCATCTCAGGTCTGGTACCGCTATAGCGTTTCATGTGCGTTTTCATTCTTCCCTTTCTGATCTTGTTGAGTCACAGAGTCTGCTGGGTTCTTTTCAACATATTTCTTTTTGGTTTTGTTCTAAACGTATTCATGTTTTCAATATCCATATTCCGCAATCTGCTACGGATGCAGAAACTCTCCTCCAACATCTTTCTTCTATCCTTTCGACCCTCCATCCAAATGATACAGTCATTGTTGCAGGCGATTTCAATTGCACTTTGCAACCCGGTTTTGACCGAGATGGTTCAACCGAAAGCCGTTCCGACCTTGTTTCCAATCTCACTGAACTCGTTGTTAATTTTGATTTGATTGATGCATTCCGTTCCGTCCATCCCCGGTCCAAGGAATTTTCCTGGTTCCCCCGGCTGCTTCACGCTGTGTCGCAGCACGCCTAGATAGATTCTATGTTTCCAGTTTTCTCCATTCCTCTCTAGTTGAAATTACTCATCATCCTTCCGTTTCGTCAGATCATCGCCCCGTTCTTTTATTAAAACTTTTTTGCATTCTTCCTCTGTTCCCCTTTCCCCAGTCTGGTCGCTCGACGATTCAGTTTTAACTGATCCTGTTTTCTGTGCTGAAATTCGCTCTATGATCTCGTCTTCTGTGCAACAACTTTCTTCGTCTGACGACCCAGTGGCTCTGTGGCTTTCCACGAAAATTTCGATTATTTCTTTCGCACGTCAGTTTTCTTTCTCTTCCCGTACTTCTCGCTTTCAAGATATTGATGTTCTCCGTCGTAAATTGCAGAC
Organism: Macrothele yani; assembly: GCA_039090855.1. Classification (NCBI taxonomy): domain Eukaryota; kingdom Metazoa; phylum Arthropoda; class Arachnida; order Araneae; family Macrothelidae; genus Macrothele; species Macrothele yani. Next base: position 82,364,606 of record CM077009.1, read on the forward strand.
TATTTCTCCTTCTGATCCTTCTTTTCCCGTGTTTCAAGCTCAACTTCGTCGTATTCTGTTTACTTTTGCTTCAACAGCCATTACTCGTCTGAAATTCACTCACTTGCGGTTTCACGACAACCCCTTTTCTAGTTTGAAGTCTCTTGAGGAGTATCATGTTAAAAGCAACACAATTTCCTTTCTTTCACTACCTGACGGATCTACAGTTACCGACCCTTATCGTATCTGTGAACTTACTTTTTCCCATTATTCGGATCGTTTTCAACACCGACTCCTTTCTCCTGCAGATACCTCCCCTCTTCTTCATGTCCTCCCTCAGGTTCCACATTGTTTTTTTGATTCTCTTGTTTCTCCTATCTCTCCTTCTGAAGTCCGCTCTGCAATTTCCAGTCTGAATGACCGTTCTTTCCCTGGCGCGGACGGTCTTCCGCTCTCATTTTATAAGAAGTTTCTTCCTTCTCTCCTCCCGCTTCTGGTTGCTTGTTTTAATGCCGTTTTTACTTCTTCAAATTTTCAGTCTTCTGATTTCACTTTTGATCTTCTCTTTCTCATCCCCAAAACCGGAAACCTTGGTCTTTTTTCTAACTGGCGTCCTATCTCTATTCTTAATACTGACTACAAAACCTTTGCTAAAATTCTCGCTTTTCGCCTCAATCCCGTTTTGCAGCATTTAATCCACCCCGATCAAACTTACACTATTCCCTCCCGTTCGATTACTACCAACATTTCCACCATTCGCAACTTATATTTTCTTGCTTCCCAACTTTCCGAACCTCTCGCAATTTTTAATATTGATCAGAAACAAGCTTTTGACTCCATTAATCACTCTTATCTCTTTGCTGTTCTTCGTCATTTTGGCTTTCCTACTCTTTTCTGTCAAGCTCTTATTAATCTTTACTCTCACTCTTCTTTCCGTATTCGCACTTCCACATTCATGACAGCTACCATCCCCTTTGACAACGAGATCCGGCAGGGTTGTCCCCTTTCGGGTCAACTTTTTACGCTTGCATTTGAACCTCTCTTAATTTGTCTGCGTTCTCGTTTGTTTTCTGTGATTCCTCGCAGTATTGCTCCTACTCGTCACCACCGCATAGTGTTGTCTGCGTATGCTGATGACCTCACTCTCTTTCTTCGCACTGAACGTTCTTTCGGTGTTGTCCTTTCTGCTTATCGTGAGTATGCTTCAATTTCCGGTTCCGAACTTAATCTGTCTAAATCTGTCGGTCTGTGGGCCGGATCGTGGGTGGCACACGGTGATCGCCCTTGGGGTGCCCGTTGGTCATCCTCGGTCATTAAACTTCTTGGTGTGTACGTTGGAAATCCCGTGGCTGTTGCTGATGCCACATGGATTCCTCTGGTTCAGCAGCTCAGTCGCCGTCTTGCTCCTTTTTGCCAGTTCAAACCTTTTTTGTCCTTTTTTAGCAGAGCACATCTGGTTTCTTCCTTTCTTCTTCCCATTTTGACACATTCGTGGTTCGCTTATTTTCCCTCGCCCATTTTTCTCCAATCCGCTTAACGTTTGATTACTGATTTCATCTGGAATAAAGTTCACTGGGTTCATCGTTCTACTCTCGTCCTTCCTCTGTCCTTTGGAGGTCTTGCCCTCCCAGATCTTTTTCAAAAATCTAATGCTATTCATCTTCAGACCTTTCTCCGTTCTTTTTCTCATCCTCAGATTTCATCGCTTACTATTGTTGAAACTTTACTTTTCCCTCGCAGTCCGTTTCTCACTCTCGCTACTTTCCTCCGTATGGATCTGTTCCCCCTCATTCCAGATCACTTTCCCGATACTTATCGCACCGTTTTTTCCCTCTGGCATTCCTTATGTCCCGTCCGTCTCCCACCTACCTCAACTAATGATCTGCTTGCGGAACCTCTCTTTTACTCTTCTGCACTCTGTTCTCCCTCTTCACCGTACTTGTGCTTCTCCACCTGGTTCGCCAGTGGCGTGGTACAGGCATCCCAACTTGTAGATGCTTCTCTCCGCTGGAAGTCTCTTTCCCAAATCGACCCCCCTCTTGCTGACACTCCCTTACATCGCGCCCAACTCCGGTTGCTTCATTTTCAGCTTCAACGCCTTTACCCGTCCCTCGTGAATTCTCTTGGGTTAATTGTTTCCTCTTCGGCGTCCCCTTGCCTTCCTTTTCTGGTTTATTTGAATGATGTTCCCTTTCTGGTGCATCAAGTTACTGCAAAACTCTTGTACCGCCACTTTCTTACTTATTTTCGAGCACCTCTCGCTATTCCTTTTGTGCCTCCTGATGAAACCTCTCAGACATGGGTCGATTCACACATTTCTCTGGCTTCCCCAAAAGCAACTGATATTCATTGGCTACATCTTCATCGCCGCTTGCTCACACCACGAACTCTTCATCGTTTTGGTCGCCTGTCTTCTCCCTTGTGTTTTTTCTGTTCAACGCTCGGTGATGTTCATCACGCATATGACTCCTGTTTAGTTTTACAGCCTCTTTTTTCCTTGATGTTTGCTCTTCTCTCCAAGGTTTGTCCTTCCTTTCACTCTGTTTCACATTACTATTTTCTTCGCCGTCATCATCCTTCCGCTGCTGTTCACAATCCAGTTTGCGCGTTTTTAATTTTGCAGGCCAAACTGACTATTTATTTATACTATCATACCAGTGTTGATCGGCCTGCTCTTCGTCGATATCATCCTGCGAGAGTTTTTCTGTGCCGTAGGTTTCGTTCCTCGATCAAGTCCGTCATCCAACTTGAGTACGAGGTAGCTCTGGCCCGGCAGGCAGTTCCTGCTTTCTTCTCGATCTGGTCCCCCCACCTCCTCTGGTTTCGGGTTGAGCATGGGTTGATTCAATTCGTTTGATCAGTTGTTTTTTCTTGTTTTTGTTATGGTGTACTGGTTTCTTCACTTTGTTTGTTTTTGCTTTTCCGGGTTGTTATCTTGTTCTGTTTTTGATTGAGCTGCAGGGTTTTTTTTTGCCTTGTATTCATTCTTTTCTTCTAATCCTGTTGTTTTTCCTTTTTTTTTTTACCGTTTTCCTTTTCTTGTTTTTATGATGGCCCTTTGGTAATATCGTACTGTTTTGCTTCCTTGAGATTCCGGTCTTTTTGTTGTTTTTTCCTCTGTGCTTTGTTAGCTCATTCTACTGGTCGGTATATTCTTTCTTGGATAGTGCTTTTCTATACTTTTTCTCTTACTAGCGGCCTCAGCCTCTTTGTCTGAATTTTCTTGCCGTTTTGCGCTGTGATTGGATGTTTTACAACTAGTTGCTTTGACATTTTTTCTGTCCGGAGTCCGTGGGCATTTGTGTTCCTGTGTTCTGTGTGTATTTTTTTCTGGTTCTTGGTGGTGCTGTGCAATCGGTTATTGTTTTTTGTGTCGGTATTTTTGTTGAGTTGTTTGTCTATGTATTATTGTGTGCTTGCTTTCTATGTTTTCGTCGGCCACAGTTGTTGGTCGACGCATTTCTTGTTGTGGTGTTTTGTTGTACTAGTTGGCCACCAATTGTTTGTGATCACAGTTATTGTTTGGTATTAGTGTGATGCTTGTTGGGTGTTGTTGTTTTCCGTTGGGCTAGTCTGTGTTGTCTAGTTTTGCTAAAATTTTTTGGCGTGTTGTGTTTCTTTTGTGCTTGTTTGTTTGTTTGTTGTTGTTCCTGATCTTCTTTTTTGTACTGTGTTTCCTTAATGTGGTATTACCGTGTTTTTGTAATTGCTCTTGCTTTTTGCACGTGTTGTGTTTAGTTGTTCGGATGGCGGCTGTCCTACTCGCTCTGCTCCTGTGTGAGTTTTTATAATACTGTGATTGTATTTTACCTATACTGCTAATGTGATAATCTTGTTTTTTACTTGTTTGTGTATGTTCTACTTTCGTGTTTCAGTTGGCTCCGCAGTTTAGGGAGCCTTTTTTTCTCATGCCTTGTGTTTCATGTTCACTTGTTTTGTCTATTGGGTTACGTTGACCCAAGGAGTTGGTCAACGCTCTATTTGCCTTGTACTTTTTTACTGTGCCTCTTGTGTTTTTTTTTCTTGACTGTGTGTGACTACATGTGTAGTGAAGTAGTCAGTTGAGGTAGTTTTGTCTTTGATTATGTTTTAAGTGCACTTTTTGTGTTTTCGTTTTTGTGTTTCTTTGCACTCAAGCTAGGGTTCTACGTCTTGCTTCGTGCTTCTCCTGTCCGAGTTTTTCCTGTCATATTGTTTTTTTTCTCAGCACAGCCTTCTGTTGCCGTGCACGACTGGACGTACTTTGTGTTGTTTTCAATGTGTTATGATGCTATGCGATCTTGTTTCCGCGTGATTCTCTCTATAGCGCCACGTCGGCTTCTGGGGTTTGTCAACGCGCGTCTTCTTGTTTTGAGTATGAAATTTGAATTGAGTGCGATTTTTTTTGTGAACCCCGTGTGCCTGTTTGGCTACATTTATTTTGTGTGATGCAGCGGTTTTTCCCCTTATTATCATGTATTCTTCTGTACAGTGTTCCTCCTGACTAACATGCGTCACTTCTTATTTCGTTTTTAGTTATAGCGGTTGGTTAACACCCCTCTTTATGTGCACGGTTTTTTTTGTTTTTTATGTTCTTCTTGTACTAATGTTTTGTCCGCTGCTGCATGTTTTCAGAAGTACAGTTTTGTTTCTCCTGTCGCTGTCTTGCAGTGTCAGTCAATTTGTGTTGTGTTTTTTACCTGTCACCTTTGTGTTCGCGCTGCTATGTACTAGTTTTTGGAATGTGTTTTTCTTCCCTCACTCTGGGTTTGGGGTTTGTAATGTGTGTGTTTTTCGTTTTTTGTTTTTCTGTGTTCCTTTTTTATCTGTATATATTTTAATCTTGTTCTGTTGTTACCAGTTTTCTTTCCTCCTTTCTTTTGTGTTGAGACTTCTTGGCCTCGTCTCTTTTAATACAGTCTCATGTGACTGAAGCGTATCACATGTACCTTGCTTTTAGACTAATAAAGGTTTATTTTGAAGGCAGTGGTCTAAGGCGCTGGCTTCTGATCATTCGTTCGTAAGGGGTCCGGGTTCGAATCCCGGTCAGGCATGGACGTTGTGTTTGTCTTACGGCACTGGCTCTCTCCCTTCCCTGGAACCAGTGACCCTAAATTAGGGACGGACGACTGCTTATAGCCCATTGAGTTGCTCACGGTGGTCGTTAAAGCCTCAAAATCAAAAAAAAAAAAAAAAAAAAATCAATGGCTCACCAACTGATAGCGCTGCCACCAACGGACCACTACCGGGCCGTGAGCGGCAGATTTTAGCCAGTAGTGACCCATCACTGCCAGCTGGTGGCCAGCAGTTTCCCAGCACTTGCGTTTTTGCTGGGTTGGTTTGTTGATGACATTGTGAGAAACAGGTTGGGGTACCGAAAAGTTGCTGCAAAGTGGATTCCCCACTTGCTCACGTTTGAACCAAAGGCAATTCTTGTAATCACTTGTCGCCAATGGAAGCGCCAGCTACAATGCGAGCCACACTTTTTCGATCAAGTCGTCACATGTGATGAAATATGTTTTCACCAATTCGATCCAGAAACAAAACAACAGAGCATCCAATGGAAACACCCACAGTGTCCCCGATCCAAGGAGTCAAAGGCTCAAGCAAGTGCACGGAAGGTCGTGCACCTGGTTTTCTTCGATAAAAAGGGAATTGTGTATGGCCATATTGTTCCATGAGAGAAAACTGTTACTGCTGACTATTTTTCTGAAGTTCTCCAACGTTCTTAACGAAATTTTCCCGAAGTCGCCCAGAATATGCACAAACTGTTTGGATTTTGCATCACGATAATGCCCTTGCACATCATGCTGTGCTTACCTAGTAGGTTATCCAAGATCCAGGCACTGAAATGATGGCGCACCCTCCATATTCACCGGACCTGGCGCCGTGTGACTTCCACCAATTCTCTGAAGTTAGAAAGCAACTTCGAGGGCGTCTGCTTGCATCAAATACTAAACTGAACAATGCTGTGACGGGTATCTTGAATCACATGTCGAGGAAGGGCTTCCTTCGAACACACCTTCTGAAAGTGGATAAAACTTCGGACCGGTTCATTCAGGTAGAGGAAGAATACCTCGAAAGTATGTAAATGTAACCATGTTTACTGCATTACACTTCTGCCCCATGTGAAATCAGTCTCGTTACTTTTTGAACGATTTTTGTACTACGAAAGCCGGGGAAGTGATGAGCCGTTCAGTAGGAAAAACTCTAACTGAGAAGTAATAATATTTAAATAAGACATACAGGGTGGTCGAAAAGTCCCCCAGGGGTTTCGATTGACAACTGTACAAAAAAAAGTTCTACAGCAATGCGGGTTGCAGCATTTGAAAGAGTAAATATTTCGGTTTTTAACGCCATCTCTTTCCAACAGATGGCGTTATGTGCTCGCAAATATCGACGCCAACTGTAAAACAACTGAAAATGGCGTCGCCGCAGGAGAAAGCAATGTGTGTGCGTTGGATTTTTGAGACGAAGTCTGCGATTAAGATACAAATAAAATAACCGTCAGACATATGGGAAAGATCCACTGAGTGATTTCAGTATCAGAGCGTTGCAGAAGAAATTATTGGATACTGGTAGCGTCCTGGACCGGCATAGAAGTGGCAGAAGAAATTCTTGGATACTGGTAGCGTCCTGTACTGGCAAAGAAGGCAGAAGAAATTGCAGAAGAAATTCTTGGATACTGGTAGCGTCTTGGACCGGAAAAGAAGTGGCAGAAGAAATTCTTGGATACTGGTAGCGTCGTGGACCGGAAAAGAAGTGGCAGAAGAAATTCTTGGATACTGGTAGCGTCGTGGACCGGCAAAGAAGTGGCAGAAGAAATTCTTGGATACTGGTAGCGTCCTGGACCGGCAAAGAAGTGGCAGAAGAAATTCTTGGATACTGGTAGCGTCCTGGACCGGCAAAGAACTGGCAGACCCCTGTCAGTGAAGAAACTGTGTAGAGCAAACAGGAGGTCTTCACTCGCAGTAATAGCAAGTCAACGAGAAAGGCCTCTTTACAATTGAATGTTCCACGATCCACATTGATGGGAGTGCTTCACAAACGCCTGAAACTAACCGCATGTGTGCAACTGCTACACCAAATTGAACCAAACGATGGACCTCAGCGCTTAGCATTCGCTTGGGATATGTTGGAGCCGCTGGAAGTTGATGAAAACTTCCAACGCCGTATAATGTCCTCGGATAAGGCAACCTTTCACGTGAAAGGAAAAGTCAACACTCAGAACGTTCTAATATGGGGCAGTGGAAGCCCAAATTCAGTCAGGGAGCACATCGTGCACAATCCAAAGGTGATTGTTTGGTGTGGGTTCATGCATAGTCGTGTAATTGGGTCATTCTTCTTCTCCGAGCCCACATTGCAAATGAATAATTACCTGGACGTGCTTCAGAACTTTGCAGTTCCTCAACCACAGGATTTGCAACCAAACGTCATATTGCAAGAAGATGGTGCTCCCCCACATTGGGGATTTGATGTTCGTGAATACCTGAACCGTGAGTTTCCTGACAGATGGATTGACAGAGATGGTCCCATTCCTTGGCCTACCCGGTCCCCGGATATCACTCCTCTAGACCTCTTCCTCAGGGGTTATGTCCAGGACATGGTTTACCTGAAATGATTAAACAGCCTTCAGGAGCTTAAACAGCGCATTACAGCAATGTTTGATAGAATCCATCCTGGCATGTTGGAGCGCACATGGCAAGAAATTGAATACCGACTGGATGTGTTACGTGCCACCAAAGGCGCAAATATAGAGGTGTATTAAGGTAAGATTATTAAACTCGAATATTTACTCTTTCAAATGCCGCAAACCACATTGCTGTAGATCCGTTCGCTTTTGTACAGTTGTCAATCGAAACCCCTAGGGAACTTTTCAACCACCCGATAAAAACTCAAAAGAAAGGTTAAATTAGAGATGTGCGTCACAAACGTCATGCTGCGTCTTGATACTATCTTGGTAGTCCCCAGGGAAAGATCAAGCCAGGTCACATCATGGTAAAGCATCAATGACAATCAAAGATACAAGACAGTAGGTTTGCACATCCCGCCTCCCTCACAGCGGAAATATCGGCACCTTACATAGTGACGTCACCGCTCCTGATGGGTAGACCGTTGATACAGCTGAAGCACTCGCTGGAGAAATGTTGTCAACAGTTTTTAAATCAAATACGCTTTGAATCTGAAAACTTGGAAACAAGAGGTAAAGCAAAAAAGCACATCTACAATACATATAAGAAAGCCTGGCAGCCATTTGAATATTTTATTTAGAGTAAACCGAGATTTTAAAGGAACTTAGAGAATGCATTTTTTTTTTCAGATGTGTTTAATCTAAATAGGATATTGACATGGCATTGAGAAAAAGTGCAAGGATAGGGTTCATACTTACGCAACTGCAATATTGTTTTCTTTAAATAAATTCAAAATAAAGAAAACAAAGTCATGTAAGATTATGTTACTAGCATCTCATAAAGAAATCCCTTTATGCCGAACAAATCAAAACTTTAGCAACATTCTACGAACTTACCCAATTAGATAGCTGGAATTTAATTGTATTGAATGCTCTGCTATTCTTTATAATTAATCACTCAGAAGAAAAGCAAAAATTCTAGCATTTTAATTCTCTTTTCATTTCTTTTCATCATATTTTAATCGTTAAATTTTATAGCACTTTAAGAATCGGAACATCATTTACTCTTAAGAAATGCTTTCTTGTCTCACTTTTGTCATGTTCCTCAAGCAACTGTTTTAACCGGTTTTCTCTTTTTGGTTGGGCGAGATATTTTTTACTGAACGTGAAAATGTAATATGGCGCTTAAGGATCACAATGCAGGCTTTCATAAACAGTTGGATGGGAGGGTGCACATTTGGTAGGAACTGTTTTTAAAGTAGTGATGTGCTCTCTTGGAAACCGTTTTAATCTTATGGCAGCTGTAATATCACCAGAATTATAAATGATACATTTTTGGCATAACAAAACCCTTAACTGTCATGGAGAAAGCAAATCTTTTGTGCATATTTCTTTGTCTTTTTTCTCATCTTTCCGTAATCCTCGCAACTCTTGGAATTCTTTCTGAATTTTTTTCTGCAGTTCATTTTTTAAATCACGTTTGTTACTCTTCTTTCTGAACTTTCGCGTGCAAAGTTAAATACTGGTTTGAAGTGCTCAGAGATAATATTTGTTTCTTAAGCATTTCATTTTCCTTCATCAAAATTTCTTCTTCCTTCAATGAAATTTCCTTTTCTTTTTCGGTTTTTGTTTTCAGTTCTTTCTTACAAACAATTTCAGTATTCACCATATGTGTTCCACATGTCTTTCAAAATTTCTTCTTCATTATCGGTGTAATCAGTCTTTATCAAATCGCGAACGATATCAGTTCTTTTCCTTTTCTTCCGTCTGTTCTTCCTGTCTGAATTAGAATTTATATTGAAGTTTCCTGGGAAGTATAAACTTGGCATAGCAGTGTCCTTTAGCATTTTGCAGACAGATACACCCGGAAAATGACAGAAAAATAAAGACATTGGTGTTTGATTTATTGAACGGAAGAAATGCAAGAGGACGCCCTCTCCGTGTGTGGGCTAACGATATTAAAGACTGGTGCGGTGGCACTCTTCAAGAACTCAGCAACTCTGCAATGAACAGACTTCAGTGGGACAGGCAACAGCCGCCTATGGGAATTGTACCCATGGCTGCTGATGATGATGAAACCCAGAAATTAATTTCTTAAATCACGTTCGTAGTCTTCTTCAAGAAAGTAAATGTTCCGTACAAATAGCTGAATTCATTTTATTGCAAGTGTAAGCTCGTTCGCATCTCAATTTCCACGTTTTACCCAAATCTTCATATCTTCTTTATTTTTTTTTATTGGGGGTTTAACGACCATCATGAGCAACTCAGTGGGCTATAAGCAGTCGCCCGTTCCTAATTTAAGGCCGCTGGTTCCAGGGAAAGGAGAGAGAGCCAGTGCAGTAAGACAAACACAACATCCATGCCTCACCGGAATTCGAACCCGGACCCATCTCGGACGAATGATCAGAAGCCAGAGCCTAGACCACTGCGCCACCGGGGCGGCCCTCATATTTTGGAAACTTATTAATTAAAGTGATTCCTTCTGGTTTTCGATTAATAATTTGGACGCGTGTACAGAAGTGCAGCACGTGACAAGACAACAAATCTGCAGCGGTACATTCCGTTGGGGTAGTTTAGTCGATTAGAGCAACTGGCTCCTGGGCGAGGAAGCGCGGTTTCGATTTTCCGTCACCGACAAATTTGTGTTTTTCACACATGTTCTTATCTCATACACACCACGCATGTTCAACGTTTAGCATATGTCAAAAAAAAAAAAAAAAAGAAATTAGTTTGCTACAAAACAGAGCTTCAAATTTTCTGAAGTGAGACACAATCTTGAATACCTAACAGACCGTAAGAAAGGGAAGAAGAATCCTTAGTCGGCAGGGCGAGGAAAAAGAAGTACCAGGACCGTAAGAGACATCACGAAGACGATCTCTATGACAGTGACCCTAGGAAATATCGGATAAGTATTACCTTGGGATCTATTAACCTTGAACGACAATAAGAACGACTACTAGGAAAAAGTACGAATGTCGGATAAGCATAACCTTGGAATATATTAACCTAGAACGATAGTAAAAACGACCGCCAAGGAAAAGGACAAATGTCGGATAAGCATTACATTGGAATCTATTACCTTGAACGACAATAAAAACAACTGCCAGGAAAAAAGAAATGTCGGATAAGCATTAAATTAGAATCTATTAACCTTGAACAACAATAAGAACACTTTTCCAGGAAAAAAGACAAATGGCGGATAAGCATTACCTTGGAATCTATTAGCCTTGAACGACAATAAGAACGACTGTCAGGGAAAAGAACAAATGGCGTATAAGCATTATCTTGGAATCTATTAACCTTGAACGACAATAAGAACGACTGCCAGGAAAAAGGACAAATGTCGGATAAGCATTTCCTTGGAATCTATTAACCTTGAACGACAATAAGAACGATTTTCCAGGAAAAAGACAAATGGCGGATGGAATCTATAAACCTTGAACGACAATAAGAACAATTTTCCAGGAAAAAGACGAATGTTGGATAAGCATCACCTTGGAATCTATTAACCTTGAACGACAATGAGAACGACTGCCAAGAAAATGGACTAAAGTCGAATAAGCATTACCTTGGGATCTATTAACCTTGAACGACAATAAGAACGACGGCCAGGAAAAAGGGTGTAGCCTAGCGAGAGACGCCTTGCCCAATGATGATGCCGATGAGGTGACGCCTATGCCCAATGATCATGTTGTTGCAGTGACGTCAAACCGGTGAAACAGCAAAACCAAGTAGAAGTGAAGTCATTCAAAGTTTGTAAACTCATTGATGTGCACCTGCAACCAGTTATTCGTGAAACGGGAACAAGGAGACGGGGTGTTTTTTGTCGTGTGGAAAGAAGGTGTCCTCGGTAACAGTTCGGCTCAGCGGAACAAATATCATAACCAATTTTCTCCGCGAATTTGCCGTGTATCATTAAAGAAAGTTTGTCAAAAGATTCTTTATGTCTAAGGAAACAAATTACAATCTAATATTTTCCAGGAAAAAACCTAGTTTTCTTTAGACAGATAACGAAAGTCAAATCACTCACACCCGTGGAACACCAACAGCGCAGCAAAAGTCGCTGCTTTTCAGTGTTGTGTGTGAGCTGACTTTCGTTGACTTTGTCAGTGAGTTTATTTTCGTTGACTTTTTCAGTGAATTGATTTTCGTTATCTGGAAAAAGAAAACTAGTTTTCTTCCCAGAAAATTTTAGACTGGAATTTATTTCCTCAGATTTAAAGAATCTTTCGACGCCATGCTCTTTGAGATACATAGCAAATTTCCGGAGAACATCGGTTATAATTTTTGCGCAGAATGAGCTGAACCGTTAGCGGATGCCCTTTTGTGGAAAATAGATAGGTCTCAGGCAAGCACGCCAACAATGCCTTGTGCCGTGATGGTGTTCTCAACAGGTACAAGATGCCCCAAAGAAGCCTACATAAGCATAAGCAGTCGTATCAGAATAATATGACCACCCCTGGAATCAGAGTGTACCCGCCCAGGCGGGTCACAGAGTGCACATGACAAGGTCGACCACACGGAGATATAAGCGGTCGTCAAGGACAGATGAGCCATAGTGCGTTATGTGAGCACAATGGGCAGAGGTTGTGATTTGCCGGACGTTCAAAAAGGAATGATCATCGGCTACCGCGTCAAGGGTGGAATCATCTCAGAAACAGCAGACCTCGTGAGCTGTTCGCGAGATGCTGTAGGAAGGGGTGTACCAAGAATGGATCACTGGCACACCGAGTTCTTCTCAACGTCATAACGGGAGCCATCGACCCCAGAGAAGTGCGTCGCCTCCGTCGACTGGTAAAGGAAAATCGATGTGCAATAGTGCAGCAGTTGACAACGCAAATTAATGCTTGATCACTCAGGTAAGTGTCCCCGATAACAGTAGAGCGAACCATGTTACGTATGGGTCCCCGGAGTCAACGCTGCGTCAAGGCGCACAGTGGAGGAGTGGAAAAAGGTTGCCTTCTCCGACGAATCGAGGTTTCTACTCCACAGAAGTGACGGGCGGTGGCAGATACGGTGTCAAACACACGAGAAACAACACCCGGACACGCTTGTCTGTCAAGTACAGGCCGACGGCGACAGTGTTCATGTCTGAAGGATGTTTTTCTGGTATGACCTGAGACCGATGATATCATTGGATGGGTCCCTGAACGCCAATGGCTACCTGTCCATCCTCGCTGACCACATGCATCCCTTCATGTTTCACATTTACTCTGGTAGTGATGGTGTCTACCAACAGAAAAATGCGCCCTGTCATGTCGCTAAGACGGTGCGGGGTTGGTTCCAGAAACAGGACAGCGATGACTCCGTTCTCCTTCGGCCGGCAAAATTGCCCAATCTCAATCCCATAGAGCACTTGTTTAACTATTTGGAACGACAGTTTCGACGTGCAGACACAAAACCACGTCATTTCTGGGACCTCCATGCTCCTCTGCAGTTTAAATGGGCACGTGTGCCTCGGGCAACCTTCCAGGTCCTCATTGCATTCATGCCATGCCGTCTTGTCGCTGCTATCCGGGCCAAGGGTGGTTATTCACATTATTAGGTAGGTGGCCATATTATTCTGATACGACCGTGTATGTGCTCCAGAACATTAAATCGCATCCACTGGCCTGTAAATCCCCAAACTTTCAGTTAAGATTTGTGCTCTCCAGTAGTTTACGCTACGCACTCGGAGCGGGATGTAATTGTAGTCTTGTTTCACCAGACCAAACTATCCATTTGCAATCTAGTGGAGACTTTCCTTTGGCCATTGCAACGTCATAGCCCGCTGATGGGCTGCAAACAAGTGTAGCTGCAATGTGGAAGTCAGGACCTGCAACCCATTTCTGCCATCTTGTGTAGAATGATGTTTGCGAAAACCCTTGAGTGTGCCCCGCCGTTAAATACCGACGGTACCTTCTCCGCTGTGGCTCTTCGTTCCGGTATGGGAGAGGAGAGATGACTTCGAACGTGAACCACTCGTTTACAACCATATTTTTCTCCGCTTCTGCCGGTTCTAATGTAGTTTTGGAACACAATGCGTCGGTGTCACGGAAAAATTTCAGACGTTTTGTATTTGCGAAAATCGCGCACCCCATCTTTCCCGCACCGATGATCTGCCCTCGACTAAACTCGCTCATGTCGCCGAGTTTATCCATCATAACATTTTCTGGTAACCTAAAAAGCAGGTTGGTATCTGAGCTTTTCACAACCCCCAAGAATGTATTAGTATGGAGCAGCAGAGAAGGTTTGTAGATGAGTGCAGTGTTCATCATACTTTGTGCTTTCAGCATATAAATAATCAGACCTGGATGTCTATACCGATACAAGAAACGTGAGCTTATACAACTTGGAAGCGAACTGACCTCTATGCAACTATAACCAGTTATTATTTTTTTTTATCCATTTATTTATTTATTTTGCTTTTATTTTTGCGTTTACAGTTACATTAGTTTATCAGCTGAAGTCAATGTGAAATTTAAAATGGAACTGACCTACAAACTCTAAGAATGAAACAGCAAATCGGACATACCGCATAGGCTCCTCTGACGCGAATATACGATTTGAACCAATGATTCATACCGTTAACCAACTGGTCCAGTGCGGCGGCCACGATTCTTGCCTCAACGATTGGTCCAATACTTTTATTAATTTTCTACATCTGTAGGAGGGTGTTTCGCTGTACCTGGAGTGTGATGGAAGATAGTATGTGGCAGCTGTAACTCTCTCGAGGGCGTTCCAGAAATGCCTTGTCGGTAAAGGTCGAAGGAGTGCGACGGCCACACTATCCGTTGAATATCTTGTGTGACATATATTCTAAATTAACTTTCCTTTTTAGTTTCTTTCCCTATGTAAATCTTGAGTTTATTCTGTTATTCTTCACTCTTAACGTAAGATCTTTTCTCTCAAACGAATACGTTTGGCAACACAGTTAAAACAAAGTAGAAGTCAGACAAGACCTCTACGTCGTTATACTTGGTCCAGGAAATAGTTGTCCACCAGTCAAAGTCTACGTCGGTGAATGCTGTTGCTCATTAGGAGGAAATCCAGACCGACTGGATTCGCATAAAATCTGAAATGGGGATGAAGAATTTCATCCTGACACCTCACCGGCGAATTTTCGCTAAGGTATCAAGATGAAGTGTGGATGTCGGAGAACACATGAAGATCAGTGCAGCCACCCAATGAAAAGCCATCCCACACAATGTGACTACCACCACTGATAGTATTGTGCTCCATGATGTTACCGGACCGGTACCTCTCCCTACACTATAATCCGTCTACTCTCTGACTCCAGGAAAAATTTCGATTCGCTCTTGAAGCAGAGCTGAATGATACACCAAATATACATAATATTGAAGTGCTAATCCGTTTTATCGGCATATCCTAGAAAACGCCAACCGCTGATGAGCGAAAGTTTGGCAAATTGTAATTTTGATTCCTTACGCCGATAAAACGGTTTACCACTTCAGTCTTGAACAAGATATGGCCCTTTTCTCCCCTAGTCTAGTTGACATAATAACGTCACCACTGTAAATGGGAGCACTTGTGCTTGGGTTGCAACGGCATCACACTGTTAAAAGTCAACGAGCGTGCAGCCTTCGCATCACGGTAGTTGTTGATATTGGACTTTTTGCAGCTCCAATAAGGTCCAACTGGAGAGCTTGTGCTCTTGCTGGCCTGTGATGTCTTGCCAAGAAAACTAAATATCTGCACCTGAAGGGGTTCTAACCCTAAGATGGCCCGAAACATTTCTTCTTCTGACTGTTGCACTACTTTTGAACAGTGTCCGTAACCTTAAGGTTACGGAATGATGCGCACGGAAGAAATTGGCCGGCCATCTCCAGGATAAACTGGCCAGCTTCTAGTCTCTTGATTGCTGACTCGGTTGAGCCTTATTTTACGATAAGTCACCTTATGCGCGGTTCCGCACTTTTTATATTGACGACCGTTGAAGACTCACGCTGTGTCACGTCGATCATTCATAAACCGCCATACGTTGTAAGCGGCTTCACAGTCAGTGGGTTACCGGCTGCCGTATTGATAAAAAATATCCGTGTAATCGATTGTTTTTCTGGTGAGCCCTATCTGATAGCGAAGAAAAGTTTCCACTAAAGTTTTCAGAGGCGCAGGTTCTGCTGCAAGTACATTAGAAATATAAATATATGATTACACCCCATTCGTGGCAAAGCAATTCTACATCAAGATTTCAAACTATATGCAGACCGTTTCCCACAGAAAACATTTTTCAACCGACGCAAAAAAAAAAATCTCGAATCGGACATTTAGAAGCAGAGTTATCGGATGAATCATAATTTAACTTCGCCCCAAGCGGAAAAGCTGTGCATTTCTTGAAAAATTAGTCTTCGTAATAAATGATATCGAAGGAAAGAAAGAACTTTTTCAATTGGACCTAAAAAACTTTTTCAATTGGATTTACGCCCTCTAACGGCAAGGTATGCATCGCAAAGGGACCAAAAAGCAAGTGTCATAGTTCTCACAATATGAGCTTCCCAATGCAAAAAAAAATATTTCAAACCGGGCGTATACACTGAAGTGCCAGAAAAACTGGTACACCAGTCTGTACTTGGTAGGTCCCCCACGGGAGCGCAGCACTGCAGAAATACGACGGGGCGTGGACTCCACGACCTCCTGGAAATATGCTGTAGGCAATGCACGCCATACTTCCTGCGGAGCGTTCCATAATTCGGGGTTTTAGGATTCTAGTGTTCGATAGCGCGTTGCATGGCATCCCAAATGTGTCTAATCACGTTCAGATCTGGGGGCTTGGGTGGGAATGGCAACACCCCAAACTCAGATGAATGCTCCTCTAACCATGATGTGGCGTCCCGACACTTGTGTGGAGGTGCATTGTCCTGTTGGAACAGGCCCAACCCATCAGCATGAATGCAGGACATGAACGGGTGTACCGCGTCAGAAAGGATGTGCACATAGCGTTGGCCTGTCACAGACATTTGTAGACGTACTAGGGGTCCCAGGGAAGTCCAGCTAAATACACCCCATACCATTACGGACCCCCCACCAGCCGGTACAGTTCCCTGTTTACAGTCGAGATCCATGGCTTCACGGGGTTTGCACCACACGAATCCTTCCATCTGTCCGATACAGT
Organism: Macrothele yani; assembly: GCA_039090855.1. NCBI lineage: Eukaryota > Metazoa > Arthropoda > Arachnida > Araneae > Macrothelidae > Macrothele > Macrothele yani. Next base: position 82,381,306 of record CM077009.1, read on the forward strand.
TGGAAGTGCGACTCATCAGGCCAGGCTACTTGCTTCCAGTCATCAAGTGCCAAGTGGCGGTGTTGCCACGCCCAAGCGTGGCGCATAGCTCTGTGTCGTGCATATATCAAGGGGACTCGAGTTGGGCGTCGGTTCCCAAAGCCCGTATCGTGCAGGGTACGTTGCACAGTCCGGACGCTGATGCTTGTTGAGGCTCCAGCATTGAATTCTGAGGATACCTGCGAGAGAGTTGCACGCCTATCGCGCGAAACGATTCTTGACAGCCGACGATGGTCACATTCACGCAATGTCTTTTTACGGCCACACTCGTATCGTAGGTTGGAGGTTTTGCCGGAATTCTTGTAGCCACGGTACACCCTTGCAATGGTCGTTCGTGAAAATCCGAACTTCGTTTCTACCTTCGAAATACTATGACCCAGCTCACAAGCGCCAACTATGACACCGCGTTGAAAATCACTTAAATCGTTATTACTTGTCATTCTCATGCCGAAAACAGCTCTGAAAGCTGGCAAGGATGTCTATTGCTTTATATACGCACTGGCGGACGCAACCGAGTAGGCGCATAGGTGACGTTGCTATGTATTTTGCATAAGCTCGTCTGTACCAGTTTTTCTGGCACTTCCGTGTAGTTCCAGGGGTATAGTCAAAGGTGTATTGTGGGGCAGAAACGGACCGGAACGACGTTCCCCCACATTTGTTTGGTATTTGAACGATTCGAATGCGTTCACAAAATATAAAAAGTTTAATATTTGTGCTAGTAAATATTGTGAAATGAAAGAATATTTATGCATGCTCCTTCCTTAGTCATTTGTAGCAAGTTCGGCTTCTTAGTGAAAGCTCTCAGTCACAACTCACAACTCACATTGCTGGCGAGGCGGGATCAGAAGAAATCTTTCAAAACATTTCTTCTGATCCTCGCCGAATCAAATTCTTTTTGATCACGCAGCGCAAACAGGCGCGGCGTGATCAGAAAGAATATTTCAAGAAGAAAACTTGGCGACGGAGTATGCAGAGGGTGGGGTTGTATCTGCATGTCTCGCAATGCACAGTAAGAGAAAGGGTGGGGATTGGGGGACACTGTTCGTTTTTCTTAGTTGTGTCGCGACTTACTTTCAAGCAGTATCAAAATATTTCTTGGGCTGTGTCTTGTGTTTCAGTTTCAAAAATGAGTGTGAAACGTAACCAAAAGTGCATGGACGCATTTGTTATTCAAACCAAGAAACAAATAGCGCACACACTGAAGAAAAGAAAAGTGTTAGTGTTAGTGAACCCGACGTGAACGTGACAAAGAGTGAAGTGATTCCAAAAGGAGATGGTGTTTGCGTTGCTAGTGAAGTGACTCCGAAAGAAGATAATTGGACTAGCGATAAGAATCTCAAGTCCGAATGGCCTGAAATTCGGACTGCTGCTATGTGGGAAGAGACGAAAAAGCCTTCCCATGGATTGTATGTAAGTCTGATAAAATTGGGTGTTCATCTTGTTCTAGCGTGACAACTTTAGGTCCATTGAAATCACAAGGGCTAAAAGTTTTCAAGGAATGGAGTTCCGTGTCAATTTCATTTAATGGTAGCATTCGTACAGCGCAACTTACATCACTGAGATAAAAACTATTTGAGAATTCAAAGTCCCAGTCACACATAAGCGCTGAAAACATTATACAGGGAGCTAAAACACAATCGATTGAAAACATTGTAGACCGTTTAAATGCAACTTAAGTTGAGGCCCCTAACAAGGTTTTTTGAACAGCATATTTTATTACTAAACTTGATAGACCATATTCTGATCATGCTGAACTATTGCAGTTGCAGCAATTAAATGGTGCAGAAATCTCACCTGGTTTGCGATCGAGATTTAGCGCTACGTACCACATGGGAGATGGGTGGATGAAATTCGTAAATATGCGGGAGTGACATGGAGGAGACTGGCACAAGACAGACCGTTGTGGAGAAAACTTGGGGAGACCTTCGTCCAGCAGTGGATTGATAATGGGTGACAATGATGATGATGATGATGACATAATTGACCACGTTGCGCGAGAAATGAAGTCTAAGAGTCTGCAAACGCATATTTGAAATAAATGGAAAATTATCTGTGATAATAGACGGCTCCACAACTGTCAGTACCAAAACTACAGTGCTGGCCACCCAAAATGCAAAAACCAAGAAGGAAGCATCCGATTGGCTTGAAATTCGCAGCATGCGTCGCCCGCGAGAGGACATGCAAACGATTAGCTTTGCAGGGCATGTGCAAATCATGTGCGTCCGGCACGCCACCGAGAAGCACTATAAAAAGGGTGCACAGAACGCGGGGTGTAAGTAATGGAAGTGTGATGTGCTGCCGGACCTGTGCATCGGAAGCTTCCTGATGCCTCGTCGCAGAATACGGGAGTCATTCCACCACGTTTCGGAGTTCGACAGAGGACGAATAGTGGCTTATCGCGACAGCGGTTTGTCGTACCGAGACATCGGCGCCCGTGTGGGAAGACATCCAGACACAGTGAGGCGAGTATGGATTCGGTGGGTGCAGGAGGGACGGACGGACCGACGTGAGCGATTGCTGCAGCCGCGGCACACTACCAAACGAGAGGACCGGCATGTTGTGCAGCGGACTTTGATGGCTCGCACCGGCATATCACGAACGTTAGCGCAGGAATTAGGGTGTGTTGCGCAACAACCTGTGTCAGCACGTACCGTTCGACGTCGTCTGAAGAAGCGGGGACTTGTCACACGGCGACCATTGCTCCGATTACCATTGACGTTGCACCACCGGCGAGTGCGGCGGCAGTGAGCCGTTGAACGCCGCACCTGGACTACGGAATGGCACGACATTGTCTACTACGACCAATCCCGCTTCTGCTTACAACACCACGATGGTCAGATTTGCGTGTGGCGGCACCGCTGCGAGAGACATCGCCATACCAGTCCGTCGCCTGGCGTTATGTTTTGGGGCGCAATTGGATATGACACCCACATCCGTCTCGTACGCATCGCCGGTACACTCAACAGCCACCGCTACATCTCCGACGTTTTGGAACCTGTAGACCTCCCTTACCTGCAGGACCTGCCAGCGACCACGTTTCAACAGAACAACGCGCGCCCGTACGTGGCACGCATCGTGTAACAATTCTTCACGGCCCATCAGGTGTCACTGCTGCCGTTGTCCACCTGTTCTCCCGATTTTCGCCCATCGAACACGTATGGTCGCCGATTGACGACCGAATGGCCCGGCAAACACCACCCGCGGGTACGCCTGATGAACTTTGGCAACGTGTGGAAGCAGCCTGGACCGACATACTCCAAGCCCACATCCAAAGCCTCTTTTGTTCGATGCCGCGGCGTGTAGGGGCCGTTATTGCCAGCCATGGGGGCCACACGAACTATTGATATCTGGGTGTTCCGCAAGTCGCACGGGCCTGTAAGCTCAGTCGTTTCATCTTTGTATCTGTTGTTATGTGTCCAGTCTATCTGGTTTTGCTATCTGGTGTCCTTCTTGGTGTTGCATTTTGGGTGGCCAGCAGTGTATTTTGATAGTGTATTTAAAATGTGAAACAGATTAAATACACAAAACAGCATTTAAGTTTTTTAGATTTGATCGAATTGCCTGTTCAACCAGCGAAACGATTACCGATCACTTACTAACATGCCTCAGCACGTATGGATTCGACCATACATATCTTCAGAACAGTCTAGTTTCTTTTACATGTGATGGTGCTAGTGACATGTTGGGAAGAAAATCACTTGTTGCACAAAGGCTGCAACAAATGCACCCTTCTATTATCTTGCGGCATTGCTTTAACCCTTAAACGACCATAACGCCCAAAACGCCTGTACGTACAACCTACCATAGCTTCCCGAAACGACTGTATGGGGTGAGTCAGATTTCCTACTCTTACTTGTTCTTCAGATTTTCTCGACCTATGAGGGATCAGCAGGAGTCCCCCTCGGTCACTATTGTTGTTATTAAACGAACAAGTGAAACAACAGGCAGTTTTGGACGTAAAGGAATTTAGAATGATACAAGAATTTAGGGTCATGGCCGTTAAAGGGTTAATCATCAATTAGAACTGTCAGTTGGAGACGCAGTTTCTGAAGTGCATGGTGTTGATAATTTCTGTACATTTATGAGCAAACTGTACTCATTATATAGCCAATCTCCCAAAAAAGTGTGCATCGACGCTAAACGAAGATTTCAAGAAAACCGGTCGTGTATTGGGAGTGAGGTGGGTTTCAAGTTCGTTTCGAACCGTTTCTGCAGTTTCGAAGAGACACAGATCTTCGTGTTTTCACTTTCAGTCTGAAAGGAATGATACAAACCGCTCGCAATCGGACCAAGGCAAATTCAAGAGGCTTTACAAACGTATTTCATCGAAACAGTTTGTAATGGACCTGGCACTCATGCACGATGTTTTATTAGAACTCTCACTTCTTTCCGAAACACTCCAGAGACGAGATATGACTCTTGTTCATGCCGATAAGCTAGTTCGTCTCACCATACGATTTCTAGACTCAATGAAGGAACGTAAAGGTAAGCATATGTTGGAAGGAGAGAATGCAGTGAAGGAAATGGAATTTTGCTCTGTAAAACTGACTGATAACAACAATATTGTTTCTGTTAATCACTCCCTGTTTTTAACCAGCATCATAAACAATATGAAACGCAGCTCATTTTCAACAACCTCTTCACACGAGTCATTTCGATCACAACCAGGCTCTTCAAACATCATTCCCAGTAAGGCCGACATAATTTCAGAGCTTTCTGTTCCAGAAACTAGTGAATGGCCAGCAGAAATACACCCAGGTTATGGAGAAACTGAAATACAGTCTCTTTGCAGCCGCTTCGGATTGGTATTTTCGAGGACACTCACGGCCTACAGGGACTTCCTGGACAATGGCGGACAAGATATTCCATCGAATTTGATTCCTCTTATTAATTGTTCAAAAGTTATTTCTTGCAGCTCTTCCTAACGTGAAAGAGACTTTAGCACTATGAACCTTATACACTGCCGGAAAGTGAAAAAAGAACACCAAGAAGGAATTGGCGGACAATCATGAAATTTACATATGTTAATGGAGGGTCGAGTTTACGTAGGTGTGATGTTAATTTCGGGACCAACCGGTGAGCGCTTACGCCACAGCATGGCATAATATGCAAATTATCGTCGGTGGTATTTAAGGAGTACGGCGAAGTGAATGTAATCAGTCGTCGTCGTACGGACACGTGCGAAGAACCCTGAAGAAGCTGCAATGCCTGGGCATGGAAGACGTGTACGATTTCAGCAGTTATCGGACTTTGAGCGAGGTCGTCTAGTCGGACTCCGCGAGGCCGGGTGGTCGTATCGTCGTATTGCGGAGCGAATTGGACAGGAAGTATCGGTGGTGGTACGATGGTGGCGTAGATGGTCAGAGGAACATTCCCACACGAGAAGACGTGGAACCGGGAGTCACAGACGGACTGATGAGCGGACCAATCGACGCATAAGAAGAGCGGCGTTGTCAAGCAGAACATCCACTGCGACGCAAATCCGAGCTGCCGTTGCACCTGAGGTGACTGTGCGAACAATCCGCAACCGTCTACTGGATGCAGGACCACGTGCACGAGTGCCTCTGGCACGTGTACCTCTGTCTCCAGCCCACCGTCAGGAACGGCTGCAGTGGTGTCGATAACGTCTGCACTGGAGAACGCAATGGCGATCTGTCGTGTTCAGCGATGAAAGCAGATTCCTCTTGGGAGCCACCGATGGCCGTATGCGTGTTCGCACACGCACAGGGGAGCGTCTCCACCCTTCTTGCATCCGCCAGCGACACACAGGGCCTTCACCTGGTCTCCTGCTGTGGGGAGCGATCCACTATCACTCCCGTACACAACTAGTGTTTGTACCGTGTACGTTAAACAGCACCTCCTACATCAACAACATCATTCAGCCCATTGTTGTGCCATTTGTAAGGTCGGTCCATCGTGGTGTTTTCCAGCCAGATAACGCACGCCCACACACGGCACGTGCAATGCAACATGCACTTCAGGGTGTGAGACAACTTCCATGGCCTGCACGTTCACCGGATTTGTCCCCCATTGAGCGTAAGTGGGATTTTATGGGACAACAACTTATCCAGTTTCCACGGTCAGCCACGACCATACCCGATTTACGCGTCCAGGTTGAGGATGCTTGGAACTCAATACCCCAAACTTACATCCAACATCTGTACGACAGACTCCATGGCAGAATTGCACAGTGTGACGCAGTTCACGGCGGTTCAACCTCGTACTAACCATGTTACATGGAAATGTTATTTTTCAGTTTTCCAGCAAATACAGCTGTATTTTGCCATAATGTTTTGATCACGTTTTCCTCTGTATTACGTTATTATGCTGTACAAATTTCGTTGGTATCAGACGTCTCTTTCTTGGCGTTCTTTTTTCACTTTCTGCCAGTGTAATTAAGGATACTAGATCAAGATTACTAATTAGCAATGCGTCAAATCCTATGTTCATCAAATTTCACGGACCTATGATTGAACAGTGGAAACCAGGGAATTACGTTCGCATGTGGCTTAGGAATCACCGCTCAGCAACTGATACCTAGATCAAAGCAGTCAAACACACAGAACGTCCAGTGGATCAACTTTGGAAATTCCTTTAAGGAGATAAACTAAGCCATGTTTCGCCTAATTACATCCATGCAGTTATGTAAGTCATAAGTGACATTTTCATTATTCTCCAACGCAATACTGAACTGTATTAGTTATTAGTTTCTTACCGATTACAGCATCCCCAGCCTCCTTCAACTATTCATGCCATGTTTTACAGCAAGATTAGCCAATGTGTAGTATTACAATTTACGACTCTCCATTCCAGTTCTAGTACAAACATTTAAGACAATAGGCCTATAATGGATGGTGAAGAAATTGCCATTTTTCTACTAGTGTACACACTTGTACTTTTAACATTTTTTTTTATTTTAAAAATTCTGCCTATTATATACACGTGTATTCACCAGCTCGCTTGGCAGGCGTGCTAAGTTATGGCCAAACCCCTCCAAAATGACTCCACAACTTAAATCTTGGCTCTCAGTCTCCTGTAGCTGGAATGTACCTGGCCTAGGCAGCGGCCAGTGCGACATGAAGGCAGAGGGTGCTAAGAATCCCCGGAGGACCGGACTAGGCTGCCATCTGATGCTGACCTTGGTTACGTATAATGGACGCTCCCTATCTTCTGATTCAAGGCTTCTTGAATTGGAAGAGGAACTACAAAGGATCAAGTGGGACATTGTCGGGCTAAGTGAGTTAAGGAGAAAAGGAAGATCTCATTGAACTGAAAAGTGGACATCTCTTCTACTATCATGGGACAGATACTGGCAGAACTAGTGGTGTTGGATTTATAATAAACAAGAAACTGAAGGATAAAGTTGTAGAAGTTGAAAGTTCCTCTGACAGAGCTGCACGTCTTGTTATCCAACTCTCGAAAAGATACCAGGCTCAGATTATTCAAACTTATGCACCCACCACAAGTCATCCTGAAGAAGAAATTGAAGAATTTTATGAGGAAATTTGTCATCTAAATAATAAAGGTAAGCAGCACTTGAAGATAATTATGGGAGATTTCAATGCAAAAATAGGGCAACTGCAACAGAATGAAACTTCAGTAGGTAAATTCGGTCACGGCAACAGAAACCAACGTGGAAATACTCTCGTTGAGTTTGCAGAGGCAGAAGGATTTTTCATCTTAAACTCCTTTTTCAAGAAAAAGACACACAGGAAATGGGCATGGAGACATCCAAATGGGACGACAAGTAAAATTGATTTTAATATGTGTAACAAAACATTCGTCATAGAAGACTGCAATGTGCTAAACAAGTTCAACACAGGTAGTGACCATAGATTGGTGAGATGTAAGATGCACCTCAACACTAAACTCGAACGTGGCAAGCTCATAAGACAAACAAAATGTATTGACATAACCAACCTTAAAAAACACCATAATACCTTTCAAGTTGGAACTGAAGAACAGATTCTCTGCTTTAGAAGGCCTAACATCGGAAGAAGTGGATATTTCTGAAGTTAACAGAAAAGTAACCAAAGCTCTTATGGAAACAGTAACAAAATTAGCTGGGTCTAAGAACAAGTTGCATGTGAACAAATTATCAGGAAAAACCAAAATGTTGATGCAAAAAGAAGAGTGATGAGGACAACTAAAGAAGATGTGACTTCCAAAGTGGAATATATAGAGCTATGCAAGACAGTACGAAAAAGTATCACTGAAGACGTAAGGAAATTCAACTGTGAACTAGTGAGGAAAGCAATTGAAAACATCCAAAGCCTAAAGATAGCAAAGGGACATCTCAGTAAAGGAAAAACACAGATTATGGCACTGAGAAAAGAAGAGACAAAATTTTGACAAAAGTGAAAGATTTCTACTACACATTATATGAAAGGGATGATACATGTACTCCAGACATCATGAAAGGTACCAGTACCAGAGTTCTTCCAGTCCTCCCAGCAGAAGTTGCACCTGCAATCAAGAACATGAAGCGGGGTAAAGCTCCAGGAGAAGATGGAATTACTGTAGACATCATACAAGAAGCAAGTGGAGAAATCGAGACAGTACTCGCCCAAATTTTCACTCGATGCCTTAATGAAGGAAAGATTCCTGAGGATTGGAACACCGCTACAATGATCCTGCTACATAAAAAAGGTGACATTGAGGATCTCAGGAACTACAGACCTATCAGCCTCCTATCAGTGGTTTATAAAATCTTCACTAAAGTTCTTTCACACCGCTTGAAGGTAACACTGGATATCTCAACCGAGAGAACAAGCTGGATTCAGGAGTGGCTACAGCACAATAGATCATATCCACGTACTGAGAGAACTAATTGAAAGAGCGAGGGAATATGAACTTCTATTGTGCATGGCTTTTATCGATTAGGAAACAGCCTTTAATTCGGCGAAACCATCAGCAGTTACAATGGCTCTGAAATCCTGCGGTATTGAAGATGCATACATTAATATTATTAATAACATCTATGAAAATGGAAGTGCAAAGATTCGGCTGTTTGAAAATACAACACACATAAAAGTTGGAAAGGGAGTGAGACAAGGTGACACCATATCTCCGAAGCTCTTTAATGCCACATTGGAAAATGTCTTTCAATCACTGAACTGGGAAAACAAAGGGATAAAAATTAATGGAGATTATCTAACCCACCTTCGTTTTGCTGATGACGTAGTCATTTTTGCAACTACTCCATCAGAGCTGCAGAGTATGATCCAGGAACTTGCTGACAAGAGTTAAAGATGTGGGAATAAAAATGAACTTTCAGAAGACAAAAGTGATGTTCAATGCTTTTACAAGAAATGAAGGTTTATGGATTGATGGAGAAAAGCTGGAGATAACAGACACCAGATATCAAGTGAGGGTCACATTGGTGAAGAAATTAATGGGTGTACAAAACTTGCCTGGAGAGCTTTTGTAAGAAAAAGCATAATTTTCAAGAGCAATATGCCATTATGTCTTAAAAGAAAAGTGTTTGATCAATGCATCCTTCCAGTGCTTAAGTATGGTGCAGAGACGTGGACCTTAACTAAAAGAGACATACAAAGGCTGCAGATAACTCAAAGCAGCATGGAAAGGTGCATGCTTGGTGTAACCAGGAGAGATAAGAAGAGGAATGGTGGATCTGATAAATGACAAGAGTGTAAGACATCATGATCATCGTTAAATCCCTGAAATGGCAATGAGTTGGACACACTGACAGAAGGACGGACCATCAATGGACAGCCGAAACTTTAGATTGGATTCCAAGGGACAGGAGAAGACCCAGAAGAAGACCACATGGGAGTTGGGTGGATGCAATTCCAAAGTATGCGGGAGTGACATGGAGGAGACTGTCACAAGACAGACCGTTGTGGAGGAAACTTGGGGAGACCTTCGTCCAGCAGTGGATTGATAATGTTTGACAATGATGATGATGATGATGATGATGATTCAAAAATCGTTCGTGTTACATGGTGCGTTCCGGCACTTATTTTTTTAGCAATACACCACTGGGTATAGTTTCCACAGGCGAATGGACAGACAGACATTGTACTACAAACACCCAATTTTTTTTATGTAAGATGTGATAATAAATTCCAGATCTTCTTTCCAAATCAAGGCCGATGCCATCATTAATGGTCACATTGGTAAACGCGCACCTAGAAATCGTTGGGCTATCACAAAAGGAGTGAGCTGGAAGAAAAAGAAGTTGTGTTTCAATGTGCATTCTAAGTAAATTTGAGCTATTTTCTAAGTTCATCTCTTAGGCCTAATTCTACTCGCATAACGAAAGCATTGGGAGGACGATAAGTTTCTGAACTTAAGCCAATTTAAATGAAATTATTTTTAAGTGCCGTTTTGGTGGCTTGCGAACTAAACTTTTCCACTAATAATAAATATTCTGTTAGCTAGATTTTCGATTTTGAACTGAAGGAGCGTGACACTATTTCGTGGAATGATAAATTTGTTAACATCGTTTTCGGCCTTGAATTTTGGATTTATGTAAATCTGGATTCCAGCAACCATTGGTTTAAACAGTGCACACACATCACAAAACAATATAGAGCATAAAATAATAGTCTAGTAGGGAAAGTCCGTGTTTGAAAGATTGAACAGTATAACAGTAAGTAGAAAAGTAGAAAAATTCAAAGGAACTTTTCTCACAGGATTACAAACTCTATTTTTTTCCCTATAAAACTGCATTAAATTTATAAACGAATCTGCTGTGTTTCTAAATAGTTGTGCGGAATTTATCATTCACTATTTTCCAAAACTTTAGGGGGGAAAAAGTAGAAAGATCGCGATAACTCAAAATACACATGGTGAAATGTTGAAATTTGGTGAAAACCTTTATCATACTGTACATAAGATGAATAACTTAAAATATTTCGTACGAAATACTTAATCCCGTTAAAAATGACCTGTCAAAGACCCTCGATCAAGCATGAAGCTTGTTTAAGACCCTCCAGTTCTTGCGGAAGGGGGATGACTGCAACAACACGTCTTCTTACCTAGGCCATCTGTGGTGTCTAGGAGCTGAGTAGATAGCAACAACAATAGTTCGTGCAAAGCCTGTCTAAGCCCTTTGGCGGGGTTTAAACAAGTGACACGGGCAGGGCTCTGCATACTCGTCTCCCTAGAGCATCCCAGACACGATCGGCCGGATTAAGATCCTGAGACCTGGCTGGCCAATTCATACGGACCATGGTTTTCTCTTGAAGATATTGTTCCACGAGCTTCTCTCGGTGGACACCAGAGTTATCGTCTTCTAAGAGAAATATATGTCCTATAGCAACGGCATAAGGACGAACATATGTCCAGGACAACATCCTTATAGCGTCGAACATTCATGGTTTCACCAAACTAGCCCCCCTACTACCACTATCAGCGTCCCTTACATCGGCCATAGAGGGATAGTAGCATGTCTCTCGTTCTCTCAAGATCATATAACGCCTGGAATAGCTGTACAAAACAAACTTGTATTCATCTGTGAAGAGTACTTGTATCAATCAGTTTCAGTCTAATTGATGTAAAGTCTTGCCCAATTCAAACATTTTCCCTCATGATGAGGGTAAGGAGCACGCAGACTGCTGGTCGTCTACCATAAAGAACTCGATCGCTAAGCCTTCTGCGCACAATGGAAGAAGATACCACCGTTCAGGTAGCCGTATCAAGGGCAGGTGCTAGCTGTATTGGGGGTAATCGTCCTGTTCGTCGGTTCAGTTAATTGGAGATGTCAGTCATCCAAGGATGTTGTAGTCCTGGTTCTTTCTTCGCTGTCCGATCAGGAAACTCATTGAGCATTTGGAAATTGGGTTTCCACATACTGTGGACCACAGAAGTATTCATATGCACCCATCTTATAACTAGCCTTCTGACCGCTGTCCAACTCAGTTCGTCTGTTAAGTGATGTCTCGCAGCCCAAATCTGCTAACTCAAAATCCTTTCTCTGCTCCCCGCAAAGTTTTATGCTGAGGCTCATTTGCATAAGCGGATGCTATCGCCACTCATTTGCATATGCTCTCGAATTGCATTTCACGTCATATACCCAAGTTTTGTGTATTTCCAGCTCTTCATTCACAAATAATTGTGATCTTTATTTTTCTGTTTCTTTCTTTAATTTATGGAAACCAACGTATTATGATGAAAGTAACTGACCTGTCAGCATTTTTAATCGCGGCTACGACATAAATTGATGTTGTGTTTAGGATAGTGGATCAGTAACGCTTTTCTTGCTTATTTGGAAATGTAAAATGCTAAGACATATAACGAAATGAAACCCATAATCCACTGAAAGCATGCATTCTTTCGTGCCCGAAACCTCTTTTGCCGATGATTGATAACCTGCCTGTCCTCATTCCTTCAGTGAGGAATTCCGCACCGCAGTTCTCAAGACCGCTCTTAGGATTGATCAGTACAATCTGGTAATCAATATCGTATATCGAGAAGAAAAAAGAATGTACTTTTTGCAACCGATACTTCCAAAACCGAACATTTCAGATCTGATTCGACTACCCCATACTCTCTAGAAATTTATTTCTTTTTGATCTGAAGTCTACTGTGGAAATATATATCCGTCAAAATGACTGGGGGAAATCTGAGTTCAAAGTACAAATAATTATAAGACATTAGTCACATATAATAACACTCCAAAGTTATTCGAACCCTAATACTTTTATGGAGGAGACGTTGCTAACGATCGGGGCCAAATTTGTCCTGTTAAGAGGCATGTGGTTATTGCCTCAGTTCCGCATTGGGGAAAACAACGAAGCTGTGCTTCTTTCACTAATAGCCGGCCACGCACAATTAAACATATATATTCAGTAGACAACTAGGGAGATGGGCAGTTGACATGGTCATCCCCCGCGCAAAGTAGAGCAGACCTACACAGAACGCAGGCGATAAATAGGAGAAGAGCAGGGCTTCCTAACAATGCATCGCAATAGAAGAACATGGGTAAATGCGATTATCTGAGCGACTTTGCTCGTGTGCGCATTATTCGGCGCAAGACAAATGGGTCATTCTATCGTCAATGTGGTGAGAACCATAGGGTTCCTGAGAGCAACCGTATCAAGTGTGTACGGCGATTATACCATCGTAGAACGTATCAACACCACCGCCGTTGATGACAGGTGTCGACGTTGACTATCCAGGCTCGTGCAGACCGACCGCTTTGCAACGGCTGCGGAGATCACATCCAGGTTAAATACCGGAGACCCAAGCAGCGTCACAAGCGAACGGTACTGTGAACATTGCATACCCAGGGGCTACAAGAGCCCGTGCCCTATTCTTGTCCCTCTGCAGACTGTTCGTCATCGGACATTACGTCTAATTTGGGGCTAGAAATGTCAACACTGAACCTCTGCTGAGTCCAGTGTGGATGCCGTCAGATGAAACCCAGTTTCAGCTGTACCAAGTTGACGGGAATGTGCGGATGTGGCGTCGACAGCACGATGCCATGGCCTCGTCGTGCCAGGTCGGCTCTGTTCAAGGCGGTGGTGGCTCTGTGATGGTTTGGGGAGCCTTCCCATGGGACACATTTGATCCCTTAGTGTGTCTGGAGAGGTCCTTAACCACTGAGCGCTATCAGCATGTGCCGGCTGCTCATCTACATGCTTTCATGGGCTTCGCGCATCCTACGGCCGGAAGACAATGCGCTGCCCCACCTGGCCAAAACCATCCAGGCATGGTTTGAGAAACACTCATCTGAGTTTAGAACCATCCAGTGGGCCCCAACGCCCACAGATTTGAACTCTGTGGGTAACCTTGGAGTGAAACATCGAATCCATGGATCGTGAACCGACGTTTCGGGCTGAGTTCTGGACAATGCTGGAACAGGCATTGCTGACATTACCTTCGGAAACCTTCCGGCGTGTGGTGGAGTTAATACCTCTATGTGTACAGGCTGTTATTCTCGTTAGAGGAGGACAAACACGCTATTACTATACTGTGCAAATTAATTGGGACAAAATAAAAAATCCCTCTTTTTTCCAAAACTATGCCTTTATATCATTCTAAGCCTTTATATACACTGATAAATACCTGTATTAGTATGAAGTATGTCCTCCTTTAGCAGAAATGACTTCTTGAATTCGTTTTGGCATTGGCTCCACTAATTGAGTGCACATATTTTGGACTTCATAATCGTGGAACCACACTTCTACAGCATTCGTTATCATGCGTTCTTTGGTTGTACAGTCCATTTTACCTAAATGTCTCTTCAAAATATTCCACAAGTTTTCTATGGGATTTAAGTCTGGTGAATTTTCAGACCAATAAAGCAAATTAATTTGATTTTCCAGCATGAAATTCTTGACCAATTTCGAATTGTGACATGGGGCCAAGTGATGTTGAAATGTCCCGTCAAAAGTTTGCAAGAATGGGACAATCCTACGTTGTAATATTTCTACGTACTTGGCTGAATTCATCATACCGTGAACAGGAACTAAGCTTCCAGTGCCATTTGATGTGAAAAAACCCCAAAACATCTGTTTCAGAGGGTGTTTAACAGTTTGTTTGACATGATCAGGTCTTAAGGGTTTACAGTTGCTTCGTCTAACGACATTTGCTTGGTAACCCTGCACAAATAAATGAGTATCTTCACTGAAAATTACCTTTTTCCAGTCTTCAGCAGTCCATGATTTATATTTTTTGGCCCATGCTAAACGTTTTATCTTCATTTTCGCATTCAAATATTGTTTTATCGTTGGTCTTCTTGCCTTCCGATCAACTTCTAGAAGCCTACGGCGTACAGTTGAATTACTAGCATCACAACCACTAGCCAATAAATCTCTTTGAAGGTCGGTGCTTGGTTTTTTTGGATTCATTTTACTATTTCTGATTAGATATTTATCGGTTCGTGGAGTTGTTTTTCGTTTTCTTCCACATTTACCTCTCCGTTTTGGAGACGATGATCCAGATGCATTGTATCGCGTAAATAGTCTTGATACACTTGATTTGCCTACACCAACTGCAGAAGCGATATCTCTCACTGTCATCGAAGTATGATCCTTCAGAGCAATTATTTTTGCACTCTTCCTTGGGGAAATACCCATTTTTCAATACACGAAAGCAACACGTACTCACAGAGAGCAAAAACAAACATCCACCTGTCACACACGAAAGCTCGCAACTGAAGATGACGTGCCTATTTCTTGTTTAAAACCGGTCAAACCCCATTCGTACTATCAAGTTCTAACAGTCACACCACCTCACAGCTGAAAAAACCGGTTTACGTGGGTTTCCGACATCAACTGGCGATCACATTACAATTCTGAGAATAAAATAGCTTGTCTCAATTAGTTTGCACGGTATAGTAGGTAGGTATCTCTACTGTTTTGTTCATGAGTGTAGATTTGGTTCTAGAAAACTCTGGAATAGTGAATGAAACAACTTCAAATTTTGTTTACAAGGTGCCATGCTAGACTTTAGTAAATGTGCAAAATTTCATTCGAAATTCTCTAATGAGTTTTGAGATACAGGTACCTTGTTTAGTAACTTTTTTTGGTGGGAATAGACAAAGACATAGTACAGGTAACTGCCTACAAATGCAAAGTGGTAACATAAAACGATATAGATGTTATTGTTGGCTCATTAAATGTCTCGGTCGAGTTTTCTGGACGTATAATGGCAAAGATATAATGTTACTTAAGCCGAAAAAAGAGCCAATTTTAGTTTTTTTTTTTTTCGTTTACCTGTTTCAGCAACGAATTGTTCGATTGAAGTCAAAATCACCCAGATAGTTGCCGACATTGATACTAATGCATGTATACTAATACTAACACTCTGTATGTGTTCGAAATCGCAGGAGAAAAGCTTTAATGCTTGCTGTGTTATGATAATAACATATTTTTGGTTGCTTGGAGTTCAGTAGGTCCTCAAAGAGCCAAAGAACAGGCCCATTTGTCCTGTAATACGTCTTCAAATTTTACACACCGAGTGTAATGTATTAGGCGTTAGCAATTATGAAAAATTAAATTTGAAAATCTGTAGTTTGAGATATAGGCACCTCGTTTTGTCACTTTTTTTTCTGGAAGATTTATGAAGGGCGTTGGATGCTCTTAAAATAACGATTTAGGTTGCAATTGCTTACGCTCCTTCTTCGTAGCAAAAGAAGCGGCTGTTTATCTTTCGGCTTACATAGTTTCGTTGCTGTCTTACGTCACACGTGTATAGAAATCTGATTCTAGCGCGCAGAAGTACGTCGCTGTAACACCTGCTCAGAAACAAAGAATGGAACACTTGACCTCATGGATCATCAATTTTGCTCAATTGACAAAAGTATTGGTGCACTCGAAATGTGATGCTATAGAAACTATGTGCGGCTGAAACAGGGAACAACAAACACTGAATTTGCTTAAAATACGGTGCTTTATGAACTGGATGCATTTAGTGAGTGGTGCTACTGAAACAGGCTGAAATTTGAGGACGGTGATACGCTGTAAAATGGAAGTTTTGTGGATTCACTGAAAATTCCTGAAAATGAGGTTTAGCAAAGTTGCGAGTAAGTATCAGGCTTTTAACTAAATTTCCGTTTTGAAAAGCTAATTACGGAAACTTCAATCATTTGATAGCTAGTTCCATTTTTCCCCCAGAAAAGTCAGTTGTGGGTTTTTCCATTTTTTATAGAGAAATTCTAGAAACTTTGATTTTAGCTTTTTCAGTCCTTATTTTTCCTGACGCACGAAGTGCAAAAATATTTCTCCTTTGCCCCTGGTGGGGATCGAGCCAACTATGGCTTCGACGCTAGAGAAGCGCGTTACCGACAAACCTAGAAAGACATTTGTAACTTGATCACGTTTATGGTTGATATGAAAAAGGACCCCAATCGCGCGATGATGAAACGTATTTTGCTATCACTGCGGGTTAATTAATATTCTATTTTCTGTAGGAACTTATTATTTCTTTAAATAAGTTTCTAAAATTTTATATTTTTTGTAGGAGGACATCACTAATGGCATTGGTTTTCCTCCATGATTTTTAAAACAAATGAATATTTTAAAACTCGAGATTTTTAAAGTTAACAGTGACTTTCAATCATATTTTACAAAAGATGAAATGTAATGCTTCATAGTATTATTCAACAGAACCCCTAAATATAAAATTTACTCCTAATAGCTATAATAGTTTTTGTGTAAGAGGGTTCAAAGAGTGACACAGACACATAATAACAATCACCACTACAATAATTTAAATATCTTGTTTCTTACAGTAACACAATATTCAATGGCTGATGTATCATGTGGAAGTGGGGGAAGGAATATTATTTGCCACAATGACCTAAATATGATCCGATATGCTCTCAATGTAAGGTCAGCTGATGCGTAACATCACAGCCTCTCCTTGACAAACGTCAACCCCGCCTTCTCGTGGTGCATCCTGTTCCCACTAAAGGGGCTCTGGCGACCGCCAATAGCGGTATAACTATACCATCGGGATTAGAGGATATGCTATCCCACACTCACAAACCCACTTGGCCAGCGTGGTGAGTTATGGCCAAACCCCTCCAAAATGACTCCACAACTTAAATCTTGGCCCTCAGTCTCCGGCAGCTGGAATGTACCTGGCCAAGGCAGCGGCCAGTGCGACATGAAGGCAGAGGGTGCTAAGAATCCCCGGAGGACCGGACTAGGCTGCCATCTGATGCTGACCTTGGTTACGTATAATGGACGCCCCCTATCTTCTGATTCAAGGCTTCTTTAATTGGAAGAGGAACTACAAAGGATCAAGTGGGACATCGTCGGACTAAGTGAGGTAAGGAGAAAAGGAGGAGATCTCATTGAACTGAAAAGTAGACATCTCTTCTACTATCGTGGGACAGATACTGGTAGAACTAGTGGTGTTGGATTTATAATAAACAAGAAACTGAAGGATAAAGTTGTTGAAGTTGAAAGTTCCTCTGACAGAGCTGCACGACTCGTTATCCAACTGTCGAGAAGATACCAGACTTAGATAATTCAAACTTATGCACCCACCACAAGTCATCCTGAAGAAGAAATTGAAGAATTGTATGAGAAAATTCGTCATCTAAATAATAAAGGTAAGCAGCATTTGAAGATAATTATGGGAGATTTCAATGCAAAAATAGGGCAACGGCAACAGAATGAAACTTCAGTAGGTAAATTCGGTCACGGCAACAGCAACCAGCGTGGAAATACTCTCGTTGAGTTTGCAGAGGCAGAAGGGTTTTTCATCTTGAACTTCTTTTTCAAGAAAAAGCCACACAGGAAATGGACATGGTGACATCCAAATGGAACGACAAGTGAAATTGATTTTATTATGTGTAACAAAAAATTCGTCATAGAAGACTGCAGTGTGCTAAACAAGTTCAACACAGGTAGTGACCATAGATTGGTGAGATGTAAGATGCATCTCAACACTAAACTTGAACGTGGCAAGCTCATAAGACAAACAAAATGTATTGACATAACCAACCTTAAAAAACAACATAAAACCTTCAAGTTGGAACTGAAGAACAGATTCTCCACTTTAGAAGACCTAATATCGGAAGAAGTGGATATTTCTGGAGTTAACAGAAAAGTAACCAAAGCTCTTACGGAAAGAGCAACAAAATTAGCTGGGTCTAAGAACAAGTTGCATGTGAACAAATTATCAGGAAAAACCAAAATGTTAATGCAAAAAAGAAGAGAGATGAGGACAACTAAAGAAGATGTGACTTCCAAAGTGGAATATATAGAGCTATGCAAGACAGTACGAAAAAGTATCACTGAAGACGTAAGAAAATTCAACTGTGAACTAGTGAGGAAAGCAATTGAAAACAACCAAAGCCTAAAGATAGCAAAGGGACATCTCAGTAAGGGAAGAAAACAGATTATGGCACTGAGAAAGGAAGATGGTTCTGTAACAAGAAATAGAGGTGAAATTTTGACAAGAGTGAAAGATTTCTACTCCAAATTATATGAAATGGATGAAACATGTACTCCAGACATCATGAAAGTATCAGAGTTCTTCCAGTCCTCCCAGCAGAAGTTGCACATGCAATCAAGAACATGAAGCAGGGAAAAGCTGAAGGAGAAGATGGAACTACTGTAGACATCATACAAGAAGCAAGTGAAGAAATCGAAACAGTACTCGCCCAAATTTTCACTCGATGCCTTAATGAAGGGAAGATTCCTGAGGATTGGAACAACGCTACAATGATCCTGCTACAGAAAAAAGGTGACATTGAGGATTTCAGGAACTACAGACCTATCAGCCTCCTCTCAGCGGTTTATAAAATCTTCACTCAAGTTCTTTCACACCGCCTGAAGGTAACACTGGACATGGCTCAACCGAGAGAACAAGCTGGATTCAGGAGTGGCTACAGCACAATAGATCATATCCACGTACTGAGAGAACTAATTGAAAGAGCAAGGGAATATGAACTTCCATTGTGCATGGCTTTTATCGATTATGAAAAAGCCTTTGATTCGGTGAAACCATCAGCAGTTACAATGGCTCTGAAATCCTGCGGTATTGAAGATGCATACATTAATATTATTAATAACATCTATGAAAATGCAAGTGCAAAGATTCGGCTGTTTGAGAATACAGCACACATAAAAGTAGGAAAGGGAGTGAGACAAGGTGACACCATACTTTCGAAGCTCTTTAATGCTACATTGGAGGGTGTCTTTCAGTCGCTGAGCTGGGGAAAAAAAGGATAAAGATTAATGGAGATTATCTAACTCACCTTCGTTTTGCTGATGACATAGTCATTTTTGCAACTACCCCATCAGAGCTGCAGAGTATGATCCAGGAACGTGCTGACAAGAGTAACGAAGTGGGATTGTAAATGAACTTTCAGAAGACAAAAGTGATGTACAATGGTTTTTCAAGAAATGAAGATTTATCGATTGATGGAGAAAAGCTGGAGATAACAGTCACGTACGTTTATCTTGGATAGCAGATATCAAGTGAGGGTCACATTGATGAAGAAATTAATCGGCGTACAAAACTTGCCTGGAGAGCTTTTGGAAGAAACAGCATAATTTTCAAGAGCAATATGCCATTATGTCTTAAAAGAAAAGTGTTTGATCAATGCATCCTTCCAGTGCTTACGTATATGGTGCAGAGACATGGACCTTAACTAAAAGAGACATACAAAGGCTGCAGACAGCTCAAAGTAGCATGGAGAGGTGCATGCTTGGTGTAACCAGGAGAGATAGGAAGAGGAACTCGTCGTTTTCTGAAAACTCTGAATTTTCCGTTATCACCTCTTAAAAACAACAGTTTACCGTTATTATACGAAAGGAATTGCGGAAAGGTTTCTGAAAACTTGGAATTTTCCGTTAACACCTCTTAAAAGCAACAGTTTACCGTTAACATACGAAAAGAATTTCGGAAAGGTTTTTGAAACTTGGAATTTTTCGTTAGCACCTTCTAAAAACAATAGTTTACCGGTAACATACGAAAGAAATTGCGGAAACGTTTCTGAGAACTCGGAATTTTCCGTTAACACCTCTTAAAAACTGTAGTTTTCTGTTATTAACCGGAGAAAATTGAACAGAAGCATAGCTGTCATTACACAAAACCATTACAAATCCGTGATTATCGGATTTTTTCCGTCATCTCGCGGAAAAAGTGGATTCAGGAATATGCTTCGCTAATTCAAGAAAGGAATCACGTAAAGTGTCTCGTGAACTTCAAGAAAAGTTTTAGTGTACAGAAAAATATTGTGGATGGTTTTCAATAATGTAAAGAAAAGGATTGGGTTATGAAACAAATTGGAAGTCTGAAAATCAGTCAGATTATCAACAGGTATTGAATGATTTTCCTTATAAGGAAAGTCATTCAATACCTGTTTATACACAGTTCTTCGGAAACTATGTGACAATTTGTACAAATACAGGGTGTTCGATCTTCTGCTCTTACGGTTCGTCATGGTGTTCCTCAGGGATCGGTTTTGGGCCCATTATTATTTTTAATTTATGTTAATGTTTTATTTACTATTACTTCAAGTGCTACTCCTATTTTATATGCTGATGACACAAGCCTATTATTTTCCAGCGACACTCTATCTGAGTTAATCCCACGTGTGAATCTGGAACTTCAGGATTACTTTCGTTGGTTTTGCTGTAATTCCTTAACAATAAATTTTTCCAAAACTACGAGTGTACTATTTTCGCGATGTAGGCGAAGAGTGGATATTGCAAATGGGATATTTTTTAATGGAGTGCCGCTTGACTTTCAGGCTGTTGTTAAAGTTCTCGGGTGTATATTTACAAGATAATTTGAGATGGGATGCACATGTTAGTGAAATTGCGGTTGGGCTCAGATCCCGCATTGGGGTCATTTATAGGATTTCAAGTTTGTTGCCTGCCAGGGTTAAGTTGCTATTGTATTTTTCATTTATTTATCCATTTCTATCTTATTGTCTCTTGGCTTGGGGTCGAACAACTATTGGGAATATTAATAGAATTTATGTTTTACAAAAAAAAAATTTACGTTTGGTGAATCCGTCTTTACAGGTACATTCTCTTTTTCTCAGTTATCAAATAACGTAATTTGATAAATTACACAGTTTTCGATTATTACTGTTTATGCATGAACGTATATATGCTAAGAAATATTCAGATCTAATCATCTTGCATTTCCGTTCCCATTATCACGACACTCGTGGAAATACTAGTTTTTTAATACCTAGAGAGCGTACTAATTTATTATTTAATAATATTAACTTGACCTGCCCTAGGTCCTGGAATGGGTTGCCGCTTCGAATCAAGACGATTACACACTTTTCGGTATTCAAAAAACAACTAATGACCTTCAAAATTAATGGTTGATTAACGTTTGGTTATATATTACGCATTATTACTTTAATTTACTGCATAATGGTTAAATTGTTCTTTGGCTTGACTATTTAGATTCTTTTTTTTGGGGAGGGGGGTGACTAGGAGCCCGTCAGGCTATTGTCAGCCTTTTTCCCTGGTTCCCTTGCCGCAATCACAGTGCAACGCACTGATTTGTTTAAGAACCTGTAGTGGTGCTTCAATTTACTTAAACTAAAAACAAAATTATTGATGTTATCATACGTGTTTTTGTATTTCCTGTTACTTCATTTATACTTTTCAATATATGTATAATATTATTGTATAATATTTGTATTTGCATGTTTTTTTTTACAGAAATTGTATCTGTGATTTGATTGTGTGGTAAATGGTGTAGTGTGGCAAAGAAAATTAAATAAAATAAATAAATAAATATGCTGTATCCGTGAAAACATTTTTACGTACGAATTGCCTCGAAATACTTTTTTGTGGTTAGAAAATATGTAGAACAGGAGTGACGAAACTTTTTGAGAGTGTGTGTCAAAATAAGCTGTAGTGTTATAGAATATTATCTTGCGTACTCATGGTAACTGTAAGCAGCAGATAACGATTTATTTTTTAACCACTCTTCACTCACAAGCAACAGAAAGAAAACAACAGCAGAGAGAAGCCCATACCTCTTCTATTGTTATCCACAGTGTGTGCACTGAGTCTGCAAGGATTTCAAAACGTGTCAAATGAGGTTACATATTCCCGCAATCACCGAGCTGGTGCCAAGAGAGCGTGTGACCTCACTGCTCTCATAAGTGCTTGAAAGAAGCAGTGACGCAATGGTCTAAGCACTGGCTCGTCCGAGATAGGTCCGGGTTCGAATCGCAGTGAGGCATGGATGTTGTGCTTGTCACGTGGTACTGGCTGTCTCCTTCCTTGGAACCAGTGACCCTAAATTAAGCACGAGCGACTGCTTATAGCAGATCGAGTTGCTCGCTGTGGTCGTTACCCCTTTTTGGTCAAGAGAGAGAAAAGTGATCGAGCGTGCAAGCGTGAAACACAGTGAACCTTTCTCACTGCGCTTATTCCTAATGATCCTTCTAGTCACGACCAGGGATAATTCTTTCGCGCTCCTTCTCTAGGGGAAGCCAGCAATCTGTCATCTTCTCGATGGCTGGCTTGAAGGCACAACATACTCAACTGGAAAGTATCCACAAATATATATTAGGTTGTAATGCTGTCTAAAACACGATAGAACTTCATTAAAACCACAGCACACTAGCTGCAAGATGAAATGAAAATTTACTACAATTAAAACCAGTATGATACAATTAAAATGATAAAATTACATGAGGCGAGATCTTTCGGGTTACCCCTTGGTGTCCATTGTCAAGCCAACTGTGAATACATGTGGTGAGGTTACAACTTATATGCCTTATAATAGTCACGTGATGTCGTCATGGTAACAGTAATGTGCATGTGAATAAACAGAGATTTTAAAGTTAACATTAAAGTCATATTAACGATGGAGGTTCCAATGACCGTATAAGACGTTGCCAGGTTAAAGGGAGGGCATAAGGTAGGTCATCGTTACAGCATAATTTGTTAAACCGTACTATAAAAAGTGCTTCCGTAAACAATATATGACATTTCCAGGGATGCTACAACCACGTCTTTAGCTCGCACAGTAACCCTCAATCATTTTACTCCGTGTTGGAACGAAGTCTCTCATCTCGCTTACACCAAATACAAGAAAGACACCTTGTTTACGGAAGCTCTTTTCATAGTATGGTTTAACAAATTATGCTGTAACGATGACCTACCTTATGCCCTCCCTTTAACCTGGCAACATCTTATACGGTCATTGGAACCTCCATCGTTAATATGACTTTAATGTTAACTTTAAAATCTCTGTTTATTCACATGCACATTACTGTTACCATGGCGACATCACGTGACTATTATAAGGCGTATAAGTTGTCACCGCACCACATGTATTCACAGTTGGCTTGACAATGGGCACCGAAAGATCTCGCCTCATGTAATTTTATCAATTGTAGTAAATTTTCATTTCATCTTGCAACTAGTGTGCTGTGGTTTTAATGAAGTTTTATCGTGTTTTAGACAGCATTACAACCTAATATATTTGTGAATGGTAACACGAATTTTCCCACTGGATATGGGAAGTATCCCTTAATAACAGCTGCATCATTCGGCTGTAATGGTAATCATTACGTATTTATTTACTTATTATGAGTATGGTTTAACCCTTTAACTATTGGTTGCGTGATAATTATGTGTGATATATAAAACAGAATGTTTATCTATCTACACTTTATTGTTGATGCCTTTCGGAAGCAAGCAGCGCAATGTCCCAATGGCGGACTTAAAACTTCGGAAGAGAAGAATTATTGCATGCATGAACAAACTCACCTTGAATAATGGTATCCTTTGATGAAAAAACTATTATTTAATAAAATAACGTAATAGGAGCACTATACACATAACATATTTAAGACATATTTTTTTTTATAGCTTGCATTACTTCAGATGATGAAGAACAACTTCCTTTTGGTTCGGTTGCCACTTAGCGCATAAGAATTCACGTGATGAACCACGCGCTCAATGCAACGAGAATTTCTAAACAATTCTTTCTCCACCTCTCTCGTGTGGATTTTTACCTTTCGACTACTGCGAAGCGCGCCGTATTTTTTCTTGTGTTTCCAACACTAGCCGGCTGGAACGAATTAACTCGAGGTTAGCAAAGTGGGATGAAATCAGCTCGAACGAATGTAATCGCTGTCTAACAGCAGACTTAACGTGGCGGGAAAGGGTGAACATGCGCATCAGAAAAAGTGTCGCTCTCCCCGTAGCTTCGTTAACCAAGGTGGTCGTTAAGGGAAATGATTGGCACTAATTCTTTTTAACTGATAACCTATTGAAAGGGGCCTAAAATGACGACGAAGAGGAGAGGGAAGGTGTGTGAGTCACTTGTTTTTACCCAGTGGCATGAAGTCCATGATGGCATGACAGTGGCACGATGTCCCTTCCTATTATCCCTTAAGTCATGGAGCAGAGAATAAAGGACTATAAGGAAGCGCTTATCACTTGTATCAGGTTTATGGTCTGTATTGCTGAGATAGAAGGAGGAAAGGAATTGTTTTGCTGTAGCTTTTGTAAAATCCGGCCGCTATATGAACATTTCTGTTTGAAGAACACAGAAAGTTTTGGAAATCGACTCGTTCAGGTACATAGACCCACTTAACGTGGCATGCAGCCACGCCATAATCAAGCGGCGTCGCTGCATGCCACGTGCGAGCATAATTCTTTTTGCGTGACATAAATTCGGCACCTGTGATTTAGAATATTCTGACACCGTGTATTAATGAAAAGATACCTCTTTTCCGTAGTTTCTTTCCCGATATTTCAGCTAAACCCACAGGTAAATAATGATTTTCTGATTCTGTCCAATAATATATCGTTTTTTACGCTTTCCAACCGTAGGTTGAAGAAGCGTATATGCTCCAGCTTTTTCCGTCCGTCTGTCCGTCCGTCTGTCGGCACGATAACTCACGTAAAAATGGTTCGATTTCGATGAAATTTTAGTATGTCATAGGGGACCACCAGGGGACGAAACCTATTGAAAATGGGTGAAGTGGGATCAAAGGTCACACCATAAGAGCGGGATCCATTCAATTGCTCTTATGCGTCATAACTTGCGTAAATATGGTTCGATTTCAATGAAATTTTAGTATGTGGTTAAGGGCCACCTAGG
This sequence comes from Macrothele yani, assembly GCA_039090855.1. Taxonomy (NCBI): domain Eukaryota; kingdom Metazoa; phylum Arthropoda; class Arachnida; order Araneae; family Macrothelidae; genus Macrothele; species Macrothele yani. The sequence continues at coordinate 82,406,872 of CM077009.1, forward strand.
AACAAACCCTATTGAAAATAAATAAACTGGGGTCAAAGGTCAGGACATAGGAGCGGGATCCATTCCATTGCCTTTATGTATCATAACTTGCATAAAAATGGTTCGATTTCAATGAAATTTAAGTATGTTGTAAGGAACCACCTAGGAACGAACCCTGTTGAAAATGTGCGGAATGGGGTCAAAGGTCAGGACATGAAAGCGGGATCCATTTCATTGCTTTATGCGTCATAACATGCGAAAATATGGTTCGATTTCGATGAAATTGTAGTATGTGGTAGGGAACCACTGGGCTCGAACCCTATTGAAAATGGGCGAATGGGGTCAAATTTCAGCTAAACCCACAGGTAAATAATGATTTTCTGATTCTGTCTAATAATATATCGTTTAAGTATGGGCAGGACATAAGAGCGAGATTTCTTCCGTTGTCCTTATGCATCATAACTTGCGTAAAAATGGTTCGATTTCGATGAAATTTTAGTATTTGGTAAGGAACCACCTGGGAACAAACCCTATTGGAAATGGGTGAAATGGGGTCAAAGGTCAGGGCATAAAAGTGGAATCCGTTTCATTGCCTTTGTGCGTCATAACATGCGTAAATATGGTTCGATTTCGATGAAATTTTAGTTTGTGGTAGGGAACCACCTGGGCACAAACCCTATTGAAAATGGGCGAAATGGGATCAAACTTTAGGCAGGACATAAGAGCGGGATTTGTTCCATTGCTCTTATGCGTCATAACTTGCGTAAAAATGGTTTGATTTCGATGAAATTTTAGTATGTGGTAGGGAGCCACTGGGGACGAACCCTATTGAAAATGGGCGAAATGGGGTCAAAGGTCAGGACACTGGAGTGGGATCCATTCCATTGCCCTTGTGCATCATAACTTACCAAAAAATGTTTCGATTGCGACAAAACGTTATCATGTTTTTTCGGAGGTATAGTAAACCGGTTTTGTTGAATATCAACGAAATGGGGTCTAAGGTCATTGCACGAAAGCAAGATTTATTCCACAGCCATTATTCTCATAACTTGCGTAAAACTGCTTCTATTGCGACAAAATTTTAGTATGTTATTCTTGAGGTATACTGAACCGGCTCTGTTGAATATCATCGAAATGGGGTCAAAGGTCAGGACACAGGAGCGAGATTTATTCCACAGCCATTATCCTCATAACTTGAGTAATCATTTCTGGTATGTTGGAAAGCGTATCATAATCAATGCATTGCATGATTTTACTAACTTGTTTTTTTCTTATTTGTGTAAAAATAAAACGCATTTTTGTCTCCTTTTTTTCTATTCTTTAAATATTTTTCTAGAATTTCTTTTAATAACCCTTTCCAGAGGTGAGAGAATAAGTTGCATAAACTGCACTTTATATTTTTTCGTTTCAAACTACATTTTAACATTTTTATTTTCTTGCGTGCACAAGTAAACTGTACTTCCGTGATGCTTGTTATTATAAATAAAAGGAAGAATTCAGGGGTGATGCGCGTGGATATAATTTTATCCAGTATACTAACTGCGAAACGCTCATTGCTTTTCCTCATTTTCAGCTTTGTTCAAAATGTCCTACGTGAATGGCTTAATCATGAAACAATCGCTGAAATATGAACGCCTACTTTATGACAACAAAAGAAGCAGGCGAGGTGGAAACCTGTGAGCTCTTTGTCAGATCGCGAAATGCGTTTATGCTGCTTTTGAAATAATTTCTTTAAAATTTGCATTTATTTGAATAAATGAAAACAAAAAGGCCAAATCTCCAAGGAGCGAAATAAAATGTTGATTCAGAATGTAACACTTTATTCTTAGTTTTCCATTAAATGAACTGCAATTTTAAAAAGCTCGTGAACCTGTTTGAATTTTTTTTTTTAATTTCGACACAGATTCTCGTTTTTATCTTAAGCATTGATAAACACCGGAAATTCGTTTTTCTTTTTCATACTGTGCGTTATAAAGCGCAATCCTTGTACCTACAGAAATCCATGGAATTTTCTTTGACGTGCCAGAAAATAAACGTTACTTTTCCTTTGGGTATTCGTTCAGCTTTTCACAGATGTCGAAATTCAAAATACACGGAAATGCAAGGATTTGCGAATAAAAACCCAAGAGAATTGTGTTGTGTGATATTTTTCGGGATCATTGTGTCATGAGTCGAAGATTTTTATTTAGGGGAATAAAATTTTAAAAGATCCGTAATTGATGATTTTGCATGCCGCCTTTTGTTGTAGTTTGGATGAACACAAGTCATAAATTTTCTAATACAAACACTACTCACCTAGCGATTGTGCTACTATAGGGAAGGGAATTTTTGCATTAGAGATGAACACGGGCTCCTTTTTTAAGGCCCAGGTCCAGCCCGAGCCTGTACATTTAAAGTGCTGGGCTCGTTATACCATTATGTATGACTGGCCTCGGCCACGTCCGGGTTTGAACATTTCTCCAAATTTTCCCTATGTGAACAAGGAAAAAATGATATTGTTTTACTCCTATTTATATTTTCATCATCAGATAAGAACGATACTGCTTCCTTTGAATGCAGACCCCCCCCCCTCCAAGAAAAAAAGGGAGAGAAAGAATTATTATGTGCATCATGCTGAGGTAAAAAAATGTCTTTCATTTTGTTTCGTTTACCTAATTAACTATATTTATTTTTTTTATTCAAATTTAAATAAAGATTTTGAACCCTTAAATTTTATTATAAAATTATTATAAAATCTATATCTTGTCTGCATGACATGAGAATGCGTATTACTGTTTTGTTGACGGATTACGTCAGATTAAATATTGAGTAAATGTGCATATATAGGTCGTACTGCTTTTCAATACATGGAAATTTATATTATTAGCTCCACTGGGACAGAGCTGAGTTTAGCATTTATGTTATTTACTATTTTGCAAAAATGTCACATTTACTCTTATTTATAAAAATAATAACCCTCATTAGCAAATTGTTAAATTTGTCTACTTTCGGCTGGTTAGAAACGGTAAAATTGCATGCAATATATCGTGGAATTCAGTAATCCAGTTATTTGGCTTTACTTTGGCTGCTCTAGATAAATAAATTATATAAAAATACAAGTACGGCACTGAATGATTCACAATGCAACTTTCAGTTGTTTGTACTATGTATATGTAATTCTAGATATCCTTGTTTCCCCGATATCAGATATACACAGTGCGTCAAAGAATTTGTACGACTGGCGCTAGATTTCAGCCTACTGTGGCGTCACCAGTGTAGTCGCGAATGCGTTATAAACAGTGACCATCTGCTTGCTTTCTGCCAAAAGTACTGCGCAGTTGTTAAAGTAACTCAAACGAAACGGCTGTTCATTAGAGAAGTAAATTTTTTTTCATGTTGAATTATTAAGATGGAACAAAGGGCTGTTATTAAATTTAACGCAAAACTTGGTAAAAGTGCCTCGGAAACGTACCAAGTGATGAAACAAGTTTACGGTGAGTTTTGTTTAAGTAGATCAAATGTTTTCCTGTGGCACAAACGTTTTTTGGATGGAAGAGAGACGCTAGAAGATGATAAGCATACCGGAAGACCAAGTTCATCTAGGACACCTGAGATTATTGAAAAAGTGCGTGATTTCGTGGCAAACAATCGAAGTGCGTCAATAAGAATGATGGAAGAGTCTTTAAACATGAACAAAGAAACGATTCGAACCATCCTGCATGAAGATTTGGGCAAAACAAAAGTGTGTGCTAAATTTGTTCCACACACGTTAACCAATGAACAAAGATCAAGGAGAAGTGCACATTGCAGAGAGATCATTTCAGCCGCTGAAAATGATCCAAACTTCTTAAAATTGATTGTTACTGATGATGAAACATTGTGTTTTCAATATGACTCTAATACAAAGCGACAAAGTGCGGAATGGAAGTAAAAAAACTCGTCGCAAGCTAAAAAAACAAGAAAAGTTCCATTGAAAATCAAAACAATGCTCATTACATTCTTCGATAGTAAAGGTATTATCCACAAAGAATTTGTTCCAAGTGGACAAACAATTACTGGTGAGTTTTATTTAAATGTTTTGAGACGTTTGATGGGCATAATTCGTCGCATTAGTCCAGAATATCGGGATGAAAATAGTTGATGTTTGTTACACGATAATGCACCCAGTCACACCTCACTTCTTGTTCGTAGATTTTTGGCGAAAAATAACGTCTGTGTGTTGAATCATCCACTGTATTCGCCTGATTCAGCACCCTGCGATTTTTCTTTATTCCCAAAACTTAAAATGACGTTAAAAGGGTGTTATTTTGATGATATTTCGACCATATAAACAGCTTCGACGCGTGCTTTGGAGGCAATTCCGCAAGGTGAACTGGAACAGACATTCGAATCATTATTAAATCGCTGTAACAAGTGTATTGAAGCCGGAGGGACTTATTTTGAATAACAAACCAAAACAAATGATAATTTCTTGTTTCTATTTCATTTTACAGACCCAATCTTAAAAATTCTTTGACGCACTGTGTATATACAACAGCCTTTCCATAAAATCTGAGAGTAAAATGACACAAAATGAAGAAATATAGGTACAGCAAAATATATGTTATTCTTTCTCAAAGTATCTTCCCTCGGATTATTTTTTTCAACGGTCCCATCGTTCAGTCCACTTTTCAAAGCATGTGGCGAAGGCATTTTGTGGAAGCTGCTTTAGCGACCCCTGTACAGCTTGAATAACTATAACGAAGTAAATTTCTCCGTCATTTTTGGTCTACGCAGGGATTCGAACCCGAGGCCGCTTGTTCCGGAACAAGTCGCTCTACCAACTGAGCTACGCAGACGATTATTCTGATTCCTATCTGCCTTTATGTCGTGTGCGTCCTGCTGGCAGGTACGTCACATCTCCCCCCCCCCCGAAAGAGGGCCGGGGGCATGGCCCACGGGTCAGCCGTGACCATGAATCGTTGCAGGCAGCCATCCACTGTAGAACGTGCACTTGAGAACTCCCAGTCAATCTGCTGTGTGGAATGCAACATCACACATTTTTATTTTTCGAAGCGCTGGAGAAGGAATTCTCTGATTTTTCCTGTCTCGCGGTGTGGAAATAACATCACACCAATGCGAGATTTTGAACGGCCGGGTCATCCGGATAGTTCGCGCGCCATTATAACGAAGTAAATTTCTCCGTCATTTTTGGTCTACGCCGGGATTCGAACCCGAGGCCGCTTATTCCGGAACAAGTCGCTCTACCAACTGAGCTACGCAGACGATTATTCTGATTCCTATCTGCCTTTATGTCGTGTGCGTCCTGCTGGCAGGTACGTCACATAACGTCAGCATCTACGTTGAATGTTGCGCCACGGAACTCCTCCTTCATTCTTGGAAACAATCAAAAATCGCACGGGGCGAGGTCACTACTGTAAGCAGGCTGTGGCATGATTTCAATATTGCATTTCGGAAAAAAAAACTGTTGAATACAACCAGCCACATGTGGGTGGGCGTTATCATGGTGTACAGTCCAATTACCCACCAGTTCCGGTCGCTTAATCGATATGTGTCGTCACAGACGCATCAAGACTGAAATATAATACTCAGCATTGACAGTAATTTGTGGAGGAAAGGCATACTGGTAGACTACACCTCGATCATCAAAGAAAATTATCATCATCACCTTCCCAGCTGATTTAGTTTGGAAGACTTTTTTTCTGAGGAGGCGAGCCTGTGTGTTTCCAGACACTTGTCGCGCGCTTCGTGAGGTGGTGGAAATAATGGACCCATGTTTTATCGGCAGTTATTACTGTGTTTACAAAGTTTGGATCCTTTGCAATCATTTGTTTCCACTCATGAAGCACCTGAACTCTGGCTAACAATTGTTCTCTCGTTAGGTAATAATGCAGTACCCATCTGGAACACACACGATTCAGCAGTAATTAGTCGCGTAGAATGCGGAATACCGACGTTTTTAAAATATTAGTTGACGCCGCTATGTCTTCACACGTCATTCGTCGATCTTCTTGCAGGATTGCCCGAACAGTTTTAACAATGCGCTCCGTAACAACACTTTCAGATCGACTAGGCGTAGGAGTCAGTTCTGCCGACAAACGCTCTTTTTTTGAAATCACGATGCCATCTAAAAATCGTTGACTCACCCAAACATTTACCTTTGTAAGGTTTTTTCATTAAATGAGACGTTTCTGGAGCTGTTTTACACAAACGATAGCAAAATTTTATCGCATAACGCATTTCACTTCTTAACTCTGAATCGTTTACCTCCATAGCTTTATGGCGAAATGCAGACGTACCTCAAACAGTTGCGCAATAACGAAACTAGAATCGTCTGCCACGGTTAACAACTGTTGCCATAGATACTTCCTTAATTCAGTTAATCGTATGCGTGGTTATTTTTCCCCTTCGCACTGTTGCCAACTCGAAGAGAAATAAAACACCTTCAGAACGGCCTGTGTAGTTAATTAGTTAGTAAGTAATACAATCAGAGCCCACAAAATTTTCAAAGGTAATCGAAATTAAGGAAATAAGTCCGGCTTCATGGGAAGGGTTTGTAATCCTCTCCTTTACCAAGACCGAGCAATGCTTATATATAAAGATATAGCAATTTATATAAAGATATGACCGAGCAATGCTTACACACTGGCGTGCAAAAATTAAAGACGAGACGGTTTTTCGAATGTAACGTCGTGCAGAAGTACTCCACATCGACTCAAATCATACCATAAGATCCCCAAGATATAAAAATATAGGACAAGTGAGCAAAACCGTCTAAATAAGAAATCCAAAGGATACAAAGGCACTTTATTGAAAAGGTAGCTTCGAGCACAACTGGACAGAAGACAGAAACGTTCATGTGACAGGCGGCTGCCAAGAAAAATCCAGTCTTTAGTAGGAGATATGATCACCCCTGAATGCGTTTCAGGATTTACAAATTCTGTCCATGCTGAGGACGAGGTTTTCAAGGATCTGTTGAAGCATCGCGGTCCATTTCTCTTGTAGCGCCCATCGCAGCTGCGGAATCGATGTTGGCGGCTGGTGACGTGCTACTAAGCGTCTCCCGAGAAGGTCCCACACGTGTTTGATTGGATTTAGGGCCGGGGACCTTGCGGGTCAATCCATGCGTTGAATATCTTCACTCTCCAACAGTTCTCCGACAGCCACTTTACGATCAGGTGTAGCGTTGTCGTCCATGAAGATAAACTCAGGACCCACAGCACCTCTAAACAGACGCACGTGACGCAGGAGACCATCGGTACAATAGCGGACACCAGTGACTGAACCTCCTTGGAAGATGTGGAGGTTAGTACGGTTATCAAGTATGATATCGCCCCAAACGAGAACTCCTCTACCTCCAAACCGGTCCCTTTCGATGATGTTGTAGGTGTGATTGCGTGGGACCTGCTCTCTCCAGATGTGTATACGTCCAGAATCGCTCGTCCGACTAAATCGGCTCTCATCCGTAAAGACAACTCGACCCCATTGCTGATGTGTCTAGTTCTTGTGTTCCTGGCACCACAGAAACCGCCGTCTCCGATGAGCAGGCGTTAATGGCACACATCGTACTGGTCTTCGTGCAAATATACCACCTTTGTGCAGCCTCCTGGCCACGGTAAAACGCGATAACGGACGTCCAGTTGTCTGTTGCATGTGCCGTGTGATTTCTCTCTGTCTGCCGCCTGTCTCTTCTCGCCTGTAGGGCAATATACTGGTCGTCCGCCGCCGTGGTTGCTCGTGGACGACCCCTGCTAAACTCTCGTTCCTGTCGTTTGAAATGCTCTCCAAGCTCGTGAAACGATGCTGTGAGCGTTCCCGAACTCCTCGGCCACACTAGTCACACTTTGACCTTCTTCCAACTTCCTAACGACGCGACCTCGGGTAAAGTCATCCAGATGTCGTCTACTGGATTGCCTGTTGGACATATTATACGGTGGTAGCAACTCGACGTCGTTCAAACCGATGTACACCGTGCAATGGCTTTTACCGAATTGCTGAGCGTACACCGTCTGCTGTGCTTTATACCCTTCCGATACCCCCCCCCTCTCTCACTTCATGCTGCATATATGCTCATGTCCTACCGTACCGGACCCTAGTCTATCTCCTGAGTGGTCTTTCGGTCCGTTCTGCCTGCTCGTTCCGCTGTTATGCTAAATTCTCTTCTTCGTCCTTAATTTTTGCACAGCAGTGTATAAAGATATGACCGAGCAAATGCTTATATACAGGGGGTTCGTAAACTGTTTTGACAAAAGCAGAGGGGTGAGAGTAACTATCCAGACGAACAATATTTACAATAGAACCTAGGGTCGCATTCCACTCTGAGTGTCAGAAAATGGTAAAGTTAGATGTCCAAGTTGAACTTTCAACAGTGCAAAGAAAGAGAATTAACGACATCATGAGTTGCACAATCCCATTTATGGAGATCAGGGACAGACTCAAAGTAGATGCTCAAAGTGGCGGCCACGGGTGCCGTTGCACAATTCACACTGGCGAATGAAAGCCTGGAGCACCCTCTTGAAGACTCCTGGTGTCGTGTTTATCCTGTCCGCTACAACAAAGATTCTCGCGACGGGATTTTCCACGGAGTTCACAGTCGCCTCGTACACCAATGATTTCATGTGCCCCCAGAAGAAGAAGTCCAGTGGGTTTAGGTTCGGTGAGCGCGGAGGCCATGCCACAGGTCCGCCCCGTCTAATCTATCGTGCGGGATATGTGGCATTCAGGAAGTGTCTACTGCACCTTGATAAGCCAATCAGCTACAACTGTCAATGCTGCGTCTCTTCTCTGGCAATTTGCATACGGTAAATGCTTGACGGTGATGTTCTGGCGATGAGCTACTTCTCCGGCACGAAAGAAATTACGTCTGAGGTGACGACTTGTGCTTGTTGGACGTATTTCGAAGTTACTCTTTTCTGGCACTCAGAGTGGAATGCGACCCTAGGTTCCATTGTAAATATTGTTCGTCTTGATGGGTACTATCACCCCTCTCCTTTGGTCAAAACAGTTTATGAATACCCTGTATATCTTTCTATATAAGCATTGCTCTGTCCTGACCCTGGCCGAACGCCCCAAGGGACGGGGAACTAGATTTGTTTATAACAAAGAGTCAATCACCTTAAGGAGACATCGGAACTTCAGAAAATTGTATATCAGATTTTCAGTCAGCACTGTATATCTTTCCTAACTTCTCCTCCCTATAAAAGCCCTGAGTAATTAGCCTTTGGACAGTTTTGAGCCAACTGCAGTCGGCTCACCCTTTTTTCAACGAATGACTGAAAATTCCCATTTCTCATATGGTAGCTAGCAGAACTATAAATTTTAGTCGCCAGAAAACTTTATATTATCAGTTTTCATCGTACCTAGGAAGGAATACGTAGTTAATAATAAAACGCATATAGCGTATTAAAAGCATGAGATCTTCTGGCGATGGAACTGGAATGTTATTTCTTCGAATAATCGAACTGGAAGGTTATTTCTTCGAATAATCGAACTGGAAGGTTATTTCTTCTAATAATCGTCACTACCCGTGAATTCACACCGACCCAAACAAAGAAAATTATCGGCCCCTTAAATCTGGTTACAAACCACAACTATTTCAAATTGGATGGAAACATCTACAAACTTAAGCAGCACCGATGGGTTCACCTCTACCTTCCATCCTTGCGGAAGCAGTACTTAGACCGCTAGAAGATCTCATTTTCCTAAATTGTATTAAGAAACTTTGAGTGTAGATCCGCTACGCTGACGACATATTCTTCATATGGGAACATGGAGTAGACGAATTAAATTATTTCATGCGCAAGATAAACAACCTACACAATACTATAAAGTTCACCATGGAGCTTGAAAAAGATGGGACATTGAATTATGTTGACGACGCGCTCAGAAGAAATAGAACATCCAGCTTCGATTTTGACGTTTATTATAAACCGACCGCAGTACCGAACCTTGTCATTCCTGATTCTCACTGCCCAAAAGAGTAAAAACTTTCAGCATTTAGATCATCGCTCTATAGAGTGTATAACGTATGCAAACCCGATTACCTAAGTAATAAAGAAATTTATAATATTTATAGCAAAGTTCTAAAGGGTGGGTATAAAAAGGATGATATAGACAGAATACATAGGACTGTAAGAAATCGTATAATGTCAGCAATAACACAATCGACTAGTAAGACGATGAGATACGCAGGATCCATCACATATATCCCTGGCTTTACATATTGGTTAAAGAATTTATTACGCAAATACAACATATTAATAGCAATGAAATCCCTGACCCCGTTGTCTCATATAATATCAAGTTGCAAGGAGAGACAGTGTGAGAAAAAAAGGCGGGTGTGTACGTTATATTGTTGGTATATCCTGACAACACGGAAAAGATATATATCGGAATGGCAAAGCGATCCTTGGACACTAGATGTAAAGAACACGTACGAAGTGTGAACCAGGACATGTTGAATTCAGCCCTCGCCAGAGAAGTCATGCATTCCTCGGCTGCTCTTGTATGGAGTTTCTGGCTGTAGAGTGGGAAGAAATTTAGAGTTTCTGGCTGTAGAGTGGGAAGAGAATCAGACCTGTAGAGCCGAAACCTTGTATATCACTCAGAACTCAAATTCAGACTGTGTAATTACATATTATTCCTAGTGTTCAGGTGATCTCTGAGGCAATTGGAAATCGTATGTGTGTCCCAACTCAGAGTAAAAAATATCCTCTCCGATGTTAAATAAAAAATTACAATACACAAATATTTCCTCTAGTGTTCGAGCACAAAACTGCTGCTCAACACTCTTGGATTATGTGCAGCTTGTTAGAGGTTTGATTCTCGAATGAAGCATGGGCGTTTGCTCTGCAGCTGTCGTTTTTTACCATCCCTGGAAGCGGTAACCTTAAATTAGAGATGAGTGGTTACTTATAGTCTTAAATGCTCGTGCAATCAATGAACCTCGAAACTAATAAAAACAGAAAAAAAAAGGAAAAAAACAAGCTCTCCTTAAATCTACCTACAAAGTATCCGGATCGCAATCCAATTGAAAATGAGTCTTTCAATTCCTCTCAACATTGCTGTCACCAGCTAGCTCGTGTATCAGCGCGTTCTCATCGCTGCTGGAATTCACAATATTTTTCTCAAGCATGGTATTTTGAAAGTGATACTTTGGAACACTTAACTGATTCCACACTACTCAAACTTACGAAGATTTGTTATTTTGAAAATAAAATGCGAGATTTGCACTATGGTGTTCTCAAATCAAGGAAAGTATACACTGAAGTGCCAGAAAAACTGGTACAGATGAGCTTATGCAAAATACATAGCAACCTCACCTATGCGCGTACTCGTTTGCATCCGCCAGTGCGTATATAAAGCGATAGACATCCTTGCCAGCTGTCAGAGCAGTTTTCGGCATGAGAATGACAAGCAATAACGATTTAAGCGATTTTCAACGTGGTGTCATAGTTGGCGCTCGTAAGATGGGCCATAGTATTTCGGAGGTAGAAACGTTCGGATTTTCACGTAGGACCATTGCAAGAATTCCGGCAAAACCTCCAACCTACGATACCAGCGTGGCCGTAAAAAGACATTGGGTGAACGTGACCATCGTCGGCTGTCAAGAATCGTTTCACGCGATAGGCGTGCAACACTCTCGCAGGTATCATCGGAATTCAATGCTGGAGCCTCAACAAGCATCATCGTCCGGACTGTGCAACGTACCCTGCACAATATGAGCTTGGGAACCGACGCCCAACGCGAGTCCCCTTGATGGATGCACGACACAGAGCTATGCGCCTCGCTTGGACACGGCAACACCGCCACTGGACACTTGACGACTGGAAACAATTAGCCTGATCTGACGAGTTGCGTTTCCAACTGTATCGGACAGATGGAAGGATTCGTGTGTGGCGCAAACCTCATGAAGCCATGGATTCCGACTGTCTACATGGAACTGTACCAGCTGGTGGAGAGTCCGTAATGGTATGGGGTGTGTTTATCTGGACTTCACTGGGACCCCTGGTATGTCTACAAACGTCTGTGGCCTCCCAACGCTATGTGCGCATCCTTTCTGACAAGGTACACCCGTTCATGTCCTTTATTCATGCTGATGGGTTGGGCCTATTCCAACAGGACAATGCACCTCCACACAAGTGTCGGGTCGCCACATTATGATTAGTGCAGCATTCATCTGAGTTTGGTGTGTTGCCATTCCCATCCAAGTCCCCAGATCTGAACGTGATAGAACACATTTGGGATGCCATGCAACGCGCTATCGAACACAGGAATCCGAGACCTCGGAATACACCCGAATTGTGGAACGCTCTGCAGGAAGTATGGTGTGCATTGCCTACAGCATATTTCCAGAAGCAAGTGGAGTCCATGCCCCGTCGTATATCTGCAGTCCTGCGCTCCCGTGGGGGACCTACCAAGTATTAGACTGGTGTACCAATTTTTCTGGCACTTCAGTGTATGCAATATTATTAATGAATTTTATTGCCACCTTTTGGTACGATAGAAACTGGTGCTTCAGATGTTTCCCCTTCGTGATGTAACACGTGTCAAGACGACAAATCTGCAGCGATGCATTTCGTTGGTGCAGTTTATTCAATTAGAACAACTGGTACTGGATCGAGGAGGCGCGATTCTTATCTCCGTCACTGACAAAGCTGTGAATTCCACTTTGGCGCCCAATTGCGTAAAATGGCCATTGGATTCTTCGACAAATGTGGGATATTTCTTCTACACATCGTCTGGAATCAACAAAAATTCCTTCATTGCTCCAAAACAAAACAAAATTAAGAGGCAGATGATATAACGTACTACAGAGCTGGAGCACGTGTGAAGACGACAAATCTACAGCGATAAATTCCGCCGGTGTAGTTTAGTCGGATAGAATAACCGGCTGCTGAGCGATGAAGCGTGGGCTCGATTCCACTAGCGGAACACTTGTGAATTTCACTCCTTTTTAGTCCTAAACAAATAAAAACACTTCCAAACTGGAAAATACTAAATCGATACCATGTGAAAGAATGTTTTCATGTCTTGAAACAGCATTGAGTCTACACTCCCTGTCTCTGATAGCTACATTTCATGGTAATAAAACTATTAGGCGTGATGGATGTGGTCAAGAAGAATGTACCTGTAAACTAAACACCATATCTTTCATCATCCGTTATTGCAAAATCATCACTCTTGAACTTGGAACCACGTGCTCAGTACAGACGCAAAATTTCCTAATTGCAGTTTTGCAATTGTTTCTAATTCAGGGAAACTTTCTTAATAAAAGATATAGTGATGTTATCACTGAGATGTACAATATTTTCATTACTTTTATTCTTTTCCAATAAGGACACTTCTCGTTATAGAAAACGTAACAAATCTAATAACCTTTCCCCAGTAAGGCAAAGAGTTTTAATAAAAGGAAGAACTGTTCTATTGCAACATGTGCTTCATTCATCTTATTCTTTCTCAATAAAGAAAAGCGTTTTTCATCTTATTGTTTTTAATGAAAAGACGAGCATCTCAGTCAGAAATAATGTCTTCAATTCTATTTGTTTGTCCTTTTCGAAAGACGGAATGTTTTTAATTAAAGGAATACTACCTCAAGAGTGCGCTGCTACAATTCCTTTCATTTTTGTTAATACAAAAGAATTATTTTCACAAATAATTTCAGAATACCTCGTCACCGTAGCATTGTCATTATGTACGTTGAACGCTCAATAAGTAACTTTTGATGAAGTTTGACTTCAAACGTATATACACTGTGTTGACAAAAGTCACCGGACACCCCTTCAAAAGCAAATGAACGTATCCGTTTCGGTGTTAAGGGGCGCGGTACAGCTGCAGACGGTATGAAAGCAAGCCTGCAACTGACCGCGGTCATATAGCACTATGAGGTTGAATGAAAATGTTGCCGCGGGAGAGAACTGACTTTGAGAAAGGAAAGATTGTTGGGTGTTATATTAGTGGGTTGTCCGTAAGAGAAACCGAGAGGCGTTTAATCATACCCAAGTCAACTGTTTTGGATTTACTGGATACGTGGGAGACACATGGCGTGCCTGAAGCAGCAAAACGTACCGGCGGACCAAAGAAAATCAGTGATAGGGGACATTGAAATCTCAGGAGAGTCGTTGCAGCTAATCGACGGAATACTGCACAAGACCTCAAAGTACAAGTGAGTAAAAATGCTGGAACCTCGGTATACACAGGTACCATTCGCAGAGAACTTCATTCCATGAGTTACCGTGGTCGTACGGCTGCTCTTAAGCTTTTCATTTCCACTCAGAATGCTACTCCTCGTTTAGCATAGTGTAAAGAACTTTTATCGTGGACCGTACATCAATGGAAACGGGTCTTATGGACTGACGAATCCATATACACGATTCATCAGTCTGATGGCCGTGTGCGGGTATGGCGGCAGCCAGGGGAACGTTATTTACCACAGTGTACTGTTCCTACGGTCAAGTTTGGAGCTGGCAGTGTGTGGGAGCGTTTTTTGTGGTATGGTCCCGGCCCATTGGTTATTGCGGATAAACCTGTTAACCAGCACGTCTACCTCGATATTCTGGACAATTACGCCCTACCAACTCTGTGGCAATACTATGGAACCGAGCCTTGTTGGTACCAGCAGGATAATGCACCGAGCCACACTATTTACCAACAAGTAATTGGATACCTGTGATAGCAAAGGAAAACGAAGTTTATACACCTTCAATATTTGGTGGAGCCTCCACGAGCGGCGATTACAGTTGCGATCCTCCGGGGCATACTCTCAACCAGACGTTGTACGACGGCTAGCGGTATTTTCTTCCACTCGGCTTGGAAAAGACAGGTCAGTTCCTTTACCGATTTTGGACGGTGCGGGCACCCCTTAAGTCGACGCTCCAACTCGTCTCAAAGGTGTTCGATAGGGTTAAGGTCCAGGCTCTGTGCAGGCCAGTCCATTCGATTAACCTCATTGTCACCATACCAAGCCATGTTGGACCTCCAACATGACAGGTGGCATTGTCATTCTGAAAGTAACATGGGTCCACCCCGTAAAACTGCCACAACGTAGGAAGCGCATGGTCATCCAAAATGGTGCAGTAGGTCTCGGTGTTGAGTCTCCCAGGAATTGCGACCATGGGTTCTGTGCCATACCACGAGAACACCCCCATAGCATAATTCCACCGCCGCAGAACTTCACAGTTGGCACAATACATTCTGGCAGGAGGCGTTCTCCAGGCAGACGCCAAACCCAGACCCTGCCATTCGAACGGTACAGGACCTTGCTTTGTCGCTCCAGATAACCTGTTTCCACTGTTCAACAGTCCACTGTCGACGTTCTTTGCACCACGTTTGCCGAGCAGAGCTATTGGACTTGGTGATCAAAGGCTTGTGGGCGGCAGCACGTCCGTGATAACCGAGCAGATGGGCTTCCTTACGGATGGTATTCATCAAAATAACACTCCCGGATGCCTGTTGAAACTCCTCGCGGATGTGTCCGATCGATTTGGTGCGGTTCTTCCGAATTTCTCTGGCCAGCACCCGTCGGTCTCTAACTCCCAGGTTTGTGGGTCTGCCGGGTTGGGGCACATTCCGACAGTCACCTCTCATCTTTATAACGATGTAAATTTCTCCGTCATTTCTGTCCACGCCAGGATTCGAACCCGGATCCCCTCATTCCGGAATAAGTCACTCTACCAATTGAGCTACGCGGACGTTTTATTCTGATTCCTATCTGCCTTTATGTCGTGTGCGTCCTTCGGGCAGGTACGTCACATCTCCTGGTACGTTACATCTTCCACTTGCCAATCACGTAGGCCACTGTCGATTTGGGGTACTTCAACTCGTTGGATATGTGACGTATGTATCGGCCATTTCTGTGATACCCGACGATTACACCTTTCTCGAAATCGGAGAGCTCCGAACTGCGTGGCATCTTGCATACGACTGGTTGCGCTGTTGTTTCCCACACGATATTTAACGGCGGCGGCCGTGACGTGTATCAGGACCTCAGATATCGTTGATGGTAGGGGTGTCCAATTACGTGTTGTTAGTATTTTGGACAACTATGCCCTACCAACTCTGTGGCAATACTATGGGACCGAGCCTTATTGGTACCAGAAGGATGATGCACCGAGCCATAAAGCGAGGACTGTTACATCGTGGTTTGACGATAATTTCGTATCGTGTGTGGACTAGCCAGTAGAGAGCTCTGATCTTAATCCCGTAGAGCACCTATGGAATGAATCAGAGCGCCGCATAAGAAGTTTGGAATCAAGGCCTACTACTAAGCAACAGTTAGCGGCAGCATTATGTACTGAATGGAAGCGCATACCTATCGCTGTGTTCCAAAACCTTGTCGAAAGCATGTCTCGAAGGGTCAGTGCATGCATTAAGGCCATAGGTGGACCGACACCGTACTAATGTAGGTCAATAAATGCTATGTTGTTTTTCTCTTCTAGTTGTCCGGTGACTTTTGTCAATATAGTGTATATGCCCTCTCCTGACTAGAGAGCCCTGTTTCGTTCAAGAGTTTGGTAATAATAATAATGAAAATAATCCCCACACTCGCACAATCGCACGCGCGGAGTTACACACGCACACAAAACTGACACCCGACTAGAAACATGGTCGTCCTCGGAGGTACGTCCGAAGGTTAGGTTTCTCTCGGCACGGAAAATGCCGGCCGCTGGGCAGCCGGTGACCTAGAGATCAACTTTGTGTCTGCCATGGAAAAGTCTCAGGATCGATCACAGGCGGTGGCTAGCGCTCGAAACTCTGAATATTCGCCGTGCATAGGATGAGCAGGTTCAGCTGACGGACCCCGGGTACTAGACCCCCAGTTATAAATTAAGGGTCAGCGATACATGGCACTCCATTAGTGCGCAGAGAAATACTGATAAACAAGAGATTTCATGTCGGTGAATCGGTTTCACAACCTTAACAGTGTAGCAGGTTAGCTTTACCCCGATTATAGTGGCTGTATCTATTGTTTCTCGCTGTCTACCAACTTTGTTATTGTGGGTCTCTGGGCTCCAGTTAATATTTCTGTTTCTGTTCTTCAGCTCGAAAGCCTGTTTAGGCGTAGCTATAGCTGGAAATATAAACCTTCTCTCCCTACATGACCGATTGGTGACTCGGCCGTGGTGGTGATCCCTGTAGGGATTTGTAGCAAAATTCTCGTACCCCTCATGACAGGGTTGATCCATTAAATGATGGTAGTTCAGTTCAACATTAGCAGCCGATATCCATCGTCGTCTGCAAGTAGTCCATTGTCTTGAAGTCAGAAGCAATCGGAGCTTGTCAGAATGGTATTTACAATTATCACACGTGCGAGTAAGGCGTTGACGGATGAAAAATGCAATGGCAGCCTTTCAACAGCTGACAAAAACGTGGCGTGTGTGTGGAGATTCGAGTGTACGAAGACAGATGGATGACTTCTCGTCAGATACTGAAAACGTTTATTTCGGTACCGAGCGTAACATAATTCAACCTAATCACCAGGAATACCTCCGAGTGAGACCACGTTTCCAGGCAATTCCTCATTTTCGCTTGAATCGATTATCCAGCGCGTTGTTTTTTTATTCGAACTTTTGTGACAAACAACACCCACTGGTTAGTAGAATGCAATGACGTGGGAAAACACCGATTTACATGTCAACCAATCCTCCGCCAGAAGTCACTGGAAGTTTCTTATTGACCAGCCTTCTTATTTTGTTCTCCAACGCGTTGTCTCTTTATTCAAACTCCAGTGCTAAGCAGTGACCTATAGTCAGAAGAATTCAAAGTTTTTGGGAGACACTGATGTGCATATCCCTAATCCGTTACCAGAGGTCATCGAAAATCACGTATTGATCAGTCCTCTTACATTGTTCTGTAGTACGCTGCGTTTTTGTTGATACATGGTATAATCAGGAGATACATAAAAGTGCTAAACAACACCCTCTATACTTCAATTCACCCTAAGATGACACTGAATGGGAAAGCACGTTAAACCCATCGCCGCGACTAAAAGTAGTTCCCAACATTTTCCGTGAAAACCATCACATTTATTGCACAGAATCATACTTTATATTTCCCTAGCTGTTTGCCTATACATATACTAATTTCGAAAAATCCAAAAATTATCTATTTTCAGAAATTAAGTTTTAAAATTAGACCAACACACGCATGCGTAGATATGCAGTGTTTGGGAGACAAGGCTGCCACTGTGTTGATGGGGGAAGTGATTGACAGCTGCTAACAGCAGGACACCGTTGAGAGTGACGCGGATGAACGTATAACTCTCAGCCGTCCCCGAAGATTCAGTGAGTGCATAGGCTCTTGTACCTTAAATTGCGGTGTCATCTTAGGGTGAATCAAGGTTTAGTCAGGAGATGCAGAAAAGTTAAAACATAATAACCCGTTCGTCTTAATGTAAATCGAAGCAACTGTAGGTAAGCGACGGCGCGTATGAAGGTCATGAAAGGATATAAATAACACCTGATACTGAACTCTGTTAATCAGTGTTATTCTTGTTCTTCAGATGGGAAAAGCAAGAGACTTAAACGAAGGTGAAAACAAAGGCCAAATCGTAATGGCCAGACGACTATGTCAGAGCTTTTCTATGACGGCAAGGCGTTTGGGACGCTCCGGTCAGAGCTTTTCTGTGACGGCAAGGCGTAAGGGACGCTCCGGCCAGAGCTTTTCTGTGACGGCAAGGCGTGTGGGACACTCCGGTCAGAGCTTTTCTGTGACGTCAAGGCATATGGGAGGCTCCAGTCACAGCTTTTCTGTGACGGCAAGGCGTGTGGGACGTTCCGGTCAGAGCTTTTCTGTGACGGCAAGGCGTATGGGACGCTCCGGTCAGAGCTTTTCTGTGACGGCAAGGCGTGTGGGACGCTCCTGTCACAGCTTTTCTGTGACAGCAAAGCGTGTGGGACGCTCCGATCAGAGCTTTTCTATGACGGCAAGCCGTGTGGGGCACTCCGGGCAGAGCTTTTCTGTGACGGCAAGGCGTGTGGGACGCACTGGTCAGAGCTTTTCTGTGACGGCAAGGCCTGTGAGACGCTCCGGTCAGAGCTTTTTTGTGACGGCAAGGTGAGTGGGACGCTCCAGTCAGAGCTTTCTGTGACAGCAAAGCGTGTGGGACGCTCCGGTAAGAGCTTTTCTGTGACGGCCAGGCGTGTGGGACGCTCCGGTCAGAGCTTTTCTATGACGTCAGGGCGTGTTGGACGCTCCGGTCAGATCTTTTCTGTGACGGCAAGTCGTGTGGGACGCTCCGGTCAGAGCTTTTATGTGACGGCAAGGCTTGTGGGACGCTCCCGTCAGAGCTTTTCTGTGACGGCAAGGCATAATGAACGCTCCGGTAAGAGATTTTCTGTGACGGCAAGGCGTGTGGGACGCTCCGGTAAGAGCTTTTCAGTGACGGCCAGGCGTGTGGGACGCTCCGGTCAGAGCTTTTCTATGACGTCAAGGCGTGTTGGACGCTCCGGTCAGATCTTTTCTGTGACGGCAAGTCGTGTGGGACGCTCCGGTCAGAGCTTTTCTGTGACGGCAAGGCTTGTGGGACGTTCCCGTCACAGCTTTTCTGTGACGGCAAGGCATGTGGAACGCTCCGGTAAGAGATTTTCTGTGACGGCAAGGCGTGTGGGACGCTCCGGTCAGAGTTTTTCTGTTTTTCTGTGACGGCAAGGCATGTGGGACGCTCCGGTCAGAGCTTTTCTGTAACGGCAAGGCGTGTGAGACGCTCAGTTCAGAGCTTTTCTGTGACGGCAAGGCGTGTGAGACGCTCCGGTAAGAGCTTTGCTGTGACCGCAAGGCGTGCCGGACGCTCCGGTCAGAACTTTTCTGTGACGGCAAGGCGAGTGGGACGCTCCGGTCAGAGCTTTTCTGTGACGGCAAGGCGAGTGGAACGCTCCAGTCAGAGCTTTTCTGTGACGTCAAGGCGTGTGTGACGCTCCGGTCTGAGCTTTCCTGTGACGGCAAGACGAGTGGAACGCTCCGGTCAGCCGTGGTTAGCATATTCAAATATGGCCAGAGGAGGGAAAAATAAAGCACGACTTGCCTCAAAGTGTGGGCCGACCGCGGGTCATCGATGCTACAGGTGAGTGAAGATTATCCCTCGTGGTATGAGCGCATAGGAGAGTTAATGTGGCGCAGATCGCTGGTAATTTGAATACCGTTGGCAGGTGTAATGTGCCACAACACACAGTACATCAAACTCTGCTAAAATGGAACTCCGTTGTCACAGGCCACTACGAGTGCCCATGCTAAATTCGGTCCATTGTCGAAAATGCCAACGATGGGCAAGAGAGCACCAAAACTGTACCTTTAATGATTAGAAGAAAGTCGTCCGGTATAATGAATCTCGTTTACTTAGGGAAGTTGTGACGTATATTCTAAATTAACTTTCTTTTTTAGTTTCTTTCCCTATGTAAATCTTGAGTTTGTTCTCAGTTATACTTCACACTTAACGTTATATCTTTTCTCTCAAACGAATACCGTTGGCAACATATTGAGGTTGAATGAACGTGACGTATGCCTGTTTGATAAGAACCAGAGATATATATTACGAGTAAACTGTTGCTGGGGGAGCGTTGTGTTGGAGAGCGATTAATGTGGAGCGTTGTGGAACATAGCGTTGTTGGTGTGTGGTGTGTTTAATGTTGACACCGATTTGTTATGTGAAGTGCTACACCGAGAAATAAAGCATCTTTTCCGTAAGTTTGACTTCTGCTTTTTAAATGTTTCGTCTGGCCGTTAAGGTTTAATTTAGGAACTTTTTCATCGTATGGTGATGTTTTAAAATAACGTAGCAGTACGACGAGACCTTCTACGTTATAAAGTGTTTACACCAAGGTGCACCGTATGACGAAAATAAGCCGGTGAAGGAAATGTGATGTTTAAGGCAACGCCGTGCTGGGAAACCCTGAGTCCGTTCATTCATGCGCAGGAAACTAAAGCGTCTACCACCTACCTAAAGAACGCACTCGAAGCGTAAATTCGAACGCACTCGACTAGTTATCGAGAGTTCTGGGGTTCGATCCCAGCAGTGCCGGAATACAATTTTTCAGTCGCTATGCGTTGTTTAAAAAATAACGTTGAAAAGGAAAGAATCAATTGACGAACTTGCATTTTCAGTATGTCTTCCCGACATCACCTAGATGATATATATTAACCATTTCTATCGCCCTTTGAATTTATCAGCTACAATTTAAAAATAGCTGTTGCGTTAAATGCCACCAGATGACGACATCTCAGTTGCTGAGACCATCAATACGCATTCGTGTAGTCAGATGCTGACTGATAAACAACGCATTGCGCTGAGAATTGTTGGCGCTGTAGCGTAAATTCGAACGCACTCGACTAGTTATCGAGAGTTCTGGGGCACGTGGAGTTAAAGTCATATTAGGCATGTGGTGATAATGTTTTCTCTCTTCAGCGTGTGTATGTGTTTTCATGAAGTTCCTGTTTTAAAACTTAAGCAAATAATCCTACAGCTATAATTTTAGTAATATACGTATATCACAATGCCGACTGAGCAACGTATTATTCTACTATCTTTTCCACTGAATAATTACATTTATAATATAATCCCATTTCAGCACTGTAATATTATCATTTATTTTATCATCTCCATAATATTTTTATCAAATTATTAATTTAATAAAAAGACCGATATCTCCATCAGCATTATAATGTTGCCCTTTCTTCGCATTTTAAAAAATAAAATGTGTAGCAATGCAAAATGACAAGTGTTGTTTTTACGTCTCCATTTTCCATTTATTGAGGTATATACAGGAAATTGTGTGAGCATCTTTGGAGGGGGGGTTGACCATAATTAAAATTCGAAAGTATGCTGCAGTGACATGGAGGAGACAGGCTCAAGACCTACCGTGTTTCCCCGAAAATAAGACTAGGTCTTATATTAATTTTTGCTCCAAAAGACGCATTAGGGTTTATTTTCAGGGGATGTCTTATTTTTTCATGTACTACCAACTTTTTTTTTCATCTACATTTATTCATTTATTCATGTACAAAAATCTAAATTTATTCATGTACAAAAATCTACATTTATTCGTGTACAAAATCTACATTTATTCGTGTACAAAAATCTACATTTATTCAAATACAGCCATGTCATCTTCTTCTGTAACATCGTCATAACTCTCCAAACTCCGAATTCTGGCCTGAATTTCTTGCGAGTCCATTTCCTGTAGAATCATTGACCCCAATCTCTCATGTCCAGCAATAAAGCTCTCCTTAAATGAGCACTTCTTGTCCATATAGCCTGCTCGTAGTACATTGGCAACACAGCCGTCAGTGATTTTATCCCATGAATTCTTCACCCAAGTCACGACCACTTGCAGACTAGGCTTCACAAACCTTCCACGCTGATTTCTCTCCATTCTATTTTCAATGTAGTCATTGATTTCCATGCGTAAATGATCCTTGAATGGTTTGTTTATTGCAATATCAAGTGTGTGGAGATAGGCAGTCATTTTTGCGGGAATCATTATTTGATATATTCTTCTCTCTGCAAGGAAGTTCTTCATGTCTTTAGCGCGATGAGTGTTGGCTGAATCCCAGACTAGCAGACCTCTTTGGCCACCTCGCAAAACAAGTGGCAGCATTAAATCGACCCATTTCCTTATAACTGCTTGTGTGCAGCAGGCTTTTTCGGTTTCAAGAACATAAATGTCTGAAACACGTTCAATCTTATCTTTCTTGCCCTTAGTGATGATTAGAGGTGGGGTTTTCTTTCCATCCAGATGAATTGCCAAAACTCAGGTAACACGTGCACTTTCGTAACCAATGGTGGGAATGTAGATTGACGAGGCACCACTCTGATCAATTGTCGTTTGAGATCCTTGGCCCGTAAACACTGCAGTTCTGTCCATAGCAATCATGTTGGAGAGTTGGTATTTAGAAAAGTCGATGCCATCAACAAAGGACTTGAATGCAAGTACGCGTTTAATAACTTCAGTATCTTCCAGCTTGAACAGTGGTGTCGATCATCTTAGAGACAGTTCATATCGCTGAAGGAAGCCATCCAGCCAGTGTTGTGATGCTTTGAATTCTTCTGAGAATATTTCTAGCTGTGGTGTCATTGCAAGGGCAAATGCTTGAATATCAGTCCTGCGCACAACCAAAGCCTTTGCTCTCCTGTCAGCAATCCATTCACAGATGATGTCATCCAGCTCAGGAAATAATGGTTGCCGACCTGATCCACACTTCCGCTTCTTAGTATTTCCCTCGTCTACCTGTTGACTGAGGTTATCGTACTTTGCTCGCCATTTTCGGACCATTTGGAAATCCAACTTCTTCTGTTTGCAGAAAGCCGTGAGATTCTTGCCCCGGGAGTCCTCCACGATTCCTTTCTTGTACTCGACAGAATGGCTCCTTCTTTTTCCACTTATATTGTTTCGGGGTCAAAATATTATTCCCTTTAAATTTACCATTAAATCAAGTGTTAGTTGAAGACTGTGTTAATTGTTAATCGACACAGGAGTGGCAACAAAAATGATGACAGTTAAGAATGTACGTTCGGCCCCAAAATATTAACTCTCTGATTTCTAAAGAATTCTTTCAGTCACCGTTGCCAACACAATAACTTGGACAGGGACGAACCCGTCTCGTAATCCATTGACGGCGGTTAGAACTCTACTTACTTTTTCTTTGAGTTCGCATGCGTCTTCCCCCACCCCCACCCCCTATTTCTAAAAACACACACCTCCTGTTGATGAATAACTTTTCCGCCAGAGATAGCGTTTACCGGTAAAGTTTCCCACGTAGGATTCCTTTTTCGGAACTGGATGTTACAGCTGCCGAACAAAAGACGGCTTCTTTTCATCTCCAGCTAGCTCTCTGAACCGGACTGAATGCATGCGCCATAATTTCAAAAACCATATCCTCGACTGAGTTCGAAGTCAATCGGCTTTCTTTCTTACTCTGGATATTCAAGGCAAATTAAACTCATGAACAGGGTATCTTCCAGTGATTTTGACACTCACTTCAGTTTTTCTGAACAGTGATAGGCTGGCTGACTACGGTACTAGGTATCGTAACTGGGGCTTATTTTTAGGGGTAGGGCTTATATTACGAGCATCCGGAAAAATCATGCTGGGGCTTATTTTCCGGTTAGGTCTTACTTTCGGGGAAATGCGGTACAATTGTGAAGAAACTTGAGTACAACTTCATCCAGCAGTGAATTGATAATGGTTGATGATGATGATGATAAAAAATATTAATGTTATTTAAGAGATGTGGAGTTAAATAATATTTACAAAACGTAGTAGTAATATAAAGATTATTAAGTATCTCAATTTAGGAAACACTTTATTGAAGTGGTGGCTTTTGAAGTTTTGCATCTTATTTCGTGTTGCTTGCGCAACGCAGATGCTCATACGTCCGCCAGTGACATCATCTCGAGTTCCACTACTCACGGAAAGAAAACAGTTCATTAACGTTTGAGGAAGTAGCCAGCTCTCGTGTCATTTTCGCCCCGAGCAATGTCTCTCTCTTTCATTGGAATGAAAGGTGTTAATTGGACCACTTGGGAGACAACATTTCCTTACATCGTCGGCTGCCACCGATGTTGTTTTTGCCTTCCAAAAACAGTCATACATCATTTACCATCAGAACTGAATGAACGAGGGTTTGGGGGAAGTTTTACAGAATAATATTAAGCAAAATGTTCTGTTCAGTAACACATGAGCTGCAGAAAAAAAAGCTATCCCCGATTGATTACAAGTAAAAACGAAGCCTCTCAACAAAAAATGTTTATACGGAAAAAACAAGAATTAATTTACTGTCGTTAACGATGTCTGTCAAGATATGTTGCATCTACTTACTAGGGTTACTGGTTAGGCAGCCTGGGCGATGTTGAAATCGGTTCTTATTTTTCTCCCTTTTGTGTGGTGCAAGAATACTACTGTTGAGTATTTCTGATCTGTGAAATATATATAGCCCGTTTAACTTTCCATTTTTGTGTGTTGCGATCTCTTATACAAATTTTGTTTATCTCTCCTTAGGCTTTCTGTACTCAACGTCACATCTAAACACCCGAAAGTTTCTCTGCTTGTGGCAGCACTGGAACCGGGTGAGGGGTTATCCCGCTGCAAAGTAAAAACCCATTATGTGTTCGGTGAGTTGTTACAGCGTTAAGCTCACATAATACGTATTTAGTTGTTACGGTGATATTCTATTTGTTACAAGTTAATCATTAGTGTTAAGTAATTTTAGATAAGAGAATGCAGATAAAAAGAACCGTGCTTTTACTTCGTAAAACTGTTCCTGCTACCTTTTTCCAGCGGAAAAACCAGCATTTCGATTCCTCGATATTAAAACGCCGTGTTGTTCGATGCGCGAAAGGAATCCAGAGTGATTCGGATGTCTTGTTCGATGCACGAAAGGAATCCAGAGTGATTCGGATGTGTTGTTCGATGCACGAAAGGAATCCAGAGTGATTCGGATGTGTTGTTCGTTCTGGAATTCCTATCCTTGGAGGTGGTTGTCTAATGCACGGAAAAGGTAGCAGTTCGAGGAGCGATGTCTAGGAAACATCCCAGCAAAAACACAAGTGTTTGAAAACTACTGTGCACCAGCTGGCAGTGATGGGTCACTGCTGGCTGAAATCTGCAACTCTCGGCACGGTAACGGTCCGTTAGTAGCAGCGCCATCAATTGGCAGCCATTGATGGGCCTCCAGCATCGCCGTGAATTCCGGGCCTCCAAGCAAATGACACTAGTGGCCCAACACGTGGTGGAAGCAACGGGACTACGCATGCGTAGAAGCAATACGTTCTGTGTCTCTCGTGGTTCCAGTTAGTACTACGCTATCGTCATAGTATTATTTTGGTTGATATTAAGTAAAAAACCCATATTTAGAGAGGCGAATTGATTTCCTAATGATTACCGTCGGAATAAAAATATATAAATTTTTTTAATGAAATGTAAGAAATAGTCAATTACATTCATGTATTATAGAAACTAATTTCATAGCAAATTTCTTGCACTAATACACAAAGAATAGAGAATACAGACAGCCATATAATACACCCACTCCATTCCCATGAATAACAAAAAATAATTTTTGTGTAATCTTTCGTTTTAACACGCACTAAACCGTTTCTAACAAAAGTCTCAAAAAGACATTAAAAAATCGTTATGTCGGAAAAAAATAAGAATTACACACGTGCAAAATTTATCAATTATTAAAGCAGCGCTATGTGGATATAATGTACTCATCCATGGGTTGGATACACGAGATTGGTGGAATTCGCCGCAAAAAATAACGACAAGTAAAATAAAATATATTTCCTCTTTAAATGTAACTTCAGACCGCGGAAAGGAAAAATACAATGTCAAAAATGTAAAAATGTAATAGAATGTGACATGAACGGGTAAATACACTGACGGAAAAAAATCCCAACACCACGAAAAAATTGTTGTAGAGGAATGAAATGGCGGCAATACATTTGTATAGGTAACATATTTAATCGATTAAGGTTTCAAGATGGCAGCTTAATGTAAGCGCGAGAAGAGCCATTTTAAATGTGAAATTCTGGTACATTAATAACCGGTGTAACCGCCAGAATGTTGAATGCAAGCACGCAAACGTTCATGCATTGTGTCGTGCAGGTGCTGGATGTCAGTTTGTGGGATGGAGTTCAATGCCTGTTGCACTTGGTCGGTCAATACAAGGACGGTTAATGCTGGTTGGGGGTGACGCTGGAGTTGTCGTCCAACGATGTCCCATACGTGCTCGATTGGTGAAAGATCTGGTGATCTAGCAGGCCACGGCAACATGTCGACACTCTGTAGAGCATGTTGGGTTACAACAGCGGTATGCGAGCGAGCGTTATCCTGTTGGAAAACACCTCCTGGAATGCTATTCATGAATGGCAGCACAACAGGTTGAATCACTAGACCGACGTACAACTGTGCCGTCAGGGTGCGTGGGATAACCACGAGAGTGCTCCTGCTGTCATAGGAAATTGCTC
The DNA here is from genome assembly GCA_039090855.1 of Macrothele yani. Taxonomy (NCBI): domain Eukaryota; kingdom Metazoa; phylum Arthropoda; class Arachnida; order Araneae; family Macrothelidae; genus Macrothele; species Macrothele yani. The sequence goes on from CM077009.1 coordinate 82,433,789, forward strand.
CCCAGACCATAACTCCAGGTGTAGGTCCAGTGTGTCACGGCCGCAGAGAGGTTGGTTGCAGGCGCTCACCTGGCCTCCGTCTAACCAACACACGGTCATCACTGGCACCCAGGCAGAACCGGCTTTCATCAGAAAACACAACAGATCTCCACTCCGTCCTCCAATGAGCTCTAGCTTGACACCACTGACGTCGCAAACGGCAGTGGTTTGGAGTAAGTGGAATGCACGCTACAGGGCGTCTGGCTCGGAGCTGTCCTTCAAGTAACCGATTTGTAACAGTTCGTTGTGTCACTTTGGTGGCAACTGCAGCTCGAATTGCTGCCGCAAACGCGGTACGTTGCGCCACGGCCAAACACCGTACACGGCGGTATTCCCTCTCAGTAGTGCCACGTGGCCGGCCGGAACCCGGTCTTCTTGAGGCAGTACCTTCCCTTGACCACAGCTGCCAACAATCATGCACAGTGGCTACATTCCTGCCACGTCGTTCTGCAATATTGCGGAAAGAAAATCCACCTTCTCATAGCCCTATTACACGACCTCGTTCAAACTCCGTGAGCTGTTGATAATGGCTTCTTCGTCTTCTTAAAGGCATTCTTGACTAACATCAACACCCTACGTCGAATCTCAACGATAACTAACGCTCACGAACGTTACAGCGCGTATTTACAGCATACCTGCTTTGCATGTTCCGAGGGGCGATACTAGGGCCACACGTATGCGCCGAGCGCAAAATTTGCATAGACGTCATCTTACAGATGTACTCTCACTGCCTACCAACTGTCGTTTATCTAACACAGCCCCTTTTTGGTGTTAGGATTTTTTTTTCCGTCAGTGTATATTAATTAGACAATCGTCTTTCAAGACCACAAGGATAGCACACAACTTTGGAAAGTGCCTTTAAGTTGGTACACTCGTTGAAAATAACTGAAGTTACCTTAAATTAAATGAAAACAAACGTTACGTTGAAAAAATAAATTTATGAATTGTACGAAACGGACATTTATAAAAAATGTCTGGTATTTCTGTAAAATTAAAAAGGGAACCCTTGATTTCACATAGCGCAGGAAAGGGACTCAGTTTCAAGCAAAGGCTTGTGCTTGGCAAACCAGTGTAGTGGCTAGAGCGCTTGCTTTACAAGCAGACTGTCGTTGCAGGACCTGTTGAGAACATTTCCCCAGCACCGTACCGTCATGCAGAAGTTATGTAGGTGGGGGGAAGGGTGGCTTTGGGAAACTTAGGCTATCTTTTTTTTATGGCTACTGCTGGGAAATTGGCTGACAAGATTTGGCAAGCCATCAGTTATGTCACGTGATTGCCGGCTGCCAATGCTGGGAAACTAGAGGACCACATTAGGCTAGCCATAATTTATGGCACGTGCTTTCTGGGCCACTTATGGGCGCCTTTTAGCAGCCACTGCCTGTGAAGGATATCTGATGGCCCTGTTCTCGTATATGACAACTGATGGGGTGCCTACTGTTGCCCAGCTGCTGGCCTGAACTACCGGCCCATGTTGTGGCCGCTGGGATACGTTATTGACGGTTGGACAGCGGCAACATAGTGCAGGGTCACTGCCGGCACCGATGGTTGCCAGTGCTGGCTTGAATGCTGGCCCAGCAACACTGTTTTTGCTAGGATATGCTGGGTAGCACAACGTTTCGCATCCAAGACCCTTTATGGTCTCAAGTGATTTGTTTGCAACTTAGGGTCTGGCGTTGTTCTGCAGAAAGAGAACTACTTTCTCATTAGCCAGTGAAGGAGTTCATTTTATAACAACCAGTATTGGATACGTTTCCCAGTATGACACTGAACCCACTTCTCATCGAAGGTGAGAACACAGTTAAAAAGGGGCTCCTTGTGCTGACGTGAGAGCAACAACATGCATACAGCTAAACGTTGCTGCTAGTTGTCGTCCGACAAATTAAACATAAGTGAATTGTTCCTACACTTACATTAAACCTTGTGGAAAATTGATGACATTTTTGCATTGTGTTTTCCTCGATGGCGATGCACAATTGTTCATCATTCAGCGCCTGTGGCCGTTCATTGCGTGAGGCATCGTCTAACTATTCGTTCTCGGTACACTTGCAACGCTGGCCTCAAATGCTGTGCATATCCGTTTCGTTGGTTGCCTCGCGTTTGTACCCAATTTATGATCATAGAACATAGATCCCCTTATTACCGTGTGCGAAGGCTTTATTTTGAACACTTCTTCCAAAGAAACGTACAGCCGCGGGAGACACCTGTCGCTCGCCCATTTAATGACGACTTTCTTGCCTTGCACAATCGCAGAACGATGGAACATCTGGTCTCATTCTCAGCACATACGCCACTTTTTTTGTTTGCCTGCTCAAAATGGCTCGAACATTTTGTTACCCAATAATTCCTACCTTACACTAATATTTGTTAAAAACAACTTGTTGCTACTAGTTGATCTACGTTTTATGAAGTCTTCAAGCTGATATTTTATGTGTTGTGCGTAGAAAGTTTCTCCTGGATGGAGAAAGATATCAGAGACAAAGATATTTTTAAATCGAAGAGTTAGAAGAAGATATATAGAGGAAAACACGATGTAAATCTACACCACCTGGCAGAAGAATTCCGAATAAGAGAAAAGTAGAAAATATGCAAGAAGTATTTATCACAGGAAAAGCAATTCTAAGAAAAAGATTTCTTTAAATGCGTCTCATGGAACCAGAGTAGCGATACCCCTAGCAAGAAACTGCATTTTCTAAAAATTATAATGTCCACCATTTACCATAGCAAATGTCGTACAAAATAAAAAAAAAATTTCAATTGGATTTTTAGAAGTGTAAACACAGCTACAAAGAGAAGTACACACTAATACCACCTAGCACCAGAACTGTGAAATACATCGGACTTTTAGTAACAGAGATACTGAGAAAAACAGATCAAATATTTCCTTCCCTGATAGGGAAACTGTGAATCATTTTCAAAGGATATTGACACAAATATGTTTCGTAGTTAGCAGTATTTATAGATTAAGATAATACAACGTAGGCGCTTCGTACATAGAACAGACCCGTAGAGCATTGCGTTTTCGATTGAAGGAGCACAAGATCTACATTCGGAATTGTGAGCTAAAGAAGTCATCGATGGCTAAACACTGTTACGAAAAGGACCACAAATTTCTCTTTGAAGAAGCAAAACTTATTGACAAGCCAAATACAGCCACCAAACTTGATATTTTGGAAGCTTTCCATATATACCAGAAGTCTTCGCAAGTTGTTAATGACATGGCATCCACGCCATTTCTATCAAACGCGTGGAAGCCTCTAACCAAACCACGTGACTGTAAACACCATTTATGATGTCATATACAATTTGAATATTTACGTGCCATTCGTCCTGATGAATACCCAGCGAAACCATATTCGGCTTGAGAAAATAAACATTTGTTACAAATACCTTGTATTATCTTAATCTATATATAATCGTCACAAGATTGTAGTCTTTGAGATAAAGAATTAACAGTATTTGTCTGAAAAAGTATTTTTTCAACCAGGTTTTCAGATGCGCATATATTGCTGTAAACGCAAAAATGAACTTATGCCTTGGTAGCAAACTTTTACGTTAAGAAAAATTTAAAAATATGTGTAAACCATTGTGCACCAGAAAAATTATCCGACAAAGAAAGAATTTTTTTTAAATCGGAATGTTACACTATGTGGACAAACGTCATTGGACACCGGCACGCAGGCGCAATGATGAGCTCCTGCAGCATATACGTGACAATAAGGTATAAAAATGGCAACAGAAGTCACTCAGATCAATAGCTGATAAAATGGCTGGCAGGTGAGAACATCTCAAAGTTCGAAAAGGGCTTTATAATACGCTGCTCAATTGGAGGTATGCGCATAAGACGCATTGCTGATGTAAGACCGGTCGCTAAATCGACTGTGGCCTTTGTCATCAACAAGTGCAAAAAGACGAGACACTGCAGGAATCCACTTCACCATGGAAGACCTTGGATTTACGGTTACGAAACTCCGGGTCGTAACCGTAGACCAAAGTCTCGTCCGCAGTGATGATCCGCGACAGGAACGTTGGCTCATTCACCACCTGCTGACGAAGATCTTGACAGAGTTCGACACGGAGGGCCTTCTGTTCGGGGTTCAAAATCTTTGCCACAAACTTCGCAGCATTGCAGTGCATGTTCAAAACCGACGTCAGAATTTTTTGCACTGTTCCGTATGACACATTGACGATGGTAGAAATGTCTTGAATGGTTCTCCAACGATCCTCATGCATCAGATCCCTAATTTTGTGAACGTTTTCAGGGGTTTTGCTCGTGGATGGTCGCCCTGACCTCTCGTCGTCATTCACTGCCGTTCTGACGCTCTTGAAGCGCGAGTGCCACTCAAAACATCTCGCACGACTCATTGCTTCATTGCCATAAGCCTGCCGCTACATTTCATGCGTCTACGTTCCCGATTTGTCAAGTTTGACGCAGAATTTGATGTTCGCCCGCTGCTCTAGTTTGCAGTCCATACCGAAATCGCAGCTGTGTTCTGCACGTGGTCACCAAATATCGTGTAGCACAGCTCCCGATGTTCACAGAACGACGCCACTCGGCACAATGACTTATGAAGGTCACCACCCTCGGCCGCTGTTCACGCATTCGCGTGCTGCCATCTGTTGGCGTGCTACGTACCTAGTGTCGGAACTTTTTGATCGCACTAGGTATTTCCGTAGCAACGGTAATTAAATTCAGTCATGTGGATTTTGCGTTATTAAGGATTTTGCGTTTGTCGCGTTAACTTTGGACAGAAGTGTATGTAGAAATGCTGGAAATGTCTGTGTGGCGACGATGTCTTCTTCCGTCAGCACTGGCAGAGTTGGGCGATTTCGATGAAAACAAATTCCAACACCCCGCAGACTTCCTTCCGCATCTCATACTTGCAATAAAGGTGGGCCCTACTCATACTAAATAAAGGTTCACATTTTTGTGCACAGTGTGTGTGTATATCTTTCGTAAATCAGCTGTGGTACCTCCTTTATGCTATGGCTGTCATGTCTACAGTGTTTTGATCGATCACATTCTCCTAAAGCTTCAACGAAATGTGGCTCTCTAACATATTTTGTTAGATAATCGCCAATGATGTGTAGAAGCTAGTAATTATTCTAAGCTATTGCGTGGAGCCAATCAGCAGAAACTCTACTCATGTTAAAACATAAACTGAACGAAGCAGAACTGCAGTGAGTCAAATGTTTAATTGACGGAATGCCATTAAGGCCTGGAGGATAAATCATCTTCCATCCCATTAATTACATGTTGAATATTAACCGCATTAGACATTGTCTCAAAGGCAGGGTAGATATCATGTCACTCCGAACAATCAATAGATATTTTCGCATAGCCCTCAAATACACGCCAGACACTGAAACTAATCTGACTTTTCATCAGCAACCAAGCGCAAGGATCTTTCATTTATTTCAACGCAAACTTATCAACCGTTTTATAAGCAGCCCTAGGAAATATGCGGGGAACAAAGATCACGCACAAGGAAATTTCTAAGCCTAAATAGTTAATGTACCTCCTTAGGTGCACGCTTTAATTCCCCAAGTGTACATTTTCTATTTCTCCAATATTCTTTTTGATGTTGTGTATCTTTCCAGACAGTTGTAAAGCAAATCTAAAATGAAAAAAATTGATGTAACGAAAGATGGTAATTGCCAAAACCATTGTTGAAATTTGACTGTGCCCCACGAAGTGACACAACAACAGTTAATTTCATTGTTACTCAAAAATATATTTTACTAAACTATTACCGAATATCATTTCGTGATGTTTCACATAAACGTAACAATATCTCATTGCAATCTGCGTAAATTACGAGAACCTGTGATAAAAGCGGGAAAGACGTTAAAATTTAAAAAGTTTAAATCGTGGAAAGACGGTTCGATGTTAGTGCCGTTGATGTTCCATTAACATTAACGGTACTGGTAAATACGAAATCAAACTAGTTAGCAAAATCATGCAATGCGTTGATTATGATACGCTTTCCAACATACCAGAAATCATTATTCAAGTTATTACTCAAGTTACGAGGATAATCGCTGTGGAATAAATCTCGCTCCTATGACGCGACGTTTGGCCCCATTTCGATTGTATTCAACAGAACCGGTAAAGTATACTCCCGGAACAACATGATAAAGTTTTGTCTCAATCGAAACATCTTTACGTAAGTTATAACGATGGAATGGATCTCGATACTATGTCCTGACCTTTGACCCTATTTCGCCCATTTTCAATAGGGTTTGTCCCCAGGTCGTCCCCTACCACACACTGAAATTTCATCGAAATCGAAAAGTCTTTACGCAAGTTATGACGCATAAGGGCAATGGAATGGATCCCGCTCCTATGTCGTTACCTTTGACTCCATTAATCCCATTTTCAATAGGGTTCGTCCCCTACTACATACTAAAATTTCATCGAAATCGAATCATTTTCACGCGAGTTATCGTGCGGACAGACGGACAAAGCTGGAGCATATACGCTTCTTCAACCTGCGATTGGAAAGCGTAACAAGTTAGTAAAATCATGCAATGCATTGATTACGATACGCTTTCCAACATACCAGAAATCATTACTCAAGTTATCACTCAAGTTATGAGAATAATGGCTGTGGAATAAATCTCGGTCCTGTGCCCTGACCTTTGATCCCATTTCGATTTTATTCAATAGAGCCGGTCGGTATACCTCCGAAATAACATGATAAAGTTTTGTCCCAATCGAAGCATTTTTACATAAGTAATGATGCATAAGGGCTATGGAATAGATCCCGCACCTGTGTCCTAACCTTTGACCCCATTTCGCCCATTTTCAACGGTATTCGTCCCCAGGCAGGCCCCTATAACATACTAACATTTTATCCAAATCGAGGCATTTTTACGTAAGTTATGACGCATAATGGCGATGGAAGTGATTCCGCTCCTATGTCGTGACCTCTGACCCAATTTCTCCCATTTTCAATAGGGTTTGTCACCAGGTGGTCCCTATCACATACTAAAATTTCACCGAAATCGATCCTTTTTTACGTTTGTTATGGCGCATAACAGCAGTGGAATGGACCACGCTCCTATGTACTGACCTTTGACCCCATTTCGTTCACTTTAAATAGGGTTCCTTCCCAGGTGATCCCGTACCAGATACTAAGATTTCATCGAAATCGAACGATTGTTACGCGAGTTATCGTGCGGACGGTCATACACACACAACGCGTGACGTAATGAGGCAGATGGGAATTGCGACCATCTGCTCGCCGCAAGAGTGTGACGTCATAAAACTTTAATAGGATCCTCACACAACGCGTGATGTAATGAGACCGATGGCGTGACCACGCGCCAACATTCTCAAACGCGACATTCTGATGTCATAAGATTTCTAAGCATTGGTAACATTAATGGAACGACGCCATGCCAATAAAAACGTTATGATTCGGGGTGGGTATTTAACCCACTAAACGTATTCTCCTAAAGTCGAGTCAAGATCAATCGATTTCTAGTACCAGAAAACTGTAGGTTAACGACTTTCATCAAAATTCTTAGAGCCGTTTTCAAAATAAAATGTACATACATACATACAAGAATTGCTACTTTCAGGTGGACGTCAAGTAATTTTGCTTCCTATACTTCCAAAGGAAAAACTTCTGTACACATTTTCTTCAAAAACAATATGTTCCCAAGGATGAAATTTTGAACATTCATTAAGATAGCTTCATTTCATATCTTGGAATACTTAATATTTTCTAAACCGTAACCGTAATTATGGAATCCAACATTTATTTGTGCACTGACGTCATCAAAGCACAGATCGCGCCATCTTTTTTCTGGTTTCAACACCACCAAAGGAAACGTTATTGTTTTTTAATATAATTATGCTTATGTTTTACAAAATGTTAAGTATTCCAAGTTATAGTATGAAGTTATTTTAATCGATGTTCAAATTTTTCCATCCTTGGGAACACACTAATTGTGAAGGAAATATGTACAAAAGTTTCCCATTGGAAATATAGGAAGCCAAAATTACTTGACGTCCATCTTAATAGTGTGGGATAAGGGCGATGGAATGGATCCCGATCCTATCCTATGTCCTGACCTTTGATTCCATTTGTCCCATTTTCAATAGGGTTACTCTCCAGGTGGTCCCCTACCACATACTAAAATTTCACCGAAATCGAACCATTTTTACGCACCTTATGCCGCATAAGGGCAATGGAATACATACCGCTCCTATGTCCTGACCTTTGACCCCACTTCACCCATTTTCAATAGGGTTCGTCCCCAGGTGGTCCCCTACCACATACAAAAATTTTATCGAAATCGAACCATTTTTACGCGAGTTAGCGTGCCGACAGACGGACGGACGGAAAAAGCTGGAGCACATATGCTTCTTCAACCTACGGTTGGAAAGCGTAAAAAACGGAAAAGAATAGAACTGAAATATTCCAGCTCTTAGTGAGAGTTTTGGATCTCTTTCACATTAACAAGTTCCTCAGTGTTTGGATAGATAGAAAGATATATTGCTTTTCTCCATATCTCTACTTCAAACAGTCCAATTTGAAAAATTCTTTCTTCGTCAATCAGCGTTTCTGGTGCCGAATGTTTTGCATATAATTTCAAAATTTGTTTAAATCGCGAATGTGCTCCTATGGGGCATAAAAATGTGACAAAAGCTATTACAAAAAAGCATTTTGATGACGTGCATCCTTCCCGACAGCAGTAAAGTAAGCATCGTAGCGAAATTTCGCTTCCTCAAGGCGCCCCCCAAGGTTTGAGTGTAAGGAACAGGTTACTTGACGATGACCAAAGCTTCAAATGATGTACACTGGTGTGCAAAAATTAAGGACGAAGAGGAGAAATTAGCATAACAGCGGAATCAGCAGGCAGAACGGACCGAAGGACCACTCAGGAGATAGACTAGGGTCCGGTACGGTAGAGCATCCCTATATACGCAGCATGACGCAGGGGGGGGTCGGAAGGGTATAAAGCACACGGGCGGTGTACGCTCAACAATTCGGTGAAAGCTATCCCAGCAAAAACAGTATTGCTGGGCCAGCAGTGGGCCATTGCTGGCAGCCAGCACTGCCATCAATGGCCCAGCACTATGTTGCCGCTGCCGAACCGTCAATAAAATGTCCGGGCGGCCAACAGAAGGGCCAGCAGTTCAGGCCAACAGCTGGCCAACAGTTGGCACCCCATCAGTTATCATATGCCACAACAGGGCCATCAGTGGTCCATCACAGGCAGTAGCTGCCACAAGTGGCCCTTCAGTGGCCCTGCAAGTACTTGCCAGAAATGATGGCTAGCCTCGTGTGGTTCGTTAGTGGCAGCCAGCAACCACGTGACGTAACTGGTGGCTTGCCGAATCTTGTCCGCCCATTTCCCAGTAGTAGCAATTATAATTAAAGAAAAAAGCAAGGATAACCGCAGTTTCCTAAAGCTACAATTTTTTTTTCTACCCTTACGAAGCTTGTGAATTAACGCACTTTGCGGGGGAAATTTTCTCGACAGACCGGAAAAACGCCGTTTGCATCTGACTAGATTCGATCCTGGGCCGTTAACGTGGAAGCCGCGCTCGCTACCAACCGGCCTAATTCACAACGCGCGTCTACGTGCTGGAAGCTATCTGTTCGGTATGCAATTTGTAAACGAGTGCTTCCCTCTTTCATTTTATAATATTGCGAGGTATTTTTCATATAAGTCAGTTTCATATAATTGATAAATTAATTTTTTCAACGTAACGATAGTTTTTTTTTTACCTTAAGGGAACTTCACTCATTTTCAAGGCGTGTACATACTTAGAGTCGCTTTCCAAAGTTTTGTACTGTCCTTGCCGTCTTGAAAAGAGATTGTTGAATAAATATATATTTACCAGGGTTCATGTCACATTCTGTTACATTTTTAACGTTGTGTCTTTCCTTTCCGTTGTCCGAAGCTACATTTGTTTTAAAGAGTAAAAGATATTTTATTTTACTTCTCGTTATTTTTAGAAGCGAATTCCTCCCAGTCTTGTGTATTCAACCCATGGATGAGTACACCACATAGCGTTGCTTTTTTTTCTTTCAAATAATTAATAAATTTTGTACACGTATAATTCTTTTTTTTTTTTTACAACAAACGCTATTTTAATGGTTTTCCAGGATATTTGTTTCAAGCGGTTTCAAATTTTTCTTGTTATTCATCCACTCCATTCCATGAATTGTTATTCATGGGAATGGAGTGGGTGTATTTCATGGCTGTAATCTAGTATTTCACGGCTTAATCTGATATCTTCGTCGACGTAAAATTTCATTAGGAAATTAATTCGCCTCTCCACATATGGATTTTTTTCTTAACACCCACTAAAATAACACGATGGCGATAGCCTCGTCTTCAACTAACTGGTACCATGAGAGACACAGCAAGTGTTGCTTCTGCGCATGCGCAGTCCCGATGCTTCCACCTGCTGTTGCGGGTTGCATTGGTTGCCAGCAACGGGCCACTAGTGGCACTTGCTTGGAGGCCCACAATTCACGGCGATGCTGCAGGGCCATCAATGGCTCGCCAACTGATAGCGTTGCCACCAACGGACCACTACCGGGCCGTGAGTAGCAGATTTCAGCCAGCAGTGACCCATCAATGCCAGCTGGTGGCCAGCAGTTTCCCAGCACTTGTGTTTTTGCTGGGATTGCATGGTGTAGATCGGTTTGAACGACGTCGAGTTGCTGCCACCGTGTGATATGGCCAACAGGCAATCAAGTAGACGACATCTGGATGACTTTACCTGAGGTCGCTTCATTGGGAAGTTGGAAGAAGGTCCAAGTGAGACTAGTGTGGCCGAGGAGTTTGGGATCGCTCACAGCATCTTTTCACGAGCTTAGAGAGCATTTCAAACGACCGGAACAGCTGTCCGAGAGTTTAGCAGTGGTCGTCCACGAGCAACCACGGTGACGGGCGACCGGTATATTGTCCTACAAGCGCGAAGAGACAGACGGCAGACAGCGGGAGAAATCGCAAGGCACATGCAACAGACAACTGGACGTCCGTTATCGCGTTTTACCGTGGCCAGGAGGCTGCACAAAGGTGGTCTATTTGCACGTCGACCAGTACGGTGTGTGCCATTAACGCCTGTTTATCGGAGATGGAGGTTTCTGTGGTGCCAGAAACACAAGAACTAGACACATCAGCAATTGGGTCGAGTTCTCTCTACGGATGAAAGCCGATTTAGTCTGACGAGCGATTCTGGACGTATACGCATACGGAGAGAGCAGGTAACACGCAATTACACCTCCAACATCATCGAAAGGGTCCGGTTTAGCGGTCCCTTTCGATGATGTTTGATCAACAGGTCCTCATGCTGCTACGTTCGGTCCCTTCCGAATCATCGTCCTATTTCACACCCATAAAGATCTTGGCATGCGAAATATGCATAGCATAAATCATCTACAAAAAGTACCGGGGTAATATCTCGATTTATTTATTTGGAGTGTAACGAAACATCACGATCATGAAAACTTAAATAAAGTAGGTCACTCCTAATTTAGGGTCATCGGTTTCAAGGAACAAACAACACAACATTACTCAAAATTCGAATCCAAACGTAGCAGCATGAGGACCTGTTGCGTCAGGGTTTATCTACGGCCTAAAACTACTTCTAAGGCAATCGTTCTTCCCTAATTTAGAGCCAATAGTTCCAGGGAAGGGGCAAATCTAGAGCCATCAGACAAACACATCGCCTGTTCTTCTTCCGAGATTCGAACCGAGACCCATATCGGATGAATGATCAAAAGCCTACCCTTCAGACCACAGCACTCGGTAACATCGGTGGCAATGAGTCTATTGCCCAGTGTCAGCGAATAATTTGAAAATCATCGTTGATATTTTTTATATTAGCATTGTGGAGATGAAAAAGCGTTCTCATCAGGTTTATTCACGTCGATGGTGAGGTATGTTCTCTCATATTTATATTTAACAACATCGATGGTGAAAGTTCCTTCTTTTTCACGACAAACCTTACTGATGAAGGATATGAATGCTCTTCCAAGTTGACATTCATTATATGCCGAATTATATCGGTGATGAAGCCGTTTCCTATCTTCATTTTTTCGGTGACCCGATACTGAGTTATGTTCTCGATTTCGATATTTGCTTACATCGATGATTAAAACTCCTTTGTCATCATCGATGATAAAAGATCCTTTGTCATCGTCGATGATTAAAGCTTCTTTGTCATCTTTACGGCAGTCATCCATGATGAAGGATGCGAAAGCTCCTCCACGTTGACATTCATTAACTGCATGTACGTTGATATCGATGATGAAGGCACATTCCCTCTTCATGTGTTTTTTCATTTTCATATTTGTTGATATTGATGATGAAGACACATTCCCTCTGCATGTGTTTTTTCATTTTCATATTTGTTGATGTCGATGATGAAGACGCATTCTCATTTTCATGTTCATGGACTTTTATGAGCTATTCTTGCATTTTTATATTCGTTCACATCGATGATAGCCGCCTCGGTGACCTAAGCGATGGCTTCTGATCGGACGGTCACGTTTACTTGTGCTCCTGCACTTTGAGTGATATTAGTTGTTTTTGGAAGTTCCTGTTAGGTATTTTATGTTATTTAGTTCTGTGAATGTTGTATGCTTAAGTTGAACCCACAAATTCGTCGGGATAGCCTTTATGTTTTTATATTTTTTGTCTTTTTTGCAACGACGTGGGTGACTAGGTCGGTTACTCACTTCTGTGTTACAAGGTTACTCAAAGATAGTACCTATGCTTTCAAGCATACTGTTGAAAGTGGGTTCCTTTGTTTTTAGTGTTGCAAGCCGCAACACTAGGTTTTAGTTTAAGTTCTGTGTTAGTAGTCAAGATGACTACGACCTCAGCGTCTAAGTCGACGTCTGATGTTTCTGTGCCTATTCTACTCGAATCTTCTATATCAACGACGAGTGTGTCTGCTTTAAAGGACATATCAGCAATGGATACCTACACTGTGATTTGTCATTCTTCGGAAAGTGTGTTAAGTGTTGTGAAACAAAATGTGAATGAAGGGGTTGGAGCCGTGGGCCCACCCCCTCTCAGCACCTATGCGACTGCTGTCCGTCCTGCAAATGTACCTTCTGCAGCTTCAATAGACTCTCAATATACGATTACACGTGTGGATAAAGTTTTACGACTGATAAGTTCCGGATGACTCTTTTCTGGGTAAACGTTTTTCAGAAAATTTATCTTTCACTATTTATGTTCCTGCCCTAAAGGACACCCCAATCCCTCAGTACCTGGATGCAATATCTACAGTTGTTTCCAGGGAATCCATCAAATCAGCCATCCGTTTTGGTGGAGGAATCTAAGTGCGCTTTACCCTAAAATCTGCTGTTGAAAACATTATTCAATGTGGTGTAGACATTGGTACTGTGCATCTGCAACCGAAACCATCTATTCAGGGCACTGTTACCGTCACTCTGACACCCGTTCCATCGGGACTTCCTGATGAACTATTAGTAGATGCGCTTAGTTCCATCGGCAGAGTAGTAGGTACAACAAAATTTCTCGCCGCTGCAGGCGTAAGCACCCCCTATGCTTATGTGCAAGGAGGACGTCGTCAGTATAGGGTGATTTTCCCTACGGAACAGGCTCTGATGGACTGGCCTACCTCCGTTGAGGTTATTACAGACAAGAAAATACTCATTTGACCTTTTTGCAGGAATGCAGTGCTTTTATTGTAAAGAGCAAGGGCATCGGGTGAACTCGTGTCCTCACAGAAATGTGCAGAATAATTCTACTTCAAATCCTGGAGCCGTTGAGTCTTCATTCTGTTCTGAGCCGTTGAGTCATCATTCTCTTCTGAGCCGTCAGTTGCCCAGACACCAAACCTGGAATCAGTAGATGATGCTATGTTGAGTACGAACAGCACATTTTAGAGTCTTATGATTAATAACTCTGCAGCTTAGCAATCCCCTTCTGTGGAAGTACCTGATAGTGGTTATCAATTAGAAAATTACCCTGCCTTGCCACCGTCGTGGGGAACACGAGTTTCTACAACAACGTGTAAGGGACATTTGACCCCGACGTCTCCTAAGAAAAAGAGAGATCGACCACAAACCAGGTCGAGATCGAAAGGGGCACGTTCTGGTGGACCCCTCAGTCGCCGAGTCTTGAACGAAGCAACTCTTCCACTTCAACCCTAAAACAGACTGAAACCAGTGTGAGCTATCAAGAGTTTGAAATGGAAACTCCTGATATACTGAGTGACACCACGTCGACATATTCTGATATTGAACCATATCCAGAGTGTGCGGAAGACTTTGATAGATATCTCAAAGATATAGAAGTACCAGTTGCGCCATTATCATATTTCGAATTAGTTTCTCTGTATGCAGTTCCTAAGAGAACTAGCATCATGAAAATTCCTTGCATTCAGAAAAATTTGTCTAGAGTGCCGGAATTGGTTTCACAGCTATCTTTTTTACATGAACTGTTCCAAAAGCACGTGACCACCACACCAAAAGTGAACTTATTTTGTCGACGTATTCGTTATTTATTAACAATGCTTGATAAACAGGTTGAGGGGGTTTTACAGCCACCAAAATGAACTCTAAGGTAATATTTGTTTCTTTTAACTGCCGAAGTTTAGCGGCGTCAGCAGCAAATGCATTAGTTTTTAAAGATGTCCGACATTTAAAAGCGGATGTTCTAACCAGCTGTTCTGCAGGAATCAATTTTGCTCGCTGGCGTTATGTTTTTTATCATAACTATCGGACACATGTTGGTTCCGGAACTGCAATAGCATTTCATTCCCGATTTCACTCTATATTACAGGATATTGTCGAGTCCCAAAGCCGCCTGGGATTTTTCAATGTATTTCGTTTTGCCTTCAGTCCAGTCGAATTTATTAAATGTTCATGTACCTCAAAATAACAATGAAGCTACTGATCTCTTGGTTCATGTTGCTGCCGTTCTTGCGAATATTCCCCCTCAGACCTTATTCTTTTTGCTGGTGATTTTAATTGTACTCTTCAACCTTACTTTGATAGAGATAATTCACATGAAAGCCGTCATTCTTTAGTTTCTCAGTTTTCTCAGATTGTCTTCAACTTTGATCTCCAAGATGCCTTCAGAAATCTACACCCAACTGAACGAGAGTTTTTATGGTTCCCCCTATTCATTTAAATTGTGCTGCAGCCATACTTGATCGGTTTTATGTCTCCCGTTTTATCCGTCCGTCTATAAATTCAGTCAATCACCCACCCTCTGTTTCTTCAGACCATAAACCAGTCATTATTTCCCTCTGTTTTCAGTCTATTGGTATTCCACGGCCGAGTGTTTGGTCTTTAAATGATTCGTGTCTTCCCTGATTTTACTACTGAAGTTGTTCATATTATCATTCAAGCTGTTACTCAATTGTCTTTTGTTTCCGACCCAGCAGCTCTGTGGATCTCGACAAAACAATCTGTTGTAGCTTTTGCGAATAAATATTCCTTTACTATCAGAACCCGGCGTAATATGACTGTGGACAGTCTCCGGCGTGCGCTTCAGCGAATCCCACGAATCTCATCGAATTATGATCTCCTTGAAACGAAATTACGAGAATGTCTTCAAGCCTCTGTTTCAAATGTACTGACCCGTCTGAAATACTCATTTCTCAGATTCGAAGAAGATCCTTTTCGCAGTCTCCGTTCCCTCGAGGTACGAAGAAAAAATAATAATACCACTGTACAACTCACCCTCTCTAATGGCTCAGTAACTACTGAAACATATGTTAAATGTAATCAAACACATTCGTATTATAGCCAACGTTTTCAACCTAAATTAACACATCCAGCCTCTTCTGCGCCACTTTTGCAAGATCTTCCTTCCTGAATGCTATGTGTCCTCTCTAAATGCTCATATCACACCTCAAGAAATCCGCAATTCGATTTACACTTTAAATGATCGTTCCTCACCTGGAGAGGATGGGCTTCCCTTAAAATTCTACAAAATATTCCTTCCTTATCTCATGCCACTTCTCCTCAGTTGCTATAATTTCCTTTTTTCGTCTTCAAGTTCTTCTTCCAATGCTTTCAGATTTGCTCTGCTTCACCTTATTCCTAAATCTAGCTATCTTGGTCTTTTATCTAACTGGCGACCCATCTCTATACTTAATAAAAACTATAAAATCTTTGCTGAACTACTCGCACTCCGCGTGAATCCTGTTTAATCCCATTTAATTCATTTTGACCAAACTTACACTGTTCCCACCCGCTCTATCGCTTCTAATATTACCACGATCCGTGATCTTAACACTCTCGCGTCCCAGCTCGCAGAACCCCTTGCTATTTTTCATATTGATCAACGACAAGCTTTTGATTCTATTAACCATACTTATCTCTTTACTTTCCTTCAACGCTTTAGATTCTCTCCCTTCTTCTGCCAAGCTCTTTTTTACGCTTTCCAACCGTAGGTTGAAGAAGCGTATATGCTCCGGCTTTGTCCGTCCGTCCGTCTGTCCGCACGATAACTGGCGTAAAAATAGGTCGATTTCAAGGAAATTTTAGTATGTGGTAGGGGACCACCAGGGGACAAACCCTATTGAAAATGGGACAAATGGGTTCAAAGGTCACGACGTAGGAGCGGAATCATTCCATTGCCCTTATGCGTCTTAACTTGCGTAAAAATGGTTCGATTTCCGTGCAAGTTTACTATGTGGTGCAAGACCACCTAGGGACGAACCCTATTGAAAATGGGACAAATGGGGTAGAAGGTCACGACGTAGGAGCGGGATAATTTCATTACACTTATGCGACATAACTTGCGTAAATATGGTTCGATTTCAATGAAAGTTTACTATGTGGTAGGAGACCGCCTGGGGACGAACCCTATTGAAAATGGGACAAATGAGGTCAAAGGTCAGGACATAAGATCGGGATGCATTCCATTGCCCTTATGCGTCATAACGTGCGTAAAAATGGTTCGATCTCGATGAAATTTCAGTTAGTAGTAGGGGACCACCTGTGGACGAACCCAATTGAAAATGGACGAAATGTGGTCAAGGGTCAGGACATAGGATTGCGATCCATTCCATTGTCCTTATCCCATATTATTAAGGTGGACATCAAGTAATTTTGCTTCCTATACTTCCAATGGAAAAACTTTTGTACACATTTTCTTCACAATTAATGTGTCCCCAAATATGAAAATTTGAACATCGATTAAAATAACTTCATAATATAATTTGGAAAACTTAATATTTTATAAAACATAACCATAATTTTATTAAAAATCACTAACTTTTCCTTTGGTGGTGTTGAAACCAGAGAAAAGATGGCGCGACAGGTACTTTGATGACGTCAGTGGACAAAAAAATGTTCGATTGCATAATTACGGTTATGGTTTAGAAAATATTGAGTATTCCAAGTTATGAAATGAAGCTATTTTAATCGATGTTAAAATTTTCATCCTTGTGAAGGCATTAATTGCCCAGAAAAAAGATGGCGCGACCTATATTTTCATGACGTCAGTAGACAAACAAATGTTGAATTGCATAATTATGGTTATGTTTTAGAAAAAATTAAGTATTGCAAGTTATAAAATGAAGATATTTTAATCGATGTTCAAATTTTCATCCTTGGGAACGCATTCATTGTGAAGAAAATGGGTACAAAAGTTTTTCCATTGGAAGTATAGGAAGCAAAGTTACTTGACGTTCACCTTAAAGTAGCAATTCTTGTATGTATGTATGTATATTTTATTTTGAAAACGGCTCTAAGAATTTTGATGAAAGTCGTTAACCTACCGTTTTCTGCTACTAGAAATCGATTTAGTTTGATCTCGACTTTAGAAGAATTCGTTTAGTGGGTTAAATAACCACCCCGAATTATAACGTTTTTAGTGATGGCGTTGTTCCATTAATGTTACCAATGCTTAGAAATCTTATGACGTCGCAACTCGCGTTTGAGAATGTTGGCGCGCGGTCACGCCATCTGTCTATTTACGTCACGCGTTGTGTGCGTATGTCCGTCAGCACGATAACTCGCGTAACAACCGTTGGATTTCAATGAAATTTTAGTACCTTGTAGGGGATCACCTGGGAAGGAACACTATTTAAAGTGAACGAAATGGGGTCAAAGGTCAGTACATAGGAGAGGGATCCATTTCACTGCTGTTATGCGCCATAACTAACGTAAAAAAGGTTCGATTTCGATTAAAGTTTAGTATGTGGTAGGGGACCACCTGGCGACAAACCTTATTGAAAATGGGCGAAATGGGGTCAAAGGTTAGGACACAGGAGCGGGATCTATTCCATAGACCTTATGCATCATAACTTACGTAAAAATGCTTCGATTGCGACAAAACTTTATCATGTTATTTCGGAGGTATACCAAGCCGGTTCTGTTGAATATCATCGAAATGGGATCAAAGGTCAGGGCACAGGACCGAGATTTATTCCACAGACATTATTTTCATAACTTGAGTAATAACTTGAGTTATGATTTCTGTAATGTTGGAAAGTGTATTATAATCAATGCATTGCATGATTTTACTAACTTGCTAATTTGTATTCAAACTCTTTTTTTCGGGTTCGTACTTTGACTTTTATCGCTTCTGCAATGCCTTTCTCTAACGGTATCCGGCAGGGCTGTCCCCTTTCGGGTCAACTTTTTGCACTCTGCTTTGAACCTCTTCTAATCTGTCTCCGTTTTTGACTTCTTTCTTCTGTCCCCCTTGAAGTTGTGTGTACCCGGCACCATCACACTGTCTTGACTGCATATGCCGATGACTTGGCGTTATTTTTACGAACAGAATCTTCTTTTAGAATCCTATTATCAACATCCCAGCAAAAACAGTCTTGCTGAGCTAGCACTGGGCCATTGCTGGCAGCCAGCACTGCCAACAATGGCCCAGCACTATGTTGCCGCTGCCGAACCGTCAATAAAATGTCCGGACGGCCAACAGAAGGGCCAGCCGTTCAGGCCAACAGCTGGCCAACAGTTGGCACCCCATCAGTTGTCATATGCCAAAACAGGGCCATCAGTGGTCCATCACAGGCAGTAGCTGCCACAAGTGGCACTTCAGTGGCCCTCCAAGCACGTGCCAGAAATGATGGCTAGCCTAATGTGGTCCGCTAGTGTGCCGTTAGTGGCAGCCGACAACCACGTGACTTAACTGGTGGCTTGCCGAATCTTGTCCGCCAATTTCCCAGTAGTAGCTATAATAATAAAAATAATAAAATAAAAACAAGTTAGTAAAATCATGCAGTGCATTGATTATGATATACTTTCCAACATTACAGAAATCATCACTCAAGTTATCACACAAGATATAAGAATAATATCTGTGGAATAAATCTCGGTCCTGTGCCCTGACCTTTGATCCCATTTCGATGATATTCAACAGAACCGGCTTGGTATACCTTCGAAATAACATGATAATTTTTTGTCGCAATCGAAGCATTTTTACGTAAGTTAGGATGCATAAAGGCTATGGAATAGATCCCGTTCCTGTTCCCTAACCTTTGACCCAATTTCGCCCATTTTCAATAAGGTTTGTCGCCAGGTGGTCCCATATCACATACTAAAGTTTCATCGAAATCGAACCTTTTTTACGTTAGTTATGGCGCATAACAGCAGTGGAATGGATCCCCCTCCTATGTACTGACCTTTGACCCCATTTCGTTCATTTAAATAGGGTTCCTTCCAAGGTGATCCCCTACCAGATACTAAAATTTCATCGATATCCAACGGTTGTTACGCGAGTTATCGTGCTGACGGACATACGCACACAACGCGTGACCTAATGAGGCAGATGGGAATCGCGACCATCTGCCCGCCGCAAGAGTGTGACGTCATAAAGCTTTAATAGGATCCACACACAACGCGTGACGTAAAAAGACAGGTGACGTGACCGCGCGCCAACATTCTCCAACGCGAGTTGTGACGTCATAAGATTTCTAAGCATTGGTAACATTAATGAAACAACGCCATCACCAAAAACGTTATAATTCGGGGTGATTATTTAACCCACTAAACGAATTCTTCTAAAGTCGAGACCAAGCTAAATCGATTTCTACTACCAGAAAACGGTAGGTTAACGACTTTCATCAAAAATTTTAGCGCCGTTTTCAAAATAAAATGTACATACATACATACAAGAATTGCTACTTTAAGGTGGACGTCAAGTAACTTTGCTTTCTATACTTCCAATGGAAAAACTTTTGTACACATTTTCTTCACAATGAATGCGTTCCCAAGGATGAAAATTTGAACATCGATTAAAATATCTTCATTTTATAACTTGCAATACTTAATTTTTTCTAAAACATAACCATAATTATGCAATTCAACATTTGTTTGTCTACTGACGTCATGAAAATATAGGTCGCGCCATCTTTTTTCTGGACAATTAATGCCTTCACAAGGATGAAAATTTGAACATAGATTAAAATAGCTTCAATTCATAACTTAGAATACTTAATATTTTCTAAACCATAACCGTAATTATGCAATCCAACATTTTTTTGTCCACTGACGTCATCAAAGTACAGGTCGCGCCATTTTTTCTCTGGTTTCAACACCACCAAAAGAAAAGTTATTGATATTGATTTTTCATAAAATTATGGTTATGTTTTAGAAAATATTAAGTTTTCCAAGTTATAATATGAAGTTATTTTAATCGATGTTCAAATTTTCATCCTTGGGGACACATTAATTTGGAAAGAAATGTATACAAAAGTTTTTCCATTGGAAGTATAGGAAGCAAAATTACTTGACGTCCACCTTAATAATATGGGATCAGGACAATGGACTGGATCGCAATCCTATGTCCTGACCTTTGACCACATTTCATCCATTTTCAATAGGGTTCGTCCCCAGGTGGTCCCTTACTACATACTGAAATTTCATCGAAATCGAACCATTGTTACGCACGTTATGACGCAGAAGGGCAATGGAATGCATCCCGATCTTATGTCTTGACCTTTGACCCCACTTCACCCATTTTTAATAGGGTTCGTCCCCAGGCGGTCTCCTACCACATAGTAAACTTTCATTGAAATAGAACCATATATACGCAAGTTATGACGCATAAGGGTAATGGAATGATCCCGCTCCTACGTCGTGACCTTTGACCCCATTTGTCCCATTTTCAATAGGTTTCGTCCCTAGGTGGTCTTTTATCACATTGTAAACTTTCATTGAAATCGAACCATATTTACGCAAGTTATGACGCATAAGGGTAATGGAATGATCCCGCTCCTACGTCGTGACCTTTGACCCCATTTGTCCCATTTTCAATAGGGTTCGTCCCCGGATGGTCCCCTACCACACACTAAAATTTCATCGAAATCGACCCATTTTTACGCCAGTTATCGCGCGGACAGACAGACGGACGGAAGGACAAAGCTGGAGCATAGACACTTATTCAATCTACGGTTGGAAAGCGTAAAAAAAAGCAAAGATAACCGCAGCTTCTCAAAGCTAAAATGTTTTTTTTTCTACCCTGATGAAACTTGTAAATTACCGAACTGCGCTGGAGAAATTTTCTCAACAGATCGGAAAAACACCCGTTTGTATATCAGTAGATTTGAACCTGGGCCGTTGGCGTGACAGATGAGCTCTCTACAGACCGGACTAATGTGGCCCACTCTAGCATATGCTTAAATCTGTCTTTTTGGTATGCAATCAGTAATCGAATGCTTCCCTCTTTCATTTTACAATATTGCGAGGTATTTTTCATAAAAGTCAGTTTCATATAATTCATAAATTTTTTTTTTCAACGTAACGACAGTTTTTTTTTTTTTTTTTTTACCTTAAGGGAACTTTACTCATTTACAAGGCGTGTACATACTTACAGTCGCTTTCCAAAGTTTTGTACTGTCCTTGCCGTCTTGAAAAGAGATTGTTGAATAAATATATATTTACCCGGGTTCATGTCACATTCTGTTACATTTTTAACATTTGTGTCTTTCTTTTCCGTTGTCCGAAGCTACATTTGTTTTAAAGAGTAAAAGATATTTCATTTTACTTCTCGTTATTTTTAGAAACGAATTCCTCCCAGTCTTGTGTATTCAACCCATGGATGAGTACACCACATAGCGTTGCTTTTTTTTTCAAATAATTAATACATTTTGTACGCGCATAATTCTTTTTTTTTTTCCAACAAACGTTGTTTTATTGGTTTTCCAGGATATTTGTTTCAAGCGGTTTCAAATTTTTTCTTGTTATTCATCCACTCCATTCCATGAATTGTTATTCATGGGAATGGAGTGGGTGTATTTCATGGCTGTAATCTAGTATTTCATGACTTAATCTGATATCTTCGTCGACGTAAAATTTCATTAGGAAATTAATTCGCCTCCCCCCATATGGATTTTTTTCTTAACATCAACTAAAATAACACGATGGCCATAACGTCGTCTTCAATTAACTGGTACCACGAGAGACACAGCAAGCGTTGCTTCTGCACATGCGCAGTCCCGTTGCTTCCACCTTTTGTTGGGGATTGCATTTGTTGCCAGCAACCGGCCACTAGTGGCACTTGCTTGGAGGCCCACAATTCACGGCAATGCTGCAGGGCCATCAATGGCTCGCAAACTGATAGCGCTGCCACCAACGGACCACTACCGGGCCGTGAGCGGCAGATTTCAGCCCGGGGGTAAGAGCCCCCTCCAGCAGTGACCATCACTGCCAGCTGGTGGCCAGCAGTTTCCCAGCACTTGTGTTTTTGCTGGGATATAACGAATATGCCATAATTTCTGGATCAGCCTTAAACACTGAAAAATGCTCAGGTTTATGGACTGGAGCGTGGGCGACCCGTGGCGACCGTCCGTGGGGGGCCCGATGGTCTACAAACGTAGTCAAGTTTCTTGGTGTGCACTTCGGAAAACCGGAAGCGGTCGCTGCTGCAACATGGACGCCCCTCGTTCATCAAATTAATCGAAGACTTACCCCGCTCCGTCAGCTCAAACCATTTCTTTCATTTTATAGTCGGGCACTGCTACTAAATGTGTTTGTGCAACTGAAATTGTTTAACAGCTGGATTGCTCACATGCCGCCACCTTTCTTGCTGAATCATCTGCAGAGAACTCTTGTGGACTTCATTTGGAATATTATTCATTGAGTGCATCGCTCCACGCTTTCTCTTCTGATTTCCTATGGCGGTCTCTCTCTTGTTGATATCCCTCGAAAATTTCAAGCCTTCCATCTTCATAACTTTCTTGAAAAATTTTCAACGCCTCTTTCTTCAACGCAAACCATTACCGATACTCTGTTCTTCCCCTGGAGTCCCCACCTTACAGTTCAAACTTTTCTGCAAACGGACCTGTTCCCATTCATTCCCAATCATTTTCCTGAAACTTACAAGTCTGCACTTACCCTTTGGCGTTCCCTGAATCCTGTCCGACTCCCCAGTTCCACTACTAATGACCTCCTCGCAGAACCCCTCTTCTTCTCTTCTGCTATCCGCTCTTCTACCTCTTCGTACCTTTACTACTCCTCATGGTTTGCCAGTGGAGTTGTGAAGGTCTCTCAACTCGTTGACATTGATCTCAGTTGGAAACCTCTTTCTCGCATTTCTCCTTTGTTTGCAGATACCCTTGTTCATCGTGCTCAACTTCGGCATATTCAGATTTGCATTCAGAGACTCTACCCACAACTTGCCAATTAGAATGGACTTATTCAGAACTCACTAGCCTCACTCAGTCTCCCGTTCATTATTTATCTAAACGACCAGCCGTTTCTTCCACATCAAGTATCTGCTAAACTCATCTATAGGCATTTCATTACATATAAAATAACACACCGTCTAAGCACGATTTACTATCAGAAACGAAAACTATAAAAGGCTTAAAATGTTTCAGCCACATGGTAAGCTTTTTATTTTGGCGTCCCTTGATGTAGTTTCCTTGTTCCCTAACGTAGTTGTGGAATCCGCCCATCAAATTATTGAGGCTCTTCTCGCTGATTTTTGTGTCCCTCCTAATGAAATTTCGGGTATTATGAACGCTCTTCGGCTTGTCATGCAACGTTCATATTTTAAATTTCAAGGGTGTATTTATCAACAATTGGAGGGCTCACCTATGGGCTCTCCACTGTCTTGTATCCTTGCGGAAATTGTTATGGAATTTATTGAAAATAAGGTTCTACTGGAATTCCCTTACACCCCCAGCTTATATTTAAGGTATGTCGACGATATCCTGGTCATTTGGCCTCATGCACAGGACTTACTGATTCAATTCGTCGACCCACTTTCTTCTATTTTTCCCACTATCAAGCTCACGGTAGAACTAGAATATAATCATATTTTACCGTTCTTAGATATTAGTATCTTACATGATCCAACTACTCATGAATTATCATTTTCAGTGTATCGTAAACCATCTTATGTTTGTTCCATTATCATATACAGTTCAAATCACCCTTTTTTTTGCAGAAGACGTCAGCCATCAACTTTTATTTCAGACGAGCATATACTCACTCCTCTACACACTCAGCTTTGCATAGTGAGATCGATAAAATTTTGGAAATGACAAAAAAATTTGGGTATCTCAATTACATTATTCGTAAGATCCATGCAAGAGTTTTGGCACAGCGATCCACTACATTAGTAGGGATTAATGAGAGTAATCCGAGGTTTATTATGTCATTAGAGTTTTTACCCGGAATAACAAATCTTCTGTCACGCGTGTGTTCCAAATATGAATTACAATTTGATGGTAGGTGCAATGATTTATTTGCACAACTCAGGCGTGACAGAAATAAACCCGAAATATTACGACGTTGGGGAGTATATAATGTTCCTCTCTTGGACCCTGTTACTAAACAGCACGTTTATAACTACGTAGGTTCCACAGGTGTCACGTCAATTCATCGCGTACGTCAATTCGTCGACTACGTCAATTCGTCGCGCGTCAATTCGTCGCCTGCATCAGTTCGTCGTGGACAAATTCGTCGACTACCTCAATTCGTCGACTACGTCAATTCGTCGCGTTTACAGATTTTGGTTACATACAAAACGAATGCAGGAAAAAGTACGATTTAAAATTTTCGTGAAATCTAGTTTTTATTTCAGAACCATCAAATTTGGTATCATGAAACTCTAACTTAGACGCTAGACGGTTTTCGGAAGGGATTGGAGCCCGGGGGACAGAGCCCCCCCTCTTAAAAAATTTCGTAAAATCTACAGTTTTCATTTTAGAACCACAAAATTTGGTATACTATCTCATGGTACTCTAACTTAGACGGTACACCGTTTTTGGAACGGGTCAAGGCCCGGGGGTCACAGCCCCCCACATACAATTTTTTTTAAAAAACTACAGTTTTCAATTCATAACCACCAATTCTGGTATACTATCTCATGGTACTCTAACTTAGACGCTAGACGATTTTTTGAAGGGGTTGCAGCCCGGGGGGTAAGAGCCCCCCTCATAAAAAAAATTCGCAAAATCTACAGTTTTCAATTTAGAACCACCAAATTTGGCATACTATCTCATGATACTCTAATTTAGACGCTAGACGGTATTGGGAAGGGGTTGGAGCCCGGGGGTAAGAGCCCCCCGTCATAAAAATGCCGTAAAATCTACTGTAATCAATTTAGAACCACCAAATTTGGTATACTATCTCATGGTACTCTAACTTAGACGGTAGACTGGTTTTTGGTACTGGTCAAGGCCCGGGGGTCAGAGCCCCCCCCACATACGAAATTTTCTTAAAAACTACAGTTTTCAATTCAGAACCACCAAATCTGGTATAGTATCTCATGATACTCTAACTTAGACGCTAGACAGTTTTTAGAAGGGTTTGGAGCCCGGGGGTAAGATCCCCCCCCCGTCATAAAAAATGCCGTAAAATCTACAGTACTGAATTTAGAAATACCAAATTTGGTATACTATCTCATTGTACTCTAACTTAGACGGTAGACCGTTTTTGGAACGGGTCAAGGCCCGGGGGTTAGAGCCCCCCATAATTTTTTTTGTGAAATCTTCAGTTTTCAATTTAGAACCATTAAGTATGGTATCATGAAACTCTAACTTAGACGCTAGACGCTTTTTGGAAGGGGTTAGAGCCCGGGGGTGAATGCCCCCCTCATAAAAATTTCGTAAAATCTACAGTTTTCAATTTAGAGCCACCAAATTTGGTATACTATCTCATGGTACTCTAACTTACACGGTAGACCGTTTTAATAGGGGTTGCAGCCCGGGGGGTAAGGGCCCCCTTCATAAAAAAATCGCAAAACCTAGTTTTCAATTCAGAACCACCAAATCTGGTATACCATCTCGTGGTATTCTAACTTAGACTGTAGACGGTTTATGGAAGCGGTTGGAGCCCGGGGGTTGGAGCCTCCCTACAAAATTGCCGTAAAATCTAGTTTTCAATT
This sequence comes from Macrothele yani, assembly GCA_039090855.1. NCBI lineage: Eukaryota > Metazoa > Arthropoda > Arachnida > Araneae > Macrothelidae > Macrothele > Macrothele yani. The sequence goes on from CM077009.1 coordinate 82,460,147, forward strand.
TAGAACCACCAAATTTGGTGTCATGAAACTCTAACTTAGCGGAAGACCGTTTTAGGAACGGATCGGGGGCCGGGAGGTCAGAACTCCCCCCCCCTCCGGTACAAAATTATCGTAAAATCTACAGTTTTCAATTTTGAACCACCAAACTTGGTATACTATCTCATGGTATTTTAACTTTGACTGTAGATGGTTTTTTGGAAAGGGTTGGAGCTCGGGGTTCAGAACCCCCCCCCCCCCATAAAAATTTCGTGGAATCTGCAGTTTTCAATTTAGAACCACCAAATTTGGTATACTACATCATGGTAATCTAACTTAGACGGTTTTCGGAGCGGGTCGGGGCACGGTGGGTTTCATCCCCCCCCAAAAAAAAATTGTTCGTGAAATCTACAGTTTTCAATTTAGAACCACCAAATTTGGTATAATATCTCATGGTAGTCTAACTTAGACCGCAGACGGTTTTGGGAACGGGACGGGCACTGGGTCAGAGCCCACCTCATAAATTTTTTTGTAAAATCTACAGTTTTCAATTTAGAACCACCAAATGTGGTAAACTATCTCATGGTGCTCTAACGTAAACGGTAGACGGTTTTTTGGAACGGGTCAAGGCCCGGGGGTAAGTGCCTCCACATACAAAATTCTTCTTGACAAGTGGTCAGAAGCCAGCCCCTAGATCACTCCGCCGTCGTAACGGCGCACGTTGAAATGTATTTTTCATACGGCCCCAAACGCTCTTATGGACATACTAGATTGAACTAGACGCAAATAAATCATTAATATAATTTGTTCTAGCATGGATACCAGTTATTTGCCAGGTACATATTACTATTTGTGGAATCACCAAGTTCAGCGGGTGAAAGTTAATGAATGAAAAAGATATTCCTGCAATTTTCCAGTAAACTTATTTTAAATTTTTTGATTTAGTTAATTTAATTTTGCGAAACAAAAAAGAAAGAAAAAGGAATGGGAATACTTACCTTCTAGGAGACATCTATGGAACTGCAGTACATCTGGCGTGTGCTTCTGTGAATCCCGCAACAAAGAAATTCAATGTACCTATGTGATGTCGATTGCGCTCGACTTCACATTGGCAATGATCATCTTTTTCTTACCGTTATGAATTTTGAATATCTGGAACTCTATTTACATTACATTATATTTTTTCCTGATAAGCCGTTCGTTGGTAGTGAAAGCTAAACTATATTGATTTGTGTTTTTAATACACCATTAAACGCATATTTTTGCACTTTATTGTTATCTACAGTTTCTAACTTAGACCGTAGGTTGGTTAGTTGGTTGGTTGATGGTTTATGGTGCAAGGCCCTCAAAGGGCCAAAGAGCACCTTAGAACGTAGATAGGGTATTCTTAAGCGTAAAAAACGGAGCTTTTTATGAAAATTTTGTTTGGGGCTCCCTTGACCAGGGCCCCGACCCCTTCCAAAAACCGTCTACCGTCTAAGTTAGATAACCATGAGATAGTATACCAAATTTGGTAGTTCTAAATTGAAAACCGTAGATTTTACGAAAATTTTATGGGAGGGGCTCTCACCCCCGGGCTCCAACCCCTTCCAAAAACCGTCTAGCGTCTAAGTTAGAGTTTCATGATACCATATTTGATGGTTCTGAATTGAAAACTGTAGATTTTACGAAAAAAAAATTATGGGGGCGGGTGCTCTGACCCCCGGGCCTTGACCCGATCCAAAAACGGTCTACCGTCTATGTTAGAGTACCATGAAATAGTATACCAAATTTGGTGGTTCTAAAGTGAAAACTGTTGTATATAATTCTTTCTTCTGCACAGTTGTCTGCACACGCAATGTCCCCTTCATTATGTTGAATATATTTTCGAATTTTACTGTCCCTGTGTGTATAATTTCCTGCAAGAAGATGCTCTTCTGAGTACATTTAGCGATTCTCCCCCTTGTCACTGAATACTTCTGTACATATGATGTAAACTGTGCCTTGTCTTGTCTTGTGTTTGGCGCTCTTTGGCCAGGCATGGCCCTTGCGCCATAACAACTAACCAACCAACCAACCATATGATGTAAATTGTGAGTGTAGCATCACTGTTACATTTCTGTTTCATGAGAAGCTGCCCTTCTTGGTATGTTTAGCGACTTTCTTCCTTGTCACTGTATTGTTCTGTACATATGATATGATACTTATACATTGCATTACTGTTCGATTTCTGTTTTTTTTTTGTAAAGTTGCCCTTATCGGTCCGTTTAGCGTATTTCTCTTTTGTCAATGCATAATTTTGTACTAATGATAAGTATTTGTGCTTAATTGTTTCTACCATTACTGTCATACTTCTAAATACTGTTGCACCTGTTAGTTCCTTCTCACCCATGGTCTTTTATGTGAATTAGTAACTTGTGCATATTTAATCTTGAGTTTGATAGTAATGCTTAATTGGAATTTGTGAATAGTATAGAATCATGTCTTTTCTTGTCTACAATACTGTAGTATACATTTTCATTTGCATCGCTCGTGCTTTATTGTCTGCCTCTCCTTCGCCCTTCGTGGCGAAATAATTTTGTGATTTTAACAATATTTTGTTTTACGTTTCACTGGAACTTTCCAGTTGATGTATATACCATTGTATTTATTGGCAGAATTCTACTATCATGTACATAGAAATGCTATTTTTACTGAAGAATAAAGACAATTTTGAAATGTAGATTTTACGAATTTTTTTATGAGAGGAGCTCTGACACCCGGGCCTTGACCCGTTCCAAAAACGGTCTACCGTCTAAGTTAGAGTACCATGAGATAGTATACCAAATTTGGTGGTTCTAAATTGAAAACTGCAGATTTTACGAAATTTTTATGAGGGGGGCTTTCACCCCCCGGGCTCTAACCCCTTCCAAAAAGCATCTAGCGTCTAAGTTAGAGTTTCATGATACCATACTTAACGTTCTGAATTGAAAACTGTAGATTTTACAAAAAAAATTATGGGGTGGGGGGGGGGTTCTGACACCCGGGCCTTGACCTGTTCCAAAAACGGTCTACCGTCTAAGTTAGAGTACCATGAGATAGTATACAAAATTTGGAGGTTCTAAATTGAAAACTAGATTTTGCGATTTTTTTATGAAGTAGGCCCTTACCCCCGGGCTGCAACCCCTTCCAAAAACGGTCTACCGTCTAAGTTAGAGTACCATGAGATAGTATACCAAATTTGGTGGTTCTAAATTGAAAACTGCAGATTTTACGAAATTTTTATGAGGGGGGGGGGCTTTCACCCCCGGGCTCTAACCCCTTCCAAAAAGCGTCTAGCTTCTAAGTTAGAGTTTCATGATACCATACTTAATGGTTCTGAATTGAAAACTGTTGATTTTACAAAAAAATTATGGGGGGGCTCTGACCCCCGGGCCTTGACCCGTTCCAAAAACGGTCTACCGTCTAAGTTGGAGTACCATGAGATAGTATACCAAATTTGGTGGTTCTAAATTGAATACTGTAGATTTTACGGCATTTTTTATGACGGGGGGCTCTTACCCCCGGGCTCCAACCCCTTCCAAAAACTGTCTAGCGTCTAAGTTAGAATATCATGGGATAGTATACCAGATTTGGTGGTTCTGAATTGAAAACTGTAGTTTTTAAGAAAAGTTTGTATGTGGGGGCTGTGACCACCGGGCCTTTCCCCGTTCCAAAAATGGCCTACCGTCTAAGTTAGAGTACCATGAGATAGTATACCAAATTTGGTGTTTCTAAATTGATTACTGTAGATTGTACGGCATTTTTTTATGACGGGGGCTCTTACCCCCGGGCTCCAAACCCTTCCAAAAATCGTCTAGCGTCTAAGTTAGAGTACATTGAGATAGTATACCAAATTAGGTGGTTCTAAATTGAAAACTGTAGATTTTGCGAATTTTTTTTATGAGGGGGCCCTTACCCCCCGGGCTGCAACCCCTTCAAAAATCGTCTAGCGTCTAAGTTAGAGTACCATGAGATAGTATACCAGAATTGGTGGTTCTGAATTGAAAACGTGTAGTTTTAAAAAAAAAAATTGTATGTGGGGGCTGTGACCCCCCGGGCCTTGACCCGTTCCAAAAACGGTGTACCGTCTAAGTTAGAGTACCATGAGATAGTATACCAAATTTTGTGGTTCTAAAATGAAAACTGTAGATTTTACGAAATTTTTATGAGGGTGGAGGGGGCTCTGACCCCCGGGCTCCAACCCCTTCTAAAAACCGTCTAGCGTCTAAGTTAGGGTACCATGAGATAGGATACCTGATTTGGTGGTTCTGAATTGAAAACTGTAGATTTTACAAAAAATTTGTATATGGGGGGCTCTGACCAACCGGGCCCTGACCCCTTCCAAAAACCGTCTACCGTCTAATATTTTTAGTGCCAAAGAAAAAGCGTAATATTCCTATCCTGTCTGAGTGTCCAAACTTTATAAATTTGATCAGGGAGGAAGACGTTCGAAATCGTACGTTTTCCTGCATTCATTTTGTATGTAACCAAAATCTGTAAACGCGACGAATTGACGTAGTCGACGAATTTGTCCGCGACGAATTGACGCGCGACGAATTGACGCGCGACGAATTGACGCGCGACGAATTGACGTATAACCGGTTCCACAAGGAGACATTTGAATTTGAGATTAATGGAACATAAATATAGTGTTAAAGCACACCTTCAAAATACTTCTCTTGCAAGAAACGTTAATAATGGGACTTATTTTCCGGATTGGTGCAATGCTCGCATACTCTTGACACCCTCTTCTGTCAGTACCTTACTGATAGCCGAGAGTGTATTTATTAAAGCGTTGGACAAAAAATGTTGTAATGATTATTACCCAGTGGACCTCCATGAAAGTTGGACACCGATTGTGAAGTCATTGAACTTTAATATAATTCGCAAGAATCTCACTTAATCTGTGGCAACCACTGTGTATGTTATATCGTTTTGTGGTATATGAATAAGTAGCTGGCTTTGTGATGTCACACATGGCCTGTGTATATATACAGGGATGTGTGATAGCTGTCTGGAACATCTGATGATGGAGTGAACGGCACTCCGAAAGTGCTAGTGCTCTTTTTAATCTGTAAATAGTTTTCGTTTCTTATAATAAATCGTGCTTAGACGGTGTGTTATTTTATATTGTGATTTAGTAGCACGACATCTCTTTTATTTTGAACCCATTACATATTTTACCTATCCAATGCCGATTCCCTCAGTGCCAGAGGCAGAAGTACCAGCAACATGGAGTGATCCACTAACAGCCTTGGCTACTCCAAAAGCAAGGGATATCCATTGGTTACATCTACATAGTCGCTTTTTAACCCCACGCACCTTTCATCGTTTACGGCATCTTACATCGTCACTGTGTTATTTTTGCAACACAGAGGGAGATGTATTTCACTCTTACTCGATGTGCTAGTTTTTACAGCCTTTGTTTTCATTGATGTTTCTTTTGCTTCAGAATGTTTGTGCTTCTTTACACACCATGTTTCATTATAATGTTCTTCGCTCACATCACCCGTCTGCTTCATCACACAATTCTGTATGTATTTTTCTCATATTCCAAGCAAAATATACAATTTATCAGTACTATCATATGAGTGTCGATTGTTCTACCCTTAGACGTTATAACGTGGCAAGACGTTTTCTATGTCACAGATACCGTCAGTCATCGAGTATGATACTGCAAAGACGGGTAACAGTCTTGACAGTTTTCATGCTAAGTGGTCCCCAAGTCATATCTGGTTTAATACGAAGAATGATATTGTAACTCTAACCGTGTAACGTCCACGACATTTTGTTGTGGTCAGATCTCTGTCTCGGTATTGTATTGGAGCGTTTGCTTTTTTTTTTTGCACTATGTTGTGAGAGTTTTTGTATATTTATGCAGGTTAGTTGCCCAGTGCTCGACATAACCTCTTTCCCCATAAATTACTGATGCGTAATATGTCGTTTTATTTGACTACTTAGTTAAGTTTCTCTGTTCAATTTAAAAAAGTTAGTGTCACATGAATTGTTCTGCTTCATTGAGTGTCACGTTAGAGCATCTTATGTTATTACGTTGCACCGTCATGTGTTAAGGTTTTTTCCTAATCATTCGCGCTTATCACTGAATTTTGTATTTATTGTTGGGGAAAATTGAATGCTTGAAATTGCTTGCACTGTCTAGCGATAACATAATGATCTTTTTTTTTCCATATTATCGAACTCATAGTGGTTAAAAAGAATTTTACTACGTCTGAAGTAATTTCAGTTGTGGTATTTGTCTTTAAGCCTATTGTTAGAGAGACAGACTAATTTAGCTATTTAGTTTTTGTCTACTAAATACTTTCTCTGAATGAAAATGAATGTTTCTTTAAGATAATGTAATGCTCGTCTTTTGTAAAATCATGCAGGTTTCTGTACTTCTAATTTACGATTCTTCCCTTTGAATTTAGCAACATTTGCAATATGTGCTGTATATTGAATTTTTGTATTTATCACATCTGAATGAAGAGTCCTTTTTGTTTGTTTGTTGCATCTAATATTACGAGATTTTTACTCATCTAATTTTTCCGCATCTTGTCGATGAAAAACGTCTGTGTTTATAGATTGAGAAGTAGATGAGAATTTTTTTTTGAGAATTATGTTGCTCATAGCGTTTCACTTAGAGATATTTTTCTTTTTATGGAAAATTGTGGTTCTTACAGACAGACAGAAGAATCAGTTTTTGCATTGGAAGCAGCGTACCCGCGTTAAGCAGGGTTTGTTTTTGAGAGTTAAGGTTTACGCTTATTTTGTTTCGTGATTCTTAATGAATTATTATGTCAGTCGAAAAAATAGTTTTACAGACAGACAGGAAAAAATCAATTTATTATGTTGTTAGTACATGTTACGAGAGAGGTTTTTTTCCTGACTTGATGTTGTTGTTTTTTTTTTTTATGAATGACATGCTGAAATATTTTTAACTTTGTGCGGCCATCGACAATGTTCAGTTGTACAGATTTTATGTTTTGTTCAAATTTTGATGTTCATTATTGTGAATTACCTGATGCTTTCTTTTTTTTTTTTTTTTTTTTGGCTTTTTGTGGTAGACGGAGAATGTTAAATTGATCTCGTTTTTTGTTTTCTGTCATTGAAATTTCGCAATACTGTATGTTTGTTGAGAGTCTTTTTGCCCTCTATGTAAAATATGCCAAAATGACAATTTCTGTTCCCGGTGAACTTACTGTAAATATTGTTTATATGGTTTTATGGCAATAAAGATATTTTGAAGTTCTTTTACATAGAACTTCAAAATATCTTTTTGCCATAAAACCACCGGTCCGAGTTCGAATCATCGTGAGGCATGGATGTTGTGTTTGTCTTACGGCACTGAGTCTCTCCTTTCCCGGGAGCCAGTGACCTTAAATTAGGGACAGGAGACTGCTTATAGCCTTCAGAGTTGCTCACGGTGGTCGTTAAACCCCCAACAAAAAAAAAAAAAAAAACCTTCGATGATGAGACTGCTTTCATCAACTTCATGATAATCGTCGATGATCATGATGAAACTTCTTTCATAATCTCTGTGACAAACTTCGATGATCGAGGACGCAAAACTCCTCTACGTAAACTATCGCTTTTATGTCCGTTTTCATCAATAATGAAGAAGTTTCCTCATTTCCATGTTTGTTGATGTACTATGAGATAAGTTCTCGCATCTTCAAAATCCTTGACATCTATCATGAAAGTATGTTCATCATCTCCATGGCAGACAATGACAAAGGATTCGAATGCTGTTGCACATTTATTTTCATGACCTCACATCCGTTGACGTCGGTGATGAAAGCTCCTCCATCATCTTCAAGACAGACGTCAATGACGAAGGATGAGAGTAATCCTCCACATTGCCATTCATCATCTTCTCGTCGGTTGACACCGATGCAGTGGCAGCTCGTGAGTTATTCAATGGGGGTTCACAAAACATAAATTGTAAAAATTAAATTTTCAGTTACGACATAACGCACAGGTTAAAATTCATTTCTATTTCTACAAGTAAAAAAAAAGCAATGCAACTAAAATAAAAAAACAAGCACTGATACGTAGAAAAACTAACATTCGACTTTGTACATAGGAAGATTCTATTACAATAGTGCTTACAATTTACTTCAAAGGTAAACATTCAAAGGGAATGTTGATTACTCAAGTGCAATTTTTGTAAATTAAGTCAATCCGCCTGTCTCTTTTTGAGGCAAACAAATAAATAACATTTTCGTTGAATGTAGGTATGTCATTTATCATGTGGGTTTTTTTTTCAGTTGGGAGCATGGCTAGAGCGCTCAGTCTGCCCTCACTCATGCAGCTCCCTTCTTAAAAATGTCTTAACTCGTTTTAAAGTTCAGAAGCATCTCTCGGCCTCAGCAGTTGTCATTGGAATAGTAGAAATAATTAGCAACAATTTGTAGGTCTCCGAGAACGTAGTGTGCTAGTTATTTTCTGTAACGAACTGTAGAAGACTAATGGCATCATTCATATTTCTGAAATCTGGTCTTCTGTAAATTACTCCTAGTTTAGTTTTCATGCGATCCTTCTGTAACATGGGATAAACATCTTGTTTGCTCAACAAGCTGATTTGAAAACTTTCTCGTACTCCTGAAAATTTTCAGCTTGGAGGAGAGAAACAGCAGAGTAGTGAGTTACAAAAGAAAATCTATCTTTTACTTGATTCGTGATAATATCCCATATCTCTTTAGCTCCCACAGTTTTATTTATGTGAATATTTTTTCTTACTTTTCTTTGATGTTTCCTCTGTTTCTGATATCTTCATGGTCACTGTGTCCATTCTTTAGATACATGTACTTGGAGTGCCACTTTTCCAAAATAAGAAATCAACGCTGCCAAAGTAATGTACTAGTTTTGTACACCCAAAAGAAAATGTTGTACACCACCGGAAGTGGAACTTTTTGGCTCTTTAAAAGTGGCGCTCCAAGTACATGCTGGAGTGCCACTTTTTCAAAATCGAAAATAAATACTGCCAAAATTTTGTACTAGTTTCGTACAGTTTTGTACACCCAAAGAAAATTTTGTACACCACCGGAAGTAGTACTTTTCGGCTCTCTAAAAGTGGCACTCCAAGTACATGCTCGAGGGCCACAAAGGAGAGTCAGAAAAGTACCACTTCCGGTGGTGTACAAAAGTTTCTTTTGGATGTACAAAACTAGGACAACACTCTGGCAGTGTTTATTTTCATTTTTGAAAAAGTGGCACTCCAAGTACATGCTCGAGGGCTACAAAGGAGAGTCAAAAAGTACCACTTCCGGTGGTGTACAAAATTTTCTTTTGGATGTACAAAACTGTTCAAAACTAGGACAACACTCTGGCAGTGTTTATTTTCATTTTTGGAAAAGTGGCACTCCAAGTACATTCTCGAGGGCTACAAAGGAGAGTCAAAAAGTACCACTTCCGGTGGTGTACAAAATTTTCTTTTGGGTGTACAAAACTGTACAAAACTAGTACAAAACTTTGGCAGTATTTATTTTCGATTTTGAAAAAGTGGCACTCCAGCATGTACTTGGAGTGTCACTTTTAAAGAGTCGAAAAGTACCACTTCCGGTGGTGTACAAAATTTTCTTTTAGGTGTACAAAACTAGTACGAAACGTTGGCAGCGTTGATTTCTTATTTTGGAAAAGTGGCACTCCAAGTACATGTATCTCCATTCTTTTCCTTTCTTTTTCCATTGATTGCTGGAAAGTGTTTACATGATTTTGAATGAGTGCTGCATCAGTTAATGTTTTCTGAAGCTGGTTGTATAACACATCCACATGTGGCATAATTTTGTGAAAAACTAAGCCAAAACACAAATACCGAGTCTTCCAACATACCCCGAATAGCCCCTGCTTGATTTATTGCTACAGCTTGTTTCGATGAGGACTATTTTTTCCATGCATTCAGTTAACTGTTCCCTGTATTCATACACTATATTGATGGTTCGACTCTTGAAATTCCACCTGGTGGCTGAACTATGAGGTATTTATTTTCTAACAGTTTCATCTAGAATAGCAATCATCTGTGGAGAGTTACTGAAAAAGTTAGTAATGCCACTTAGGTTGGAAAAAATACTCGAACTTTTTGATTCTGACTGGATGCTTGACCGAAAATCAAATTTAGCTTATGTGCGTAGTAATGAGCAAAATGTGCATTCTTATAGGTACGCTTAATAATAGCCTGAACACCTGCGTGGTAACCACTCATCACATTTGCACCGTCGTAGCTCTAGGATATCAATTTCTCGACTTTGTCTACAACTTTTTCTAAAACTAGCTTGAATACATCCAGCGATAGATTCTGCATCATGTCCAGAGGGATTAGTGAATTCCCAGAATTTCTCAACTGGTTGTCAGTTACCTAAAATGTATCGAAAACCAACAACCAATTGGGAAGCAGATGAAACATCAGTAGTTTCATCTGCTACCATTGCTACAAAACTTACTTTCGAGATTTCATTTTTTATGTGGTTCTGGCAAACAGTGATCATACAGTCTAATAAATCGCTTTGAATTTCTTTTTATGTTCCTTTAAAAACAGTGGCATTATTGAGATGGTGTTTTAGATATGCATCAAGTTCTGCTAAGAAGTTTATAAGTCCTCTGAAAACGCCCTGGATTTAATGAATCATCGCTTTCATCATGTCCTCGAAGTGAGAGCTCAAATGCGCCGCAAAACAAAATACAGTTAATAATTTTGGAAAGAACAAAACGATTTTTGGTTACTTGCTCATTGTGTTTTTTAACATTCACTGTCAAGCTGTTGGCGAATATCAACCTATCCCAGCAAACTAAACTCTAATGTGAAGTTTAAATGTGATTGGGAGCAGTGATGTTTATTTTTTGAGTTAGATGTGATAAATCAGCAACACCGTAAGTCACCCAACTTAATCACCACTTTGTTTTTCAAACAGGAGACAGTGAAAACAAAAGAGCCTGTTAGTTAATTCACATCCGCAGATCCATGGATATTTCTCATATAAGTCGGGCTTGAATTCCCTTTTGAAATCTCTAGTTTTACATTTTGTCATCTGCATCAGCTTAAGCCTATGTGTTGGCCTGAGCATTTTAATTTCAATTTTTCTTACCAGCGGCAATGTTGAAAAATGTAATTGCTTTAGCTCAGAAACGCTGGTTTTACTAAGTGCCATCTTAACTGTTTACACATGTTCTTACAAACAATAAAACTAACCTATAAAAACTAATAAACAGATTAATAAACTGATAAACAACTACACTAACCACTTGTTGCCGCAAACTAAAGGAGAATCCGGACGAATAACAAACTGCCAAACAATCTGCGTGAGCTCCCGCACACTGAAGACTGCGAATTGAAAGCTTATGAGTACCGCTCATTCCTCACACACTGCCGCCTCTTCTCACCGGACAAACTGGTTTTCAAGTAGTTTCTACCATCGCACGTGCGACTCGTGCGATAGAAAACTCGTCTCGAAATTGGCAAACCTGGAAATGTCTTTTCTGAGCTCGTCTCGAATTAGGCAAAATCTGGAAATGTCTTTACCGTTTTATTTTATTTAACTTTTTATATTTTAATTTCTTACTTTCGTTTTCTGTTTTGGGGGTTTACGTGCTCATGTGCACCAATAGAGCCACTGCACCGATGATAAAGCAGCTTCGGTATGTTTAATCTAATATCATTCACAGAGATACTTTTCATCTTCATGTTCTTTGACACCGATGATGGTGTATCGATGATAACGATTCAACACCTTTACATACGTTTGTACATAACATTTCCACAGTTTCATGATCAACACCGAAGAGATGCTTCCTCATTTGCATGTTCTAAATGAGAATGGGCTGTCCCGGTGGCGCAGTGGTATAAGCGCTGGCTTCTGATCATGCGTCCGACATGAGTCTGTGTTCGAATCCCGGTGAAGCACGGATGTTGTGTTCTCTCCTTTTCCTGGAGCGAGTAACCCTAAATAAGCTACGAGCGACTGCTTTATAGCCCATCGAGTTGCTCACGGTTGTCGTTACACCCCCAAACAAAATAAATAAATAAACATGCTAGCGCCGCTGAAGAAATTTTGATAGGCATTGATATTTAGGCGATTCTGCATTTTGACATCCTCTGACATAGACGATAAAGTGGGTTCACATCTTCATGTTCTGACATCAAAGATAAAGGCGCTTCTTTGCATTCACGATTTTTTTATGATAGCATTGATGATGCTGTTTTTATGGCTCAGATCACGAGGGCACTTTCCGCGCCTTCAAGTTTTTACAACGTCTTTTCTAAGAACAGATCATGCTTATGTTATCACTTTATCCGACTATATCTCTGCAAATATTAGTCCGATTTAAAAACTTCTTTTGCATTGGGAAGTTTGAAATATGTGAATGATGATCCTTGCTTTCCGGATATTTTACGATGCAAACTTTTGCCGCTAGGGAGAGTAAATGCAGATGACATCGAATTCAAAAAACATTTTATTCTATATGTTTGCTTTTAAATATCCAACTGAAAAGATTCTCTCACCCTCAGATGCCATTTATTCTAAGACTATTTTAGGCACAGTTTCTGTTTCAAGTAATGTGTAGGTTTCTCGCTAAGGTAAAAGTAAATTGTGTTTTCCCCGATATCTCTGCTACTAAAACTCCGATTTGAAAAATTTTTCGCGCACCGGATACAGCTCCCGATAGGAAATGTTTTGCATATGATTTCAATTTTTTTGTAAAGAATGTTTTGGCCACCAGGGAGAGTAAGTGCTAATTTCTGCTTCTGCTGTATTTACAGCAAAATCCGAGTTTCTGAAAACTCGACTTAAAAAATTCTGTAGTGGACCGATACCGCTCACCTCGGAAACCCTTTTGAGAATACTTTCTTCTTAAAATAATGAATGGTTTCTCCGCCAGGTGGCGTAGATTTTTATCTTCTTTTTGACAATATACATGCTTCTAAGACTCCGATTTAAAAAAAAAAAAATATTTGTTGGAGAGCGTATCCGGGGCGAAATGTTTCTCATATAATTTCAAATTTTTCTTAATGAACAAGTCTGCCACCAGAGGGCGTAAGTTCACTTTCCGTTTCAGCAATATATGTTTGACTAAAAACCCGATCGATTTTTTTTTTCGGCTAGATACTACTAACTGTGCAAAGAGTTTGTGCGTATTTTCTTCCCAAAATAATGCACAATTTCGCCACTAGGTCGCGCAAATGCTTCTTATGTTTTTCTCCATATCTCTGCCTCTACATATGCGATTTAAAATATTATTTCCACACCGGATGCAATTCACCTTGTGTAACACTTTAGGTCAGAATATAAGGAGCTTTATGGCACACCATTCTGTCGGTAGGTGGAGTTTGTGTACTTCAGTTTGCAGCTATATATCTCCGCTTCTGAAAACCCTTTTGAGAAATTTCTTCTTTACTGTATGCCATTCGCTACAACAAGAGAAGTGGAGCATTATGCTCTTTAAATAATGCAAAGCTTTCCCGCTAGAGGAGTAAATGTCCAAATCTTTTCTCTCTATCTCTGCTTCCGGGAGATGTATTTGAAAAGTGTTTTTTCCTTAGCACAGCTTTTTTCATGAAGAATATTTTCCGCCTATTTTCAATTTTTCCATTTTGCAAAATTCTTCCGCTGGAAGGGATAGAGTTATTTCGTATTTCCTTCTGTATTTCCCTCTTTCAATTGTTCGATTTAAAAATATCTTTGTCTCTGATACTTCCTTGTGTTATGAGAAACTTTTTATGCGCCATTTTTAGTTATGTTATCTTATGTTATCCGTTTGTCCGCTCGTCCCTCCGCCTCTAGACATCATATCTCTGCAACTAATAATCCGATTTGAAAAATTCTTTTTGCATTAGGAAGCTTGAAATACGCGAATGATGATCCTTCATTTCCTTTTTTTTTTTACGAGGCACAATTTCGCCGCTAGAGGGAGTACATGCACATGATATTGAATTCAAAATACATTTTGTTCCATATATTTGCTTCTAAACATCCAATTCAAGTTTTTTTTTACCTTTCGATTCCATTCATGTCGAAGATTATTTTAGGTGTAATCACTTTTTCAAGTTGCGTATAGATTCTCCGCTAGGGGGTGTAAAAGTAAATTGCGTTTCCCCCCGATATCTCATCTTCTTAAACTCCGATTTGAAAAAACATTTTCTGCAGCGGATACAGCTCTGGATTGGAAATATTTTGCATATAATTTGTAATTTTGGTATAAAAAAATTTTGGTCACCAGGGGGCGTAAGTGTTCATTTCTGTTTCTGATGTATTTGAAGCAAAATCTGAGCTTCTAAAACCTCGATTGAAAAAATTGTTTGGTGGACCGATACTACTCACGTCGATAAACCTTTTCGGAATATTTTCTTCTTAGAATACTGTATGGTTTCTCCGCCAGGGGGAGCAGATGTATATCTTATTTTTGGTAGTATCTCTGCTTCTAATGGTCCAATTTGAAACATTTCTTCTTTGTTGAATAGTTTCCGGTGCGACATGTTTTTCATATAATTTCAAAATTTTAATGTAATTCATTAACTTTGTGCTAGGGGGAGTAAAGGTAAATTGCGCTTTCCCCGATATCTTTGGTTTTGAAACTCCGATTTGAAAAATTCTTCCTGCACCGGATACAGATCCTGGTGAGAACATCAAACAGAAATCATTGCTCATTCCACATTAATAAATCATCTCTCATTCCACGTGGGAAATGTTTTCATTGTAATTTCAAATTTTTTGTAAAATATAGTTTGGCCACCAGGGGGCGTAAATGTTAATTTCTGCTCCGTAGGTATTTGCAGCAAAATCTGAACTTCTAAAAGCTCGATTAAAAAAATTCTTTCATGGACCAATACCGCTCATTTCGATAAACATTTGAGAATATTTTCTTCTTAAAATAATTCATGGTTTCTCCGCCAGGAGGCGTAGATGTATATCTGATTTCTGTCAATATCTCTGCTTCTAAGAGTCGGATTCGAAAAATTCCTTCTTTTGCTAGATAGCGTTTCCTGTGTAAAATGTTTCTCATATAATTTTAAATTTTTTTAAGTTACGCATGGATTTTCCGTTAGGGGGCGTAAAGGTAAAATGCGTTTTCCCCGATATATCTGCATCTAAAATTCCGATTTGAAAAATTCTTTCTGCACTTGATACAGTTCCTGATGGGAAATGCTTTGCATATAGTTTCTAATATTTGACAAAGAGCATTTTGTCCACGAGGGGGCGTAAGCGTTTATTTCTGCGCCTGATGTATTTTCAGCAAAATCTGAGCTCCTGAAAATGTGATTGAAAAAATTATTTCGTGGACCCATAAATCGAAACCTTCTTTTTTTTTTCTTCTTCTTTGCTATCTACTGCTCACATCGAAGAACCTTTTGAGAATATTTCTTCTTAAAATAATGCATGGTTTTTCCGCCAACGCATATCTTATTTTTGTCGATACCTCTGTTTCTAAGAGCCCGATTTGAAAAAATATTTCTTCCTTGGAGAGCGTTTCCACTGCGAAATGTTTCTCACATAATTTAATTTGTTTCTTAACGTACAAGTCTGCCGCAAGAGGGCGTAAGTTCACGTTTCCATTTACAGCAATATCTGTGGGACTAAAAACCCGATTGAAAAACTTTTTTTTCGGTCAGATACTACTAACTACGCAAAGTCTGTGCGTGCATTTTCCTTCCAAAATAGTGCATAATTTTGCCGCTAGGGGCGCAAATGCTTAATCTGTTTTTCTCAATACCACTGCTTTTACATGTACGATTTAAAAAAAATTTCAACACCGGATGCCATTTACCGTGTATAACAGTTAAAGCTTGTATATGAGGAATTTTGTAGTTCACAGTTCTGTCGGTAGGTGGTGTTTGTGTACTTCAGTTCGCAGCTGTATCGCCACTTCCAAAAACGCTATTCAGAAATTTCTTCTTTACTGTATTCCATTCGTTGCAACAGAGATGTGGAGCATTGTCTTCTTTAAATAACACAAAGATTTAACGCTAGCCTTCTTTTTTTAAAAATCGAAACCTTCTTTTTTTTTTTTCTTCTTCTTTGCCATCTCTGCTCCCGGGAGAAGTATTTGAAAAGTTATTTTCCCTTTGCGTAACTTTTTCCATGAAGAATAATTATCGCCTGTATAACGAAGTAAATTTCTCCGTCATTTTTGGTTCACGCCAGGAATCGAACCCGAGTCCACTTATTCCGGAACAAGTCGCTCTACCAACTGAGCTACGCAGACGTTCGTTCTTGCTGCTATCTGCCTTTATGTTGTGTGCATTCTGCGGAGCAGGCACGTGATATTTCCCCTCCCCTCCGAAAGATTGCCGGGGGCATGGCCCACGGGTCAGCCGTGACCATGAATCGTCGCAAGCAGCCATCCACTGTAGAACGTGCACTTGAGAACTCCCAGTCAATCTAGTGTGGAATGCAACGTCACACACATTTATTTTTCAAAGCGCTGGAGAAGGGATTCTCTTATTTTTCCTTTCTCGCGGTGTGGAAAGAACATCACGCCATTGCGAGATCTTGAACGGCCGGGTCATCCGGGAAGTTCGGGCGCCTTTATAACGAAGTAAATGGCTTTTCGTGCTGATGCGTTAGTTAAAAAAAACATAACCATACGATGAAATAGTTCCTAAATTAAACCTTAACGGCCAGACGAAACATTTAAAAACAGAAGTCAAACTTACGGAAATGATGCTTTATTTCTCCAGCACAGATATAGCACTTCACATAACAAATCGGTATCAACACTCCACATTCCACATTAAACGCACCACACACCACGCTCCAAAAGCATCTGTTGTATCGTAGTTTATATCCCTGGTTCTTATCTCATAACAGGCATACGTCACGTTCATTCCACCTCAATTATATTGCCAACAGTATTCGTTTGAGAGAAAAGATATCACGTTAAGTGTGAAGCATAACTGAGACAACAAACTCAAGATTTACATAGGGAAAGAAACTAAAAAGGAAAGTTAATTTAGAATATACGTCACACCTGTTTTAAACGTTTCCGTTATGAAAAGTTTTCCGCTAGTAGACGTAGACTTATGCCATGTTTCCTGCTATATCTCTCCTCTTAACTGTTCGATTTAAAAATATATTTGTCTCTGGTATCTTCCTTGTATTATGAGAAACATTTGTTTCGCCATTTGTTAACTTTCGCAACATGCTTTTTAGCCGCTGGTGGAACTAAGTAGATGTTTCTATTTTGGGTGTTTTATTGATTGTTGGAACCTGTTGATTGTTTTCCTAATCGGTTCCATTGTCTTTGAATAGCTTTGATAAATTGAATTTGCGTCAGAACGAATTCAAAAAACGTGCTTATTATATCCGAAAATTCGGTGTCATCTTTCTTGTTTATTTTTTGTAGCATACTTTCTAGCTGCTGCTGGAAGTAAGAGCTGTTTTTATTTTTGGTTGTTTTACCGATTGTAAAAATCCTGTTGATTTTTTCACTAACCGGTTCCATTGCCTTTGAATAACTTTGATAAATTTTAGCTCGTCAGATATGAGTCAGGAGACGTGCTCAGGACAACCGAAAATTCGGAGTGTCCTCTATTTTAGCACGTCTTTTGTAAAAAAAGATCATGCTTCTGTTATCGGTTTGTCCGTCCGTCCGTCTGTACCCACGATATCTCCGCAACTATTAGTCCGATTTGAAAAATTCTTTTTGCATTAGGAAGCTTGAAATATGCAAATGATGATCCATTTCGTTTTTTTTTTACGATGTACAATTTCGCCGGTAGAAGGCGTAAATGCAGATGATGTCGAATTCAAAAATACGTTTTATTCCACATATTTGCTTCTAAACATCCGATTGAAAAAAATTATATCTTTCAATTCCATGTATGTCGAAGAGTATTTTAGATATAGTTACTTTTTCAAATTACGCATAGACTTTCCGCTAAGTGCGTAAAAGTAAATTACATTTTCCCAGATAACTTTTCTTCTAAAACTCCGATTTGAAAAAAAAATTCTTCAGCGGATACATCTCCTGATGGAAAATCTTTTGCATGTAATTTCAATTTTTTGGGAAAAAATACTTTGGCCACCAGGGGGCGCAAGTGTTAATTTTTGCTTCTGATGTATTTGCCATAAATTAGTAGCTTCTAAAATATCGATTTAAGAATTCTTTCGTGAACTGATGCCACTCACATCGATAAACCCTTTCGGAATATTTTCTTCTTAAAATATTCCACAGTTTCTCCGCCACGGGGCGTAGATGTGCATCTTATTTTTGTCAATATATCTACTTCTAGGAGTGCGATTTAAAAAATTCCTTCTTTGTTAGATAGTGTTTTCCGATGCGAAATGTTTTCCCCAGAATTTCAAAATTTTCAAGTAATTCATAGACTTTCCGCTAGGGGGCGTAGAGGTAAATTGCGTTTCCCCCTATATCTCTGATTCTAAATCTCCGAATTGAAAAATTCTTTCTGCACCAGATACAGCTCCTGGTGAGAAACCGTTTGCACATAATTTCTAATTTTTGAAAAAATAGTTTGGCCACCAGGTGGCGTAAACCTTAATTTCCGCTTTTGTTGTTTTTGCAGAAAAATATGAGCTTCTAAATTCTCGTTTGAAAAAAACGTCGTTTGTTGACCGATACTTCTCATGTCGACAAACCTTTTAGGAAAATTTTCTTCTTGAAAAAATGCATGGTTTCTACGCCAGGGGGCGTAGATGTATATCTTATTTTTGTCAATATCTCTACTTCTAAGAGTACGATTTGAAAAATTCCTTCTTTGTTGGATAGTGCTTCCGATGCGAAATGTTTTTTTTATGAATTCAAAATTTTCAAGTAAATCATACACTTTCCGGTAGGGGGCACAAAGGTAAATTGCGTTTTCTGCGTTATTTCTGCTCCTAAAGCTCTGATTTGAAAAATTCTTCCTGTATCGCATACAAGACCTGATGGGAAATATTTTTCACGTAATTTGTAATATTTGGTAAAGAATGGTTTAGCCACCAGGGGTCATGTGTGTTAATTTCTGCTTCTGAAGTATTTGTTGCAAAATCTGGTCTCCTGAATATTCGACTAATTTTTTTTCTTCGACCGATACCGCTTATACGGATAAACCTTTTGAGAGTACTTTCTTCCTAAAATATTGCATGGTTTTCCCACCAGGGGACGTAAAGTCACATCTTATTTTTGTCGATATCTCTGTTTCTAAGAGTTCGTAAGCTCACGATTTCGTTTACAGCAATATCTGAGGGATTGAAAACCCAATTGAAAATCTTCTTTCTTTGGTCAGATCTATTGTTTTCCATACCGGTTCCATTGACTTTGAATAGCTTTTATAAATTTAATTTTCGTCAGAACGGATTCAAAAGACGTGCTTATTACACCCGAAAATTCGGTGTCAACTTTCTTGTTGTTTTCTATTTTCACTGACTGGGACTTTTGTATTAGTTGGCCTCGAAGGCTGTGTTTCTTCCATCTTCATATTTTCTCGTACCTATGATGAAAATGCTTCGCTATATATTATGTCACTCCAAATGTTGAATAGCTTCTTGAAAGTACGTTCCATTTGCAAAATAAAAAAAAAACTGCCTTTAAAATTTTTCGGAGGATAAAATTACCATGAAATGTTCTGAAAATGAAAATAAAATATGACGAACTATTCCGAAACTTCAATTTGACAAAAACTTCTAACTGTACTGCAAAAAAAAAAAAAAAAAAAAAGTTAAGAAGAGTATAAGTCCTGAAGGAGTTTTCTTTCAAGTTTATTAAGTCTCCGTCCCTGCGAGTAAACATCTTAACTTTTATAGTCTGAGTATCGACAACCTTAGATGTGCACTCTTACTCGTAAGAAACTCATACTTATTCGGCTCATTAAATTCTTCAGTGCGCTTTTACGGGAAGAATTACATTGCTCTATGAATCCGGAAGTAAACGCATATATAGTAACTCACAGATAAACCAGTTCCACACGAGACATTTGAAATGAAATGCTTGAGACTTCTGCTCTATTTTGAAACAAAATTTTTCTTAGTTTTGCGCATCATAGTCGAAGATTTTATTTACAATTCTTTTTCGAACATATCTCCACTTTGCGGAAAGGACGTTCAGTTTCACGGTCTGATTACAATAAAGATTTTTTTAACCTGAGTGTTAGTATCTCGAAGAAGAAGCTCTTGATAAAAAATGTCATTTTTCATGAGCAGAAGTCAGTGTTCAGAAGCCGGAAAATCTGGATTAACTCCAAACTGTAAAAAGGAGATTCCTCTTCTATGCAACTGGGACGTATTGCAAAAGTTAACGGCGTAAATACAAGTTTCAGTGATCATATTTTATTTTCCATCCGAGCATAAAAGTGAAATATGTTCGGCAAAGCTTCCTTGGGATACTATGTATCAGGTAATCCATTCTCAATGAATCACTTTAGGGTAACGTCTTAGAAAACCAAAGACCACAACTTTAACTTAAACGGGAATCTTAATATTTAAACATTTTTTTCTTATGAAATAAAGCGGCGCATACTATTATTTCGGGTTTAAAGGTTATAAATGGAACTTATAGCGGGTTGCAGTTCATTTAGATACTATACTCAGTTCTGCTTTTTAATAAAAATGGAATTTTACATCGTTTGCGCCCCTGAATCCCTGTAAAGTGATATGAAACACAATACAGTAAAACCTCTGAACAGCAGCGACCCTGGGACTTCAACATTAGCCTGTTATTGGGAGATGTACGCTATTCGGGAGGTAACCTTCTGAGCCCAGTTAGGCTCACAATACAAAAAACTTCATATCATTAGGCTCACAATAAAAAGAAACTTCATATCATTAGGATCACAATACAAAAAACTTCATATCATTAGACTCACAATACAAAATACTTCATATCATTAGGCTCACAATACAAAAACTTCATATGGGTCCATTCCATGTCAAATCAACAAGGCTCACAACCCGACATTTTTTTATTTTTATGAAATTTGGTATAATGGTAGTATTCATCAATATAAACAAACATGATTTTCTTCAGAATTTTTAATGAATTCGTTTTTGAGTTATTGATTTTTGAAATTTCAAAAAAACCCTGAAATTTCATCATCTGAGCAAATTTAACAGCCAATTACTCGGGTTCTAATAGAGCTAGGGTCATGAATTATGACTCATTTTAAAGATTTTGAATTGGGCTTTGATTTGATGTGCCACATGGAACCATTAAAAAAATTTAATGACAATTTTGAAATTAAAATATTCAAAAACATGTGTTTTTTAAAAAATCTGAAAAAAATACATGTTTAACAAACATTATTTTTCTACATAACCTGAAAGTTTCATAATGGAATCGCTATGGAACCACAATAAAAAACTTCATATCGTTAGGCTCACAATACAAAATACTTCATACCATTAGGCTCACAATACAAAGTACTTGATATCATTAGGCTCACAATACAAAAAACGTCATATCATTAGGCTCACAATGCATAAAACTTACAATATATAATAAACAAGTTAGTAAAATCATGCAGTGCATTGATTATAATACGCTTTCCAACATACCAAAAATCATTACTCAAGTTATGAGGATAATGGCTGTGGAATAAATCGCGGTCCTGTGCCCTGACCTTTGATCCCATTTCGATGATATTCAACAGAACCGGTTTGGTATACCTCCGAAATAACATGATAAAATTTTGTCGCAATCAAAGCATTTTTACGTAAGTTATGATGCATAAGGTCTATGGAATAGATCCCGCTCCTGTGTTATAACCTTTTACCCCATATTTCGCCCATTTTCAATAGAATTTGTCCCCAGGCAAGACCCTACAACATACTAGCATTTCATTCCAAATCGAAGCATTTTTACGTAAGTTATGACGCATAATGGCGATGGAAGTGATTGCGCTCCTATGTCCTGACCTTTGACCCCATTTCTCCCATTTTCAATGAGGTGGTCCACTACCACATGCTAAAAGTTCATCGAAATCGAACCTTTTTTGCGTTAGTTATGACGCATAAAAGCAGTGGAATGAATCCCGCTCCTATGTACTGAACTTTGACCCCATTTCGTTCACTTTAAATAGGGTTCCTTCCCAGGTGATCCCCTACCAGATACTAAAATTTCATCGAAATCGAACGATTGTTACGCGAGTTATCCTGCGGAACGACATACGCACACAACGCGTGACATAATGAGGCAGATGGGAATAGCGACCATCTGCTTGCCGCAAGTAAGACGTCATAAAACTTTAATAGGATCCACACACAATGCGTGACGTAATGAGACAGATGGCGTGACCGCGCGCCAACATTCTCAAACGCGGCGAGATTGTGACGTCTTAAGATTTCTAAGCATTGGTAACATTAATGGAATAATGGAACAACGCCATCACTAAAAACGTTATAATTCGGGGATTTTATTTAACCCACTAAATGAATTCTCCTAAAGTCGAGATCAAGCTAAATCGATTTCCAGTACCAGAAAATGGTAGGTTAACGACTTTCATCAAAATTCTTAGAGCCGTTTTCAAAATAAAATGTACATACATACATACAAGAATTGCTACTTTAAGGTGGACGTCAAGTAACTTTGCATCCTATACTTCCAATGCAAAAACTTCTGTACACATTTTCTTCGCAATTAATGCGTTCCCAAGGATGAAAATTTGAACATCGATTAAAATATCTTCATTTTATAACTTGCAATACTTAATATTTTCTAAAACATAACCATAATTATGCAATTCAACATTTGTTTACATACTGACGTCATGAAAATACAGGTCGCGTAATCTTTTTTCTGGACAATTAATGCCTTCACTAGGATGAAAATGTGAACATCGATTGAAATAGCTTCATTTCATAACTTGGAATACTTAATATTTTCTAAACCATAACCGTAATTATGCAATCCAACATTTTTTTGTCCACTGACGTCATCAAAGTACAGGTCGCGCCATCTTTTCTTTGGTTTCAACACCACCAAAGGAAAAGTGATTGATTTTTAATATAATTATGGTTATGTTTTAGAAAATATTAAGTTTTCCAAGTTATAATATGAAGTTATTTTAATCGATGTTCAAATTTTCATCCTTGGGAACACATTAATTGTGAAGGAAATGTTTACAAAAGTTTTTCCATTGGAAGTATAGGAAGCAAAATGACTTGACGTCCACCTTAATAATATGGGATAAGGGCAATGGAATGGATCGCAATCCTATGTCCTGACCTTTGACCACATTTCGTCCATTTTCAATAGGGTTCTTCCCCAGGTGGTCCGCTACTACATAATGAAATTTCATCGAAATCGAACCATTTTTACGCAAGTTATGATGCATAAGGGCAATGGAATGATCCCGCTCCTACGTCGTGACCTTTTACCCCATTTGTCCCATTTTCAACAGGGTTCGTCCCCCGGTGGTCCCCTACCACATACTAAAATTTCATCGAAATCGAACCATTTTTACGCCAGTTATCGTGCGGACGGACGGACGGACGGACAAAGCTGGAGCATATACGCTTCTTCAACCTACGGTTGGAAAGCGTAAAAAAGACATTTTTTTATTAAATGTTTCATTTTTTGCATTAGCTTTACAGTGACAAACAATACGATACATACGGATGTACTGCATACATCGCATTTACAATATTTTAAATTTAAAATACAGTACAATACATACAATGTAGGTACTGCAATGCGTTTTGAAACGTACGTCGTAACAATAAAGTGTTACACCACGAATTTTTAAACGCACGTACAGCTCATAATTTAACTAAATCAATCCACAATCAATTTTTAGATGCAAATATTTGATAAAAGCATTTGTTTCCCTTAGCAATTTGTAGCATGCCTCTGAATGTATTTCTAAGTTCTTCAATAGTGCTAATCCCCAGTATCCCATTCGTTTGCAAAAAAAAAAATAAATAAATCGATGGAGTATCCTTTTACTTTTTGTAGATAATTTATGCTGTGCATCATTCGCATTCCAAGATCTTTCTGGGAGTGATATTCGTAAAAGGAGGGATTCGAGAGGATGCATTTATTTGCGTACAACACATTGGATTTACTCGCGTCACTTAAGACCACACCAAGCCACAGTCCGGTACATACTAAGTTGAATTAAATCATAACAATATAAACGGTAAGGTTTACTAATTCCTGACATTGAGTGGTACTTAGGTAGGTGGATTAATGAATGTTATTGTCGCAAAACCAGTGAAAAAATATATATGAGTCATTAAAATAAATATTTATTAAACTATGGCGCTGGAAATAGTATTTCGACTGTTTTGCTTCTCAAATACAATATTTATTTTTATTATTATTATTATAATGTATCATTGAAATTTAGACAAATGTAAGAAACGACCCTGACACCGATGAAATGCGATGCAGCTACGAAAGTATCTGCGCATGCGCAAGCAAATATCTGACCTCAAGGTAAAAAGAAAAGCTGAATCGCAAGTGTGTTTGTTAGGGGATTGGTAACGTTCCCCTAACTAACACACGTTCAGTCAGGGATATCTACAGGTTATATAATGGTAATCGTGATATAATGGTAATCCCCCAGTCAGGGATATCTACAGGATATATAACCCCATCGTGATATAATGGTAATCCCCCGTTGGAATCTAGAGGAACCCAAATTTAAAGGAAGCGAGGTCACGTCGGTGGAATGTTTATCCAACCATTCGGATACAATTCGGGAGCGATGGCACTGAAGAGCAATTGAATTACAGATACCTGTCCAGTAACGTGTAGCACCACCTTTCGCCCTGATGACGGCGGCGATTCGTCTCGGCAATGGACTCTACAAGACACCGGAAGCGTTGGGAAGCCATACGGATCCACGACCCCTGAACAAGCTCCCACAGTTCACGAAGATTTGATGGAGGGAGGTCAAAGCTTCGAACATCTCTCTCGATGGCATCCCAGATGTGCTCGATGGGATTGAGGTCAGGTGACCTAGCTGGCCAAGGAAGCGAGGTCACGTCGGTGGAGTGTTCATCCAACCATTGTGATGCAATTCGGGAGCGATGGCACGGTGCATTGTCTTGTTGCAGGATGAGGTCCCCAGTGGGATGTCGAAGACGCACAAACGGGAGCAGATGGTCGTCCAGGATATCCCGGCAACTTTTGCCTGTGATTGACGATGTCACAGGTACCAGGGGTCCAATTTCAGTCCACGTAAACAGTCCCCAGACGAGAATTCCACCCTCACCAGCTTCAAGAGTACCCTGCTGGTAAGAAGGATCCATCGCTTCATGTGGTTTGCGCCGTACTCGTATCTTGCCATCCTCATGTACCAACGTGAATCTTGACTCATCAGTACAGGCAACATTTTTTCACATGTCTAGGGTCCAGTGGCGATGTTCCCGCGCACATGCTAATCTTTGCACCCTGTGATGTGCGGCCAGCAGCGGTACCCTCGTGGGACGATGGCTTCTGTACCCCATAGCGAGGAGATGGTTCTGGATGGTGTCGCTGCTTACACGTATTTGTGCACCAGCGTTAAATTGCCGAGTGATTTCTTGCAATGTGGCCCGTCTATCCGCTGTCACAATGCGAGCAAGCCGACGGTGACCCCGCTCATTCACCCGCTGTTGTCCACGGCAGTTGGCCCTTGCAGTGATGGATTTGCCGGATTCGATGTACTCACGGTGCACCCGTGACATCCCAGTGCCTGCTAGACTTCCGAGATGGAGTGACCCATTCGTCGGGCTCCAACAATTTTCCCACGATCAAATGCGCTTAGATCCTTTCGTCTTACCCATACTGCGCCCGACTCTTACTGATTCCCGTCGCATCACTCCTTATATTGTCGGATCGCTGCATACCTCATGTCGTTTCCGTTTACAGGGCCACCCACAGCGCCACATTTGCATAACGCCAGCTGTCTCTAATTCAATGGCTCTTTAGTGTATACTTTACTACTGTCGGCAAAGATGCATAACACCAAAATACTTTTTTGAAATGCCTTTTATCACGTTTGGTATGAGGTTCTCGTAATTTACGCTGACTGCAATGAGATATTGTTAAGTTCATGTAAAACGTGATCAAATGAAGTTCGACGGTAGTTTAGTAAAACATATTGCTGAGTAATAATGAAATTAACTATGGTCGAGTCACTTCATGAGACCTGACCGGGCGCGATCTGATTTGAACAATCGTTTTAACAATGACGCAGCATTATCAATCTTTGTTACATCGAAATTCTTTACTTTGGATTTACTTTGCGGGAAAGATGCATAGCATTAAAAGTTTTTGTAAGTCTTCACTACACTTTACAGCGTTTTTAAACAAATCACACACCCCTTCTACAACTGCATCAGGTGCTTCCTCAATCAAAGCATTTTCTACCGATGTTTCCAAAGCAACGAACTCGCGCACATCTTTCGTTGTTTCTTCATTTCCTTCATTATTTAGATACGCAATTAATTCGAAAATGGCGTCTAAATCATCTTCTTCTGGATTGACATTAAATGCTCCATTTCGTTTGAAAAAAATCTGTGTTGCCCACTTCTAGGAACAGATCGGACATATCGAAACCGCAGACCAGTAGTTTTTATAACGAGAATCTGGAGCACAAAAACTACCTTACATCCGTGCAAAGAAGCTAAACAAAATCTTTGCGGTAAAAATTCGCCCATTTTATTTCCTTGAACGTTCATGTTTTTAACTGTTTAATTACCAAGATCACTGTCAGTCATTCTGGAGGTTTCGCTACTTTGAGGTAAATATACAGAACCGTATTTACGACAGTACTGTGTGTTCCAGTACTGTCAGCAAAATGGAAGTGTCTGCTTTTCGGGAGCGTCCGTCAAGAAGGTTCTACTCTGTTTGGAAATGAAAAGAATTTTTTCAAATATGTTCTGGATATTACATATTTTTCCTGAAGATTGTTAAAATTTACCAGATTAAGTTACACTGACGGAAAAAAAAATCCCAACACCAAGAAGAGGTTGTGTTAGATAAACGACAGTTAGTAGGCGGTGAGAGTACATCTGTAAGATGACGTCTATGCAAATTTCGCGCTCGGCGCATACGTGTGGCGCTAGTAGCGCCCCTCGGAACATGCAAAGCAGGTTTGCTGTAAATACGCGCTGTAACGTTCGTGAGCGTTAGTTATCTTTGAGATTAGACGTAGTGTGTTGATGTTAGTCAAGAATGCCTTTAAGAAGACGAAGAAGCCTTTATCAACAGCTCACGGAGTTTGAACGAGGTCGTGTAATAGGGCTACGAGAAGGTGGATTTTCTTTCCGCAATATTGCAGAACGACTTGGCAGGAATGTAGTCACTGTGCATGATTGTTGGCAACGGTGGTCAAGGGAAGGTACTGCCTCAAGAAGACCGGGTTCCGGCCGGCTTCGTAGCACTACTGAGAGGAAAGACCGCCGTGTACGGCGTATGGCCGTGGCGTATCGTACTGCGTCTGCGGCAGCAATTCGAGCTGCAGTTGCCACCACAGTGACACAACGAACTGTTACAAATCGCTTACTTGAAGGACAGCTCCGAGCCAGACGCTATGTAGCGTGCATTCCACTTACTCCAAACCACTGCCGTTTGCGACGTCAGTGGTGTCAAGCTAGAGCTCATTGGAGGACGCAGTGGAGATCTGTTGTGTTTTCTGATGAAAGCCGGTTCTGCCTAGGTGCCAGTGATGGCCGTGTGTTGGTTAGAAGGAGGCCAGGTGAGCGCCTGCAACCAACCTCTCTGCGGCCGAGACACACTGGACCTACACCTGGAGTTATGGTCTGGGGAGCAATTTCCTATGACAGCAGGAGCACTCTCGTGGTTATCCCACGCACCCTGACGGCACAGTTGTACGTCGGTCTGGCGATTCAACCTGCTGTGCTGCTGCTATTCATGAACAGCATTCCAGGGGTGTTTTCCAACAGGATAACGCTCGCTCGCATACCGCTGTTGTAACCCAACATGCTCTACAGAGTGTCGACATGTTGCCGTGGCCTGCTAGATCACCAGATCTTTCATCAATCGAGCACGTATGGGACATCATTAGACGACAACTCCAGCGTCACCCCCAACCAGCATTAACCGTCCCTGTATTGACCGACCAAGTGCAACAGGCATGGAACTCCATCCCACAAACTGACATCCAGTACCTGTACGACACAATACATGAACGTTTGCATGCTTGCATTCAACATTCTGGCGGTTACACCGGTTATTAATGTACCAGCATTTCACATTTAAAATGGCTCTTCTCGCGCTTACATTAATCTGTGATCTTGAAAATTTAATCGATTAAATATGTTACCTATGCAAATGCATTGCCGCCATTTCATTCCTCTATACAACTATTTTTTCGTGGTGTTGGGATTTGTTTTCCGTCAGTGCATTTTTGGTAATAAGTTTTTTATACGAGTAGGGAGTTTTATAATAATTTGTTTTTATGTGGGAGGAAATAAGTTCCAGTAGTTTTTTTATATGAGAAGAGAAAAACACCGGGGGGGGGGGTTAAAAAATTGGTTATGATGAATGCAAAGATCTCTGATTTGGTATTATTCAAATTATTTTCCATTTCTCATTAATTTTTTCTTGCCTGGAGGATTAAAAGTAATCTGTTCATGAGATAGTTTTTCCTAAACCTTTTCAAATTCAGTGTTTCGAACTCGTCGTGAAACTGGAAAACACATTCATATAATTGCAGAGAACATATTCATCAAAGCCCGTATGTTGATGACCTGAAAATTCCTAAAACATGCCCTTAAAAATCGAAAAAATGCCCTTTAAATTTGAAGGGAAAAATCCCCCTAAAACAGTTCGCATTATATTTCTTCACAATTATATATTAAATAACTTCAATCTTAGACGATTCATAAACTAGAATTTTGTCTTTTCTTCATAAAATGCTCTATAAAACCTCAGAAGAAAAGAAAAAACGCTAGTAAATACCTGCTAGGTAGTTCATAAAGAATTTGGAAAGTCAGCAACAGTATAACATACGAAGATCTGTAAATAATAAATAGGAACTGTGCACCAAGATTACTCAAAATTATATACCTATACTAGTGATCCGAATTTCTTGGCGTCGAATAGAAATCAAAGTTTCCAAGCTTTCTCGCATCATCAAGATGGCTTTTTCAAGGAAGTGTACACAGCAAACTGCAAACTGAATAATAGAACACTTCAACAATTTGAACGCGGTGACTTGACTAGACAATAAATGAATAAGCGCAAATGTGATCAGTCATTCAAAGAAATGAGTTCACGTTTAGTAGGGCACGCGGTACCCTAATAGAAAATGCAGCATTATTTGAAGAATTGATTCCAAATGCGTGGCAACTCTAGAGAGACGCTATTATTGCAAGCCTCGCTACTGGTCAAGATTTCCAAGGTTTCGCGAATGACAGTAGATTTGGGCCTGGAGTATGAAGCTAATTTCTTTATCATTCAGCTGATTTGAACTTGACTTTTCTTGATAGTGCAGTGGTTATTTTTCAGTATTTTGTATCCCTTTTATGTTCGCTGATTCAAATTGGTCATTCCGATGTAGTATCGCCTGGAGCCGTCCGGATATTTTAGTGGGATGGCATAAACACCTGATTCATTGGGAAGAGGGGGCTAGTCAATATTTCTCTTAAGCATCGTACATAAAGATGCCGGAGACCTTATGCCGACACAGAAGTTCATGCTTCTGAACGTGTTTTTGACTTGATAGGAAACTTTTTGGTATGTAGGGAATAAAGTCCAGGTAGAGAACTTGCGGCATAGAAAGATTAACACGACTGGTTCTGGCTTTTTCGATAAAGTTATGCATCTGGTTCGACGTATATCCTACTTCAGTGGCCAATTCGATTATATTTTTTAGTTCGGATTGTCTAGAACGTACATCAGAGGACACAACGAAGGCTCTGCTAATTCGAGAACGGAAGAAGGCCATCTTGTAATCATCGGGGCCGAATAAACTGCGGAGCATCAGGTTATGAACAGAGGTGGGATTATAATAGACTTCCGTTCGAAGGCGGTTGTCATGCGATTTGCTCACTAAGACGTCGAGATAAGGTAAGGTACCACTTTGTAGAGTACCATTTTCAAGAAACTAGTCCTGCACGCGACGTGCAGTGTGGCAGGGATCTCGACCTTTTTGGAAAAGACAACGGTCATTTCCATAATACTGCTACATTGTTAGTGGATCAGAATTATCCAGATTGTGGTATAATAACCTATGGGTCGAGTCCCATCCACGAAATACAACTCCATACCATGATGGAGCAACCGCCGAACTTAACAGCTGGAAGAATACAGTCCGACGAAAATCCTTCGCCAATCTGTTGCCAAATACACACATACCCATCAGATTGGGAGAGAGGAAAGGGTGACTCATCATTCCAAAAAATAGCTTTTCAATCGCCCACAGTCCTAGAACGACGGGAGACACCACTCCAAACGGCGCTTCGCATTCACGTTAGTGATGCGTGGCTTATGTGCCTCTGTCCTACGATTATACCCCACTCTGTGCAACTCTCTGCGGATAGTTATGGTACTAACCGAACCATTAGAAGCATTTCCTACTTCAGAAGCGGTGGAAACGGCAGAGGAAGAACGGAATTTCTTAACATTTCTAACTGCGACTCTTCTGTCACAATCCGTCAGTTTGTGCGGCCTTCGTGAACATTTGTTTGCTATAGTTGAACAGTCCTACTTCCATCTCTTCATGGGCGCTCTTTGGCCAAACATGGCCCTTGCGCCATAAAAATCAACCAATCGACCAACCATCTCTTCATGACGTCACTTCGAATCGATTTTGGTATGCTTAGTTTAGCTAGAATGATCCGTATGGAAAGGTTACTCAAATAACATCCTATGACCAGTTCATGCTGGAACTCGGAAAGTTCAAGTCCACGCGGATTATCCGTGTCAAAGTTATTGCTAACACGACAGAATATCTCAGCTTTCGGTACGTACCTCTCCACTCAGAGCGCACCGTTTCTGTGCGACCGTTCTTTACACTTGTGCAAATATTTGGTAGTATCTGAGTACTTTTGATAATATACAGTAGTGTATAGTATTGTATACAGGGTGCATAGGAAAGTCCCTTTAGCCTGGAATAACGTGCGAACGGAGAGAGGTACAGTTATGCAAGTGAGATAACGGTATAGTAAAACGACTACGCCTGATCGAATGCAACCAATAACAGCGCTCCTAGTGGCGAAATCCGAAAGTTATCCCTTGCAAATCGAAAACGAAAAGAGATAGAGCAAAATTTCTAATTACAAAGTTGTAGAGCATCAATAAATTAGTACGGAACGACATTTGTTTCACACGAATAAGATAATGTATCGCCTGAATACCCTAAATTGTCCGAAATCGATGCGCGACCTTCTCTGTGAACGTTTGAAGGGAACAGGCATAGGTATGAGCAAATACACACAATTTATTGCATAGATGCGTACTTATGTCAATACAGTTTGATGACGTCAGATAAAACAAAAACAAACAAGTTAGTAAAATCATGCAATGCATTGATTATGATACGCTTTCCAACATACCAGAAATCATTACTCGAGTTATGAGGATAATGGCTGTGGAATAAATCTCGGTCCTGTGCCCTGACCTTAGATCCCATTTCGATGGTATTCAACAGAACAGGTTCAGTATACCTCCGAAATAACATGATAAAGTTTTGTTGCAATAGAAGCATTTTTACGTAAGTTATGATGCATAAAGGCGATGGAAGTTATTCCGCTCCTATGTCCTGACCTTTGACCCCATTTCGTCCATTTTCAATTGGGTTTGTTCCCAGGTAGTCCCCTACCACATACTAAAATTTCATCGAAATCGAACCTTTTTTTACGTTAGTTATGACGCATAAAAGAAGGGAATGGATCCCGCTCCTATGTCCTGACCTTTGACCCCATTTCGTTCACTTTCATTAGGGTTCCTTCCCAGGTGTTACCCTACCATGCACATACTACAATTTCACCGAAATCGAACGATTTTTACGCGAGTTATCGTGCGGGCGGACATACGCACACAACGCGTGACGTAATGAGGCAGATGGGAATCGCGAACATCTGCTCGCAAGAGTGTGACGTCATAAAATTTTAATAGGATCCACACACAACGCGTGACGTAATGAGACAGATGGCGTAACCGCGCGCCAACATACTCAATCGCGAGATTGTGACGTCGTAAGATTTCTAAGCATGGGTAACATTAATGGGACGACGTCATGACACTAAAAGCGTTATAATTCGGGGTGGTTACCCAGCAAAAACAGTCTTGCTGGCCCAGCACTATGTTGCCGCTGCCGAACCGTCAATAAAATGTCCGGGCGGCCAACAGAAGGGCCAGCAGTTCAGGCCAACAGCTGGCCAACAGTTGGCACCCCATCAGTTGTCATATGCCACAACAGGGCCATCTGTTATTAATCACAGGCAGTAGCTGCCACAAGTGGCCCTTCAGTGGCCCTGCAAGCACGTGCCAGAAATGATGGCTAGCCTAATGTGGTCCGCTAGTGTGCCGTTAGTGGCACCAGCAACCACGTGACGTAACTGGTGGCTTGCCGAATCTTGTCCGCCAATTTCCCAGTAGTAGCCATAATAATAATAAAAAAAAAAAGCATGGATAACCGCAGTTTCCCAAAGCTACAATTTTTTTTTTCTGCCCTTACGAAGCTTGTGAATTAACGCACTGCGCTGGGGAAATTTTCTCAACAGACCGGAAAAACTGCCGCTTGCATCTGAACGTGGGCCGTTTGCGTGAGAGCTGCGCTCGCTACCGACCGGACAAATTTACCACGCCCGGCCATGTGCTGAAAGCTATCTGTTTCGTATGCAATTTGTAATCGAATGCTTCCCTCTTTCATTTTACAATATTGCGAGGTATTTTTCATAAGGCAGTTTCATATAATTGATAAATTATTTTTTTCAACGTAACGATAGTTTTTTTTTTACCTTAAGGGAACTTCACTCATTTTCAAGGCGTGTACATACTTAGAGTCGCTTTCCAAAGTTTTGTACTGTCCTTGCCGTCTTGAAAAGAGATTGTTGAATTAATATATATTTACCCGGGTTCATGTCACATTCTGTTACATTTTTAACGTTGTGGCTTTCCTTTCCGTTGTCCGAAACTACATTTGTTTTAAAAAGGAAAAGATATTTTATTTTACTTCTCGTTATTTTTAGAAGCGACTTCTTCGGAGTCTTGTGTATTCAACCTATGGATGAGTACACCACATAGCGTCGCTTTTTTTCTTTCAAATAATTAATACATTTTGTACGCGCATAATTATTTTTTCCCAACAAACGTTGTTTTAATGGTTTTCCAGGATATTTGTTTCAAGTGGTTTCAAAATATTTCTTGTTATTCATGGGAATGGAGTGGGTGTATTTCATGGCTGTAATCTAGTATTTCACGGCTTAATCTGATATCTTCGTCGATGTAAAATTTCATTAGGAAATTAATTCGCCTCTCCACATATGGTTTTTTTCTTAACATCCACTAAAATAACACGATGGCGATAGCGTCGTCTTCAACTAACTGGTACCATGAGTGACACAGCAAGTGTTGCTTCTGCGCATGCGCAGTCCCGTTGCTTCCACCTGCTGTTGGGGGTTGCATTGGTTGCCAGCAACGGGCTACTAGTGGCACTTGCTTAGAGGCCCACAATTCACGGCGATGCTGCAGGGCCATCAATGGCTCGCCAACTGATAGCGTTGTCACCAACGGACCACTAACGGGCCGTGAGCGGCAGATTTCAGACAGCAGTGACACGGCACTGCCAGCTGGTGGCCAGCAGTTTCCCAGCACTTGTGTTTTTGCTGGGTATTTAACCCACCAAACGAATCTTCCTAAGGTCGAGATCAAGCTAAATCGATTTCTAGTACCAGAAAACGGTAGGTTAACGACTTTCATCAAAATCCTTAGAGACGTTTTCAAAATACAATGTACATACATACAAGAAGTGCTCCTTTAATAGTATGGCATAAAGGCGATGGAATGGATCCCAATCCTATGTCCTGACCTTTGACCCCATTTCGTCCATTTTCAATAGGGTTCGTCTCCAGGTGGTCCCCTACGACATACTACAATTTGATCGAAATCGAACCATATTTACGTTAGTTATGACGCATAAGAGCAATGGAATGCATCCCGCTCCTATGTCCTGACCTTTAATTTTTATATATACCACATATAAAAATTTAAGCGACATCGAACCATATTTACGCAAGTTATGACGCATAAAGAAAATGGAATTGATCCCGCTCCTATGTCTTGACCTTTGACCCCATTTCGTCCATATTCAATAGGGTTCGTCCCCAGGTGGTCCCCTACCACATACTAAAATTTCTTAGAAATCGAACCATTTTTACGCGAGTTATCGTGCCGACAGACAGACGGACGGACAGACGGACAAATCTAGAGCATATACGCTTCTTCAACCTACGGTTGGAAAGCATAAAAAAGGCAAGCTGGCGCACAGTGATAAAAAGTTAATGTCGAGTATGTTTGAAGAGTTCGCCATTGCCCACGATACACATTTGTGTTCGTGAAAGTAACTCTGCATGCATATTCCTCAGCATGGAAGGTGTCACACTATTGCAAGCATCTGTAACACGACGACGTAGATCCAGTAGACTTGTAAGCGCTGTTGCATACACCTGATTTTTTTACGTAACCCCAGAAATCCAAGCTCGCCATTCTCACCCAGCGTGCGTAGACCTAAACTTCTTATCAGGGTACATCCTGCTACTGGTTTTTATATCGTAGGTACGGCACAACGTCACAATCTGTATTTGCATACGGCTACATTTGCGAAATGTCAATATGAAGATTCGAATCGTCGCACATCGATTTCGGACATTTTAGGGTATTCAGGCGACAATTTTTCTTATCCGTGTAAAACAAATGTACTTTTGTACTAATTAGGTGATGCTCTACAACTTTGTAGTTGGAAATTTGGCTCTATCTCTTTTCATTTTCGATTTGCAATGGCTAACTTCCGCATTTCGCCACTAGGGGCGCTGCTATCGATTGGGCGTAGTCGCTTTACTGTACCGTTATTTCACTTGCATAAAGGCTAAAGGTACTTTCCTATGCACCCTGAATACTCTGCTGAACTATGAAACTGACTTCTGAGTGTGGGTACAGAACTTATTTTCCTGAAAACCTGGAGATTCTGATACAAAATCAGTTTTTCTTTCCGATTTCTAAAAAAAAAAGCGTTTTGTTTGAATGGAAAGTGTACATTTATGCACATAGTGGCCAAACTAAGGACAAAGAAAAATGGAAAATTACCAGCTAGCATTTAGTATTCAAAATTATTTTAAATCTTCTAGAAGCGGAGATAAACCTTACAAATCCATGTACATATCTGGAAAATTTCAGGCTGACGTGAGCTGGAAGATATATGTGGAAAATCTCGGTCACGACAGTCATAGTCTAACGCAAAAAAATCTTCTCATGATATTAGCAGATACTAAAGTCGGTGATATAATACGTAAGTATTTCCCCTTTTAATTCTTTCTTTCTTTTTCCTTAATGATAAAAAGTATTCAGCGATTTATAAATGTTTCAGTTCTGAAGAAATACTGACAGTGTCACCTATCCTTTAAGATAGAAAGCAAGTAATAAATAAACCTGAGTTAAAATTGTTTTACTTCTTCATCTTTTAAATAGAGTAGTATCTTCGGTAACTCAAATGCTGTTATAATTAAATCAAAAGGCGTTCATAATACATGTATTTTAGTCTCTTCTATAAACATTTTGTGTGGGTTGCTTTTGGCGAAGGCGTAATTCAATTATTATTCTCGCTTTAAAATTATTTCCATCGGATTGAACCACAAGGGACATTTTCACAGGAAAGAAGGGATTTAGGAAGTAATAACCTTTAGACTTTTAAAGCCATGCATTATCTCGACATTTGCAGAAAATTACATGCATGAGGAAGAGATAAGGACGATGTTAGAGAAGAAAAATTTAACAAACGGGATAGGTTTCAAGTTAATTTCAAATGTGAAATCTATTTCAGGTTTGCCAGGATGTTGTATCTCGTCCCTTTCAAACAAAAGTTACAATAGCACAAATCGCAACTTCGAGTTTTTCAGTGAAGTACCTTTGTTCGTTTGTTTTTTTATACACCGATGAACCATTACATTATGA
The DNA here is from genome assembly GCA_039090855.1 of Macrothele yani. Lineage (NCBI taxonomy): Eukaryota > Metazoa > Arthropoda > Arachnida > Araneae > Macrothelidae > Macrothele > Macrothele yani. Next base: position 82,496,171 of record CM077009.1, read on the forward strand.
CACCCCCACCCCAGCAGCCTAGAGAAATGAGCGCGCCTGGAAACCGAACGGTGGCGCAGGTGAAATTCACATAGCAGTATACACACTGAAAAGCAATTGAATTAGAGACAGCTGGCGTTATGCAAATGTGGCGCTGTGGGCGGCCCTGTAAACGGAAACGACATGACGTATGCAGCGATCAGACAATATAAGGCGTGATGCGACGGGAATCAGTAAGAGTCAGATGCAGTATGGGTAAGGCGAAAGATGTAAGCGCATTTGATCGTGGGCAAATTGTCGGGGTCCGACGAATGAGTCACTCCATCTCGGAAGTCGTGCAGGCACTGTGATTTTCACGAGCCACTGTGTCACGGACACACCGTGAGTACATCGAATCCGGTAAAACCATCCCTGCAAGGGCCAACTGCCGTGGACAACAGCGTGTGGATGAGCGGAGTCATCGTCAGCTAGCTCCCATTGTAACATCGGATAGGCGGGCCACAGTGCAAGAAATCACTCGGCAATTTAACGCTGGTGCACAAAAACGTGTAAGCAGCCACACCATCCAGAACCATCTCCTCGCTATGGGGTATAGAAGCCATCGTCCCACGAGGGTACCGCTGCTGATCGCACATGACAGGATGCAAAGATTAGCATGGGTGCGGAAACATCGCCACTGGACCATAGACATGTGGGAAAATGTTGCCTGGACTGATGAGTCGAGATTAAAGTTTTTTTTTGATTGCAGGTTTAACGACCACCGTGAGCAACTCAATGGGTTATAAGCAGTCGCCCGTCCCTAATTTATGGTCACTGGTTCCAGGGAAGAGAGAAAGCCAGTGCCGTAAGACAAACACAACATCCATGCCTCACCGGGATTCGAACCCGGACCCCGTTCGGACGAATGCTCAGAGGCCATCGCTTAGACCACTGCGCCACCGGGGCGGCAGATTCACGTTGGTACCTGTGGATGGCAGGATACGAGTACGGCGCAAACCTCATGCAGCGATAGATCCTTCTTGCATGCAGTGTACTCTTCAAGAAGGTGGGGGTGGCTTTCTCGTCTGGGGACTGTTTACGTGGACTGAAATGGGACCCTTGGTACGTGTGACATCGTCCTTCACAGGTCAACGTTACCGGGATATCCTGGACGACCACTTGCTCCCGTTTGTGCGTCTTCAACATCCCACTGGGGACCTCATCCTGCAACAAGACAATGCACCGTGCCATCGCTCTCGAATTGTATCCGAATGGTTGGATGAACACTCCACCGACGTGACCTCGTTTCCTTGGCCAGCTAGGTCACCTGACCTCAATCACATCGAGCACATCTGGGATGCTATCGAGAGAGATGTTCTAGGCTCTGACCCCCTCCATAAAATCTTCGTAAACTGTGGGAGCTTGTTCAGGGGTCGTGGATTCGTATGGCTTCCCAACGCTTCCGGTGTCTTGTCGAGTCCATGCCGAGACGAATCGCCGCCGTCATCAGGACGAAAGGTGGTGCTACACGTTATTAGACAGGTATTTCTAATTAAATTGCTCTTCAGTGTATACAACCAGAGAACCGACTTCTGGTTAGTAGAATGTTCGGAGTCAGAATGGCAAAAAACTTCCGATTTATCAGAGTTTGATGAAGTACAAATTGTGATGGCATGGCCCCTCGGAACTACGATCTCGGAAACGGCGCGGCGTGTGGGTTGTTCACGTGCCGCTGTAGGGAGTACGTATTGCAAGTGCTGCACAGATGGTCAAACGACGAGCCGTCGTTCAGCCTTGTATCGTTCACAGCTCATTGATGCCAGAGGGGAGCGGAGACTATCGAGCATTTTTCACAGCGACCGCAGGGCAACAGTGCGACAAACCACCCGCAGCTACAACAGTGGTGATCAGGGCAATGCGTAACAGCACACAGTTCATCGCAGCCTTCTGCGCATGGATCTGCGTAGCCGAAGACCCATCCGGGTTCCCATGCTCACTGCACGTCATCGCCAACAACGCATCAAATGAGCCCAAGATCATTGAAATTGGACCGTGGATGATTGGAAGAAAGTGGCCTTTTCTGACTAATCAAAATTCTTGGGGCATCCCTTAGACGGCCGAGCGCAGATACGCCGATTCCCAACGGAGGCTACGGCACCTGGATGCAGTGTTGGGAGGAAAAAGGCCGGAGGCGGCTGTGTTGTGCTGTGGACAATGTTTTCTTGCGGCACTTTAAGCCCCATTATCCCAATAAACATTTATTGGTAATAATGGGGCCTAAAGCTTTCAGATATCTGAATATCGTTGAGGACCAAGTTCACCCATTCATGGCAATTGTGTTTCCTGCTGGTGATGGCCATCACCAACAGGATAATGCGCCATGCCACACTGTCAGAATCGTCATGGAGAGGTTCTAGGAACTTGCTGGTGACTTTCTGTTAATTCCCTGGTCTCCAAATTCACCTGACATGAACCCAATCGAACATTTGTGGGTTGAATTGGAAAAGCGGGTTCGCGTTAAATCACCACCATCCCGAAATGTACGGGAACTGGAGGACCTTTTGTTGACACTATGGTACTAGATAGTCCAGGATACCTATCGCCACCTCATCGAATCGGTGCCTTACCGAGTGGTCGCTGTTTTGCGGGCTAAAGGGGGTCCTACAGCTTACTAGGTAGGTGGTCATAATGTAATGGCCGATCGGTGTATGTACTCAGTTAGCTTTGCATTAGGAACACCTGCCTAATAACGCGTTGGTTAACCTTTCTGTGCTATCATGGCTCACAGACGCCTGGTAACAGATTCTACAAGGTGTTGAACATCCTCCATGGGTAACTTGACCCATGTCCGCAGCAGCAGCTCCGTCAGTTCGCGGTCATTCCCTGTAGGAGGATCAGCAGTTTTCAAAGCTGGTTGTAGCATATCCTACAAATGTTCAGTTGGATTACAGTCAGGAAAGTTTGGGGGCCAAGGCAGCATGTGGCGAATTCGTTGTCGTGTTCTTCAAACCATTCAGAAGTTATACGGACCAGATGACACGGTGCGTTGTGCTGTTGAAAAGTGGCGCTGTGGCCCGGGTACGCCTCCTGCAGATATTCATGGAGATGGTTGGCTAACATACCTCTGTAGCGTCTACCATTTAGTGTTTGTGGGATAATAACCAACGGATTTGCGGCTTGCCAGGGAAAATCTTCCCATACCAAAGCACTACCTGCACCGACCTGTTGAACTACAGCTGTTCAATCAGGAGTTAGGCAGGGGCGAATATTTGGGATATGCTAGATGTGCAGCGCACACCCACGCAGAGTCGCAATTTAACCTATATTATCGATATTATTTTTTCGGATTTATTTCTAATAAAACTCGCCATAGTTTGTTCTAAATCTTCGAGTGGTGGTTAAAATTAATTTTCCCATAAAATGTTTTCATTAAGACGAGAAGGTTTGCTCAGCAAGCATGTCGCATGCGCGCTAAGATCTTTGGGTGTGCGGTTCGGCGAGCGCACATCGGACGATGTCAAGAAACTGTGATACAAGAGCTCCGAGATGGCGCTGCAGATAACGTTCTTATTTCCCTGTGGTTTCAAACGTAACAGCGGAACTCTCAGGGTGTTCCAGTCAAAATGAGCACCTCTTGCAGTCGCATGGAGCAAAGCAATTCAACATTGTTATACGAGTTGCTGTTATATTATTTTGTTTTGTTGTTCTTTTTTTTCGGGGGAGGGGGGTATATTTTTCTAATAAAACTCGCCGAAGTTTATCCTAAGATTTCGCGTATGTGGCTAAACTTAATTCCCTTGTGCAATATTTTCGTGAAAAGGAGAACGTTCGTTGCTTCGTTCAGTAAACAAAACATTGTAAGTAATATTTGCAGCTGTAGGAGTGCTGTTTTACCTGCGAACCCCTCAGGTCGTTAAAGCAACTGTAGTACAAATCTCTCCAGATGTTTTTATTTCCTTGTGGTTTAAATGCAGATGCTGAACTATCCAGGGTGTGCACCCTTAAAAAAGGAAACCCACTGGTCATACTTGTTTGCGTTTGGAATAGCGTAGAGTCATAAACACACTTCAACGTTTTACTACGAGTTACTGTATTTCTGTCTTTTCGTCGCTCTGTGAATCGATGTGTTTATGAGCATAGATTTAAATATACAATTTGAAATTTGACATCAATTTAGGATGGGGAACAGTGCTGACGATGTACTAAGTGCCCCATTTACTGCCAGAGCTTTTGCAGATTGTGTAAATATAGTTAAGGAAGATGAACCTTGTCTTGTATTTAAAAATCATAAGAAAAATACCGAAAATTCGTTCATCACCAGTATTTGCACAGGAAATTCAAACTTTTCTTACAATGGAGTATATGTAAAGATCTTTATCATAAGTAATTAGACGACCGCTAAATTACAAAAAAAAAAAATGTTTTCGTACGTTCAAAATCAATTTTAGAGCTCGGGATACATAATAAAATTGTTGCGTGTTTTTTACGATTTTCAACCGTAGGTCGAAGAAGTGTACATGCTCCAGCTTTGTTCGTCTGTCTGCCCGTCCGCACGATGACTGGCGTAAGAATAGTTCCATTTCGATGAAATTTTAGTATGTGCTACGAGACCACTTGGGGACGAACCCTAATGAAAATGGATGAAATGGGGTCAAAGGTCGGGACATAGGAGTGGGATCCATTCCATTGCCCTTATGCGACATAACTTGCGTAAAAATGGCTCGATCCCGATGAAAATTTTAGTAAAATTTTAGTGCAGACCAATCCTGTTGAAAATGGGCTAAATGGGGTCAAAGCTCAGGACATAGGAGCGGGATACATTCCATTGCCTTATGCATTATAACTTCCGTAAAAATGGTTTGATATCAATGAAAGTTTAGTATGTGGTAGGGGACCACCTAGGGACGAACCCTATTGAAAATGAACGAAACGGGGTCAAAGGTCAAGGCATAGGAGCGGGATCCATTCCATCGTTCTTATGCGTTATAACTTATGTAAAAATGCTTCGATCGAGACAAAGCTTTATCATGTTTTTCCGGAAATATACTTAACCGGTTCTGTTGAATATCTTCGAAATGGGGTCAAAGATCAGGGCACAGGAGCAAGATTTATTCTACAGTCATTATCCTCATAACTTGAGAATAATATTTTCTGGTATGTTGGAAAGCCTATCATAATCAATGCATTGCATGATTTTACTAACTTGTTTCCCATAACAGCGCACACCCAACCTAAATAGGTACACAATGCCACTGGAGATAAGGCTTCATGCTGTTTATGCCATATGTGAACCCGGCCATGAGCATAGTGCAGCAGTAAACGGGACTTATCATTCCAGACGGCCTTCTTCCATCTGTCGAAGGTTCATTGCCGTCGTTCCTTGGCCCATGCAATACGTTGTTTGCGATAACTGAACTTCATCATGGGTATCCTCGTTGGTCTCCTGCTGTGAAATCCCTAGGGAGCAGCTTCAAACATATAAGAATAAAGCACTACTGTGAAAAAAAGAGGACAAGCAGGGATGACATGACTCACGGTACATGCGTTGTAGGTTCCAAGGTCAACCTGTGCCAAACCGCTTCCTGCTGTGTCGCGCGATTCCGAACTTATGCAACCAGTCTCGATAGACCTCATGAAAATTCATTGCTATTCTCAATATATTCATAAACACAGAGAGATTCAACAATGGCTTTACAACTTTGAAAGCGTATAGAAATTTATTCACAACACTTGTAGGATTTTTTGAGGTGTTAATCTGTAGCAAAACACATCAAATTTTGCCCCACATAGTCACTTTTGTTCGATGTGACTGCCATTGTTAATAGTCACTTTAGTTCGATGTGACTGCCATTGGTGACAGTCACTTTGGTTCGATGTGACTGCCATTGGTGATAGTCACTTTGGTTCGATGTGACTGCCATTGGTGATAGTCACTTTGGTTCGATGTGACTGCCATTGGTGATAGTCACTTTGCTTCGATGTGACTGCCATTGGTGATAGTCACTTTGGTTCGATGTGACTGCCATTGGTGATAGTCACTTTGGTTCGATGTGACTGCCATTGGTGATAGTCACTTTGGTTCGATGTGACTGCCATTGGTGACAGTCACTTTAGTTCGATGTGACTGCCATTGGTGATAGATATATTGGTTCGGTGCGGCTGCCGTTGGTGATAGTCACTTTGGATCGATGTGACTGCCATTGGTGATACGGCAGACATCTCACCGGGAGTAAGTTTCTTCCCAAACTCAAATCAGCATATCTGTTGTCACTTCTGCAAGTGCGGCAGTGATTCGAGTTTTGAGTTCAGAGAGATTTGCACGTAATCTTGAAACACTCGATCTTTCATGAAGCCCCATAGGAAGAAATCGAGAGGTGTCAAGTCAGGAGAACGAGATGGCTACGCTAACGGCCCTGCTCAACCAATTCACCAGCCTGGGAAACGTTTTTGGAGGAAATCCTGGACGTACAGTACTGATGTGGTGCGTCGTCTTGTTGAAAGTGAATGCGTCCTTTTTGCTCATCATCGTACACTTCTACAGTGAGACAATTTTCAAGCATATCCAGATATATGACACCGTTGATAGTTTTTTCATGTTCTCATGTAAAAAGACGGGGCCGTAAACCTTATGTTTACTAACTGCACGAAGCACTTTCACTTTTGGGCTATCACGAACATGTTCCAGAGATTCGAGTGGATATTCGGTGCCCCAAATCCTTCAATTGCAGGTGTCAACCTTACTACTAACATGAAATGTTGACTCACACGACAGTAGGTATAATGGGAGGATCTGTATGGTTTTAAGTGCAATCGTTTTCGTAAAACTTGCCAAACCGTCGGTGATGAAATACCCATTTCACGAGATGCACGTCGCGTTGATTTCATGGAACTGCGAATGAAGCTCTCCCTCTATTGTTCTATTACAGCAGCAGAAACACGCGGACGACCAGGGGATTTCTCATGGCGAACAAAACAACCAGTCTCAACAAAATTCTTATGCCAAGAGTAATTAAGCGAAGCGAGGCCAAATGCCGAGCGGAGCTCTCTTTACGAGACTCGAGGGAATTAGTTGTTCGGGCATAGGTACGAGATGACACATCCGATCACCGTGATTTTTTGCATGGGATAGGATATCGTCCATGGTCAAGTTTTGGCGCCTTCCTATTCCCGAAATTCTATGTCATTGAGGAATAATCGTCCAAAAACTTGCATTTTCAGGGGGGAGGGTTGAGAAGGGGTCGTTTGTTACCTATCTCCTCCAAAGATCTTCAGTCGATCGCGGTGACACTTGCCACAGAGAAAGTGAAGGACATGGTGAGTGACATGTGGTTGGTATCATGGTGATTGGTCGTGTCGTATAAAAATAATGACCATTAAAAAACTGACCAATTTTAATAAATATTGAAAAAATCCGCTCTCTATACGAGACTCTGGTATAGCTACGATATGACACATCCTATCACCGTGATTTTTAGCATGCGATTAGAAATCGTCCGTGGTCTGGATTTGACGCCTTCCGATTCCCGAAATTCCGTGTCATTGAGAAATTTCAATTAAAATTAGATTGTCTGTTACTTGAACCGTTTCACGAAAGTCGGCTCACTAACATTCATTTAAAAAAATCGTTTGAATTGAAAAACGAAGAAAATGAAAGACTTCGTCTGTTAGCTCAACACTTGATTAATCTATTATACACTGCTGGACAATTGCTAAGGACGGATCATAAACGGCTATATAGCGCATAAAAAAGTAAGTGTGGTTGGATGCCAAATAAAATATAATAATGTCAGAATGCCAGGACATTACAAGAAAGACAATTTATTGTGCTCTGAAATCCAGAAGGCTTTGGAACATGTTCAAGGGACAAACAGGCCATTTTGTGCAGAATACTTAAACGTGAAAAAAATGCAATTACCGTCCGCAGGCGTTCCGGCGTAAGATGTCAATACGGGATATGGCCGCCATGGAGGGCGATGCAAGATTCCACACGTCGTGTCATGCTTTGCACAACATTATCAAGCAGCTGTTGGGGTAATTTATCCCATTCCTCTGTCAGTGCACGGATGAGGGTGTCCTTGTTTATTGGAGGGCATTGGCGACCAGCAAGACTCCTCCCCAAAGCATCCCACACATTTTCAATGGGATTCAGATCTGGAGAACGTGCTGGCCATACAAGGTGTTGAATATCCTCGCTCTCAAGACACTCCTCGCCAGCGACTGTTCGATGACATGTTGCGTTGTCGTCCATGAAAATGAATCTATCACCGACAGCACCACGGAACATGCGAACATGAGGTAGCAGAACATCATTAATGTATCGTTGGCCAGTCATAGTTCCAGTTGGAAGCACATAGAGGGACGTACGGCCATTGATCATGATGCCAGTCCATACCATGACACTACATGTCGGATATCGGTCCCTTTGCTGTATGTTTGCTGGACAATATGCAGTACCACTATCACGCCAAATCAGTTGTCGTCGACAATCAGACGATAGACTGTATCTACTCTCATCTGAGAAGAGGACAGCAGACCAGTCGTTATCAGTCCAATTGCGATGTTGATGGCACCATTGCAAACGGTCGGTACGGTGACGTCTGGACAATGGGATGCACATAACAGGACGGCGGGCGTATAGTCCTCCATCATGCAAACGTCTGGCGACTGTTTTTCGGGAGATCCGCTTGCCAGTAGCAGCCATAAACTGATTTGCTACCTCCATAGCTGTGCTGCGCCGGTGTCTTTTTGTTGATAGCACTATGTACCGATCTTCTGCAGGTGTCGTACTGCGAACACGACCTCACCCGTCACGTTTGCTACACTCTCCATTTGTTTGAAATGATTTCCAAATCCTTGAAACAACACTGTGGCTGACGTCGAACTCCCTGGCAATATCTGTTATTTTTCGCCCTTCTTCAATCTTGCCAATAATACGGCCAGGCGTAAAATCATCTAGGTGATGTCGGGAAGACATACTGAAAATTGCAAGTTCGTCAATTGATTCTTTCCCTTTCAACTTTGCGTTTGAACAACAACGGTCAATACGCGTCAAATCCTTTATATCTCTTATCAGCGCTATGACGTCACGAACAAGTTCGGCAATCCAAAATTTGCATACGCCCAACACGTCTTACTGTATCCCGCACGTATACTAATTTCCACATTTTCCTGCCTTCCATTTTATGGTTGCTATCGTTGCTATTGTTATCCGTCCTTAGCAATTGTCCGGCAGTGTAATAAAAGGAAGTTTGTGTGTGTGTGTGTCTGTCTTTCACGATACAAAATGAAACACGTGGTTCTTGGTCTGAGTGCGTCTTTCCGCGTTGTTTACATGCAACCTAATCACAACCAACGTGAAGGCGTGAAGGAAAGTAAGTAATTCGTGATACATTTTAGGCATTTCTGTTTTAGAATGTTTCGTACTTTTGTTCTGGAAGTAATAAATTTTACGCGTTCGTTTTTTTAGAATTTGTTATAATAGACGCCTTAGATTTTGCAATAGCTTCGCTCAAAATTTGCCAACTGTACCAGAGTTATCGGTTACCGTTGGTGGCTTGTCCTAGTTATAGGTATAGTGGAAGGATACTGAGTGCGAAATTTGAGTTGAAAAGTTGTCGCTGATTTCGTTTCTTCTAATCAAAACACACAGCGGACATGCTCCGCACCTGTGAAAGCAGCCATTTTAAAACGCACGCTGTTACGGAATTCGGTGCTATGGCACTACGTAAGGTAAAACTTTTTTTTTTTTTTTTTTTTATTGCAGGTTTAACGACCACCGTGAGCAACTCAATGGGCTATAAGCAGTCGCCCGTCCCTAATTTAGGGTCACTGGTTCCAGGGAAGAGAGAGAGCCAGTGTCGTAAGACAAACACAACATCCATGCCTCGCCGGGATTCGAACCCGGATACCTTACGGACGAAAGATCAGAGGCCAGCGCCTTAGACCACTGCGCCACCGGGGCGGCAAGGTAAAACTTGATGCGTTTTGCTACAGATTAAAGCCTCCAAATTTTTTTTAAGTATTCGGAAAAACTTTCTATAGACTTTCAAAATTGTAAAGTCCTTTTTTGAATCATCTCGTATATTCCATAAAATTGCGATTATTGAACAACATAGAGTTGTGAATGTCTTTTGGGTTGGCCTTTGATGACAATGATACAAAACATAGAAGCATAGTTTGAACTTCAGAGCATTATTACTGAAAAACTAATATTTAAGGGATCATTGGTCCCCCTTCCTCAATCCTGTGAGTATGAAGTAGTACCTGATAAAGTTCCAGAAGGTTCGTATATCCTGAATTCTGAGCCAAAGCAATACATTTTTTCTAATTTTTTAGGGACTATATCCTTGTTGCTTTCGCTTAGAAGAGCAAAATCACATCTTGAAAAACAATATGCAAAATAATGGAGCTGCGGCTGTGGAAAGTTCGGAAAACACTGAAATTTAGATAAAGGAATTGAAATTCTAAATTGTAGCATTGAGGTTCCAGATCAAAGATCATTATTGATCAAATTTCTAGGAGGAAAGAAGTTGTGATAAAGGCAGTCATGAACTTGCAAGCAGAAAAATATGGAAACAAATCCGCAACACATATTTGATTATTTCTTCATTGCATTGGTTACTTAACTGCTGCAAAAGAAAGGGATTTAAAAGAAATTTTGTAAAGAAAAAGAGGTTTCACATTAAAAATGCAGTCCTACCAAGAAATATTGCATATTTCCTCTTTAGATCGGCGAGTAAGCAAATAGATGATATTAAAAGAAGATTTAAAAAGCCAGAAATCCTGTGCAAGGCATCAACACTTATGTTCTGGAACTCTAGGGAGGAACAACGTCTGCTGTAAACAATATTGAAACGAAAATTGAACGAAAATCGGATCAAATAAGATGAGCAGCAGGGAAAAGGAAGATAAAGCCAAACATGTGGCAATGGCATTTTCCGATATGTTCTACGTGCAAAACAAAATTTCGGCATTTTGAGTTTTGTTCTAGTTAGAAGAACGCTTTATGTAACAGTTGGAAAACAAAAAAGATAAAGGGAGGCAAAATGTTAAATAAATTCAGTTACATATTTTTAGTTAAAGCTCTTCAAAGAATCAGAGGACTGTTTTCAACACAACACTTTTTTAAATCCATACCAAAATGACCAGTTATATTAGCTTTATTTTCGCTCCGTATGCATCATGGTTTTGGCTTAAGAAACCAGGCTTAAAAAGTTTATTTCGTGCTAAGAGCATGTCCAGGAATTTTTCGCTCAGGTTACCTGTCTGTTCGTCTTTCTTTCTGTATTTCAGTAAAAACGATATCCATTCCTCTTAAAGCCGTATTGGAAAAACTCTTTGCGAATGAGACGAAGAATTTTTGGACTTAGTGTATTTGGGGACAACAATCGTTTTGCGCTTTTCTTTTGAAGTTTGTTTACACTAGCTGTTTTACTCTTTGCCTATCAGTTTACCGGTTATATAACACCGTTTCTGAAAATACACTGCTGGTCTCCCAAAATGCAACACCAAGAAGGAAGCATCCGATTGGCCTGAAATTCAGAGCATGCGTCGCCCGCGAGAGGACATGCAAACGATTAGCATTGCAGGGCATATGCAAATAATGTGCGCCCGGCACGCCACCGAGAAGTACTATAAGAAAGATGCACAGAATGCGGGTTTGCAAGTAGTGGAAGTGTGTTGTGCTGCCGGGCTTGTGCGTGGGAATATTCCTGATGCCTCGTCGCAGAATACAGAAGTCATTCCAGCACGTTTCGGAGTTCGACAGAGGACGAATAGTGGCTTATCACGACAGCAATTTATCGTACCGAGACGTCGGCGCCCGTGTGGGACGACATCCAGCCACAGTGAGGCGAGTATGAATTCGGTGGGTGCAGGAGGGACGGACGGACCGATGTGAGTGATTGCCGCAGCCGCGGCACACCACCGAACGAGAGGACCGGCATGTTGTTCGGCGGGCATTGACGGTTCGCACCGCCACATCACGAACGTTAGCGCAGGAATCATGGTGTGTTGCGCAATAACCTGTGTCAGCACGTACCGTTCTACGTCGTCTGCAGGAGCTGGGACTTGTCGCACGTCGCCCATTACTCCGATTACCATTGACGTTACACCACCGGCGAGTGCGGCGGCAGTGGGCCGTTGAACGCCGCACCTGGACTACGGAATGGCACGACATTGTCTTTTCCGACGAATCTCGCTTCTGCCTGCAACACCACGATGGTCGGATCCGCGTGTGGCGGCACCGCGGCGAGGGACTGTATGACGCCTGCATTATGCACCGCCATACCGGTCCGTCGCCTGGCGTTATGGTTTGGGGCGCAATTGGATATTACACCCGTACCCCTCTGGTACGCATCGCCGGTACACTCAACGGCGACCGCACCATCTCCGACGTTTTGGAGCCTGTAGTTCTCCCTTATCTGCAGGACCTGCCTGCGGCCACGTTTCAACAGGACAATGCGTGCCCGCACGTGGCACTCATCGTGCAATAATTCTTCACGGCACACCAGGTGTCACTGCTGCCGTGGCCCGCCTGTTCTCCAGATATGTCGCCCATCGAACACGTCTGGGCGCTGATCGGCAAACGAGTGGCCCGGCAAGCATCACCAGCGGCTACGCCTGTTGAACTGTGGCAACGTGTGGAAGCAGCCTGGACAGACATACCCCAAGCCCACATCCAAAGATTCTTTCGTTCAATGCCGCGAGGTGAAGCGGCCGGTATTGCCAGCCATGGGGGCCACATTAACTATTGATGTCTGGGTGTTCCGGAAGTCGCACGGGCCTGTAAACTCAGTCGTTTCATCTTTGTATCTGTTGTTATGTGTTCAGTCTATCTGGCTTTGCTATCTCACGTCCTTCTTGGTGTTGCATTTTGGGTGGCCAGCAGTGTAGAACAATACTTTTTGTGTTGGATAGAAGAAATATGCCCAAGATATTTCAATTTGTCTGTCCGTCAGTTCATCTTCAGCTCTATGAACACACAATCACTCTCCAAGAAAGCGGACAAGGAAATTACTTTTTTGCATCGAATAGTGATTAGGACATACCTAAGATTTTGTTACTTGTCTGTCGTTAGACTCGTTTCTATATTAAATGTTTTACTGATCTTGACTCACAGTTCAAGCATTATGAAATAGATTTAAAACATTTTTTTCTGTCTCATGAAAGGAACATGCCCCAAATTATTCACTTTTTGTGTTGTTTGTTTTTTATCCATCAGATCATCCTTTCCTCTCTTTCTGAGTGTGATAAGTCGGCTTTAAAATGGCAGACACCATTTTCAGCGCGTCTTTTGAAAGAAAAGAGAGTGATTATTTACAAACCAGCCACTCATTAGAAAGCTTTTGCAGATGTACGTAAACGTCATTAAGCAGCGTCACTAACATGTCTAATCACCGGAAAATAAAAACTTCTAATGACAGTATTGTCCATTAAGATATCTAATGACAAATAAATAATAATATATGTTATGTTCGTTAACATGTCAAATGGGAAATGAAAACGTCTAATGCCGTAATGTTCATTATTATGTCTAATGACCGGGAAACAAAAACGGCGTTGACTGTTGACTGATTGTACATGAAAAAACAGGTATACACTAAGTGGCCACTTTATTATGACCACCTGACAGTTTTAAGCAAATGAGCTATGGCTGCACGCTGTTGCCGCCAGAGTGCGAGGCTAGTATAAAAAGGGAATGCTTAGTGCTTGCGACAGTAGTAGAAGGGATTTTGGGGTGACGAGATGGGTAAAAAATGCGATTGGATGGACTTTCAACGTGGGATGATAGTAGGAGCTCGGAGCCATGGAGCGAGTGTCAACGAAACCGCCGCATTCGTGAAATGTTCCAGAGCAGCTGTTGTTAAAATGTTTAAAGACTGGACTGTCAGCCAAAATACTGGGTCTCTACCTGCAACGTGTGGTCGTCATCGACTAGTGACAGCTAGGGCGGAACGGAGAGTGTCCAGACTGGTAACAGACAACAGAAAGGCAACAGTGCAGCAAATTACAGACCATCTTAATCAAGGATCCCTTCAAATGATCTCTGCATTCGCCGTACACTGCATTGGATGGGATATGGCAGCCGAAGGCCTGTTCGAACATCTTTGCTGTCTGCAGTAAACAGGAGAAAACGTCTCCAGTTCGCACAGGAACACAAGAATTGGACAGTCGATAATTGGAAACAAATTATGTGGTCTAATGAATAACGTTTTCAGTTGCGCCATGCCAATGGCAGAGTGAGAATTTGGCGGAAACAGCACGAAAGCATGGACCCCAAATGTATGCTACAACCCTTCAAGCTGGTGGAGGCAACGTTATGGTTTGGGGAATGTTTTCCTGGCATGCTTTGTGCCTATTAATTCGTGTCTGACTGGCACATCATATCTAAACGTCGTTGCGGACCAAGTGCATCCTGTCAAGTGGATGGTTTATCCCAATGGCGATGGCTATTTTCGACAAGATAATGCGTCCTGCCATAGTGCTCGTATTGTACAGGATTGGTTTCGGGAACATGCCGGTGAGTTTACTTTGCTCAGGTGGCCCCCACAATCTCCAGATTTCAATCCCGTTGAGAATTTGTGGGATGAAGTTGAACGAGCCATCAGACAGCTGTACCCACAACCCTGCAATCTCACACTCCTGGAAAGTGCTATTCATCAAGCAAGGTCTCAGATTCCACAAACCATCTATCAACATCTCGTGGAGTCCATGCCACGAAGAATTGACACAGCATTAAAGGCAAAAGGTGGCCCAAAGAATAAAGTGGTCACTCAGTGTATAACCACTTTAAGAAAAATGTTGCCAGATTGTCAAGGTAAAATACAGTAAGAATTCAAATATTTTAAACACTGTGAACACGTATTTTATCTAACGAAAATTTATGATTGACTGCCAGGTGGGGTGCTTACGATGTGTAAACCGTCTTAATCCGGGTGAAACGCTGACTATTCACAGCAATGTTTTACAGTGTAATCTATTGAGACTGCAGCTCATCGATACTGTTGATCAAAATGAGAAAAGCAAAAGATGTTTTGGAGTTTGACAAAGAACTTAAAGAGGGTGCTCATCTTGCTGAATAGACGATTTTCAAAAACAACGATACTGACTTCTTTCTCAAAAGATGAGATGTTGCGGGTCTTTAACCAGTAGAAAAATAAGCCCCATTGCTTGCCTTAGAAGCGAAGCTGTGGCGCGACGACAGTTTGTCAAGAATGAGATCGCCGTCGTCTGAGAACGCTTGTACGGAGAAATAGAACTACTTTTGCGCATGCTAAGATATGGATGTGCTGCGATTGGTTGGAAACAATCATTCCGTGAAGTTCCCAATCCATATGTCAGCAAACTTTGCACATGGAAAGGAAGAGGATTGGTATTGGCAGTCGTATGCCCATACGGAAAGTTCGTCTACAGAGGTGTCAGGAACACCGTCACTGAGCGCTGGAAGACTGGAAAATCATCACGTGGTACGACGTGTCCCGGGACATTATATTCAGTACTGATGGTAGGCAGTGGGTTTGTTCCCCATGAATCAATGGTCCCAGCTTACCTTGTAAATACAATCTAAGCTTCTGGGCGTAGTTTCATGATGTGGGACACGTTCTGTTGGTACGGAACGGGTCCTCTGATGTAGCTGGAAGGTTGCGTGTCCTACAACGATTATCTGAACACTTTTGCCGATCAAGTCCATCTTGCAGTGTTGATTTTATATCCAGCAGCTCATGGACGACAATGCTACTGCCATCGAGCAAGATGTGTTTAGCAGTGGTTCAGAGAGCATCCGAGCGACTTCCATCATCTTCCCTTGTCCCCACAAAGCCCAGATCTGAATCCCGTTGAAAATATATCGAATATGTAAGAAAAACAGATCCGAGAGCAAAGTCCTATTCCGCCAAATCTGAGCCAGTTAAGGCTGTCTTTGAATGAGTTTTAGGGTTCATCTTCTACGATAGATGGCGCAAAAAATCATTCCTTGGGCGTGGATTTTAGGTCTTAAGTGACTGCCCCAGAAGATGGTGTCACCGAAACACTGGAGACCTCACCATATTCAGAATCGAAGCGATCTCTCGTTGATTCCACAATGAAAAGACAAAATACGAGCTGTTACATTTTAACCAATGATGTTGTGGAACTCAGCATGTAGGTGTAGCTACATGCTGAGTAAGTTGGTGACGTTCCTACAGCTCAGATTCAGGGGTTCTCTGCTAATGTACACATTTTTTCTTCACAAAATGAAAGTACTGTTGGATTTAAGATGATCTATAGAAAACAAGATTCCAATCTCACTTTTGCCCCTATTCATTGATTTCTATTTGGCTCATATAATTCGAAAAATCATAAGAGATTTCGTTGCTTCCAGACAGAAACACTGCTATGCTAACTTATCACGCCATTTAGCGCCAAATTGGAATGCTTTCGAGTCAGATAAATTGAATTTCAAAAAAACGTTCTAACCAAATTTTCGGAATAATAAATGTCTCATATATTAGCTATGGGTTGCTTTTATTTGTGTTAAACATTTCAAACACTACAAAGTAATAATGTTGGAGAAAATGCGTAAAAAAAAGAATTTGCATTGCAGATATAGGACAGAAGTTGAACCCTAACACTCATTCAAAGGCAGTCTGTGTGATGAACACTGGCGTTTTGTGAACACCATACTGTTAACAAGTTCATTCTATCTTTGTTGCCTGTTGTTAACATGTTTGTATTAACTTCAAAAATATTGCGTGGTTGAGTTGCTAAGTCTTGTATGGTTGATGATGATAGTAATTAACACGTAATAAGCAAATGATAATAATTGTATGCAAAACATTCTTGCGATCCGTAAATATGTCTAAGAAACTTTTATTCTTCTCTTCGTTTTATTGTCTGTAAAGGTTGTCCATTAGCTGTGCTATGTTTCCTAACTGCTCCCCTTAAAACTCCAATTCCTTTTTCTTAAGTCCCGCTTTCGATCATCTCTCGCGCTGTCGTGAAATCCCCTAACCTGCCGGTTCACCCAAGACCTTCCCTGGGGCAATTACTTCGTCGTACTTTTCGTGACCGCTCGCTCTCCTAGACCAGAGACAACTGTCATCTCGCTTCCTCTCCCGTCGCGACCAAAAAATGCCTTTCAGCATATCCGAAAGTTCCCCGTGAGAAAGAACCATACCGCCCTCGGTAAATCTAAAGCCTCAAAGTAAAATGTGAAGGGCTAGTTATTTGTCGGTAGCATTGAAATACAAACCTGTAAAGCATCAAAAGAGGCGCGATAGAGTTAATCTCCATTCTACATACAAAGTGCAAATACTAAGCATAGACAAAATGTCGTCTTAGTGAATAACCGTGTATCCGGTGTCTAATAGGGGACAGACTCTGAGAAATTTCTCTCACGCTTTGTGGAGACAAAGGAAGAGGAGCACGAGATGGGAAAAGGTTGCATTTTGAGATTTTATATGAAATCCTAAAAACCAGAATAAAATCTCAGTAACAATACCTTACGCCTGTAGGCACCATATCTCTGCAACTATTATTCCTACTTCAAAATTTCTTTTTGCAGTCGAAGTCGTGAACTGCTAGAGCGACGATCTATACGTTTTGCAGTGGCGGCTGGCGACTACGTGCTACCGGGATGTAGCACGCGAAAAAGAGTTGAAGATGAACCCTAAAACTTATTGTTGATTGCTGGTAGCCGCTGTCCGCTTACATGGGGAAAAGTCCCAACAAGATAATTTTTATGAGAGAAATAAAAACTGCGGTCGGCAGAGTTAAGCCCAATCGAGTTAGCGTCGTAGCTGGCGAGGCGGAGCGTCGCAGCGTCGAAGCGGATAAAAATCTAACGTAGAAGTTTACCTGACATCGGTGATGCATAAGAGAATCGAAAGGATGATCTTTACGAAGCCTTAACTCCTAACTGCGCAGGTTCATTGACAGCGCGGACATGGATGATATCTCTCCGAGAACCTCGGCAGCCGAGAACTAGAGGGAGCAAGAAAGCCAGCGAAAGAGAGGAGACCTCCTATCTGCGTTAACGCCGGACCTTCCTGTGTATGCGTTTGCTTACAGGCCTGACGTTCATCGCTCGTGAAAGTCAACGAGGGACCGCCTTGTGTTGTCCCGTGTGAAGGAATCCTTGCCTTTGCTGGATTACGCTAAAACATCACTTAATTGGATTGGATTGGAGGTTTAGCGACCACCGTGAGCAACTCAATGGGCTATAAGCAGTCGCATGTCCCTAATTTAGGGCCACTGGTTCCAGCGAAGGGAGAGAGCCAGTGCCGTAAGACAAACACAACATACATGCCTTACCGGGATTCGAACCCGGAGGCCTTCCGGACGAATGATCAGAGACCGTCCTTTAGACCACTGTGCCACCGGGGTGGCTCACTTTATTGTAAGTACTCTTCTATCTTTATCCTTTTGTGTTTGCCTTATCCTGAACCGAAAACCTTAAGAAAGTGTGCCAGTGCGAGACTACGAACTTCGCCGAACTGACGAAATGCCTGCAAATTCTGAATTTTTGCGAACTCAGGTACGCCTGGCGGAGAAGTACTGCTTCCCAACTTCAAAGGGCAAACACAGACTTGTTAAAAAAAAAAGAAGGGGCGACACACTCCCGATTCTAACGCAATAGGAAATGCCTCCTGGTCGAAAGAAGGTTCTTCCAATTAAAAATAGTTGTGTGATTAATTCTTGCTCTCTGTTTTTTTATTTTTTTTTTTTGCTCTGGTACTATATTCCTGTATTTCAGTTTCGCTAGTATACGTTTACCCCACAACTTACCAGCTCCGTAACTAGCACCCTGGGCAATTTACGGGCCTAAAGTGACATTTGACGACGTGTCATCCGTCAAATGCAATAATGACGCTACTGAAAGAGTTATTCAATAACCGCATCATCTCAAAGACCCTGTGGTCTCTTTGCTCTCCAGACTTGACTCTCCCCGATTTTTTTTTTTGTGGAGTTGCATGAAAGAGACAGTCTGCAAGAATAATCCCCGTATTCTTGATGATCTAAAGCGCAATATTGAAGAAGCAGTAAAGAAAAGTCGCCGCTGAACACTTCTTCGTGTGTTCCGAAACATGCGTCGACGGGTGAACTTATGCCATCACTTCCAACGTCTGCTGTGAAAGAGTCTTTCTCAGGTATACTGATTCAAATAGATTTGTTCAAAATACATCAAATGTCTAAAATGTTTAAAATTAAAAACAATTGTCTGCGCGTAAATCAAACGTTTTCTCAATCTGAGTCCGGGAACTTTTGTTACGTACTGTATTTACTTTTATGACTCCATTTCTTCTTTCATTGGTTTTACGACAATAAGATTCCTTAATCCATCTACTCGTACCTAAGTACCGCTCAATATCAGGAATTAGTAAGCCTTATTGTTTGTTGTTATGATTTAATTGGCATGTACAAGACTGTGGCTTGGTGTGGTAGTGAGAGAGGCGAATGAATGCAATCTGTTGTATGCAACGAAATGTTCTGTAGCGGAAAAGTCTTTTCGACTTCAACGCTGTTTTAACACATCAATATACTAAGAAATAGTTCCTAAATGAAAGAAAACCTTAACGGCCAGACGAAACAACAGAAGTCAACTTACGGAAAAGCTTTATTCAGGCTGTAGAAAACACATCGTAATAGAGCATACTGCAGTAAACGCTCCACACACCACACATTATCACAACACTCCTATCAATAATCAGTTTACAACCCAACGCTCGTAATAATCGCTCTCTTACAACGCTCCCTTACAACGCTCTATTGCAATAGATCAGTCGTCGTTTTTTACGCTTTCCAACCGTAGGTTGAAGATGCGTATATGCTCCAGCTTTTTCCGTCCGTCTGTCTGTCGGCACGATAACTCACGTAAAAATGGTTCGATTACGATGAAATTTTAGTATGTGGTAGAGGATCACCAGGGGACGAATCTTATTGAAAATGAGTGAAGTGGGGTCAAAGGTCACGCCATAAGAGCATGATCCATTTCACTGCTTTTATGCGTCATAACATGCATAAATATGGTTCGATTTCGATGAAATTTCAGTATGTGGTAGGGAACTACCTGGGCACAAACCCTATTGAAAATTGGTAAATTGGGATCAAAGGTCAGGCATAAGAGCGGGATTTATTCCATTGCCCTTATGCGTCATAACTTGCGTAAAAATGGTTCGATTTCGGTGAAATGTTAGTATTTGGTAAGGAACCACCTGTTGTCGAACCCTGTTGAAAATGGGCGAAATGGGGTCAAAGGTCAGGGCATAAAGGTGGAATCCATTCCATTGCCTTTATGCGTCATAACATGCGTAAATATGGTTTGATTTCGATGAAATTTTAGTATGTGGTAGGGATTCACCTGGGCACGAACCCTATTGAATATGGGCGAAATGGCGTCAAAGGTCAGGCAGGACATAAGAGCGGGATTTGTTCCATTGCCCTTATGCGTCATAACTTGCGTAAAAATGGTTCGATTTCGATGAAATTTTAGTATGTGGTAGGGAGCCACTGGGGACGAACCCTATTGAAAATGGGCGAAATGGGGTCAAAGGTTAGGACACTGGAGTGGGATCCAGTCCATTGCCCTTGTGCATCATATCTTACCAAAAAATGTTTCAATTGCGACAAAACGTTATCATCTTGTTCCGGAGGTATAGTATACCGGTCCTGTTAAATATCAACGAAATGGGGTCAAAGGTCATTGCACAAAAGCCAGATTTATTCCACAGCCATTATTCTCATAACTTGCGTAAAACTGCTTCTATTGCGACAAATTTTTAGTATGTTATTCTTGAGGTATACTGAACCGGTTCTTTTGAATGTCATCAAAATGGGGTCAAAGGTCAGGACACAGGAGCGAGATTTATTCCACAGCCATTATTCTCATAACTTGCGTAAAACTGCTTCTATTGCGACAAATTTTTAGTATGTTATTCTTGAGGTATACTGAACCGGTTCTTTTGAATGTCATCAAAATGGGGTCAAAGGTCAGGACACAGGAGCGAGATTTATTCCACAGCCGTTATCCTCATAACTTGAGTAATAATTTCTGGTATGTTGGAAAGCGAATCATAATCAATGCATTGCATGAATTTACTAACTTGTTATCTCTTGCTCTTATCAAGATCAGGCATACGTCACGTGCATTCAACCTCAATTGTGTTGCCAAACGTATTCGTTTGAGGGAAAAGATATTTCGTTAAGCGTGAAGAATAACTGAGAATAAACTCAAGATTTACATAGGGAAAGAAACTAAAAAATGAAAGTTAATCTAGAATATACGTCACAGTACACTCTTGAATCACTCGCTTTATTTCACACCTACCTACAAAGATCTTGACATGGAAGAGAAGCATATCAAAATTTTTCTACAAAGAATATTAGGGTACTCTCTCAATTTTTTTATCGTTTTAGAAAAAAATACAAAAGACGTGCTCGTTGACCCCGAGAATTTGGATGTCATCTTTCTTGTTTCTTTTAGGTATCAGGCAACTAAAAATGTACGTAAAGTTTTCTGTCTTTTCTTGCCATACGTCGCATTAATTATAACTACGCGATCGAAACGTTTATTCTCGCAAGTATGTTATTACGATGAAAATTCCGCTATATTACTTGGCGCGACGAAAATGCTCTCCAAGTGAGATGTTCATAGCATTCCATAATATCAAATTTTTTTTAGCCAATATCTCTTGTTAGCCAATTTTGTTTTTTCTGTTGAAGCAGGATCCGTTGGATATCCCCTCTCTATATCTCTCTAAAAAGATTTCCAACGGCCCCATCTGCAATGCATCTGAGGTGAGGCTTTGAAATCTGGCTGCCTGAAAACAGATTCTTCGGAAGTTAACTCTAAACTGCGCCTCATCAAAAACACTGAAAGCAAAAAAAGGAGGAAGATAGGCGAAGTTTTTTTTTCCCTATCGGATCCTAACCAGTTTGTGTATCTTGCTTGAAGATGGATGACATAGGTAACGAGTAGACACTTCCTTATCCACTAAACCCAAAGCACAACGTGACGCGCAGAAAAATCCGTAGAAAAAAAAAAAACGAAGCCGCTACCGCTGGGTGCTTTAGACGAGGGATAGGCGGATGAAAGATCTCTACCCTCGCTCACAGAATCCTTATCGACCGAGGATGTGGGTAAAGAAATAAGAATTATTCGCCCTTATTATGTCAGGAACAAACATCGGATCAGCATATATTATTTAAATGCTTTAATAAATACACAAATTCAGTTAATCACAATGAATAGTGTTAAACATGCACCATTAGCTGCAAAATAAATTAAATTCCATAATTTAAAATTAAGTAATGAATAAAGTCCCAACGTGAAATAAATATATTGGATAAATTAACATGACAGTGCGTCGCGTATTGCATAATTCGAAAAATATTAGAAGCTGTTTAAAGAATTTAGTGGATATTTACTTAAACCCCATCTTCGTAAACAATGCGATAATAATCAAAATCGCGTAAAAATTGGCAAAATAAATATTCCGAAAGCTGAGAAAACAAGGTCGCTTATGAATCTATATTCGAGAGTTTGTGTTCTGCGAACGTTGTAGTATCAGACACAGAAATGTAAGGAATTGTGAAAAAAGATGCAAAGTTTCATCAGCGATGTGAAATTTTATCGACTGTTGTCACCACAGCAGAAAATGGAATCGCCAACGTGAAATAAAAATGTTTTCTTCAGGAACGCAATAGAATCGATTATTTGAATTTATTTTAAGATTATCACATGACCTGATGATGTTACTTATGGGTTTAACTGAAAATACATGATTCGACCATACAGCTAAAATTATCAGCAGGATATTTTTTATCTAAAGTTAATCCTAAAATTATCAGCAGGATATTTTTTATCTAAAGTTAATCCTAAAATTACCAGCAGGATATTTTTTATCTAAAGTTAATCCTAAAATTATCAGCAGGATATTTTTTATCTAAAGTTAATCCTAAAATTACCAGCAGGATATTTTTTATCTAAAGTTAATCCTAAAATTATCAGCAGGATATTTTTTATCTAAAGTTAATCCTAAAATTACCAGCAGGATATTTTTTATCTAAAGTTAATCCTAAAATTATCAGCAGGATATTTTTCATCTAAAGTTAATCCTAAAATTACCAGCAGGATATTTTTTATCTAAAGTTAATCCTAAAATTACCAGCAGGATATTTTTTATCTAAAGTTAATCCTAAAATTATCAGCAGGATATTTTTTATCTAAAGTTAATCCTAAAATTACCAGCAGGATATTTTTTATCTAAAGTTAATCCTAAAATTATCAGCAGGATATTTTTTATCTAAAGTTAATCCTAAAATTACCAGCAGGATATTTTTTATCTAAAGTTAATCCTAAAATTATCAGCAGGATATTTTTTATCTAAAGTTAATCCTAAAAATATCAGCAGAATATTTTTTATCTAAAATTAATCCTAAAATTATCAGCAGGATATTTTTTATCTAAAGTTTACATATTATATCATTTAATATACAACAAGAAATATAAAAAGAAGAAATTGAACTATAAGCTTTTCCTAGAACATTTGCCTAACCTCTGCGGTTTAACATACAGCGCCATTAACGAAGTGTTTTTAAACCAATGTTTTAAACCGACTTACACCGCATATAAAAATTATGAAAAAATAATACGTTGTTCAGAGAGTATGACACACCACAGCTATGCCTCACGCTCAGTGGCTTTATGTGGTAATAGTCAATTTTTTTAAGAAATAGACGCATACATTTAGTTATACCGTAAATAAAGCAAAAAATGTGGTAATAGTCAATTTGTTTTTAAGAAATAGACGCATACATTTAGTTATACCGTAAATAAAGCAAAAAATGTGGTAATAGTCAATTTTTTTTAAGAAATAGACGCATACATTTAGTTATACCGTAAATAAAGCAAAAAATGTGGTAGGTTTACCCTTATAAATTTAACAGTTCAGCCTACTTTCCAAGAAAACGGACATTTAACAGTTCAGCCGGCTTTCCAATAAAACGGATTTACCCTTATAAATTAACAGTTCAGAATGCTTTCCAAGAAATCTGTCGATACATCCTGTTTTAGATGTTCAGTGCTCCTTCATAGATTAAGCAGTTACACCTGCTTTCCGAGAGAACGAATGTGCTGCTATCTATCGGCAGCGTCATTTTTAGCTGTTCAGAGTTACTATAGTGATTAACTTATAAAAGAGAACATGTACGCATACCGTCCACTGAATTAGAAACTTTATTCAATACAGGTTGAACCTCCTTTAGCCCGATTTACAGCATGTATGCGGTTTGGCATAAATCCCACAAGGTATTAGAATACATCTACGTATACAGCATGCGAGGTGCTCACCAGACAGCTCTTTAACTGGCTCAGATTTCACGGAAGGGGACTTTGCTCTCGGATCTGTTTCTCTAACATGTCCCGTACATTCTGAATGGGGTTCAGATCCGTGCTTTTTGACGTCCAGGGAAGACGGTGGAAGTCGCTGTCATGCTCGCTGAACCACTGCTGAACACAGCTTGCACGATGTACAGTAGCATTGTCGTTCATGAAATCAGTCACCTGCCGGATAAAAAGTTAACATTGCTGGATAGACTGGATGGGCACAATGATCAGATAATCCTTGGAGTACACTCGATTTTGCAGCAATATTAGGGGATCCATTCCGTACCAACAGAACGTACCCATCACCATGGTACCGACCTCTGGGATCTTCACCTGTGTTTATAAGGCCAGCTGGTCCATTTCTTCATGGGGCTCCCGTCAAACTCTCTGCCTGCCGTCGGTACAGAACAAGGTGTATCGCGACTCGTCGGACCACATGACTTTTTTCCAATCTTCCAGTGCCCAGTCACGATGTTCCTGACACCACTGTATATTAACTTTCCGGTTCCTCGCAAAAATCAGTTGTTTCCATATAGGTATGCGACTGCTAATACCGATCCTTTTTTTTTTTAATTCTTTTGATTGTAGGTTTAATGACTACCGTGAGCAACTCCATGGGTTATAAGCAGTCACTCGTTCTTAATACTAGTTTCAGGGAAGGGAAAGAGTTAGTAACGTAAGAAAAACTCAACATCCATGCCTCACGGGATTTGAACCCGGACCCTCTTTTTTTTTTTTTTTTTTTTTTATTGGAGGTTTAACGACCACCGTGAGCAACTCAATGGGATATAAGCAGTCGCCCGTTGACTAATTTAGGGTCACTGGCTCCAGGGAAGGGAGAGAGCCAGTGCCGTAAGACAAACACAACATCCATGCCTCACCGGGATTCGAGCCCGGACCCCTTTCGGACGAATGATTAGAGGCCATCGCTTAGGACCACTGCGCCACCGGGGCGGCCACCGGACCCTTCATGGACGAATGGTTGCAAGCCAGCGCTTAGACCACTGAGCCATGATCGTTTTCAATGCCGTGCGCATTATTCTTTGAGGGATATGGATCGGGAACAATTTTCATTGAATGCTTTGATTAATTGCTGCACTTATAATGTCCTGTTTCTCCGTACAACCTCCTCAGACGACGCAGATATATTTACTGACAGAATTTTTGTCTCACCACAGATAAGCAATGTGGATTATTTTTCCATTGATTATAACCTTAGGTATCTCAGCTTTTGATAAACCAGGCTGTTTATAAAATCGTCGCGCATTCCAGACGGTTACCCACAATAAGCTCCTTATCGAACTCTTAAAGATCCTTTGTTTTTCCCATTGTGTTCAACACTTCTGGTGATAATCAGATGTAGAGGATTTTAGGAAGGGAGTGTCTGACTCCAGGTCTTAACAAAAGTAAGACGGAAGCGAGGTAGAAAGGAGGAGGAAGACGTCCTTATTTATTACCGGGGGGCCAGTACTCGGGGCCCAACGGCTTTACGTGCCCACCCCACGCACGGCGGATTTTTAGTGGTTCGAGCGTTCGTACCTGCTTGGGATAGAACCCGAGGTCTTCTCTGTGACAGATACGAACGCTGACCACTAAGCCACCCGCGGCCCTTCTGGCGATTACTGAAGAGGAGCATTCTTAAATGGTTATTTAGATCACGTAGTGATGCATGTGACCACGTGTTTCTCATATACGCTGCGTAAGTGACGTTTACATATATCCGCATAAAGATTTATAAATCATCGACTGGTATATGTACACTGACGTGCCAGAAAAACTGGTACACCAGTCTAATACTTAGTAGGTCCCCCACGGGAGCGCAGGACTGCAGAAATACGATGGGGCACGGACCCCACTAGCTTATGGAACTATGCTGTAAGCAATGCACACCATACATCCTGCAGAACGTTCCGCAATTCGGGTGTATTCCGAGGTCTGGGATTCCTGTGTTCGATAGCGCGTTGCATGGCATCCCAAATGTGTTCTATCACGTTCATATCTAGGGACTTGGGTGGGAATGCCAACAACCCAAACTCAGATGAATGCTCCTCTAACCATAATGTGGCGTCCGGACACTTGTGTGGAGGTGCATTGTCCTGTGGAACAGGCCCAACCCATAAGTATGAATGCAGGACATAAACCGGTGTACCTCGTCAGAAAAGATTAGCGCATATCGTTGGCCGGTCACAGACGTTTGTAGACGTGCCAGGGTCCTAGTGAAGTCCAGCTAAGCACATCTCATACCATTACGGACCCCCTCCCCCACCAGCCGAACAGGTCCTTGTTGACAGGTGGGATCCATGGCTTCATGGGGTTTGCGCTATACACACGAATCCTTCCATCTTCCCGATACAGTTGGAAAGGCGACTCGTCAGACCAGGCTACTTGTTTCCAGTGATCAAGTGTCCAGTGGCGATGTTGCTGTGCCCAAGCGAGGCGCATAGCTCTGTGTCGTGCACCCATCAAGGCAACTCGAGTTGGGTGGTAGCTCCCAAAGCCCATATCGTGCAGGGTACGTTACACAGTCCGGACACTGATGCTTGTTGAGGCTCCAGCACTGAATTCCGATGATACCTGCGATAGTGTTTCACGCCTATCGCGTGAAACGATTCTTGGCAGCCGACGATGGTCACGTTCACCCAATGTCTTTTTACGGCCACACTGGCATCGTAGGTTGGAGGTTCTGCCGGAATTCTTGTAGTCACGGTACACGCTTGCAATGGTCGTCCGTGAAAATCCGAACTTCGTTTCTACCTCCCAAATACTATGGCCCATCTCACGAGCGCCAACTATGACACCGCTTTGAAAATCGCTTAAATCGTTATTACTTGTCATTCTCATGCCGAAAACAGCTCTGACAAGGATGTCTATCGCTTTATATACGCACTGGCGGACGCAACCGAGTACGCGCATAGGTGACGTTGGTATGTATTTTGCATAAGCTAGTGTGTACCAGTTTATCTGGCGCTTCAGTGCATAAGTCACGTGGAAAAGAGTAGCTCAGACCATAGAGAGTTATTCAAGAGACTTTTATCGCTGTCGAGCTGCGATTTTCAGATTTCTGACACCACGGAGCCCTTTTCCATTCAAGGACGAGACCAAGGAGCCCCAACAGTTTTTGCTATGTCGTGTTTACATTCAGTGCAAAATTGTGTTTCTACAGGTAATGATGTTTTAAGAATTTAATTTCTGAGAACACTTTGTTGCGATATTAGGATTTTGTGGGAATATAAGTTGAAAAGCCGGTCTCCCACAGATACGTTGTAACATCACAGACACTCGATCACAACACAAAACATTTATTACTTTACACAAAAACATAAACTGGAATACACTCCGCGGTTCAAACTGAACTTGTTGTCTTAGCCAAAGCTCGGCATCTCCTCCATCTTCAATATCTCTCACGCTACTCTTCACATCACTCACCACACGCTCAAGTCATTAAATGTCAATGTATCCTTCCGCACTTTTGTGCGTGGAAGTCGTATTTTACAACCCCTCCTCACTCCAGAGGAACTTTTTCCAGTGGTAAAAAGTTCTTGTCATTTTACAATACAATAGTCATAGTTCACATAATGAGTCACAATCCATTTGCGAAGAGAAATATATGAGTTAATTTAACATTCATCTTTACGTGTTTTCCAACAATTTCTATGTATTATATACCACCACCAAAAAAAAAAAAAAAAAAAAAATGTTTTCACTAGCAGACACATAGCATGATCAAGGTGGATCATCTAAAGTTGGAACTCTGCTCAGTCCATCTGCATTTTTGTGCATAGTTCCCGATCGATGAATTATGACAAAATCATATGCTTGTAAAGCAAGGGCCCATCTCATCAGACGAGCATTTGAACTTGCGTTGGTGCGTAACCAAACGAGAGGGTTATGATCAGTTTGTATGAGGAAATTTTGACCATCCAGGTAGCATTTCAGTTTCTGTACCGCAAATATAATGGCGGCACATTCTTTTTCACTGGTACTGTATGTCTTCTCTGCTGTCGAAAGTTTTCTGCTTAGATAGAGTACAGGATGTTCAGCGCCATCTTCTTGTTCTTGCGAGAGGACGACTCCCATTCCTTGATCTGAAGCATCAGTTTGTAGAATAAATCTACGTTCATAGTCAGGGGCATACAGAACAGGAAAACTAGATAAAGATTTTTTTAGTTCCACAAAAGCTTTCTCACATTGTTCTGACCATATAATTTCCTCTTTGCAATTTTTACCCTTCACTGGAATATTAGAAAACATTTTCAAGTAATGACATAATAGTTTTTTCAGATCCTGAATTTGTTGGCCACTTAGGCGCTCTCGAAGTTTACTGTTCTCCTCTATATCGGAGAAGTTAAATATATTTGGATATTTTTCAACTTGCGGAAATTTAATCTCTAAATCCATTTCACCATTTTCACAAACGGGCAATAAGTTCACAAATTCTGGTCGTGTATGGTATGGTTTCAGCATGTTAATGAGATATACTTGATGCTTTACATTTTTACCTTCAAAGCTTACTACATAATTAGTCTCAGAAATTTTTTTCTCAATTTTCCCTGGTCCTTTCCACTGTTCCTCTAACTTCTTTGGTCTGCAGGTAACAAAAACCAATACTAAATCTCCTTCTTGAAATTCACGTTTTACCGCATTTCTGTCATACCAGTATTTTCTTTTAATTGAGCCACTTCCATGTTTTTAATGGCAAGTTCTTGACATCTTTTCATCCTATTTATTAACTCAAATACTTATTCAGTGACACAGTTTTCTTCTTCAGGATGACCCATCCATTTTTCATACAATAGTGTCATTGTCGTCCTCAAAATTTTTCCATGCACCAATTCAGCAGGCGTAAACCCTGTGCTTTCATGTGTCACAGTTCTCAAAGCAAACAGCGCCGCCGGTAACTGTTTCTCCCAATCCGGAGCAGACTCAAGACATAAAACTCTCAACATCCTTCTAATAGTTCGATGGAATCGTTCTACCGGATTACTTTGGGGATGATATACAGAACTATGAGTAACTTTTATTCCAAACCGCTCCAGAAATTCTAGTGTCAAAATGCTTACAAAACTGGCTCCTTGATCAGTTTGAATTTCTTTCGGAAATCCCATGCGGCTAAAAATGTGTAACAAAGCGTCAACTACCGACTTGGATCCTATGTCTGGTACTGGTACTGCATCTGGATATTTGGACGACAAACACATAGCTGTAATTATGTATCTATTTCCGCTTGAAGTCTGGGGCAAAGGCCCACAGGCATCAACGTTAATTTTTGTAAAAATTTCAGGAATAATTGGAACTATTTTTAAAGGTGCTTTCTTTTTGTCCCCAGCTTTTCCAGCACGTTGGCATGAATCACAAGATATTACAAATTCTTCAATGTCTTTAAAACAGTTAGGCCAATAAAAATACTTCGCCAGTCTGTCTTTGGTTTTTGTCACTCCTAAATGCCCCGAAGTTCCCTCATGACACATGTTTTTTATTTGTTCTCTATATTGTTCTGGAACAACAATAAGATCTTCCTCTTCGCCAATCTTGTTGATCTTCTTCTTCACCAACATCCCATTGCTTAGTACAGCATAACCATTTGCCTTTTTAAAATCTGTTTTCTCTATTTCTTTGAGAATTTTCTCAATTCCAAACTTTGCCGTTGATCTTCCATGAAACTTTTTGAATCCATTTTTACCAACTCTAACATGGCTTTATCTTCATCATGCCTCAATGGCAGAATTTCTTCTTCTAATTTATCTGATTCTTCGCAACCCACAGCCTCTCCTTCAAGGGCTTGTTTTTCTTTCTTCCCTGAATCATTCTTTACTGAAATTCTCTCTTCGTTGTTTCGTTTCTGTTTTTCTTGATACCGAGTAATCACAACATTTACCTGTTCTGAATTAAGTGGCCACTCCATATCAATTTCTTTTAACAAAGCGGCAGTCTTATTTCCAAGTAAATATCTACCTTGATCTAGCGACTTCCTAATCACTGCAGCCTTAGTTACAATATGACCTAATTCACATTCTAGTTCAACTTCTGCCAATGGTAAACAAACCTTTTGTTCATCCAGAAGATGCTGTACCCACACATGTTCTCCAGTAAACTCACCTAGCGACACATACTCTTGACAAATGATATCAACTGATGAACCTGTATCACGGAGAATAGGCATGGAAACTCCATTTATTTTTCCTTCAAAGGTATAGGGTGCCAAGAGATCCCCTTCAGTTTCCTCTCTGATTCTATTTACGCTTCCTGAGTTCTGTGATTTTAGCTTAGGACACTGAGGTCGAATGTGATCATAAGATGCACACTCATAACATTGAATCTTCCGTCTGCGATCATACTTTTCTTCATTCTGAGATACATTCCGATTTGACCAACCTTGTCCTACATCTGACTTAACATAATTTTTGTTATAAAATCCATTTTTCATAAAATTTCCCCGATCATAGTTATCTCTAGTTTTTTTCTCACTGCCTTGCATTTTCTTTGAATCACAAAATTCATTTGACGAATTTTTCTTGGTTCCTCCTCTTACACTTTCATAATTGTCCACCATGTCAGCCAAATCTGAAGGTGAGACAATATTTGACCATTTATCAATAAAATGCTCTCTTACTTCTATAGGCACTCTCCGCTTCAATTGATCTGTGATCATTAATTTTTTTAGCCCTTCAAAATTGCCTATTTTAAGTCCTGAAATCCATTCATTAAAATAATTTTCTAACTCGAAGGCGAAATCTCTCCAGGTCTTCTCTGATGTACGCATGTGTTGTACAAATTTCAATCTAAATTTCTCTGGACTTAACTTATATCTTTTAAGAAGTAACCTTTTAACATATTCATAATTTTTAGCATCTTCCACATTTTCTCTGGTAATCAATTGTGATATTTCGTAGGGCAAAAGTCCTATCAAATTCGCAACAAAATCTTCCCTTTTTATTTCTGCTTGTTGTGCTTGCCCTTCAAATAAAACTAAGTAAATACTTATATCACTGTCTTTTGGGTCAAATGTTTTCATCAAATGACGAAGTTCTAATCTCGGTTTATGAGCATTTCCATTTTGCTCCAAACTGCCTCCCAGCGGCTGACATCCAGCTTCTATTCTGAGTTTTTCAAGATCAAATTCCATTTGTCTTTCTGTTTCTCTACGCTCTTTTATACCTGCCAAAAGTTCTTTCACGAAATCCTCTTCATATCCTTCAATGGTGACAATTTTATTTTTTAAATCCAGAATTTTGATATTTGGCGTAACTTCTATACCCAATTCTTCCGCCAACTGCATAAGTTCTTCTTTGCGAGCTCTTCCTAAGAAAGCCATTTCAACAAGTTCTACGTGTACCCAATGTTTATTTATTATCGTATATGTGTATACGTTTACAGAAATTGTTTACAACAATATTCTACATTTACCTATACTCTAGGCTCAAACAGTTGTTCTGAATATACTATATCTTGACATAAATTATTTCCTTCTATTATCGTATATGTGTATACGTTCACAGAAATTGTTTACAACTATATTCTACATTTACCTATACTCTAGGCTCAAACAGTTGTTCTGAATATACTATTTCTTGACAGAAATTATTTCCTTCTATTATCGTATATGTGTATACGTTCACAGAAATTGTTTACAACTATATTCTACATTAACCTATACTCTAGCCTCAAACAGTTGATCTGAATGTACTATTTCTTGACAGAAATTATTTCCTTCTATTTAATTCCGTGCCCGGAAACTTCTAAAAAACTTGCTTTGATATTTCATTCCTTTGGATAATTCTCTAAGAACAACAACAAAAGCAGTACTTACATAAACATCTCATCATCATCATCATTGTCAACCATTATCAATCCACTGCTGGACGAAGGTCTCCCCAAGTTTCCTCCACAACGGTCTGTCTTGTGCCAGTCTCCTCCATGTCACTCCCGCATATTTACGAATTTCATCCACCCATAAACATCTAATATGGTGTAAATCCGATATGGAACTTTTTTTTTCTCACGAACTCATTTCGAAAACAAGAGTCACCATCCTTTGTTCTTCCCAACACAAAAAGAAAAAAAAATATCCCTGTCGCGCTGGTTCTTTCTCACGCTTGAAGATCTTTCAACTCATCGATTCCCACGGTCATAAAAACACGCCGCTGAAGTTACGCAATCTCATCCCACAGATGCTTTCACTTCTATCTTTGGTAGTTCGAATCTCACAGGTGCCTCCAATCCTAACTTTCGTCTGTAACATCACAGACACTCGATCACAACACAAAACATTTATTAATTTACACAAAAACATAAACTGGAATACACTCCGCGGTTCAAACTGAACTTGTTGTCTTAGCCAAAGCTCGGCATCTTCTCCCTCTTCAATATCTCTCACGCTACTCTTCACATCACTCACCACACGCTCAAGTCATTAAATGTCAATGTATCCTTCCGCACTTTTGTGCGTGGAAGTCGTACTTTACAACGTACTGACAAAGGGAAGGAGTATTCAAACCGGTTTCTGTGATAAAAATGGGTACTGTTTCTTTACGCTGCATCAAAATCCGCCTAGGACTATAAAACAATTCCTGAAATTCGCGAGCTACTTTCTGTGACTTCTTTCGGGAAATAAGGAAGCATATTTCTGATACAACTTTTTTTCGGTAGAATGATGAAAAAAACGCTGAATTTCGTGGATTTTTCGTATGCCAGAAAAATTCTTAATTTTCAGAAACCTTTCCGCAATTACTTTGGTGACGTACTACAGAGGTGAAAACATGTGTCAAGACGACAAATCTGCAGCGAGACATTCTGTCCGCGTAAGCCAGTTGGGAGAGCGACTTACTCCGGAGTCAGGGGACATCGATTCCCGTCGCGGATAAGAAAAATTCCGTTCTCACTTTTTCCATGTCCATATGACAAAAAACGGGAGAGATTCACTGGAATACTTGGATTAACTGTTAAATTTCAGTAGTCTGTCGAAGTAGGTCTATTTGGTTGTGAAGTTCTTTAGTGAGATCGGATATTATAGACAGAATATCGCATGAATTTTTTGTTATTGTGGCACAGGATATTTCTTCTCTTCCCCCATTTTGTGCACCAGCGAATATATTATGTTACCGTAAAATGCCGGGTACTTAATTTATCGTACAAGTTATTATACGTTGTCTATGTATCAGTGTGTGGATTTCTTAAGACAAGAACTATATAGTTATAAAGAGTAAAGTTTACATTTAGAAGTTTTGTGAGATATTATAATAAAACAGTACATTGCACCTTCTATCTTAATGATAATTCAAAATTATTGTCAATAAAAACAAAAAATCTCAAACTCTAAATAATTCTGTTGCTCCGAAAAATTACGATGAAAAAAAAAAGGTGCTGATTTGTAATAAAATCTCCTACAGAAAAAATCAAATTATTATATACCTATTGAAAAGATTAGTAAGCTCCAATATAAAGTAAAATGATTAAATCA
The DNA here is from genome assembly GCA_039090855.1 of Macrothele yani. NCBI lineage: Eukaryota > Metazoa > Arthropoda > Arachnida > Araneae > Macrothelidae > Macrothele > Macrothele yani. Next base: position 82,529,950 of record CM077009.1, read on the forward strand.
TTCGTATTACTGAAAAAAAATTCGTCATCGCCAAATTAGTTTTACCTTGAAAATGAATCCAATTCCTAAGACCCGCGATTTTAACCCAAACTACATGGGCTGAATCCCCACCACCGGCGCAAAAGGATTTGCCAAATTTCTGTTTAAATATGGAAAAGCTTTAAACGGACTTTTCTGTAATGAAAGAAATTCCTGACGTGGGAAATTTGTGAAAAAACACACTGTGAAAAATTGGTACTTAGAAAGAAGCAAAATGCACTCGTTTTTTAGTACATACAGAGAATCAATTGTGAGTATATCTGGTATTTCTAATTTGAGAGATATATACTCATTTTTGAGTATATGTATTTCAAATATATGCACTAAAAATGCGTATATTTCAAATACAGTATATGTGCTCTACTGTACTGTGCAAATTAATTGGGACAAAGTAAAAAATCACTCTTTTTTCGAAAAACTATGCCTTTATATCATTCTATGCCTTGATATACACTGATAAATACCTGTATTAGTATGAAGTATGTCCTCCTTTAGCAGAAATGACCTCTTGAATTCATTTTGGCATTGACTCCACTAATTGAGTGCACATATTTTTGACTTCATAATTGAGGAACCACACTTTTATAGCATTCGTTATCATGCGTTCTTTGGTTGTACAGACCATTTTACCTAAACGTCTCTTCAAAATATTCCACAAGTTTTCCATGGGATTTAAGTCTGGTGTATTTCGAGGCCAATCAAACAAGTGAATTTGTTTTTCCAGCATGAAATTCTTGACCAATTTCAAATTGTGATATGGGGCCAAGTCATGTTGAAATGTCCCGTCAAAAGTTTGCAAGAATGGGACAATCCTACGTTGTAATATTTCTACGTACTTGGCTGAATTCATCATACCTTGAACAGGGACTAAGCTTCCAGAGCCATTTGATGTGAAAAAACCCCAAAACATCTGTTTCAGAGGGTGTTTTACAGTTTGTTTGACATGCTCAGATCTTAAGGGTTCACAGTTGCTTCATCTAACGACGTTTGCTTGGTAACCCTGCACAAATAAATGAGTTTCATCACTGAAAATTACCTTTATCCAGTCGTCAGCAGTCCATGATTTATATTTTTTGGCCCATGCGAAACGTTTTATCTTCATTTTTGCATTCAAATAATGGTTTTTCGTTGGTCTTCTTGCCTTCTGGCCAACTTCCAGAAGCCTACGGCGTACAGTTGTATCACTAACTTCACAACCACTAGCCAATAAATCTCTTTGAAGATCGGTGCTTGTTGTTGGTTTTTATTCATTTTACTATTTCTGATTAGATATTTATCGGTTCGTGGAGTTGTTTTTCGTTTTCTTCCACGTTTACCTCGCTTTTTTGAAGACGATGATCCAGATGCATTGAATCGCATAAGCAGTCTTGATACACTTGATTTGCCTACACCAACTGCAGTAGCGATATCTCTCACTGTCATAGAAGTGTGATCCTTCAGAGAAATTATTTTTGCACACTTCCATGGGGAAACATCCATTTTTCAACACACGAAATCAACACGTACTCACAGAGAACAAAAACTAACATCCACCTGTCACACACAAAAGCTCACAACTGAAGCTGAAGTGCGTATTTCCTGTTTAAAACCGGTCAAACCACATTCTTACTATCACGTTCTAACAGTCACACCTCCTCACAGCTGAAAAAACCAGTTTACGTAGGTTTCCGACATCAACTGGCGATCACATTACAATTCTGAGAGTAAAATTGCTTGTCCCAATTAATTTGCACTGTATAGTAACTTCATTAAATTTCTGTGCCGTTTCGGTCAGGGCACAGAAGCAAGTTAGATCGAATCTAGAGATTCTGTCAGGATAGTTTGCAAGTGAGAGAGAGTACGGTAGATGGCACCACCGTACAAGCGTACGATTTTGCACTTAGAAGGCAGAGAGAATTTAGGTGTGGGGAGGGGGGAGGAGGCTTAGGAACTTTTACCGGGAGATTCCTACCAGGGGGCCTTCGCTTAACATGCTCGTCCGATGCACGGCGGATATTCAGCGATTGTTAGAAATTCACACTACCAGACTAGGTTTGAACCTGGGGTCCCTCCATCAGTAGTCTGAATCTCTAACCACTAAGCCATCCGCGGCTCGAGTTCAAATTTGGAATTCGTGTATTACAAACAAACTCATTTATTCATTAGAATCAACTGGAAGAATATTATTCAATGGCACATCTGGGATAATAGATATACTCGTTGTCACATGCTGGGCAAATGGACCGCACAATTTTATCACAAATATAGTGATGAAGCGACGATATATTATTTACGAGATTCATATATTTAAAGTAAAAACGTACTCAAAAATACTTTATGCATAATTAAATTACTTGTGATCAGTGACTTTGTTGAATTAATTATTTACGTGTCTCACTTTACACATTTATTAAACAATTTCTCTTGATATTCTATAATACCTAAAATAAAGTAATACGAGATTATGTTTTTATTTATTGACGCAGTTATTTGTAAGTACGTATAGTTACTTATATTTGAGCATGTCATGTACTCGTTTACGATACGATTGTACTTAAAAACAAGTTAGTAAAATCATGCAATGCATTGATTATGATACGCTTTCCAACATACCAGAAATTATTACTCAAGTTATGAGGATAATGGCTGTGGAATAAATCTCGCTCCAGTGTCCTTACCTTTGACCCCATTTCGATGAAATTCAACAGAACCGGTTCAGTATACTTCAAGAATAACATACTAATGTTTTGTCGCAATAGAAGCAGTTTCACGCAAGTTATGAGAATAATGGCTGTGGAATAAATCTTGCTTTTGTGCAATGACCTTTGACCCCATTTCGTTGATATTCAACAGAACCGGTTCACTATACCTCAAGAACAACATGATAACGTTTTGTCGCAATCGAAACATTTTTAGGTAAGTTATGATGCACAAGGGCAATGGAATGGTTCCCACTCCAGTGTCCTGACCTTTGACCCCATTTCGCCCATTTTCAACAGGGTTGGTCTCCAGGTGGTTCCTTACCAAATAATATACTTTCATCGAAATCGAACCATTTTTACGTTAGTTATGATGCATAAGAGCAATGGAATGAATCCCACTCCTATGTCCTGACCTTTGACCCTGAAAATGGTTCGAAATCGAACCATTTTCACGTGAGTTATCGTGCGGACAAAGCTGGAGCATATACGCTTCTTCAATCTACGGTTGGAAAGCGTAAAAAAACGAATAGGTTCAGGTTCTCATTTTTAAGTAGTTTTTTTTTTTAACAGTGCAAAAGTTAAAAAAAAACGGGAACTTTTAAAAACGGAAATTCACTTACAAGATGGACAGTTACCGGCAACTTTGCTGCACGTTATTTTCAGAAGTTATCCGTGAATTCACACCACTTATTTTTTACAGTGATTGGTAGCTTATCAAACGCCGCCTTTTCAGATATGTCAGACATCAGATTGATAAGCTTCTTATATTCACTTGCAGTCATGCTTCGAGGTTTGTCTTTAACTGCGCACGGATCTTTTACCCATGTATAATTTACCAAATTCCCATTCATTGCATTTGGGAAGTACTGCAACGGGCATCATTTATTTCTTGCAGGTGCTGGGTGAATTGTCCCAAAGTTTTATGAGATTCACGCAGTGGGGTAACCATGTTAAAAAAAAACTCGGGGGGGGGGGGGGGTCGGATCACACATCCACACATTATAATGCGAACATATACACTGAAGAGCAATTGAATTAGAGACACGTGGCATTATGCAAATGTGGCCCTGTGGGCGGCACTGTAAACGGAAACGACATGACGTATGCAGCGATCCGACAATATAAGGAGTTGATGCGACGGGAATCAGTAAGAGTCGTACACAGTACGGGTAAGACGAAGGATCAAAGCGCATTTAATCGTGGGCAAATTGTCGGGTCCCGACGAATGGGTCACTCCATCTCAGAAGTCGTGCAGACACTGGGATTTTCACGAGTCACTGTGCCACGGGTGCACCGTTAATTCATCGAATCCGGTGGAACCATCCCTGCAAGGGACAACTGTCGTGGACAACAGCGTGTGGATGAGCTGGGTCATCGTCGGCCACCTCGCTTTGTAACAGCGGATAGACGGGCCACAGTGCAAGAAATCACTCGGCAATTTAACGCTGCTGCACAAAAACGTGTAAGTAGCCACACCATCCAGAACTATCTCTTCGCTATGGGGTACAGAAGCCATCGTCCCACGAGGGTACCGCTGCTGACCGCACATCACAGGGTTCAAAGATTAGCATGGGCGCGGGAGCATCGCCACTGGACCCTAGACTTAATGGAAAAATGTTGCCTGGACTGATGAGTCGAGATTCACGTTGTACATGCGGTTGGCAGAATACAAGTACGGCGCAAACCACATGAAGTGATGAATCCTTCTTGCCAGTAGGGTACTCTTCGAGCTGGTGGGGGTGTCATTCTCGTTCTGGGACTGTTTACGTGGACTGAAATGGGACCCCTGGTACGTGTCACATCGTCCCTCACAGGTCAACGTTACCGGGATATCCTGGACGACCACTTGCTCCCGTTTGTGCGTCTTCAACATCCCACTGGGGACCTCATCCTGCAACAAGACAATGCACCGCGCCATCGCTCCCGATTTGTATCCAAATGGTTGGATGAACACTCCACCAACGTGGCCTCGCTTCCTTGGCCAGCTAGGTCACCTGACCTCAATCCCATTGAGCGCACATCTGGGATGCCATTGAGAGAGATGTTCTAGGCTCTGACACTCCTCCATCAAATCTTCGTGAACTGTGGGAGCTTGTTCAGGGGTCGTGGATCCGTATGGCTTCCCAACGCTTCCGGTGTCTTGTCGAGTCCATGCCGAGGCGAATCACCGTCGTCATCAGGGCGAAAGGTGGTGCTATACGTTACTAGACAGGTATCTCTAATTCAATTGCTCTTCACTGTATATATATGAGGAACCCGACTCTGAAAATCGGGGTGGGGGGGGTTCCTGACGCCTCCCCTTTCCCCAGTGGTTACGCCTATGGATTCACGGATGCTTCCTTTGAGCTGTTCCTGGAAGTCCGTAAGCGTTGGGAAGCTATAAACCTCACGGTTTCGGAAACATACTGTCCACAATTACACCTTTTAAATGAAAGCACGAATTTTGTCAGGGGTCATGAAAACAGTAGCATTCTTACCTTGGAGACCTATGATAACTTCATTAATTTTTGTGAATATGTCAGCTTAATGTAAAAGTCTAAACAACCACAGATCATCATTCAGCCGTTCTTCCAAACTGTAACCGTGACCGACGAGGAAGGCACTCGTTTTATCTCTCATTACGAACATTCACTGGAAAAAAGAATTCAGGAAGTACGTGGACTTTTCCAAAGTATTTTTGTCGTCGAACATGACGGTGTAACGAGGGACTAATCGTGAAAAGCATCGCGGAACCTTTACAGAGACTTCGCGGAGTACACTTTGAGAACCGCTGCTGTAGAGAGGCCTTCATCCAACAGTGGATTGAGAAAGGATGGTTGATGATGATGACGGATCAAAAATAAGGACTTTAACTAAAAGTTCATACGGAGGATGCGTGTGACTCAAAGAAGCATAGGGAGATGTATGCGTTTTTGATTTTCCACGAAAGAAAGGAAAAGGAACTCGTGGATCAGGCAAATTACTGAAGGTGATGATATCATGATCAATGTCAAGGCGCTTAAGTGGCAATAGAATGGGCACGTTGCTAGAGGAACTGAGAAACTGTAATACTTAAATATTCCAAGGGACAGAAATAGAACCGGAGTAAGAAGTCGTAGGAAATTGATGGATAAAATTCGGAAGCATACAAAAAGTCACCTGGAAGGGAGCAGCTCAGAATAGAAAAAGTCATAAAACAGACTTGGGGAGATTTTCATCCAGCAGTGCATTGATGATGGTTGATGATGGTGATATATAAATTCAGTTATTTATTTATTTATTTATTCATTGTGAAACACTTTTTATTCTGACCCTTGCATTTGACACGAGGGTTGTATCAAAAGTAATGCAAAAGTGGGCATAACTTTTTTATTAAAACAGAGGTCATTCAAATTGCACATGTTGGTAGAGTAACTCTTCCTCTACAGTAAGTGTTCTTCTTCATTGTAGGTAAGTAATGCATTTTTAGCAGAAGCAACGTACCATCATTGAGTTCCTTGACGAAGGAAAAGTGCCGGCTGTCCGACATCCACAGAAGGCTACAAAATGTTTACCGAGATGACACCATTGACAAGAGCAATGTACACAGTTGGATGAAGAAGTTTAAAGCAGTGGAAACCAGCATTGAAAACGAACCCCTAATTGGGAGACCAACATCTACGACCACTGACACGAATCATCAGCGATTGGATGAATTGACTCTTGCGGAGGGACGAGTCACACTCCGTGAGCTTGTTGAACTACTGGACTGTGGTCACAATGCCATACAGAAAATGGTGGAAGACTTAAGGTATTGGAAAGTGTGTGCAAAGTGGCTAGCTCGACAGTTGACACGCGATTTGAAGAACAGAAGGATGAAAGTCTGCTTTGATCTGCTGGAAGCCAACGAAGACGCGTTGTTTTCTGATCTGGCAACAGGGGATGAAATGTGGGCGTATTTTTACGATCCGGAAACGAAGAATCCATCCATAGAACGGTATCGCACCTCTTCCCTAAGGCTTAAGAAGTTCAATAGCCAGCCAGCTATCAGCACAGAAAGTCATGGTGACTGTTTTTTTGGGATGACAGAAGAGTCATTCTCCTTGATTTTCTGGAACGTGGCTAACGTACCCTGACCAGCGAGCGGTACATTGAGACATTCAAGGAGCTTAGAGAAGCTATAAGGAGGAAGAAACCGAACAAGAATCTGAAAAGGATCCACATTCACCATGACAATGCGAGACCACACACATCTTTGGCAACAAATCAGGCGTTCAGCAAATTAGGCTGGTCGGTGGTTCCCCATCCACCGTACAGCCCATATCTGGCGCCCTCCGACTTCCACCTGTTCGTTCCAATGAAGGACAGTCTCGGAGGACAATGATTTGATGACGCAGACGAGGTGAAAGTGGCTGTGAAGAAGTGGGTACAACAGTCCACACCTGAATTTTTTAAAAGAGGATTCGGAAGTTGGGTTCAACGATGGCACAAATGCATCGCTTGGGTTGGAGACTATGTTGAGTATTACCTTTGTATAGAGAAAGAGTTACTCTACCAACATTTGCAATTTGAACGACTTCTGTCAGTTAATAAAAATGTTGTACCCACTTTTGTATTACTTTTGGTACAACCCTCGTATTTGTACTGTTTTGTTTTGTACTTGCAATTTCATTTTGTTTTGAAAATTGAAATATATTTCAGCAGAAATGCCCAAATTTTTATTTAAGAATCAAACTAATACCGAACAAAAGTCGTCCGAGACTTACTGGTGCTAACTGTTGAGTTATTACCTGTTGTTACTACAAATGCATCTAGGGGAAAAAAAGATCCTCCAAGTAACTGTTTCCTTGGGTGTTCCATAGGAATATAGTTTGAATAAATGCGCCAATATTCAAGAATATTTCTACTTTATTAATGTGGTCAACAGCAGGTAATAAGGAATAAATATGGAATAGCCGACAAAAGATTGGAAATCGCACAGAAATGACTTTCTTATTAAGATGGTCATTTCCAGATGTTGTCATATCATTAAGATAGTCCTTGTAGAGAAGTTTTCATTTTATTATCATCTAAATGTTATCATTTTTATAAGTTTTTGCTGGAGTGGGGATTAATAAATCCACTCTCTGGAGTTTTTTCAAAGAAAAGCTTCCTGTACGCGCGTGTCTCAACTTAGCAACTTAATTTTTCGCCCTGAAATAAATAACTATTGTCCACATTTATCGCATATAAGTATTGCATTGCAAGATTGAAATGATTTCGCTGAATTCAACTACTTTACTTTCCTATAATCCATGTGGAGATTCTGCAAGCGTGAAATTACATACTCTCGCTTATGTGAAGCCATTTCTTTCAATTACGTATTTCATAATAGACTTCCCCTCTCTTAAAATCCGGAAATAATTTGAGTGAAGGGCTCGAGGCTGAGATTTTGTTTTTAATCATACAGATAATGTAGAGTCTTTGACATTTTGAGATACATTCCATAGAAAATATTCGACTCGGAGAAAATAATCTTTTTGCTCCCTCAAAGATATATGAATTCTGTTTGCGCTCAGAAAATCGATTTCTCACATGAGTAATTATAGGCTAGCTTATTTCTTCGATATACTTCTCAGAATGAAATCCTTCCGCCTTCGTTCATACTTGTCTCACTGTTCTTTCGTTTTCATTCATGTAGCCCGCCTTCTCACTTCCCCTTTTTTATTTTGTCTCAGATCAGACGTATTACACATACACTTCAAACAGTAACAATGAAGAAAGGCCCCTAACAATATTTCGATGCTGTATAGTGTATATCTTTCTCTGTAAGCAAAAAATACTCACAAAGCAATGTTACATGCCGAAGATATCTGCACGAAGAAGCCAGTTTTATAAGCAGGACTCTTGAATACGAAAATGTCCATCCAGAGTATGGGCCTGTTCGTCCGTGGATAGCATATCACTGCACCTATTATTCTGCTTTGAAAAATTCTTTTTGCTTCCGATGAGTAACCTTGCAGCTAGAGAGCGTAAAATGACCAAATCATTGAATTCAAAATACACTATCTACCAACAAGTAATTGGACACCCCTGCAATCGACGATATCTGCGGTTCTGATACACGTCACTGCCGCCGCCGTTAAATATCGTGTGGGAAACAACAACGCAACCAGTCGCATGCAAGATGCCACGCAGTTCGGAGCTCTCTGATTTCGAGAAAGGGGTAATCGTCGGGTATCACAGAAATGGCCGATCCATGCGTGACATATCCAGCGAGTTGAAGTACCCCAAATCGACAGTGGCCTACGTGATTGGTAAGTGGAAGATGAGAGGTGACTGTCGGAATGTGCCCCGACCCGGCAGATCCACAAAACTGGGAGATAGAGACCGACGGGTACTGGCCAGAGAAATTCGGAAGAACCGCACCAAATCGATGGGCCACAATCGCGAGGAGTTTCAACAGGCATCGGGGAGTGTTCTTTCGATGAATACCATCCGTAAGGAAGCCCATCTGCTCGGTTATCATGGACGTGCTGCCGCCCACAAGCCTTTGATCACCAAGTCCAATAACGCTGCTCGGCTAACGTGGTGCAAAGAACATCGACAGTGGACCGTTGAACAGTGGAAACGGGTTCTCTGGAGCGACGAATCAAGGTTCACCCTCTATCGTTTGGATGGGCATCTGCCTGGAGAACGCCTCCTGCCGGAATGTATTGTTCCAACTGTGAAGTTCGGTGGCGGTGGAATTATGCTATGGGGGTGTTTCTCCAGGTATGGCAAGGGACCTTTGGTCGCAATTCCTGGTAGACACAACGCCGAGACTTACTGCACCATTTTGGATGACCATGCGCTTCCTATGTTGTGGCGGTTTTACGGGGTGGACCCATGTTATTTTCAGGATGACAATGCCACCTGTCATGTTGCGAGGTCCACCATGGCTTCGTATGGTGACAATGGGGTTAATCGAATGGACTGGCCTGCGCAGAGCCCGGACCTTAACCCTATCGAGTACCTCTGGGACGAGTTGGAGCGTCGACTTAAGGGGTGCCCCCACCGTCGGAAAACGGTGAAGAAACTGACCTGTCGTCTCCACGCCGAGTGGAAGAAAATACCGCTAGCCGTCGTACAACGCCTGGTTGAGAGTATGCCCCGGAGAGTCGCAACTGTAATCACCGCTCGTGGAGGCTCCACCAACTATTGAAGGTGAATAAACTTCGTTTTCCTTTGCTATCACAGGTGTCCAATTACTTGTTGGTTGATGGTGTATATCTTACTTCACATTATTGTTTCTAATAATTCAATTGAAATATTTCATTTTTCCTTCGCTACCGCTTACCTCGAAATCAAAAGCGCACAGTTTCTTCTTCAAATAATGCACCCCTGCCCAGGTTGCCTATATAACATTTTCTCCAGTATCTCTGAAGTTTTGCAAATAGACTAGAAGTCGTGACGCCATGGGTTCGCAGTGGTTTAAGTGTTGGCTTCTGAGCGTTCGTCCAAGATGAGTCCAGGTTCGAATCCCATTAAGAGATGGATGAGTTTCTTTAACGACCACCGTGAGCAACTCAATGGGCTATAAGCAAGAGATGGATGTTGTGTTTGTCTTACGGTACTGCTCCGGTCACTTCCCTGCAGTCGGTGGCTCTAAATTAGGAGCGGGCGACTACTCATGACCCATTGAGTTATTCATAGTGGTAGTTAACCCCCCCCCCTCAGAAAAAAATACTAGACGGCGTAAGTTTGCAACAAATAGTCGCATTTGCGCTTCTAAAGGAACAATTTAAGAAATTTTGTTTTTGCCAAATACCATTAATTACAGAAAATATTTTGCGCATATTTTCCACTCAAAAGAGTTTTCAGTTTCTTCTCAAGGTGATGTAAATTTGCATAATATTTTCTTGATCTATCTGCTTACTTTTGCTTTGGACGGCGATTCTCACTTAATAACTTACTGTTGCTTTGGACAGCGATTAATGTGAAAAGTATTTTCGGTACGATATATTACTTTCGTAACACACATTTTTTCCACTAGAGGGCGTAAGTGCATGTTCCTATTTGCAATATATTTGCCTCCATATCTACGCGTCATAAAAACAGATTGAAAAAGATCTTTTTCCGTCGGATTCCTACAAAACAACAATACTAAAAACAACTTGTGTTCATATTTCCTCGCCAAAAGAAAACATGATTTTCCCACCATAGATAAGTTATAAACGTATATTTCATTTTTCAAAATATATCTACCCGTACAAGTCTGGAAAACATGTTTGACTTTGGGGAACAATTTCAATAAATATTTAAATTTTTCATAATGCATATAGTTTTGACGCTATGAGGAGTAGGTGTACATTTCTGCTTGCAACCATATTTCCGTTTGTAAAAATCCGACTAAAAAGTTCTTTTGATACTGTGTGGATGAATGATACTGTGATACTGTGTGGAGAATTTGTACCACTTTAAATAATGGAAATTTTCCCGCTATTGGTGTATATTTATAGACTTCTTCCTAGCCATCTCTTCACGTAAAAGTAGTAACTGAAAAATTGTTTTTCTATCGCATAGCTCTCGCTAGAGTAGGCATCATAATTTATTTCTATTTGCGAGAACATTACTGATTATGAAAATCCTTTTGAACAACCAATTCTTTGTCATATACGCTCTACTATGAAGAACATTTTGAGCATATTTACTTCTTGAAACAACGTAGTTTTCGGCTCTAGTTTTCCTCCATATTTCTGCTTAGAGTTATTCGATTTGAAAATTTCATTTTTCTTCGAGTGTGAGGAGCGCTATGCATAAAATTTCCTAATCTTCATAACTCACAATTTTGCCGCTAGAGGTATTAGTAGCTCCTTTTACTTGTAAATGTTTCACCGACTGTAAGAATCCGGATGAAGGAATTATTTGCTTAACTGGTTCAATTCTACGTCAGAAATTGTAGATCTTGGTCTGCGGCGGTTACGAGATCGCCCGCCATTTCCATCCGTATGGTCAGCTGATCTTCAGTTAATATGGGTGGGACGATGAGTTGACACGCCGTATATTTTCAGATCATTTGTTTGTACCCGTTGACACGTAGCCTCCGATACCCCATCAGCATTTTCTATTTGCTCGATCGTCTGTTATCTGTTGCCGTGTACGATGGCCGCAAACTTTGTAATGTTTTCATCCCTGCAAGCTGCCAATGGCTGCCCGCTTCAGTCGTCATCACCAACTTCGTGTCTGCCTTCGCTGAAGCGTCGATGCCAATCGAATGTTTGTGGCCGTGACAGGATGCTGCTTTAACATCTCGTAAGTTTATGTTGGACTTTTGACCAAACGAATCCAAAACTTAATGTTAACGCGCTGCTCAAAAAACGCCTTTTTCATCAATCGCCGAACTCTGCGCAAGTTGCTGACAATAACCGGATGTACAGCAGCGACCACGTGACGTATATGAACGAAACCAATTTCCCTGTAAGTGGGGATAATGTCGTAACGTAATTCAATAATCACCGTGGGTATGCGATACACGTATTTTCGCTGTACAGGTGCAGTCTAGGAACTTTTACATCTTACTCCGTATAATGTTTTCAATGTACTTTGTTAAAGATATCAGTTAGCTGTCCATGTTACGCCAAAACTCTAGCATTACTTCAGTGTAAATTCTCTTTACACTGAAATGTTCCGTAAAGTTAAGTCGTGCTCCAGATCGCTTAACTAACAACCACAAACAATTTATTTAATCACTCATTGGCTCTAACGGCTTGGTAAAATAACAAGTCTTGTTCTTTCAGCTGTTAACTGTTTGTTAGAACCACTTTTAGCATAGACGTCAGCAAAGTATCAGTTGTCGAAATATCTTCAACAGTACTTAATCAATTATTGCAGCAACAGCTGAAAGTTCAAAACTCGAAACACCAAATAATATCCAAGCCACATTAATTGGTCAGGGAGAAGAATAAGATCTGACGCACAGACGTGACGGTTCTAGAGCCCAATGACTGAAGAACGCACGAGAACTCCATCACATCCACCGTATGGCTTTAGCAGACCGAATAGCCGTGTCCCGATGGTAAGCACGGCAGTGGGAGGTCTACATCCCATCATGGGTTGTCTACAAACTCTGTACGCCGCTGTTCGCTTTATAGAGACCTCATCTCTCGCAGTGCTCTTCCGAGTTCCCTTGATCTCAAACCACAGACCTCAGCGACTGAAATGGGGCCAACAACGTATGTACTGGCGTGATGAATGGAAGCGCATAGTGTTTTCTTCCGAGTCGTGGTTTATTCTAATGACCCATGACGGATGTGTCCCTTAACGGCAAAAACGTAGTGAACGGCTCGTAGAGGCATGCAGTGTCATACGGGACGGACACCGGGCGTTCTGGTATAGGGTGTTATTAGGCTTCGTTCACGTTTCCGTTTCCTAAGCATTGCCGGAACCATGTCCACCCAACGGTTCATCGCGGACGTCGTGTAGGCTAAAGTACTGACATATCTGCAGACGGTCCATGGTGCCATCTTTCATCATCAAAACACGCAAGTACATGTGGCGCGGAATGCTTTACAACTCATGGGTGCCCTACATGTGTCACGTCTTCCTTGGCCGGTGCGTCCTCTTGATTTGTCGTCAATTGGACAAGTGTGAAATGTAATCGCTCGAAGCCTGTCCCGTCAGGCTCTGCAGCCAATAACCAAAGGTGAACTTTGAGTATGACTCAAGACAACATGGAATTGCACTGCGACATACAGAACATCTTCTAGTCGATGCCACGCGGTGTACGAGTAGTTATCGCCGCTCGAAGTATTTAGAGTGTATTGTGTATTCCACATGACTTACACTGAAGAGCAATTGAATTAGAGATACCTGTCTAGTAACGTGTAGCACCATCTTTCGCCCTGATGACGCAGACGATTCGTCTCGGCATGGACTCGACAAGACACCGACGATTCGTCTCCGCATGGACGTTGGGAAGCCATACGGATCCACGACCCCTGAACAAGCTCCCACAGTTCACGAAGATTTGATGGAGGGGGATCAGAGCTTCGAACATCTCTCTCGCGGGCATCCCAGATGTGCTCAATGGGATTGAGGTCAGGTGACCTAGTTGGCCAAGGAAGCGAGGTCACGTCGGTGGAGAGTTCATGCAACCATTCGGATACAATTCGGGAGCTGCATCGTATTGTTGCAGGATGAGGTCCCCAGTGGGATGTTGAAGACGCACAAACGGAAGCAAATGGTCGTCCAGGATATTCCGGTAACGTTGACTTGTGAGGGACGATGTCACACGTACCAGGGGTCCCATTTCAGTCCACGTAAACAGTCCCTTGACGAAAATGCCACCCCCACCAGCTTGAAGAGAACCCTTCTGGCAAGAAGGATCCATCTCTTCATGTGGTTTGCGCCGTACTTGTACCCTTCCATCCGCATATACCAACGTGAATCTCGACTCATCAGTCCAGGCAACATTTTTCCATAAGTTTAGGGTCCAGCGGCGATGCTCCCGCGCCCATGCTAATATTTGAACCCTGTAATGTGCGGTTAGCAGCAGTACCCTCGTGAGACGATGGCTTCTGTGCCCCATAGCGAGGAGATGGTTTTGGATGGTGTGGCTGCTTACACGTTTTTGTGCACCAGCGTTAAATTGCCGAGTGATTTCCTGCACAGTGGCCCGTCTATCCGCTGTTACAATGCGAACTAGCCGACGATGACCCAGCTCATCCACACGCTGTTGTCCACGGCAGTTGGCCCTTGCAAGGATGGTTTTACCGGATTCGATGTATTCACGGTGCACCCGTGACGCAGTGGCTCGTGAAAATCCCAGTGCCTGCACGACTTCCGAGATGAAGTGACCCATTCGTCGTGCCCCGACAATTTGCCCACGATCAAATGCGCTTAGATCTTTCGTCTTACCCATAGTGCGTCCGACTCTTACTGTTTGCCGTCGCATCACTCTTTATATTGTCGGAACGCTGCATGCGTCATATCGTTTCCGTTTCTAGGGCCGCCCACAGCGCCTCACTTGCATAACGCTAGCTGTTTCTAATTCAATTGCTCTTCAGTGTATAGGTTTGTACTTCTGATCATTTAAGTCTTGTATCATAGGTAATATACTGGAGAAGATTCACTTCGATATCCCAGGTTTTTCTTGGTGTTGTACTTTCAATAGACAGCAGTGTATTCATATTATAACTTTACCCGTTTAACTCTATTTAGCGTACTGTCCTTTAACTCTATTACTTCCATCCTTTACATTCTGAACTGTTCTATCAGGTTACTCTGATAGAACAGTTCAGAATCGTAGCAACTCGATGGGTCAGATGTAGTCGCCCGTTCATAATTTAGGGCCACTGGTTCCAGGGAAGGGAAACCAGTACCGTAAAGTAAGCAGAACATCTATGACTTATAGAGACCCGAACTCATCAAGGGGCGAATGGTCAGAATCCATCGCTTAGACCACTGCACCACCGAGACTGCCTTGTTCTGTACTCTCCATATTGCGTTCTTAGTTTGTTGCGATATCCTGGCTCTTACAACCTTACAAGGTCATCATACAGGCGACTGAACCTTCAAGGGTTTTTGAATTGTAATTGCAATTACAGCGAATCTTTTCCTGTCTGTTTGTGTATATGAGCTGACGGAGTTCTAACTCCCAAAGTTATTTGTATGTGCTAATGTTTGTATTTCATGTTAATGGGACATATGTGGCTTAAAGTAAGTGCAAGTTGCACGTGGTTGCCACGTGTAGGTTTTTTCTTTTGTGTTCTAGCTGCGGCAGCACGTTAAGCGAGGTCGAGTCAGGCGTGTCGCCTGCAGCAATACGACAATGTGTGTCCTACCTGACGTCCTTTAACTTGGTCTTCATGACGGCAATGTAAAATGTCAAGGTCGCCTGCTCCGACTAAGGTCGGTTGCACTCCATCGAGGGTTGGCTTCCAGAGATGGAGGGAGAGAGAAAAGCAGGGGTATAAAAGTATCGGAGCAGTTAGCTCGCTGCGCAGGGGGCCGCGGGTGGCCGAGTGGGCAACGTTCGTGACTGCCACGAAAAGGACCTCAGGTTCGATCCCAGGCAGGTACGAACGCTCGATCCACTAAATATCCGCCGAGCGTCAGATGGGCACGTTAAGCCGTCGGACACCGGGTACTGACCCCCGGTAATAAATAAGGGCGTCTTTCTTCCCTTTCTACTTCGCTTCCGTGTCACTTTCCTATAGGGCGCTCTAGCCCAAATCTCCTAGTTTCCTATTTCTAAGGGTTGTTTAAGAACTGGGGTCAGACACTCCCTTCCTAAAATCCTCTACATCTGATCTGCTCGCTGCGCACGGCCGCTGGTGTCCTAGTGGTCAACGTTTGTGACTGCCACCGAGGATTCCTCGGGTTCGATCCCAGGCGGGTACGAACGCTCGGACCACTAAATATCCGCCGTGCGTCAGATGGGCACGTTAAGCCGTCGGACTCCGGGTACTGGCCCCCGGTAATAAATAAGGGCGTCTTCCTCCCCCTTTCTACTTCGCTTCCATGTCACTTTCTTATGGGGCGCTCTAGCCCAAATCTCCTAGTTTCCTATTTCTAAGGGTTGTTTAAGAACTGGGGTCAGACACTCCCTTCCTAAAATCCTCTACATCTGATCTGCTCGCTGCGCACGGCCGCTGGTGTCCTAGTGGTCAACGTTTGTGACTGCCACCGAGGATTCCTCGGGTTCGATCCCAGGCGGGTACGAACGCTCGGACCACTAAATACCCGCCGTGCGTCAGATGGGCACGTTAAGCCGTCGGACCCCGGGTACTGGCCCCCGGTAATAAATAAGGGCGTCTTCCTCCCCCTTTCTACTTCGCTTCCATGTCACTTTCTTATGGGGCGCTCTAGCCCAAATCTCCTAGTTTCCTATTTCTAAGGGTTGTTTAAGAACTGGGGTCAGACACTCCCTTCCTAAAATCCTCTACATCTGATCTGCTCGCTGCGCACGGCCGCTGGTGTCCTAGTGGTCAACGTTTGTGACTGCCACCGAGGATTCCTCGGGTTCGATCCCAGGCGGGTACGAACGCTCGGACCACTAAATACCCGCCGTGCGTCAGATGGGCACGTTAAGCCGTCGGACCCCGGGTACTGGCCCCCGGTAATAAATAAGGGCGTCTTCCTCCCCCTTTCTACTTCGCTTCCATGTCACTTTCTTATGGGGCGCTCTAGCCCAAATCTCCTAGTTTCCTATTTCTAAGGGTTGTTTAAGAACTGGGGTCAGACACTCCCTTCCTAAAATCCTCTACATCTGATCTGATCTGATCTGCTCGCTGCGCAGGGCCGCTGGTGGCCTAGTGGTCAACCTTCGTGACTGCCACGGAGGATACCTCGGGTTCGATCATAGGCGGGTACGAACGCTCGAACTACTAAATATCCGCCGTGCAACGGATGGGTACGTTAAGCCGTCAGGCCACGCACTGTAAAAAATTGCTGTGAATTCTCGGTGTTTTGGCGTGCTTACGGTTTACGAACCGTAAGCACGCCAACGGGCGATGAACCGTAAATTTTCGGTAGATAAACAACATGTTCACGGTGTTTAAACTGTTTTAACCATTACGGTATAATACCTGTTTTTTTACGTGCTGTCGAATGGCAACGGGCTGGTCGCGGACGCCATGTTGGTACGAAGCGATGGAGGTCTCTCTACACAAAGTAAGGATTCCATATTACTATTTTAAAGAAGCACCGCAGCATTTATTTTTGGTAAGTATTTTTTTGTTTTGTGTAAGTCACAGTGCATTATGATGAGAATGTTAGTATTAAGTGGTTTTGGTAACAATTGAAACAAGTTTGATGTTTTATTTCATGTATTTCGTTCAAATTATTTGTTAGGCCGAACAAGTTAAGTAAACGAATGCAGTTGCTAACTAATTTTCCTCGCTTGTCCTTTGACTAAGGTGACAACTAGTTTTGGAGAACGAGGTACAAATTGTATAATGGTCAATTTCACCCAGACCACGTGGGTGCCAGGAAATTTTTATTTAGCATTCGCAAGTGCTAAAAATTCAAACACCATGCTCCTGCTTCCTACATTTTTTTTTCAGTGCCAGACAGCTTTTTTGGAATCTGGGCTACTGAAGATTTTGTGGCCCCTATTTCTGGTCACAAGTGCTTGTAAAATACGAATGTCCTATAGACTATACGATAGATATGTATGTCTTGTACATATGTTGGATACCTATTTCCTTTATATATGTATGTTAAGGCTTTGTAAAATACATCTCATGTGTTTGCAGACATAAGGAAATGTATTATTTTTAATATTTATTCCTAAAGAAATGCAAACATTGAATCAAGTATAGATAACAAAAAATTGAAATGAATGCACAAAAACAGAAGTTCACAAACAGAAGTTCACATATAGTTCAGGAGTTTGTCTTTAAAATGTCTGTTTAAAGATGCTGAAACATTTTTTTCTGCAAACTAACACATTGAAGAAATCTCATGTGAGCAGTGTGTATACCTCATCTGTGGTAAGATGGAAATTTATCAGAACCATTCAATTTCTTAAAAATTAGTTGAAATATATCAATACACAGGTATTTGTGTAGTAATAACTGCCAGTGTTTTCTGTAAAATTATAAAAAAATGACAGAAATATCACTCAACTCATGCCCAACGCACAACTCGAGGCGCGTCGCGTAAACTTAATAGCAGTACCGATATCTGTTTGTTTTATTTATAAAATGAGTATCCCAAAAGGTGTATTTCAATGCAAAAACAATTGCACGTAGAAAGTTTTACGAACAGGTCACTTATGCTAGGCAGTAATTACATTAGAACTGCTTCATGAGCTAAGAAAAACCCCTAAAAAAATCACTTCAGGTGTACTGTGCAAGAAATAAACATTGCTAGTATACCCCAAAATCTCAAGTGTCCACATATCTTACCAAAAAATTTTATACTAAAGAAAATTCAAACATTGAATCAAGTGTAGACAACATAAATGAATGCACAAAAACAAAAGTTTGCTGCCCCGGTTGTGCAGTGGTCTAAGCGATGACCTCTGATCATTCGTCCGAAAGAGGTCTATCGAATCCCGGTGAGGCATGGATGCTGAGTTTGTCTTACGGCACTGGCTCTCTCCCTTCCCTGGAACCAGTGACCCTAAATTAGGGACGGGCGACCGCTTATAGCCCATTGAGTTGCTCACGGTGGTCGTTAAACCTCCAATAAGGCCGCCCCGGTGGTTAGTGGTCTAAGCGATGGCCTCTGATCATTCGTGCGGAAGGGGTCCGGGTTCGAATGACGGCGAGGCATGGATATTGTGTTTGTCTTACAGCACTGGCTCTTTCCCTTCCCTGGAACCAGTGACCCTAAATTAGCGACGGGCGAGTGCTTATAGCCCATTGAGTTGCTCACAGTGGTCGTTAAACCTCCAATCAATAAAAAAAAAACCCTCCAATAAAAAAAAAAAAAAGTTCAGGCGTTCGTCTTTAAAATGTCTTCTTGCTTTGAGGTTTGTGAAGAAGTGCACAACATCGTCAAACTAACTGCTGAGCAATATCATGCTCTAATGACATGATAGCAAGATTGTTAAGCCTTTGTTGAAGCATTGGCAATCACAAGTTATTTTTTACCAAGTGTAGTTTTAATACGGTGAATATACATTTGGGAAAATATATCATATATGTGTGTGTGTGTGTGTGTGTGTGTGTGTGTGTGCGTGCGTGTGTGTTTTGCAATGTTTTGACAAGAACATTTTTTTTTTGTGCAGTAGCTACATTCACACTTGATAAAGTCATAGAACTGTGAAATTTTACTATGTAAAGATTCATCCAAATCCTCACTGTAAAAATCTAAACAGTTATTTAGAGAAATTTAGTTGGCAGTTAACTAAGAACTGAAATGGAAATTGAATTTTTTTATAAGCTAACAGACATTTGTTATCCAACTGATCAATAATCACATTAAATGTTTCTACTTCACATTTTTTCTGTCCTTTAAGAATAGTTTCATTATGGTTATTGCCATGTGCATATTTTTTTATTGTGATTAGACAAAACTTCCAGGAGATTTTTCACTTAATGTTTTATCTATTTCTTCATATTTTTCAAAATTATTTCTTTCATTGGCAATGAAATGGGATAATGACAGAATGTTACGTCCAGTTAACAAATCTAGTGATGGCTTTTGTAATTTAGTACCAACTTTATCACATCTTTCTAAAATATGCCAAAGAGCACACATGAAAATAGATTCAAATTTATGAGAGAAACTTGAAGAAAAAGCATCCAATCTCTGTAGGTAGAAGAAAAGATTTAGGATTTCTAGACAATGGAAGTCCTAAATTTAATATGAATAATGCAAATTATTTCTTCAATTTGCGCTTTTCGGAACTTTTTTACCCACAAAGTTTTGAGTCCTCAGTAAAACAGGTGTGGGCTGTACTAGTTTTGTTGGGGACCAAAAAGTTCCAAATACTCCAACCTCCTTTAGCCCACCTAACACCCCTGCTCTGACAACTGGTTTTGGAGAACGAGGCACAAGTCGTTGAATGATCAATTTCACCTGCAGACCACATGGGCACCAGAAAATTATTTAGCTAGCACTGTTACAATCGTAGGTGATTTAACAAGAATTCTGACACCATACTCCTGCCTCCTATCTTTCCTGTCCCAGCTGCTAATCATTCATCAACTTAATCCATTAAGAATTTCATTTGCTGATTTTTGTGTTAAAATTTGTGTTTTCATCCTAATTTCTTTACATAGTCTGTGACGGGTTTAAAATTTATTACATGCCAGGATGCTAGATAATATTTTTTAATCGCCGGGATGCGGCCCAACTTCGAACACTTTATTTCTATGGGTGGTCATTTTATTTCTGCAAAAACACATAAGTTGTTACTCAGAGTTAAAGTTGATGCCACTGTTTTCCAGCCAATAGCTATCTCAAATAGCCTGGCAAATCCCTCTTTTTTTCCAGGCAGAGTTGCCATTATATTCCAAGCTTAAATCTAAGAAATTCCTTAGTCAAACTCTGCATTAGCACCAATGCTAAACATCATTGTTACCCCCTCCCGTTAGCTTAAAATACACTGCTCAAAACTATTGGGAGATATCGTGGTTTAGATATGAACTACTGACATCAACTGTTTGTATGCTAAGAGAAATTGAAGGAACGTTATTACAATGAAACTTTTGCATACTTCCAAACACCTCAGTATGCAAAATTGATTGTGGGACGTTAAAAAGGGTATGTTTCTGTCAACGAATGAAAAGTGAATTGTATCTTTTGATCGTTTAGTCCAGGATAAAAATGATTCGTGCTTTGAATGTGATGTCCGAACAGGATTTACCCGAATCTGTAGCCTGAGGGCTATCGGTCACTTAGAAGCTGGTCAAACCCAATCGCAAGTAGCGGACGCCATTGGAGTGTCTCGAAGCATGATTTCCAGATTTTGGAATTGGTTTTCAGATACCTAAAATTTAAGGCAAAGACCAGGGCAAAGTCACAGGAAAGCAACGTCAAGAAATGAGGATCGTTTTTTATCACTGACTGCCAGGAGAAACCGGAGTATGAGCGCCCCTCTTCTGCAATGCAAACTCCATATGGCTACTGACACAAATGTTTCGACTCAAACTGTTCGCACCCGACTACACGGTGTTAGTCTGTATGCTCGACAACCTATGGTATGTGTTTCTTTAACCGCATGCCACCGTGCTGCCTGCAGATTTTGAGCACATGACCCTGCTGATTAGAGAAGAAATTAATGGAGCAACGTTCTCTTCTCAGACGTGTCTTGCTTTACTGTACATCCGGATTATTTTGAGGGAACAAGGTATTTGTAACAACCAGAGGTAGAAAAATATTCTGAAATCTGTGTGGCCAGCTAAATTTTTTAGTGGCCAGACATTGAACCTGCGGGGAGGAGGGGGCTATATATAATGTCAAAGTCGTACACTTCTGTCCAAAAATGTTCTGCCCTCAGCCCTGGCAAAAAAAAAAAAGGTACTCGTTTTTTTGTTTTGTTTTTCATCTGGGGCTCGCAAATTCCTGAATTATCATAATTTTCGTCGTTTATCCTCAGACCCTAGAAATCGCACTTTTTTTTATTTTCGTATAATCTGTGCCGGCGTATAATACACAGATTGTGACATTCAGAAGAAAAAGAAAAAAATAGCCATATGATCTTGTATATCACAATTGTTGATCCAGAAGCGGAATTTTCGACAGAAAAGTTAGGCACATAAAGACCCCGGAGTCCGAAGAAATGAAACAAAGACTTTGGTCAAACTGGCAAATGACAAACTAAAATACAAGGCACAGTGTACACGAGATTCAGAACATAGAACTTTAAAATGAAGCGTGCATGTTTAGGTTCCTGCAGCAAGCACTGTGCATACATTTTTATTGGCCAATTGATGAGGAGAGGGCACAAGCACAGTCAGCATTTTGTCTTTCCCAACAATACAAAGACAAAATAACTACCGCCGCCCCTTCCTACAGCTTTCCCGGTCTTTCATTATGACATCCATTTTCCGTCCTCTTCACTTCGTGCAAATCCTAGACTGAAATTTTTTTCCGAGAGAGTTCCTTTTCCAATTATATAGCCCCTCTCCAGCACAATTACCCTGCAGATTATTTTTCAAATTGAACGGCAGCAAAAACTTTTTTTCATTTTATTTTTTTTAAATCGTTTATTCATGGCTTATACAATGCAAATTGCCGTACATGTTTTTCAGTGAGAAATTTACCTTTATTTTCATTTTTACGATATGATCATAAATATGCCTTTGTACATTTGTCTCCCCAAAAATTATTAAATTTAAATTTACTAATTGTTTTGGCCATATTTTTCTTTTTGCATAGCGTACTAAGTGTATGTAGTTCCTATTCCAACCTCTAAAGTTTTCTGTCACTCAGTTTTAATACAAAACTATGATATTCCCTATTCCCTAAATGTTTTTAGCTGTATATATATATAGTAATAAAGTCAACCACAGATAAATTGTAATCCTAATACAGAACCCAAAATAACATCCTGAATTCCTGATAAGATAATTTTTTTCCAAAGACCAAACCTCCCCCCCGCATTAAAAAGGCAAAATCCAATAAAAAAATTTGCAGTGTGTTAGTGAAAACACCAAATATAAATATAATCATCTGGTAATTTCTAAACCTTACTTTACCATGGACTTCAATCAAGATGGCTGATGCCATATTTGATATATCTCAAGGGGCCTCTGTCCCTCATTGTCAGTTTGTCACTATAAATGAATTGAAACAAATCTCAGAGAATGTACATCATGCAAGGGTGAATCGGTGAAAATTTTAATCACAATGTAACATTCAGGCCTCTTGTGTCGCCATTCTGATTGAATATCAGCAATGAAGTCACATCACCAGTGAAACATTATCTCCATCAGTGCTAAATAAATGAGGCTAGAGACAAGTTTCTAGAAATGAAAATCTTATTTTTTTGAAAAACCGGAAAAATAAGAGGTACATACAAGTACCGGATTTATTTAAAAATAGAAAGTAGTCATGACTACTCTTTTTTGTGCAAAGTACATCACAACTTGCATTTCCTTTGACATCTTGGAGTCGAATTTTTCACGATTACAATACTTTCTCATGCTAATGTATGAAAAAGGAAAAAGTCTTTTTCACATAAAAAAAAGGAACTAGGAACTCTCATAAAATTGCAGGTCCTGTTAATGTGGTGCTCCACAGAGCTGCACACATAAAATCTTTACTGTTTCTACCGGTTTTCAAAATCTTTTGGATTCAAAAGTCTTAGTTTCTTATTTCCTTCTCAACAAATAAAATTCGTGTTTTTATTCTGTTGCATTTATTTGCTACAAAAATGTATATATACAGGGTGTCCGAGAATTATTGGACACATAACAAAATTATATAAAACAAAACATTAAACAGACAGAAATAAACTGACTGTATTAACTTACAATGTAACTGCACAAGTTAATAAATTTCGATGTGAGATCCCTTGGTTGCTCGTAGTACGTCTAAGCGATACTCAATTTCATGCCATGTATTGGCAAGCATCTGAGGAGTTATGGAATTAAATAGCAGCTGTGATACGCTACTTTAGTTCCTGCAAATCAGTACAAGGCGTCTGATAGACACGATCTTAATCCCACATGAAATAATCCAATGAAGTTAGATCTGGAGAGCGAGGAGGCCACAGAATGGGACCACCACGGCCAATCTATCTGTTGGGGGAAAGGCTCATTTAGGCACTTATATGTACATGTTGACCAATGCGCAGTCGTACCGTCTTGTTGGAAAATGACATCATATCTTTTGATCTGGGTATAGCGAAAGTTTCTATCGTTTCCAAGTAAATGTCATCATTTGTTTTGTTTTTTTGCAGAAGGAATGGCCAATCACTTCTCTTTTTGATAGGGCGCACCACACGTTAACTTTTGGAGAATCACGTTCCAGTTCATTAGCAGCATGAGGCAGTTCACTACCCCATATCCTACAGTTGTGACAATTCACAATACATGAAATGTGGATTCATCACTGAAAATGACAGTACTGAGAAAGTTTTCGTTGTTTTTCACTCAATTTAGCATAACCACAGCGAAATCGTTTCGCAGAGTGTGATCATTTACATGCATCTTTTTCACTATTTGGATTTTATAAGCATAAAACTTTAATTTCTTGTGCAAGATATCGTGAACTGTCGATTTCGGAATGCACAGTTCTCTGCTTGCTTTACGAACGGATTTCCTGGAGCTTCGTCGGAAACTTCCATTAACTTGGTCAACCGTCTCACCGCTGATGCTAGGCCAACCGGCTCCTCCACGAGGTTCCACATTGCCAGAACTGTTTTATCCATTGCTTAATTGAATTCATTGATGGAGGATTACAACCATACTCTAAACGGTACCGTCTTTTAACTTTAATGACAGACTTTAATTTCGCAAGCCATAACACACACATCGCCTTGTGCTGTACTGATGACATTACTACCGATTGTGCATTTCTCATACATTCCTCATCAGGCCACACCTAGTGCCATCTATCGGATTCTGGGAATAACAATTCTGCAAAACAAAAATATAGAAACCGTGTTTGTAATACGTGACATAGAAAAACCGACAATGCTCGGTTTTTTTTACATAATTTTGTAATGTATCCAATATTTCTGGGACACCCTGTATATTGCTTAAGACAACAGTGCTAACAATTACGGAGGATCTTTTTGCGGACATATTTTTTGTATTGTAAATAATTTTGGTAATGAATCTTTGTTCTGCATGCTAAATTGGTTGAATTTTTAAAAAATATGTAAAAGAATTTGGTTTCAGATGAATCAAAGCCTTTGGCAATTAGTGTCAGTTATTGTTTATTTTTGATACATGAAATTTTACATTTAATACATAAAAAAGTAATTCCTTCTGTTTTTCTTAGGAATATCTCATATAAAACATTTTGCATAAAAGTGCATACTTAATACTTAACATCATGTATGAGTGTGTCAATTGCAACTATGTTTCTTTATCTTTAAAGGAATATGTTCACCACATGAGCATTCATAGAAATGTAAATAATTTTAGATTTCAGTGTGGGGTGCGTGGTTGCTCCAAGGCATTTGGCTCTTACTATGGCTTTAATACTAATGTCTCGCGATACCACTGTGGTTTGCGTGGTTTACAACTTTGCAATTCAGAAGTGGATTTAAAGTGCAACCAAAGATTGTGTCATAAGGCATTTAATAGAGTTTCTGATTTAATATCGCACATTAAGTCACATCTAACCTCCGGGGGCTTTATTAGATGCTGTTTTAAAGGGTGTGCCAAAACATTTAAAGTCAGATCTTCATTTTCATCCCATTTATCTAGATATCATCTGAATCACAGTACAAAATTCCTATCTCCACAGTTTCTTAATTCTGAGCCAGTTGCCCTGACCTTGAGAGTTGACAGTACTGTGGAACTAGTCACTTCTGACGTAAGTGAACAACTTAATCAGTCAGACAGCCATATCTCTGAAGAACTCACACTGAAAAATATTGCTCTTTTTTGCTTGCTTTTGGAATCAAAATGCCTAATCCCATGTAAAACAATACAGTTGATAACAGAAGAGATAAATTATTTACTGATTCAGGAGTATTCCTTTTTCACACAGAGTTTCACTGATAAATTGAGTGAATTAGTAAATATATTTGAAGATGAAAAAAAAAATTGTAAAATATGTCCATGACTCAAAGTTTTTAAAATCTGCATTCGATACTGAATCGGCACGTCTTAAATCTATCTATTTAAGACAACAATATTTTGAAAAAAGCATGAAATTTGTCAAACCCATTGAAATTTGCATGGGTCGTGATGGGGTAAATTGCTTGCGTTACTGCCACTACATTCCAATTAAAAAACTCTTGTTAATCTGCTCCACGATAAGTCTGTAAAGGATCAAGTAGATCATCCACTGAAAAATGAAGTAGCAGATCGAATGAGTGATTTTACTGACGGTAGCGTGTTTCAGCAATGCCAAGCAGATGGTTCAATAAAAATCCTTCAGCTTATCCTTTTTCAGGATGTGTTTGAGGTTGTTAACCCGTTAGGTTCTTCACGAAATAAACATAAAATTCTCGGATTTTATTTCACATTAGGAAACATATACCCTCAGTATAGGTCATCAGTTCACCAAATGCAGCTTCTTTTACTGTGCTGTGAAAAAGATTTAAAATTGTTTGGCCAAAAATTAGTATTTAGGCAATTGATTGGTGAAATTGAGAATGGATTTAATGTGGATGGTGTATGTTATGTAGGGAGGGTTTTTTTTATTACTGCTGACAATTTAGGAGCACATTTTATTGGTGGATTTAACCAGAATTTCTCAACTTCAGAATATATGTGCCGTTATTGTCTAATGCAAAGAGATACTTGGAAGAGTATCCATATTTGAGTGCTTCATCACGAACTGTTGAAAATTATGATGCATCTGCTTCGCAATTAGCCATGGGTAGCCAAGGAATCATTTTCCCGTCTCTGTTCAATGAGTTGCAGTACTTTCATGTTTGTCTTCCTGGGCTCCCTCCTTGTGTTGGTCATGACTTGTTTGAAGGGGTTTGTGACTGTGATTTGTCACTTAACCTAAATTATTTTGTTCAGAAAGGCTGGCTTACGTATACTTTATTAAATGATCTAATACGTGGCTTTTCATTTTCTGAGCATGATGCTTCTTGCAGGCCTGCTGTGTTTCACCCAAAAAGCAAAAGGTTAAATGGCAGTGCTTGTCAGAACTGGGCCTTACTTCACTTTTGCCAATCCTTCTGTACTCTAAGATAGATACTGATGATTCTGTATGGAAACTACGTAGTTGTTACACTCAGAGAAATTGTGGAATTTGCCTGTGCACCTAGCATAAGTCATTCACAAATTGCATATTTCAAAATCATAATTGAAGAGTACTTGGAGGGAAGGAAGGTTGCTTTTGCAGATGTGCCTCTTCGACCAAAGCACCACTTCCTTCTGCACTATCCTGAGTTAACGATGAAATTTGGACCACTTATTCGTCTTTGGACATTGCGCTTTGAGAGTAAACATTCATATTTCAAAAGAGTTGCCCGAAGATGTCAGAACTTCAAAAACCTCACTGATACACTGTCAAACAAACATAAGTTATTGCAAGCTTATCTTCTAAATGGCTCACTTTTTGCTGAAAATGTTCGGTTTGAAGACAGTCAAACTTTCATTATCGAGTTGTACTCCATTCAAATACAAAGGGCAATAAAAGAATCAGAATATCAATCTCTGCACATTTCAAACAAAGTGAAAATTTTTGGTACTCTCTATACTGTAGGCCAGTTTTTGAACGTAAAGAACAAAGATAATGATTGTGTCTTTGGAGAAATACTGTTCATATTAGAAGATAAAAACAAGGAAATATTTTTTATTGTTAATGTGTGGGAGGGTCGTTGGTGCTCAGATAGTGGTTTGCACATTTGTAAAAGTACAGACAGAGTTTTGTGTGTGAATGACAAATAATTAGGTGATTTCTACCCTTTATCATGCTACAGTTGTGGTAATAAAAAAGTTATTGCTTTGAAACATAAGTTTTTTAATGGTTTAGCAACAGCAATAGAGCACTAGATAATGCATATTTTATCAGCTATTTGTACACTGCCATTATTGCTACTGACACAGCTAGCTGAATATTGGTTCCAGGAGTGCAAAATGGTCAGTAGAAGTAAATTATTTTCATCTTGTTCAGTAATTTTTTTTTAATTAGTCAGTAAAGTTCTCCCATGGGGCATTTAAATTCCTAAAAGACAGTGAGAAATGCTGCTGTGGATATGTGTGGAAGAATCTTTATCTAAAAATTATGATTCAATTCACAAGTGAAAAATTGTGGTTATAACTGGAAGAATCCACGACAGAAACTGAACTGATATATTTTTTTTATATGTTAACTTAGATTAATTATATTCTTTAAATAAAACATGCTTATACATGATGTTGATTATTGTGTTGCTTTTTAAGAAATGGAGCAAGTTCGTGAATTTGTCACAAAAACACTACAACTGTCAAGAAAACTACTGAGAGGATTTTAAAAAACTGATAAGAATTTATTTTTGCCCTATTTCACTTTTCATGAGGTTTATATATACACTATGGTGCAAAGGTTAAGTTACAAATAAAAAAAAATGTGATATCTCAAAAACAGTTGGATGTATTGTAATATAAAAGTTTGTACAAATGTAACCTGTAAAACAACACATAATACAGGGCTGGAAAAATAAGCTCCATATTTAGGAACCAGCTCCAAAATTTAGGAGTCAGGTGAAACAAAAGCAAATTTCAGGGTATTCATGCACAAGCATAATTCATGGTGATGGTGTGGGAACAAAGACTAATAATAATAATACAGTATAAGTGTATTGAGCACTGCCTATTACCCAAACTACTTATTGCTAAATGAAATTCGAATTTAGTCTGTAAATCTCAGGGTTCTATAGTTTTGATAAAAATCTAAACATAAACCAGTAGTCCACTGAAGCTGATAAATCAAATTTATCCAGTGGTGGTCCATTCATGCGGATCATCATTAGGTTATACAAACTGTTAATTTCCATATTTGATCTGAATTTGTTTTTGTTTTTTTATTAAATTCGTCAAACTGAGCCCTTGTTTGCAGCACACTGTCTATGGCCATCAGCTTTGGAAAAAAAAACGGAAATCGCTCCTTGTGGGTCAGAATTTTTTCTAGCAGCTTGTGAAATTTCATTCCTTGCCTGATAGATAACCTTAATTGAATTCTTACCACTCACCTAGCAGACTGAGTCACTACTCAGTCTTCCAAGAGATTCATGAGATCCAAGCTGTTTATGGAAGTGTTTACCCAGTGTTGTAATGTTCTCCTTCCTTAAAGTTTTTTAAGTTATTTCCTGTTGGACACTAAAATGTGTCAAAGACCTTTGTACACCTGTGAATGCTTCTAGACAGTCCTAGGAACCATTCCTCTAGCAGCTGTACTTCTTGATGTATTCCTGTAAGTTTGTTATTATTAACAAAATTATTTTCATGAGTGCCAGATGCATCCTTCATTATCTGAGGTGTTGAAATTGCATTATTAACTTGAAGTTCCACTGCACTAATGATGAGTTCTTCCTTTTGAAATATGAGGGACAAATTCTTAAATACAGGCAGGAAATTTCTTCCTTTTGAAATATGAGGGACAAATTCTTAAATACAGGCAAAACCCCCAAACCAAGTCTCAGAGGAGAATTGGTGAGGGTCGTTGCAGATGACGTATTTCAGTACACTACAAACCCCATCCAATAAAATAGTCCAGGAGTTTGCAAAATCATGTGTACAGACGTACAATGCCTCTTTAGCCGACAATATCAATGGGATCATTCTCGGATCTGGCTGATTCCCTAGCTCAGCAACTTCTGAACAGGGTTGAGAACATGTGCAGGCTACATAAAAAAATGCCAGTTAGGAAAAGGAAGGTCTCTTGTAATGAAGAGGAAGGAAACACACCTGGTTCCCTTCCTAGCCCAAAGATAGATAGTTATAGATGCATCAACTGGGCACCTAACTGGCCTCACAATGAGACTACAGAGTCCCTTCAGTTTAAAAAAACCCAGCTCAGCCAGCTCACTGAGGGAGATGAAAAACTAATTGAGCTAATCAGTGACACCTTTTACTTACAGCGCCTTGACATAAATAGTGGAACAAGCCTGGTGAAATTAGTTGGACTGGCCACAGTTGTTTTCGGGTGTTGGCCTTTTGCAACACTTTCGATTACTAACAGGCATTGATATATACAGCCAATTCTGCAAGTCGGTTGAAGATCGAAAGGCCGAACTTTTGACTTATTTTCGTGCTCAGAAAAAGACAAATTTACTGCAGCTATTTGCAGAAGCCGATGTGTGAAATGGCAATCAAGTCATTTTGCTAATTGCAGCAATTGCTGCATATTTTGATGAAGATGTAAAATTTCTTCTGGCAGTTTCTGAGGTAATTTTGAATTTATTCTATTGATTTCTTTAAACTTTATAAATCATAATGATCATTGCAATTACAACCAACATAATTGTATGGAATATTAGCTTTTTTACAGAGAAACCAAATATTTGGAATATTTTCTTTAGTAGAGAAATGTAATGTAAATTTTATAATTGATGATCAGTATATCTCTGAATATTGGCATTACCCTCATATCTACTTGAATATTGTGATTTCAATAATTTGGATATTGCCAGCTGGTATACTATCACTATGTTTTAACAACCATTTCATTGATAATCGGCTACACATCAAATGATACTGTTGTATAAGTATGAAGATCTACTAGCAGATTTTCAATAGTTTAATGTGCTATATCAGTAAGATGGGTCATTTGAGGGGTGTGGGGGAGTGCATCTCAAAAAAGTTTTGAAAGGGTGAAACAGTCTGTAGTACACTTATCTATTATTTTTCAAACATTGACCTACTTACACCAAATATATGAATTTCTGCTAACATCTATTTTTTTGAAGAGTGCCCCACATCTATTTGGATATTACTTTTACAGATGTCTGGTGTGGATTTTTTTATGGACCTACGGATAAAATATGTTGGTCCACAGTTGTTGTTTTTTAACTCTCTTGTAGACTTAAGTGGTTTTCCATTTACATGTGTGCACGTTGTGGAGATTTCCAACAAATTTGTTGCCCACCCTTTCATCTACAGATATCTCCCACCTTTATTTTGGGAAATACTGACCCTTGGATGCAGGAGTAACAGAAGGTGCCTTTGCGGGTAAGAAGTGGATCTAAAATTAAAATCTGACCTTTTGTTATCTGTGATCACAGATCATAATTTTTTGCCTACAACCGTGTTCTCTTCATAAGAGTTACTGGAGGTGTTTTTGGCATAAATCAGCTTATTCAATGCAAATGGCCTTGAGCGTGGGTGGTGTAATTCAGGGAGCAGGATCATGGAAAACCTTACCTGATTCGTTTGCAAATTCAGCCAACATAGAAGGCAACACGCAGCATTTTTAATGTTAAATTATGTGTTTTCTTGGCCGTTACAGTTTTATCACTAGTAAAAGGAAGTTAAAAAAAATATCAGCTAGCTTAACTTTCTGATTGCTGGTATTCTGATCTAATGTTGGCAAAGGGATAAAGATGAAGCTGTAGAGTGAAGGGCTGGGTACAACACAATATTCTTTGGCTGATAAGTCATATTAATGTTTTTAATTTACAAATAATTGGCAAAAATATTAATTTCTCCCAAGTTTTGCAGGTTTATCATGGCAAATGTAAGGGTGAGGGTGCAGCCACCTATACTGTATATATAAACAGTCTAGATGGAATAATATGCGCAAAATGAGCATGCTTCACCCCCCCCCCCCAAGCTACATCAGTCCTCAACATGCTGTATGTTTTAATGTTGGTTCCTTTTCTTATTTGTAGAATTTTAGAGCATCACTAAAATGAAGTGCAACAATATTTTATCAGTATCTTGATTTTGTGATGCAAAAGTAATTGATTTTTTTTTTTTTCAGGTGCTCAATCCTCACTGTCCTCCTAATGAAGCAGTAACATCTCCATTTCTAGCTGTAAAAGGTAACACTATGATTTCCCTCTTGAATATTTTGAATTTTATTGAAACTGCTTATGGTTTTATCATACCATAAAATTTTGTTTTCTTAGAATATGATGACACCACACGCCATATTCAGGGTATTGGCAAACATGCACTTCCAAAGTTTGTATGTTAAGGGAAATGCACAGTGGCCTAAAAAAGCCTCATCTGCAACAACCCACGTTTTCTATATCATAGTTTAGCAATCATTGTACATTTTCATACTGTTGTGTATTAGAAGAATAAACTGTCTTTTAATGGCGTTAACTCATAAATTTTGAAGTAAATTACCTGCACTATTTTTAAATGTTTTGATTGCTGTGGTGAATAGCTATGTACCTTCCCCTTTGTAGAGAGGTGAGAACAATTATGTAGACATAAAGCTTGTTAAATGAGTTTTCTTTTCCCTGTGCATCAATATTTAAGTCGTTGCTTTCGCAAGGGAAACCAGCTATGAAAGCTGGTGTTGACTTTACCACTGTGGTACATCCGAGTTTCAACTTCCAATCTTTGTTCCTCTTTTGGGCGAAGGATTAACTTGGAACAGGCTATTGACTAAGATTAACTAGTCCAGTAGTTTGCTGCTAAGGAAAAGGGATTGCAAATAAAAAGTATTCATGATGAAAAAGTAAAGGAACTATAAAGTTGTTAAATACATGAATTTCCATCAATATAGGCTAATACATTGTTATTCTCTAAAATTTTCTGGAAGAACTAGCAAATGTTCCTAATTTTCCATTGGAACTCCTTACATATGTAAAGAAATTAAGAAAATGTTTTGTGTAAGATCGTGATTTTTATTTCTCAGATTTTTTTTTCTGCCAACGATAAATTATTGATATGAAGATCTCCTTTGTGCTGATTCATAAAAGTGGAGTGTTTGGCAATCAGTGACATATTGAAAAAGTTCTGCACGATTTTAACCTTTATATCTTATTGTGGGTCTATATTTCAGTGTATTCTGTCCATTTGTTTCATGTGGGGAAAATCGGAAGGGCAATTCTCGATATTTGCTTCGGAGTGTGCTTCCGCATAGAGAAAACATGTGGAAGCACACTTCCAAACTATCTAATGTTTTGTCCTTTGAGTGTATGTACACACTGTGTTTGTGAGAGAGATGTACTGTTAAAATAGATACCTTTCTAGTAACCATGCTGAGCCACCTGTCTTAATAATGCATACATTTTTTTCACCTTTTGGCTGAATTCAGCCTTATTTAACATTGTTTTGGTTATTTTTTATATTGTTACAAAACTGAAGTTGTTCTTTTTTTGGGGGGGGGGGGGGTAGTTACCCTGTTATAAAAGCAATTGAACTGTGTACGTACAACTTGAAACCAAAGAGAACTAATTTTTGTTTTCTTTAAAGAAAAAGTTTTTCTGAATCATCCTCTTTCCTACTATTGTATTACAGTATTAATTTATTGCACTTTTCTGAAAATCAGGCTCTTATAAGAATCACTTCAAAATTTTTAGTAATTTGGACTTCCTGATGTGATGCTGCCTGCCATAGATAGCTCTCTGAAAACATCAATAAACTTTTTTTATTCTGACAATGTGTGACTGCTCAACCTACTGAAAATGTGATTTTGATTTTTCTGCTACAGTCCTGTGGCAGTGTCATTGTTGGACTTATTATTATAAGGCTGTCTGATATAATAATTCCCCAAGAAGCATTTTCAGTGTGTCTTGCCAAATCTGATGTTGCACTGGTTATTTAATTGCTCTAACAAAGTTCCAACAGCCTGTGAGACACCACAGTGTGACTTGGTCAGGAAAAAAGTTAATTTTTTTGTAGTTGTAATTAATAAAATTATTTTATATTGGCTTATACAGGATGATTGCATATTCTGATGTGCTTAGTAATTATAATGTTCAATGCTTTTTTTTCCCGCGCATCGCTAAAAAATTCAGCCTTTATTTTTTCATTGGTCAGTCTCGTGTCTGTTTCATGCGGCAAAATGCCGAACATTTTCAAAGCTTGTGAAAATATTCTTCAAGTATTGCCAGCCATACCACCTCCAAAATTGTCCAAATTTTGCTCAGGTTCATGGCCAAATGGACCCGTGCATTTTCAAAGCTTGAAAATGAACGGATCTTTTAGAGAAATAAAAAGCTGCAGTTCTAAGAATGACATACTTCTTCACTTATCATTGTTTGCTGAATGTTTCTGCTTTGAAAGTTTGTGCCATGCTTTTGTTAAAATTCTGCCTAACCAATTGTTAGTATCATATTTGGTTTTCACACTCTTAACAGTACAATGTTTTGATTTTTTAAGTATTTGCTTTATTTCACTTGTATGTATATTGTC
This sequence comes from Macrothele yani, assembly GCA_039090855.1. Taxonomy (NCBI): domain Eukaryota; kingdom Metazoa; phylum Arthropoda; class Arachnida; order Araneae; family Macrothelidae; genus Macrothele; species Macrothele yani. The sequence goes on from CM077009.1 coordinate 82,563,977, forward strand.
CTCTGCATTTTTTTATAATACTGTATTTTTTTAATTATTGTATTCTTACATTTATGCAAGTAAAAATGTCATATCCAAACATGCCAACCTTCAAAATCTGAAAATCGGGAGATTATTACAGCTCGTAAAATCACATGAGCTCTATTTTTATCGATATTTTCCAGAAGTATTATTGGTCCACTAAAAGTTCTGGAGAACAAAACAAAAATAAAACTAAAAGCAATACCCATTTTATTGCATTGTTAGTTTTTGTATTGTAAATGTATACACCCCAGATTTTTTTTTTCCTAACTTAGATAAAGATCATGTAATCTCGGTGTCCATTACGTATAGTTATTGGGGGTGGGGGTGCAGTTTAAAAACATTCAAGCTCTTCGTATTCCTAAGGGTTGTGGTCTGTTTTTGGTTTTGGAAATTACACTCTTCATTACGCTCCTCCCTTCCACGGATCATCCAACTCCCTACTGAAATAGGTTTTTTGGGTACGTAGATTCTGCAAGATAATAAAAACGTAAAATGGCCCGCGTGCTATAGTCTTCTTTAAGTTGTGCGCGATGGCAAAAACAACAAAAAGCATCGTACTAACATCGCCTTTCGTTACAAGGCAAGGCCAAATTTTGTCGTGTAAGTGAATTTGCCGGATTTCTTGAGGCGAAGGGTTGAAAGACTGAACTGCAAGAAGGCAGGGCAGCTGCCATCTGTCAATTAATTATGGACCCTCCCCAGCATTCCTAATGCCAGAGCAGGTCAGCTCTTTGCTGAAGGTGTCATATGACAATCGGGCTAGGGGAAAAATTTTAAAGCAAATTTTTTTGGTCGGAAGCTAGCGCTTAGACCGCTGCGCCACCTGGGAAGCTTTCTTTTTTGCAGATAGGAGTAGAGGACAAATACAAAACTGATGACTGCAGTTGTCGCCTTGCTTTGACGCAGAAAGAAAATTATTTCACTGGCGATTCAAAATCATGGTGGTGGTTGATGGAATGCTGACCATCCTAATGGCTAATTCTCAGTGAAAATCAGGAGAATTTGACATTCATCCGGAGAGTTGACACATCTGCATACCCCATATGAACTGAATTCAACTTGATATGATTTTAAATTTCCATGCCTGAGCACTCTCAGGCAGTAATTTTTGCAAAGTTATTGCTATTATCAGGGGTGAAAGAGTTCCGCCTTTTTGGAAGTCATTTGGGAGTTCCCAAGATCGGCAGTTAATAAATGGGTAGTGAATTAATTATTTTGCAGATGGTTGGTTGGGTTTGACTTAACCAGCCACTTCGGAGATTTATAAAAATGAAAAGTTTTTTTTTTTTACATGTCCATGATTTGACCCTTTTTTCCCCCACTACTTAAGTCCATCTTATTTTGTTCTGAAGTTGTTGGAAGCGAGCCCTGCTTCTGAGTGAGTGTTAGCATTATTAAAGTTACAAGCAAAAATCTTAACTAAATTTGATGACAGTAATACAAAGATCCTGATGTCTAACAGGATAGGGGTATCTTGGTTACACCATTTTATAACTGCTGTTTGATGCAGTACAAAAGTTAAAACTGCATAATTACCATTGTTAAATTTGTTAATTTTACATAAAATTTTAGGAATTTAATATATATATATATATATATTATTTTTTTAGGTTCCTCTGTTCTAAACCCAGAGAACTTCATGTTAATAATAGACAGAATGTGTGTCAATAGTGTGCAAAATCCAATAAAAGCAGTGTGCATGCTGGTTTTCTGCCTATTTTGTGTTTAATATTCACTACCCCTTTGAGGCAAAAGTGACATTGGAATTTTTGCAAAGGTTAGTATAGGAACTTTTGGATAAAACTTTGATTTTATTGAAGTTTTTTTCTCTCTCCAATGTTAAAGTGTATAAAATATATTTTTTACATCTACAATTGTGTATGTATTGCATGATATACAAAAAATAGTGACATGTCCTTTATTGAGAATATAAACCTATTTTTTTAAACAAAGTATAATACTAAAATAATTTTGGTCTTTTCATCTGTTCTAACCCTAAGCCTCCACTTTACCGAGGAAAATAAGTAGTCTCTCTCTTTCTTGAGGACAGGGTGTAAAAATAAATTGTGTCCACCTATTTACTAGAAGGGGTCTGCTGCTTTTCCTGAATTTTTGCAGTTGGTATCAGTCTCAGAATATAGACGTGCATGCGTATGCCATGCACGGATAGTTTCCAAATTATTAGCAGCTTTTGCAGATAGTTTTTGCTTGTAGATTTTAAAATGTTATGTACAGCAATTAAAACACTTGAGGCTTTACTCAGATTAATATATTTACTTCTATCTCAACGAGAAATTTTCACATCTTCCGATAGGGACTTCTTTTGGTTTTACAGACTTTTCTGGCCTCTTGATTTTATCAAGGCCTGTTCTCAATATGTAGGAACTGTAACAAAAGTTTCATTTACACAGAAAGACTATAAATTATATTGCCAGGTTCCTCTTGCAGTTGCTAGTTATGAAATTAAAGTCTTTTCCTTGTGTATTTTATAAGTCTACTATTTTTGAATTAAGTTGAAAATGCTATTTATAATTTTTGAAAGTTCATTAACGGAACTGCTTTTCTAGATATAAAAACTTTAATTAGTCTTGTTTTTATGAGGTTCATAGTGTTCTGGCCTTAAGGTCCATTTTACACACATTTCTGCGCATTCAGTATTCATATACTTTTGTCCTCTCTAGAATCTGTAATGTTCTAATAATTATTTATTGTCATATTAATTTTTCTTTAAATTATCTTATTCTATTGTTATGATTCATGGGTTTTCAGCAAGTTTTCTGTTTCAATGGTTGTGTATGCAGATACATTTAATTTTTATACAACTCTGCTAGGTATTAGGAATCTGCTCAGTCCATGAAGGCATCAGTCTTTTATTTTCAGTTGCCCTCTAGTAATTCCACCTGCCTTGCTAATTTTCAGACCTGGCCATTGTGACAACAATTTTTTTTGGTGGTCTTCATTTTCTTGAGTTGACTGCAAATTTTTACCACTACACTTGCCAAATATTATGAACATTGTATTGTATAACCAGTATTCTTATTGTGGGATAAAAATAGTATTCAAATTGATCAAATCTTTTCCATTATTGATGGTCTTCAGGATTTCTCACTACACAAATAATTTAGTTTTTGTAATGATTTAAAATCAAACTAGTAGTGTGCTGTAAAGATACATATTATTTTTGTATATATATTGTTACTTTTTTAGAAGCCAGAATTTTTATGATGTATTTCATTGTGTTAATTTCTCACTTTAATCACAGGTGCTTTGTGGGTATAAATCCTGTATGTGGATCAAAGGAAGAAAGGGAAGAAGCTTTATTCTGAAGTCAATCCAAAAATTGCAAAGTTATGGCACAAAGTAAAAGACCACAACAGTTTGCTAAAAGATATCAGACAATAAGTGGCACATAATAAAAAAAAACATTGTCTATGATATTAGTTGATCTGTATATATATTGTTACACCAATTAAGTTTGGTTTTTTTTTAATAAAAAAAATGCAATCCAGTTGATTCAGTACTTTTTCCTGTGTATCTAAGTTTCAATTATGTATCAGTATTTTGGTAATGGTAGTCCTAAATCTATGAAACAATAAATTACTTTTTGCCTGAGCACATTGGAAAATATCTGTTGGTAATTTGTTTCTAGTTCTCTGCATATGCAACATTTATTTTTTTAAATACTACTGATTCCCCAGTGTCTTCAAGCCAACTGCTATACACCATTATCTCTGTAGTTTTGACATCTGTTTGTTATACTTGCAAACAACGTGCACTTTGGCTTTCTGACTCCTTCCAATTTAAACACCTACAGTGAACTGCAATTGTCACACCAGAAGTTGTAGGGACAAAAATGAAAAAATGTGTTACTTTGTGCTGTCATGTAGAAATTAACTGTTTTTAGTAGTCCTTTGGAAAAATCCGAGGAAGCTGTAACAATTTGCTCATCTAGATTTTCAATGGCATAAATATTTTGCACAGGACTTACAAGTTAAGTCATTCACCCCAGTGATCTACGTCAGTAAAACTGCATAATGCATATTGTTTCTTAGATTAAAATGATTCAACAGTACTCATTATAAGTAAGTTTGGTGGTATTTGTATTTTGACCATTACGGTAGACTAAGAGTGGCATTCTAGGGTTAACCACATTTTTGAAATCTTTACATAAATGTACACTGATCAGCCACAACATTAAAACTACCTTTTCGTGACTGTATTCCCTAGTGGAGATGGCACCTTTCAACAAGACTTGAAATAAAGGATGTAATCCATGTCACACTGCAAAGAAAGTTCAGGAATGGTTCCAAGAACATAACTGGAATTCCCTTTAATGCCATAGGCCCCAAATTCACTGGACATGAATCCTATTGAGCATTTGTGGTTTCGGTTGGAGGAAGGGGTATGAGCAGCATCACCCGCGTAATTTGCAGGAAGTGTGGGATCTGTTGCAGTCATGATACCAAGAGATGGCTACCAACATCTCATTGAATCTGTCTCATCAGGTGAAGACACATTATATTAGGTAGGTGGTTTTAATGTTTTGGCTGATTGGTGTATATATTATACGGTATTTTTGAGAGTTTTACGAATTATGAAAACAAAAGCTCAAACACATTATAGATCGTGAAAAACACATGCAATTTTGCAAACATTTTTGTAAAAAAAAACTGCACCATATTTATTTAATGGGCTTTGCCGTGTTTTTTCTTAAAACTGCGGTTCGAGTCCGCCCCAAAAATTGGCTGAAGCCCTAATTAGACCAAAAAAAAAAAAAACATATTAAGAAAAGGTCATTAAACCAAATCTAAAAACCAGTGGCTAAATATTTTTGAAAAAAAAAAAAAAAAAATTTGCACCGTGTTTATTTAACAGGCTTTGCCATGTTTTTTCTTTCAAATATGGTTTATCTAACGTATGAAATTTACAGTTGCTCTACCGTGTTAGGCCACATTTTCTGGTAGTTTGACCGTTTTTTATTTCCCTGTCATTAGACCGTTAATGAACATTACAGTATGGTACTGTAAAATTACAGTACTTTAAAGAAAAACGGTCTTTACACCGCATTTATTTAACAGGCTTTGCCATGTTTTTCTTTAAAATACGGTTTATCTACCGTAATAAATTTACGGTTGATCTACTGTGTTAGGCCACATTTTCTAATAGTTTGACCGTTTTTTATTTCCCGGTCATTAGACCGTTAATGAACATATCAGTACGGTACTGTACAATTACGGTTTATTGACCGGCCACTCAGCTGCCGGTGTATCTACCGTAATTTGACCATGAAATTTTTTACAGTGCGGGTATTGACCCCCATGTAATAAATAATGGCTTCTTCCACCCCCTTTCTACCTCGTTTCCGTGTCACTTTCCTATCGGGCACTCTAGCCCCAAACTCCTAGCTTTCTATTTCTAAGGGTTGTTTAAGGTTAGGCACTCCTTTTCTAAAATCATCTACATATGAACTGATTTGATCTGCTAGCGGCGCAATTTTTCCGGCTCGTTTCTACGTTTAAGTTCTTCGGCTTCGTGCTCGGACTTGCGTTCTCTGTGTAGCGTTTGGCCTACGGGGAGGCCGGTTTTGCACTTGGGACTCGTGCGTTCGGCTGACTTTGGCTCCATCAGTCCGGTGATCGGAGGACGACACCGATAAGGAAATTAGACTCACGCTAGCATAGTGAGTGGTCCGCGGGGAATATCCGCTGTGTAAGGAAAAATAACCATAAGACAGTTTACTTTGGGAAGCAGTCGATCTTCTGGATGTTGTTTCGTAACCATTAAACTTTTGTTAAGTTTTAAATAAGGACTGTTTATTGTAGTTATTCTTGGACTCAGAGATCACGAGGTAATTAACCATAGGACTCCGGAAAATCAGCGATTGAAAGAATCTACGTCAGGACCGTTGGAAATTACAGAATTGACGGGCCCAGTAGCAGAAGAACCCATCGGATTCCGACAGTATACTTATTTTGTCATCCTTTCGTTCCTACAGTAAGACAGATGGCTACAAAATTGTGTATAGACCGCATAAGGACACATCGCTACTTCGATCTCATTGCGCAAACGCGATTCCGAAGTAAAGCCAAGTATTTGTATATCATTATTTGGCAACAGGAGCTGCTTCTTTATTTTCCTTTCTTTATATATATATCAAGTCAAGTCAACTGCACATTCCGTTGTTATGCCGTGTCTTGAGAAAATCATTCGTCTGTGAGCAATTTCTTGTTACCTGTATTTAATTTTTGTTAACATACACTTAACACTTTGTTAACACTGATTTTGTTGTAAAAATATACTTCTGTGTTAACATAGCTGATTTGGAGAAAATTCAATGGAAGTGCGTGAAAAATGGTAAGTCGCACGTTCATTTATCAACACACACACACAACTGAATAAAACCGCTGCTCCTTCAGAACTGAACTGCGCGCGCATTGATTCTTTTCTTCAGGATCTTAAGCAACAGGACACGTAGCTCTTTGTCCGTTTTGTCCGATCTCCACACACCTGCTGTCACTGTGACGGCGCAAAGTAGGAATCTTGAGGCTATTATTATATGGAAAGGAAAAATTGAAAAGTTTTCACTCCGTAAACAGAAATATCAGTTTTCTTTCTTGGAACCCTCTGCACCGACGAGGATATACATCTCTGAATTCATGAGTTTCAGGCAAAAGGGTTCTACATTTTCATTCCCGTTCAACCAGTGAGCAATCGATTTATTTATTCGCTTATTTGTGACGAAATTTCGACAGATTCTGAAAATGTTGCATCAAGGAACTCCTTAATACACATCCTCGCCTGAAAAAAGCTACACGCGGAAGAATTTGTTCAAGTTTTTAAGAATTTGAAAGGAGAGATTTATTTTCATGAAAAAATTGAATATATGACATATAGGGAGAAAGGTATATAACGAAGTAAATTTCTCCGTCATTTTTATCCGCGCCGGGGTTCGAACCCGGGTCCACTCATTCCGGAATAAGTTGCTCTACCAATTAAGCTACGCGGACTTTTATTCTGATTCCTATCTGCCTTTATGTCGTGTGCGTCTTTCTGGCAGGTACGTCACATCTCCTGGTACGTTACAGGTACTATAAAACGAAAATGTCTCCCTCCTACGTAGAAATTTTCAAAACACAGGTTATAAGCGTAGGTTGTGTTCTGTTCCCGTTAATATAAAGTACTTGCACACATCACCGTGGATTTGATGTTCCCAAAAGAGGATAAACATAGAATGCTCATTTCGGTTTCATATTCTAAGTATTACGATTCATTCTGAAATCTTCGCTGCATATAAATCTAACATAAAGTAGCAGCAAGAACGAAAAGCAGTGAAACAACAAGAAAATTTGCTTTTAAATAAATGAGCACAAATCCGAAAAGCAGTCCTAACACTCAATTTTGTTTCCTCCTTGAACGGGAAATTGCTAATTACAAACGATGCTTTGCGATTTCTATCAGCTTCTTTTTGTTCTACAAAAAAGAAATATTATACACATCATCATCAACCACTATCAATCCACAGCTGTATGAAGTTATCCGTACATTTCTTCCGCAATTGTCTATCTTGTGCCAGTCTCCTCCATGTCACTTCCACATGCTTTCGAATTTCATCCATCCATCTCCAATGCGGTCTTCCGGGTCTTTTCCTGTCCCTTGGAATCCAGTCTAGAATTCCGGTTGTCCATCGGCGGTCCGTTTTTCTGGCAACATGTCCAGCACACGGCCATTTCAGAGATTTTACGATGATTATATGTAATTTATGACTACAAACTTGTGGTGCTGAATAAAGTAAAAATATCAACGTTTACCACAATCAATGATTTATTATATATCGACTATAGTTTCGCAGAGCTTCTGGCTCGGCTTCATCAGGACGAATGGAGCGTAAACATTCAACTCATTGTGACATCATCAGAATTCTGACGGTTACGGTTTTTGGTAAGTTGTTTAAACGCGCTTGAAAGAAATGGAGTCGACGTCATGTCGTTGACTAGCAGTGAAGAGTTCCGGTATATGTGAAAAGCTTCTGATACAATAAGCTTCATCGTTGAATCAGGTTTATCAATGAGCATAGCGTTTCCGAACAGAAATTTATGGTTGTTTTCGTGACAATGCTGGGCTGTAGACGACTTTTTCAGTTCACAATTCCCTACGTAGGTCTGGTGTTCCTTCACGCGGAAAGTTAAAGCCCTGCGGGTCTGTCCTATATACGAAAGTCCACATTCACAAGCATCCCACTGAATGGAGCCCTCGAATCATTGAAAGTGAGACTCACTTTCAATGATTCGAGGGCTCCATTCAGTGGGATGCTTGTGAACATGGATTTCACATCAAAGGATAACATGAATTGATCTCTGTACGGATGTCGTTTTAGCCAAGTGGCAAACACTATGGAATGTTTGTTTTGTTCGAAGAAGTCGTTAAGGCGGATAATTTTGAAGATAGAAACTTGGCCAACTTATGTGTAGCTGAGCCAAGTTGCTGACTATGGGACGGAAAGGGATACCGATCTTATGTATCTTCGGAAGTGCATAGAAGCGCGGACAACGGGCATATGAGGTCTTTAGACGAATTTTTGAACTTTGGTCAAGAGTTACACAACTTGATATCACTTTTCGAACTTCCTTTAATTGTTTCTTCGACGGATCCTTTTTTATTTCTTTACAGGGTCTAAACAAGTTGATCAACTTCTGTCTCAAAAAAACAATTAGACATTGTGTCAGCCAGTTAATAACATTAAAGTCCTCCTTTCCACCATTTAGTAACCCAATATCTCAACAAACAAGAATATAATGCTTTAAAAGAATTACAGTCTTAAATCGAGATATTGTCGTTACTAAAGCAGATATAGGAAAGGACTTTAAGTTGTTATTAACTGGCTGACAAAAAACGTCTAATTGAGACAGAAGTTGAAAAACTTATTTCCGAAGGACCCTGTAAAGAAATAAGAAAAGGATCCATCGGAGAAACAATTAAAGGAAGTTCGAAAAGGGATATCAAGTTGTGTAACTCTTGACCAAAGTTCAAAAAGTCGTCAAAACACCTCATATGCCCGTTGTCCGCGCTTCTATGCACTTCCGAAGATACATAAGATCGGTATCCCTTTCCGTCCCATAGTCAGCAACTTGGCTCAGCTACACATAAGTTGGCCAAGTTTCTATCTTCAAAATTATCCGCCTTAACGACTTCTTCGAACAAAACAAACATTCCATAGTGTTTGCCACTTGGCTAAAACGACATCCGTACAGAGATCAATTCATGTTATCCTGTGATGTGAAATCCATGTTCACAAGCATCCCACTGAATTAAGCCCTCGAATCATTGAAAGTGAGTCTCATTGAACATCATTTCAGTCAACCGGAAGTAGAAGATATTTTGAGACTAGTGGAAATTTGTACCTGACAAAACAGTTTCCTTTTTCGTGGAAGATTTTTCCAACAGATGGAAGGCCTTGCAATGGGTAGCTCATTGTCGCCTACTTTATGCGAAGTCTATATGCGTCATTTTGAGGACAAACTCTTTCAGCTCGTTACGTTTGACATTTGGATTCGATATGTGGATGATACTTTTGTTCTCTGGAAAGGCATGAATTCGGAAATACCTAAATTAGTGGAACTCATCAATTCAATTGATCCTCATATACAGTTCACCTGTGAGACTGAAAATAATGGCTGCTTATCATTTCTTGACGTCCTTGTATCACGCTCTGAAGGATCCTTTAGCACAACAGTTTATCGAAAACCATTCGCTGTTTCTTTACCCCCACATGCAAAATCAAATCACCCATGGAAACAAAAAGTCTCTGCCTTCTACACATACGTATATCGTGCAATACATATATGTTCAGCTGAGGATTCCTTACAGAAAGAGATAGATTTTCTTAAACGAATTGCAGTACACAGAGGATATACACGTTCCTTCGTAGATAAAGCTGTCCACAAATTTAGGAAACCAAAGCCTGTCTGCACACTCACGCCGGTAGACCACCCAATACGACAGAATTGGGCGGTTATCCCATTTGCTTCACAGATTTGCTTCCGAATCTCAAAAATTCTCAAGAGTTTTAATTTTAAAGTTATTTTCAAACCCATAAGCAAGATAATTTTTTTCGGATCCAAAGATTACGTCGAAGACATAAATTCCTGGGTAATTTATCAGATACCTTGTGAATGTGGACTTTCGTATATAGGACAGACCCGCAGGGCTTTAACTTTCCGTGTGAAGCAACACCAGACCTACGTACGGAATTGTGAACTGAAGAAGTCGTCTATAGCCTAGCATTGTCACGAAAACAACCATAAATTTCTGTTCGGAAACGCTATATTTATTGATAAACCTGATTCAACGATGAATCTTAATGTATTAGAAGCTTTTCACATATACCGGAACTCTTCACTGCTTGTCAACGACATGACGTCGACTCCATTTCTTTCACGCGCGTGGAAACAACTTACCAAAATCCGTAACCGTCAGAATTCTGATGATGTCACAATGATTTGAATGTTTACGCTCCATTCATCCTGATGAAGCCGAGCCAGAAGCTCTGCGAAACTATAGTCGATATATAATAAATCATTGATTGTGGTAAACGTTGGTATTTTTACTTTATTTTACGATGATCATGATGTCTTCCATTCTTGTCATTTTCCTTATCCATGAGTTCATCTTCTAATCTCTCCTGGTTACACCAAGCATACATCTCTCCATCCTTCTTTTTTGCTCATTAGCATTATAAAGTATTATGATTTCAGCTGTCTATAGTCTTTGTACCTCTTTTTTAGTTAACGTCCACATCTCTGTTCCGTATGTAAGCACTGGAAGGATGCATTGATTAAACACTTTTCTTTTAAGATGTAATGTCATATTGCTCTTAAAGATTGTACTGTTTTTTTTTCAAAAGTTCTCCAACCAAGTTTTATACGTCGTTTAATTTATTCATCAATGTTACTTTCGCTTGATATCTACTGTCCAAGGCAAATGTATGTATTGGTTATCTCCAGGTTTTCTCCATTAATCGATAAATCTTCATTTCTTGTAAAAGCATTGTGTACCAGTTTTGTCTTCTGAAAATGCATTTTTAATCCCACTTCTTTACTCTTTTCATCAAGTTCCTTCGTCATACTCTGCAGCTCTGAAGGGGCAGTTGCAAAAATGACTACGTCATGAGCAAAAGAAAGGTGAGTTAAATAATCTCCAGTAATCTTACGGGGGCAAGGTCAGGTGATGCGCAATTATATAGCCTCTCCTTGACAAATGCCAACCCCGCCTTCTCGCCGCGGTGCATTCTGTTCCCACCAAAGGGGCTCTAACGACGGACAAATTGCGGTAGAACTATACCACTAGGATGAGAAGAAATGTTATCCCACACTCACCAACCCGCTTGGCGAACGTGGTGAGCTATGATGATGTGAGGGATGTCCTGGCGATGTGAGGGATGTCCTGGTATTGCGCATCATTTCCTCAAGTTCTGTTGTGGTACACTTGGTGATTCCGAAGGAATACGTGAGGACTGTAACTGCGTATATGTTGATAGCCCGGATGATGTTGCGAGCGTTGATCTTGGTCTTCATTAGTCTTTGGTTGTATATGGCGGCTAGATTGTTTTTGATTTCTTAGTGTTCTAGGCGTTGCGCTTGAAGCATACCGAGATACTTGTAGACTTCTCCCTCTTCCATAGCTGCGATCTGTTTTCTGGTCTTCAATTGGTAGCTACGTACATCATGCTTTTCTTGGTTCATACCTTGCGTCTTGCATTTATGTAGACCGAATTCCATCCCAATGTCATTGCTGAAGCCCTCGGTATTCCGTATTAATTGCTGGAGTTGGTTCTGCGACGATGCGTACAGCTTGAAGTCATCCACGTGCATGAGGTGGGAGAGCTTGTAATTGTTGGTTTTGTTGCACTTGATGGTAAGCCCATACTTGCTTTCGTTGAGCATGGTTGACAGCGGATTGAGTGCTAGACAGAACCATAGTGGGTTAAGTGAATCTCCCTGGAAGATGCCTCTCCTTATGTGGATGGGCTTGGTCGTTATGTCCTCGACTTTAATTGTTGTCTTCCATATTGTCATGGCCGCTTTAAAGAAGTTGATGATTACAGGGCTTATTCTGTAGATCTCAAGAACCTTTATCAGAAGCTGTGGGGTACGGAATCGTAGGTTTTACGGTAATCGATGTATGATGTAAGCATGTTGCGGTGCATCTTAAAAGCTTGCTCCATTACAACAGCGTGGATGGTAAGCTGTTCCTTGCACCCTCTGCAGTCCAGTTGGTATACCTTTTGTTGTTCTGCCATAAATGGTTGTCCTTCTATGTGCCTCATTATCTGATTGGCGATGCACTCTCTTAGGTTCTTATACAGCGTAAGCAGACACGCTATTCGTCGATAGTTACCTGGATTTCTTGTGTCCTCATCTTTATCCTTAACTTATCGTTACTCCCTGGGTGAGGGAATCCGGGATTGGCGCTAGATTTTGGATCATGTCGGTCAGTTGATTTCATAGATATTTTTATGTACAGATGAACCTCTTGTACCAGTAGTTGTAGATGTTATCAACACCTGGTGTTTTCCAGCTGTGTGTCTTAGCTATGGCTTGCTGAAGGTCCTCCGCTGTGATCTTCCAGTCGACCATTTCCTGATATTGGCTTGCTGTCCTTTTTTCTCGCTGTTGCCATGCGGCTTTGTTGTTGTGGTTCGTTATTATTATTATTATTATTATTTTCAATTAATAATCAATCATCAAAGAATAAAGGAAAAAGAAAGAAAGAAAGAAAGAAAGAAAGAAAACAAAAAAGTCAATGGCAAAAATGTATATTTGACCATTACATGCTGCCTTCCGAAGGACACGTAAGGAACCTCCTACTGCTTTAGGACATGTCCCGCAGATCCCCGGGTGTGTAATGCTGTCCGTGTGCACAGTCCTGTCAAAACCTCATGACCAACCCTGATGTACAAAGGAACCGCCCGCGAGTAACCAGCAACTAGGTGGCGTGGGTAGCAACATATGCAAATCATGTACGTATGGCAATTTAAACGGCACGAACTCGCAGTTTCGCGTAAAAATGGGAAAAGGACGTGACTTAACAGAATTGGAAAAGGAGTTGCTGCTGGCTACCCACCGAAGGGTGGTAGCATTACAGAAACATCCGATATTGTGTACTGTTAACGTGGTGCAGTTGTTATAGTGTTGCAGGAAGCGAAGGAAAACGGGAAGACCTGCAGTAATCGGGGTAATGGTGGACGCCCATGGAGCAATGACGACCGTGGGCAGCGACGGTTATCGCGAATAGTATGACTCAACAGACAGGCTACAGTGGAACAAGTGGTCAGAGTATTTAATGCAGTCACATCGAAGAGCGTATCGCAGACTGCAGTCTAACAAATTCTGCTATCTTTATTTATAGCAGACCACACTGTTTTTTTGTAAATTCTGCTCTCTTTATTTATAGCAGACTGTTTTTTTTTTTGTAAATTCTGCTCTCTTTATTTATAGCAGACTGTTTTTTTTTTTGTAAATTCTGCTCTCTTTATTTATAGCAGACTTTTTTTGTAAATTCTGCTCTCTTTATTTATAGCAAACCACACTTTTTTATAAATTCTGCTCTTTTTATTTATCGCAGACCACACTTTTTTTTATAAATTCTGCTCTCTTTATTTATCGCAGACCACACTCTTTTATAGATTCTGCTCTGTTTATTTATCGCAAACCACACGTTTTTTATAAATTCTGCTCTCTTTATTTATCGCAGACCACACTTTTTTATAAATTCTGCTCTCTTTTTTTATCGCAGACCACAGTCTAACAAATTCTGCTCTCTATGGGTCTCCGGAGCCGCCGTCCACTCAAGATACCCATGATGATGGCCAGACATCGTCGATTGCATTTAAGAGGAGGCATTGGACCATCGAACAGTGGAAGAAAGTCGCCTTTTTGGACGAATCACGTTTTCTGCTTTATCGTGTGGACGGTACATGGAGAGTACGGCGAAGTACTGCTCACAGAAATCATCCCGACACGATGCTCGACAAGAAACAGGCAGGAGATGACGGTGTGCTCGTGTGGGGCATGTTTTCCTAGGAATCATTGGGAGAAATCATCCCCGCGATTGCACGATGAACACATCACGCCACCTATTCATTTGGTGGATCAGGTGCTCCCGTTCATAATGACTGTCTACTCCGATAACATTGGTTGGTTCCTACAACATAATGCACCTTCCCATGTTGCTATGCGTGTGTCAGAATGGTTTGAAAAGCATTCCGGTGACTTTAGCTCACTACGCTGGCCACCGTACTCACCAATCATCAATCCCATCGATCATCTGTAGAACTGTCTTGACCAACAAGTTCGACGTATGGACCTACCAACGGTGACTCTTGACGACCTACGAAAAGCTCTGGTGCCTGCATGGTGCAGCATCCCAACACAAACTTTCAGAGGCCTCACTGAATCAGTTCCACGCTGTATATCTGCGGTATTGGCGGCACGAGGAAGTCATACCTCTTAATAATACACTGGTGTGCAAAAACTAAGGACGAAGATAGAAATTAACAGAACAGTGGAACGAGTAGGCAGAACGGACCGAAAGACCACTCAGGAGATGGACTACTGTCCGGTACGGTAGGGCATGCCCATATATGCAGCATGACGTGAGGGGGGAGTGTCGGAAGGGTATAAAGCACACGGGCGGTGTACGCTCAGCAATTCGGTGAAAGCTATTGCACGGTGTACATCGGTTTGAACGATTTCGAGTTGCTGCCACCGTGTGATATGGCCAACAAGCAATCCAGTAGACGACATCTGGAAGACTTTACCCGAGGTCGCGTCATTGGGAAGTTGGAAGAAGGTCGAAGTGTGACTAGTGTGGCCGAGGAGCTCGGGATCGCTCACAGCCTTGTTTTAAGAGCTTAGAGAGCATTTCAAACGACAGGAACAGCAAACCGAGAGATTAGCAGTGGTCGTCCACGAGCAACCGCAGCGGCGGACGACCGGTATATTGTCTTACAGGCGAGAAGAGACAGACGGCAGACAGCGGGAGAAATCGCAAGGCACATGCAACAGACAACTGGACGTCCGTTATCGCGTTTTACCGTGGCCAGGAGGCTGCACAAAGGTGGTCTATTTGCACGACGACCAGTACGGTGTGTGCCATTAACGCCTGCTCATCGGAGACGGCGGTTTCTGTGGCGCCAGGAACAAAAGAACTAGACACATCAGCAATGGGGTCGAGTTCTCTTTACGGATGAGAACCGATTTAGTCTGGCGAGCGATTCAGGACGTATACACATCTGGAGAGAACCGGGAACACGCAATCACACCTCCAACATCATCCAAAGGGACCGGATTGGAGGTGGCGGAGTTCTCGTTTGGGGTGGTATCATGCTTGGTAGCCGTACTGACCTCCACATCTTCCAAGGAGGTTCAGTCACTGCTGTCCGCTATTGTACCGAGGTTCTCCTGCCTCACGTGCGTCTGTTTAGAGGTGCTGTAGGTCCTGAGTTCCTCTTCATGAACGACAACGCTACGCTTCATCGTACAGTGGCTGTCGCAGAGCTGTTGGAGAGTGAAGATATTCAACGCATGGATTGGCCCGCAAAGTCTTCGGACCTAAATCCAATCGAACACGTGTGGGACCTTCTCGGGAGACGCTTAGCAGCACGTCACCAGCCACCAGCAACGATTGGCGCTACAAGAGGAATGGGCCGCGATGCCTCAACAGCTCCTTGACAACCTCGTCCTCAGCATGGACAGACGTTGTAAATCCTGCAACGCAGTCAGGGGTGATCATATCCCCTAATAAAGACTGGATTTTTTCTTGGCAGCCGCCCGTCACATGTACGTTTCTGTCTTCTGTCCAGTTGTGCTCGAAGCTACCTTTTCAACAAAGTGCCTTTGTATCCTTTGGATTCCTTTTTCGGACGGTTTTGCTCACTTGTCCCATATTCTTACATCTTGAGGATCTTATGGTATGGTCGATGTGGAGCACTTCTGCACGACGTTACATTCGAAAAATCGTCCTTAATTTTATGCACGCCAGTGTAAGTAGCCGTACCCTTTTGACTGGCATATGTATTTTTTTGCGTTTTAGCCATCGATTCTCTTCAAGAGTTGGCAACACTGTAAGCACCTGATTAGCGTGGGGAACAGGTGTCATAGGGTTAGTTTTCTTGCCCTGAGATCAGTCTCTCTCTTTTTTCTCAATTTATTACTCACAATTTAACTGCAGCACAACTCAATGCTCCTCATCGCAGCAAAGCTTCTGGGCTGTTCCGGTGACGAAATGGTCTTAACGCTGGCTTGTGGCCTTTCGTCCGAAATAATGTTTTCTTTTCTGGAGGTTTAACGAACACCGTGAGCAACTCGATGGGCTATAAGCAGTCGCCCGTCACTAATTTAGGGCCACTGGTTCCAGGGAAGGGAGAGAGTCAGTGCCGTAGGACAAACACAACATCCATGCCTCACAGGGTTTCAAACTGGGACCCCTTTTGGATGAATGATCAGGAACCCTTTCGGATGAATGGGGCCCTGATCATTTGGCGCTACAAGAGGAATGCATTCAAACCGGGACCCCTTTCGGATGAATGACCACTGCGTCACCGGGGCGACCGGAGATGGGTCCGGGTTCTACTCTCGGTGAAGCATGGATGGCATGTTTGCCTGGTTCTCCCCCTTTCGTGGAACTAGAGGCTCTTAATTAGAGACGAACGACTGCTTGTAGCCTATTGAGTTTCCCATGGTGGTCATTTAACCCCCAAAGAAAAACTTACTAGGGACTATCTTCATATTCGCAGAAACTTTGTGAAAACACAATTTTGTCCGCGACAGACATCGAATTCGTGTCCCCTCACTCCGGAGTAAGTCGCTCTCCCAACTGAACTACGCGGACAGAATGTCTCGTTTCAGATTTGTCGTCTTGTCACATGTTTTCACCACTGTAGTACGTCTCAAGCCGTTGAAAGTGGGGAAAATATTTTTTCTCTTTAAATAATGTTAGTGCTACGAAAAAATATTTCTGGAACTGAAGATCTTGGGGTTATATTGAATGTATGTGAAATTAAGTTAATCAATTAATTGCATTGTTTTAAATTTAAAACGGAATTAAAGTGAAAGTGAGAACTATCAATTTTCTAATTCTGCACTTTTATTTTTTTCCTGCCGGATGGGGAGGTATGAGGTGGGTACAAGCTAGTGAAAAACATTACGTCCAGTTCATCCCTCAGTAACTGTTTAGCAACGCTCCTGCTCCCGTTTTAGCGTGAGTGTATTTTGTGCCCACACTTCGAAAACAGAGATAATTTTTTTCCAGCAATCTGTGTGAGTAGAAAGTATGCACCAACAGTTTCATTTTTTTTTTATTTGGTGTTGGTCGTTTATCATACATTTTCGTTTTTATATCAAGTGCGGAGAGAGTTCTTAGAAGCGCCACTCCTTGACCTTCTCTCCATAAAAGAGTGGAGCTTTATTTTGAAGACTCATTCGAAAAATATCCTGCAGTTTGTTAAGGAAATGAATGGGATCTAGGTCGTTAACTGAGGCGTGAAGTGCATTTCTGGATAATACGTTCTTCTTATTTTGTGAGCAGACTATGCAAAATGACCTCGTTTGAGGCATAAATATCCAAGTTTTCTAATTTTACAGAATCGACTTGGCTTATGCGGTCACGTTTATGAATAGGAAAATACGCCCGTGAATATTCAGACCCTGATGCCAACTCTTGATCTCCAAACCTTAATTTATTTTTCAGAAGTGCTAGAGAGCGCAAAAACCTCAGTTGCTTTCTCAAACGAGAGCTTTTCTCAGGAAAGTCAAATCGATCTTAACAAAGAGGATTTCGCAGAAATTCGATCTTAACAGATCGGATTTCTGTGAAATGAAGACTAGGCTCAGCAAGAAAATACACACGAAAACAAGGAGCTGTTGGGGACGAAAAACCTATGGATTTACTGTCTTGCTCTATTCTCTTTTTCTCTCTCACCGTCTCTCTCTATTTCACTCCCTTTCTTTCTCACTTTCTCTTTCTGTTGTTTTACTCGGCCTTTCCCTCTTTCGGTGTTGCAACGGATTTTGCTCGTTTGTGCTGTTGACAGGTAATTTGGTATATTAACACATCGTGTTATACCGCTTATGATATCTAAACTTAAATTGTTGGTATTGTTGCTTATAAAACCCTGGTCATTTTGTTAGTGGCATGAGATCCAAGGGGATTACGCTACAGTGAAGAAGACGGTGGATCAGAGCCAAATTCCTATCATTCACTTATACGAGTCTAAACTTTGACACGGGCATTGAAAAAAGCTGGTAACATCGATACAGCATTTGGCAAAGACACCTTCAGTGAAAGCGAGACACAATGTTGGTTTGCTGAATTCCTGTCAGGCGATATGAGCCTCAAAAATCAACCACGTAGTAGATCAGAAGGACCTATACCAAGGTGGTGACCTTGGGGAATCAGATCCCCGTCAAATGGCGCGAAAACTTGAAGAAACCTCAGAGTCCATTATGTAATCATTTCCAGACAGTTTCCATCCATAAGAAGAGTGAAGAAGGTGGATAAATGGTTTCCATATCAGTTGGTGGAAGAACACAAGACACGACGATTTCATGTCTGCTATCCTTTGTCTGTCCGCAGCCAGAGGAAAGGGATGCTGTTTGACAGTCGCCGACGTTCAACGCACTGGCTTGATCGCGGTCGAAGTCACGAGAAAACATACCCCGAAGGTTCTACTTCATTCCAGCAGACGATCGCCATCGCATCTGGTGCGATCAACCGCACCTTCTTACAACTTGATCAAGCAATAATGGTGGGCAGGTATAGCTAAGACAGTTGACACTACGCATGGAAATCTGTCCACCAAGCAGTGCCCAATCGCGCTTGGCCCATACTCCTCCATGATAATGCGAGACCACACGTTACACGCCAGACGATCCCGAAGCGGCAACATTTGAAGTAGGAGACCTTACCTTAACATCCTTGTTCACTTCATATGTTTCCAACAGGCTATGACTTCTTCAAGCACCTCGGCACCTTTCTAAAGGGTAAATCATTTTCAGTCATATACCAGTCGAAACCACATGGCATGATTTTGTCGCATCCCGTATGGCATGTACTCTAATTTAATTTTCATTTTTATTTGTCTTTTTCTATGTAAATTTTGAGTAGTTTTCTTCTAACGTTTCAACCTTAACTCACTGAATGTTATGTTGGAAGCAGTCTTGAGGTCAAGAGTGAATGGCGTGTACATGTTTGACAAACTTAAAAGGAGAGATATTGGATCGATCTGACAAAGTGTGGGTAGTATTCGTGGAAGCTGTCTTACGCTGAAGCGGTCTGTTTTTGAAAATTGCGTGTTTTGCGTAATGTTATAAATTCCGGTTGAAAAATTTCTTCTTTGTTGGATAGTGTTTTCAGTGTGACATGTTCTTCATATAATTTCATAATTTTCAAGTAATTCATAGACTTTCCGCTAGGGGGCGTAAAGGTAAATTGCTTTCCTTCCTATATCTCTGCTTCTAAATCTCCGAGTTGAAAAATTCTTTCTGCACCAGATACAGCTGCTGATGGGAAATCGTTTGCAGAGAATTTCAAATTCTTGTAAAAAATGGTTTGGCCACCAGGTGGTCTAAGTCTTAATTTCCGCATCAGATGTATTTGCAGCAAAATATGAGCTTCTGAAATCTCGATTGAAAAAAGGCATTTGTTGACCGATACTACTCATGTCGACAAACCTTTTAGGAACACTTTCTTCTTGAAATAATGCATGGTTTCTACGCCAGGGGGATAGATGTACACTATCTACTAACAAGTACTTGGACATCCCTGCAATCGATGATATCTGCGGTCCTGATACACGTCACGGCCGCCGCCGTTAAATATCGTGTGGGAAAAAAAACCACAACCAGTCGCATGCAAGATGCCACGCAGTTCGGAACACTCTGATTTCGGGAAAGGTGTAATCGTCGGGTGTCACAGAAATGGCCGATCCATACGTGACATATCCAGCGATTTGAAGTACCCAAAATCGACAGTGGCCTACGTGATTGGCAAGTGGAAGATGAGAGGTGACCCTACACGATATGGGCTTTGGGAGCCGAAGCCCAACTCGAGTCCCCTTGATGGGTGCACGACACAAAGATAAGCGCCTCGCTTGGGCACGGCAACACCGCTACTGGAAACTTGATGACTGAAAACAAACAGCCTGGTCTGACGAGTCGCGTTTCCAACTGCATCGAGCAGATGGAAGAATTCGTGTGTATAGCGCAAACCCCATGAAGCCATGGATCCCGCCTGTCAACAGGGAACTGTACCGACAGTTCCCTGTTGACAGGCGCGATATGAACGAGGTTCCAACAGAACAATGCACCTCTACAAAAGTGTAGGGACGCCACATTGTGGTTAGAAGAGCATTCATCTGAGTTTGGGTTGTTGCCATTCCCACCCAAGTCCCCCAGATCTGAACGTGATCGAACACATTTAGGTTGCCATGCAACGCGCTATCGACCACAAGAATCCGAAATCTCGGAATACACCGAATTGTGGAATGATCTGCAGAAAGTATGGAGTGCATTGCCTACAGCATATTTCCAGAAGCTAGTGGAGTCCGTGACCCGTCGTATTTCTGCAGTCCTGCGCTTCCGTGGGGGACCTACCAAGTATTAGACTGGTGTACCAATTTTTCTGGCATTTCAGTGTGTGTATATATGTATCATCATCATCATCATCGTCAACAATTTTCAATCAACTGTTGGACGAAGGTCTCCCCAAGTTTCCTCCACAACGGTCGGTCTTGTGCCAGTCTCTTCCATGTCACTCCCGCATACTTTCGAATTTCATCCACCCATCACCCATGTGGTCTTCTTCTGGGTCTTTTCCTGTCCCTTGGAATCCAATCTAAAATTTCGGATGTCCATCTATGGTCTGTCCTTCTGGCAGTATGTCCAGCCCATTGCCATTTCAGAGATTTAACTCAGATCATGATGTCTTCCACTCTCGTCATTTTTCGGATCCACGAGTTCCTCTTCTTATCTCTCCTGGTTATACCAAGCATGCACATCTCCATGCTTTTTTGAGTTGTCTGCAGCCTTTCTATGTCTCTTTCAGTTAAGGTCCACGTCTCTGCACCATACGTAAGCACTGGAAGGATGCATTGATCAAACACTTTTCTTTTAAGACATAATGGCATATTGCTCTTGAAAATTATGCTGTTTCTTCCAAACGCTCTCCAGGCAAGTTTTGTACGCCGATTAATTTCTTCATCAATGTGACCCTCACTTGATATCTGCTGTCCAAGATAAACGCACGTGTCTGTTATCTCCAGCTTTTCTCCATCAATCGATAAATCTTCATTTCTTGTAAAAGCATTGAACATCACTTTTGTCTTCTGAAAGTTCATTTTTAATCCCACTTCGTTACTCTTGTCAGCAAAGTTCTTGGATCATACACTGCAGCTCTTATGGGGTAGTTGCAAAAATCACTACGTCATCAGCAAAACGAAGGTGGGTTATATAATCTCCATTAAACTTTATCCCTTTGTTTTCCCAGTTCAGTGATTGAACGACATTTTCCAATGTGGCATTAAGGAGCTTCGGAGATATGGTGTCACTTTGTCTCACTCCCTTTCCAATTTTTATGTGTGTTGTATTTTCAAACAGCCGAATCTTTGCACTTGCATTTTCATAGATGTTATTAATAATATTAATGTATGCATCTTCAATACCGCAGGATTTCAGCGCCATTGTAACTGCTGATGATTTCACCGAATCAAAGGCTTTTTCATAATTGATAAAAGCCATGCACAATGGAAGTTCATATTCCCTCGCTCTTTCAATTAGTTCTCTCAGCACGTGGATATGATCTATTGTGCTGTAGCCACTCCTGAGTCCAGCTTGTTCTCTCGGTTGAGCCATGTCCAGTGTTTCCTTCAAGCGGTGTGAAAGAACTTTAGTGAAGATTTTATAAACCACTGAGAGGAGGCTGATAGGTCTGTAGTTCCTGAGATCCTCAATGTCACCTTTTTTATGTAGCAGGATTATTGTAGCGTTGTTCCAATCCTCAGGAATCTTCCCTTCATTAAGGCATCGAGTGAAAATTTAGGCGAGTACTGTTTCGATTTCTCCACTTGCTTCTTGTATGATGTCTACAGTAATTCCATTTTCTCCTGGAGCTTTTCCCCGCTTCATGTTCTTGATTGCATGTGCAACTTCTGCTGGGAGGACTGGAAGAACTCTGGTACTGGTACTTTTCATGATGTCTGGAGTACATGTATCATCCCTTTCATATAATTTCGAGTAGAAATATTTTACTCTTGTCAAAATTTCGCCTCTATTTCTTGTTACAGAACCATCTTCTTTTCTCAGTGCCATAATCTGTTTTCTTCCCTTACTGAGATGTCCCTTTGCTATATTTAGGCTTTGGTTGTTTTCAATTGCTTTCCTCACTATTTCACAGTTGAATTTCCTTACGTCTTCAGTGATACTTTTTAGTACTGTCTTGCATAGCTCTATATAGTCCACTTTGGCAGCCACATCTTCTTTAGTTGTCCTCATCTCTCTTCTTTTTTGCATCAACATTTTGGTTTTTCCTGATAATTTGTTCACATGTAACTTGTTCTTAGACACAGCTAATTTTGTTGCTGTTTCCATAAGAGCTTTGGTTACTTTTCTGTTAACTTCAGAAATATCCACTTCTTCCGATGTTAGGCCTTTTAAAGCAGAGAATCTGTTCTTCAGTTCCAACTTGAAGGTATTATGGTGTTTTTTAAGGTTGGTTATGTCAATATATTTGGTTTGTCTTATGAGCTTGCCACGTTCGAGTTTACTGTTGAGGTGCATCTTACGTCTCACCAATCTATGGTCACTACCTGTGTTGAACTTGTTCAGCACACTGCAGTCTTCGATGACAAATTTTTTGTTACACATAATAAAATCAATTTCAGTTGTCGTCCGATTTGGATGTCTCCATGTCCATTTCCTGTGCGGCTTTTTCTTGAAAAAGGAGTTCAAGATGAAAAATCCTTCTGCCTCTGCAAACTCAATGAGAGTATTTCCACGCTGGTTTCTGTTGCCGTGACCGAATTTACCTACTGAAGTTTCATTCGGTTGCCGTTGCCCTATTTTTGCATTGAAATCTCCCATAATTATTTTCAAGTGCTGCTTACCTTTATTATTTAGATGACGAATTTCCTCATAAAATTCTTCAATTTCTTCTTCAGGATGACTTGTGGTGGGTGGATAAGTTTGAATAATCTGAGCCTGGTATCTTCTCGAGAGTTGGATAACAAGTCGTGCAGCTCTGTCAGAGGAACTTTCAACTTCTACCACTTCATCCTCCAGTTTCTTGTTTATTATAAATCCAACACCACTAGTTCTGCCGGTATCTGTCCCACGATAGTAGAAGAGATGTCCACTTTTCAGTTCAATGAGATCTTCTCCTTTTCTCCTTACCTCACTTAGCCCGACGATGTCCCACTTGATCCTTTGTAGTTCCTCTTCCAATTCAAGAAGCCTTGAATCGGAAGATAGCGAGCGTCCATTATCGTAGCCAAGGTCAGCATCAGATGGCAGCCTAGTCCGGTCCTCCGGGGATTCTTAGCACCCTCTGCCTTCATGTCGCACTGGCCGCTGCCTTGGCCAGGTACATTCCAGCTGCCGGAGACTGAGGGCCAAGATTTAAGTTGTGGAGTCATTTTGGAGGAGTTTGGCCATAACTCACCACGCTGGCCAAGCGGGTTGGTGAGTGTGGGATAGCATTTCCTCTAATCCCGATGGTATAGTTATATATATATATATATATATATATATATATATGCATACATAGCTTATCCCAGATCAACTGAGAATGTGTTTAGAAAAATGTGCAATACTGCGTTCGACCTTGGCACGAGTCTCAAAAAAACGGTAGCCGTTGTTTTAACCATAGCAGCGGGCCACACCTGTTTGTCATGCATGCGTCGTCGGTAGTGCGCAGTTTAATAAACGTTGTTTCGTGAACCCCCCACAAGAATTTTGGATCTGTGATTTTTCGAAAAAAAAGATATGAAAGAGGAGCAAAGATGCGCCATTAAATTTTGCTGTCGACTTAAGAAGTTTGTCGGAAGAGACTTTCTGTCTTATTTAAGAGACTTGTAAAGATGAATGTCTAGGAAAATCAACAATTTACAGATGGCATAAAGAATTTATGGATGGATGCTCATGAGTCGGCGGCTTTAAAAGCGCATGGAAGAAGATTTTCAACCAGTGCTACAGAGGTAAATATCAATACAATAGGTGTTATTATACGGAAGACAGACACCTATCAGTTTGAGATATAGAAGATATGGTTCACATTTCAAAGTCATCAATTCACAGAATCTTAACCGAACATTTGGGCATGAACCGAATTTGTTCAACTTGCGTTCTCCATTTTATTTCAAGTGAGTCCCAATGGAAGGCTGCAGAAATACGACGGGGCATTGACTAAACTAGCTTCTAGAAATATGCTGTGGGCAATGCACACCATACTTCCTGCAGAGCGTTCCACAATTAAAGTGTATTCCGAGGTCTCGGATTCCTGTGGTCGATAGCATGTTGCATGGCATTTACCTGGGGCAGCAGATATCAAGCAACGGTCATATTGATGAAGAAGTTAATCAACGTATAAAACATGGTTGCAAAGCTTTTGGAAGAAACAGTACAATTTTCAAGAGCAATATGCCATTATATATATTAGATGTACAACTAAGTTTTAAGGCGTTTTTTGTGTGACGTATACCGCTCATTTACATATCCGACATTCCCCCGCGTTGTTGCCATGTGAACGTAACTGGTCCAGAGTGTAAAATGTGACATAGAAATTTGTCCAAGCAATACTGCATTTATTCGACACTGCATTCGTTACGAATTTCGTCAAGGAAAAAGTACTCAAAAAGCATGTGCGCTGATCTGCTATGTTCTGGGGAAGAATATTGTATCGAAAACCAGGTGTGAGTTTTGGTTTAGACTGTTTAAAGCCGGTGATTTCGATGTTAGCGATCGAGAACGTAGCGGTGCCCTGCGGAAGGTTTCACATGACGAACTGCAAGCATTGCTGGATGAAGGTTCGTCTTAAACGTTAAATGAACTAGCTGAACAACTGTGGGTAACTCAATAAACCATTCCTAATTGTTTACGCTCAATGGGAAAGATTCAAAAGGAAGGAAAATGGGCGCCATATGACCTGAGCCAGAGGAACAAAGATTAGCGTGTCATGAAGTGTTTGAATCTGTTGAATAAACAACCCAGAAAGTCTTACCTGTGGAAAATCGTTACGGGTGATGAAAAGTGGATATTGTACGGCCATCCCAAACGCAAAAGAACACTGGGTCAAACGCAAAAAAAACCCAGCGAAGCGCCAACTTCGACACTGAAACGCAATATTCACTCCAAGAAAGTTCTGCTGTGCATCTGGTGGAATATGACGGGTGTGCTCTATTATGAACTATTGAAACAGGGTCAACGTGTTCTCTACAAGCAACAATTGCTACGACTGAACCAGGAAATATGTCTGAAACTTCCATTCACAGACAAAGGATTGCGTCTCGTGAAATTACTGCTTGACAAACGTAGGCCGCATGTCCCGAAATCGGTCAAGAAAACGTTATTGACGCTTGGCTGGGAAGTTTTGGAGCACCCGGCGTATAGTCCCGACATAACCCCTTTGGACTATCATTTGTTCCGATCGATGCAACATGGTTTTTCTGTTGTACGGTTCCGGACACGTGACGAAGTGCAAAAATGGGTTGAAGACTTCATCGTGTCACATGACGAAGTATTCTTCATGGCTGGAATCCGTCAGCTGCCCGACCGATGACGGAAGGTGATAGATAATGACGGCGCATATTTTGATTCGTAAAGGTATTGTTGCTTTCTCTCAAATTACATGTTGTGCTGTCTTAAAACGCTTTAATACTTATTTGCACACCTAATATTGAAAACAAAAATGTTTAATCAATGCATCCTTCTAGTGCTTACGTGTGAAGCACAGACATTATGAACCTTAACTAAAAATGGCGTTCAAAGACTGCAGACAACTGAAAGAGGCACAGCGTGTTGTAACCAGGAAAGATAAGCAGAGGAACTCGTGGATAAGAGTAGAAGACATCATGATCTGAGTAAAATCCCTGAAATGGCAATGGGCTGGACATATCGCCAGGAGAACGGACCATCGATGGACAACCGGAATTTTAGACTGGATTCCAGCAGACAGAAAAAGAGCCAAAAGAACAGCACATGGGAGATGGATGGATAAAATATGAAGTAACATGGAAGAGACAGGCTCAACACAATGTTGTAGTGGAGTGACCTTCGTCCAGCAGTGGATTAATAATGGTTGACAATGATAATGATGATATATACCTGGGTGGATCGAAAAATAACGCACACTATTTTCCTTTTCTTTTTTTTTTTTTTGCTAACAGTTTAACAGATATCCAAAACAAAACATATGCACAGTGAAACAAAATTTCTTAAATATTTTTCAACGTAAGAACCGAGACGCTGGAGACATTTATCCCAGCGTGGTATCACTTTCAGTATACCTTGTTCATGAAAGTCCTTTTTCTGGGCGTATGGCCACCTGGAGACAGCCGATTTGACTTTTTGAGCCAAATCGAAGCGTTGGCCGCCCAGGAATCTTTTAAGGGACCAAACAGATGAAAGTTCGGGGGAGCCTGGTCCGCACTGTACGGTGGATCCTGGACCACCTCCTAGTCAAATTGTTTAATTTAGTCACGAACGTGTTTTGCAACATGTGGGCGTTTACAGGTCTACGGAAACGTGGCGAATCGTTAAAGTTGCCATGGCCATCTGCAAAGAAACTGTACCATCTGGAGATGTTGCTGCGGTACAGGCAATCACGGTCATACATTTCGACGATTTCTTTGTGAAATTTCCGTCCGAGTTTTCGCTTTAGCCCACAAAAATCGGACTACACCGCGTTGTTCTTCATTTGTAGACGACGCTAACAAACGCGATATCTTTGTGTTGTCGTTCAATTGTCTTCGACCAGGGAGACACCTAATCCAGCCAAACCGGTCTCTAGCGAAATATTCAAACACGTTGTCCCCAAACTGTAACCTGCAAAGAGAAGAAAAATGCTGTGCGTTACTTTTCGAATCTCCCTCGAATATAATTTTATTATATACACTGGCGGAAAGTGAAAAAAGAACACCAAGAAAGAATTGGCGGACGATCATGAAATTTACATATGTTAATGGGGTCGACTTTACGTAGGTGTGTTGTTAATTTCAGGACCAAACAGTGAGCGCTTACGCCACCTCAGCACGGCATAATATGCAAATTATCGTCGGTGGTATTTAAGGAGTACGGCGAAGTGAATGTAATCAGTCGTCGAAGTACGGACACGTGCGAAGACCCTGAATAAGCTGCAATGCCTGGACATGGAAGACATATACGATTTCAGCAGTTATCGGACTTTGAGAGAGGTCGTCTAGTCGGACTCCGCTAGGCCGGGTGGTTGTATCGTCGTATTGCGGAGCGAATTGGACGGGAAGTATCGGTGGTGTTACGAAGGTGGCGTAGATGGTCCGAGGAACATTCCCACACGAGAAGACGTGGAACCAGGAGTCACAGACGGACTGATGAGCGGACCGATCTACGCATCAGAAGAGCGGCGTTGTCAAGCAGAACATCCACTGCGACGCAAATCCGAGCTGCCGTTGAACCTGAGGTGACTGTGCGAACAATCCGCAACTGTCTACTGGATGCAGGACTGCGTGCACGTGTGCCTCTGGCATGTGTACCTCCGACTCCAGCACACCGCCAGGAACGGCTGCAGTGGTGTCGCCAACGTCTGCACTGGAGAACGCAATGGCGATCTGTTGTTTTCAGCGATGAAAGCAGATTCTTCATGGGAGCCTCCGATGGCCGTATGCGTGTTCGCAGACGCACAGGGGAGCGTCTCCACCCTTCTTGCATCCGCCAGCAATACACAGGGCCTACACCTGGTCTCCTGGTGTGGGGAGCGATCAGCTATCACTCCCGTACACAACTAGTGTTTGTACCGGGTAATTTAAACAGCACCTCCTACTTCAACAACATCATTCAGCCCGTTATTGTGCCATTTGTAAGGTCGGTCCATCGTGGTGTTTTCCAGCAAGATCACGCACGCCCACACACGGCACATGCAACACAACATGAACTTCAGGGTGTTAGACAACTTCTATGGCCTGCATGTTCACCGGATTTGTCCCCCATTGAACACGTGTGGGATTTTATGGGACAACGGCTTATCCGGTCTCCACAGGCCAGCCACGACCACCCCCGATTTACGCGTCCAGGTTGAGGATGCTTGAAACTCAATACCACAAACTTACATTCAAAATCTGTACGACAGACTCCATGCCAGAATTGCACAGTGTGACGCAGTTCATGGCGGTTCAACCTCGTACTAACCATGTTACATGGAAATGTTATTTTTCAGTTTACCAGCAAATACAGCTGTATTTTGCCATAATGTTTTGATCACGTTATCCTCTGTATTCCGTTATTATGCTGTATAAATTTCGTTGGTATCAGACGTCTCCTTCTTGGTGTTCTTTTTTCGCTTTCCGCCAGTGTAATATGTGTACATGGGTGTCCAAACTTAAAGTCTAGAAGGCGTTCCATTCGCATGGATAAAAAGGAAGCACATAACAACCGGTAGAGACGGGTTTTTTTATTGGAGGTTTAACGACCACCTTGAGCAACTCAATGGGCTATAAGCAGTCGCCCGTCCCTAATTGAGGGTCAATGGCTTCAGGGAAGGGATAGAGCCAGTGCCATAAGACAAACACAACATCCATGTCTCACCGGGATTCGAACCCGGACCCTTTCCGGACGAATGGTCATAAGCCATTGCTTAGACAACTGCGCCACCGGGGCGACTGTAGAGACGTTTGGCATATAAAGAGACAAAATCCTAAGGGTACTAAATTCGACATTTTACGACAGACAGATATGTACACATTTTGCGTATATAGGGTGGCATACGCAAATGTCACCGAGCTGAAATATACGAATATAAC
Source organism: Macrothele yani (assembly GCA_039090855.1). Classification (NCBI taxonomy): domain Eukaryota; kingdom Metazoa; phylum Arthropoda; class Arachnida; order Araneae; family Macrothelidae; genus Macrothele; species Macrothele yani. Next base: position 82,593,039 of record CM077009.1, read on the forward strand.
CTAAAAATGGCTTGATAAGAAATATGATCACCTCGTACGGACAGACAACTCTGACAACGAAGATACATACTCATCCCAGGTTGTTGACGAACTCTGGAGCCGAACAATTCCATTCTTCTGCGAGTGCGGTGCGTAGGGTTCTGGGCGGGGTCTAACGGGCTGCTACATGTCGTCCCAGAGCATCAGAGGCATGCTCTATAGGCTCAGGTCTGGAGACCTGGCTGGCCAATCATACGGAAAGTATCCTGCCTCTGCAGGAAATCATCGATATCCCGAACCTTGTGCGGGCGAGCGTCATCATGCATTAAAAGGAACTGCGACCAACGGCTCACCGATAAAGTCTGGCATAGGACTCTTCGGTCAAGTCATTTGCCTCCTGCGAACACGTAGGGTGGGGTGAGGTCGCTGAACATAATGTCACGCCGCATGAGCAGACCACTGCCTCCGAAGGAGTCTCGTTCGCCGAGGTTTGCAGGATCATTAGCGATCCCCTGTTCCCTCCAGATGAAATGCCGACGAAAATCCGTTTGTAGGCTGAATCTCGACTCGTCTGTAAAAATAACACATTCCCACTCGTCTCGGCTCCCAGGAACGATGTTTCCTGCACCAGTTCAAGCGAGCTCTCCTGTGAGCTGCAGTTAGAGGGACACCAACCATGGGTTTCCTGGCATAAAGGCCAATTGCATTAAGCCTTCGATATATCGTTTGCCTCGATGTTGTAGTGGCAGCGGAGAGCACCGAAGATAATTACAGAGCTATATAGGACGATATAACGGTTCTCAAGAGGTGTACGCCTTGGATGACCTTAGCCAAGCCTTCGCGACAACACCCCCTCAACCACGCGCGCGGTGCTGTTGAATTCATGCTCCTTTAATTTTCGCCGAATAACACTTGGTGATTAAATGTCTCATCATCGCTGTAGTCTACTTCTTCAAAATAAATAAATAAAATAAAATAAAATAAAAATTAAAGATGTTGCTCACAGTCAGTGGCTCCCCAGTCGAAGATGAGGGTTCATATTTTTTTGCACATAACATTTTTTCACCATGTTCTACCTCTCTGATGACGGTTTCATTATCTTCAACGGATAATATTTTTCTCTTAGGCATTTTGTCACTTATTAACGTTTAGGATTTTTTACTTAACGGCTATGTGAGACTGACCCCTGTTTAGCAACACTCATGAAACAAAAGCAGCATTGATCCTCCCAACGCAACGCTCACTTGGAGGGTGAAAGTGCCAATGGGAACAATACCATGAATTATTATCTCCTGCTTTGCCTAGGATAATGTCACATGTTTTCAACTATACTAACGCAATACACCTTAGACATAGCCCCTCGGAGTGGGTGGCGGAGAGAGTCTATCACACAAGTATCTTGCTGAGCATTTGAAATACTTCCTCCCATTGCTTTTCTATCAACATTCTTTCACTAACAGACCAAGGTTCTCTAGATCTGTTACAACTTCGTCCTGCATGCCACAATTTATACAGCTCCATTCCAAAACAGTGCGCAGTAGATTATCTCTGTTTCTTTGCATATGGAGTTCGATATGTTACTTTGCTTGTTTTTTAAAAGTGATTATCTTAGATTTTTTCTCCCTCGTTAAATACGGGGAGTTTTTTAAATTTTGTTCGCTAAAACCGATCAAATTAGCTTCAAATTAACATTATATCCAGGGCCCGATTTACACAGAACCGAGCCTTAGGCACAGGACAAGATGAGCCCCCCGTCCACATTCTTGAAAGAGTAAGTACATTTGTTTTCACTAAATATCAATTAATTTAAAAATGATTTAATAAATGGGACACTGTGCAGGAAAAATAAGAAATAATATCTATTTCTATTAAATTTTAATATTAGCAAAGACCTTCACACCACTTAGAAATACAGACGTGTAAGTAAAACACTCGTTAATAGTTCAGTGTTGCTATTTTCGCATTTATTTATGTAATAATTCAAATATTCACAGCTGTTAAGTTATTCCTCCTCTTTTAATTTTATTTTTAACCGGTGAACATTATTTAGACTTGGTACGGACTGACATTTTAGGGGCAAGGTGAACTTCCATGTAGTTAATCAATCACCTGTGATGTGTTTAATACTATATTAGGCAGCCCCGGTAGCACAGAGGTCTAAGCACTGGCTTATGATCATTCGTCCGTGAAGGGTCCGGGTTCGAATCCCGGTGAGGCATAGATGTTGTGTTTGTCTTACGGCGCTGGTTCTCTCCCTTCCCTGGAATCAGTGGCCCTAAATTAGGGACGGGCGACTGCTTATAGCCCATTGGGTCGCTTACGGTGGTCGTTAAACCTTCAATCAAAAAAAAAATACTATAGTAGAATAATTCTATTAATGGAGAAATGATACTTAGATTTAAGCATAACTAGATGCTTCTCACAATCATAAAAACACATTATTCAGCTCATTAATTCACTTAATTTAGACGCCAGCAATTTGAAAATCTGATGTTTTACAATGTGAAATACTCAAAGTTTCTACAAAATGTCTAAGCAATGCGAAAGTTCTCTCAAGAGGTGTATAAAAATGCAAAGCTCTCTCAACAGCTGTATGAACAACTTAGTAATATCATTCAATGCATTGATTATGATACGTTTTCCAACATACCAGAAATCATTATTCAAGTTATTACTCAAGTTATGAGGATAATGGCTCTGGAATAAATCTCGCTCCTCTGCACTGACCTCTGACCTGATTTCGATTATACTCAACAGAACCGGTTCAATATACCTCCGGAACAACATACTAAAGTTTTGCCTCAATAGAAACACTTTTAGTCAAGTTATGAGAATAGTAGCTGTTGAATAAATATCGGGCCTGTGTGCTGACCTTTGACCCCATATCGATTATATTCAACAGAACCGGTCCAATATACTTCCGGAACAACATGATAAAGTTTTGTCGGAATCGAAGCAATTTTACGTACGTTATGATGCATAAAAGCAATGGAATGGACCCCACTTCAATGTCCTAACCTTTGACCTCATTCCTTCTATTTTCAATAGAGTCCATTGCCAGGTTGTCCCCTACCACCTACTAAACTTTCATCGAAATCGAACAGTTTTTGCGCAAGTTATGACGAATAAGGGCAATGGAATGGATCCCACTCCTATGTCCTGACCTTTGACCCCGTTTCGTCCATTTTCAATAGGGTTCATCCCCAAATGGTCCTGTACCACATACTAAACTTTTATCGAAATCGAACATTTTTTTGCGCAAGTTATGACGAATAAGGGCAATGGAATGGACCCCACTCCTATGTCCTGACCTTTGACCCCATTTCGTCCATTTTCAATACGGTTCATTCTCAGGTGGTCCTCTGCCACATACTAAAATTTCATCGAAATCGAACCATTTTTACGTGGGTTATCGAGCAGACGGGCAGACGGACAAAGATGGAACATATACTCTTCTTCAACCTACGGTTGGAAAGCGTAAGAAAAAGACTTTTTTCCTCCCAGATGTGAGTTTTTTATCCATTCATAATAATTATTTAATAAAAAAGCATTTCTTTTTTTGCTTGATTCTGGGACCCCCTAAAATGCCGTGTCTAGGCGTGTAAATAAGACCCTCATTAAACCAAACAGAAGTTCCTGTTTTGCTCATTAAATCCGGTATCTCCCTAAATATGGGCTTGATATAAACGGGTGCTACTGTGCATTTAAAATAACTTCCATTTGGCGAAAACAAATTCCCACTGTGTACAGTTTTTCTCCTAATTTTCAATTCCGGATCTATCTAATGTGAGACATCCTGCACACGCAGGTGTTAAAAATAAGTGCTTGAGATATTGGGAATGAGAATCCGACGGGCGCAAGTGAAATGCGAAATATCACCGTCCCTTTTTTAGTGCCATTGATTTCATGGAAAGGGATTTTTTTCCACGTAATCAGATAAGCATTCCATCCATTCCTTATCCAGAACTTGTCTCCTGGCTCATCTCAGAATAATGGTCAGAAGCTAGCACACCAGACTCCTCGACAACGGGGGGGGGGAGGCAAAGATGGCAGAAACTTATGAAACTGTTAGAATACTATGCTGAAAAATGGGGATAAGTTTTATTCTTGTACCATGAATAGTTTCCAGGTAACGAGAAATGTATAATCTTGAAAGCATTTCGTACGTTTCTTGATGTACATACATCTGAACACGATTAAAAAACAACAACAAAAAAAAGCAAAAAAAAAAAAAAAAAAAAACATGCAGAGACATTGCTTGAGGCCTCACCAGGAGTTGCTTACGGTGGTCGTTAAACCTCCAATCAATAAAAAAAAAAAGCTCACCAGCACAAATCTTCCACAAAAGGAAATGGAACCATCATGAAACATATCTTTCTAAACATCCAGAATTCTCCAAGCAAGCAGCCTCAGATTATTTCCCTTGTGGCATCACCTGTGCATACTGAAGAAGGCTATTTGCGTAAGTTCCTTGAAGGAACAGACGTCGATATTCTATGAGCACCACCTGTGATTATACGAAAACCTCTTTTAGAGGTAACTTTGGGAAAGATCGCGTGCTCATATTTGCGAAGAAAATTTTATTTTAAGAACTTTTCGTATTGCAATTTTTGAAAGCTAATTGCACAGATTTTCCAAGAAAGCAAGTATGGATAATTTCATGCTCGGGCGAACATCACAACGAGATATTCCGAACTATCGAGACGTCAGAGCCACTGAATGTAATTATATCTTTCTCTCTGCATTCCCTCTCTGCAATTCATAATACCTGCAACATGTATAAAAGCTAACAACGACGTACATATTTGCCAAACACAAGATATAATGTTTTAATTCTTATGGATAGTTTGTTTTCAAGTTCTATAAATACGGGTCTTAACTACCCAAAACTGATACTTCAGTAAAATCAACAACAATAATAATAGCATATACAGAGAATGTTCACTCATTGTTTTGATACAAAAATAACAAAAAATAAATGAAGTTCGAAGAATTGAAATTGGCAACAGTGTGTAAGATGAATACAAAAGAAGCATCTGCTGAACTTAAATATTGTCTGCTAAGAAAATGACAACGTAAACAAGCTGCGGATAGAAGGTTATGTCTTTCCTCTTTACAAAGAGAGACATTCGTATTTTGTGATTAAAAACGCTGCATGCGAAAATCATGGAATTAGGATTCCTAAATGTAAAATAAGTAATGTTATTAATAATGGAGGAGACGTTGCTTTTAAGAGGAAAAAGAACACCAAGCGAATATCCAAAGAAAGTACGTACTCTTATGACTGTTTCAAAAGCAAGGTCTCTGGTCTTGAGAAAAATCCACCGAACGAAAGAGCAATCACTAAGTCGTTAACAAGTTAGTAAAATCCCGCAATGCACTGATTATGATACGCTTTCCAACATACCAGAAATCATTACTCAAGTTATGAGGATAATGACTCTGGAATAAATCTAGCTCCTGTGCCCTGACTTTTGACCCCATTTCAATAATATTAAACAGAACTGGTTCAGTGTACCTCCGCAGTAGAAGCATTTGTAGTCAAGTTATGAAGGTAATGCCTGTGGAATAAATCTCGCTACTGTGCCCTGACCTTTGACCCCGCTTCGATTATATTAAACAGAGTTGGTTCAGTATACCTACGGAACAACACGATAAAGTTTTGTCGCAATAGAAGCATTTTTAGTCAAGTTATGAGGATAATGGCTGTGAAATAAATCTTGCTCCTGTATAAATCTTGCTCCTGTGTCTTGACCTTTGACCCCATTTCGATGATAGTCAACAGAACCGGTTCGGTATACTTCCGGAACAACATGGCGAATTTTTGTCGCAATCGAAGCATTTTTAAGTAAGTTATGACGTATAAGGGCAATGGCATGGATCCCACTCCTACGTCCCGACCTTTTACCCCATTTCACCCATTTTGAATAGGGTTCGTCCCCAGGTGGTCTTTTACGACATACTAAAATTTCAGGGAAATCGAACCAGTTTTACGCAAGTTATCGTGCGGACGGACGAACAGACAGACAAACCTGGAGCATATACGCTTCTTCAACCTACGGTTCGAAAGCATAAAAAATCCATGTGTCAACTCTAAACAAAGTAATAAACAAAGATTTGAATCTGAAAAAAAACCCCGTTATTTTCACTGTTTTTTGCTTTGGCGCGTGGCTGAGCGCCGAACACGATGTAGATTTTTTTACGAAAATCAGTTATCCCGAAACGGATGGAAATTTATTTTGACTATTGATGAATCATGGATTTAGCTAAGCGACTGTAACAAAGAAGGGTATATTTACTATCGCAAAAGAGCGGTAAAAAGACATACAAACTTGGGTCCAAGAATCAAAAAAAGTTTCAGTGAAGGATTCGTGATTATTGCTGGTTTGTCTTACAATGGGAAATTAAAGTTAAGAAAAGTTAAAAAGAATGTTAAAATACATTTTACATATTGCCAAAATATCATTTTGACTCCTATATTTAAAGAGGAAATACCATTTCTTTGTCCACAACGCCTCCAAATAGTACAATTCCATCAGGATACGGCTACCAGTCATACATCCGAATTTACCACTCTATTTCTTGAAAAAAAAATTGAAAAAGAGACGGGTATCAAATCTATACCTTTTTTTCCACCTTTTGGGCTGCGGGTGGCCACGGAAAGGATGGGCACGTTAAGCAGTCGGACCCCGGGTACTGGCCCCCCGGTAACAAATAAGGGCGTCTTCCTTCCCCTTTCTGCTTCGCTTCCGTGTGACTTTCCTATCGGGCACTCTAGCCCAAATCTCCTAGCTTCTTATTTCTAATGGTTGTTTAAGACACTTTCTTCCTACAATCTTCTACATATGATCAGATCAGTCTATAACTTTAGGACCGCCGGTGGCCTAGTGGGCAACATTCTTGACTGCCACGGAAAGGACCCGAGGTTCGATCCCAGCAGGTCCGAACGCTCGATCCACTAAATGTCCGCCTTGCGTCGGATGGGCACGTTAAGCTGTCGGACCCCGGAAATAACTAAGAGCGTCTTCCTCCCCCTTTCTACTTTGCTTCCGTGTCACTTTCCTATCGGGCACTCTAGCCCAAATCTCCTAGCTTCCTATTTCTAAGGGCTGTTGGGGTCAGACACTCCCTTCCTAAAATCCTCTACATATGATCAGATTAGTGTATGTCTTTTGCTCATACTCCTTCAAAGTCCTGTGATGTATTACTCCTTCGGACTGCTAAAAAGAGCGCTTTCTAGACGCAGACCTAAAGCAATGATTGGACTATGGAAAGCAGTAGAAAAAGAGTGGAATAAAGAATCAATTTTAAGAAATGTCTTGTTATCTTGGAAATATAGATGAAGGTTCATATTCCAGAGAAAGGGAAATCAAATAGAACATTTAAAAAGAAAAAATTTTATGTTAAATAGTAATTATATTGCTGAAAAATCGTTCTAAAAATGTGTGAACATCCCCTGTAACGGCACAAGGAAATAAAATATTAAAAACAGACCTATACCTTAGGAAAATGCTAGGTTTCTTTCATTTGCAGCCGATAAATGCGCATATTTCAACAGAAGAATCACTAACAGCTGATACTAACAAACCGAGAGTACCAGAACGATTATCACAATCAACAGTAGTTAACATTCGTTTGTCTCCTCCGCTCTTCACCAGTCTCTCTCTCTACATCGAGATAATTGTCTTTATTTACCTTCTGACTAGTTGCCTGCTTGCTGAAACGTACTAGAAACTTAGAAGTTCCAATGAGGTGTTCAAAAAGAAAACTACGCAAGTGGTGACAAAAAGTTTTATGAACAAAAGAAACTAAAAGGGAAACTAAACGAAATTAATAGATCTACGCCGCAAAGACGGAAAGGGAAACAAATTTTTACGAAAATATTTGCACGCTTAAATTTAATCAAGCATACGCTGTAAGAAAATACCTTGAAATTCACGAGCTATCATCCGCGATTCCTTCCGTGAATTAACCATTTCAACCTTTCCCGTGAAATGACGGAAAACAACCTGAACTTCACGCTCTCGTCTGACGCGAATTGAGGAAGCTCTCAATAGCCACCAATACATCACGGGTGTTTTATAGTTAGAAGTGATGCTTCAAAATTTTTCCGGCAGGGCTAGGCCACATTTAGCCAGGAATGACGAAGACATCTTCCATGTACGGCAGATACCGTTTCTTCCCTGGCCTGCACGTTTGCAGGATATGTCCCCCGATCGAACATGTCTGGGACATGGCGGCGAAGCGACTGGTCCATCAAGCGCCTCCGCCAAACACCACAAATGGACTCAGGTCTCGTACAGAAGCATCCTGGCAGGCTATTCCGCAGGACGTTAACACAAACATCTTCCATTCAATGCCACGACGTGTACAGACTGTTATTGTTGCTCAAAGTGGTTGAACACAATAGTGAGTTTTGAAGCGAAAAAAATATTTCACAGCTCTATATAAATGTAATCAGTTATCTCCTGTAACATGAGAAATCTGTGATGTAAATTTCATTTCAATAGCACGATTCTTTCTCGGTGTTGCAATTTTCACAGACAGTAACGTATTGCATTTCAATCGTCTGATGGCAGACCCGATTTTGAATTTCTGTAGTGAGACTGTATATCGTGGATACCATACCGCACGATATTAAAGTTATTTGGCAAGAGATATTAAACACCACCCATACCCCAATACCTGCTATTGCACGTTGTGTTTCGGTAAGATTAAACATAATTGATTTGAAGTCATTGTCTGTCTAAAAAGATCTCAAGCTCCAAAGCATCCTGTTGCTTCGAAAAATCATGATGAAAAACAAGTGCTAAGTCCTTCGACAGAAAAAAAATATTATAAACCTATTAATAAAAATAATAAGCTCTTACAGAAACTAAAATGACGAATTACCTTCATTCATAGCGAATAATATTTCATCATCGCACGACTCCAGTCCTCTTCGTTTCTATATTAAGTGTGATCTGGTTAGGAGTGTCTTACTAGCTCAGGTGGTGGCGCTACTTACTCGCGTGCAAACAATCGCGGGCACTGTTCCGGGGAAGGATTGCTTCACCTCGTACGTCAGGAAAGAGTGCTTAAAAATGTGAGAACGAAAATTTCTTCTTCAATCGCTGACTCAATCTCGTGGTGTGGCATTCCTTCAGGGCAATGCATTCATTCCTTCATGGTGTGGCATTTTCATTTTCGAACAATGTATTACTCTATGGATCTCATCGGAGTACCACTCTTAAAAAAATCCTTTCAGAGTTGGTCACAGTTAAAGGGAAGCAAAGTATCCAGAAAATATTTACATTCCGCACTTTTATCTTAGAGTCCGGAATTTTCCACCTCTTGAAGAAAATGCAACTTCATCCTTCACACTGAATTCGCTTATTCTCCACTACCACTTAAGGTAAATTGCATTTTTATTAACAGCTCATGATTAGAAAAAAGCACAGGGTTTACGAAAATTAGTCGGCGACTTAAAGCAATCAGAAAGTAGGAATGAATGCAACATGAGACAAAAGCTATTGCATTAGTAGATACCTAAAAAATTTTGACCACCATTTTTAGTGGTCGCAATCAGAAAGAGATGTCGCAGTTGTAGTCATAAATACAAAATGAACGCGACATGTATTTTGTTGTATAACAAAGGCCATTGTGCGAATACCGAGCAATATTTCACGCTAAAATATCGAAAGAAACCTTCTTCGCATTCTTCCATCAGCGAATAGCTTTCACGCTTCATAGCAATAAGATGCATAGAGCACCGTCGATAAGGTCAAAGTCTGCCTGCTGTTTTTGAAGCTATGTAGAGCGTGTGTAGGAAGCACACCTAATAAGTCCGCATAAATAAACTTGGTGATCGAGTCTGGAACTGCAGGTAATAAAGACAACGGTGTGGGTTATCTAGCATTAACAACTGAACTTTAAGCCGTGCGAACTTCAGCTATGTCATGGAACCAGAATTTCCGTCATGAATTCTGTAGCAACATGAATGAACGGACTGAGTCGAAAGAGGACTTTTTCACGGAATTCGTCTTCAGCGACGAGGCTACATTCTACCTCAGCGACAAGTTAAAATCATAGCATCCCTAGCATAGAGAATAGGAAACCCACATTGTGTTATGCAACACGAATGCGACAGTCCTAAAATAAAAGTACTTTTTGCGGCAAATTACAAGATTTACGTTCATTTTTCTTTGAGATAGAAAGGGTCTCGGGTATCATTTACTTGGGCATGTTGCTTTAATTCCTTGTACTTCAGCAGGAGGAGGATGCCGAATTGCCCTGCCTCAGCTGCCATTTTACAGCAAGACGGTGAACCACGTCACTTCGGTTTAGAAATGATGAATTATCTAAACTTGGAGTTGTTCCCCAATGGGTCAAAAAAGACCACTTAAGTCACCTCAAAAATCATGCGCCATCTGTTTTTTCAAATTATGCAGCTATATTAAGGATATCTACCCACTTTACTAACTACAGTGAAATAACTCGAAGAAAGGATTATCACCTGCTGCTAGTGTAAATGGAGTTATGCATTCCACTGTATAGGTAGAAATTTGCTGTAAGTTGGACATTAGTGATGTAACACGTGAAAGCCACATAGAACACTTTAAAAATTGCAACTCGATAATAAAAAGTCGCGTTTTTACCTACACTGTATTCTTTGTTTTATGTTAATTGCCTCGTTTATTGGGTAAGAATGTTTTTCAGTTGAGGGATAATTTAGGTCTACCCTGTATTTGTGCTTTTTGTTTTATTGGAAATATATACTGTACTATGAAATCAAAAGTATCTGGAAACTCCTTTTGAGCAGTGCATTTGCCCACATGCCTTATAGTCTTGGCCCATACAGGAAAAGAAAAGGAAAAAGCGCTGAGGCATTTGGGAAATATTATAGACAAGCAAAGTTTAATGGACCGTACGGCAGAGATCAAAGAATTTCACCGTGGCAGAGTCATAGCAAGCCATCTTAGCAACAAGGCAGTTCAGGATACAGAAATGTAAACAGACAAAGTCATCGCTTTTCCACCGGACGAGTTATCGAGAGATTTGGGGTTCGTTTCCAGCCGTGTCGAAATACAATTTTTCGGTTACTGCGTGTTAAGTAAAGAAAACTGCGGAAAGAGCGATGACTTTGTCTATTTACATTGCCTCCACGTATTTGGAAGATTTTCACCAGTTGTGGAAATTTCATCCTTACTGCAGCTACCTCGATCAATTGGACGTTAATTCATTATGAATTGGTAATGCCTAGAAGCCACAGCAGCGTCATCGCGCACTGGTAGCCCACTTAAGATGAGAGAGAGAATAACTGCGGAGTACTGAAGCAGGGGGTGCTACAAAATTGCCTGTCCTCGGCTACAACACTCACCTCCGAGTTGCAAAACGCCTTTGGCAACAACGCCAGCAGCTTCGTCCAATGAAAAGAACGGGCGTCCATCCCAGCAAAAACAGTCTTGCTGTGCCGGCACTGGGCCATTTCTGGCAGCCAGGACTGCCAGCAATGGCCCAGCACTATGTTGCCGCTGCCGAACCGTCAATAAAATACCCGGACGGCCAACAGAAAGGCCAGTAGTTCAGGCCAGCAGCTGGTCAACAGTTGGCACCCCCATCAATTGTCATATGCCCCAACAGGACATTCAGTTATCCATCACAGGCAGTAGTTACCACAAGTGACCCTTCAGCAGCCGTGCAAGCACGTGCCATAAATGATGACTAGCCTAATGTGGTCCGTTAGTTTCACGGCAGTGGCAGCCGGCGATCACGTGACGTAACTGATGACTTGCCGAACTCGTCCGCCAATTTCCCAGTAGTAGCCACAAAAAAAAAAAAAAAAAAAAAAAAAACAGGATAACCGCTGTTTCCCAAGGCTACAACAACTATTTTTTTTTCGTCTTATGAAACTTCTGCTTTACATCACGGCGCTGGAAGGCATTCCTCAACAATTCTTGAAAAAAGCCCGCTTCGGTCTGGCTGGAAACCAACCAAAGATTGTCTGCATGGGACGCAAGCGCTCTACCGACAGGACTGATTTGCCACGCACGAGCGTTTGCTTGAAACTGAGCCTATTTTCTGTGGAATGTGTAGTGAATGGTTCTCTATTTTTATTGGAGGTTTAACGACCACCGTGAGCAACTCAATGTGTCATAAGCAGTCGCCCGTCCCTAATTTAGGATAACTGGTTCCAGGGACGGGAAAGAGCCAGTACCGTAAGACAAACACAACATCCGTGCCTTATCGGGATTCCAACCTGGCCCCTTTCCGACAAATGATCAGAGGCCATCTGCTTAGACCACTGCGCTACCGGAGAGACTTTAATTTTACAATATTCCGTAATATTTTTCATAAATGTCAGTCAGTTTCATAATTCATAAATTTGTTTTTTCAACCTAACGATTGCTTTTTTTACCTTAAGGGAGCTCCGTTCACTTTCAACGAGTGTGCCAACTTAAAGGTGCTTTCCAAAGTTTCGTGCTGTCCTTATCGTCTTAAAGGCGATTGTTAAATTAATATACTGTATTTACCCATTCATGTCACATTCTGTTACATTTTTAACGTTGTATCTTTCTTTTCTGCTGTCCGAGGCTACATTTGTTTTAAAGAGGAAAGATATTTGATTTTACTTCTCGTTATTTTTAGAAACGAATTCCTCCAGTCTTGTGTATTCAACCCATGGATGAGTATATTATATCCACATAGAGTTGCTATTTTTTTTTATAAATAATTGATAAATTTTGTACACGTATAATTCTTCTTTTTTTTTCCCAACATAGCGTTCTTTTAATGTTTTTCCAGGACTTTTGTTTCAAGCGGTTTAGTGTATGTTTAAACGAAAGATTACACAGAAATTATCTCTTGTTATTCATGGGAATGGAGTTAGTGTATTCCATGGCTGTAAGTCATGGCTTAAACTGATATCTTCGCCTATGTGGTATTTCATTAGGAAATTAATTCGCCTTCCTACATATGGGTTTTTTTTTTCTTAACATCCACTAAAATAACACAATGGCGATAACGTCGTCTTCAACTATCTGGTACCACGAGAGACACATTACGTGTTGCTTCTGCGCATGCGCAGTCCCGTTGCTTCCAGCTGGTGTTGGGGTTGCATCGGTTGCCAGCCACCGGCACTAGTGGCACTTGCTTGGAGGCCCGCCATTCGCGGCGATGCTGCAGGGCCATCAATGGCTGCCAACTAATGGCGCTGCCACCAACGGACCGCTACCGGGCCGTGAGAGGCAGAATTCAGTCGTCAGTGACCCATCACTGCCAGCTGGTGGCCAGCAGTTTCCCAACATTTGTGTTTTTTTGCTGGGATGGGCTAGTAACTGAACACGAGACTAACATCTGCAAGATCAATACCAGACGTTGGTTGGCGCAGTGTAAAGCTCAGCGCCAGTGGACTATGGAGCAGTGGAAATGCATTCTCTGAAGTAATGAATTACTGTCCACCATCTGACAGTCTGAAGGACGAGTCTGGCGGTGAAACATGCCAGGTGAACGCCACCTGCCCGACTGTGTTGTGCGAACTATGAAGTTTGGTGGAGGAGACATCGTGCACTGGAACCACTTTTCATGGTTTGGGATGGGTCCCCATTGTTCCATTGCTCAAGAATCTCAACGCTACGGCCTATAATACAATTCTACCGCCTATAATAACATTCTCGACAATTCTGTGCTCATAACATTATGACAACAGTTCGGCGAGGGCCTTTTTCGTTACCATAGCACAATGTCACTGTCTACAAAGCGAGATCTGTGCAAGAGTGGTTTGATGAAATGTATATGGAAGAACTTGGCCACCATACACAGAACACTAATCTCAACTCCATGGAACGCCTTTGGGATGAACTAGAACGCCGGCTGTGGGACAGGTCGAACCATGAGACAGTTCGGTGAAGGCCCTTTTCGTTACCATAGCACGATGTCACTGTCTGCAAAACGAGATCTGTGCAAGAGTGGTTTGATGAGATGTGTATGAAAGAACTTGACCACCCAGCACAGAACTCCAATCTCAACTAAATGGAACGCCTTTGGGATGCGTTCCATGCAGTTGAGATTGGACATACCCCTAGTGTTGCTAACGTTCTTTGCAGCCGCAAGAGCGGCTGCAAACAGCGTTAGCAACACGCCGGTTTTGCAGCCGCAACACCATGACTACACTTCTTCCTCACCCGCTTTACTCGCCGGATTTGGCCCCCTGCGACTTCTTTCTGTTCCCGAAGATGAAGATGAAGCTCAAGGGTCGCCGTTTTGAAACTGTGGAGGAGATCCAGCGCGAATAGCAGACGGTGCATGACACCGTTCGCGAATAGAACTTCCAGGGGAGTTCCAACAGTGACAAAAACGTTGGTAGCGGTGTATTGCTGCTCAAGGAGACTACTTTGAGGGAGATCATAGCCAGACTTTAAGTGACGTACGTGCTTTGTTGTATATCGACCTAGTCTACGAAATGTTTGATCGGACCTCGTATATATATATATATATATATATATATATATATATATATACACACACAATTTATTGACAAAACGTCACCGGATACCTAGAAAAGAAACACAACACAGAATTTATTGACACACACTGCTGGCCACCCAAAATGCAACACCAAAAAAGACACGAGATAGCAAAGCCAGATTTACTGGACACATAACAACAGATACAAAGATGAAACTATTGAGCTTACAGGCCCGTGCGACTTGCGGAACACGCAGACATCAATAGTTCGTGTGGCCCCCATAGCTGTCAATAACGGCCGCTACACGCCGCTGCATCGAATGAAAGAGGCTTTGGATGTAGGCTAGGGGTATGTCGGTCCAGGCTGCTTCCACACGTTGCCACAGTTCATCAGGCGTAGACGCGGGTGGTGCTTGCCGGGCCACTCGGTTGCCGATAAGCGACCAGACGTGTTCGATGGGCGATATATCGAGAGAACAGGCGGGTCACGGCAGCAGTGACACTTGATGGGCAGTGAAGAATTGTTGCATAATGCGTGCCACGTGCGAGCGTGCATTGTCCTGTTGAAATGTGGCCGCTGGCGGGTCCTGCAGGTAAAGGGAGACTGCAGGCTCCAAAACGTCGGAGATGTAGCGGTGGCTATTGAGTGTACCGGCAATGCGTACCAGAGGGGTGCGGGTGTCATATCCTATTGCGCCTCAACCCATAACGCCAGGCGATGGATCGGAATGGCGATGCATAATGCAGGCGTCATACAGTCTTTCGCCGCAGTGCCGCCACACGCGGATCCGACCATCGTGGTGTTGCAGGCAGAAGCGGGATTCGTTGTAGAAGACAATGTCGTGCCATTCCGTAGTCCAGGTGTGGCGTTCAACGGCCCACTGCCGCCGCACTCGCCGGTGGTGTAACATCAATGGTAATCGGAGCAATGGGGACCGTGCGACAAGTTCCCGCTCCTGCAGAAGACGTCGAACGGTACGTGCTGACACAGGTTGTTGCGCAACACACCCTAATTCCTGCGCTAACGTTCGTGATGTGGCGGCGGGAGCCGTCAATGCCCGCCGCACAACATGCCAGTCCTCTCGTTTGGTGGTGTGCCGCGAATGCGGCAATCGCTCACGTCGGTCCGTCCGTCCCTCCTGCACCCACCGAATCCATACTCGCCTCACTGTGGCTGGATGTCGTCCCACACGGGCGCCGATGTGTCGGTACGATAAACCACTGTCGCGATAAGGCACTATTCTTCCTCTGTCGAACTCCGAAACGTGCTGCATTTACTGCCGTATTCTGCGACGAGACATCAGGTAGCTTCCCAAGCACAGGTCCGTCTGCACAACACACTTCCGCTACTTACACCCCGCCTTCTGTGCACCCTTCTTATAGTGCTTCTCGGTGGCGTGCCGGGGGCACATGATTTGCATATGCCGTGCAATGGTAAACGTTTGTATGTCCTCTCGCGGGCGACGCATGTTGTGAATTTCAGGCCGATCGGATGCTTCCTTATTGGTGTTGTATTTTGGGTGGCCAGCAGTGTATTTTAGTACGGTGTTGGCCCACCTTTCTTTTACGTTGGGTGTGATCAGATTCTATGTAAACAAAGCAGAATAGCACACTCAGAATCGGGAACTATTTGAAAGCCCACTGATTCGGAAGTCCAGATCAAATCAAGAACGAAGCATGTATTGTCGAAAGCATGTATCTGACCCTTAGATTCATGCTTTCGACAAGGTTTTGGAACACAGCGATAGGTATGCGCTTCCATTCACTACATAATTCTGCCTCTAACTGTTGCTTAGTAGTAGGCCTTGGTTCCAAACTTCTTATGCGGCACTTTAATTCATCCCATAGGTGCTCTATGGGATCAAGATTAGGGCTCTGTAATGGCCAGACCACACACGATACGGAATTATCGTCAAACCACGCCGTAACAGTCCTTGCTTTATGGCTCGGTGCATTTTCCTGATGGTACCAACAAGGCTCGGTTTCATAGTATTGCCACAGAGTTGGTAGGGCATAATTGTCCAGAACACGAAAAACATTCCAACACTAGTACACTGCCATCTGCAAACTTGACCATAGGAACAGTACACTGTGGTAAATAGGGTTCCCCCATCTGCCGCCATATCCACACACCGCCATCAGACTGATGGATCGTGTATCTGGATTCATCAGTCCGTAGGGCACGTTTCCATTGATCTACGGTCCATGGTAAATATTCTTTACACCATGCTAAACGACGAGTAGCATTCGGAGAGGAGCAGCCGCACGACCACGGTAACCCATGGAATGAAGTTCTCTGCGAATGGTACGTGTACATAGCGAGGTTCCAGCATTGTTACTCACCTGTACACTGAGGTCTTGTGCAGTACTCCGTTGATTAGTTGTAACGACTTTCCTGAGGCTTTGACGTCCTCTTTCACTGATTTTCTTTGGATTGCCGGTACGTTTTGCTGCTTCAGGCACGCCGTGTGTCTGCCACTTATTCAGTACATCCAAAACAGTTGACGTGGGTATGTTTAAACGCCTCTCGGTTTCTCTTATGGACAACCTACTAATATAACACCCAACAATCTTTCCTTTCTCAAAGTCAGTTCTCTCCCGCCGCTTCATTTTCACTCAACCTCACAGTGCGATATGATCGCAGTGAGCTGCAGGCTTGTTTTATTCCGTTCGCAGCTGTACGGCGCGTCTTAACAACTCAGCGAATCTGTTCATTCACTTTTGAAGGGGTGTCAGGTGACTTTTGTCAATATAGTGTATATATAAACTTTCGGAACTTGCGCTTTAAAAACTTTTCTCCGATTTTCCTTACTTTAAGAATTTTTTTAATGACATCCTACTGTCTTTCTCTCTCTCTCTCTCACTCTAAGTTTAGTACGTAGCTGCAATGGGATATGATCCATAAATTTGATTACTTTGAATGACATTATTAAACAACGAAATAAGAGTACCTGAATGTTTTTTTTTAAATACCTATACATAAAATCGTTTGCGCGGCTGGTCTTCCAAATTAAAACGCTTTCGAGTAGTTCTCCGTTTCGAGTGTATTGTTCTGCTTTGTTTACGTAGAACCTGATCATACCCAACATGAAAGAAAGTAGTTCACGATACGATAAGGAATTTTAATTACTATTTTCATCGAAATGTATATCATCGTAATGCAAGTAATTACAGCTATTTATTTTGTTACGGAAAATCACAAAACATTTACTCATATCACAGATTGCCGCCCCGGTGGCGCAGTGGTCTAAGGCGTTGGCCTCTCTGATCATTCGTCCGTAAGGGGTCCGGGTTCGAATCCCGGTCAGGCATGGATGTTGTGTTTGTCTTTCGGCACTGGCTCTCTCCCTTCCCTGGAACCAGTGACCCTAAATTAGGGACGGGCGACTGCTTATAGCCCATTTGAGTTGCTCACGGTGGTCGTTAAACCTCCAATAAAAAAAAAAAAAAATATCACAGATTCATGCGTCATAATTCCATAAAGAATCCTAATGCAATGTACTTTCTCATGTGGTGTAAAAGCACGAAATTAATCTGTCTAAGCCGCCCCCGGTGGCGCAGTGGTCTAAGCGATGGCCTCTGATTATTCGTTCGAACGGGGTCCGGGTTCGAATCCCGGTGAGGCATGGATGTTGTGTTTGTCTTACGGCACTGGCTCTCTCCCTTCCCTGGAACCAGTGATCCTAAATTAGGGACGGGCGACTGTTTATAGCCCATTGAGTTGCTCACGGTGGTCGTTAAACCTCCAATCTAAAAAAAAAAAAATAATCTGTCTAACATTTATTTCTTCCACTCGGTAGGACGAAGTACTACAGTGAATTTTGTTTGATTTGGAAGTATGGCTTCTGAGCTTTGCTTGAGAGCTCTCCACTTAGATTCGAAACTTTGAGTATGGGTTCCATTGTCAGGATCTATAAAGTTACTTATGTTATTGGGTGCTAAATGAACGGAATCATGTTCTGACAAAGTTCGTATCTTTTCCATTGATCTGAGTTGATAAAACACTTAAGCCCCGGATAGAAAAAAGGATTACTATTATTCGATATATTTTCTTCGTGAAATATATTTACAAACAGAAATGATCGTTAAGACGTCTATTACAGCGAAATTCTAAAGAAAATCAGTATAAAATTTATCCTGAACTATTTTCTTTCACTTTGAATGTGACCTGGTTCTATAACATGCAAACAAAGCGGAACGATACACTCGAAATCGGGAACTACTTGGAAGTGTTCTGATTCTGAAGTCCAGCCACCGATTCCATTTACTATGAAGAGCACAGCTTACGTCCCATGTTTTAAATTTAGACTACGTGCAGTTAGTTTCTATCCCAGCAAGCGTAAGCGCATTTTGTTTTTCTTGTTTTTTTTTTGTTGTTGTTGTTGTTGTTGTTGTTTCGCTAAAAATCTGAATTGAAATAAGCGTTTCGTGTTGCAGAGGATTCAAAAGAGGTTCTCATTGCTCCGATAATTCGGTGTCATCGTTCTTGATTTGGACTGGACTTCCGAATCAGGACGCTTTCAAATAGTTCCCGATTTTGAGTGTGCCGTTCTGCTTTGTTTACATAGAACCTGATCACACCCAACGTAAAAGAAAGTAATTCACGATAAATTTCATGCGGACTTTTTATTTTTTTTATTTTTTTATGCGGCGCTAGCGTGTTTTTTACGTGAAACTATTTCCGATTTTCGCTCGGGAAATCAAAGTTGCTGAGATTGACGGCTCATTTTTTGGTAGTGTTTATTCGGAGTTACTTCATTGAAGTACTTCGTTCTACCGAGAGAGAAAAATAAATGTTGGTTGGCTGGTGGGTGTTTTCGGCGCAAGGGCCATGTTTGGCCAAAGAGCGCCAAAATAAATGTTAGACACATTAATTTCGTGCTATTACATCACATGATAAAGTGCGTTGTATTATGATTCTTTATGGAATTATGATGCATAAATCTGTGGTATGAAATAAATGTATTGTTATTTTCCACAATAAAATAAATGCCTATAAGTATTTCCATTACGATAAAATTTATTTCGACAGAAATATTAATAAATATTCCATATCGTATCGTGAACTACTTTCTTTCACGTTGGATATGATCAGGTTCTATGTAAACAAAGCGGAATGATACACTCGAAATCATGAAAGCGTTCTGATTCGGAAGTCGAGCCTTGTTTTTTTTTTTTTTTTTTTTTTTTTTTTTTTGTAACCATGGCGTAGGAGACATTTCGTTGTTCCAGAATTCTAGTTTCCACTTCCAATGTAATAAATATTATACACCCATATTTATCAATAAATGACTTCCGTAGTTAAATGCAACTAATCATTTATTTATTTAGTAGTTGAGCTTTCGCACCTCAACGGAGGGCTTTTTCAAGGCTTCATACAACTGTTTCGAATAAGTTACATGATTTTAAATATAAACAAAGGATAAACATAACAAACATTAGAACAATAGTCATGAATCCAAATACTTCCACGTGCATCAAACGCTATTGCATATTAAGCATTATTTTTGCGATGTCACATATTTGATTTTAAACTAATTAATACAATCGATAAAAGGTTAATAAATAATAACATTCTACACAGTAAAAAATGTTTGCCATAAATTTGGAATTTCGTAAGATACACTCTCATTACATATATTCGTCGTAGACATAATTTCAGTAGATTATCTCACTGCCAATTCATATCTTGTAGTGTACGTTGCAACGCACTTTGTTTCGTTCCAATCAGCTCTCGCCTCTTCAAATAGTACATCTCTTGTTTGGGCTGAAATAGACTGTTTATTCTTCAAATTCCTTTTGTGTTCTTGTATTAGAACCTCAATTGACCGTTTTGTTAGTTCAATATATAACTTCGTGCTTCCATCTGCGTATTTTAGGGGTACTGAGTAAATTCCGGCTTGTTCTCATATTTCTCCTCTATCTTGGGGGGCTTTTTAGCTTCGCAATGAGTCATTTATTGATCCTGCTGTATGGATCCCAAAATTACATTGGAATTTCTTCAATAAATTCTTGACGAAAAAGGCGATTCTTGGTACATAGGGTATTGCTCCTACGAAATGTAATTTCTTATCATTTGGCGTTATGTCTGTTCTCTCTCTCACTCTATTTACTTGTTTTAATATCCCATCTATAGTTTTCCGGCTGTATCCCGCTTCTAACATTCATTTATCGCGTTTTTGATTTCTTTCATTCGAAGGGGTTCATTCGAACATATCAAGAACGCTCTATGAAATGAAGCCTTGAAAATGCCCTCCGTTGACGTGCGAAAGTTCGGCTAGTAAATAAATAAATATTTAGTTATACCTAACTATGGAAGTCATTTATTGATCCACTTTCAATGTTATCCTTTTTTCTTAAGTCGTCAATTATCCTTGCGTAGAAGATTGCTATTGATTTTTTCATTTCTATTTTTAACGAGGTGCGAAAGCTCGGCTAGTAAATTAATAAATATTTAGTTATACCTAACTACGGAAGTCATTTATTGATCCCCTTTCAATGTTATCCTTTTTTCTTAAGTCGTAAATTATCCTTGCGTAGGAGATTGCTATTGATTTTTTCATTTCTATTTTTAACGAGGTGCGAAAGCTCGGCTAGTAAATAAATAAATAATTAGTTATACCTAACTACGGAAGTCATTTATTGATCCACTTTCAATGTTATCCTTTTTTCTTAAGTCGTAAATTATCCTTGCACAGGAGATTGCTATTGATTTTTCATTTCTATTTTTAACGAGGTGCGAAAGCTCGGCTAGTAAATTAATAAATATTTAGTTATACCTAACTACGGAAGTCATTTATTGATCCCCTTTCGATGTTGTCCTTTTTTCTTAAGTCGTAAATTATCCTTGCGTAGGAGATTGCTATTTATTTTTTCATTTCTATTTTTAACGAGGTGCGAAAGCTCGGCTAGTAAATAAATAAATAATTAGTTATACCTAACTACGGAAGTCATTATTGATCCACTTTCAATGTTATCCTTTTTTCTTAAGTCGTCAATTATCCTTGCGTAGGAGATTGCTATTTTTTTTCATTTCTATTTTTAACGAGTTGTTCATATTCCAGGAGAGGATCGTTCTTTCTAATTTTTGCCTTTACAAAAAGTCTTTATCACTTTGTAGAGAGTCTTTTGTTACACTGCAGTGAAATTTGCTTGCCGCTTTGTCTATTTTCATTTGTACCAGTTACGTATTCATTATGTATTTTGCGTTTTCTGAATGAGTGTGTGTTTAACTTCTTTGTTTCTTTTCTTTTTTCAGGAATATAATCCTACAGCATGGACACCCAAGAACCGGTGTTTGTGGATTCCGATTTGTCGTCTACTTCGTTCACTGTTTTTCAACAAATGAAAGAAACAGGGGAGCTGTGTGACGTCACCATCAAGGTCGAACAAAACATTTTCCGCGCTCATCGAGTAATCTTGTCTGGTGGAATACCATACTTCCGTACGATGTTCAACAGCAACTTCGTAGAGAGCAAAAATGATGAAATAGTTATGCATGACGTAGATCCTGTTTCACTGCAAAACCTCATTGATTATGCATACAGCAGAAGATTACAGATCACCAATGAGAATGTCGAAGCTTTGCTTGCAACATCGATATATCTGAATTTCGATTCCGCAACAAATGCATGTTTTCAGTTTCTGTTAAAAGGAATGAGTTCCAGCAATGTGTTGACAACTCTTGCATATGCAGAGAGTATTAACGCTGTGGACGTGATTGAGGGGATTGGTCTCTTCATAAGACACAACTTTGAGGAGTTTTCAAAGACTAAGTCGTTTCTGAGTTTGCCCTTTACCATGTTGAAAGAATCTATAAGCCAGGAAGACTTATTCGTTGGGGAGGAAGACACAGTTTTCGAAGCCGTGTTGAGTTGGGTTAAAGAAGAAGTTGCAGATCGAGCCGTTTTATTGCCTGAGCTGTTGGAACACATACGAACGCCTTTCTTATCATCGACGTACATGAACCAGTGCGTCTGTACAGAGGAGCTCGTATCTCCTTCTTGTAGTGATATTTTGAAGAAAAATTATTCTAAGTACATCAAGCACGATTATTTCAGACAGAAGCAGAGATACTGTGCAAAGTACCATCACTTGAAATGCGCAAAACTCAAGGGAGAAGCTATGTATTCTATGTCGAAGGAAAATAAATCCATGATTCTTTACTATTACAACTCTATTATTGGACGATGGGATGCTTTATGCGACACGACGAAGTTTTTGCAGATGAAACGCGCTTCTTACGTCGTCTGCACTGATGATAAGATGCTGTTCATTGGCGGTGGACACGTCAGCACATTGTGCCTCAAAAACCTGGTGTTCACTCCCAGGGAAATCACGTGCATAATTCCCTTTCCAGCCGAAATATGTTTACACAATGGAAAAATCTATTTTTTCAAGGGAAAAACTGTACGCCTCTGCTGTCTTTCCGAAAACACATGCTCTATGGTTGGAACAATTCTGGAGGAACGTTTATCATCTGGTGTTGCACCTTTAAGCGAAAATATTTATGTTACTGGCGGTGTCTACTTCAGTTATTCTCCTGATGATGAAGACGGAGATGGTGCTGATGTTGAATACGGTTTTAGTTCAAATGGACTGAAATCCGCTGAAATGTACAACCCGATCACTGGTCACAGTACCACGATTCCTCCAATGATAGAAGGTAGATACAATCACGGGTGCTCTAGCCTGGATGGGAAAATTTACGTGTGCGGTGGATATATAGTTGGCACTATGACCGAAGTTTATGACCCACTCACAAAACACTGGAGTTCCTTAGAATTGCCACGATATCCAGTTATTGGTGCTCTGGTTGCTCCGTTTTCTGGAAAATTGTTTACTGCTGACTCATACGACATTGTTCAGAGTTACAAACCCTTATATAACGAATGGAAAAGCGAAACATCTGTCACTGATTTATTTACGGCAAAGCTTTTGTTTCTTGTGGAAAGTAATGCTGCATCCAGAACTTACGGTAGGAGCAAAATTGTATTTTTAACATTTTACTGCAAGATTTTATGTCATTTTCTTTAATACAGTCATTTGACGTGGACTAGAAACATCAAACAGAGGTCACCGCTCTTTCTACGTTTAAGAGTGAGTCAAGGAAAAATTCTCATTGGCCGCCACCGGGAATCTAACTCAGGGGTTTCCAATTACGCGCCGCATATGCCTCCGCTGCACCACAGCGACCTCGAATTCCTCCAGACCCACACACACTAACTGCCAAGACTCACACATAGCAACCTGCCAAATTGGCTTGGCAGTTTTATTCCTCCAGACTCACACATAGCAACCTGCCAAATTGACATGGCAGTTAGTGTGTGTGAGTGTGGAGGAATTGGAGACCGCTATGGTGTAGCGGAAGCATATCCGGCGCGTAACTGAAAGACCCTGGGTTCGATTCCCGGTGGCGGCCAATGAGAATTTTTCCGTCACTCAATTATAAAAGTGGAAAAGAACAATGACCTCTGTTTGATGTCATTTTCTTTTCATGAAAACTTCTCGGCTGGACTTCTGAATCAGAAGGTTTTTGACGTGCCTGCACGGCAGGACGCACAAGAGGTAAAGGCAGATAGCAGCGAGAGAATACGTTCGCGTTGCTCCGTTGGGAGAGCGACTTATTCCGGAATGAGGGGACCTGTGTTCGATGCCCGGCGTGGACAAACGTGACTGAGAAATTTATTTCGCTATAGGCTTTCAAGTAGTTCCCGATTTCGAATGTATCGTTCCGCTTTGTTTACATAGAACCTGATCACACTCAATGTGAAAGAAAGTAATTCATAATACGATACCGAATTTTTATTACTATTTTCATCGAAATAAATCTCTGAACAGAAAATGAAGTCACGTAAAAACTTGGTGTAGTAATAAAAAGTATTTCAACTCTTTAACGAACATAACGCCCAAAACGCCCGTACGTACAAAAGGCTATAGCCACCCGGAACGCCTATCTAGAGTGAGTCATACATCTTACTCTTACTTGTTCTTCAAATTTTCTCGACCTATGAGAGATCAGCAGGAGTTACCCTCGGTCACTATCGTTGTTTTTAAACGAAGAAATGAAACACAGCCTGTTTCGGATTTATGGTATTTAGAGTAATACAGGAGTTTGGGGTCACGGTTTTTAAAGGGTTAAATCGCCGAGCTTTCGTCTGCTAACGAGAGGCTTGTCTAGGCAAGTTGCGAAGACATCCAAATTCGTGCAGATCGTATACACTGAAAAGCAATTGAATTAGAGATATCTGTCTAGTAACGTGTAGCACCACCTTTCGCCCTGATGACGGTGGCCATTCGTCTCAGCATGGACTCGACAAGACACCGGAAGCGTTGATAAGCCATACTGATCCACGACCCCTGAACAAGCTCCCACAGTTCACGGAGATTTGTTGGAGGGGGTCAGAGCCTCGAACATTTCTCTCGTTGGCATCCCAGATGTGCTCGATGGGATTGAGGTCAGGTGACCTAGCTGGCCAAGGGAGCGAGGTCACGTCGGTGGAGTGTTCATCCAACCATTCGGATACAATTCGGCAGCTGCATTGTCTTGTTGCAGGATGAGGTCCCCAGTGGGATGTTGAAGACGCACAAACGGGAGAAAATGGTCGTCCAAGATATCCCGGTAACGTTGATCTGTGAGGGACGATGTCACACGTACCAGGGGCCCCATTTCAGTCTACCTAAAAAGCCCCCAGACGAGAATGCCACCCCCACCAGCTTGAAGAATACCCTGCTGGCAAGAAGGAACCATCGCTTAATGTGGTTTGCGCCGTACTCGTATCCTGCCACCCGCATGTACCAAAGTGAATCTCGACTCATCAGTCCAGGCAACATTTTTTCACATGTGTAGGGTCCAGTGGCGATGTTCCCGCTCCCATGCTAATCTTTGCACCCTGTGATGTGCGGTCAGCCGCGGTACCCTCGTGGGACGATGTCTTCTGTACCCCATAGCGAGGAGATGGCTCTGGATGGTGTGGTTGCTTACACGTTTGTGTGCACCAGCGTTAAATTGCTGAGTGATTTATTGCACTGTGACCCGTTTATCCGCTATTACAATGCGAGCTATCCGACAGTGACCCCGCTCATCCACACGCTGTTGTCCAGGCAGTTGGCCCTTGCAGAGATGGTTATCCCGGATTCGATGTACTCACGGTGCAACCGTGACACAGTGGCTCGTGAAAATCCCAGTGCCTGCACGACTTCCAAGATGGAGTGACCAATTCGTCGGGCCCCGACAATTTGCCCACGATTAAATGCGCTTGGATCCTTCGTCTTACCTATACTGCGTCCAAATCTTACTGATTCCCGTCGCATCACTCCTTATATTGTAGGATCGCTGCATACGTCATGTCGTTTCCGTTTACAGGGCCGCCCACAGCGCCACATTTGCATAACGCCAGATGTCTGTAATTCGATTGCTCTTCAGTGTATAAAAAGTCAAGGTAGTTGCCTTCGATGCACGGTCATTTAAAAAAACCTGCATACATAAAAATTCAGACTCACTGGCGAAATACAAACATTTATTGTATAAAGTAAAAAAGTTAAAAGTGGAACCATTAGAAAAATGGGTTTCCACAAAACCCATCATCAGATGACAGTCGTCTGATATCAGTCATCTGATGATTTGTTTTATGGAAACCCGAAAATTCTTATGGTTCCACTTTTAACTTTTTAACCTTATACAATAAATGTTTGGATTCCGCCAGTGGGTTTGAATTTTTATGTATGCAGGTTTTTTTTAAATAATCGTGCATCGACTACCTTGACTTTTTATATGATAGGCAAGTTTATATCAGACGACCAATAAAATAACACTTTTTGTTTATTGTAAATAACTCTTGTAATGGAATTAATTACAGGCATTTATTTTATTATGGAAAATAATAATACATTTATTTCATATCACAGATTTATACGGAATAATTCCATAAAGATTCATAATGCAACGCACTTTTCATGTGACACCAAATTATTGTGTCCAACATTTGTTATTTCCCTTTCAACTAATCCAAAAATCCAGGTTCCCTCAAATATTCTTCTCACTTCATATTTACGTTTTCCAATGTCAGCTTCGTCAATTTCTACCACTTTTTCCTCCCTCCAAGTGTATACATTTGTTCATGACATTCTACCATGTACGAACTTCTCTGCAGTAACAAAATCAATCGCTTATTGTTTTGGTAGATGTCCTCCACCCCTAAAGAAATTTTGCCCCTAATAGTAGTGGTATTATTATAGTTTGAAATGAAGCAATATGTAAGTACAGGGTGTCCCATAAAGGTGTGACCAATTTCAAGTAATCTTAACAGTTTTAATATAAATGAACTGAATACACAAGTTGTGTTAATTGACAGAACAGATCATGACGTTTTATGGACATTTGACATGGGCAATGTCTAAACGTTATTCCAGTTATTATTAGAGTTTGAAATGAAGCAAAAATGTTCGTTCGATAATGTCCATATTAGCCTTCTGCAGTGCATGTATAATCCTCCTCTTTAGGTCAGCAATGTCTGCAACAGGGGTGCTGTAAACCTCACCCTTGATGAATCCCCATAAAAAAAAAAAGTCACACGGTGTTTTGTCCGGCAAACGTGGGGGGCCATGCAATGGGACCACCACGCCCAATCCATCGAATGGGAAATTTGGTATCCAGAGACCTTCTTACAATCAAAGCACAATGAGGTGGCGCCCCATCTTGTTGGAAAATGACCAGAGTTGCAAGTTCATCCAACTGGAGATACACAAACTGTTCGGTCATGTCCAGGTAATTATCAGCTCTCGCGGTCGCTTCCTGAAAGAAAAAGGATACAATAATACGGTCGACCATTATGCCAGACCTAACATTCCCTTTTGGGCTACCATGTTCATGTTCCATTGTGCAATATTGGTGTTCAGTTCCCCAAATTCTCCCATTCTGTTTATTAACCTTTCCAGAAATACGGAAAGTGCACTCATCCGAGAAACAGATTTGTTTGACGAAAGATTCAGCACTTGCAATGTTCTCCAACATCTCTTCAGCAAACTGTTCACGTTTCACATGACACATCTCGGTTTAGGTGATGGTTCATCTGCAGTTTATACGGGTTCATTTCCAATCTCTGACGTAACAATCTGTGTGCTGACGACTTGTGCCAGCTGTCGTGCTGCTTGTTTGATTGACTTTCGAGGGCTCCGAGTGAATGTTTGTCTCACAACCTCTTCCCTTTCTGGAACCAGCGATGGTCGTCCAGGGTTTTTCTTTGTAAGGAGGTTAGCACTTTCCTTGAATAACTTGTACCACTTTCTGATGTTGTTAAGCGTGGGAGGTTTGCTCCCATATTTTGTTCTGAAATTCCGCTGAACTTTCGTTTCGGATCGAGTTTCAATAAACCACTCCACAATCTGTGCTTTCTTTTGCATGATCCATTGGGTACACTTCTAGAAAACTTGAGGGCATTCCTTACCACCTGCAGCAAAGAGAATGCTGATATTAGTTTTGTATCCGAAGTTAACATCATTTGAAATTGGTTGCACCTTTTTGAGACACCCTGTAGAATAACTTTTTCAGGCAGAATTTTGGCTTCCTGAAATCAGGTAGGTATCTTACGCACCATAAATGCAGTTTCACTACGCTTTCTTCCAGAATAAAT
This sequence comes from Macrothele yani, assembly GCA_039090855.1. Taxonomy (NCBI): domain Eukaryota; kingdom Metazoa; phylum Arthropoda; class Arachnida; order Araneae; family Macrothelidae; genus Macrothele; species Macrothele yani. The sequence continues at coordinate 82,621,094 of CM077009.1, forward strand.
CTTATAGCACTTAAATAGACTGCATTTTGCTGTACAAAACGTAATGTAACCATTCATCTCGTGCCTTTGTGAACATAATTTCTCTTTCGGAAGAAGACTTATCTTTTGCCCACTTAAGGCTCTACCAGACCCGCCATCTTGTATTGCCGCCTTCTCTAATTAACCAACGGACAATCGTATTTCACAAATTGCACGGACAATTTTGCACATTTTGGAACGCTGTTTGTGGCTAACGCAAGATATATGATAAATAAAGAGTTCCCTCGTTTGTTTCAAAATTTTTATTGACCTTTCCCTTCATTTTTTATCTGCAGCGAAAGTCATACCAGGGTACCTACCATTGTTTTATGAATTAATAAAAAATATACTTAAAGGGTCCAAAATAAAAATTTGAAGCCAGGGAACTCTTTATTTGACATATATCTTGCGTTAGCCAAAAACAGCGATCCAATATGTGCAAAATTGCCCGAGCAATTTGTGAAATACGCTTACCCGTTTGTTAATTAGAGAAGGCAGAAATACAAGATGGCGGGTCTCGTAGAGCCTTAATAGCTGTCAGCTCACTTAATAACTGCTTCCAAGTCTTTGACGGCCTCCATTAGCAATCGCGGTCAGTACCACACCGGTGTAATTCACAATATCTAAATAAATGCTACAAAAAAATGAGAGGTCAATTTCAGCCATTTTGTCTTCTTGAACAAAATTTGCAAATAGCTTCGCATGCAAAACACTCTGGATAAAAAAATGTATTATTATTCTGTACATTTCTTTCATAAAATATGTTTACAAGTGAAAGTAGTCCTTAAGAAGTCTATTAACATCCGCATGAAATTTATCGTGATTTCGTTTCTTTCACGTTGTGTGTGATCAGCTTCTATGTAAACAAAGCGTAACAATACATTCAAAATCGGGAACTACAGAAACAGTCCTGATTCGGAAGTCCATCCAAATTCTTTTCAGTGGAGAATACAAAGTGATGAAACAGTGAAACCTCGGAACAGCGGTCGCCGGTCAAAACGAGAAAAAATTACCGTTGTTGAGAAGTTGCCGTTGTTCGGAGGTTAGGCCTAAATAAACATTGGGCTGGAATTTCGCAGAATGCCCCCTTCTTTCCAAGCAGTTCCGGAAGTCGTCTCTTGCACCGGTATGTATCCAGACCCTGGGAGCGTTTCTCACAGTGCAACTCTCCCTCGGAAAAACTTCAGGTGCCATTTTACTAAACCACATGTGCTGAAGAGAACCACTATTATAAACGAAAAATGAAAACTATACGACGTACTGTGGGAAAAGTTGTCAACTTCGTTCATAAGACATTCGTAGAACTTTGTGGACCCAGAAACGTAAGCTCACACACAAACAATTGAAGCTAGTTCGAGGCCTTTTGAACAGAAATAAAGAGCAAAAACTGCCGATACTTTGCAGATCACGTTACTGAGTATTTGTTCGGGCGTAAGTACCAGATGGAGCGTGTAGATCCCTTCTATCAATTAATCAAAATTATTCAGGCCATTGAATTGCAGAAATGAGGCAAATCTAAGCTGCATTTTTTAAAACATCCAATGTATTTTTATCAGTTCTCTTCAAAACTATTAATATATTACATCACATGTTTATTTTGCACCTAACGTATTCAATTTCAGCGTCATTTCTACGCGCGTAATAGTTTGTTTGTATTTTTATCCTTTTAGCGTACTTTATTCGATTCTGCATCCCTTAAAAGCACTTTTCAGGAGGCGGAGTTGCACTGCGAGTAACGCGTCCAGCGTACGGATACAGAGCGTTGCAACAGACGCCTACTAGAACTACTTGGTGGTCCAGCCGGCGGAAGATCAGCCATATATTGTTTGTCAGTTGTGTCGTAGCCTACGAGGATCGTTAAGGCTCTACGAGACCCGCCATCTTGTATTGTGCCTTCTCTTGTTAATGGACGGGCAAGCGTATTTCACAAATTGCTCGGGCAATTTTGCACATTTTGGAACACCGTTAATGGCTAACGCAAGATATATGATAAATAAAGAGTTTCCTGGTTTCAGATTTTCATTTGGGACTCTTTAATATCTTTTATTAATTAATAAAATAATGGAAAGCGCCTTGGTACGACTTTCGCTGCAGATAAAAAATGAAGGGAAATGTCAATAAAAATTCTGAAACCAGGGAACTCTTTATTTATCATATATCTTGCGTTAGCCACAAACGGTGTTCCAAAATGTGCAAAATTGCCGGAGCAATTTGTGAAATACGCTTGCCCGTTGGTTAACAAGAGAAGGCAGCAATACAAGATGGCGGGTCTCGTAGAGCCTTAAAGAAGCCTGTTATTTTGGGCCAAATTTCCTGAAAAAAAACGGAAACACTTTTGATTCTCTCCAATGCCACCAGAGGCCGCTTTTACCGAGGACAACTTTGCGTTACCGTTCGTGCTTTTAGTATACTGTCGTACGTTACGAAACTGCGTACTTCTCGTTTTTCAATTATTTTTATATAAAAGAAATGAGTATTGCTGTGTGCCTTTTGTATTAATATATTCTCACAAGCAAGCAACTGTGGAAATTTAGATTTGTTTACATTATACTCGTGCAGTTTCAGCTGCGTGTATTTTCGAATTGCGTTGTTTTTGGTAGCAGTAATCGTGTTAATATCAAACTGAAATGGATAATACTTCATAAAAGAGTGAAGTTTTTAATTTTACCGTTATATTTGTTTTAAACTTTTACGAACGTTTCATGGCGGCAGCTTCCAGATATCTCATTTTAACCTCCTTATGGGTATAACTGACTGACACATACCATCATATACATTTGTGTACAACATGCATTCTAATATGAGAAATTACCCTTCTGCCGCATTTTATAATGTAAACCTTTTAACCAAATTGTGGACAGTTCTCTTGATTTAATTTAACGGAAAATTGGACAATTAAGGCAGAGCATTACGCTCCTCTTAAATAAATATTTTTACACGAGTTAACGTGCTGGCAGCAAAGCATGAGCATAACGATCCTTTTAAATGTGGAGAACGCTAAAATAAAGAAGAACGTAGGTTGTTAGGTAATATCACTTTTCAAAATGATTTGGGAGCAATGAATTACTTAAAAATATACATACACAGTGCGTCAAGCCGCCCCGGTGGCGCAGTGGTCTAAGGCGTTGGCCTCTGATCATTCGTCCGAAGGGGTCCGGGTTCGAATCCCGGTCAGGCATGGATGTTGTGTTTGTCTTACGGCACTGGCTCTCTCCCTTCCCTGGAACCAGTGACCCTAAATTAGGGACGGGCGACTGCTTATAGCCCATTGAGTTGCTCACGGTGGTCGTTAAACCTCCAATCAAAAAAAAAAAAAAAAAACAGTGCGTCAAAGAATTTTTAAGACTGGCGCTAGATTTCAGCCTACGGTGGCGCCACCAGTGTAATTGCGAATGCGTTATAAACCATGACCATCTGCTTGCTTTCTGCCAAAAGTACTGCGCAATTGTTAAAGTAACTCCAACGAAACGGGCGTTCATTAGAGAAGTAAAAATTTTTTCATGTTGAATTATTAAGATGGAACAAAGGGCTGTTATTAAATTTAACGCAAAACTTGGTAAAAGTGCCTCGGAAACGTACCAAATGATGAAACAAGTTTACGGTGAGTTTTGTTTAAGTAGATCAAATGTTTTCCTGTGGCACAAACGTTTTTTGGACGGAAGAGATACGCTAGAAGATGATAAGCATACCGGGAGACCAAGTTCACCTAGGACACCTGAGATTATTGAAAAAGTGCGTGATTTCGTGGCAAACAATCGATGTGCGTCACTAAGAATGGTGGAAGAGTCTTTAAACATCAACAAAGAAACGATTCGAACCATCCTGCATGAAGATTTGGGCAAAACAAAAGTCTGTGCTAAATTTGTTACACACACGTTAACCAATGAACAAAAATCAACGAGAAGTGCATACTGCAGAGACATCATTTCAGCCGTTGAAAATGATACAAACTTCTTAAAATCGATTGTTACTCATGATGAAACATGGTGTTTTCAATATGATCCCAAAACAAAGCGACAAAGTGCGGAATGGAAGTCAAAAAACTCGCCACACGCCAAAAAAACATGAAAAGTTCCATCGAAAATCAAAACAATGCTCATTATATTCTTCGAATAGTAAGGGTATCCACAAAGAATTTGTTCCAAGTGGACAAACAATTGCCGGTGAGTTTTATTTAAATGTTTTGAGGCGTTTGATGGGCAGAATTTGTAGCATTCGTCCAGAATATTGAGATGAAAACAGTTGGTGTTTGTTGCACGATAATGCACCCAGTCACACCTCACTTCTTGTTCGTAGATTTTTGGCGAAAAATAACGTCTGTGTGTTGAATCATCCACCGTATTCGCCTGATTTAGCACCCTGATACTTTTCTTTGTTCCCAAAACTTAAAATGACTTTAAAAAGGTGTTTTTTAATGATATATCGCCCATACAAACAGCTTCGACGCGTGTTTTGGAGGCAATTCCGCAAAGTGAACTGGAACAGGCATTCGAATCATTATTAAGTCGCTGTAACAAGTGTATGGAAGCCGGAGGGACTTATTTTGAATAACAAACCAAAACAAATGATAATTTCTGGTTTCCATTTCATTTTACAGACCCAGTCTTAAAAATTCTTTGACGCACTGTGTATATTAAGATTTTATATAGCAGGTGATTGATGTATTTAATGTGTCCCGAAATGTACATATAACTTCGTTGATCATGTCGGAATGCTAGATTACGGGAGAGGACTGATAAATTATACCCTCAATGTTATTTATTAGTTATATAATATTATTCATCGTCGCTTTTGCAAGAAAAAATAAAACAATTCTGGCGATTATGGAGAAAATTTCTGCTATTTAATTCTGTATGACAGCACACCCACCCGTCACCAGCAGCGGATAACCGTTGTTGTTGTCCTCGGTAAAAGCGCCATCTGGTGAGCTTTCCGGCGTAAAGGATTCCTGGTTTTGAAGGCTGAAATAGCAGGCTTCTTTCACGGGCGTGATCCCCGTAGGCTAAGGTTGTGTCAAGATTGAACTAGATCACATACCAGGCTGTAACATTAAGGTGGTTCCACCTAAAATTTCTGCCTTATGTTGCCAATGGTAAAACTTCGTTACATATTTTCTTCGCAATTAATGTATTCCCAAGGTTGAAAATTTGCACATCGATAAAACAAACTTTAAGTTATATCATGGGATACTTATTACTTGCTGAAACATAACCATAATGTTATTAAAAAACATTCATTTTTCTTTGAGTAATGTTCAAATCTGTTAATAGATGGCGCGACCTGTACATTGATAACTTCAGTAGACAAAATGTTGGATTGTTTAATTATGGTTATGCTTTATCAAGTAATAAGTATCCCATGCTATAACGTAAAGCTAGTTTTATCGATGTGCAAATTTTCATCCTTGGGTATACATTAATTGCGAAGAAAATATGTTAAGAAATTTTACCACTGGAAACATGAGGCACAAATTTTAGGTGGAACCACCGCGAAAACAGCGAGGACAAAAGTTAGGAGTCGGGACCAAGGAGGTTCGGTATGCAGCGCCATTTATTGGCGTTTGACATAGAAACAAGCACGTTGTTGGCCCACGTAATAGATATGACCTGCCCGTCAGGGAAAGTCATATCTAAAAAAAAAAAACACATCAAGTCATTTCCTTATTTTCTTAAAAAAACTGATGAAAAAATTTAAGTGAAATACGCAAACAGAGATGACAAGGAAAGGAATCTACGTCGACACACAATGTTTTGCTGATGGTAACCGCCGCAGAATTCGTATTGTATACCAGCGCCACCTAGTGACAGTTCCACATTGGATAGTACGCAAGCCGATCTGCGTCTTCAACATCAGGTCATATCTATTACATGGGTCTCGTTTCTGTATCATTATTTACATCATTCGAACAGCCGGGTTTTATTAACATCGTGAAGTATTATTTGCGCGAGGGAAAAACATGCCTTCGTTTAACAGGTCATAAAACTATCACATAGTTTGCAGAATGAAACTTACTACTTTAACTTACTGGCTACTTTTTCTGTAAAACCCATGATCATGGATAGCGAAGCCTAACATGGATACTGATGAAGAAATGCATGATAAAATCTGTCGTCAAAGTCATTCCTTTCAGTATTTACAAAATGAACTAATAACTTTGTACTATCCAAGTATGTTGCACTCCCTGTTTTCATTTTTGAACTAGTACAGTAATCTTCAGCATCACTCCTCTTAAGAGCACGTCTGCCATCGTTTGTAAGACTCACTTTCTATGAATGCGGATAAACTGGAAATGTGTAATATATGAATGGTACAACATCTCCCTTCAGTCGCTTGTGCTACACGATTGGTGCGTAATTATCAGAATGAAAATGCTGACTGCAAACAACACTAGATGGTGACTTGTCATTTGGTTGAAACCATTGCTGAGATATTGCTTTCAACCACAGTCACTTCAGGGAACTCGTGAAATGACATTCTCATTTCACCAGAATTTTCTTTTCTGTTTTGAAGGGGTACACAGCGACAAACAGCTGTTAACCTTATGGAAAGTGGACTATATTTTGTTGTAAAACAACGGATTGTTTTGAAACTATTATAGTACAATTTTCTTAACAAACACAATCCAGCCATTCAAAAACGTGCAGTGTATAAGCGGTGACTTATGATCATTCTTCCGAAAGAGGTTCGGGTTCGAATCTCGGTGAGGCATGGATTTCTGTTTGTCTGCAAATATTAAGGCCCGCTTGCTCGTACAGCAGAACAGGCGGACTTCAATGTTTTGCTTAAGTGAAGTGTGACATTTCACTGTTCAGAAAGCCGCTATTCTTAGTCGGAGTGAGAACAAGTGCATGTCAACAAAACAAATATTTAGCACTCATATTCTCTGTATTTTCTCTCGTCCGAATAAAATACATAAATACACTGAAGAGCAATTGAATTAGAGACAGCTGGCGTTATGCAAATGTGGCGCTGTGGGTGGCCCTGTAAACGGAAACGACATGACGTATGCAGCGATCCTACAATATAAGGAGTGATGCGACAGGAATCAGTAAGAATCGGACGCAGTATGGGTAATACGAAGGATCTAAGCGCATTTCATCGTGGGCAAATTCTCGAGGCCCGGCGAATGGGTCACTCCATCTCGGAAGTCTTGCAGGCACTGGGATTTTCACGAACTACTGTGTCACGGCTGCACCGTGAGTGCATCGAATCCGGTAAAACCATCTCTGCAAGGGCCAACTGCCGTGGACAACAGCGTGTGGATGAGCGGGGTCATCGTCGGCTAGCTCGCATTGTAACAGCAGACAGACGGGCCACAGTGCAAGAAATCAATAGAACGCTGGTGCACAAAAACGTGTAAGCAGCCACAACATCCAGAACCATCTCCTTGCTATGGGGCACGGAAGCCATCGTCCCACGACAGTGGCGATGCTGACCACACATCACAGGGTGCAAAGATTAGCATGGGCGCGGGAACATCGCCACTAGACCCTGGACATTTAGAAAAATGTTGCCTGGACTGATGAGTCGACATTCACGTTGGTACATGCGGATGGCAGGATACGAGTATGGTGCAAACCACATAAAGCGATGGATCCTTCTCGCCCGCAGGGTACTCTTCAAGCTGGTGGAGGTGTCATTCTCGTTTGAGGACTGTTTGCGGTGACTGAAATGGAGCCCTTGGTACGTGTGACATCGTACCTCACAGGTCAACGTTACCGGGATATCCCGGACGACCATTTGCTCCCGTTCGTGCGTCTTCAACATCCCACTGGGGACCTCATCCTGCAACAAGACAATGCACCGTGCCATCGCTCCCGAATTGCATCTGAATGGTTGGGTGAACACTCCACTGACGTGACCTTGCTTCCTTGGCCAGTTAGGTAACCTGACCTCAATCCCATCGAGCACATTTGGGATGCCATCGTGAGAGATGTTCGAGGCTCTGACCTCCCTCCATCACATCTTCGTGAATTCCACGTTTCCAAGTCAGATGTCTGATTTGTAAATCAAGTGCAAGCAGTTGAAAAAACAAACTAACAGAAAAAAAAACGTGTTGGCAACAGTTTGTGCTCAAAAAGTCTTTTCAGTTTTAATGTAACTGGGAGCTTGTTCAGGTGTCGTGGATCCGTATGGATTCCCAATGTTTCCGGTGTCTTTTTGAGTCCATGCGGAGACGAATCGCCGCCGTCATCAGGGCGAAAGGTGATGCTACACGTTACTAGACAGGTATTTCTAATTCAATTGCTCTTCAGTGTATATATAACCGCCCCGGTAGCGCAGTAGTTGGAGCGATGGCTTCGGACCATTTGCGTCCGGGTTAGAATCCCGGTGAGGAAGGAATATTGTATTTGTCTTAAGGCACTGACTCGCTCTCTCCCTTACCAGTGGCCCTAAATTAGGGACGGGAGACTGCTTATAGCCCATTGAGTTGCTCACTATAGTCGTTAAACTTCCAATAAAAAAACAAAAAAACCTTGGGACCCAGTGCCAGCTAATGGCAGAAATTTTCTTTAACGCCCAGTGCCCAATCACCAAAGGTCTATTGTTTCCAAGGTTAATATTGTCAGCGTTGTTTGTGTTTAAACTCAGCAAATCCTGGAAACCAATTCGGAATCAGTGACAGCTGTCGTCAGCGATTGTAGCGATAAAGAAATCAAACTACATACATAGTGTTAGCCTACAGAAACCCGAGCTTAGTTAACAGTGAAAATGTCCATGCAACTGTTTTCTGCGTTTGAATTTTTGTACCGGCAAGAGCAGTTTAAATACAAGTGTTTTCCTGTCATCTTCACTTAATTTTTACTAGCATTGGATGACCAACAGCTAAACTTTGTAACATGGTGTCGATGCATCATGATGACGCTCGCCTCCATGTTACACTAATAACCGTGAAGAAACTTCACCAGTTAGGATATGCAATTCTGCCACACCCCCGTACTTTCCAGATCTTTTATGAACTGACTATCACTTCTTTCGGAACCTGGACCGTTTTCAATGCAAGAGGACTTTTAGGGATGATGTAGCTATTTAATTAGGGATGATGTAGCTATTTAATTAGGGATGATGTAGCTATTTAATAAGTGTTTGAAGCCATTATTGCCCCCAGATAATCGAAGTTGCCATGTACACCCTAGAGACCAGTTGGCAGATATATATTGATGCCGCTGGTGACTACTTTGACTGATCAGGTACGTTGCTTCTGCTTTTATGCTTGCTTTCAGCCCCCCAGTGAAATCTGTCATTTCAACAGCAACAACCCAATACCTTCTCCGTCTCCCAAGAAGATACGTATTTCACGTTAGCCGGAAAAGGGGATGGCATAAGTTTTCGGAGATGCGGAATGCATCACCATGACTGCTACCTGGAAAACGGCGCTAGTGTCACTGGTACGTACTACGCCAACATCCTACGCCAATATCCTAAGCCAACCTCGTGCATCCATTAAGAAAAAGAGGCGTGGACAAGTTTGGAGAGAGAGAGAGGTCTTTATCCTTCAAGGCTCCAACCCCCATCCCCTTGCTTGGGTGCGCCAGTGGGTGCATTGTTGTGATAAATACGTCGTAGTGCTTGGAAATCATGTCGAAAAATGAAAAAGGATTCATGACAAAGCTGTCCTGCATATGTTGAAACACGACCTCCGTACAGCTCCTGCGGATGTTTTTCCGCAGTCACATCTTTGTTGCAGTCTTTGACATGTCCTGAACGGATATTTTAACGAGAAGCTCTTTGGCAAGAGCCAGTTCATATGCTCAGGAAATTCTGAACTTAAACGCCTATATTAAACTAAGTACAATAGGAGAAACACATGTGTCCATTTACCTAGTGTGACATAGGAAATGTCACGCCATGAAGGAATGCACGAAATGAAAAGAAACTCACTAAACATGCAGACAAGTAAGTGGAAAAGGATAAATTAAATTTCTGAGGGTTTGCATTTATGTTATGGGCGAAGAGGCAATATAATGTGGCCTGAGTCAGTAGCTGTTATGCCCACCATACTGGGTTATACATTCAACAACACCGTGTGGTATCGAGTGGAAATGTCCCCAGATGGTGTCCTGAGATATCGCTGACCATGCATTATTGACCTGTGTCCACAATTCTTTGATATTTCGAGGGAGTCGTGCAGCTGCGTTAAGTCGTCTGCCAATTACATTCCAAAAGTTCGCCACTGGAGAGAAGCCTGGGAATCGGCTGGCAGAGCAGCACCTGGACGCCTTGTAGTAACTGTCGACTGGTGTTGGCAGTGTGTCGACAGGCCTTATCTTGTTGAAACTGGGCATCAGGGATACCATGATGACACGGCAACAAAACAGACTGCAAAACCTCATGGACGAATCGTCGTGCTGTCATTGTACTCACTATGCGTAAGGGCAGTGGACGGTTGTTGAAACTGACATCCCAAAGCATGACACTAGATTGAGAAACCGTATGACACTCATGGATCAGCCCAGTGATCACGTGGTATCCAGACTATAATCAGCGCTCCTCAGCGCTCACACAGAAGCGAGACTCGCCACTGAATAGGACATTGTTCCATTCATCTCGCCACGCATGTCAGTTACGGCACCCCTGCAACCTTGTGCGACGACGTACTGCGGCGAGGGGTAGTTGTCGCAATGGCTGTCGAGGGCGCAAACCTGACTCAGACAATTTGCGATTTACAGTCCGTGTCGATATGGCAGTGTCCATGGCTGCTGATAAACCTCGTCGAATGTGAATTGTGGGGCTGCTACTTATTTCCGTCGACTAAGACGTTCGGACGTCCGCTTACATTCATCAGTCTCTCTACCGCAGCGCAAGTTACCTTCCTCCGCCAGTACTTATCGTGTGGTTGATTTGCAAATCCAATCACTTGCATAACTCAAACGTCGTTACATATCCACCAATTTACGCGGTGCTGTGACAAATATTTCCTGTGTCGACGATAGCTACGTGCAACAGTGTCTTTCATAGTTTGGGTATTGTATCGACTCTTCTTTAAATGAAGTTATGCATTTGTGATTACATGTTTTCTCAAACTACAATACATTTTTCTCTACACTATGATCGACAGCATTTCATGTAAAAATAATTCATTTGTTTTCTTACAGTGCAACACTTGAGATGAAAAGGAACCAGGAATGATAAAAGAATTGAAAAAAAAAAAAAGAACAAAATAATTACTGGGCAGAACTTAAGCGCACGACAGTAAAATTTATGATTGAAATTCAAGAAAAAACTTTGTCGGTTTTTTTCAAGTATTGTAATTCAAATGAAAGGCATAATATATAAATGTGTCTTTATTCTTTGTACGTAGAGCATTATTTTTTAATTTATCGATGTAAATTTGAATAATTGATATCGTCACATAGAGCACAGATTAATTTTAAAACAAATACGATCTTTGTAGATCGTTAACACTGATATTTGACGTGACGCCGATATTGTTTTCTGTATTACTACTAATTAGCAACGTTTTCAATTAAGATGTCAGGCAAGGGTGTCAGTGTCTCCTCAGAATTCTGAGATCGTTGGAAATATTTGATTTCTTCATTTAGTATGTTTACTCACATCAGTTGATGCTAATTACTTTTTTTAAAACAAAAGTCCACATTCACGAAAACTTTTCAATTTGGGCTCTCCGAAAGCGGAAGAACCTCTTAGTTCCGGCATCCCATCTATTTGCAATCTCTGTCGATGAGATACAGAGCCCAAATTCCCCTGAGATAGACGCCACGAAAAACCTGTTTTCTTCTAAGTCAACGGAAAGTAACGGAACCACGAATGATTTGCGCACGCGCAGCATGGGCATCCCATCTATTTGCAATCTCTGTCGATGAGATACAGAGCCCAAATTCCCCTGAGATAGACGCCACGAAAAACCCGTTCTCTTCTACTAAGTCAACGGAAAGTAACGGAACCACGAATGATTTGCGCACGCGCAGCATGGGCATCCGAATTTCAGCTAACGTTACGTCTAATTGTGCCTCTCCGAAACAGCTGTTTAGGTGTGTTCCGCCATCTTCAGTTTTTCAAATAATTCCCAACTTTGACTGCATCATTCCATCTTATTAACATACATCCTGCCAAATTTTACGGTTACGGAGAAAAGCTCCGCTCCTAAAGCAGCAATAAAATAAACAACAAAAGAAGAAATCGTACGTTTGGAGTGGTTTTCATTTCGAAAAGAATTTAGTAAAACGTATAATGCTTACGACTGAGTAAACTATTACAGCTATAACCGAGTAATAGCTTACGACTGAGTAAATAGGACACTTTTCTGGAAGGTTTTGAATGAATATGGTGTTACTGGAAATCTACTTAATAGGGTGAAAGCCATGTATGCTGGCAGTAGAGCTTCTGTACGAGTGAATGGCGTTTTAACAAAATGGTTTTCTATTACTGCAGGAGTCAGACAACGTTGTGTTATATCACCCTGGCTGTTTAATATATTTATGGATACGTGCATGCGTGATGCCAAAATAGAGAATACTGGTTTAATTCTTGGTGATATCTGTGAGTGCATATTGCTGTATGCTGATAACACTATCCTGTTGGCAGAGAGAAAAAGTGAGTTGCAGAGTATGTTGTCCCGGATGTACGAAATTTGCATGAAATTCAAACTGAGTATAAATAAGGAAAAAAAACAAAGTTATGGTTTTTGAGAGAGGAACTGGTAGTACTGAATGTAATATAAGTCTAAATGGCACAGTGATTGGCCAGGTGAATGAGTTTGTGTGTCTAAGAAGCATGTTTGACAGAGAGAACAAATTGGATGGTGAAATTAGTAGGCGAGTGAATTCTTCATTGAAAGTCATGGCTGCTTTGGGAAGTTTTCACAGGAATGATGGGTTCTCAAGAGAGTCCCCAATGGCTGTGTATGAAAGTGTAATTGTTCCTCCTCTGATGTATGGCAGTCAAACCTGGGTACTGCAGAAGAAACATAGGAGTCGTTTGTGTGCTGGACGACAGTCGTTGTTTACTTCGTGCTCGTATTTTGTTCCGTTTGTGATAATTTCCGAGTCTACAGCTCCTAATTTTGTGTGTGCGGTTTTTGTGAAGGCGCCGTCCTACTTCTAATCCATTTACCAGGTAGGTAAGTGCACTTTATGTGTTGTATTCCTCATTTTCCTGCTTTGGTAGAGTTGACCAAAGCTCGTAATCTTATCGCCATTGCAAATGGCGGTTTCCGGGGGTAGCGGAGCTTCTATCCTCACTTCCGGAAGTGACTCTTTATCCCTCTCAGCTGCTCAGAAGCAATCCACTAATGGAAAACTTCCTTTGACAAGTCCTCCCTCTCCGCAGCGTGACAAAGTTGCCTTGCCCATGAGGCTATCTCCTTCCCATCTGACGAAGAGTGGTGAACCATTGCCTTCCTCTTATCTTCTGATGACGCCATGGACGTCACACTTCCACCAGCCACTTTCGCGTCATCACAACGCGCGCCAGGTGTGTCACATGCTACCGCCACCTCATGAGCGTCAACTTCTTTTTCTTCTCATCAGCCCCCTTCTTCAAAGTGCCCTTATCAGATGACGCATGGTACAGACCAGATCTACGTGGATTTTCCGACTACTTGCCCTCAAGGTCAGCCTTTTCTTGACAAAATCGGACTGGGTGTATTTTTCCGCAGCCTCCCCAACACCAAGCTAACGGCGTACAGCGCTGCCCTTCGACAAATTGTTCCAAAAGTGGCTATTACTCATGTGGGTAGATGAACCAGCCAAGTCATAGCTTATCTCGCGACTCCTGCCGTCACCCTTCGAGTTCTGACCGAAGGCATTTCCATCGGCGACTGCCATCTCCTTGCGACCCCACGCACACAAGCACCTACTACAGTCAGTTTCGTCCCTGTTCCTCCGGAAGTATCCGACGACCTATTGCTCTCCGTCGCTCAGAATTATGGACGTACTGTCGGATCGGTCATTACGTACTCCTCCTTTTCGGGAGTCCCTGAGAACCATTATCTCTTAGGATTTCGCCGTAACGTACGTGTGATCTTTCCCTCGGAGGAAGCCATGTTACATGTTACATCGGTACTCAATGTTCGCTGTAACACTCATATTAGGCGCATTGACATCACTGTGGGCACATTTTGTTCGGTAGGTCAGCCTAGTGCGCTATGCCCTCATCGTGCAGCTACTGCCTCCAAATGTTCAGTACAGCATACTCAACGGTCAACTGGACCCCCGGCATCTTCATCTAGCGCCTCTCACCAGCGGCAGTCGAGTTATTCTGAAAGTATCCATAAAGCCGTTGGTCAACGTGTGACCTCGTCGCAACTTTCCACTTCCAACTCAGCTTCTACATTCCAGACATGCCCACAACAGAAAAAGTCTTCGACCGGATACCCGTTGACCTCTCCTCTACTTTCTGCAATTAATCCACAGCACCCTTCAGAGCCCGATAATGGGGTCGCTGCGCCTGATGCATTCACATGGCCAGACCCTCCTACCTTTGGTCCCGAGCAACAGAGGGTACGCTCGAAGCGTCGTCGGACTACTCGACGTCGCAATAAGAAGACACGCACATCTCCCACCTTTCAAGGAGGACGTGATCGCTCGGAAAGTCTTTCACTCCCATCTGACGCTTCCAGCATCTCCATCTCCGACTCTGACGACAGCACACTGGTCCCACTTACTCTAGAGGATTTCATACAGGAACTGGATGATTCCTCACTACAACAGACACCAATTTATGATGCGGAGTTATACTCCTTTCTTATCGGTCCTCGTAGTAAAACCATGTTTCATGATTTTCTCCAATCCTATCTGACGGAGCTTGCAGAAACTATGACACAAATGGCGGTTCTTCGATCTCACCTCCAAGAATTACCGTCCACATCTTTCGGCGAAAGCGGGTGTCTCAAGAAAGTCTGCGATCGTCTCTCTCGGCTCCAACGAGCCGCTGACAAGCTCCTTGAACCACCATCGGACGTTTCCGTTCAAGATAACGACACTGAACTGTAGGGGATTTGGGTCCCCTCTGGCGAACTCGCTTGCTCGTGAGGATCTCCATCACCTCACAGCAGACATTCTTCTGCTCCAAGAGACGAATTGCCTGTCTACAACGCCCTTCAGTCGCTGGCGTACGTGGAACTATCAGTTCCACCATGCATTCCGACACTCTACAATCGGCGGTCTGGCCATCGGCATCTTCACTCAGTTCCGTCAAGTTCTATCTTCAGTGACGGTGCAGCATCTCTGCCGTGACTTGCTACAACGCCTCACCTTTGTTCTGGACGAGCGTCGTTATGTCGTTTTCAACATCTACGTCCCGTGCACACCTCAACATCACACCCTCCTTTTCATGGCGCTCCGCTCGGCTCTTCAGGCAACGTTGCCGTCGGATCACGTGTTGATCGGCGGCGATTTTAATTGCACGCTTGACCATGATCTTGATCGTGCTCCAATTCATAAGGAAACTCGCTTGCGTTTTGTGGAGCAATTACACTCCCTCATCACGGAGTTTGATCTTCGGGACGTATTTCGTCAAATTCATCCTACAACGGTCTCCCATACACGGAGGTCCTCAGCTGCCACCTCGTCATCTTCCGCTAGACTTGACCGTTTCTACGCAACCGCTCCCTTTCTGCCCGTGGTCACGGACTGTCAGCATCTACCCACCACCTCTTCTGACCATTGTGCCGTTGTGGCCACCTTCACCTCTTCTTTCTGTCAACGCTCCGAGTTTCACTCCTGGACATTAGATACCTCCCTCCTGGAAGACCAGACCTTGTGTTCTAACGTCCGGAATCTCCTTCACTCTTATCACCCTGGACTGTCCACTGCATCCTGTGCACTAAGTTACTGGCTGGATGTCAAGTCACACCTGCACCCCTCTCTCAAGAGCCACTCGTTCACAGTAGCCAATCTCCGCACCATGGAAGAACACAATCTCCTATAAGTTCTCGCCAAGCTTGGAGCCACTCACCTCCTCAATCCAGCATATTCGGTAGACCTCCGTGCTCTTCTGGAACCTTGAGCCCGACAGGCCATTTTGCGAGTTCGTCACCAGCACTTGTCTCCCGAAGACTGCTCTTTTGAGTTCTTGTCTTCGTTAGAGGATCAACGCCGTTCTTCTCATCGACTCCGTGTGCTGCGTCTGCCTGACGGTCATGTGACTTCGGACCCAGATGTGCTTTGCTTCCATATTCGTCAATACTTCTCCGACAAGAACAGTGATACCCCTCCACCTTCTGCTTCTGCGTCTAACACTTTACTTTCTTCTCTCCCTCAAGTCCCCTCCCACCTTCCCGCTTTTCTTCTACAGCCTATCTCTCCATCTGAACTCAGGACTGCATTTTCTTCTCTCAATCCCCGAGCCGTCCCTGGTCCTGACGGCCTCCCTCTATCATTTTATCTTATCTTTTTACCTTCCCTCCTTCCTTTCTTTCTCGCTGCTTACTCTTCTGCCCTTTGCCTCTATCTCTCTTCCGAGGGGCTATACTGTTGCTCACATGGTCCTTTTCCCTAAGAAGGGCGACCTCCATTGACCTAGGGAACTGGCGTCCGATTTCACTAATAAATCTTGATTACAAACTGTTCACTAAAATTCTCTCTCGCCGCCTAAATCAAGTTCTTCCGTATCTTCTCTCTTCCGACCAGCCCTACACGTACCTGGTCGTTCTATCGCTACTAACCTTCACCTCCTTCGTGATCTTCTGTATTTTGCCCGGACTAATTCTGAATCTCTTGCTCTACTAAATTTAGATTAACGTGCAGCTTTTGTTAATATCTCCCATTAATTTCTCTCAACTACGTTACACGCTTTTGGCTTTCCTTCTGTCTTCGTTATCACTATTCTTGCTCTCTATCGCGACGCCGTCTTTCAGGTCAAGACAGCCGCCTTTCTGACAGCACCCATTTCTTTCTGTCGTGGAATACGACAGGGGTGTCCACTTTCTGGGCAATTATTTGCATTGGCGTTCGAGCCTTTCCTACGCACAGTATATCGTGCATTTCTTGCGGCTCTTCCTCCTCCCACGGCAAGCACCAGGCACTTCTTTATAACCTACACCGCCTACGCCGACGACGCGACTTTCTGCGTCCGGATAGAGTCGCAATTTTCTATCCTCGCTCATGTATATGCACTCTACTCTTCTTGCTCCTCAGCAATGCTCAACACTATTAAGAGTGCCGGCCTGTGGTGCGGTGCCTGGGAGTCCAGGACGGACTCCCCGTGGGGCGCCTCCTGGACTGCCTCTTCTCAGAATTTTTTGGTGTACACCTAGGAGCTCCCATAGCTGCCCGAAACAACACGTGGACTTCTCTTCGTAATCGTCTTACTCGATCGGCTGCCTTCTGGCAGAAAGCTCAGTTCAAGGCCTTATACGTCACCCGGGCACGCCTTGCTTGTACATATCTTCTGTCTCCTTGTCTTCATGTGTGGGCAGCTGCTCGCATGCCAGCTTACTATCTTGCTGAGGTCACACGGATCATCTCTACTATGATCTGGTCAGCTCATCATTGGGTACAAGTCTTAACTCTAAGTCGTCCGATCTCCACCGGTGGTATTGAGCTCCTGGATGTTTGCCAGTTCTACAAAGCACACCAGATAGTATCCTTTCTGCGTCTACTCTGCGAACCAAGTTCCGGAGCCTCTCTTCTCCGAGACGTGATTATTTCTCCCCGGAACCCCCGCTTTAAATTCACAACTTTTCTGCTGATGGATCGCTTTTATCTCCTCCGCTCTCGTCTTTCCCCCGTTTATTCGGAGGCGCTTTCCTTTCTTCGCTCTCTGCCACTACTCCGTGCCCCACCCTCTTCCACCTCTGAACTTCTAGCTGAACCCCTCTTCTACTCTTCCATCCTCCAACCTCCTAACGCACCGTATTTCACTGACCTTTCCTGGCTCCCCGCTGGGATCGTATCCGTCCGAGACATACTTTCCTCCAACCTAACATAGAAACATTCTTCCGACCTCTCTCCGTTCCTTCCACGCACCACTGCCTCTCTTGCACTCTACGATTCTCTCCACTCCTCGGTCGTTACTCTTTTTCCTTCTCTCGCTTCTCCGGCTGACCTCTTTCTCGTTTCATCTGCTTCTCTTCCCCTTCCTTTTTTTCTTCCTGTTCGTGGCTCATTTCTTCCGATCTCCAGTTTCACTGTCCGTACTC
Organism: Macrothele yani; assembly: GCA_039090855.1. Classification (NCBI taxonomy): domain Eukaryota; kingdom Metazoa; phylum Arthropoda; class Arachnida; order Araneae; family Macrothelidae; genus Macrothele; species Macrothele yani. The sequence goes on from CM077009.1 coordinate 82,639,215, forward strand.
TCTATCGTTTTCTCCTTCAGGATCCATCGCCACCTGCACCCCGGCTCATTTCAGGAGTGCCGCCCGCCGCTCTTCAGAGTGTGTGGTTGGCAACAGCTTCACCCACCTCGACACCAGATGAAAGGAATATTCACTGGCTCTTCCTTCACCGCCGCCCCAAGTACCGACTACGTTATTTCGGATGACGCTGGCAGCCGCACCCACCTGCATCTTCTGTTCTCAGCATGCTGATGTTCTACACATCTACCAGCACTGCCCGGCGATCCTTCCTTTACTACAGCTAGCCTTTACCGATTTACGCGTCCAGGTTGAGAATGCTTGGAACTCAATACCCCAAACTTACATCCAACATCCGTAAGACAGACTCCATGCCAGAATTGCGCAGTGTGACGCAGTTCATGGCGGTTCAACCTCGTACTAACCATGTTAGATGGAAAAGTTAATTTTCAGTTTACCAGCAAATACAGCTGTATTTTGCCATAATGTTTTGATCACGTTATCCTCTGTATTCCGTTATTATGCTGTATAAATTTCGTTGGTATCAGACGTCTCCTTCTTTGTGTTCTTTTTTCGCTTTCCGCCAGTGTATTTCTTCATTGTTAGCTCTTGGGGAAAAGCCTGCTTTTTGGAAGCAATTTTATATCGTCAGTGGGGTTGCCATATTCCATGCACGGCGAACAAAGTCAGTAGCCATTCGTATGTCGATTTTCATATCGGACACTTTGTCCAAATTAAGGAGGTGGGGTTCTACAATAAACCGCCTGTAAATACTTTTAAACTTTGCAACTATGCATTGTTTCGGAGGCTGCAATTTGGATGTTGTATTGCGAGGTAAAAATATTAATTTCACTGCTGTCGATGCAGGTGCAACATTGTGTGCTCAACAATTGTTCACTAGCAACAAGATTTTTCTATGCTTTGCTGTGAAACGCGACAAGCCACTCACGAAACAGTGTTTGGATCACCCAAGCTTTTCTAATGTTGCGGTGCATGATAGGAAGTGATGACATATCCACTCCTTTAAAACATCTTGGCTTGACAGACTTGCTTATAATCAAAAGATTTCGTTTGTCGCTACCATCCATGTTAACACAAAGCATCACTGTGATACGTTGTTTACTTGCCTTTCCACCTTCGTACTTGTTTCCACGAATGTCCATTGCCTTAGATGGCAGCATCTGATTAAAAAAAAAGTCCTGTCTCATCAGCATTGTAAATGTCTGACTTTTCATTATCTGTAAGTATGTGGTCCATCTCATTTGTTACCCAGTCATTCATTGCGGCTACGTCTGTTTCTCCTGACTCTCCAATCTCTACTAAGCAAGTAATGTTCTGACGGTTTTTAAATCTTTGTAACCAGCCAGTTCCCTGAATAAAGTTATCATATTCCAAAGCCAAACCCAGATCTTTAGCTTTTCCTTGGATTATTAGGCCACTCACTGGCACATTTTTGGGCACTAGCAGCTGTAAATTTGTGAAATATGGCATCTTTTACATCCGGGTAGAGAGCCGGGCGTACCTTCTTCCGATTTGCGGCACCTTCCAATTTCGCTGACCGCTAAAACATTTTGTCGGTTCTTTAAAACTGTGGATAAAGAACTTTGTGCTATCCTATATTCGTTTGGCCACCTTCGTTTTCCTTTGGCCTCCATCACATTTTCTTATTATGTCCCCTTTCGCCTCCAAAGTTAAGCACTTTACGCCTTTTGAGACATACCAAAATTTCGCACACGATATGCATGTACTCCGAGCCAATGTAGCCAACGGAGCCGGATTGCTGTAACAGCAACCTCGGGGAATGCAAGATCGAAACGTATCATTGCTTGTGGGGAAGCCGAAGGTCACGACCAATAGGATGCAGCCACCGTTAGGATAGTTGAACTTCGACCCCTGCTGTTGATTGGTTGTTTTTTTGGCGTCAGTTAGTTAGAGAGAGACTCATGAAGCGTGAGAAAACCCCGCTACGTTTTTAGTTTTTGTGTGTAATCTTCTTGTAATGTCTTTTGCAAAACTCTGCTTTGTTTTTAAGGCATTCCTCAGTTTATTAGGGGTATGCAAGTTTCCGCCATTTTAAGGAGAAAGGAGACAAGAACAATCAGGAAACCAGTATACATTTATTCAATGAAATATTGTCCTTTAGCAACAATGACCTTTTGCCATTTTTCAGGCAACAAATGAATGTCCCCTGTGATAGAAGGACTCTGGATTTGAGCTGAAGAACGCAGTGACGAAATTTTCCACCTCTGGAACTGTGGTGAACCGCTGTTGGGCTAGGGCATGTTGCATAGAGCGAAGAAGATGAAGGTCTGAGGGTGCAATGTCCAGGGAATGGGCCGGGCGCGGTAAAACCTCCCTGTGTAACTGTTGAAGGGTTGATGTTGTGGTGGCACCGACATGTGGTCTGGCATTATCGTGTAACAGGATGACCGGGCGGCATCCTTTACTTGTCCATGGGCGTTTTTTCTCGATTGCGTCATTCAGTTTCATCAACTGATCGCTATATCGTTTGTGTAATGATTGTTTCGCCCGGTTTAAACAGTTCGAAGTACAGCACTTCATGCATATCCCACCACACACACACAACACCACCTTTTTCCCGTGGATATTCTGTTTTGCAGTAGATGTTGATGGCTGGCCTGGGTCGACCAAGGATTGCTTGCATACGGGGTTGTCCCAATAGACTCATTTTTCATCCCCGGTGACAACCTTCCACAAGAAATTCTTCCCTTGAAACCTTTTCAGCAACGACATGCAGATGCCCAAATCATTCACCAATATTACACTGCTGGACATTTGCTAAGGACGGATCATAAACGGCTATATAGCGCATAAAAAAGTAAGTGTGTTTGGATGCCAAGTGAAATAAAATAATGTCAGAATGCCAGGATATTACAAGAAAGACAATTTATTGTGCTCTGAAATCCAGAAGGCTTTGGAACGTGTTCAAGGGACAAACAGGCCATTTTGTGCAGAATACGTAAACGTGAAAAAAATGCAATTACCGTCCGCAAGCGTTCCGGCGTAAGATGTCAATACGGGATATGGCAACCATGGAAGGCGATGCAAGATTCCACACGTCGTGTCATGCTTTGCACAACATTATCAAGCAGCTGTTGGGGTAATTTATCCCATTCCTCTGTCAGTGCACGGATGAGGGTGTCCTTGTTTATTGGAGGGCATTGGCGACCAGCAAGACTCCTCCCCAAAGCATCCCACACATTTTCAATGGGATTCAGATCTGGAGAACGTGCTGGCCATACGAGGCGTTGAATATCCTCGCTCTCAATACACTCCTGGACAGCGACTGTTGGATCACATGTTGCGTTGTCGTCCATGAAAATGAATCTATCACCGACAGCACCACGGAACATGCGAACATGAGGTAGCAGAACATCATTAATGTATCGTTGGCCAGTCATAGTCCCAGTTAGAAGCACATAGAGGGACGTACGGCCATTGATCATGATACCAGCCCATACCGTGACACTACATGTCGGATATCAGTCCCTTTCCTGTATGTTTGCTGGACAATATGCAGTACCGCTATCACGCCAGATCAGTTGTCGTCGACAATCAGACGATAGACTGTATCTACTCTCATCTGAGAAGAGGACAGCAGACCAGTCGTTATCAGTCCATTTGCGATGTTGATGGCACCATTGCAAACAGGGCGGTACGGTGACGTCTGGACAATGGGATGCACACAACAGGAAGGCGGGCGTATAGTCCTCCTTCATGCAAACGTCTGGCGACAGTTTTTCGGGAGATCCGCTTGCCAGTAGCAGCCATAAACTGATTTGCTACCTCACTAGCTGTGCTGCGCCGGTGTATTTTTGTTGATAGCACCATGTACCGATCTTCTGCAGGTGTCGTACTGCGAACACGACCTCCCCCGTGACGTTTGCTACACTCTCCATTTGTTTGAAATGATTTCCAAAGCCTTGAAACAACACTGTGGCTGACGTCGAACTCCCTGGCAACATCTGTTATTTTTCGCCGTTCTTCAATCTTGCCAATAATACGGCCACGCGTAAAATCATCTAGGTGATGTCGGGAAGACATACTGAAAATTGCAAGTTCGTCAATTGATTCTTTACCCTTTCAACTTTGCGTTTGAACAACAACGGTCAATATGCGTCTAATCCTTTCTATCTCTTATCAGCGCTATGACGTCCCGAACAAGTTCGGCAAATCCAAAATTTGCATACGCACAACACGTCTTACTGTATTCCCACACTTATGCTAATTTCCACATTTTCCTGCCTTCCATTTTATGGTTGCTATCGTTGCTATTGTCATCCGTCCTTAGCAATTGTCCGGCAGTGTATGTTCCGTTAAAGTATGCGGAACCCACTTACCAATCTTCTGCGCCGCCTTCCCCAAGGCCTGTAGACGCCGTACCACCGTCGATTGAGCCACTTCCAAATGGTTTCGCCAGTTGCGTGGTCCATTGTGTGGCATCCTCTCACAACAGCGATTCCATCTCCTCGTCTGCGAGTTCCTGAGGTCTACCTGCACGTGGCTTGCCTTCCAAGCTTTGATCATCTTTCTTAAACCTGGCAAACCATTCTCGACACGTCCTCTCCCGTATAACCGTTTTGCCATACGCCTGACATTTCGAACTGTATGCCTCCCTCGCACTTTTCCCTAAATTAAACATGAATAACCATCAGTGACGCAAATGAACTTTATCGACCGCCATGCTTGGCTTCATGTACGAACTGGCAGCACGGGTCGCCTGCCGGTTAGACCCCTACCGCGCCCTCTAGCGGGGGCGGCGGAAACTTTTGCATACCCCTAATATTTTCCATTTTGGGAAGCTCTTTAAAGGATATGCAACATCCGTAACTGGGAACTTTGACTTCATTTTAAGTAAATAGTTTACCATGTGTTTTTCTACCTAAATCAAGGGCGTTCTTTTGCTATAACAGTAAATTCGTTATTAACGACTTCGTTACAAACGGGCGCGACTGTATTTGACTAAGCTTCTGTGTTTAACTCGAATTTTTTAATGAATTAAAGTTTTCGTTAAGAAGCGGTTCGAGGTTAGTGAAGGAGAAATGGAAAGGGGTGAGGGATTCTCAACAAGCAAAAGAAGGGGAGGACGTGATGCCGAAAAGTTTGGAAACAGCTGATATACAGTTTGAGACTTGGCCAAATGCTTACAATTGAAGGACATGTATTAAGGAAATAGTCACAAATGTTGCTGGGAAATTCTGCAAATATATCCTTCTGAGCACAGCTTGCCTCACATTTTCTAAGGAAACGCTACATCCTTTTGATTCTTAGTCAGTGTTGTCGCTCATCGTCCTTTCCCTCGGTCATAGTATCTCCACAGTGAATAATGGAAGTCTTGAGCTCTGTTCCGTAAGATATCATGCTGAGTACGTTGTCAGTGGTTTCAGGGATAGCAAAGGAGCGAAGATTCATCGGCTTAGGAGGGCCCATTCCTTGGCGTTCTGAAGGAAATGATGATTAATGGTTTGATTGATGCTCTTCTCCACGCTACCAGATGTTTGCAGCACGTGGAGATTAAGCGCATTAAGTTTTGTTCTGGAAATAAATGTGTCAAGGAGGTATCAATAGGCAAAATGACATAGTTTGTAAGTCACCAGGAATCACTGGAACGTTAGCAAAACAGAGAGGAATTATATTCCAAGCCAAAACCTTATAATGGATTTTATCCGTATTTTTACTGCAGACCAAGGAGAGATACTGCGAAAAGGTACATTTGCACAAAGCTTACACATTGCATTTGGTATTCTTTCCGCAGAGAATGTTTCTGCAGTTTTATTTCAAGACGACCAAACAAATAATTAATTATTCTACAATTGTTGACTCGGATAAGTTATTCTTATGAAAATCCGTTACGGTGAAATTCCACCGCGTATGATATTGCGGAGTCAACAGGTGTAGAATAATTAATTATTCTTAACTATTCTGCACATCGTCGAATCGACTAATATTATTTAAGAACGCGTTAACAACTTGTACTTACACCAAAGATTTTACGAACGCATCATCATCAAAGTCCCTTAACAGTGCATGTGCTTACATTTTACTTTGGAGTTCAGTTTTAATTTTAAAGTTTCAATTGCAGTTGCACCTCATTGGGAATTGAGATATTATACACTGAAGTGCCAGAAAAAACTGGTACAGACGAGCAAAATACATAGCAACGTCACCTATGCGCGAACTCGGTTACGTCCGCCAGTGCGTATATAAACCGATAGACATCCTTGCCAGCTGTCAGAACTGTTTTCGGAATGAGAATGACAAGTAATAACGATTTAAGCGATTTTCAACGCGGTGTCATAGTTGGCCCTCGTGAGATGGGCCATAGTATTTCGGAGGTAGAAACGAAGTTCGTATTTTCACGGACGACCATTGCAAAGATGTACCGTGACTACAAGAATTCCGGCAAAACCTCCAACCTACGATACCAGTGTGGCCGTAAAAAGACATTGCGTGTACGTGAACATGGTCGGCTCTCAAGAATCGTTTCACGGGATAGACGTGCAACACTCTCGCAGGTATAATCGGAATTTAATGCTGGAGCCTCAACAAGCATCAGCGTCCGGACTGTGCAACGTACCCTGCACGATATGGGCTTTGGGAGCCGACGCCGAACTCAAGTGCCATTGATGCGTGCACGACACAGAACTATGAGCCTCGCTTGGGAACGGCAACACCGCCACTGGACATTTGATGACTGGAAACAAGTCGACTGGTCTGACGAGTCGCGTTTCCAACTGTATCGGATAGATGGAAGGATTAGTGTGTGGCGCAAATCTCATGAAGCCATGGATCCCGCCTGTCAACAGGGAACTATACCGGCTGGTGGCGGGTCCGTAATGGTATGGGGTGTGTTTAGCTGGACTTCACTGGGACCCTTGGTACGTTTAAAAACATCTGTGACCAGCCAATCTTATGTGCGCATCCTTTCTGACGAGGTACACCTGTTCATGGCCTGCATTCATGCTGATGGGTTGGACCTGTTCCAACAGGACAATGCCGCTCCACACAAGTGTCGGGACGCCACATTATGGTTAGAGGAGCATTCATCTGAGTCTGGGATGTTGCCATTCCCACCCAAGTCCCCAGATATGAACGTGATAGAACACATTTGCGATGCCATGCAACGCGCTATCGCCCATAGGAATCCGAGTCCTCGGAATACACCCGAATTGTGGAACGCGTTGCAGGAAGTATGGTGTGAATTGCCAACAGCATATTTCCAAAAGTTAGTGGAGTCCATGCTCTATCGTATTTCTGCAGTCCTGCGCTCCCGTAGGGGACCTACCAAGTATTAAAATGATGCACCAGTTTTTCTGGCACTTCAGTGTATGTTTATACGATGTTTTATTAAGTTCAGGTAGAGGAAGCAGTGTGTCAAAATTGAGTTTAAATATTTCCTGCTGGAAGTTTTGTTTGGTATATAAATACAGTAAAATGAACACACTCATGAAACCTGAACTTTCCTACACTTTCAAGTCCCCCATCAGATGCTTTTCCCTGAAGATTGGTTTGGGGTGCTTGAGATATTTAGTAATTTTATTTCATTTTCATTTTTTTAGGTTTTAATGTTGTAAAGGATTTCTTTTAATGTAATTATTTAGAAATTTAGCTAAGTATATGTGCACTTCTAAATTTGGATGCAAACCACGCGGGGTGGGTGTAAGCACTTGAGATATGCAAATGATGTTAAGCTGGAGCCGATGACGATCGTGAGATAAAGGTGGCAGCAGCAACAGGAGTGGGAATGCGTGGTCACTTGTGGAAGTGTCACGGATGTTTCTGATTTGTTATTTGTGTTGTTCAGCGAATGCCGAGAATGCCAGGTACACGCCGTCGGCAGGTTTAACGCCATTTGTATGCGCTTCAGAGAGAAAGAATTGTAGGCCTGTATGAAGCGGGTTGGTCTAGACGTCGTATCGCTGCGCATGTGCAACGGGACGCACGAAGTAATGCTATTATTGATACATTTTCACTGTATTCCATGTAACCACTTTCTTTCAGAAAATTTGGAAATTTTCATCGTCCTGGAACCCGCTCCTTCCGATTATACGCACCTTTCGAGCGGGTATCGAACCGCACCTTCCGATTATACGCACCTTTCGAGCGGGTATCGAACCGCACCTTCCGATTTCCGGTCGAGCATGCTAGTCATCTTACTACTCAGGACAAGGAAATTCCATGCAACTGAACATTGATGTCTGAGAACCTTCAGATTTGCGCTAGTCGAAGGCATTCCTGCCTCATTGTAGCGTCTCACGACCTTTTCTTACATCCAAGGTCGCAGTGATGAAACTACGTCATATAGAATCGGGAAACGAATTTCCCTGAAGAAATAATTCTTCATATTTCTGAAGGATGTGGTTACATGGAATACAGTGAAAATGTGCCAATAATAGGATTACAATGCCTACATTTATTTATGAAGGATTATTTCTTCGGGAAAATTCGTTTCCCATTTGCATGGGATGCACGAAGTGTTGGGCCCTACTGGCACCAATGGCTACAGGAAGGTTTCTACGTGCGTTGGAGTGGTAGTGGCGCTCTCCGATAGACGTCAGCACGCCTGGACCGCCGGATTGTTCGACAATCTCGTTCGTCACCTGGAAACATCGCAGCCGATATTCGACTTGCTGTGTCATCGGCCACGGACGTCGCCATAACGACCCGAACTGTAAACCGAGGGATGCATGTGGCAAACCTGCGCAGTAGGCAACCGTTACGTCGACTGCCATTGACGGCCAGATATTGTAGCGCTCGTCTGGCTTGGTGTCGTTGTCATGCGTACTGAGGTTACGAATGGACCACAGTAATCTTCAGTGATGAATACCGTTTCCGTCAGGGCGGTATCGACGGATCCGTGTCTGGCGACATCCTGGTGAGCATCCCGGTTTCGTTCGTGGCCACCACCGGTGTCGCACGATTGGTCGAATAACGATTGGTTGACATAACGATTGGTCGACACCCGATTGCTCGACAGTAACGATTGGTCTACAGCAAAATTGGTCGACGTAACGATCAGTAGACCGAAATGACTAGTCGGCAGTACGATTGGTCGACACAACGATTGGTCGACGTAACGATCAGTAGACCGAAATGACTAGTCGACAGTACGATTGGTCGACACAACGATTGGTCGAGATAGATATTGGTTCAGAGAATTATGGTTTACATTCGCAGCGGTACCTCTCAGAACGTACTGACCTCTCAAAACGTAACGTTCCTTTTTGGATATAATATCTTTTAAAGTGTAGTCCTCAGAACATTCAGCATTATAACATATTATTTCCAAATAGGGTCTCGTGTCATCTTCTGTACTCTAAGTGAAATTTATATAGAGGGCCTTCTCAACGATGTTATTACCGAAAGGGCCCCGGGGCACTTTAGGTATAGGCACCTTGGGGAAACTGCCACACATAATTCGGAAACTCAGAAAATTGCCACACATTCAAAGCGTTTCTCGAGGGAAGGGCGATTTGTGCTCGTCCCCTTAATGAAAACCATGAGGCAATTTTTCCGTGGGGCAATTTTTCTGTGTGCGGCAATTTTCTGGGTTGCTGAAAGATGTGTGGCAATCTTCCGGTGGGGCAATTTACCGCCAAACTGTTTGCACTTATTCAAATTTTTTTCCAAGTTCCGTTGACCATTTTATGTCGACCAATCGTTATATCGACCAGTCGTTACTGTCGACCAGTCGTTGCTGTCAACCAATCGCTATGTCGATCAAACGTGCTGTCGGCCAATCGTGTGTCGGCCAATCGTTATGTCGACCAACCGTTTGTCCACCAATCGTTACATACCCGCCACCACAACGCCCGTCAGGCTGGCATTATGGTATGGGGTGCTATTGCGCATGACAGCAGTTCAACTCTTGTCAGCATCACAGACACACTGACAGCTGCACGATACGTGAGCGAGGTTCTTCAGCCCATTTTGATACCGTTCCAGAATGGCCCACAGCCCCCCATTTTCCGTCAAGACGCCAGTAACGCCCGTGTACACACCGCTCGGTCTGCCGACAATGTTTGCAACATGTTCAGACACTGCCATGTCCAGCATGATCGCCCGATTTTTCCCCAATCGAAAACTTGAGGGACCACATTGGGCGTCGTGTGCAACCGAATCGGCCCGCGCACTATCTCGATGAATTATGGGAGCAAGTCAACCGTGCTTGGTGTTCCATTCCTGAGGACGATATCTGTCAACTGTATGACTCATTGCCACACTGTATTGCTGCCGGTATTGCCGTTTGCCGCGGTGCAACCATTTACTGAGGACGATATACGTCGACTGTATGACTCATTGCCACACTGTATTGCTGCCGGTATTGCCGTTTGCTGCGGTGCAACCATTTACTGAGGACGATATACGTCGACTGTATGACTCATTGCCACACTGTATTGCTGCCGGTATTGCCATTTGCCGCGGTGCAACCATTTACTGAGGACGATATACGTCGACTGTATGACTCATTGCCACACTGTATTGCTGCCGGTATTGCCGTTTGCTGCGGTGCAACCATTTACTGAGGACGATATACGTCGACTGTATGACTCATTGCCACACTGTATTGCTGCCGGTATTGCCATTTGCCGCGGTGCAACCATTTACTGAGGACGATATACGTCGACTGTATGACTCATTGCCACACTTTATTGCTGCCGGTATTGCCGTTTGCTGCGGTGCAACCATTTACTGAGGACGATATACGTCGACTGTATGACTCATTGCCACACTGTATTGCTGCCGGTATTGCCGTTTGCTGCGGTGCAACCATTTACTGAGGACGATATACGTCGACTGTATGACTCATTGCCACACTGTATTGCTGCCGGTATTTCCGTTTGCTGCGGTGCAACCATTTACTGAGGCGTACCCATTGTGCTGCATTATCTCACCTGATAAACAATACGTGACTGAAATAACATCAAGGTAAACCCTTATGTATTCCCATTCGCATGCTCAATTTGACCCCTTTATATAACTCCTTCTGAGTGGGCCAATTTCTACGTCGGGCATATATATATATATATATGATATATATATATATATGATATATATATATACATAAGAGTTTTATATGGGTTCATTTTCTATGGCCCTTCTGCCATATATTCGCTATCTTTGTATTAGTGTCTCATTCTGAGAAGAAATTCAAACCCTCAGATTTTCTTCAAGTTCCATACTTTTGTGTTTCTTAAAATAGTTCCATTCTTTTGTAACACCACACTTCAAATGCATCCAAGATTTTCTCCTTCAGATTTCTTAAAAGCGTTACATTCAAACACCCTTAAGTATCTACTGAGGAAATAGTTTAACATTCTCATCTCTTAGGTGTTAAATAGCTACTTACTTTTTCTCGAACTTTTTCAACTTCTCGGTTGTTTTATCCTATTTTGCGTGAATTTGATATTTCTCATTTTGCAATTTTATTTTAATTCTAGTACAGTAATAAACATTTTCCGTAATTTTCTTCGATAAATTATGTGATGCAGCGGGCTCTGTGTTCCAGGCATTTCTCCTAACAGGCCCAATATTTTCGGTTCATTTATCTTTCAGAATGAATTAAGCAGAACCTTATGGGAAAGGAATTGCTAAGTGAGATTATGAACATTTATTGAATTTTGGGAAAGAATTCTATTTACAGGATTTATTTACATTTTGACATTTACGCGGGTGACCATCCTCAGAATATAAAAAGCCTCTTTCTCCTACTCATAGCAACTTCGAATGTTCTTGTCGTCTTCCCTCTCCTCGCGAGCCCCTCAGCCGTTTTGGGGGTCGCATTCTTGACAACTCGTAACGAATGCCATTTCGGTTCGGCATGCAAGAAGGCCTACAGAACATCCCCATTGTATTCAACAACGACTCTCTTAAAATCATATAATATATCTTACACTGCCGTTGCTTGAAAGCATATACACACGCACACACACACAAACACACACACGAAAGCACACGTCATTTCAAGACAAATTTGAATAATACATCAGTTGAATACGTAAATCATATTTAAATATTTATAGAAGCTTCCCGTCCGCGGAGATCCTCACGTATTAGTTAATAGTAAACTGTTACCGCCAATTGTGATTCGTGATGTCAGACTTGAATGACGTAGGTGTTTCCCTGAGAACAGTTGAGGAAATTAGCGGGCAGCGTGTTCGTATCGATCGCAGTCTTTGCAGATGCCTGAAAATCCTGGAATGCCGTGTGGTCAGAAGCGTGTATTTTTAGCTAATCGTTGGAGTAGCCCGGCCTAACTGGGTAGACTTAGCGTGCCGATATAGGAAAGCACCAGCTGCTTCTAGCTCTTTCCTGCCTATTACTTGTAGTTCGAGTTAGAACGGAGCTCGTATCGCTGATGAACAGCGCGAGTGATGCACTTGCCTTTCCCTAGAACCAATGACAGTAAATTACGAATGGTGGCCTTAGATGCTCATGGAGGTCTTCAAACGATAAACCAAAAGGACCAATGACAGTAAATTACGAACGGTGGCCTTAGATGCTCATGGAGGTCTTCAAACGATGAACAAAAAAACCAATGACAGTAAATTACGAACGGTGGTCTTAGATGCTCATGGAGGTCTTCAAACGATGAACTAAAAAACCAATAACAGTAAATTACGAACGGTGGCCTTAGATGCTCATGGAGGTCTTCAAACGATGAACTAAAAAAACCAATGACAGTAAATTACAAACGGTGGGCCTTAGATGCTCATGGAGGTCTTCAAACGATGAACTAAAAAAACCAGTGACAGTAAATTACGAACGGTGGCCTTAGATGCTCATCGAGGTCTTCAAACGATGAACTAAAAAAACCAATGACAGTAAATTACGAACGGTGGCCTTAGATGCTCATGGAGGTCTTCAAACGATGAACTAAAAAAACCAATGACAGTAAATTACGAACGGTGGGCTTAGATGCTCATGGAGGTCTTCAAACGATGAACTAAAAAAACCAATAACAGTAAATTACGAACGGTGGCTTTAGATGCTCATGGAGGTCTTCAAACGATGAACTGAAAAAACCAATGACAGTAAATTACGAACGGTGGGCTTAGATGCTCATGGAGGTCTTCAAACGATGAACTAAAAAAACCAATGACAGTAAATTACGAACGGTGGCCTTAGATGCTCATCGAGGTCTTCAAACGATGAACTAAAAAAACCAATGACAGTAAATTACGAACGGTAGCCTTAGATGCTCATGGAGGTCTTCAAACGATGAACTAAAAAAACCAATGACAGTAAATTACGAACGGTGGCCTTAGATGCTCATGGAGGTCTTCAAACGATGAACTAAAAAAACCAATAACAGTAAATTACGAACGGTGGCCTTAGATGCTCATGGAGGTCTTTAAACGATGAACTAAAAAAACCAATGACAGTAAATTACGAACGGTGGGCTTAGATGCTCATGGAGGTCTTCAAACGATGAACTAAAAAAACCAATAACAGTAAATTACGAACGGTGGCTTTAGATGCTCATGGAGGTCTTCAAACGATGAACTAAAAAAACCAATGACAGTAAATTACGAACGGTGGCTTTAGATGCTCATGGAGGTCTTCAAACGATGAACTAAAAAAACCAATGACAGTAAATTACGAACGGTGGCCTTAGATGCTCATGGAGGTCTTCAAACGATGAACTAAAAAAACCAATGACAGTAAATTACGAACGGTAGCCTTAGATGCTCATGGAGGTCTTCAAACGATGAACTAAAAAAACCAATGACAGTAAATTACGAACGGTGGCCTTAGATGCACATGGAGGTCTTCAAACGATGAACTAAAAAAACCAATAACAGTAAATTACGAACGGTGGCCTTAGATGCTCATGGAGGTCTTCAAACGATGAACTAAAAAAAACCAGTAACAGTAAATTACGAACGGTGGCTTTAGATGCTCATGGAGGTCTTCAAACGATGAACTGAAAAAACCAATGTAACAGTAAATTACGAACGGTGGCTTTAGATGCTCATGGAGGTCTTCAAACGATGAACTGAAAAAACCAATGACAGTAAATTACGAACGGTGGCCTTAGATGCTCATGGAGGTCTTCAAACGATGAACTAAAAAAACCAATGACAGTAAATTACGAACGGTGGCCTTAGATGCTCATGGAGGTCTTCAAACGATGAACTAAAAAAACCAATGACAGTAAATTACGAACGGTGGCCTTAGATGCTCATGGAGGTCTTTAAACGATGAACTAAAAAAACCAATGACAGTAAATTACGAACGGTGGCCTTAGATGCTCATGGAGGTCTTCAAACGATGAACTAAAAAAACCAATGACAGTAAATTACGAACGGTGGCCTTAGATGCTCATGGAGGTCTTCAAACGATGAACTAAAAAAACCAATGACAGTAAATTACGAACGGTGGCCTTAGATGCTCATGGAGGTCTTCAAACGATGAACTAAAAAGAAAGGAAAGGAGATGAGAATATATACTTACACCACCTAAGGAAAACTTGCATAATTAAAAATACGCGATCTGACCGGAGTTCTTCGTGGTACAGTAAACCTGTTACTAAAAAATAAACAGCATTTCTACGATAGATAAAACATTCACAAATAGAAATTGTAGAAACTTATTCCCACTAGCAGCTGGAAAGTGTGTTACGAAGTTTAACAAACTGTGTACAAAAAGTTTTTCATAGCAGAAGATACACTGGTGCGCAAAAATTAAGGACGAAGAGGAGAAATTAGCATAACAGCGGAACGAGCAGGCAGAGCGGACCGAAAGACCACTCAGGAGATAGACTACGGTCCGGTATGGTAGGGCATGCGTATATTTGCAGCATGACGTAGGGGGAGGGGCGGAAGGGTATAAAGCACACGGGCGGTGTTTGCTCAGCAATTCGGTGAAAGCTATTGCACAGTGTACATCGGTTTGAACGACGTCGAGTTGCTGCCACCGTGTGATATGGCCAACAGGCAATCCAGTAGACGACATCTGGATGATTTTACCCGAGGTCGCGTCATTGGGAAGTTGGAAGAAGGTCGAAGTGTGACTAGTGTGGCCGAGGAGTTCGGTATCGCTTACAGCATCGTTTCACGAGCTTGGAGAACATTTCAAACGACAGGAACAGCTGTTCGAGAGTTTAGCAGTGGTCGTCCACGAGCAACCACGGCGGCGGACGACCGGTTTATTGTTCTACAGGCAAGAAGAGACAGACGGCGGACAGCGGGAGAAATCGCAAGGCACAAGCTACAGACAACTAGACGTCCGTTATCGCGTCTTACTGTAGCCTGGAGGCTGCACAAATGTGTTCTATTTGCACGACAACCAGTACGGTGTGTGCCATTAACGTCTGCTCATCGGAGACGACGGTTTCTGTGTTGCCAGGATCACAAGAACTGGACACATCAGCAATGGGGTCGAGTTCTCTTTACGGATGAGAGCCGATTTTGTCTGACGAGCGATTCTGGACGTATACACATATGGAGAGAGCAGGGAACACGCAATCACACCTCCAACATCATCGAAAAGGACCCGTTTGGAGGTGGCAGAGTTCTCGTTTCGGGCGGTATCATGCTTGGTAGCCGTACTGACCTCCACATCTTCCACGGAAGTTCAGTCACTGGTGTCCGCTATTGTACCGAGGTTCTTCTGCCTCACGTGAGTCTGTTTAGAGGTGCTGTGGGTCCTGAGTTCGTCTTCATGGACCACAACGCTACACCTCATCGTACAGTGGCTGTGTCAGAGCTGTTGGAGAGTGAAGATATTCAACGCATGGATTGGCACGCAAGGTACCCGGACCTAAATCCAATCGAACACGTGTGGGACCTTCTCGGGAGACACTTGGCAGCACGTCACCAGCCGCCAGCAACGATTCAGCAGCTGCGATTGGCACAACAAGAGGAATGGGCCGCGATGCCTCAACAGCTCCTTGACAACTTCGTCCTCAGCATGGACAGACGTTGTGAATCCTGCAACGCAGTCAGAGGTGATCATATCCACTACTAAAGACTGGATTTTTCTTGGCAGCCGCCTGTCACATGGACATTTCTGTCTCCTGTCCAGTTGTGCTCGAAGCTACCTTTTCAATAAAGTGCCTTTGTATCCTTTGGATTCCTTGTTTGGACGGTTTTGCTCAATTGTCCCATATTCTTACATCTTGTTGATCTTATGGTATGATTTGAGTCGATGTGGAGCACTTCTGCACGACGTTACATTCAAAAAACCACATCGTCCTTAATTTTTGCATGCCAGTGTATATACACTGTGTTGGAAACAAAGTAATGTCCGATGACGAGGTACCCGAATTCGAAGCACCGGCCACGGAGCACATTGGCTACTGAGATTGCGCAACACAGCGGTATTACATAAGCATGTAGGGGACTTAAGTCACTGACAGTTAGCAGTCAGAAGGCGAAGAGTGTAAGCGCAATCAACTTGTAAGTGGACAAGGAGCACATCATTGTCCACTACGTAACTGAGTCAACTTGGGACTATCCAGCTATTGCATGTTGTGTGAGTTCGTCGCCGTAGCTCCCGCGCAAGTGCTACAAGAAACATCAACAGTGGGGACCAAAAATGCCATGTCACATCGTCAGAGCTGTCGTTGGTTCGAACGGTTTCGAGAGCGAAATGTTGACCTCTCAGCCCGTTCCAAAGCCGAAACACCAGCAATAGTGGATATGGACATGCTGAAGACCTTAGTAGATACCGACCCGTGTGCGACCAAGCGGAAGTTTGCCGAGCAGCTGGGGACTACCCACACGTGCATTATTATAACGCACCTGCGTCAACTTGAAAAGGTCCAGAAGAGGAAAGTTTGGGTACCCCTATGAACTCACAGTTGAGCAGAAAGTAAATCTCATGAGTTTATGAGTTTCTCTGCTTGCACGTGTCTAATTTGAACCGTTCTTGGACTACATTTAGACAGGTGAGGAGAAATGAGCCCTGTATGACAATGAAACAGTGGTTGGACCCAAAACAGAAGTCCATGCTGACCCCCAATCTCAGCTTATACCCATGTAAGGTCCTGGTGTCTGTTTGGTGGGATATGCCAGGCATCATGTTTTTTGAGTTGCTTACGGACAACACCACTACCACCACCGATGTGTACAGCCGTCGGCTCGCCTGTTTTCGCATCGCTCACGTCGAAAAGACCAGTACTTCTGAACCGCAAGGGTGTCACCGTACAGCAGGATGAAGCGACACCTCACATAGTATGGGTGACCTGTCACAAGGTCAGGGATATTAGCTGGGAGCTGCTGCGCACTCAACCTATTCCCCGGACTTTGCCCCCAAGCGACTACCATCTTTTCCTGTCGTTGCAGCTATTCCTCGACGGACAGAGGTTCTCCGACCGGGACAATGTCGAACGCTCACTTACTGACTTCTTTGAGTCCAAACCCCCACAATTCTACCGGGACGGTATCCAACAACTGCCCAGACGATGGCAGGAGGTCGTGGCAAACCATGGCGGTTACATTTTGAACTGATTTGTACTTGTATGTACGGTAATTAACACTTTTCTGTTGTCTTCCACTTGCAGACATTACTTTCTTTCCAACCCAATATATCAGAGGCAAAACGGATTTCCAAATTAAAGAACTGAATGAAAACGAAGAGATATAAAGTTGCGACGCACTACAGAAGTGAAAACATGTGTCAGGACAACAAATCTGCCGAGAGACGTTATGTCCGCGTAGCTCAGTTGGGAGAGCAACTTACTCCGGAGTGAAGAGGCACGGGTTAGATGGCCGTCGAGGACAAACTTGTGTTTTCACAGAGTATAACGGAATACAACTTTACGAGCTCAAGCGAAAAATCTGTGCGTTACTTAAAGAAAAAAATGTGTTCAAAATACTCTTCATAACGGAGAGCATCCTATCAATAAAAGGATTTTTCTAAGAGATATTTAGATTCAAATTAACGCTTTCCCTAAGAAATACACTGACGACCCCTGGCGGCAGAATTTCCAATAATGAAAAAGTAGAAAATTTACGAAAATTTTTCTTCACGGCTGTGTTAAGAAAAAATAATATTTCAAATACGACTTCTCGGAGCAGAGATAGTTTCGACATTATACCCCTAGTGGAAAAACCATGCATTATTTAAAGAGAATAATGTTCCCAACATTCACTGAAATCGAAATTCAATGCTGGAGCCTTAAAATAAAAAATCTTCAATAATATTTTCATAAGCAGAGATACAGTTGCAAACGGAAATACACACCAACACCACCTAGTGCCAGACCTCTGAACTACAAACAATGCATGACTACATGCAAAATGTTACATAAGGTGAATGGTATACGATGTTGAAAGAATTGTATTGTTTAAATCGGAAATTTAGAAGTAGAGATATCAAGAAAAACATATTAAATATTTGCGCCCTCAAATGGGAAAATTGTGTATCACTTTGGGCAAGAAATGCTTTCATAGTTATAGTATATCAAACGGAAAAGTAATTTTCCCGATCAGGTTTTTTGACGCGCTGATATTCCTACAAACATGCTGTAAACGGAAGAGTTGCTTATGCCCTCTGGTGGCGAAAATGTGCGTTAAGAAAAATTTTAAATCATATGCTAAACTTTCCGCATGAAATACGCTGTCCGACAAAGAAAGAAAGAAGTTTTCAAATCCGACTGTTCAAAGCAGAGACATCAAGAAAAATAAGACATACACTGAAGTGCCAGAAAAACTGGTACAGACGAGCTTATGCAAAATACATAGCAACGTTACCTATGCACGTACTCGGTTGCGTCCGCCAGTGCGTGCATAAAGCGATAGACATCCTTGCTAGCTGTCAGAGCTGTTTTTGGCAGGAGAATGACAAGTAATAACGATTTAAGCGATTTTCAACGCGGTGTCATAGTTGGCGCTCATGAGATGGGCCATAGTATTTCGGAGGTAGAAACGAAGTTCGGATTTTCACGGACGACTATTGCAATAGTGTACCGTGACCACAAGAATTCCGACAATACCTCCAACCTACGATACCAGTGTGGCCGTAAAAAGACATTGGGTGAACGTGATCATCTTCAGCTGTCAAAAATCGTTTCACGCGATAGGCGTGAAACACTCTCGCGGGTTTCATCGGAATTCAATGCTGGAGCTTCAACAAGCGTCAGTGTCCGGACTGTGTAAGGTACACTGCACAATATGGGCTTTGGGAGCCGACGCGCAACTGGAGTCCCCTTGATGGGTGCACGACACAAAGCTATGCGCCTCGCTTAGGCACGGCAACACCGCCACTGGACACTTGATGACTGGAAACAAGTAGCCTGGTCTGACGAGTCGCGTTTCCAGTTGTATCGGGCAGATGGAAGGATTAGTGTGTGGCGCAAACCCCATGAAGCCATGGATCCCGCCTGTCAACAGGAAACTATACCGGCTGGTGGGGGTCCGTAAAGGTATGGGTTGTGTTTAGCCGGGCTTCACTGGGGCCTCTGGTACCTCTACAAACGTCTGTGACTGGCCAACGCTATGTGCGCATCTTTTCTGACGAGGTACACCCGTTTATGTTCTGCATTCATGCTGATGGGTTGGGCCTGTCTCAACAGGACAATGCACCTCCACACAAGCGTCGGGTGGCCACATTATGGTTAGAAGAGCATTCAACTGAATTTGGGCTGTTGCCATTCCCACCCAAGTCCCCAGATCTGAACGTGATAGAACACATTTGGGATGTCATGCAACGCGCTATCGAACACGGGAATCCGAGACCTCGGAATACACCCGAATTGTGGAACTCTCTGCAGGAAGTATGGTGTGTATTGCCCACAGCATATTTCCAGAAGCGAGTGGAGCCCATGCCCCGTCGTATTTCTGCAGTCCTGAGCTCCCGTGGGGGACCTACCAAGTATTAGACCGGTGTACTAGTTTTTCTGGCACTTCAGTGTACATCTTTGCCTCCTGGCGAAAAAATTGTTCATTAATTTAAACAAAAAAATACGCTCAAAAGGTTTAGTTTTCCGTGGTGAGCGGTATCTGACCACAGAAAAAACGTTTTAGTCGAGATTTCAGAAGCGGAGATATTACTGTAAATACATCGGAAATGTAAACAAACGCTTGAGCCCCTAGTGGCAAAATAGCTTTTGACCAACATTAGAAACTATATGCAGATCATTTCTCACCAGGAGTTATATACGATGCAAAAAGAATTTCTTATATCGGATGTTTAGAAGCTGGGATATGGGAGAAATCGCAACTTACCTTCACGTACCTTAGCGTGAAAACTGCGCATTACTTGTAAAAGAAACCCTACCCAAAGTAATCTTCGTACTAAATGGTATCGAGGGGAGGGGGGGATTTTGTTCAATCGAAAATTTAGAAGCAAAAATGTGGCTTATTGTTGTTGTTCGGCTTAGTGGGTATGCGTTCTGATCCCGGTGAGGTATGGATGTTGTGTTTATCTCACGGAACTGACTCTCTCCCTTCTCTTTAAACCAGTGACCCTAAATTAAAGATGGGCGACCGTTTATAGCCCACTGAGTTGTCCATGGTGGTCGTTAAACCTTAATAAAAAAACAAAAAAATCCATAGCGTATGCAATTACGCCGTCTAGCTGCACAATTATGCGTCATAAAATGACCGGTAAGCAATTATCATCATTCGCACATTTCGGACTTCCGAATACGAAAATAACTTTTCGGATCGGACTAACAGTTGCAGAAATATGGTTTCCACAGACGGACAGAAAGACGGACTGATAAAGTGATACTATGAGCAGGCATTTCTGTTTTTTATAAAAGACGTGTTAAAAAATTTTAATATGTTGATTTACATTTTGCAGGGGTGGCAGACGAAACTAAAGCATTCCTCTTCCGGATGTTCTCCAGTAACATGAGTTGAGCTCCGTTGCCCTCCTGTGCTATTTTAGATGGTGGTCACTTTCTGATAATACGTCCAAGAGTTAAATGTGTATAGTACAGGCACTCGGAAACTTTTAAGCTTTTAAGGTGAGCAGGTGACAACGAACTATCCGAAAAAAGTATGTCAACTCAGCACTATGTTTCCATTGAAACAAACTTTTCCCCTCATGATTCAAAACATTACGACGTCCTACCAAATAACGTGTTTCCGTGTTTCACAAAGGTAACAGCCTGCATTCGGTGCGGAAGCGATTATATTCAGGCCCTGATTACTAGATGGAATGGTTTGATGAATGAACGTCTCTATTCAGGCCCGGATTACTAGGTGGAATGTGTAAAGCGACTCTATTCAGGGGCTGATTATTAGATGGAATGGTTCGATTAATGAAAGACTCTGTTCAGGTCCTGATTATTAGATGGAATGGTTTTATGAATGAACGACTTTATTCAGGCCCTGATTACTAGATGGAATGGTTCGATGAATGAACTACTCTATTCAGACCCTCACTACTAGATGGAACGTGTGTGAGGAGACTCTGTTCAGGCCGTAATTACTCGATGGAATGGTTCGATGAATCAACGACTCTATTAAAGTCCTCATTACAAGATGGAATGGTTCGATGAATGACCGACTCTATTCAGACCCTGATTAATACTTATATTTAATGGTTCGATAAATGAACGACTCAATTCAGGCCCTGATTATTAGATGGACTATTTCGATGAATGAACGACTCTATTCAGGCCCGAATTACTAGATAAAATATGTGTGTGAAGCGACTCTATTCAGGCCCTAATTACTAGATGGAATGGTTCGATGAATGAACGACTCTATTCCGGCCCGGACTACTAGGTGGAATTTATGAAACTACTCTATTCAGGCCATGATTACTAGATGGAATGGTTCGATGAATGAACGACTCTATTCAGGCCTTGATTATTTGATGGAATGGTTCGATGAATGAACGACCCTATTCAGGCACAGATTACTAAATGGAATGTGTGTGTGAACTACTCTATTCAGGCCCTGATTACTAGATGGAATGGTTCGATGAATGAACGACTCTATTCAGTCCCTGATTACTAGATGAAATGGTTCGATGAATGAACGACTCTATTCAGGCCCGGATTATTTGGTGGAATGTGTGAAGCGACTCTATTTAGGCCCTGATTACTAGATGGAATGGTTCGATGAATGAACGACTCTGTTCAGGCCCTGATTATTAGATGGAATGGTTCGATGAATGAACGACTCTATTCAGGCCCTGATTACTACATGGAATGGTTCGATGAATGAACGACTCTATTCAGGCCCTGATTGCTACATGGAATGGTTCGATGAATGAACGACTCTATTGAGGCCCTGATTACTGGATCGAATGGTTCAATGAATGAACGACTCTATTCAGGCCCTGATTATTAGATGGAATGGTTCGATGAATGAACGATTCTATTCAGGCCCTGATTACTAGATGGAA
The DNA here is from genome assembly GCA_039090855.1 of Macrothele yani. Lineage (NCBI taxonomy): Eukaryota > Metazoa > Arthropoda > Arachnida > Araneae > Macrothelidae > Macrothele > Macrothele yani. Next base: position 82,661,544 of record CM077009.1, read on the forward strand.
TGGTTCGATGAATGAACTTCTCTATTCAGGCCCTGATTACTAGACGGAATGGTTCGATGGATGAATGACTCTTATTAGGTCCGGATTACTAGATGAAATGTGTGTGTGAAGCGACTCTGTTCAGGCCCGGATTACTACAGTAGATAAAACGCCCTACTCAGAAAGCCTTCTTATTTATATAAGTTGAACCGTCATATTCCTTGATACCTCATTCGCGACAACCAGCTTATGCCAGCTCGAAAGACTAGCGGGGAATCAACACCTCCAGGAGTTCTATTTTTAGGCCGTTTTAAGAAATCTTTCTTATTTATATAAGTTTAACCGTCATATTCCTTGATGCCTCATTCGGGACTACAATTCTGGCCAGTTCGAAAGACTAGCAAAAAACCAGCACCTCTACTGCAAATCACCAGAAGAGTGTGCTGCTGTTAAAGGCGGGGGAGCCTTATCACGACTCGTCGTGGAACGCAAGAACGGTATCCATGTTCATTATAGTGAATGAGGGTGTGGTAGATTCCGAACGTATTCCGCTACTACGTGTTTTCAGTGATCTGTAAATAAGGAGAGAGATAGAGTTCAACCTTTAAAAAAATAATGAAAAGGACAGGACTGACCCATTGCTGTGATCTATAAACAAAGAAAGAGATAAAGTTCAACCTTTAAAAAAATAATGAAAAGGACAGGAATGACCCATTGCCGTCATCTATAAACAAAAAGAGAGATAAAGTTCAACCTTTAAAAAAATAATGAAAAGGACAGGACTGACACATTGCTGTGATCTATAAACAAAAAGAGAGAAGAAGTTCAATCTTTAAAAAAATAATGAAAAAGACAGGACTGACACATTGCTGTGATCTATAAACAAAAAGAGAGAAAAAGTTCAATCTTTAAAAAAAATGAAAAGGACAGGACTGTCCCATTGCTATGATCTATAAACAAAAAGAGAGATAAAGTTCAACCTTTAAAGAAATAATGAAAAGGACAGGACTGACCCATTGCTGTCATCTATAAACAAAGAGAGAAATAAATTTTGACCTTTAAAAAAATAATGAAAAGGACAGGACTGACTTATTGCTGTAATCTATAAGCAAAGAAAGAGATAAAGTTCAACCTTTAAAAAAATAATGAAAAGGACACGACTAACCTATTGCTATGATCTATAAACAAAAAGAGAGATAAAGTTCAACCTTTAAAAAAATAATGAAAAGGACAGGACTGGCCCAATGCTGTCATCTATAAACAAAGAGAGAGATAAAGTTCAACCTTTAAAAACATAATGAAAAGGACACTACTGACCCATTGCTGTCATCTACAAACAAAGAGGACAAGACTGACCCATTGCTATGACCAATAAACAAAGCGAGAGATAAAGTTCAACCTTTAAAAAAATAATGAAAAGGACAGGACTGACCCATTGCTGTGATCTATAAACAAAAAGAGAGATAAAGTTCAACCTTTAAAAAAAAATGAAAAGGACAGGACTGACCCATTGCTATGATCTATAAACAAAAAGAGAGATAAAGTTCAACCTTTAAAAAAATATGGAAAATGACAGGACTGGCCCATTGCTGTCATCTATAAACAAAGAGAGAGATAAAGTTCAATCTTTAAAAAAATAATGAAAAGGACAGGTCTGACCCATTGCTGTCATCTATAAACAAAGAGAGAAATAAATTTTGACCTTTAAAAAAATAATGAAAAGGACCGGACTGACCCATTGCTAGGATCTATAAACAAAAAGAGAGATAAAGTTCAACCTTTAAAAAAATAATGAAAAGGACAGGACTGACCGATTGCTGTGATCTATAAACAAAAAGAGAGATAAAGTTCAACCTTTAAAACAATAATGAAATGGACAGGACTGACCCATTGCTATGATCTATAAACAAAAAGAGAGATAAAGTTCAACCTTTAAAAAAATAATGAAAAGGACAGGACTGACCCATTGCTATGATCTATAAACAAAAAGAGAGATAAAGTTCAATCTTTAAAAAAATAATGAAAAGGACAGGTCTGACCCATTGCTGTCATCTATAAACAGAGAGAGAAATAAATTTTGACCTTTAAAAAAATAATGAAAAGGACAGGACTGACCCATTGCTGTGATCTATAAGCAAAGAAAGAGATAAAGTTCAACCTTTAAAAAAATAATGAAAAGGACAGGACTAACCTATTGCTATGATCTATAAACAAAAAGAGAGATAAAGTTCAACCTTTAAAAAAATAATGAAAAGGACAGGACTGACCCAATGCTGTCATCTATAAACAAAGAGAGAGATAAAGTTCAACCTTTAAAAACATAATGAAAAGGACACTACTGACCCATTGCTGTCATCTATAAACAAAGAGAGAAATAAATTTTGACCTTTAAAAAAATAATGAAAAGGACAGGACTGACCCATTGCTATGATCTATAAACAAAAAGAGAGATAAAGTTCAACCTTTAAAAAAATAATGAAAAGGACAGGACTGACCGATTGCTGTGATCTATAAACAAAAAGAGAGATAAAGTTCAAACTTTAAAAAAATAATGAAAAGGACAGGACTGACCCATTGCTATGATCTATAAACAAAAAGAGAGATAAAGTTCAACCTTTAAAAAAATAATGAAAAGGACAGGACTGACCGATTGCTGTGATCTATAAACAAAAAGAGAGAAAAAGTTCAATCTTTAAAAAAATAATGAAAAGGACAGGACTGACACATTGCTGTGATCTATAAACAAAAAGAGAGAAAAAGTTCAATCTCTAAAAAAATAATGAAAATGACAGGACTGACCCATTGCTTTCATCTATAAACAAAGAGAGAGATAAAGTTCAATCTTTAAAAAAATAATGGAAAGGACAGGTCTGACCCATTGCTATGATCTATAAACAAAAAGAGAGATAAAGTTCAACCTTTAAAAAAATAATGAAAAGGACAGAACTGACCGATTGCTGTGATCTATAAACAAAAAGAGAGATAAAGTTCAACCTTTAAAAAATAATGAAAAGGACAGGACTGACCCATTGCTATGATCTATAAACAAAAAGAGACATGAAGTTCAATCTTTAAAAAAATAATGAAAAGGACAGGTCTGACCCATTGCTGTCATCTATAAACAAAGAGAGAAATAAATTTTGACCTTTAAAAAAATAATGAAAAGGACAGGACTGACCCATTGCTATGATCTATAAACAAAAAGAGAGATAAAGTTCAACCTTTAAAAAAATAATGAAAAGGACAGGACTGACCGATTGCTGTGATCTATAAACAAAAAGAGAGATAAAGTTCAACCTTTAAAAAAATAATGAAAAGGACAGGACTGACCCATTGCTATGATCTATAAACAAAAAGAGAGATAAAGTTCAACCTTTAAAAAAATAATGAAAAGGACAGGACTGACCGATTGCTGTGATCTATAAACAAAAAGAGAGAAAAAGTTCAATCTTTAAAAAAATAATGAAAAGGACAGGACTGACCCATTGCTATGATCTATAAACAAAAAGAGAGATAAAGTTCAACCTTTAAAGAAATAATGAAAAGGACAGGACTGACCCATTGCTGTCATCTATAAACAAAGAGAGAGATAAAGTTCAATCTTTAAAAAAATAATGAAAAGGACAGGTCTGACCCATTGCTGTCATCTATAAACAAAGAGAGAAATAAATTTTGACCTTTAAAAAAATAATGAAAAGGACAGGACTGACCCATTGCTGTGATCTATAAGCAAAGAAAGAGATAAAGTTCAACCTTTAAAAAAATAATGAAAAGGACAGGACTAACCTATTGCTATGATCTATAAACAAAAAGAGAGATAAAGTTCAACCTTTAAAAAAATAATGAAAAGGACAGGACTGACCCAATGCTGTCATCTATAAACAAAGAGAGAGATAAAGTTCAACCTTTAAAAACGTAATGAAAAGGACACTACTGACCCATTGCTGTCATCTATAAACAAAGAGAGAAATAAATTTTGACCTTTAAAAAAATAATGAAAAGGACAGGACTGACCCATTGCTGTGATCTATAAGCAAAGAAAGAGATAAAGTTCAACCTTTAAAAAAATAATGAAAAGGACAGGACTAACCTATTGCTATGATCTATAAACAAAAAGAGAGATAAAGTTCAACCTTTAAAAAAATAATGAAAATGACAGGACTGACCCATTGCTGTCATCTATGAACAAAGAGAGAGATAAAGTTCAATCTTTAAAAAAATAATGAAAAGGATAGGTCTGACCCATTGCTATGATCTATAAACAAAAAGAGAGATAAAGTTCAACCTTTAAAAAAATAATGAAAAGGACAGAACTGACCGATTGCTGTGATCTATAAACAAAAAGAGAGATAAAGTTCAACCTTTAAAAAAATAATGAAAAGGACAGGACTGACCCATTGCTATGATCTATAAACAAAAAGAGACATAAAGTTCAATCTTTAAAAAATAATGAAAAGGACAGGTCTGACCCATTGCTGTCATCTATAAACAAAGAGAGAAATAAATTTTGACCTTTAAAAAAATAATGAAAAGGACAGGACTGACCCATTGCTATGATCTATAAACAAAAAGAGAGATAAAGTTCAACCTTTAAAAAAATAATGAAAAGGACAGGACTGACCGATTGCTGTGATCTATAAACAAAAAGAGAGATAAAGTTCAACCTTTAAAAAAATAATGAAAAGGACCGGACTGACCGATTGCTGTGATCTATAAACAAAAAGAGAGAAAAAGTTCAATCTTTAAAAAAATAATGAAAAGGACAGGAGTGACCCATTGCTATGATCTATAAACAAAAAGAGAGATAAAGTTCAACCTTTAAAGAAATAATGAAAAGGACAGGACTGACCCATTGCTGTCATCTATAAACAAAGAGAGAGATAAAGTTCAATCTTTAAAAAAATAATGAAAAGGACAGGTCTGACCCATTGCTGTCATCTATAAACAAAGAGAGAAATAAATTTTGACCTTTAAAAAAATAATGAAAAGAACAGGACTGACCCATTGCTGTGATCTATAAGCAAAGAAAGAGATAAAGTTCAACCTTTAAAAAAATAATGAAAAGGACAGGACTAACCTATTGCTATGATCTATAAACAAAAAGAGAGATAAAGTTCAACCTTTAAAAAAATAATGAAAAGGACAAGACTGACCCAATGCTGTCATCTATAAACAAAGAGAGAGATAAAGTTCAACCTTTAAAAACGTAATGAAAAGGACACTACTGACCCATTGCTGTCATCTATAAACAAAGAGAGAAATAAATTTTGACCTTTAAAAAAATAATGAAAAGGACAGGACTGACCCATTGCTATGATCTATAAACAAAAAGAGAGATAAAGTTCAACCTTTAAAAAAATAATGAAAAGGACAGGACTGACCCATTGCTATGATCTATAAACAAAAAGAGACATAAAGTTCAATCTTTAAAAAAATAATGAAAAGGACAGGTCTGACCCATTGCTGTCATCTATAAACAAAGAGAGAAAAAATTTTGACCTTTAAAAAAATAATGAAAAGAACAGGACTGACCCATTGCTATGATCTATAAACAAAAAGAGAGATAAAGTTCAACCTTTAAAAAAATAATGAAAAGGACAGGACTGACCGATTGCTGTGATCTATAAACAAAAAGAGAGATAAAGTTCAACCTTTAAAAAAATAATGAAAAGGACAGGACTGACCGATTGCTGTGATCTATAAACAAAAAGAGAGAAAAAGTTCAATCTTTAAAAAAATAATGAAAAGGACAGGAGTGACCCATTGCTATGATCTATAAACAAAAAGAGAGATAAAGTTCAACCTTTAAAGAAATAATGAAAAGGACAGGACTGACCCATTGCTGTCATCTATAAACAAAGAGAGAGATAAAGTTCAATCTTTAAAAAAATAATGAAAAGGACAGGTCTGACCCATTGCTGTCATCTATAAACAAAGAGAGAAATAAATTTTGACCTTTAAAAAAATAATGAAAAGAACAGGACTGACCCATTGCTGTGATCTATAAGCAAAGAAAGAGATAAAGTTCAACCTTTAAAAAAATAATGAAAAGGACAGGACTAACCTATTGCTATGATCTATAAACAAAAAGAGAGATAAAGTTCAACCTTTAAAAAAATAATGAAAAGGACAAGACTGACCCAATGCTGTCATCTATAAACAAAGAGAGAGATAAAGTTCAACCTTTAAAAACGTAATGAAAAGGACACTACTGACCCATTGCTGTCATCTATAAACAAAGAGAGAAATAAATTTTGACCTTTAAAAAAATAATGAAAAGGACAGGACTGACCCATTGCTATGATCTATAAACAGAAAGAGAGATAAAGTTCAACCTTTAAAAAAATAATGAAAAGGACAGGACTGACCGATTGCTGTGATCTATAAACAAAAAGAGAGATAAAGTTCAAACTTTAAAAAAATAATGAAAAGGACAGGACTGACCCATTGCTATGATCTATAAACAAAAAGAGAGATAAAGTTCAACCTTTAAAAAAATAATGAAAAGGACAGGACTGACCCATTGCTGCGATCTATAAACAAAGAAAGAGATAAAGTTCAACCTTTAAAAAAATAATGAAAATGACAGGACTGACCCATTGCTGTCATCTATAAACAAAGAGAGAGATAAAGTTCAATCTTTAAAAAAATAATGAAAAGGACAGGTCTGACCCATTGCTGTCATCTATAAACAAAGAGAGAAATAAATTTTGACCTTTAAAAAAATAATGAAAAGGACAGGACTGACCCATTGCTGTGATCTATAAGCAAAGAAAGAGATAAAGTTCAACCTTTAAAAAAATAATGAAAAGGACAGGACTAACCTATTGCTATGATCTATAAACAAAAAGAGAGATAAAGTTCAACCTTTAAAAAAATAATGAAAAGGACAGGACTGACCCAATGCTGTCATCTATAAACAAAGAGAGAGATAAAGTTCAACCTTTAAAAACATAATGAAAAGGACACTACTGACCCATTGCTGTGATCAATAAACAAAGAGGGAGATAAAGTTCAACCTTTTCCCTGAGGTTCCATACGAACGAAGTCAAAATCCTTCATCGCCTTAAAAAACAAAAATCCCATAAATTCAGTTCTCCACGAAGATGAATGTCATGAAATTTCTCCTCTTTTCGCCACTCTTGCTTTTGTCTTCCGGGACAACGTTATCTTCGGAAAATCGATGTGATTTACTTCTAGCTTCGGGCTGCAAAGCAAATCAATACATCATATGCAAATATTTTCTGTGGGTGTTACCTTTCGGGGCGTTTTGCCGGGAATAATTGAATCGCTTTGAAGATGTCACGAAGCGGACTGCAGGAACTGGGCGAAACTTTTGCACTTGCTTAGAGTGTGCTTTCACGTTTCGCATAAAACAGAGATTTCTAAGGAACTAAAAATTCAATTTTGCGACCTCTTTTAGAGAAGGTTGAACAGCAGCGGCGCGTTGTTAATGCGACGAACAGCGTCCATGCGGAAGGCCAGTCTGGATTTCATCCGCATTTGCATTTCTCAAACCCACGTGCCGGTTGATGAACGGATCTTAATTTTAAAGGACACTACGTGTTACTTGCATGAATACATTATTCTTCGGGAGAACTGAATGCTAGAAAAATTACTCATCTCAACAGCAAATGGAGAAAATTAGCTGCTGGCCTTAAGGGAAATTTGCGCAGCAGATTTCCGTGAAAGAAAATTTGTCTTCTTAAAATCAATATGAAAATAAATCTAATAGGGGAAATTCTTCGCTCCAAATAGAAAATTTTTGCCGTGATATCGCGAAAATATTCCCGTGTATGAACAGATGCGGAACAAACTTCCCGTGCGCTCCTCTTTAGCTACGGCGGAAAAGAAACTCCGTAAGTTATCTTTAAACTAATGGAGTTTAAAATATGCCCTTTACAGCAGACGACAAAACAGTGCTATTTTTTCCCTCCAAAAGTTAAGTAGAAAAATAGATAATGAGAATAAAAGCAAATAAGGAAAAATATGTATAAGGAATATACGCTAAATGGCCAAATTATTAGGACAACCCGGTCAGTACGTTGTTGCGCCATCTTTTGCCCTTCATACTGTTTGAATTTGTCTTGGTATGGACTCTATTAAATGTCGGTAAGTGACTTCAGTTATATAAAGTCTAATGCGATGAATTACACCCTCCAGCTCTTGAAGACCCCTTAATACTGCTTGAATTCGTCTTGGTATGAACTCTATTAAATTTCGGTAAGTGGCTTGGGGTATATAAGCCCAAATGCGATTAATTGCACCCTCCTGCTCTTGAAGATCCCTTAATACTGGTTGAATTCGTCTTGGTATGGACTCATTAAATGTCGGTAAGTGACTTGGGTTATATAAGGTCTAATGCGATGAATTGTACCCTCCAGCTCTTGAAGACTCCTTAACACTGGTTGAATTCGTCTTGGTATGAACTCTATTAAATGTCGGTAAGTGGCTTAGGGTATATTAGCCCAAATGCGAGGAATTGCGCCCTCCAGCTCATGAAGACCCCATAATACTGCTTGAATTCGTCTTGGTATGGACTCTATTAAATGTCGGTAAGTGGCTTGGGTTATAATTAGCTGAAATGCAATGAATTGTATCCTCGAGCTCCTGAAGATTTGATGGCCCTGTCTGATGCCCATTTCATTTTCATCCCACAAATGCCCCATTGAATTGAGGTCAGGTGATTAAGGTAGGCCACGACAGCAGAGAAAAGTCTCCGTGATGCTCCTCAAACCATTCGCGAACGATGTGAGCGTTATGAAATGGAGCATTGTCCTTCTGAAAAACTCCATCTGCATTGGTATAAATCATCAACATAACTGAGTGGGACTGATCGGCAACGATATTTAAATACCTTTGGGCGGTCAGACGTTGTTACACACGAATCAAAGGACCCAAATACTCCAAGCAAAACATGCCCCAGACCATTACGTTGCCTCCGTCAGCATGAAAAATAGTGACGTTGCAAGATGGGTCCATGCTTTCGTGAAAACGTGATTCGTCGGGCATCATTACCCTTTTCTACTCATTTACTGTCCAAGTCCTATGTTCCTGAGGGAAATGGAGGAGTTTCTTCTTGATATCTGCAGATAGCAATGGCTTACGAACAGGCCGTCTGCTTCTGTAGCACATACAATGGGCTACAGGAGTAGAACTGTACGTTGAGAGGCCATCGGACTTGGTCCCTGATTTAGATTATCTGTAATCTGACGAAGTGTAGGCCGTCTGCTGGACTGAACAAGCATTCCTAATCTCAGCTCAGCTCGAGCTCGAGTAACCATTGGCGACCACAAGCCTTGCGCTCAGACCCGGTTTTTGACTGGTTGTCCGCTCTCTGTACACTTCAACAACTTCTGCTCTCGAACATTTTGCAAGCGCCGTTTTGCGAGTGCTCTCACCAATGCTTCGAACACCCACGATCATTCTACTTTCAAAGTCCGTCAAATCGTGTTTTTACCCATTGTTTCTTGAGCAATGAACTTCATTTGTCTCTGCATGCCTTCAGTGTTTTGCTAATGCTCGCACCTATGCTTCGAACACCCACGATCATTAAACGTTCAAATTCCGTCAAATCGTGTTCTTTACCCATTATTTCTTGAGCAATGAACTTCATTAGTCTCTGCATGCCTTCAGTGTTTTGCTAATGTTTGCACCAATGTTTCGAACGCCCACGATCATTCCACGTTCAAAGCCCATCAGATCGTGTTTTTTACTCATTATTTCTTGCGCCCTGCACTTCATTGGTCTGTGAATGCCTTCAGTGTTCCCATTCTATACCGAATCAGCCATCTAGCATCATCTGCGGGATAACTACTTTGCATGAAATGGGATGGTGGTCAGAATAATTTGGTCACTTAGTGTATTTTCTTCCTCATCTTCTTCGATATTCCCTCAGCGACCGAACTCACTTGCTTCCTTAAAAAACTTTGAAAGTCCGAAAAATTCGCGAGCACTGAGGGTATTTATTCTTCTATCGCATTCTACGGAACTTTGCAAATTCTGTCAAATCGGCATGATTAGTTTCAGCTTGAGAAATAGAAAAGGGATGCTGCACAGTAATCACAACAGTAAGGAGTGAGCTTGAGCACGGAAAATTACGTTTTGCTATAAACTTCTGCACGCTGATGGCTGTATGAACAGGCGCATTACCACTTCGTAGCAGCCAAAAAGTATGTGGAACATTACCACTCCCAGCAGCCCAAAAAGTATTGCATAGCGATTGCAATACCCGCGTTTCGTTATTGCAATCGCTATGCCATATTGGCATTTAGGTACATTGATTACCGGTATACCGTGCTATTTTTACGTACCGAGATACCGATATTTTCTTTGGAAAAGTCTGGCATGGTAGTGTTCAAAGAAAATCTGATTTATCCACTCTGAGAGAAGAGAACTCACACCACGGCCTTATTGGACGCATGCAGCGCCACCTATTTTGTGTTATACTTGATTTTTCCGTAAACTAAATTATTTATTTTTCTATTTATACGTTTGATAGTTCCATGCCAAGTAATGTATTTGTTCAATAAGTGCCGTAACGTACTACAGAGGTGAAGAACACTTCAAGACGGCAAAGTTGCAGCGATAAATTTTGTTGGTGTAGCTTGATTTGGAAAGCATTCGACTCCGGAGCAGAAGAATGCGGTTTAGATCTCCGTCACCGGCAAATTTGTGTGTTACAATTCTCGATTACTCATTCCAGTTGGTGCATCTTTATCCATATGAACGTTAGAATGAAAAACTGTATTCAAAGCTTATTATAATCATGTACAAAAACGATGCATGGAATTGTAAAGAAATTAAAGTTCTTCCGCTCCAATCAATGCCCATCAAAACACATTAGTGCATATTATGTCAGGGAATTTGCTTAAAACTGTTGACGGAACGTCCAGGACGAGACCGAAGTGAGTCAGTCTCACAAGATTGGACACAATTAAGACTACAGTTCCTAAACGAACAGAAACAAGAGCATTTATTGGCGGAAATTAGCATTTAGTCGGCCCACCTTTGGCCGTTATAACTGCAGTGATCCTTTCAGGCATGTTTTTCACGAAATGGTGGTTGGAATTTCCCTCCATTCCTCCAACAAAGCTTCCCCAGAGCTACCATAGAAGAAACATGTACCGACCGAGATCGGATTCAGTGCTCCAGGTCGTCCTACAAACGTTTTATTGGATTTTAATCTGGACTGGATCAGCCAATCCAACACTTGTACGTAATGCTCTTCAAATCAGGTATCTACAGACCTGGTCTTTTGAAATCTACAGGCCTGGTCTTTTCAAATCTACAGACTTGGTCTTTTGAAATCTACAGGCCTGGTCTTTTGAAATCTACAGAACTGGTCTTTTGAAATCTACAGAACTGGTCTTTTGAAATCTACAGACCTGGTATTTTGAAATATACAGGCCTGGTCTTTCAAGGTCTACAGACCAGGTCTTTTGAAATCTACAGACGTGGTCTTTTGAAATCTACAGACCTGGTATTTTGATATCTATAGCCTGGTCTTTCGAAATCTACAGACCTGGTCTTTTGATATCTACAGACCTGGTCTTTTGAAATTAACAGACCTGGTATTTTGAAATCTATAGCCTGGTCTTTCGAAATCTACAGACCTGGTCTTTTGAAATCTACAGACCTGGTCTTTTGATATCTACAGACCTGGTCTTTTGAAATCTACAGACCTGGTCTTTTGAAACAAGGTATTTCTCCCTCTGCTAAATTGGCCATCGGGTCTTTCTGAAACAAGCTATTTACTATCTACTCTGTGGAAGTACATCTGTGCAGAAGATCTTCCACAGAGTAAATGGAGCGGAATTGTTTAGAATGTATTCGCACCAGGCGACCATTAGGATGAACGGAACCTCGATCAAAGGCCGAGTCCTTTCCATCAGAAACAGACCCAAACCATTGTGACGTGCCTGCCCCGCTGGACGCACACGAGATGAAGGCAGATAGCAGTGAGAGCACATGTCCCTATTGCTCAGTTGGGAGAGCGACTTACTCCAGAGTGAGTGGGACCCGGGTTCAATACTCGGCGCGGACAAACTTGTACTCTGTATTGGCGCCCGAACTTCCACGATGACCTGGCTGTTAAGTTTCTCGCAATGATGTGATGTTCTTTCCACACCGCGAGACAGGAAAAATGAGAATCCCTTCTTCAGTGCTTCGAAAAAATAAATCATTGTGATGTTACGTTCCACACACCAAATTGTCTGGGACTTCTCAAGTGCACGTTCTTCATGGGATAACTGCCTGCAGCAACACATGGTCCCGGCTGACCCATGGTCCATGCCGCCGGCCCTCTTTCGGGGGGGGTCGATGCCGGGGCGGACAAAACTTGTACGTTATATCATCCCAAATCTCCTTCCAAACTTTAATGTAGGTACGTTGCAGCTCACCTGACAGCTTTCTTCTGGCAAACACTGAAATACGTCCCATAGAATGAGTAGCGTGATTTGTTTTTCCACAGGGCTTTCTTTCACTCTTCCCTTGTGCACGAATGGCGAGAGAGGCACCACTGCAGTAGTTGTCTGGCATTCCTTGGAGTGACGTAAGGCTTGTATGCAGTTGACCTAGAATGATAACCCTGATCGTACAGTTTCAGACGGACTGTTGTGGTGCAAGTTTTACATCGCTGGTCAGGTGTGTGTCGGAGGACGTGCGCGCCTTCCTTCACGTTTACCAGTAAATTTCGTATGACACAATCCCTCAGATTGTGTGGTCTATAGCACAGCCTCTTTGTAGCGGCAGCACCTGCTTTCCTTCGATGAAGAACATGAGTGACAGTGGACATACAGAATCCCAGATGAGCGGAAAGGCTACTGACTGACTGATTACTCAGGTGGCATCCTATCATCATGCTCCTTCCGATGCCCAATAGTTCCGCATAGACACAACATCCATGCCTCACCAGGAATCGAACCCGGATCCACCTCGGACGAAGGATAGAAGCCAGCGCTTAGACCGCTTCACCACCGGGGCTGTGATTAATACACTGCTGGACAATTGCTAAGGACGGATCATAAACGGCTATATAGCGCATAAAAAGTAAGTGTGGTTGGATGCCAAGTGAAATAAAATAATGTCAGAATGCCAGGACATTACAAGAAAGACAATTTATTGTGCTCTGAAATCCAGAAGGCTTTGGAACGTGTTCAAGGGACAAACAGGCCATTTTGTGCAGAATACGTAAACGTGAAAAAATGCAATTACCGTCCGCAGGCGTTCCGGCGTAAGATGTCAATACGGGATATGGCCACCATGGAGGGCGATCCAAGATTCCACACGTCGTGTCATGCTTTGCACAACATTATCAAGCAGCTGTTGGGGTAATTTATCCCATTCCTCTGTCAGTGCACGGATGAGGGTGTCCTTGTTTATTGGAGGGCATTGGCGACCCGCAAAACTCCTCCCCAAAGCATCCCACACATTTTCAATGGGATTCAGATTTGGAGAACGTGCTGGCGATACGAGGCGTTGAATATCATCGCCCTCAAGACACTCCTGGACAGCGACTGTTCGCTGACATGTTGCGTTGTCGTCCATGAAAATGAATCTATCACCGACAGCACCACAGAACATGCGAACATGAGGTAGCAGAACATCATTAATGTATCGTTGGCCAGTCATAGTCCCAGTTGGAAGCACATAGAGGGACGTACGGCCTCTGATCATGATGCCAGCCCATACCATGACACTACATGTCGGATATCGGTCCCTTTCCTGTATGTTTGCCGGACAATATGCAGTACCACTATCACGCGGGTCTGGTTCATTTGCCCGACGTTTACTTCACCGAAGGGTCACTTGACCGAAAATCACTTCACCGAAAAAATTGTTTCACCGAAAGATCACTTGATCGAAGCGTTCATTTCACCGAAGGGTCACTTGATCGAAAGGTACATTTCACCGAAAGGTCTCTTTACCTAAAAGTTCATTTCATCGAAAGGTCATTTCACCGAAGGGTCAGTTTATCGAAAACGCTAGATTTCATTACAGGATCTGTTGAAGCATGGTGCAAGTTTGACAGACAGACCACCGAAACGTTAGGGGATCATACTCAAATTGCACTTTTGATTTCTCCGTGTCACAGAGAACGCAAAGATTTAGTTTTAAGGCAAAAATAATTAATTTTAAGTCCCTATGCCTCGGCCTAGGCCTTTTTAGCAAGTTTTATCATGTTCATACGTTTTTCATAAAAATCATGTTCAGTGCTCATGTTCATAAATAGTTTACATGAAAAGTCAAGTTAATAACGTTGCACATTTATTCAGGCAAAAAAGAATCAATATTAGGGCCGTAGGCCTCGCTTAGGCCTTTTTAGCAAATTTTAACCGTGCGTGCTCATGTTCATAAGGTTTACATAACAACTCAAGTTAATGATGTTGTACACTTATTTAGGCCAAAAGAATCAGTCATAAAGCCCACGGCCTCGGCTTAGGCCCTTTTAGAAAATTTTAATCCTGCATGCTCATATTTATAAGGTTTACATAAAATGTCAAGTTAATAATGTCGCACATTTATTCAGGCAAAAAGAATCAATATTAGTGCCGTAGGCCTCGCTTAGGCCTCTTTAGCAAATTTTAACGGTGCGTGCTCATGTTCATAAGGTTTACATAAAAAATCAATTTAATGATGTTACACATTTTTTCAGGCAAAAAGACGTAGACCTCGCTTAGGCCTTTTTAGCAAATTTTAACCGTGCGTGCTCATGTTCATAGGGTTTACATAAAAAATCAAGTTAATGATGTTACACATTTTTTCAGGCAAAAATAATCAATTTTAGGGCCCTAGGCCTCCGCATAGACCTTTTTAGCAAATTTTAATCGTGCGTGCTCATATTTATAAGGTTTACGCAAAAAGTCAAGTTAATAATGTTGCACATTTATTCAGGCAAAAAAGAATCAGTCTTAAAGCCCCTCCGCTTAGGCCTTTTTAGCAAATTTTAATCGTGCGTGCTCATATTTATAAGGTTTACGCAAAAAGTTAAGTTAATAATGTTGCACATTTATTCAGGCAAAAAAGAATCAATATTAGGGCCGTAGGCCTCGCTTAGGCCTTTTTAGCAAATTTTAACCGTGCGTGCTCATGTTCATAACGTTTACATAACAACTCAAGTTAATGATGTTGTACACTTATTCAGGCCAAAAGAATCAGTCTTTAAAGCCCTAGGCCTCGGCTTAGGCCTTTTTAGAAAATTTTAATCCTGCTTGCTCATATTTATAAGGTTTACATAAAATGTCAACTTAATAATGTCGCACATTTATTCAGGCAAAAAGAATAAATTTTAGGGCCGTAGGCCTCCGCATAGGCCTTTTTAGCAAATTTTAACCGTGCGTGCTCATGTTCATAACGTTTACATAACAACTCAAGTTAATGATGTTGTACACTTATTCAGGCCAAAAGAATCAGTCTTTAAAGCCCTAGGCCTCGGCTTAGGCCTTTTTAGAAAATTTTAATCCTGCTTGCTCATATTTATAAGGTTTACATAAAATGTCAACTTAATAATGTCGCACATTTATTCAGGCAAAAAGAATAAATTTTAGGGCCCTAGGCCTCCGCATAGGCCTTTTTAGCAAATTTTAATCGTGCGTGCTCATATTTATAAGGTTTACGCAAAAAGTCAAGTTAATAATGTTGCACATTTATTGAGACAAAAAAGATTCAATTTTAGGGCCCTAAGCCTCGGCTTAGGCCTTTTTAGGAACTCTAAACGAATTTCGCGAAAACGTTCCATGTAAGCCAAGCGAGAATTGTGCTTTAATTTGAAGAAATTAATTGCCGATGATCCGAGGTACACTTGGTTTGAGGGAACTGTACCCCGAACTTCCGTAGTATTATATTCTGTGCCGCTGGAGTCTGTCAGTGTATCCAGGATGTTCCCCTTGAAGTGTCTGCGAAGTCCGTGAGCTTTGGGAAGGGGCTTTCCCCCAAAATGTTAAAATGGACGTAGAGCTGTAAACATTAGAACCTTGCTTTATATAATGATTCTGTACACGATCACGAATTTTCAGGAGGGTGGGACGAATTCACCCTCCCCAAGTTTCTAAGAGCGCAGACAGGTGTTCAAGGTAAGGGATTTGCTCGCAATTTCTATGCTTCATGTTGTGTTTAGTGCCAAACTATGTATGCCCTTCCCCCTCCCCCAGAAATTTGGTGAAGTCTGTAAAAGGGATACGAGGTGCTTGGTTTTGAGGGCTCTACCCCCAACTTCAGTAATTTTATATTCTGGACTTCTGGAGTCGGTCATCAGTGTATCCTCGATGTTACCCCTGAAGAGCTCTTGGAAACGGGGGGGGGGGGGTTCAGTTTCACTCCACATTCCTGAAAATTCGTGGTCGTGTACAGAATCATTATATAAAGCATGGGTCTAATGTTTACAGCTCTACGTCCATTTTAACATTTTGGGGGAAAGCCAACCCCCCCCCCAAGATGACGGACCTCGCGGACGCTTCAAGGGGAACATCCTGGATACACTGACAGACTCCAGCGGCCCCGAACATAATATTACGGAAGTTGGGGGTACACCCTCCCAAAACTAGGTGTACCTCGGATCCTCGGCAATTTTTTTCTTCAAATTAAAGTGCAATTCTCGCCTCGCTTGGCTTACATGGACCGTTTTCGCGAAAAGCGTTTGGAGTTCCCAATTCAGTTCTCAATATATGCCCAGAAACGGCAATCTTTAACCCCCCCTCTTGATTTTTTTAACTTGACATTTTATGTAAACTTATGAACAAGCAAGATTAGAATTTTCTAAAAACGCCTAAGCTAAAAAAAAAAAAAAAAAAAGCCCTAAGGGCAATAATTTTTTTTTTTTTTTGCCTTAATAAATGTCCAACATTATTAACTTATTAACTTGACATTTTATGTAAACTTATAAACCAGTAAGATTAGAATTTTCTAAAAACGCCTAAGCTAAAAAAAAAAAAAAGGCCTAAGGGCAATAAAATTGATTCTTTTTTGCCTGAATACATGTGCAACATTATTAACTTGACTTTTTACGTAAACCTTATGAATATGAGCACGCACGATTAAAATTTGCGATAAAGGCCTAAGCCGAGGTCTAGGGCCCTAAAATTGATTATTTTTGCCAGAAAAATGTGTAACATTATTAACTTTACTTTTTATGTAAAGCTTATGAACATGAGCAAGCACGATTAAAATTTGCTAAAAAGGCCTAAGCGAGGCCTACGGCCCTAATATTGATTCTTTTTTGCCTGAATAAATGGGCGACATTATTAACTTGACATTTTATGTAAACCTTATAAATATGAGCACGCACGATTACAATTTTCTAAAAAGGCCTAAGCCGAGACCTAGGGCTTTAAGACTGATTCTTTTGGCCTGAATAAGTGTACAACATCATTAACTTGAGTTGTTATGTAAACCTTATGAATATGAGCACGCACGATTAAAATCTGCTAAAAAGGCCTAAGCCGAGGCCTAGAGCCCTAAACTTGATTCTTTTAGCCTGAAAAGTGTGCAACATCATTAACTTGAGTTTTTAGGTTAACCTATGAACATGAGCACGTACTGTTATTATTTTCTAAAAAGGCCTAAGCTGAGGCCTAGGACCTTAAAATTGATTCTTTTTGCCTGAAAAAAATTGCAACATTATTAACTTGACTTTTTATGTAAAACTTATGAACATGAGCAAGCACAATTAAAATGTTCTAAAAAGGCCTAAGCTGAGACCTAGTGCCCTAAAATTGATTCTTTTTTGCCTGAAAAATTGTGTAACATTATTAACTTTACTATTTATGTAAAGCTTATGAACATGAGCAAGCACAATTAAAATTTTCTAAAAAGGCCTAAGCTGAGACCTAGGGCCCTAAAATTGATTCTTTTTTGCCTGAAAAAATGTGTAACATTATTAACTTTACTATTTATGTAAAGCTTATGAACATGAGCAAGCACGATTAAAATTTGCTAAAAAGGCCTAAGCGAGGCCTATGGCCCTAATATTGATTCTTTTTTGCCTCAATAAATGTGCGACATTATTAACTTGACATTTTATGTAAACCTTATAAATATGAGCACGCAGGATTAAAATTTTCTAAAAAGGCCTAAAACGAGGCCAAGGGCTTTAAGACTGATTCTTTTGGCCTGAATAAGAGTACAACATCATTAACTTTAGTTTTCATGTAAACCTTATAAACATGAGCACGCACGGTTAATATTTTCTAAAAAGGCCTAAGCCGAGGCCTAGGGCCCAAAAATTGATTCTTTTTTGCCTGAATAAATGTGCAACATTATTAGCTGGACATTTTACGTAAACCTTATGAATATGAGCACGCACGATTAAAATGTTCTAAAAAGGCCTAAACCGAGGCCAAGGGCCCTAAAACTGATTTTTTTTTTGTCTGAATAAGTGTGTTTACGTAACAACTCACTAACTTGAGTTGTTATGTAAACTTCATGAATATGAGCTCGGGGGATTAAAATTTGGCAAAAAGGCACAGGTCTATCTATGACTTATAATTAATGTTATATTTCGAAAAACCTACTTATGGGGAGGTGTTTAAAAGAAATTAAAAGTGTATTTTTTATACAATCCAATAATGTTTAGGTGACCAGTTTTTTAAAAACCAGCACCATACTCCAACAGATATATAACAACAAAATTCTAAGTTTTCGATAAACTGACCATTCGGTGAAATGATCTTTCGATATAATGAACTTTTAGGTAAAGTAATCTTTCGGTGAAATGAACTGTTCGATCAAGTGTCCTTTCGATGAAATGAACTTTTAGGTGAAGTGATCTTTCGGTGAAATGAACTTTTCGGTCAAGTGACCTTTCGGTGAAATGTACCTTTCGATCAAGTGATTTTCGGCGAAGTGATTTTCGGTCAAGTGACCTTTCGGTCAAGTGAACGATACCCCTATCGCGCCAGATCAGTTGTCGTCGACAATCAGACGATAGACTGTATCGACTCTCATCTGGGAAGAGGAGAGGAGACCAGTCGTTATCAGTCCAATTGCGATGTTGATGGCACCATTGCAAACGGGCGGTACGGTGACGTCTGGACAATGGGATGCACACAACAGGACGGCGGGCGTATAGTCCTCCTTCATGCAAACGTCTGGCGACAGTTTTTCGGGAGATCCGCTTGCCAGTAGCAGCCATAAACTGATTTGCTACCTCACTAGCTGTGCTGCGCCGGTGTCTTTTTGTTTTTAGCACTATGTACCGATCTTCTGCAGGTGTCGTACTGCGAACACGACCTCCCCCGTGACGTTTGCTACACTCTCCATTTGTTTGAAATGATTTCCAAAGCCTTGAAACAACACTGTGGCTGACGTCGAACTCCCTGGCAACATCTGTTATTTTTCGCCCTTCTTCAATCTTGCCAATAATACGGCCACGCGTAAAATCATCTAGGTGATGTCGGGAAGACATACTGAAAATTGCAAGTTCGTCAATTGATTCTTTCCCTTTCAACTTTGCGTTTGAACAACAACGGTCAATACGCGTCAAACCCTTTATATCTCTTATCAGCGCTATGACGTCACGAACAAGTTCGGCAATCCAAAATTTGCATACGCACAACACGTCTTACTGTATCCCGCACTTATGCTAATTTCCACATTTTCCTGCCTTCCATTTTATGGTTGTTGTTTTTTTTTATTGGAGGTTTAACGACCACCGTGAGCAACTCAATGGGCTATAAGCAGTCGCCCGTCCCTAATTTAGGGTCACTGGTTCCAGGGAAGGGAGAGAGCCAGTGCCGTAAGACAAATACAACATCCATGCCTCACCGCGATTCGAATCCGGACCCCTTACGGACGAATGATCAGAGGCCATCGCTTAGACCACTGCGCCACCGTGGCGGCCATTTTATGGTTGTTATCGTTGCTATTGTCATCCGTCCTTAGCAATTGTCCGGCAGTGTACTTGTTGGGTAACACTTGTGCCGCCCCGGTGGAGCAGTGGTCTAAGCGATGGCTTCTTATTATTCGTCCTGTATGGATCTGGGTTCGAATCCTTGTGAGGCATGGATGTTGCGTTTGATTTTCAGCAACAGCTCGCTTCCGCCCGTGGAGTCAGTCACCCTAATATAGGGACGGATGACTGCTCATAGCCCATTGAGTTGATCTCGGTGGTCGTTAAACACACAATAAAAAAAAATACTTATAGTTAAATAATTTTTACTTAATGAACACTGAAATAAATTAGGTATCAATATCGGAATATAAGAATGTATGCATAATTTTGCATTTTACGGAATTCCAGTATTGATACTCCATAGATGTCAATGGGAAAAGGACCCTACTCAAGCAATAATTCTTCGCAACATAGACGGTATTCCATAAAAATTGAGAGTATTTTTTGTGAGGTGGCAACAGTGCTAAGGGGGATAAATAGCCACGCAGACTACTAATTGAATTAAGGAAGCCGGTCCCGGTGGCGCCGTGGTCTAAGCGATGGCCTCTGATCATTCGTCCGAAAGGGGTCCGATTTCGAACCCCGGTAAGGCATGGATTTTGTGTTTGTCTTACTGCACTGGCTCTCTCCCTTCCCTGGAACGAGTGACCCTAAATTAGGGACGGGTGACCTCTTATAGCCCATTGAGTTGCTCACGGTTGTCATTAAACCTCCAATCAAAAAAAAAAAAAATAAGTATCTATAGCAATAGTTATTAGCCATGGCAGACGATTCCGATTTTGTTATTGCGCAGTTGTTCGAAGTGCGTCTGCATTTCGTCATACAGCTATGGACGTGAGTGAAAAAGTGAAATGCGTTGTGCGATAAAATTTTGCTATCGTTTGGGTAAAACAGCTCCAGAAGCAGTTGATTTAATAAAAAAAGCTTACAAAGATAAACGTTTGGGTAAGCCAACGATTATCAGATGGCACCACGATTTTCAAAAAGGGCGTTTGTTGAGGCATAACTCGCGCTGCTAGGCCTGGTCGACCTGAAAGTGTTGTTACGGAGCGTATTGTTAACACTGTTTGGCCAATCTTGTAAGAAGATTTACGAATCATGTGTAAAGACACAGCGGCGTCAACTGATATTTCAAAAACGTTGGTATTCCGCATTCTACGCGGCAAATTATATTGGTGCATCGAGTATGTTCCAGATGGGTTCCTCATCACCTGACGAGAGAAGAATTGTTAGCTAGAGTTCAGGTGTGTCATGAGTGGAAACAATTTATTGCAAAGGATCCAAACATTCCAAGCACAGTAATTACTGCCGATGAAACATGGGTCCACTATTTCGACCCCCTCACGAAGCGCGCAACGAGTGTCTGGAAACACACAGGCTCGCCTCGTCCGAAAAAAGAATCCCAAACCAAATCAGCTGGTGATGATAATTTTCTTTGATCATTGAGGTGTAGCCTACCAACATGCCGTTCCTTCACAAATTACTGTCAATGTTGACTATTGGTGCAGTCTTAAAGCGTCTGCGACGACACATGTCGATTGTGCCACCGGAATTGGTGCGCAAGTGGACCCTACACCATGGTAACGCCAGCCCACATGAGGCTGCTTGTGTTCAACAGTTTCTTACGAAATGAAGTATTGAAATACCTCAACCTACCTACAGTCCTGACCACGCCCTGTGTGCTGCACAGATGCTGACGTTATTCAAGCTGTACAGCTGTCGCTAAAGCAGCTTTCACAAAATGCCTTTCCCAAATGCTTTAAAATTCTACTGAATGATGGGACCGTTGTATATCATCAGAGGGAAGTTACTTTGAGAAAGAATAATATACACTGACGGAAAAAAAAATCCCAACACCAAGAAGGAGTTGTGTTAGATAAACGACAGTTGGTAGGCGGTGAGAGTACATCTGTAAGATGACGTCTATGCAAATTTCGCGCTCGGCGCATACGTGTGGCGCTATTAGCGCCCTCGAAACATGCAAAGCAGGCTTGCTGTAAATACGCGCTGTAACGTTCGTGAGCGTTAGTTATCGTTGAGATTCGACGTAGGGCGTTGATGTTAGTCAAGAATGCTTTTAAGAAGACGAAGAAGCCATTATCAACAGCTCACAGAGTTTGAACGAGGTCGTGTAATAGGGCTACGAGAAGGTGGATTTTTCTTTCCGCAATATTGCAGAACGACTTGGCAGGAATGTAGCCACTGTGCATGATTCTTGGCAGCGGTGGTCAAGGGAAGGTACTGCCTCAAGAAGACCGGGTTTCGGCCGGCCACGTGGCACTACTGAGAGGGAAGACCGCCGTGTGCGGCGTAAGGCCGTGGCGCATCGTACCGCGTCTGCACCAGCAATTCGAGCTGCAGTTGCCACCACAGTGACACAACGAACTGTTACAAATCGGTTACTTGAAGGACAGCTCCGAACCAGACGCCCTGTACCGTGCATTCCACTTAGTCCAAACCACTGCCGTTTGCGACGTCAGTGGTGTCAAGCTAGAGCTCATTAGAGGACGGAGTGGAGATCTGTTGTGTTTTCTGATAAAAGCTGGTTCTGCCTGGGTGCCAGTGATGGCCGTGTGTTCGTTAAAAGGAGGCCAGGTGAGCGCCTGCAACCAACCTGTCTGCGGCCGAGACACACTGGACTTTAACCTGGAGTTATGGTCTGGGGAGCAATTTCCTATGACAGCAGGAGCACTCTCGTGGTTATCCCACGCACCCTGACGGCACAGTTGTACGTCGGTCTGGTGATTCAACCTGTTGTGCTGCCATTCATGAACAGCATTCCAGGGGTGTTTTCTAACAGAATAACGCTCGCCCGCATACCGCTGTTGTAACCCAACATGCTCTACAGAGTGTCGACATGTTGCCGTGGCCTGCTAGATCACCAGATCTTTCACCAATCGAGCACGTATGGGACATCGTTGGACGACAACTCCAGCGTCACCTCCAACCAGAATCAACCGTCCCTGTATTGACCGACCAAATGGAACAGGCATGGAACTCCATCCCACAAACTGACATCCAGCACCTGTACGACACAGTGCATGAACGTTTGCGTGCTTGCATTCAACATTCTGGCGGTTACACCGGTTATTAATGTACCAGCATTTCACATTTAAAATGGCTCTTCTCGCGCTTACAATAAGCTGTAATCTTGAAACCTTAATCGATTAAATATGTTACCTATACAAATGTATTGCCGCCATTTCATTCCTCTACAACTATTTTTTCGTGGTGTTGGGATTTTTTTCCGTCAGTGTATGTTCTACTGTATCTATATTTCTTCATTTTATGGGACTTTACGCAGGTTTTTTTCTTTTTCTTTTTTTTTTTTTTTTTGATGGATGTATGGAACGTTGTAAGTGTTGTTATCGGATCCTTGTCTTCACTGCTTCCGATGTAGGCTCCCGTAAACCTATAGTATTAGTGCAGTTAGCTTATCTGGATTTGAAATAGCTTGTTGATGCTACGAGGGGGCAGCGGGTTGCTTAGACTAACGCGAATATGAATAGATTTAGATTCCTAAGCTACACTGAAGAGCAATTGAATTAGAGATACCTGTCTAGTAACGTGTAGCACCACCTATCAGCCTGGTGACGGCGGCAATTCGTCTCGGCATGGACTCGACATGACACCGGAAGCGCTGGGAATCCGTACGGATCCACGACCCCTGAACAAGCTCCCACAGTTCACGAAGATTTGATGGAGGGGTCAAAGCTTCGAATCCAACCATTCGGATACAATTCGGGAGTGATGGCACGGTGCATTGTCCTGTTACAGGATGAGGTCCTTCACTGGGATGTTGAAGACGCACAAACGGGGATATCCCGGTAACGTTGACCTATGAGGGACGATGTCATGCGTACCAAGGGTTCCATTTCAGTCCACGTAAACAGTTCCTAGACGAGAATGCCACCCCCACCAGCTTGAAGAGTACCCTGCTGGCAAGAAGGATCCATCGTTTCATGTGGTTTGCGCCGTACTCGTACCTTGCCATCCGCATGTACCAGCGTGAATCTCGACTCATCAGTCCAGGCAACATTTTTCCACATGTCTAGGGTCCAGTAGCGATGTTCCCGCGCCCATGCTGATCTTTGCCCCTGTGATGTGCGGTCAGCAGCGGTACCCTCGTGGGACGATGGCTTCTGTACCCCATAGCGAGGAGATGGTTCTGGATAGTGTTGGTGCTTACACGCTTTTGTGCACCAGCGTTTAAATTGCCGAGTGATTTCTTGCACTGTGGCCCGTCTATTCGCTGTTACAATGCGAGCTAGCCGACGATGACCCCGCTGATCCATACGCTGGTGTTGTCCACGGCAGTTGGCCCTTGCAGGGATGGTTTTACCGAATTTGATGTACTCACGGTGCACCCGTGACACAGTGGCTCGTGAAAATCCCAGTGCCTGCGTAACTTCCGAGATGGAGTGACCTATTCATCGGGCACCGACAATTTTCCCACGTTCAAATGCGCTTAGATCGTTCGTGTTACACGTACACCGTCAGATTCTTACTGATTCCCGTCGCATCACTCCTTATATTGTCCGATCGCTGCATACGTCATGTCGTTTCGGGTTACAGGGCCGCCCACAGCGCCACATTTGCATAACGCCAACTGTCTCTTATTCAGCTGCTCTTCAGTGTATATACAGTATGCTTGGCTGAAGTGAGAAAACCTTGTTTCCTGGGTGGTGCAACTGAAACATATTCGAACGACAAACGGTAAATACCAGTTCGATTCCCTTTGTAGGTGATGCAATTTTAAAATTTCGTGAAGGAAAAATTGAAAATACATTATTTCTGTGCCGATAATGACCCTGTGATATACACTGTCTACCAACAAGTAATTAGACATCCCTGCAATCAACGATATCTGCGGCCCTGATACACGTCACGACCGCCACCGTTAAATATCGTGAGGGAAACAACAACGCAACCAGTCGCATGCAAGATGCCACGCAGTTCGGAGCTCTCTGATTTCGAGAAAGGTGTAATC
Source organism: Macrothele yani (assembly GCA_039090855.1). Lineage (NCBI taxonomy): Eukaryota > Metazoa > Arthropoda > Arachnida > Araneae > Macrothelidae > Macrothele > Macrothele yani. The sequence continues at coordinate 82,686,401 of CM077009.1, forward strand.
GTCGGGTATAACAGAAATGACAGATCCATGCGTGACATATCCAGGGAGTAGAAGTACCCAAAATCGACAGTGGCCTACGTGATTGGCAAGTGGAAGATGAGAGGTGACTGCCGGAATGTGCCCCGACTCGGCAGACCCACAAAACTGGGAGTTAGAGACCGACGGGTGCTGGCAAGAGAAATTCGGAAGAACCGCACCAAATCGATGGGCCACATCCGCAAGGAGTTTCAACAGGCATCCGGTAGCGTTCTTTTAATGAATACCATCCGTAAGGAAGCCCATCTGCGCGGTTATCATGGACATGCTGCTGCCCACAAGCCCTTGATCACCAAGTCCAATAGCGCTGCTCGACTGACGTGGTGCAGAGAACGTCGACAGTGGACCGTTGAACAGTGGAAACATGTTTTCTGGAGCGACGAATCAAGGTTCACCCTCTACCGTTCGGATGGCAGGGTCTGGGTTTGGCGTCTGCCTGGAGAACGCCTCCTGCCGGAATGTATTGTGCCAACTGTGAAGTTCGGCGGCGGTGGAATTATTTTATGGAGGTGTTTCTCCTGGTATGACACGGGGCCCTTGGTCGCAATTCCTGGTAGACTTAACGCTGAGACCTACTGCACCATTTTGATGACCATGCGCTTCCTACGTTGTGGCAGTTTTACGAGGTGGATCCATTTTACTTTCAGGATGACAATGCCACTTGTCATGCTGCGAGGTCCACCATGGCTTGGTATGGTGACAATGGGGTTAATCGAATGAACTGGCCTGCGCAGCACCCGGACCTTAACCCTATCGAGCACCTCTGGGACGAGTTGGCGCGTCGACTTAAGGGGTGCCCCCACCGTCCGAAATGGTGAAGGAACTGACCTGTCTTCTCCAAGACGAGTGGAAGAAAATGCCGCTAGTCGTCGTACAACGCCTGGTTGAGAGTATGCCCCGGAGGGTCGCAGCTGTAATCGCCGCTCGTGGAGGCTCCACCAACTATTGAAGGTGAATAAACTTCGTTTTCCTTTGCTATCACAGGTGTCCAATTACTTGTTCGTAGATAGTGTAGATATCGGTATTACGCGTAAGGTAAATATCGAAATGCCGGTATTGTCATCCTGCCACTGGATTGCAAACACTTACCAGCATTCTCAGTGTTAACTGGCGGTCACTTAACAGTATTGGCAGTGTTAACTGGTCATCACTTGCAGTAAACTGCGCACTTCTCCACTGTTTTCATGCTACAGTTAATTTTAGATCGCCCTTTTTGTGGATTATCAACTACATTCTTTCTGACTTGTTTAAAACACTTAAACCATGGACATTCTTGGTCTTAGTACACAGTCATATTGCCATAAGCCCTTGGTAACATTTCTTGTTCTTCAATCAGTTCTTTTTTCCAAGATTTACACAAAAGTTTATGTTAGTCCTCTGTTACTGTTGGTGTGGCTCAGTTTGCTAATTGTCAGCCTTGTAGTGTAGATATCGGTATTACAGTATGCGACTGTTGTGGGTTTTAGTCCCGATGCCGATCAACCAATTCGTGCTATTTTACGAATGTATCGCGAGCACGTGGATGGATCCCTGAAAGTCGCCTGTGGGCATATGAAACGATTTCTGAAGTACTTTCAAAGAGCTTCAGACCTTCCGCCGACAGAGAACTAGTCGCCTAATCTGAACGTCCATATGAAACAGCAGCTTAAAACTAACTGCTCTCTGCTTGCAGACTGCTAATATAACACTTTTTTTCTTTTTATTGGAGGTTTAACGACCACCGTGAGCAACTCAATGGGCTATAAGCAGTCGCCCGTTCCTAATTTAGCGTCACTGGTTCCAGGGAGGGGAGAGAGCCAGTGCCGTAAGACAAACACAACATCCCTACCTCACCGGGATTCGAACCCGGATCCCTTACGGACGAATGGTCAGAGGCCAGCGCCTTAGACCACTGCGCCATCGGGGCGGCGATAACACTTTTTTACTTTCTCAGCTTCCTCTCGCGGAATGATACTCACATTTAAGATTTTTTTAGCACGTCTTTTGTAAAAAGATCGTGCTTCTCTTATCGGTTTGTCCGTCTGTCCGTCTGTACCCACGATATCTCAGCAACTATTAGTCCGATTTGAAAAATTCTTTTTGCATTGGGAAGCTTGAAATATGAAAATGATTATCCTTTATTTCGTTTTTTTTTACGATGTGCAATTTCGCCGGTAGACGGCGTAAATGCAGATGATGTCGAATTCAAAAATACGTTTTATTCCACATATTTGCTTCTAAACATCCGATTGAAAAATTTTTTATAACTTTCGATTCCATTTAGGTCGAAGAGTATTTTAGATGTATTTGCTTTTTCAAATTACGCATAGAGTTTCCGATAGGGGGCGTAAAAATAAATTACATTTTCCCCGATAACTCTTTCTCTAAAACTCCGATTTGAAAATTTTTTTCTTCAGCGGATACATCTCCTGATGGAAATTCTTTTGCATATAATTTCTCATTTTTGGTAAAGAATACTTATACTTTGGCCACCAGGGGGCGTAAGTGTTAATTTTGCTTCTGATGTATTTGCCATAAAATCGTAGCTTCTAAAATATCGATTAAAAAATTCTTTCGTGGACTGATGCCACTCACATCGATAAACCTTTTCGAAATATTTTCGTCCTAAAATATTCCACAGTTTCTCCGCCAGGGGGCGTAGATGTACGTCTTATTTTTGTCAATATCTCTACTTCTAGGAGTCAGATTTGAAAAATTTCTTCTTTGTTGGATAGTGTTTTCCGTGGGACATGTTTTTCATTAAAGTTCAAAATTTTTAAGTAATTCATAGAATTTTCGCTAGTGGGCGTAAAGGTAAATTGCCTTTCCCTCTATATCTCTGCTTCTAAATCTCCGATTTGAAAAATGATTTCTGCACCGGTTACAGCTCCTGATGGGAAATTGTTTGCACATAATTTCTATTTTTTGTAAAAAAATAGTTTGGCTACCAGGGGGCGTCAATCTTAATTTCCGCTTCTGTTGCATTTGCAGCAAAATATGAGCTTCTAAATTCTCGATTGAAAAAAACGTCGTTTGTTGACCGATACTACTCATGTCGATAAACCTTTTAAGAAAATTATCTTCTTGAAAAAATGCATGGTTTATACGCCAGGGGCGTAGATGTATATCTTATTTTTGTCAATATCTCTGCTTCTAAGAGTACGAATTGAAAAATTCCTTCTTTGTTGTATAGTGTTTCCGATGCGAAATGTTTTTCCTATAAATTCAAAATTTTCAAGTAAATCATACGTTTTCCGCTAGGGGCACAAAGGTAAATTGCGTTTTCTGCGTTATATCTGCTCCTAAAGCTCTGATTTGAAAAGTTCTTCCTGTATCGCATACAAGAGCTGATGGAAAATATTTTTCACATAATTTTTAATTTCTGGTAAAGAACGGTTTGGCTACCAGCGGTTATAAGTGTTAATTTCTGCTTGTGAAGTATTTGTTGCAAAATCTGGGCTCCTGAAAACTCGACTAATTTTGTTTTCTTCGACCGATACCACTTATACGGATAAACCTTTTGAGAATACTTTCTTCCTAAAATAATGCATGGTTTTCCCACCAGGAGACGTAAAGTCGCATCTTATTTTTGTCGATATCTCTGTTTCTAAGAGTTCGTAAGCTCACGATTCCGTTTACAGCAATATATGAGGGATTAAAAACCCCATTGAAAATCTTCTTTCTTTGGTCAGATCTATTGTTTTCCATACCGGTTCCATTGACTTTGAATAGCTTTGATAAACTTTAATTTGCGTCAGAACGGATTCAAAAGACGTGCTTATTACACCCGAAAATTCGGTGTCAACTTTCTTGTTTCTTTTGTTGTTGTATTTTGCGTCTCTCTGTGTCACATCTAGCAGACGTCATCCAACATTATTTTTAATGTTGTGTCTTTGTACACTAAACGAGCAAAAGTAGCCGTCATCACTACAATTTTTTCATCCTCCAGATCACAGACACAACAAGACGATAGATTGTTTTTACCTTATGTACGTTGCCTCACTTCCTCGACACGGACAGCGTAGGCCTTACGTGGAGCCCATGATTTGTCCAGTTCTTCAAGTTTCACTCCAAAACATGCACACTAAGCTTTCCTTTATAAAGTCTGTAATGTTTTTCTGTTGCTTTTTGATGACAAACTCCACACAAGTGTAACAGAAACTACCGAAACTGTCTACATACCCTCGTTTAGACATTTTTACCAGAATTACAATTCACTACATTAAAACTAAACACAGACCACAATAGACAACTGTTCACTGCAGAGACAGATCTCCAACGGGTAGCTTTCACCCTTAAAGGAAGGTAGAGATAAAATCTAGCTGATGTTCAGACATTAAGTATTTAAACTCTGCATTTCCACATGTTTCGCTTTCTTGTTTCCCCCTCAGTACTTCTTCTTCCCCTCCAAAAGTATTGCCAGATTCATGTTCCGACCTGTTATACAAAATGATTGAGTAGTAACATTATTTGTAGGACATCGTATAGAATCAGTAAGCTATAAAACCTTTCTTTAGTTTTTGCTTAAGCCGATGATTAGAGAAATACAATTTTATGGAAAATCTGTACGAGTCAATATGTGCATGGCATTATTAGTATGAAACGGCAAAACTTAAAAAGTGCCAATTTTCTAATTAAAATACATTTTTGTTTTAATATTGAACTTATTAAAAAGTTTAAGGTGCTTCAACAGAAATCTATAAATCTCTTGTAATCTGTGTGTTCTTAACTTTCAGAGAAAATTTAGTTCTTGTGTTCGTTTGTATTTCCTTTACACAAAACAAACCCAATCTGTTATTATTCGATTCTTCAGCCACTTCATTCATCTTCCCATTTATTCATTTGGCATTCCATACACTAATCATGCACTCTTTCTCCTAAGATCTATTTCTCATCCCAGCTAAAACACAAGTGTTGGAAAACTGCTGGCCACCAGCTGGCAGTGATGGGTCACTGCTGGCTGAAATCTGCCGTTCACGGCCCGGCAGCGGTTCGTTGGTGGCAGCGCCATCAGTTGGTGAGCCACTTATGGCTCTGCAGCATCGCCGTGAATTGCGGGCCTCCAAGCAAGTGCCAATAGTGGACCGCAGCTGGCAACCAATGCAACCCCAACACCAGGTAAAAGCAACGGGACTGCGCATGCGCAGAAGCAACACGTGCCGTGTCTCTCGTGGTACCAGTTAGTTGAAGACGACGCTATCACCATCGTGTAATTTTAGTGGATGTTAAGAAAAGAAGCCATAGGTAGAGAGGCGATTTAACTTCCTAATGAAATGCCACGTCGACGAAGGTATCAGATTAAGCCATGAAATACTAGATTACAGCTGTGAAATACACCCACTCCATTACCATGAATAACAAGAAATAATTTAAAACCGCTTAAAACAACAGTCCTGGAAAAACATTAAAAAAACATTTGTTGGAAGAAAAAAATAATATTTATACGCGTGCAAAATTTATCAATCATTTGAAAGAAAAAAAGAAGAAAGGCAACGCTATGTGGATATAATGCACCCATCTATGGGTTGAATACACAAGACTGGAGGAATTCGCTTCTAAAAATAACGAGAAGTAAAATAAAATATCTTTCCTCTTTAAAACAAATCTAGCCCCCGACAACGGAAAGGAAAAATACAACGTTAAAAAAGTAACAGACATGAACGGGTAAATATATTAATTCAACAATCGCCTTTCAAGACGATAAGGACAGCACAAAACTTTGGAAAGCGCCTTAAAGCTGGTATACTCCTTGAAAATAAATGAAGTTCCCTTAAGGTAATAAAAAACAGTTATCGTTACGTTAAAAAAATGAATTTATGAAATATATGAAACTGACTTGTATGAAAAATACTTCGCAATACTGTAAAATTAAAGAGAGAATCATTCGATTACACATTCCGCAGGAAAGAGACTCAGCTTTAAGCCCACGCTCGTGCGTTGTAAATCAGCCCCTTTGGTAGAGAGCTCGCTTCCCACTCCGACAGCCCTGGTTCGTTTCCACCTAGATCCAAATGGGCGCTTTTCCGGTCTGTTGAGAAAATTTCCCCAGTGCAGTGCTATCATTCAGGAGTTTTGTAAGGGGGTAAAAATATTGTAGCTTTGGGAAACTACAGCTATCTTTAAATATATTTTTTTTGTATGGCTACTACTGGGAAATTGGCGGACGAGATTCGGCAAGCAGCCACTGCCGGGAAACTAGCGGGCCACATTAGGCTAGCCATCATTTATGGCACGTGCTTGCAGGGCCGCTGACGGGCCACTTGATGGATAACTGCCTGTGATGGATAACTGATGGCCCTATTGTGGCATATGACAACTGATGGGGTGCCAACTGTTGGCCTGAACTGCTGGCCCTTCTGTTGGCCTCCCGGATATTTTATTGACGGTTCGGCAGCGGCAACATAGTGCTGGGCCAGCAAGACTGTTTTTGCTGGGATGCGCCGTCCATTACAGTCTGTTCGTCTCCGGGATGGACCAGCCTTCTCAAGTATGGTAGGCTTGTCATATCTCCACAATCCTTCAACGTCTTTTTAGCCATCAAAATCATAAAACGCAATGTAAAGAATCAGCCTATGTATGGTGATTTCAGTTGGTCATTCAACCTATGGGCCCTAGAACAAAACTCTGTGAATCGTAATAGTTTTGCTAATGGTATACATAAGTGGATTGTACCTGAACGACATTTGTGAAGTTTAATTTTATGCCATTAAAAAACAAACGAAACCAGAAAAGACTAAGAGGAACTTACTCAGAGCCATTTCTGATAGTTGCATCTTTCACCAGAGGCTGAGTCTATTTGATGCACAGCCAGTGAGACGTTTCCAAAAAGCTGTCAACGACGATTTTTGTATCTCTTCCGGTATCCTCCATTCGTTTGTCCCCAAGACCCTTACCCACCCACGTCTGTTTCTTACCAACAGTTTTATCCTTACCCCCACGTGTTATCCTTGCCTCCCCCCACCCTCACATCTTATCTTCTCCCAAGAAACGGTGACAAAATGGAGTATTAGAACTCACAAAAGCGTTTGAAGGTAAATTTTGTGCACTTGATAAGGAAGTTCTATTCTATTTTACCTGTTCCAGACTTATTAGAAACCAAAGTTTGGTATATACCATTAAAATCCTTGTTAAGCTCTATAAATAGACGCTTTTGCACTCATTGGTATCAGCTTCTCATATTTACAGAGATTTCTGTTGTTGTCGTGGGTTACATTGTTGTCCAGCAGATCGCCCTTGGATGCCACCCCTTACTCCAAGCAGTTAACTATGAGGATTCATTAGTGCTAACGGTCAGGAAAGGAAGTTAAAGAAAAACAGAGGACATTATGGGAAGGCCATATTCAAGAATACTTGCAAGCGAAAAAGGTAACGAGTATAGTACTAAAAATCGTGTCTGTAAGACCTGAGTTAGACGTTAATGAAACTCACTCCAAGATAGCTGTAAATAAAGACGTTTCCAGCAGTAAACAGAACTTAATATCATCAATGACTTGAACTTGATAGATGACCTTACTCCGAAAATCTAACTTTTGTATCTCAGAGAACAGCTTAAAGATATGTATGTATGTAGGCATGATGCTTCTGTTTTTTAAATTTAGAAACCCCCGTGAGCCCTAAGATCATTAGAAGTCATCTGTCCATGAATTTGGGACATTGGCTCCAGGTAGGAATTGAAAATATTTCTCAGGAAAGCCCCCAATGGCGCAGTGGTCTAAGCCCTCGCTTCTGGTCATTCGTGCGACATGGGTCCAAGCTCCGATCTCCGGTAAAGCATGGATGGTGTGCTTACCTTACGACATATGCTATCTCCCTTTCTTGAAACAAGTGGCCCCAAATTAGGGACGGGATGCAGCTTATAGCTCATTATGTTTTTGAGGGGTGGAGTTTAACGATCGTTCCCTCCACCAAAGAAATAATGTTGGGAAAACATACCACCCATGACTTATCCTGATCTTTTTTGAGGAGTCGGATTTAACGACACCCCACCCCAAAGAAATTCCTTTGGGCAAACACACCACCCATGACTTACCTGGAACTTTTTTGAGGAGTGTGATTTAACGACCTCCACCCAATCCTGTTGCTGTCCAGCCACTGTTTCCGGGGGCTGACATTGTCATACAGGAACCATTTCTCGTCAACTATCATAATGCGGTCTAAGAACGGTTCAGCCGTGCGTCACGTACAAGCAGGGAAATGCAAGCACTCATGCGATTTGCTTTCTGCTCACCTGTGAGTTGATGGGGTACCCAAACTTCCTTCTTGTGCACCTTCCCAAGTTGACGCAGTTGCGTGATAATGCTGGTGTTGGCACTTCTCAGCTGTTTGGCCAAGTCCCTCATGGTCACACGTGCGTCGGTCTCCACTAAGGTCTTCAGCATGTCCATATCCACTACTGAGGGTCTACCAGCTTAAGGACTGTCTGACAGGTCAGAAATTCCCTCTAGAAACCGATCAAACCAACGACAGTAGTGACGATGTGATATGGCATTGGGGTACACACTGGTAATGTTCCTTACAGCAGATGCTACCACGACGAAACTCAGACAACATGCCGTGGCGAATGTGCTTCTTGTCCATTTTCATCTTGGCTGGTGTTTACACTCTTCGCCTTCTGACGGCTAACAGCCACTGACTTAATCCACCTACCTGCTGATGTCATGCCGGTGTCCTACCTGCGCAATCTCAGTGGCCAATATACACCATGGCTGGGGCTTCGACTTCGGGTACCTCGTCATCAGACATTACTTTCTTTCCAACCTAATATAACTGTGGACCGACCTCCACTGCCTCCGCTGTATGGGCTCCAGCTACATGAGCCCTCCGGAGCTCAGGCGCCTACAGAAATTCACCAATGGATTGTCCACACCTATTAAATGATTAGAAACAACATATGCTTGAAAAGAATTCATAAACTGGGCATTTTTGAATTTTTTTAATAGTTAACGCTTTTATTTTCCTTTCAGAACTTTTATAAAATTATTATTTACAACATGTATTGTAAAAACGGGATTCGGTCACACGGAAAACTGGCCACAAAAGTTTGAGGGCCGTATAAAAATTGCATTCTTTGCGCTATAATGAGAATTGAATTCGGAACTTCAAATCAATTTTGGGAAAACGCTCTATGTAAATCAAGAAAAAATAGCATTTTAATTTAGGGAAGTAAAGTGGCGAGTTGTCCTAAACCCGTGGCCATCCATGGCTTATCCTGAACTCAAACCTGTGTTTTTGGTCACTCGGGTCATCGGAGAGGCCGTTAATGTGTTATGCAAAAATACTGTTCTGAGAATCCAGTGCCTTTTAATTTAATTCTCTTGGATATCCCAACGTCCCAGGTCAGAAAACTCAATTTAAAATTTATTATTTTGTGTATAACGGATTCACCGGCATAGAGGAACTGGGGGTTGGAACCCCAGTCTGTAGCTTTTCCGGGATTTTTTGCAGGCTCCCTGCGCTTGGGGAGGCGAATCCATATATGATTCCATATGAAACCGACCTCGGATGCAGGTTATCCCTGATACCTTTAGCTGTAGGCCATCCATCCAATCCGGCGAAACTTAGCAACGAATCCTGCATTACAGCTTGTTTCCGTAGAGGTAGAGAAGAACCTTAATTGTCTGCGTATGGTGTAAGCAGAACAGAAGGGAGTAGTATATGTCCCATACTATGGGACACATCATATACTACAAAAAACCTCAAAATCAGGCGTTTTTTGATTTTTCAGACCTCAATAATCACGAACATTTTAAGGCTTTTTATGAACAAAAACACCATATTTTCATTAAAAATCATTGATTTTTGAGCATAAAATAGTCAAAAACATCAGATTTTTGAAAATTGAAGTTTTTACTCTGTTTTTCATCAAACTAGAGCATCATAAAAACACACATTTTAAGTCATTTTTGTGAACATTTTTGAACAATTGCAATCATTTTGAACTTTGAATAGCTTTGATTTTAAAAGTGATGAAATGATGGTTTCAGTGATGAATAGAAAAGTTGTAAAACAAACTACTTTGCTTTTTAAAAATGCATTAAAAAAAGGGGTACCCAAAATGGATACCCCTTATAGAAGATTAAAAATTTAGGAAGATAAAAAGTGTAGGAAGATTAAAGTTCTAATTCATAATCATAATATTTATCATCAATTTTGCCTTTAAAGTTAAAAACATAATTACCTTTATTGAGTTTTTTAATTGTTTTATCTGACAGTTTTCCATGACATTTTTTAAGAAAATAATCTCTTTCTTCATCATTAACTTCTAATTTTGCAATTGTTGTATCTCCAAATTTTGTTTGGATTTTTTTCAATGATATGAGTTTATATTTTCCTGTATTCAAATCTTTAATTTGAAAGTTTCAGGATATGATCTGATGTTGTTGAATTCATCCATTTATTAGGAAACATTTTTATAAATATTTTTAAAATATATTTGTCACAAATGTAATTTCTTTTGTAATCTCATCAAATATTTCTAATCCTTTATTTTTAACCTCTTCATTTGTTCTTATTTTCAAAAATTAGTTTATGCATCTTTTTAAGATATTTAGCAATCAATTTAATAAGATCAGGATATTCATTATTATAATCTTTACTCACATATATTAAATCTTCACATAAATGAGATAAACATCTTATATCATCACTATATTTGATTCCTTTACGATCAGTAAAGAGAGCTCTCATATCTCCTAATAAATCCATTTATAAGGTTTCATTTTTTTGAAATACAATTCTTGTAAAACATACATCTATACATAGAGCATCCAGTACCTAAAATTTTTGCACATTTAGTTAATTCAAGATCTATAGAAGGAATTTCTAACTCATCAAATATTTGTTTTTCCATTATTCCTCCTTTATATACAAACTTACCACCATAATATTCATACAAGTTTTTTATATAATTTTTAATCTCATCAGTACTTATCCATAGAGATTTTTGATCTGGAAATCTTTTAAATTTTAATCCATGAATATCTCTTGTACATTTATATATAATTCTTCGCTCTCTATCATTTAATATATAATGAGGTTCAAATACTTGAATTGTTTCCCCTACAGGTTGATGTAAATGACACCAACTTATCTCTCTGATTATACTTTTATTAGGAAGAATAAATCCTTGAAAATTGAAAATCAGTGTAATGTCATCCATTTATATAGAATAATTTTTATAAATAGAAAGATTAAAAATTCAGAAGTTTAAAACATTCAAAGATTTAATATCCAAAAGGCACAGTATTATAATCATCTAAAATTCTTCTTTTATCAAATCCAAACATGTATCTTTTATTTGTTTTCTTAACCATAATATTTCTATCTTTTTGAATTTGAAATTGATTACTTTTCACATCTAAATACTCTGTTTCTCCTGTAATTACTTTCATTCTCTCATCGAAATTTAAAACAGTTTCACTCTCATAACTCATTTTAAATCCTTTAACTTTTCCTTTTACAATTCCATCATTTAATATATATCCATAATCTTTAGAGGCTCCAGATATCCATGATTTCATATGTTTATCATCTCCTAATTCATCAGTCCATTCACCCAACATACATCCTGTTTTTATTTTATTTGTACCATCTTCAATATATACAATACTATCGGTATCATAATATATCACTTTATCTCCTAATTTATCAAGCATTTTATATAATCTTATTCTTGCAGAACTAGTTGTAAATGCTGCTATATAAACATTTGTATTAAAATTATTTTCGGCATATTGGTCTTTCTTTTTATAAGTCATTTCTACACAATCGTCATTCATGAATATCATGTTTAATTCCTTAATATTATCATTCAATATAATTCTATAAAAATCTTCTAATTCCATTACATATTCAGTTTGTTTCATATTTTTTCGTTGTCCAAACTTACCCCATAAAGAGTTTAAACATATCTTACTTATAAATCTTAAACCAGGATTTTTTTCTATTTTTTCTAATTTTATATCTAATTTTCTTTAACACATCTCTTATATTCCTTTTTCAGTTTTAAAATTTTCAGACCATTTATCATCAGTTTCTAATTTAATTTTCAAAAACATTTTAACGTAATCTCTAAATAGTTCATCAGTTTTATTTTCAAAATTCCAAACCTCATATATTCTTAAAATTTTATATCTTTTTTTAATTGCTAAATTCATTTCATCAGTAGTCCATGTACTAGTGAAACATCTTTCGTCTCTTTTATGATTACATTCTTTATTTCTGACTTCATAACAGTCTTTACATCTTTTCTTTTCTACAATTTGATTCGATTTAAAATGATTACATTTTTATAGTTTGAGAACATGATTTACATAGAGTGAATATTAATTTTTCGCCTTTATATGGTAACACAGGATGATATAATTTCCTAGGTGGTAAGACTTTACATTTTATTAATCCAAACCATTTCTTATCATACTTCTTAGGATTAAATATTTTTGTAGGGTGACCAATTGGATAATTATCAAAATAATTAACTGTTGGATATAATGAACACACATCTATATATCTACCTTTTTCATTTCCTTTGAATTCATATTTCAATTTTGTTGGTTCACATCTACCACCATAAAAAGCATCTCTAGGATTTAAAGGATCTACAAAATCTCTATTCCATTCAGTTTTCATATATTTTTTAATTTCCTTATTATTATCAAAATCACATTCCCATATTTCAATTAATTCATATCCATTATTTTTTATCTTCTTATTTATCTTTTTTGTTCTATTATATAAGTCTTTCATACATATCTGATTTTGAATATTTATAGTTGATTCTCTATAACATTTAGGACATCCATGCCAGTGACATCCTTGAAACTGATACACTATATTATTATAAAATCCATCTACTTTATAATATTTATTACCTAATTTTAATTTCTTTTCTCCACCATTTAAAGCATGTTGAATATTAATATTATGTTTCTGAGATAAATAATCTAACCAAACAATAGATTTTTTACTATATTTATCTTTATGAATTATATCGTCATCAACAGCAATTGTATTTTCTTTTAGGAATTTATCTCTGTAAATAGCCATACATACACCTGCTAATGTAACATATTTAAAGGGATCTATGTTTGCAATTTCTAAAAATAATTTTCTAAATTCTAAGCATCCTCTCCTTAAAATATCTACATCTGATCTACAGTATTTAATGAATTCTTTTTGAAAATCAAATGTTTCATGTCTTACAGTATTATACCATTTATCAAACATTTCTCTCTGTTCTGATGTCATACTATCATAACCATAGTAATATTTTTTAGGATATAGACCTACATAATTTTGATTATTTGATGTATTGAATAAATGAGGAAAATATCCTTTTGCTAGTTCATCTAATCCAAATGTTTTAGGAAAATTTCTTAATGGAACTAATGTAAAATTAATAGAATCAATAAATCTCATATTTAAACAAGGAATTTGCATATAATTAAGTTTATTTCCATTATATATAGTGAATACTTCAATTTTATTTTTAAAACAATACTTAGCTAAGAATTGAAAATCAAATCCTTTTCCATAATGTGCTAATACTGTATAGCCGTAATGTTTTTTATCAAATAACCATTCACAATATTCATCTTCATTTTTAAATATATTTTCATCTCCTTTAAAACCATGATTTATAACTAGATTTACTTCATGAATTCCTGTTTCTTGTTTCGTTTCAACATCAAAAAAGAAATATTTTTCAGTATATTCATATTTACATTTTTCACACCTTTATCTTTAAATGGAATATTTTCAACACAGTCTTTTATACATTTACCACCTTTTGTATCTTTACGTTTCATAAAACATTTATGATCATTTAGAACCCATTGCCAGCAGTTTTTACATCGTTTTTCACCACATCTATGTTCTTTTGATTTCCTCTCATATTGATTAATAATTCGTTTACAGTTTAAACATTTCCATAAACTATTACAAACACTTATACCTTTTTTATCTTTCATTTCATGGTATATAAAACACTCTTTACCTTTAAATAATCTATTACATTTTTTACAAAATATTTCATCACTATTACAATATTTGCTATCTGTTGTAAAACATCTATTTATGTTTATCTTTTTTATCATAACTTATTTGACAGTAATCACAATAATTTCTTCTACCTAAAAATCCTTTAATAGAAGTAATAACATCAAAATGATTTCTATTTTTAAATATATAGATACATGTAGGTTTATAAGTACCACTATATATTCTTTCGTTAAAATTCTCTCTACAAAATATATTAATTTGAATATCTAAGAATTCTTCAAATATTTTAACCTCTTCTAAACAACATATTTCTAATGGAATATTGCATAGTTCATGTAATTTTACAGCTAATGATTTTTGTAAAACTCTACCTTTTCTAATATATGTTATATCATTCTTTGATATTTTTTCATGGTTTAATTTATTACATAACACCTCAGGATTTTGAATTGCTAATGCTGTTACAATTGATCTAGCTAAACAAATATTATCATTATTTTTTATTTGGCATATACTTCTTTTATTTACAATATCGTCTTCTTTAACTATTATTAAATGTTTTCCTCCTTCAGGTAATTCAACCACATTAAAATCAAATATACAGTCTGTAATATCTAATTCTTTATATTCTATTTGATCAGATAATTTATATATATAATATTCATAAGCATCATTTGTTGACATCATTTTATCATGAAATGGTTTATTGAGATTAGGACTGTATACTATTATATCTACTTTTCCATGAATTTTACCAATTGCTTTTCTAAATATATCTTGTAAAATATTGAAATATTGTTCAGGTTTAATGTTTACTCCAGCTACTCTATAATTCTTTCTATGTACCATATATTTTTTAATATATTTTCCTTTTGTTTCAATAATTTCATAATCAGGTTTAAATAATTTTTCAAGATTTACAGCTGTTTTAATTTTCTTTTCTTTTCTTGGTTTCAGTTTGTTATCTTTGAATTTCAAGTTAAAAGAATCAAATAATTTTTTAATTCTATTTCTTCTCTCTGGATGATTAATAAATATTTTTCTTTTTCTATCTAAATATTCTGATGTATCTAATCCAAGGATATCTACTAAAACAGACTTATAATCACCTGTCTTTCTAATATATTTTATCAACGATTTAATTAAATCATCTTTTTTTACATTTCGTTTTTTGATATTTAATCTTTTTAAAACATTTCTAAGTTTCTGAACACTAATAGCATTCAGAGCACTTTTAAGATGCACAATAACAGGCTTCAGATTTTTTAACTCCATTTATTAGGATGTAAATTTATAAAGGGATTTTAAAAAACAGGTTGCACACGTTTATTATGATAATTACTTCTTAAATGTCTTTGTTTATGAGTTACAGTGTATTCTCTTCCACAGTCACAAATTCTCTTTTGGTACTTTCTTTTGGAATCACAAGTCTTGCAATAGTGCTGTCTATAAACGTAACCTTTAAGACGTTGAATGTAAAATTCATCTATAGGTTTTGTTTGTTTACAACTTTTGCATATTTTGTTCTCCATTTATTAGGAAACAAATTTATAAAATATTTTGCTTTAAGCTTGCTGCTTTAAAGTCTTCCCAGATCTTTTCATTATTTGGATTTATATTAATTTTAATATCATTTGATATATTACAATAGTCACAAATTTTTTTAATAAAATATGTATATTTTAAATTTTTTCTCATAGTACATAAAATCTAGTAATTTTAAAAATAAATCTTCTGCTTCCTTATTAAATTTAAGGTTACTTTTTCTTTTAAACTGATTAAAATATCTTATTCTACTAACATATCTACTTTTTAAATATTTATTATAATCTATATAATAACAGTCTTCCTCTTCATCATATTTCATTTTCTTTATTTGTTTCATTACTTTTTTAAAATTTTCAGGAATTTCAATTTGTTCTTCTTCTGAAGAAGAAAAGTAATTAGTTTCTTCATTAAAATAATTCATTTATTAGATATCATTTTATTAAAAACTTTTTAATTTTTTAACATAATAATCTTTAACAATCTTGTTAACTTTATCATAAAAATCATTTGAAACCCAACAAGCTATATTTGTAATTAAATCTTCACTGACATATGTACCATTAAAGTTATATTTTATTGCTGTTTTACCTCTTATTTCATGTATATTTTCACGGCCCGAATTCGGGCCGTCTAAATTCTTAACCAAATTGATCATTTTTATGGCGGCCCGAATTCGGGCCACCACAATTTTTATCATCAGACACATAAGAACCATTTACATTATACTTTTCAGTTAAACCACCTTTAATTTCATATATTACATCATTTTTTTCCCATGGCTGGAATTCCAGCCGTGGAAATATCTTTAATTAAATCTTCTGAAGCCATTTTTTAAATCTCTTACCTCCATCTTTACAAAGTTTAAAATATCCAGTATTTTTATCTATTATTAATTTAAAATCTCCAAAGAGACCATAATAATAATTATCTTTAATATTTTCATAACATACATCTTTTAATGAAGCCATTTATTAGATATCATTTTATTCTTTTAATATCGTCAGTATTCATTATTTTCATATAACAGTTTTTTCTTTCACATATAGATGTCAGCACAAGGCATTATCTCTCTTTCTTTCTTAGTTGCAAAAAACAGTCATTACATAACACTGATAAGCTGCGAGCGAAAATGTTTACATAAGTTGAATCGCTGCCAATATTCTCCGCGGCGCGCGATTACGTAACGTGTCCTCGGAAAAAAGCAGTTCTTCGTTACGTAACAACTTTGGATCATAGCCAAGCTTCGACATAAATATATGTTTCAAACAGAAACTTCCTGGCCAGACGTGGCCGATCGTTAGCGTAAGCGCTTCGCATGCAAAAGGTACCAGGTTCTAATCTCGGTCGGTAGAGTGGCTCCCTGTCTCAATCTTTGAAATCAGAGTTTGGGTTCACGGTAGAGCGGGTTTGAGTGATAACATCTAAAAAAGTTCTGTGTGTGTGTGTGTGATTCCGGTGGAAGGGTCTTAAGAGTTAACGCCCATAAGTACCTGGCTGGCCAGGTACAAATAAAAAAAGAAGCATAGACCCTCCACCGAAAGGGCGTTTTGCAAAAATTTTTCAAAGTACAACCCAACTGTTAAATTCATCAGGATATCCCAACCATTTAACTAAGTATTTATTTCCTTTCTTTCTAATAATTTTTTCAATCTTATAAACCTCATCTTTCTTATCATATTTAACCAGTTCCTTTTCATAAAATGTTCCTGTAATTTCTTCATTATTTAAATCTTTTATTTTATATGTCGGAGGATCTGTGTTCAATATATCGGAAATTATAAATATTTCTTCTGTAAATGTTGGAAGATAACCTTTCTTAAATTCTCTTTTATATTTTGAAATTCTTATTTTATCTCCTTTTTTGATATTTTGGTTTATTTTTCTCTTTTTCTTTATACAAATTATTATAAACTTTTAATTCATTTTCTTCCTTACTTGCTTCTATAGGTGTCATTTTAATGGATCTATGATAAGAATTATTATAATTCTTAATTAATTTATCTAGTACATTTAACCACTTTCTAGTATTATTTGCTGTGAAATACTTCCACATTTTAGTCTTTAAAGTTCTATTGAATCTTTCAATAACAGCACATTTAATCTCAATATTCTCAGTTGTAAACCAGTGAATATTTTCATCCTTGAATAACTTTTGAGTTTGTTTATTTATAAACTCTGTACCCTTATCTGTTTGAAGTTTTTCTGGTTTTCTTTCTTTAAATATTTTTTTAAATGCTCTAGTTACCTCTTCACCTGTTTTTCTTTTAATCGGAATTGTCCAAGCATATTTACTGAATATATCAATCACTGATAAAATATAATTTGTGTCATTATTAAAGGATTTAAATTCTTGCATATCTATAAGGTCAGCTTGAAATTGGTCATTGACATGAGAAACATAAATTCTTCTTCTTTTAAATCTATGAATAAGTGGTTTATGTTTTGTATATACATCTTGTTGATGTAAAAACTCTTCTATATCTTTCCTGGGTAATTTAGTTTTTCTTTGTAATTCATTAATACCACAATAACCAGTTTCTGGTGTATAATAAATATTTTTAAGGTCTACGTCTTTAAAAAAACACTCTTTTTAGATCCACAAACTTTACACTTTCCTTTTGCCATCGGTCTTCCATTTTTAGCTACTGTTTCTTGAATATCTTTAGTTTCAGTTTTCTGTTTGCACTTTAAGCAATACATATAGGATGAAATTCCTAAACCAAATGTTTTCTTTGCTTTTATAATTGGTTTTATAACAGCTCTAGCTTGTTTCTCTCCTAATGGATAGAATCCACTTGTAGTATTTTCAATTGAATCTAAATCGTTTAAGAGTTCTTGATCAGCAATATGTCTCTGTTTAGTATCTTTAGTTTTACTATAAGCTACATCATGTTTTTTACAAGCTTTATCAACTCTGTTAATTCCTGGATCACCTCTTTTTAATCTCTTTTCTAATTTTGTAAATGGACCACAATACTGGTAACCAGGTATATGCATTTCAGGTGGATTTAATTTATCTTGTAACCATCCTACTATATCACCTCCTTGTAATTCCATTTATTTAAGTGTAAATCTATTTTACATATCTATAACCATTTAGTTGCGTTTGTTTTACATATTTCTCTAAAGGAAAATACTTCATATTTTTTATAAAATCCTCTTCTCTAACGTAAGCATCCTGTTCTGAAATTGAATTAGCGTTTATTAAATTTAATATCTGTTTATAAAATTTGTAAGCTTTTTTATATTCTTCTTTTCTCTCTGAAATATTTAGAGTTTTATCAACAACTTCAATGACTCCTGCTCCTAAAGAAAGTGCTGCTAAAGGAATAAATGCAAAAGCTGATAAACCTGAAGCACTAAATATAAATTTGCCTACTGATAGTGATATACTAATTTTATTATAGTAATTAAAACTTTTTCTGTATACATACATTTTCTTTTCTAAATATTCTTCCATTTATATAGGATCAAAGTTATGTCTGTATCTCATATGAGGATTTTTCAAATCTAACATGAAGAAATCATAAGGTTTTTTAATACTTTTTTGATAAGGATCTATATTAAAATCACCATCAATTTCTCTAATAATTTGTTTAATTTCTCTGTGCTGAAGTTTAAAAAATATAAAGTAATCACAGTTTTTTCTTATATCAATAGGTGTTGAATAATAGGTCTGTGATAAATAAATAATGGATGCATTTTTCTTCCTTCCTCTTATAAAAAATTTTTCAATTTCGTTTTGATCTTTTTTCTTTTACACAGTCATCAAAAATAACTAGATTTTTTAATGAAGGATCTAAGTCATCTACAGTAATAAATTCATTTATGTCTGAACTAAATAATGTTTCTTTCTTAAACTTTTTAAATAATTTTAATAACTTATTTTTATTCTTTCCCTTTATTTTTAAAATGTCTTCCTCTTCTATATCATCAAACATTGAGTAATTTTCTTTTAATTTAGAGTATTTAGGTTCGTTAATATCTTTTGCACATATGAATAATGCATCAAAATTTAAATGATCATATATTAAATTTAATAGTAAATTTGTTTTTCCACATCCTGAAGATCCTGTTATTAAAAGTTTAAAAGGATGAATAGGTAACAATGGATTTTGATTTGAATCTATAAATTCTTCTGGTTCGGAATAATCTTTTATTTTAATCATATTTATTTAATAGAAATTCAGCATCTTCAATAAACATTTCAGCTTCAAATAATAAGTCTTCAGCTGGTATTCCTTGAGATAAATAATATTCAGCTAGATCTAATGCCATTTCAGCAAAAGATAAATATTCTTCAAGTTGTTCTTCCATTTATGTAAGTAAAATAATTTGCTTGGAAGTAAAATAATTTGCTTGGAAGTAAAATAATTTGCTTGGAAGTAAAATAATTTGCTTGGAAGTAAAATAATTTGCTTGGAAGTAAAATAATTTGCTTGGAAGTAAAATAATTTGCTTGGAAGTAAAATAATTTGCTTTGGAAGCAAATTTCCAGTTAAATAAATGAGTAAAATGATACAAGATTTATTAAAATTAGCAAAAGTAAATGCTGAACTAAGAAAACGAAATAAGGAGAAGCAATTAGAAGATTTAGGATATGAAGAGGCAATCACAAAATTTCATAAACCTATAGTTGAAAAATTAGGAATATCAAGATGTATCTAGAAAAGAAAATTTAAAAGCTATTCAAGATGCAATTGAAGAACTTTCATTTCAACCAATTGCAGAATCTTCAAGATTTCCTGCCTTAGAAGATGTTGAAGAACCTATTTCAGATGCTAAAGAAATGTATGAGAGAGAAGCAGGAATTCATAAAATTAACTTAAACAAAAACTTGAATATATCATTTATTAAAAGAAAGTTGGGATTTGATTTACCTTCAGAATTAGTCAATAAATCTGATGAAGAGATTGATGAAATAATAAATCAAGCAAATGAAAAAAACAGCGAAATCGGACGTCTAAAAGGTCCTCAAGTAAAAGCATTTAATAATACTAAAGATGAAGAAAAAAAGAAAAAATTACAGAAAAAAATTGATCGTTTCGATTATAAAATGGCTGAGGTTCGAAAATATATTACAGCATTAGAAGCTCTCAAAATGGGGAATTACTATATGGGTGAGGGTCTTAATATTTTAGATAAATTAACAGATAAAATATGTAAGGGAACTAAAAATAAGAAAGTATATAACCAAGTAGTTCAAATACTAGATTTATTATTGAAAGAGGGTAAAATGACTAATGAGCAAGTAAAACAATATTATTCAAAGTTTCTATCTTAATAAATGAGTAATTATATTGTATCAAGAATTTATTTGAGTGAAGGTCAGAAAAACAAATTAAAATCAGCAGTTAAGAAAGGTGAAGAAATTACATTGCAAATTGATAAAACTAAAAGTGCTAATCATGATATGTATTTAACAAAAACTCAAATTACTCAAATTAAAAATGGTAAACGAATAACTATAAGTAAGACACAATTAAAGAAAAACGGAGGTATTTTACCCTTTTTGATCCCTATCTTAGCTGCTCTTGGTACTGGTGCTTTATCTGGTGCTGCTAGTTTTGGTGTGAATAAAGCTTTAAGTAAAGTAACTGGATCAGGTTGTAAACCGAAAGGTTCACACCTTAAAAAAAAACATTCTGGAAAGGGAGTTCTTCAGAATTACGAGGTATATCCAATAAAACGATAGAACAAAATATGAAAAATGTAAAAGGATTCAGAGGTATATTTACATCAGATTTATTACCTAAAACGATTAAGAAATTTGAAAGTGGAATTATTAATTTAGATATATCTACAGGACCTGGGACTCATTGGGTCTGTTATTATAATGATCCTAAATATAATTTTGTGGAATATTTTGATCCATTTGGAGAATATAAATATAAAGACATTAAATTGAATAACATTTTCATACCTAAAAATATTGTAAAATATCTTGAAACATCTAATAAAGGAATTAGATATAATTCGAGTTTTTTACAAGAACCAACATCTGTTAAATGTGGTTTTTATTGTATGAAATACATAACTCAAAGGAATAAAGGTAAATCACCTGTTGAAGTTTTATATTCTTTTACCCAAGAACCAAGTGGTTATAATGAAGATTTTGTGCTTAATAAATGTTAATTTTAGATTCAAAAAATTTTGAGAAATCAGAAGATTTTACAATTGAATATGTCCCACCTATTCCTGTTAATGAAAATTCAAAAATAGCTTTAAAATCTATGTCTATGTGGGTTTCATGGAACAATATTGATGAAGAAAATAATACATTTAAGTATTTTGATGGTAGTTTATGGCATGAAATAACTTTAGATAATGGAAATTACACATTAAGGGAATTAAATAACTTTTTAATAAAACGATTTGGAGATGAACCACCAATTAAATTTAAAGCTAATTTCGCTACACAGCGCTTTATAATTGAATTAAAAGATGAATATAAAATTGATCTTAGAGAGAGTAAATTACATGAAATTTTAGGATTTGAATCAGAAATATATGAAGATAATCATCAAGAAGGAAAATATATGGCAAACATTTCTAGAGGAGTTGATGACATACACATTCATTGTGATGTAATTATAGGGACTCTATATAATAATATTAATTCAGATATTTTGTATTCCTTTACGCCATCTAATCCTCCTGGCAGTTTAATAAAAATTGATGAAATAAATCCTTTATTTTTACCCATTAATAGACGAAATTATATTCATAGAATTCGAATGTATATCACGAATCAAGATAATGAACTGATAGAGTTGAATAATATGAGAGTTTTATATAGATTAATTTTAGCTTAATAAATGAATTATAACAAACATAGATTATATGCAAAACGATATGGTGGTAATATCTTCACTGAAGGAATTGGAAAAAAAATATTAGAAGTTTTAGGTAAATCAGCAATTGAAGATAAAGCTAAAAATGTTATTCTAAATAAACTTGAAAATATATTATCTAAACCTCCTGTAACTGTTAATGATATATTAGCTAAAACGAAAATTCAGGATGGATCTGGTTTGAAATGGTATAAATGAGTTTTTTATCCTAATAAATGGAAAAACTTTGGGACTTAAAAAGCTATTCCAGATTATTATAGTAATAAAATTGCTAAGTATGAATACATAAAACATAATGAAGATAGTACTAATGTAAAAGAATCTGATCAATATAAGTTTACTATTAAAGATACAAATTCACCTATATTATATAGTAACGGTTATATATGCTTAGAAAGTAAAATAGTAAAAAATAATAATGATACTATAGGAACTGATAATGTTACATTTGTAAATGGCGGGAATCTGTTTAGATCCGCTTCATTAACTATAGGAAAAGAACAAACTGATTCTAATATTGAATGTGCTTCATTAATTCATCAAATTAATGGACTTATAAATTTCACAAAAGATTATTCCGAGTCTACAAATATGATGTATTATGTTGATACATCAGAATCAGCTGATAAAGATAAAATAGTAATAGATGATCCTAATAAAGATGTAAAGAAAGGATCAGATATCAAATTAAAAGAAAATGCCTCTTATAATAAAGGATTTAGACAGAGATGGCTTTTAACAAAAAACAGCAATATAATAAAATTTTGGATTCCTTTAAGACAACTGTTTGGGTTTCTCAACGATTTTAGAAGATTAATTTCTGATATAAAAGTTACATTTGAATTTCAAAGAAATAGTCATAATGATATGTTATACACAGATGTTGCAAAATCCTAATTATAAAGTTATTATATCTGATTTTCAATTATGGTTACCTTATGTAGAGTTGTACCCATCCATTGAGGCTGAATTTAAAAGTATAGCTTTGAATTCTACACCTATTGAAATTACTTGGTGTTCTGCTTCAATTGAGAAAAGTAATCAGCAAACAACATCAAGTGGTGCATGTCATATAAGAACTACATCTGATGAGGTGTTAAGTGTTCTTGTCATTCCACAGTATGTAGAAAAAGAAAGCAGTCAAAATCAGAACAATATGATTTTTGATAATTTAGATCTCATTGAATGCTGGATAGTATGTAATAATAAAAAAGTTCCAGAAGAAATTTATAAAACTAATTTTAAAGATGGGCAGTTAGATTATAATAGATGTTATTCTGAATTATTAGCAGCTGGATTAAATACTCATAATACTGAAAGTGGATGTCTTATAAGTTATGTAAATTATGCGAGATTGTATCCAATCTTTTATTTTAATTTATCTAATCATCCAGAGTATACTAATATTTCGAATTTAAGACTAGAATTTAACTGGAGATTAGGATCAAATCCAGGTAAACCATATAGATTTTATTTCATCGTGAATGAAACAAAAAAAGGATCACTTAATATGGCTAATAAGGAATTTAAAACTTTGAAAACTTTAGATTAAATAAATGAATTGGTACCCTTTTGGTTCGTCTTATGAAGAATTTGGAATTGGACCATCTGGACCTCCTGGAAATGGATTTAAATTAACAGATGATGGTAATTATGATATGGAAGAAAAAAATTTAAAAAATTGTAAAGAACCTATAGATGAACATGATGTTACTACAAGAGAATATGTTTTAAAACAAATGAGAGAGAATAATCTGGAAGTTAAAAGTGAAATAGAAAAAAATATTAATGGTAGTTTTTCAGATTTTGTTCAAGAAACTGCTGTAAGAATAAGAGATTTAGATGCTGTACTTAAAGGTGAATTAAGTAATTTGGATCAAAAATATTTACATATTCAAGATGGGAATGTAATTAATGCAAAAGGTAAAAGAATAGGAAATGTTGCTGATCCTACAGCAGATAAGAATGCAGTGAATAAGAGGTATTTAGAAAACAATGTTTTAATTTTAAAAGATGAAAAGTTTGATGTTCAAAATAAAAGACTAGTGAATATTCCATCTCCTCAGGATATGTATGACGCAGTTAATAAAAATTACGTGGATAATCAAAAATGTTATGCAACAATTCAAGAAGATAAAAAAGCATATAATACTCTTGGTGCTATGCGTTACTGGGAAACAGTCGTTTTTATGAAATTTAGTAGCAATCTCCTTGACAGAAATATGAAACTGAGTGAAAATATGGATATGAAAATTACATTTTATTTACGTCCTAATTATACTAATGGGAAATCAGAAGTTTTAATTACACTTGGGGAGAATATATTATTTAATAGTGATGCCTACACAGATAAACCTTTTAATACTCTTTGCATCAGGAAAAAAAGAATGATGAATTAAGCATACAAGTCATGTCTTATTTAGAATTAAACATTTTTAAACCTTACTTAGAAATTGAAAAAATAACATACTTTTAATTCCATTTGAATTAGAACTTTAATCTTCCTACACTTTTTATCTTCCTATTTTTTTAATCTTCCTATAAGGGGTATCCATTTTTGGGTACCCCTTTTTTTAATGCATTTTTAAAAAGGACTTTGCAAAGTACCAATTCAAAGTGTTTGTTTTACAACTTTTCTATTCATCACTGAAACCATCATTTCATCACTTTCAAAGCTATTCAAAGTTCAAAATGATTGCAATTGTTCAAAAATGTTCACAAAAATGACTTAAAATGTGTGTTTTTATGATGCTCTAGTTTTGATGAAAAACAGAGTAAAAACTTCAATTTTCAAAAATCTGATGTTTTTGACTATTTTATGCTCAAAAATCAATGATTTTTAATGAAAATATGGTGTTTTTGTTCATAAAAAGCCTTAAAATGTTCGTGATTATTGAGGTCTGAAAAATCAAAAAACGCCTGATTTTGAGGTTTTTTGTAGTATATGATGTGTCCCATAGTATGGGACATATACTACTGAAGGGAGAGATTAAACCCAGCAAAGACAGTCTTGATGGGCCAGCACTCAATCCAGCGCTGGCAGCCAACAGTGGCCCGGCACTCTGGTGCAAATAAAATGTGGCGGTGGACAACACTTGTGCCAGGAGCGGGCCAACAACTGGCACCTCAGTCAGTTGTCATGAGCCACAACAGGGCCGTCAGTTACCCATCACAGGCAGGGGCTGCCAGAAGCGGTCCTGCGAGCACGTGCCATAAATTGTGGCTAGCTCAATGCGATTATCCAGTTTCCCGGCAGTGGCGGCCGGTGATCACGTGACATAAACAATGGCTAGCGAATCTTGTCCGCCAATAACCCAGTAGTGGCAAAAAAAAAAAAAAAGAAGGCGCAACTTCTCACCGTTTCCAGCAAGCACAATTTATCACAACTCCTTATTCTATGCATTGAGGGTAAACCTTAATGCATTAACGTGCACAATTTCGAGTTTCTATCCCAGACTATTGGATAGCATATTTGATTACTTGGTATTGATTACTCAGTTGCAGTTGGCAGAAGCACACTGAATTAGAGGATATCAGACCAAACAGACGGGGCTTAAATTTGGAACTTAAGGAAGAAGGTGTACCAAAACAGTGATACACCTCCTTCCTTGTTCTGTTGAGTTACACCTCCATGTAACTCAACAGAACATTTGCTACCTAGAAATGGTAAACAAACTGCCATTTTTGTGTAACTTGGTTTTCTTCTACAAGAATATTGAAATACAAGTATACAGTATAACGTATTTAACTTTTTTGAGTTAGCATAAGGCGTACCGGCCCAGAATATGACGGCCCAGTCCGCGCCCGGAGTGTACGAACTTAAAGGCGTTATGACGAGGAAATTTTCTCCACCATTTTTATGCCAGGGGCGGGACTCGAACCCACAACTCTCGGCTCCGGAACTCCGAGTGCTATCCACTATACTACACTGGCATGTGGTCTCACTGCTGTCTCCCTTTATCTCATGTGCGTCCTGCGGTGCAGGCACGTCACACTGTCCTGGTGGTCTTAAAAGGTGATTGGTTAATTTATATACGTGTTCATGTCACATTCTGTTATATTTTTAACATTGTATCTTTTTTTACCACAGTGAGCATGAAGCTTCGTTTTTTCTAAATAGGAAAGGCATTATATGTCTTTGGAGGATTTTTATTTGAAGCAGTTTATTATATGTTAACGATGGATTATTCGATACATTTACTAAGTTTTCAGAAATTGTTCCTCGTTGTTTATGGGAATGGAGTGGGCGTGTTTAATGGGTGTTTGTATTCTCAATTCTTTGTGTGTTAGTGAATAAATCTTTCTGTGAAGTGAGTTTCTATAAATACAAGCAAGTAATTGACTATTTCTCACTGTTCATTAATTATTTACGTACTTTTCCTCCGACATTAATCTTCGTCAACGCGACTCTTTATGGGGAAATTAATGCGTCTCTCTGTATGTGCTGTTTTTTTTCTTAACATCTACTAAAATAGTACGATGGCGATGGCGTCGACCTCTACTAACTGTTACCACGAGTCACTGCGCACGTGATGTTTCAGCGGATGCGCAGTTCGGCTGCTTGCACCTCGTGTTGGGGTTGCTTCGGTTGCCAGCTCCGGGCCACTCCTGGCGCTTGCTTGGAGATCCGTAACTCGCAACAATCGGCAAGACCATCAACGACTGTCAACTGATAGTGCTGCCACCAATGGATCGCTACCGTGAGCGACAGATTTCAGCTAGCAGTCTGTTCATAGCAATTTCGAGGTAATTGGGAATGCAAAAACTACGACCTAACGCAGAAATTTCGTTATCCATAAGCCATTTAAGCGTATTCAAGCACTGTGTATTTTCAACAGGAAATTTTAAAATAGTATTATCCAATTTGTTTTCATCAGTCGATGTTCATTCACTGTCAGATTATCTCGTCGCTCTCCTTCAAGACGACACAGCGGATAAAATACCCTGGAAACTTTTCATGCCTCTGCCAAGCATTTCAGAGCATGGAAAAAATCCCTTTCAAAGTGAATTCATTATAAAATTATCAGATAAATGTCTTTCTTCAGAGACGCAGAAATTTGATTCATCACGCAATAGTTTGAACAGCGAAAGTAGGAGATAGTAATCTATAATGCGTTTCCGAAAATAAAATTTTTGAGAGCAAAATGATGGATCGCCCGCCACCGAAACTGCCAGTATTCCAAGAACGCACACAAGGAACTCAACTTCCTTAAAATGGACATCTCATCAAAAAAACGTCGCTTAAGTTTAAAAAAAATATATATTTGCTTTCACTCCTTCTTGTGAAAGTGCCGAATGATATTTCAGACAACATAGTCAAAGTTAATTTCCAAGAGTATAGGATTTCAGGAAATATGTTTTTTTGTTTTCTGTATCTCAAAAAAGGGTTTCAAAACTAAACACATTTAAAATTTTCATTTTATAAACGTTCGGTTAGCAGTTACACTTTTTATTCGTTTAATGCCGTAAATTATAAAAATAAGGAGAATGGACATTGTGGAATGTCCTGCGATGTTACATATCACTTGAATTTAATTTGCGTTTCATTGGGTTGTTGATACACTGCTGGCCACCCAATATGCAACACCAAGAAGGGCACGAGATGGCAAAGCCAGATTTACAGGACACCTAATAGATACAAAGATGAAACGATTGAGCTTACAGGCCCATGCGACTTGCGGAACACGCCGACATCAATAGTTCGTGTGGCCCCCATGGTTGGCAATAACGGCCGCTACACGCCGCGGCATCGAACGAAAGACTTTGGATGTGTGCTTGGGGCTCCAGGCTGCTTCCACACGTTGCCACAGTTAATCAGGCGTAGCCGCGGGTGGTGCTTGCCGGGCCACTCGGTTACCGATCAGCGACCAGACGTGTTCGATGGGCGACATATAGGGAGAACAGGCTGGTCACGGCAGCAGTGAAACCTGGTGGGCCGTGAAGAATTGTTGCACAATGAGTGCCACGTGCGGGCGAATATTGTCCTGTTGAAACGTGGCGGCTGTCAGGTCCTGCAAGTAAGGGAGGACTACAGGCTTTAAAACGTCGGAGATGTAGAGGTGGCTGTTGAGTGTACCGGTGAGGCGTACCAGAGGGGGGCGGGTGTCATATCATATTCCGCCCCAAAACATAACGCCAGGCGACGGACCGGTATGGCGATGCATAATGCAGGCGTCATAAAGTCTCTCGCCGCGGTGCAGCCACGCGCGGATCAGACCATCGTGGTGTTGCAGGAAGAAGCGCGATTCGTCGCAGAAGACAATGTCGTGCCATTTCGTAGTCCAGGTGCGGCGTTAAACGGCCCACTGCCGCCGCACTCCCCGGTGGTGCAACGTCAATGGTAATCGGAGCAATGGGCGCCATGCAACAGGTCCCTGCTCCTGCAGACGACGCCGAAATGTACGTGCTGACACAGGTTGTTGCGCAACACAACCTAATTCCTGCGCTAACGTTCGTGATGTGGGCCGTCAATACCCGCCGCACAACATGCCGGTCCTCTCGCTCGGTGGTGTGCCGCGGCTGCGGCAATCGCTCTCGTTGGTCCGTCCGTCCCTTCTGCACTCACCGAATCCATACTCGCTTCACTGTGATTGGATGTTAATACTTCATGTTAATGGCCTCTATTAACATGAAGTATGCAGAGTCGCAATTATACACCTGGGCGCTGGGGACTTATTCTCTCCACAGATGAGTCAAGATTCGAGGAAGAAGATTTTGAGCTAGGAAACCAAGGATCTGTATCCCTGTTATCCCACAAAATAGCTCGATTAGCATAGAGTAGAGAGCATCAAAATTTGAAACTTGAGCTGTGGGGATAAGTACTCTTCACAGCTAAAGTAATGCTTTAGCTAAGTGATTCTTGAAGCTATTACACATGGAGAGAAGAAGACATCCAAAATCACTATTCCAATGTAATGGAAAGGGACAATTTTGAAGCGGGAGAGTTAATATGGTGTGCAAGTGTCACAGGTGTGCCTCTCTGCATGTCTTCGATAAAGAAGCTTTGACTTCTAGAACACCCACGTACTAGTTCTTCAAGGTGCTGTTGGTCCAGAATTTGTTTTCATAGACCATAACGCTTGTCCTCATAGAGAAAGGCTTGTCGCTGTCAAGTGGTTTTGCACTTCAATGTCTTTGTTTCTTGTCGAACAAAGAGAAAAAACACATAGTATCTGTAAGTAAAACGTTTTTGAGTTCGAGGTCCTCCAAAGTTCTCCGAAGAAGTTCATCTAGTTTTTCTGAGAACATGGTCGTTTAATGGAATCCGAAGGAATTCTAAAACTTTTGAGTTCTAGTCTCTTACAGAACCTTACAGAAATTCCAGTGGTTTAATCGTGGAATAAATAGATACAGGGCCTGAAGACAAGCAGTTCAGGTTATTTCCAGCTGCTTAAGTGGATACATAAATGAATTTTTCTGAGATGGCATCAAGACCCTACAAGCATCCAACAGATGCAGTTTGCTATATCGGCGGCTAATGTATCAAGAAAAGAGCAAAAAAAAAAAAAAAACACTTCGTGGAAGCATTTGCTAAGATGTGTGAGGCCTAAAAGGCATATTCTGGCATGCCTATTGAGGATCAAGATAACCCTGAGCACTTCGTTTCACCTGCAAGTACTGCAAATAAGGTCTGGAAGGTAAGATGGACAACTGAGAGAAACCCATACTACCCTAACCAAAAAGACCTCTATGACTTGACCAGAGATCTTGGTCTTACCAAGTCAAGTCCAATGCCAAGAATATGCAAATCGCATATTAGAGAAAGAATCACCAAGCTTTTCCAGCTGTTTCACCTTACAGATAGGCTCTGCTTCTGCCATAATGCCTCCGGTCTGTTTGAGGCAACTGTAATCGCCTGCAACGCGGACAAGTGGCATCTTATAATTGACACCTCATCAAGATGCCTGCAAGCCGTGCTACTTCCATAACGGGAACAAGTACCCGTCTCTTTCCCCGCCTTACTGTGTGCGCGTCAAAGAGGATTACAGCAGAATCAACAGCTTCTTAGACGCCTTGACATGATGAGTACGGCTAGGAGGTAATCGGAGACTAGAAAATGGTGGCATTTCTGATCAAGGAGGTTTTACCAAATCATCCTGCCATCTTTGCCTAAGGGACAGCAGGGACAACAAGGAGAATTACCCCAAGCGAGAGTGTCCATAAAGGACCGAGTTCTCTGTGGGTAAGAACGATGACACGTGAGAGCCACTCGTGGATCCCTTGAAAATTCGGATGTCACAACTCTAGATAGGAGTCGGAAGCCTTCAAGTATCTGCGAGACTTCTTTCCTAAACTGCCTGAGGCAAATGTCAAAGCTGGTGTCTTCGTCGGACCACAGATAAAGAAGATCCTGCAGTGCAAGAAACTTCCCAGTATGCTCACTACAAAGGAGAAAGTGGCTTGGAATAGCTTTGTCGCAGTCGTCAGGTGCACCCTGGGTAATCTCAAGGCCGAAAACTATGTGGAGATTTTTGAGTCTCTGGTGAAGGACTACAGCAAAATGAGCTGAAGGATGTCCCTCAAAGTTCATATCCTTCATTATCATCTTGATAAATTCAAGAAGAACATGGAAACGTACTCGGAGGAACAAGGCCAGCGCTTACACTAGGATATACCAGACTTTGAAAGTGGCTGTCAAGGAGAGTATAACGGGAACATGATGGGGGACTAATTCGTAAAGTGATTTATAGTACAATCGTAAATCTCCAAAAACTATTCACTTCTAAATCTTTTGTAGTCATGTAAATACACTACTGGCCACCCAAAATGCAACACCAAGAAGGAAGCATCC
This sequence comes from Macrothele yani, assembly GCA_039090855.1. Lineage (NCBI taxonomy): Eukaryota > Metazoa > Arthropoda > Arachnida > Araneae > Macrothelidae > Macrothele > Macrothele yani. The sequence goes on from CM077009.1 coordinate 82,717,607, forward strand.
AATTGGCCTGAAATTCGCAGAATGCGTCGCCCGCAAGAGGACATGCAAATGATTAGCATTGCAGGGCATATGCAAATCATGTGCGGCCGGCACGCCACCGATAAGCACTATAAGAAGGGTGCACAGAAGACGGGATGTAAGTAGTGGAAGAGTGTTTTGCTGTCGGACCTGTGCGTGGGATGCTTCCTGATGCCTCGTCGCAGAATACGCCAGTCACTCCAGCACATTTCGGAGTTCGACAGACGACGAATAGTGGCTTATCGCGAAAGTGGTTTATCGTACCGAGACATCGGCGCCCGCGTGGGGAGACATTCAGCCACAGTGAGGCGAGTATGGATTCGGTGGGTGCAGGAGGGACGGACGGACTGATGTGAGCTATTGCCGCAGCAGCGGCACACCACCGAACGAGAGGACCGGCATGTTGTGCGGTGGGCATTGACGGCTCGCACCGCCACATCACGAAAGTTAGCGCAGGAATTTGGGTGTGTTGCGCAACAGCTTGTGTCAGCACGCACAGTTCGACGTCATCTGCAGGAGCGGGGACTTGTCGCACGGCGCTCATTGCTCCGATTACCATTGACGTTACACCACCGGCGAGTGCGGCGGCATTGGGCCGTTGAACGCCGCACCTGGACTAGGGAATGGCACGACATTGTTTTTTTCGACAAATACCGCTTCTGCCTGCAACACCACGATGGTCGGATCCGCGTGTGGCGGTACCGCGGCGACAGACTGTATCATGCCTGCATTATGCATCGCCATACCGATCCGTCGCCTGGCGTTATGGTTTGGGGCGCAATTGGATATGACACCCGCACCCCTCTGGAACGCATCGCCGGTACACTCAACATCCACCGCTACGCCTCCAAAGTTTTGGAGCCTGTAGTTCTCCCTTACTTGTAGGACCTGCCAGCGGCCACGTTTCAACACGACAATGCGTGCCCGCACGTGACACGCATCGTGCAACAATTCTTCTCGGCACACCAGGTGTCACCGCTGCCGTGGCCCACCTGTTCAATCGATATGTTGCCCATCGATCACGTCTGATCGCTGATCTGCAACCGAGTGGCCCGGCAAGCACCACCCGAGGCTACGCTTGTTGAACTGTGGCAACGTATGGAAGCAGACTGGACCAACATACCCCAAGCCCACATCAAAAGCCTCTTTCGTTCGATGCCGCGGCGTGTACCGTCCGTTATTGCCAGTCATGGGGGCCACACGAACTATTGATGTCTGCGTGTTCCGCAAGAGGCACGGGCCTGTAAGCTCAATCACTTCATCTTTGTATTTGTTGTTATGTGTCCAGGAAATCTGGCTTTGCTAACTCGTGTCCTTCTTGGTGTTGCATTTTGGGTGGCCAGCAGTGTACATGTTGATTTCGACTCATATGTGACTGAACAGGTGGCCAGCAGGCCAGTGTTTTTGTACCACTATTTAATCACTGGAAAGTTTTAGAAAGTTCCTGAAGTTAGTTGGAGTTTATTCAGCACTGAACCCATCTGAATGATTCTGAAAAATAAGTAAATTTCAAAATAACGCTATCCTGGTCACAGAAGAAAAGTTTGTGGGGAATAATTGCCATTTTCTATGCTTCGTATGAAATCACGCAATAACCGTTGCTAATGAACAAATATTGTGTTACGCAGTGTAATTTGGTTAATGCTTGCACGTTGACGATTATGCATCCTTGATATCGAAAACTTAAATTGTTGTTGAGTTCGTAAGACTTGAGAAGTACATATTCTCCACATTGAAAATCTTCTGCATAGCGATGTAAAATTACTAGAGGATTACGTAGGAAGTATTCCGTTTTGTTGTGCTCAATACCTTGTGACGTGTCTGCCCCGCAGGACGCAATACGACATAAAGGCAGATAGCAGCGAGAACGAACATCTGCGTAGCTCAGTTGGTAGAGCAACTTGTTCCGGAATAAGTGGACTCGGGTTCGAACCCCGGCGTGGACCAAATATGACGGGGAAATTTACTTCTTTATAACCTATCAAGGACCAATGAAAGGCTGAATTGTAAGCAGACTTGACTTTTCTGGCCATTAGCGCTATTTATTAAGTTCTTAATTAACTGTTTAGTTAAGTTATCAGGGTACGACTTAACTTTGCAGAGCATTTCGGTGTCAAGGTGTTTACATCGAAATAATGGTAATATTTTGATGTAACATATACAACTAACTGGTATCTGCAACCAAGTATGCTAAAAACATTACAAGCATTTCTTCCGGTGAAAGCAAAGTAAATGAAAACACACACCGATGAGACATTACATTATGACCACCTATCTAATAAGCTGCAGGACCCTATTTGGTCCACAAAACAGCGGCTACTTGGCGGGGCATAGATTCGATGAGGTGGCGATAGATATCCTGGGGTATCTGGTACCATAATGTCAACAGCAGGTCCTCCAGTTCCAGTACATTTCGGGGTGGTGATGATTTCGCACGAACCGGCTTTTCCAAGTCGAATCATAAATGGTCGATTGGGTTCATGTCAGGTGAAATTGGAGGCCAGGGCATTAACAGAAAGTCACCAGTATTTTCCTCGAACCACTCCTTGACGATTCTTGCAGTGTGGTATAACGGATTATCCTGTTCGTAGTGGCTATCCCCAGCAGGGAACACAGCTGCCATGAATGGGCGAACTTGATTCGCAACGATGCCCAGATACCTGAAAGCTGTCAAGGATTGTGCTATTGGGATAATGAGGCCTAAAGTTTCCCATTCATACATCGCCCACAGCATAGCACCACCACCGCTGGCCTGTTTCTGCCCAACAATGTATCCAGGTGCCATAGCCTCCGTTGGTAATCGGTTTATCTGCGCCCTGCCGTCGACGTGATACACCAGGAATCTTGATTCGTGAGATCATGCCACTTTCTTCCCATCATCCACGGTCGATGATCTTGGACTCACTTCATGCGCCGTTGGAGATGACGTGCAGTGAGCATGGGGACCCGGCTGGGTTTTCGGCTACCCAGGCTCATGCGCCGAAGGCTGCGATGAATTGTGCGCTGTGACACATTGCGCTGATCACCACTGTTGTAACTGCGGGTGATTTGTTGCACTGTCGCCCTGCGGTCGCTGTGAACAATGCGCGACAGTCTCCGCTCCCATCTGGTATCAATGAGCTGTGGACGACACACAGCTGGACGACGGTTTAGCATTTGGCCATGTGTGCACCACTTCTGATACGTACTCGCTACAGCGGCACGTGAACAACACACAAGCACCACCATTGCGAGGTCGCAGGTCCAAGAAGCCGTACTATCACAATTTTCCCTTTTATCACCGATAAATCGGCGGTTTTTCCCATTCTGACACCGAACACCCTACTAACCGAAAGCCGGTCCTCGGGTTGTATATATACTGCTCTGTGAACTTCACCTGCGCCACCGTTCGGTCTTCAGGAGCGCTCATTTCTCTAGACTGGGGGTGGTCATAATGTAATGGCTCGTCGGTGTACTTGAGAGGTTTCGGCATGTGAGGTCGATGGGGGAGAAGATACTGCAGCTATAAATGTTACATTCTAAAGCACCTGGTCGCAAACCCAGAACGGGATGGACTGATGGCATAAAATTAGCCTTTATTGATAGAGAGGGTAATTTATCAGACGCATGCAATCTTGAAATTGACCAAAACTCTTGAATATCTTTGAGGAAGCAGCTGGGAAAAGATAAGGAGGAGGATGGTAAAATACATACAAATCGTTCTTTTCCCTCGAAGGCTGTTAAACTGATCATGTCGTGAACACACGACTGACAGAAAGGAAGCAAGTCTAAAACTGACTCCCTGACGCATACAGTAATGTTTTATGAGATACGGAAGGAAGCAACCTCCTTGAAGAGTTCTCTTCAGGGAACATGCGAATTCTTTACTGATAGTTTTAAATCAGCCATTGCTCGTATTTCCCTAATGGAACCAGAAAATGCAGTTTCTTTCTATGATCGCAACATACTGTGGCTGTAACTTAAAAAAGAAAACTATGCAAACGACCAGAGGAGAAATGCAATTTTTTTGAGAAAGTGCAATTTTGTTGCTTGCGTTGCAAGAATCTGTTAAATGGTGCAACATGTAAAATCCTTAAATGGAGCGCTGAACGAAAAAAAAATTCGAAAGGACCAGGGATTTTACTGCAACGCTTCTCTGTATATAAGACACGCAGAATTTTGGGAGATTTTCCCCACAGCCCAAGATTCAGCAATCAAACTCCCGGTTCCGCATCGCGGTTTTATAGTAGCCATTTTGAGTTGAGTTCACTCGGCGAGCAACAAAAACGATTTTGATGTCTGGAACTTATCGCTTCAGGATAAAAGCCTGCCTAGTTGATGTGAAGGGGTTTTCCTCTTTCTGTTTTCCAGTTCTTTGCGCTTGGACCTTCCAACGATTCTCACAGAAGCATCAGCTCAAATACGATCGAAGTTTGGATTCTGCGAAATTTGGCAGCTGCTTTTTTGTTCGGGTCCAGCTGGATCTTACTTGGGAATCCACAGCTTTCGCTCTTGTACTGGAAAAACGTTCTAGCAAAATTATTTTATACTTGCAGATCAAAACGTACCTGCGTTACATAAAGATTAAACATTCTGGCTGCACCGAGAGTAAAGTATACCGGTCTATTACAGCTGAAAATTTCTTAAACCAGTGGCTCTTTGATTTACGGAAAATAAATTTATTAATCAAAGATTTTTCGTGAAGTATCTCAGCTCTCAGAGTAGTAAAAGATGGAGTGTGACTCTATTCCCGAATATGGTTTTTGGTTTTTGGCATGACTTCAGTTAGCAGTATTTTTTTCAAATAAACAGGGTTTCTGTTGAAAGTTTCGAGAACAATTCCTCATAAAGACAGCGTTTTTCGTATTTATTTGATGCGCTTATTCCAAAATTGTATTATTTCATTTTATAATACGCACCTTCACTTTTTATACCAGCTATATTGCGTTCATTCACTTTTATTAATATTTTTCGACCAGTAGTATTGGAAATTGCAACATTGGATCCCCTTTTTCTGATTCGTTTTCTTTCTCACTTTCCGTGAGATTTTTATCATTAGGAATAGCTTTTGAAAACTTTAATTGTGACACAACTTTGATTTTTGAACCTGAATTTATTCGAAATCGGGCATATTCCGGGTGAAACGTTTATTGGTTACCGGTTAGGTTTTTGTTCTCACATTTGGTATATTGAACCAAAGCAAGCGTAAAACCTTTTGGTGGAGGATTTGGACCACACGTCTTCCTACTCTGGAGCGGCTGTTCTATTAACTGAACTACGCAGGTAGGCTTATCGCTGCGTCATTGTCTATCTGACCCGCCCGTCACCTCTGTAATACGTCATCTACGTCATGCCACGTAGTACGTTATATCATACACTTCTCCGTGAGAATGGCGGAGGCACAAAATCGCAGGTTTCAAGCCAGCCGACAGCCATGCTGGAAGCACCACTTCATTGTAACAGAATTGCAATACATCCCGCTTATAACGAGGAGCTCGGGACCGACGGAAATCGTTGATAATTCAGGGCGCACACTAAAACTATCGTGGAATGAAAAATTTCACCATGCAGAAATATACATACGGGACAACATGTACGTACGTTTATTTTATATATCCATACAGCACGCGGTAACATTTTTTTCACCATTTTCTAAATCGCTAATTGTTGTCACCTTGTCCTCTACAGATAACCTACTTTAGGGCAATGTGTGATTGACAGCTGTGTAACGTCACACCCAAGAAGCAAAAGCAGCACCGATCTTCCAAATGTAACGCTCACTTGGAGGGTGAAAGAGGCAATTGACACAATTCTAGGAATTGTTATCTGCTTTCCCTCAAAGAATTTCTCCATTCCATAACTCCCCTATTCATCTCTGCAATCATCGGCCAGAAATCCGCTCAACACATGTGGTGAACCCCACCCATCCTCCATCTTCCCAGGAGTAGGGCGCCTGTTTTCAACTCTGCTGACGCAATCCTCCCAAGGATCGCGTCAGCAGTTTTATCGCTGCCCTTGGAGTGGGTGGGGGAGATTCTCTTGCACAATTCGCTTGTTGAGCATTTGATGTACTCCCGTCCCATTGCTTTTCAATCAACATTCTTCCACTACCACGCCAAGATTCCACCGCTCTGTTGCATTTTCGCCCTGTGTGATACTATTTCTATTCCAGAACAGTACGCAGCAGGTTTTTTCTGGCTCATTAAATATGGAATTCCATTAAATTTTGTTACTCCGCTTGTTAAAAGTTATCATTTTAGCTGTTGTCTCCCTCTTTAAATCCTGGGATTTTGGTAAATTTTGTTCTTTAAAACCGACCAAATTAGCTTTGAATTAACATTACACCACACAAAATTTCTTGTTTAGCTTGTTGATTCCGGTATCTCGCTAAATGTGGGCTCGTTATAAGCGGGCTCTACTGTAATTTTATTAATTACGTGTATTGTATGTAAGACTCATAACACAAATTTTTCAAACCTAACGAAGAGGAAATTCACTTCCGTTCGGGCGCCAATATATAACATTTCTTTTCTGGTGGTGAGATTCAAACTCTCATATTCCTACTCCGGAGCGACTATTCTCCCAAGTGAGTCACGCCGGCAGTTTTATCGCTGCCTCACTATCATTTTGAGTCATGTGTCACCTCAGCAGTACGTCATCTCCGTCATGGTACGTTACAATCTTCTTGATGCTGTGTAAAAATATTACAACTCTCATTTCGCATCGTAATAATAGTTCTGTGAGCTATTTTGGCAGGTGTTTCGCATATTTCCTATGCCGACTTCACAAACGATTTTAGTTTTACCTGATAACGAGAAGCTTTTTTCACAAGTGATGTACCACTTTGGTCAAAGAATACTTAAAGTAGTGAATTATCTAATAGATCACTGAAGCGATGAAAGATTTCCGTCTTTAGCACGATTTAATGATTAAAAGATGAGAAATATATACAATTAAAACCATGAACACTTTCGAGGCAGTGGCTGCCTCTTCTTCAGATGTAATAGAGAAATGTAGAAAAATAACTTGAATTGCTGAAGGCAAACTTTGACGTTTCAAACATTTATATGTATATTTTGTCTAACATGTAAATGAAGGATTCCCAAACTTTTCTGTTTCAAACATCCCTTCACTTATAAAATTTTTCATGTTCCTCTCTAATACCGACGTAAGATACCATGTAAAAAAATAAATTAACATGAAATACAATAGAAAAGCACCTAAACATGTTTATTTTTATAAAAATGCATCGCTGATAATGTCTGTGTGTGCGTACCGTGCGAACAGTTACAATTAGTACATACCCCAGAATAATAATAATAAGTGCTAATTACCAACGTCAATATTCGCAAATATCAATCATGCCAAACGACTCTAAAATGAACAATTTGTTATTTCAGTATAATACTGAGAAGAGGTATTCCTGACAGCACAGTGACATAAGCGCTGGTTTCTGAATGATCGTCCGACAGCGTACGGCCCCAGTAGCTTTTCCTATCTGTGAGGGAGGGGCTTAAAATTACTCCCCTCTGAGTTAAAGTTTCCAATCAAATAGTAGGCAGTTTTCACTTTTATTCCAGCTTTTTTTTTTTTTTTTTTTACTCCATTGTAGGAAAATATTATGCTCGTTCAAAAATTCCACTTCCAGTTTTTGATATGATTTTATTAAAAATATGAAAACCAGATAAATAGCCAAAAGCCGGTGGTTGCAAATAGCAAGTGAAACGTAAAACCTACGTGAATGCGGACAACACAGCAGTCCACAAAAATACTGAACGGAAAACGAACGAGCACGAAACGAAAGAGTATCCGATAGAGATAATAACAATTAGAAGATGCTTTCGGGCTGAGCTCAAAAAAATTCGGTTAAAGGTTAAATGCTTACCAGAGCTTTCTGGGACAGAGCACATATGACTAATTAGGTCTTCATCGCTACGATATGTTCGGAAAGGTCATGAGGGATGGTATACTCGCATATTGTTTTAATGTGCCTGTCCGCAGTTTCGGACAATTCCTTTCATGTATAAGAGGTGTTAACGGTTGCCGGAAGACCACCACACAGGAAGACTGCCACACATTTTTCAGCAACTTAGAAAACTGCCACACATCTTTCAGCAACTTAGAAAACTGCCACACATCTTTCAGCAACTTAGAAAACTGCCACACATCTTTCAGCAACTTAGAAAACTGCCACACATGTTTCAGCAACTTACAAAACTGCCACACATCTTTCAGCAACTTGGAAAACTGCCACACATCTTTCAGCAACTTAGAAAACTGCCACTCATCCTTCAGCAACTTACAAAACTGCCACACATCGGAAAACCGCCACACAGGAAAACTGCCACACACTTTTCATTAAGGGGCCGGGCACAAATTGCTATTCCTCCGAGGAACACTTTGAATGTGTGGAAGTTTCCTGGTGTGGCAGTTTTCCAAGTTTCCGAATTATGTGTGGCAGTTTCCCAAGGTGCCTAACGATGGGAACGAGCTCTTTTGTTTATCCGAATTTTCGTGTCGGTTCATACTTAGGTCAACTGGCCACCGAAGTTCGAGGGGAGAGAGGGGGGTGTAAAGATTGCCGTTTCCTGGCCGACATTAAGAATTGAATTGGGAAATCCAATCAAATTTCGAGAAAACGTTCTATATAAGCCAAACGAAAATTGCTGTGTTCAGGAAAGGACAATAAGGTGGGATTTTTTAATAACGCTGCACTTTTACTTAGGCATTAAATATTTACATAACATGTCAAATTTCAAATATTGCTCTTTTACTTAATTAATTCATAGGCCCTACACCTCGGCCTTTTTAACAGCTTTCAATCCGCCGACTTCATATTCATAACGCTTACGTATCAAATCAAGTCAATAGCATTGCGATTTTACTTAGGCACTAAATATTAAAGTCATAGGCCTTTTTAACAGTTTTTATTCTACCAGTGTCATATTCACAACGTTTACACATCAAATCAAGTCAATAATATGGCGCTTTTATTTATGCACGAAATATTTATTCACAGGCCCTAGGCCCAGGATTAGGCCCCTTTTACCAGTTTTTATTCTACCAAGGCCATATTCACAACGTTTACACAGAAAATCAAGTTAATAATATTGGGCGTTTACTTAGGCAGGAAATATTAATTCATATTCCCTAGGCCTCGGCCTTTTTAATAGTTTTTACTTTGTCACTGCCATATTCACAAAGTTTACGCAATAAATAAATGTAATAATATTGTGCTTTTATTTAGGGAGGAAATATTAATTCATAGGCACTAGGCCTTTTTGACAGTTTTTATTCTACCAATGCCATATTCACAACGTTTACACATCAAATTAAGTTAATAATATTGCGCTTTTATTTAGGCACGAAATATTTATTCACAGGCCCCAGGCCTACGCTTAGGCCCTTTTACCAGTTTTTATTCTACCAATGTCTTATTCACAACGTTTACACAGCGAATCATGTTAATAATATTGGGCATTTATTTAAGCACGAAATATTAATTCATAGGCCCTAGGCCTTTTTAATAGTTTTTACTCTATCAATGCCATATTCACAACGTTTACACAGCAAATCAGGTTAATAATATTACGCTTTTACTTGGGCACGAAACATTAATTCATAGGCCCAGACTTAGGGCATATGAACGAATATTTCGTACCTTAGTAAAAGAGCAATATTATTACATTTATTTGTTGTGTAAACCTTGTGAATATGGCATTGATAAAGTAAAAACTACTAAAAAGGCCTAGGGCCTATGAATTAATATTTCGTGCCTAAGTAAACCCCAATATTATTAACTTGATTTGCTGTGTGAACGTTTTCAATATGACATTGGTAGAATAAAAGCTGTCAAAAAGTCTTAGGCCTAGAGCCTATGAATTATTATTTCCTGCCTAAGTAAAAGGGCAATATTATTACATTTATGTGTTGTGTAAACGTTGCGAATATCATAATGATAAAGTAAAAACTATAAAAAAGGCCTAGGCCTGGGGCCCATGAATTAATATTTCGTGCATGAGAAAACGCCTAATATTATTAACTTGATTTTCTGTGTAAACGTTGTGAACATGTCATTGGTAGAATAAAAACTGATAAAATGGCCTAAGCCTAGGCCTAGGGCCTGTGAATAAATATTTCGTGCCTAAATAAAAGCGCCATATTATTAACTTGATTTGATGTGTAAACGTTGTGAATATGACACTGGTAGAATAAAAACTGTTAGAAAGGCCTATGACTTTAATAATTAGTGCCTAAGTAAAAGCGTAATGCTATTGACATGATTTGATACGTAAGCATTACGAATATGAAGTCGACGGATTAAAAGCTGTTAAAAAGGCCGAGGTGTAGGGCCTATGACTTAATTAAGTAAATGAAAAATATTACAAATTTGACATGTTATGTAAATATTTAGCGCCTAAGTAAAAGTGCAGCGTTATTAAAAAATCCCACCTTATTGTCCTTTCCTGAACACAGCAATTTTCGTTTGGCTTACATAGAGCGTTTTCTATAAATTTGTTGGGAGTTCCCAACCAAGCTAATTCTTAATATCGGCCAGGAAACGGCAGTCGTTATCCCCCCCCCCCCCCGAACTTCTTTGGCCAGTTGCCCTAAGTATGAACCGACATGAAAATTCAGACAAACAAAAGAGCTCCTTAGCATCGTTAGGCACCTTGGGAAACTGCCACACATAATTCGGAAACTTTGAAAACTGCCACACATTTAAAGTGCTCCTCGGAGGAATAGCAATTTGTACCCTGCCCCTTAATGAAAAGCGAGTGGCAGTTTTCCTGTATGGCAATCTTCCGGTGTGGCAGTTTTCCTGTGTGGCGGTTTACAGTGAACCGGTGTTAATACCTTACATTATAAGTTACTCTTTGTCCTGGCTGGCAGAGCGGAATACTGTAGGTGGAAAGTCTTTGAAAAAAAAAGTTCCGAAGTGCGTAACTTTTGTTTTCAGTTAGTTTATTCGCACGTTGTGCGTTTCTCTTTTCTATGCCCATCGGAGCATGGTTTTGAGCCTTTGATATGACCATTCAACCACCCTCCCTTTCCTTTCAGTAGTTGTGGTGCCAGCTCCAAATGAAGCATGGGTGATGGTTTGCCCTATTGCACAGGCTCTCCGTCTTTCCTGGGACCAGAGACCGTAAATTACGGGAAGGCTACTGCTTATGACCCTTACAGTTGTTCGCAGTTGTCATTGAACGCCAAAACAAAGAAAAAACTGAGATGGGTGTGCTTGTTCGTTTCGACGTAACCCAAAAAGTGAAGCATTTTGGTTGCACTGTAAAACCCTTTCTGAAATTCACGGGCCACGTTCCGTGATTCCTTTCGTGAATTTACAAAACATTTTTTCTTAAGAAACCTTTTCCTTGAAATGACAGAAAGGAACCTGAATTTTACGAATTTTTTCGTACGCCAGTAGAATTCTGAATTTTCAGAAACCTTCCTGCAATTTCTTTCTTATGTTGACGGCAAATTGTCGTTTTTAAGATATCTTAACGGAAAGTAGTCCTGACCACGCTAGTGGCGCAGTGGTCTGAGCGATGGCTGCTAACCATTCATCCTAGATGGTTTCGGGTTCGGATCCTGGTGAGGCATGGAAGTTGTGTTTGTCTTACTGCACTGGCTCTCTCCGTTCCATGGAACCAGTGATCCTAAATTAGGGACGGCCAACTGTTTATTATAGTCCACCGAGTTGCTCACGATAGGCGTTAAAACTCTATTCGAAAATAAATCTGAACTTTTCCGCAACTCTTTTCGTATAATAACGGAAGTTCTCTGTTCTCACTTTTTCCGTATCCATATAACGGAACTTTTCCAGCAATAGGAGCGGAAGTTCTCTGTTCTCACTTTTTCCGTATCCCTATAACGGAACTTTTCCAGCAATAGGAGCGATTCGTGGAAATACTTGGGGTTTGATTTACTGTTCAATTTCAATCTTCTGTCGAAGGATCTGATGATTTTAAAGTTATGTGGCGAGATCGGATATTGTGGTCAGCATATTGCATAAATTTTGGTTATTGTGGTATAAGATATTTTTTTACCTCTCCCCCATTTTATGCACCAGCTATTATAAATTGTGTAACCGTAAGAAATCCGGTACTTAAATATATGTACAGGTGATTGCATGATTTCTATGCATAAGTCTGTTGAGTCCTTAAGAAAACCTGTTATAGCTATCAAGAGTAAATTCTATATTTAGGAGTTTTGTGAAATAATCCTATAAAGCAGTACATTTCATCTTTTCTTAAAGATAATTGAAAGACATTGTAAGTTTCAAAAGATCTCAAGTTCCAATGCTTTCTGTTACTTCAAACACTCACGATGAAAAAAATACTTAACGTGTGATATAAGACTTCCTACAAAAAAAATATTATTACAAACTTATAAATGTTAATATAATAAGCTCCAATATCATTATTTTATTATTTTTTAATATAATAAGCTCCAATATAAAATAAAATGACTTGGTCACTCGCATTCATGACAAAAAAACAAAAATCATTATCACGCAAAAACACTTTCACGTTGAACGTGAGCAGGACTTCTGAATGTTTCTCGCTCAGTTGTTTCTGCTGACTCAACCCAAACGATGTTAGTTCGAGGATTACTGGTGCAAAAGGATTCTCTGCATTAGGGCTAAGAAATTACTGGTGGAAAAGTGTTATCTGCATAAGGACTGAGAAATTACTGGTGCAAAAGGGTTCTCTGCATAAGGGCTGATAAATTAGGGTTGATAAATTACTGGTTCGAAAGGGTTCTCTATATTAGGGCTGAGAAATTACTGGTGGAAAAGTGTTATCTGCATAAGGGCTGAGAAATTACCGGTGCGAAAGGGTTCTCTGCATAAGGACTGATAAATTACTGGTGCGAAAGGGTTCTCTGCATTAGGGCTGATAAATTACTGGAGGAAAAGGGTTTTCTGCATAAGGGCTAAGAAATGACTGGTGCGATAGGGTTCTCTGCATAAGGGCTGAGAGATTACTGGTGAAATAGGGTTCTCTGCATAAAGGCTGAGAAATTACTGGGGCGATAGGGTTCTCTGCATAAGGGCTGAGAAATTACTGGTGCGACAGGGTTCTCTAAATAAGGGCTAAGAATTACTGGTTCGAAAGGGTTCTCTGCATAAGGGCTGAGAAATTACTGGTTCGAAAGGGTTCTCTGCATAAGGACTGAGAGATTACTGGTGCGATAGGTTTCTCTGCATAAGGGCTGAGAAATTACTGGTGCGAAAGGGTTCTCTTCATAAGGGCTGAGAAATTACTGGTGCGATAGGGTTCTCTGCATAAGGGCTGAGAGATTACTGGTGCTATAGGGTTCTCTGCATAAGGGCTGAGAGATTACTGGTGCGATAGGGTTCTATGCATAAGGGCTGAGAAATTCAGCTTCTTTAGTTTTGCAAATTTATATATAAATACGGAAAAACTTGAAATGGGCTTTCCTGAATTAAACGGAATTGTTGACTACGGAAAATCTGTGAAAATATGGAAGTTAAATAAAAACATGAACTTTTCAAAAGGGAAATTTCTTTAAAAGACGGACATGTATACCGGCAACTTTGCTGCACGTTATTTTCAGGAATTTCCGTGAATTCACACTACTTTTTTTTTACAGTGTGCAGCAACTTATGGTTTTCTTTCCTTTTTTCGAGTGTCGTGGTGGTGGGTTACGGGTTACGGCTACCCTGAGCAACAATAAGCAGGGGCGTACTGATATGCTTCGCAACCCTCGCAGTGCAGGCGGGGCCCTCATTGTAAAAAAGGCCTCTAGCCCGAGGAAAAATATTTTACAAACATTTTTTGTTAAAACTTCGTATGAAACGGTTGAAGGAAAATCCAAGAATTAGGGCAGCTTTGAATGAAGTATTAAGAAGAAAATCATTTTCTTTCTCACAAAATGTAAAATCTTTAGAAATAATTTTTCTTGCTTTATTTCATAAAAACTGGATGACGGGAAAGCAGAAGAACTTGAGCCTCCTTATAATAGCTCTTGGTGTTGCAAGGGGCCTCAAGCTGCAATAGTTTCTTGCTGTTACAACAGCCCTTGCAATAGTTTCGATGCAGGCATGTTAACAAGAGAATGTGATAACAATATCAGCTCAATACGGAATTTTTATACCAATGAGGATAAGGTGTTACGTATTACAATTGTTGGCACATAACTATGCATCCTTCCGAATACACTGAGTGGCCACTTTATTATGACCACCACCTCAGTACTTCGTTGGGCCACCTTTTGCCTTTAATACTGCGTCGATTCTGCGTGGCATGGACTTCATGAGATGCTGATAGGTGGTTTGTTGGAATATGAGGCCATGCTTGATGAATAGCATTTAAAGGAATGTTAGATTGGAGGGTTGTGGATCCAGCTGTCTGATGGCTCGTTCAACTTCATCCCACAAATTTTGAATGGGGTTGAGATCTGGAGATTATGTGGGCCACCTAAGCAAAGTAAACATACCGGCATGTTCCTGAAACTAATCCTGTACAATACGAGCACTATGGCAGGAAGCATTATCTTGTTGAAAGTAGCCATCGCCATTGGGATAAACCATCCACATGACAGGATGGACTTGGTCTGCAACGATGTTTAGATATGATATGCCAGTCAGACGTTGATCAACATGAATTAAAGGGCCCAAAGCATGCCAGGAAAGCTTTTCCCAAACCATAACGTTGCCTCCACCAGCTTGAAGGGTTACAGCAATGCATTTGGGGTCCATGCTTTCGTGCTGTTTCCGCCAAATTCTCACTCGGCCATCGGCATGGTGCAACTGAAAACGTGATTCATCGGACTACATAATTTGTTTCCAATTATCGACTGCCCAATCCTTGTGCTCCGTGCGAACTTGAGACGTTTTCTCTTGTTAACTGCAGACAGCAAAGGTGTTCGAATAGGCCTTCGGCTGCCATATCCCGTCCGATGCAATGTACGGCGAACAGTGCGTGCAGAGATCATTTGAGGGTATCCTTGATTAAGATGGTCTGCAATTTGCTGCACTGTTGCCCTTCTGTTGCCTGTTACCAGTCTGGACACTCTCCGTTCCGCCCGAGCAGTCACTAGTCGATGACGACCACACGTTGCACGTAGAGACCCAGTTTTTGGCTGACAGTCCAGTCTTTAAACACTTGAACAACAGCTGCTCTGGATCATTTCGTGAATGCGGCGGTTTCGTGGATACTCGCTCCATGGCTCCGAGTTTGTGCAATCATCCCACGTTGAAAGTCCGCCAATTCGCATTTTTTATCCATCTCGTCACTCAAAAATCACTTCTACCACTGTCGCAAGCACTTAGCTTTCCCTTTTTATACTAGCCTCGCCCTCTGGCGGCAACAGCGTGCAGCCATATGTCATTTGCTTAAAACTGTCAGGTGGTCATAATAAAGTGGCCACTCAGTGTATAATGAACGAAAAAGTGTTCTTCGTAGGAACGAAAAATCAGAGCCGTGTCAGTTTTTTTTTATAACAGAATCAATATTTTCTTTTAGTACGTGCAAAAAGATTGTGGCATTATTTTAAGTGTTTTTATATTCCATAATAATTTATTATTTAAGCAGTTTAACGTTTTTTGTGTTACAGTTTTTTATCGTTACTTAACTATTTGCTTACTTAAGTTGTGACATTTCGTATAAATCGGAAAAGTCATTACACACTGTCACACGACATGCAGTTGCATGTTTTTTGTGTGTGCGCAATCGCGAGGCATTTCGAAAAGCAGGCCTTTGTTCTTTAAAATAATAAATTTTGCATGATATGATTAATTTCAACGTAAGTATTTTGTAGTAATTTGTATCTGAAACCAGAGATATTCTTTTAATTCTAACGTACACATTTGTGTTTCACGCAAGAAAGTGAGATAATTTTTATTTTACGAAAACTTCTCGTAGGTTCCGAAGAATTTGATTTATTAAAACACCCGAAAAGTCTAGTTAATAAAATGGACGTTAAAATTTTGAGTAATTGAAAGATTGAAAGTTAATAGATTTTCGCAGAAGGGCCTCAAAAAAGTTTTGCGGGGGCTGGGGAGGGGGGCTCTAACTTTTATGGTACGCCACTGGCACTAAAGGTCAGTCGCCCGTTCCTAATTTAGGAACACTGGTTCCAAAGAAAGGATAAAGCTAGTGTAGTAAAGCAGACACAACCCCCCATGCTTTATATATACTTTAACCAGAGTGGAAGAACTCTCCCAAGCTGCGACTTTGGACTTCCTTTTCCACATTAATACGGAGAGATACTATAGTGCGTCGCATAAATATAGATACAGAACAAATTCTCGAATAAAAAAGAAACAACAACGAGATGAAATGTACACCTCACATTTATAGCAAAAATAACATAGGACACGCAGCTGCACAATAGTTTGACGGAAACACAACAATTCCAACGCCAAGTACAAGAAAAAAAACAGAAATACGCTGTCTCTAAAATATAAAGATTTACTAGTTATGAGCACCTCCGGTACGAATAGTGGAGCTTTTGTTCCGAATAACACTGAAAACCTGATTGGGCATGCTGTCCACCAAGTGATGTAGGTGTTCTGGACGGAATGCGTACCAGCTTCGTTCAATCTGCTCTTTCAATGCCACCACACTTGAGAACTGCCGTCCATTCACATACACATCACGAGCTAGGATGCCCCAGAGGTTCTCGATAGGGTTTAGATCTGGATTGAGTGCTGGCCAATTCATTACGGTTCCATGATAAGTGTTAAAGCAAGTTTTCGTTGATGCAGACCGTTGGATAGAGGCATTGTCTTGCTGGAACAGATAATCAACACCCGCTAGAGTTTCCGCAAACGATACAAGGTGGCTGCTGAGTATGTCTTGATATGTTTCGGAGTTTTGCCTGCCTTGCAAAAAAGCAATATCCGTTGTCCCATTGAACGCAAAAGCTCCCCAGACCATCACAGATCCCCCTCCTTTCTGTCTGCTGAAGAAGGTGCGTGGCTCGCGTAGTAAATCATGCCAATAGCAGTTCCAACCTTCAGGTTAAACTTTTTCTCGTCGGATTGGATTTGATTGGATTGAAGGTTTAACGACCACCGTGAGCAACTCAATGGGCTATAAGCAGTCTCCCGTCCCTAATATAGGGTCACTGGTACCAGGGAAGGGAGAGAGCCAGTGACGTAAGACAAGCACAACATCCATGTCTCACCGGGATTCCAACCCGGACCCTTCACGGGCGAATGATCATGAGCCAGCGCTTAGACCACTGCGCCACCAGGACGGCTTTCTCATCGGAGAAAAACAGTTGTGATCCACTCGTCCGTCCAGTGCATGTGGCTGCTTGCCCATAACAATCTAGCTTCCTTGTGGTGCCGCGTGAGGTGTGGCAGACGGCGCATTTTACAGATAACAATATTGCGACTTTCCTTGATTCATCGATGAACTGTGTCCTTTGAGACGGTGACACCAACAGTCCGAGAAACGTGAAGTAGTGATAACCTTTGGGATGAAACTAAACGCATGATGGCACGATCATCTCTTTTGGTTGTTATTCGAGGCCTTCCAGACCGTTTTCTGGCAGTTAACGCACCGCGTTTCGATAAAGTCTTATAAATGACTGCCCTACTCCTCCCCTTGACTTTACAAATTTTCGCTATAGGCAATCCATTTGCTCTCAGTCTCCAAATCTTCTTCACCTCCTCACCAGAAAGTTGATTGTTGCGTGGCATTTTGGCAAATGAATGTCTGACGGCAGGGCCGCTGTCTTTTGTAGGCTGGACCGAATTAAGGCACATGCGCGTGCGTACAACATGCTAATTTGTACATCTCATTTGCATGTGGCTACTTTATATAGTTGTCTTTATATTTAGGGATGTAAGGTCAGGTGATGCGTAACATCACAGCCTCTCCTTGACAAATGTCAACCCCGCCTTCTCGTGGTGCATCCTGTTCCCACTAAAGGGGCTCTGGCGACCGCCAATAGCGGTATAACTATACCATCGGGATCAGAGGAAATGCTATCCCACACTCACCAACCCGCTTGGCCAGCGTGGTGAGTTATGGCCAAACACCTCCAAAATGACTCTACAACTTAAATCTTGGCCCTCAGTCTCCGGCAGCTGGAATGTACCTGGCCAAGGCAGCGGCCAGTGCGACATGAAGGCAGAGGGTGCTAAGAATCCCCGGAGGACCGGACTAGGCTGCCATTTGATACTGACCTTGGCTACCTATAACGGACGCTCCCTATCTTCTGATTCAAGGCTTCTTGAATTGGAAGAGGAACTACAAAGGATCAAGTGGGACATCGTCGGGCTAAGTGAGGTAAGGAGAAAAGGAGAAGATCTCATTGAACTGAAAAGTGGACATCTCTTCTATTATCGTGGGACAGATACTGGCAGAACTAGTGGTGTTGGATTTATAATAAACAAGAAACTGAAGGATAAAGTGGTAGAAGTTGAAAGTTCCTCTGACAGAGCTGCACGACTCGTTATCCAACTATCGAGTAGATACCAGGCTCAGATTATTCAAACTTATGCACCCACCACAAGTCATCCTGAAGAAGAAATTGAAGAATTTTATGAGGAAATTCGTCATCTAAATAATAAAGGTAAGCAGCACTTGAAGATAATTATGGGAGATTTCAATGCAAAAATAGGGCAACGGCAACAGAATGAAACTTCAGTAGGTAAATTCGGTCACGGCAACAGAAACCAGCGTGGAAATACTCTCGTTGAGTTTGCAGAGGCAGAAGGATTTTTCATCTTGAACTCCTTTTTCAAGAAAAAGCCACACAGGAAATGGACATGGAGACATCCAATTGGGACGACAAGTGAAATTGATTTTATTATGTGTAACAAAAAATTCGTCATCGAAGACTGCAGTGTGCTGAACAAGTTCAACACAGGTAGTGACCATAGATTGGTGAGATGTAAGATGCACCTCAACACTAAACTGGAACGTGGCAAGCTCATAAGACAAACAAAATGTATTGACATAACCAACCTTAAAAAACACCATAATACTTTCAAGTTGGAACTGAAGAACAGATTCTCTGCTTTAGAAGGCCTAACATCGGAAGAAGTGGATATTTCGGAAGTTAACAGAAAAGTAACCAAAGCTCTAATGGAAACAGCAACAAAATTAGCTGGGTCTAAGAACAAGTTGCATGTGAACAAATTATCAGGAAAAACCAAAATGTTGATGCAAAAAAGAAGAGAGATGAGGACAACTAAAGAAGATGTGACTTCCAAAGTGGAATATATAGAGCTATGCAAGACAACACGAAAAAGTATCACTGAAGACGTAAGGAAATTCAACTGTGAGCTAGTGAGGAAAGCAATTGAAAACAACCAAAGCCTTAAGATAGCAAAGGGACATCTCAGTAAGGGAAGAAAACAGATTATGGCTCTGAGAAAAGAAGATGGTTCTATAACAAGAAATAGAGGCGAAATTTTGACAAGAGTGAAAGATTTCTACTCCAAATTATATGAAAGGGATGATACATGTACTCCAGACATCATGAAAGGTACCAGAGTTCTTCCAGTCCTCCCAGCAGAAGTTGCTCATGCAATCAAGAACATGAAGCGGGGGAAAGCTCCAGGAGAAGATGGAATTACTATAGACATCATACAAGAAGCAAGTGGAGAAATTGAAACAGTACTCGCCCAAATTTTCACTCGATGCCTTAATGAAGGGAAGATTCCTGAGGATTGGAACAACGCTACAATGATCCTGCTACATAAAAAAGGTGACATTGAGGATCTCAGGAACTACAGACCTATCAGCCTCCTATCAGTGGTTTATAAAATCTTCACTAAAGTTCTTTCACACCGCTTGAAGGTAACACTGGACATGGCTCAACCGAGAGAACAAGCTGGATTCAGGAGTGGCTACAGCACAATAGATCATATCCACGTACTGAGAGAACTAATTGAAAGAGCGAGGAATATGAACTTCCATTGTGCATGGCTTTTATCGATTATGAAAAAGCCTTTGATTCGGTGAAACCATCAGCAGTTACCACGGCTCTGAAATCCTGCGGTATTGAAGATGCATACATTAATATTATTAATAACATCTATGAAAATGCAAGTGCAAAGATTCGGCTGTTTGAAAATACAACACACATAAAAATTGGAAAGGGAGTGAGACAAGGTGACACCATATCTCCGAAGCTCTTTAATGCCACATTGGAAAATGTCTTTCAATCACTGAACTGGGAAAACAAAGGGATAAAGATTAATGGAGATTATCTAACCCACCTTCGTTTTGCTGATGACGTAGTCATTTTTGCAACTACCCCATCAGAGCTGCAGAGTATGATCCAGGAACTTGCTGACAAGAGTAAAGAAGTGGGATTAAAAATGAACTTTCAGAAGACAAAAGTGATGTTCTAATGCTTTTACAAGAAATGAAGATTTATCGATTGATGGAGAAAAACTGGAGATAACTGATACATATGTTTATCTTGGACAGCAGATATCAAGTGAGGGTCACATTGATGAAGAAATTAATCGGCGTACAAAACTTGCCTGGAGAGAGCTTTTTGGAAGAAACAGCATAATTTTCAAGAGCAATATGCCATTATGTCTTAAAAGAAAAGTGTTTGATCAATGCATCCTTCCAGTGCTTACGTATGGTGCAGAGACGTGGACCTTAACTAAAAGAGACATACAAAGGCTGCAGACAACTCAAAGTAGCATGGAGAGGTGCATGCTTGGTATAACCAGGAGAGATAAGAAGAGGAACTCGTGGATCCGAAAAATGACGAGAGTGGAAGACATCATGATCAGAGTTAAATCCCTGAAATGGCAATGGGCTGGACATACTGCCAGAAGGACAGACCATAGATGGACAGCCGAAATTTTAGATTGGATTCCAAGGGACAGGAAAAGACCCAGAAAAAGACCACATGGGAGATGGGTGGATGAAATTCGTAAATATGCGGGAGTGACATGGAGGAGACTGGCACAAGACAGACCGTTGTGGAGGAAACTTGGGGAGACCTTCGTCCAGCAGTGGATTGATAATGGTTGACAATGATGATGATGATGATGATGATATTTATGAGACACCTGAAATTACACTATTTCACTTTGTGGTGCTCTTTTCACACAGTCCGGTCATCTCGACGGATCGAAACGTTTGTTGTAGGGTTATGTCTAATTAGGTACCACTTCAGCTTCTTACCTATATTCGTATTACGTTCACGGCGCAAAGTCGACTGTCTCTATATTTATGCGACGCACCTTACTTAGACTTGATTACTGCTACTTGAGAAAAGCCTGCTTCTCCCAAGTAGGAAGTAGCGAATGGTATTGAAACACTCAGGGAATTGTTTCTGATGTGTGAATACTCAATCCAGGTAACGTCTTAGATGGAAATCTGTCCGGCAGCGTGGAATCTGAGTTGTGACGCGTGATTTGCGGATGTAGCTTGAATGGGACTCTAATCCAAATGTGTTGATTAAAGTTCTCTGGAATGTGTTTTTAAAACATGATTTCTTTACTGTCAAATGACTATAAACATTCCTGAGAAACTCGTTGCTGAACTTGAATATCTTCCAGATAACTTTTACACTAAAAAAAGTTGTAAGTTCTTCCATATTCTTTCTGTAGCTTTGTCTTCCACAAATGAAGTTAGTTTCAATTCATTAACTTTATCAACGATTTGCAGTATATAGGTCTCATTACCTTGCAAGCGTTTAATTTCTCAAAACTGGTAAAAACATATGCTAGCTTATGAACTGTTCTAGCTTATGAACTGTTTTGCTCAATGAACTGTTCAGCAGTAGTGTGATTTTCTTCTACCAGAAAAGCTCACATTCAATTCATACACACGAGAAAGCAGACTGCCTTTAGACAGTCATTGAAAGTTATATCAGTACAACTGAGTAGTATGCGCAGCTCCTTTACTGAGCACAATTAATGAAAAACTCTTATCTTGACCGGTCTGCTTTTGATATTGACTGCTTTTGTGACTAGTTCAAGTACTTCATTTAAAGTACTCAGATACCGTGAGGTAAGAACTTCGCTTGGAACGACACAATGGATCCGAAGCTTTGCAGAGAATCGAGGCTTGTAATCCACCATCGTGGCCCGAGACTACACGAGCTCCAACTGTGCACACACACCTACATATTTTCTCCAGTCAATGTTATTTCCATCCATAGAGGAATGCACCATCGTTGCCCGAGACTGCACGAGCTCCAACTGTGCACACACACCTACATATTTTCTCCAGTCAATGTTATTTCCATCAATTGAGGAATCCACCATCGTGGCCCGAGATTGCACGAGCTCCAACTGTGCACACACACCTACATATTTTCTCCAGTCAATGTTATTTCCATCCATAGAGGAATCCACCATCGTGGCCCGAGACTGCACGAGCTCCAACTGTGCACACACACCTACATATTTTCTCCAGTCAATGTTATTTCCATCCATAGAGGAATCCACCATCGTGGCCCGAGATTGCACGAGCTCCAACTGTGCACACACATCTACATATTTTCTCCAGTCAATGTTATTTCCATCCATAGAGGAATCCACCATCGTGGCCCGAGATTGCACGAGCTCCAACTGTGCACACACACCTACATATTTTCTCCAGTCAATGTTATTTCCATCCATAGAGGAATCCACCATCGTGGCCCGATATTGCACGAGCTCCAACTGTGCACACACACCTACATATTTTCTCCAGTCAATGTTATTTCCATCCATAGAGGAATCCACCATCGTGGCCCGAGACTGAACGAGCTCCAACTGTGCACACACACCTACATAATTTCTCCAGTCAATGTTATTTCCATCCATAGAGGAATCCACCATCGTGACCCGGGATTGCATGAGCTCCAACTGTGCACACACACATACATATTTTCTCCAGTCAATGTTATTTCCATCCATAGAGGAATCCACCACCGTGGCCCGAGATTGCACGAGCTCCAACTGTGCACACACACCTACATATTTTCTCCAGTCAATGTTATTTCCATCCATAGAGGAATCCACCATCGTGGCCCGAGACTGCACGAGCTCCAACTGTGCACACACACCTACATAATTTCTCCAGTCAATGTTATTTCCATCCATAGAGGAATCCACCATCGTGGCCCGATACTGCACGAGCTCCAACTGTGCACACACACCTACATATTTCCTCCAGTCAATGTTATTTCCATCCATAGAGGAATTCACCATCGTGGCCCGAGACTGCACGAGCTCCAACTGTGCACACACACCTACATATTTTCTCCAGTCAATGTTATTTCCGTCCATAGAGGAATTCACCATCGTGGTCCGAGGCTGCACGAGCTCCAACTGTGCACACACACCTACATAATTTCTCCAGTCAATGTTATTTCCATCCATAGAGGAATCCACCATCGTGGCCCGAGACTGCACGAGCTCCAACTGTGCACACACACCTACATATTTTCTCCAGTCAATGTTATTTCCATCCATAGAGGAATTCACCATCGTGGCCCGAGACTGCACGAGCTCCAACTGTGCACACACACCTACATATTTTCTCCAGTCAATATCATTTTCATCCATAGAGGAATCGATGATTTCAAACAGATCCTTAAATTTACATTCAGGTACAATACTCTTGCAGAATAATTACTCTTTAAATCTTTATCATTTCCTTCCATGAAACTCTGTAACTTACTACGCAGTATGACGCAGATGTCGTACTACTGAGATGACGCATGAGTCAAGCCGGTAATGTTGCAGCAATAAATTTGCCAGCATAGTTCACCTGGGTGAACAGCCACTCCGGAGTTGAAAGACGTGGTTACTGATTACACCCCTGGAAAAAGTGTGTATGTTATAACTCACATAAGATATCAAATGGTTGTTGTTGTTACTCTTTGCTTGCTTCATCAAGTTGAAGTGCGAAAATTTTACATTTCAGTTCTGCAACCAGCTGATCATTCATATCGTCAGATATATCGTGAATATGACGGCTAATGGTGTTATGAGGTAAATGCATACTCACAAGTTATCTTGTAGCAGATTCATCAACATAACGGAAGTTATATCTACAGCTGAGGAGAAAATAGGTTCTCTCTTTTTTAAAACAAAAGCATGAAGTTTTTCACATTTTGCAACGCGTACGCTGTTTTGTGTTATGCAAAAAGAGCATAATACAGGATAGAAGGCAGGACAGAAGTACAAAAGCGAGGATAGAAGCCAGCTGTGAAAAAATGTGGCTTTTTTTTCCATTTGTTCTTTCAATTTGCGGCAAAAATACACTGGCGGAAAGTGAAAAAAGAACACCAAGACGATCATGAAATTTACATATGTTAATGGGGTCGACTTTACGTAGGTGTGATGTTAATTTCGGGACCAACCGGTGAGCGCTTACGCCACAGCACGGCATAATATGCAAATTATCGTCGGTGGTATTTAAGGAGTACGGCGAAGTGAATATAATCAGTCGTCAGCGTACGGACACGTGCGAAGACCCTGAAGAAGCTGCAATGCCTGGACATGGAAAATGTGTACTATTTCAGCAGTTATCGGACTTTGAGCGAGGTCGTCTAGTCGGACTCCGCGATGCCGGGTGGTCGTATCGTCGTATTGCGGAGCGAATTGGACGGGAAGTATCGGTGGTGGTACGATGGTGGCGTAGATGGTCCGAGGAACATTTTCACATGAGAAGACGTGGAACCGGGAGTCACAGACGGACTCATGAGCGGACCGATCGACGCATAAGAAGAGCGGCGTTGACAAGCAGAACATCCGCTGCGAGGCAAATCCGAGCTGCCGTTGCACTTGAGGTGACTGTGCGAACAATCCGCAACCGTCTACTGGATGCAGGATTACGTGCACGCGTGCCTCTGACTCCAGCCGATAGTCAGGAACGGCTGCAGTGGAGTCACCAACGTCTGCAATGGAGAAAGCAATGGCGATCTGTCGTGTTCAGCGATGATAGCAGATTCTGCTTGGGAGCCTCCGATGGCCGTCTCCACCCTTCTTGCATCCGCCAGCGACACACAGGGCCTACACCTGGTTTCTTGGTGTGGGGAGCGATCAGCTATCACTCCCGTACACAACTAGTGTTTGTACCGGGTATGTTAAGCAGTTGTTGGGCAACTGCTTAACATACCCGGTACATGTGGCCGGGTATGTTAAGCAGTTGCCACACAAATGGCCCGTTGTTGGGCCATATGGCCCGTTGTTGGGCCATATGGCCCGTTGTTGGGCCACAAATGGCCCGTTGTTGGGCCATTTGTGAGGTCGGTCCGTCGTGGTGTTTTCCAGCAAGATAACGCACGCCCACACACGGCACGTGCAACGCAACATGCACTTCAGTGTGTGAGGCAACTTCCATGGCCTGCACGTTCACCGAATTTGTCCCCCATTGAGCACGTGTGGGATTTTATGGGACAACGACTTATCCGGTCTCCACGTCCCGCCACTACCATCCCCGATTTACGCGTCCAGGTTAAGGATGCTTGGAACTCAATATCCCAAACTTACATCCAACATCTGTACGACAGACTCCATGCCAGAATTACAGTGTGGCGCAGTTCATGGCGGTTCAAACTCGTACTAACCATGTTCATGGAAATGTTATTTTTCAGTTTACCAGCAAATACAGCTGTATTTTGCCATAATGTTTTGATCAGGTTATCCTCTGTATTCCGTTATTATGCTGTATAAATTTCGTTGGTATCAGACGTCTCCTTCTTGGTGTTCTTTTTTACTTTCCGCCAGTGTAATACTCACATAGTTTGTTCATTAAGTTAGAGTAAGCAGTTTCTATGTGGCGTTCCAGTTAATTTGGTAGTATACTTACATCTGCCAACACTTTGAGCAAATAACACACTGATGAAGTTTTTTTTTTTTTTTGTTTTTTTCTTTTCGGACTTTTGTTGTGTAACGACCACCGTGAACAATTCTAAGAACTTTGTTTTGGGGTAGTCATTCTCCCCTAATTTAAGGCCATCTCTCCAAGCAGGGGAGGTGGTCAGTGCTGTAGGACATAACTCATCCGGAAAATCTTCCGGTAGCAAAATATGTGCTCAAATGGTACGAAACCGTCTTGCCGAGTACGGACTCGGCAAGACGGTTTCGTACCATTTGAGCAAAGAAGCCGCTGAGATATGTAGCATTGACATCAACTCACCGACGTCAAATACATACCTGGGTTCCATAGTACTGGTCATGGAATATAAAGTGGCACCATATACAGTCAACTCTTGATATAGTAAACTCTGTTATAGTGAACATTCGGCTACAGTGAAACCGACTCGCAACATCGAAAATATACATTAAAATTTTCGTTTATAGTGAACCTTCAACTTCGGTTATAGTGAACCTAAAAAATATAACTTCAAAGAAAGGATTGTACTTGCAACATGAAATTGTAACTTATTTCAAAACAAACCTTCTTGTAAAAACTTGAAAGATTGTGTTGAGAACAATATTGTAGGCCTACTACTCCTTAAGTGCATTAAAGGACAAAGGCAGGATTAAAAACCTCATCAACATCGAGCTGGTGTTTGTAACGTACCAGGAGATGTGACGTACCTGCCAGAAGGACGCACACGACATAAAGGCAGATAGTAATCAGAATAAAATGTCCGCGTAGCTTAATTGGTAGAGCAACTTGTTCCGGAATAAGCGTACTCGGGTTCGAATCCGGGCGCGGATAAAAATGACGGAGAAATTCACTTCGTTATAATGGCGCCCGAACTATCCGGATGACCCGACCGTTCAAAATCTCGCATTGGTGTGATGTTATTTCCACACCGCGAGATAGGAAAAATATGAGCAGCACTTCGAAAGAAAAAAAAAAAAAAAGAAAAAGAAGGGGGAGATGATGTAACGTACCAGGAGATGTGACGTAACTGCCAGAAGGACGCACACGACATAAAGGCAGATAGCAATTAGAATCAATGTCCGCGTAGCTTAATTGGTAGAGCAACTTATTCCGGAATGAGTGGACCCGGGTTCGAACCCCGGCGCGGATAAAAATGACGGAGAAATTCACTTCGTTATATGTTCTTCACTGACAACACCACGTCAGTCCTCCAACTCATACACTGGTGTGCAAACATTAAGGACGAAGAGGAGAAATTAGCATAACAGTGAAACGAGCAGGCAGAACGGACCGAAAGACCACTCAGGAGATAGAATACGGTCCGATACGGTAGGGCATGCGCATATATGTAGCATGACGTAGGGGGAGTGTCGGAAGGGTATAAAGCACACTGGTGGTGTACGCTTAGCAATTCGGTGAAAGATATTGCACGGTGTACATCGGTTTGAACGACGTTGAGTTGCTGCCACCGTGTGATATGGCCAACAGGCAATCCAGTAGACGATATCTGGATGACTTTATCCGAGGTCGCGTTATTGGGAAGTTGGAAGAAGGTCGAAGTGTGGCTAGTGTGGCCGAGGAGTTCGGGATCGCTCACAGCATTGTTTCACGAGCTTCGAGAGCATTTCGAACGACAGGAACAGCTGTCCGAGAGTTTAGCAGTGGCCGTCCCCGAGGAACCACGGCGGCGGACGCCCGGTATATTGTCCCACAGGTGAGAAGAGACAGACGGCAGACAGCGGGATAAATCGCAAGGCACATGCAACAGACAACTGGACGTCCGTTATCGCGCTTTACCGTGGCCAGGAGGCTGCACAAAGGTGGTCTATTTGCACGACGACCAGTACGGTGTGTGACATTAACACCTGCTCATCGGAGACGACGATTTTTGTGGTGCCAGGAACACAAGAACTGGACACATCAGCAATGGGGTCGAGTTCTCTTTACGGATGAGAGCCGATTTAGTCTGACGAGCGATTCTGGACGTATACACATCTGGAGAGAGCAGGGAACACGCAATCACAACTCCAATATCATCGAAAGTGACAGGTTTGGAGGTGGCGGGGTTCTCGTTTAGGGCGGTATCATGCTTGGTAGCTGTACTTTGCTCCACATTTTTCAAGGAAGTTCAGTCACTGGTGTCCGCTATTGTACCGAGGTTCTCCTGCCTCACGTGCTTCTGTTTAGAGGTGCTGTGGATCCTGAGTTTCTCTTCATGGGCCACAACGCTACACCTCATCGTACAGTGGCTGTCGCAGAGCTGTTGGAGAGTGAAGATATTCAACGCATGGAT
Source organism: Macrothele yani (assembly GCA_039090855.1). Taxonomy (NCBI): domain Eukaryota; kingdom Metazoa; phylum Arthropoda; class Arachnida; order Araneae; family Macrothelidae; genus Macrothele; species Macrothele yani. The sequence goes on from CM077009.1 coordinate 82,745,687, forward strand.
TGGCCCGCAAGGCCCTCGGACCTAAATCCAATCAAACACGTGTGGGACCTTCTCAGGATACGCTTGACAGCACGTCACCAGCCGCCAGCAACGATTCCGCAGCTGCGATTGGTGCTACAAGAGGAATGGGACGCGATGCCTCAACAGCTCCTTGACAACCTCGTCTTCAGCATGAACAGACGTTGTAAATCCTGCAACGCAGTCAGAGGTGATCATATCCCCTGCAAAAGACTGGATTTTTCTTGGCAGCCGCCTGTCACACGGACGTTTCTGTCTTCTGTCCAGTTGTGTTCGAAGCTAACGTTTCAATAAAGTGCCTTTGTAGCCTTTGGATTCCTTGTTTGGACAGTTTCGCTCACTTGTCCCATATTCTTATATCTTGGGGATCTTATGGTATGATTTGAGTCGATGTGGAGCATTTCATCACGACGTTACATTCGAAAAACCGTCTCGTCCTTAAATTTTGCATGCCAGTGTATATCAAGGTGTTATTCGCAGCTTTAAACCTATTACAGAAGGGAAGTAACGCTTCATTTTAATCCAAACCTTGGAATCAAAGCAGAACTCATCAATGAATGTTCTGAATGCTGTACGTTTTGGAAACAAAGCGTGGAGGAGTGTGTCACCTGTCATTATACATAACCGTTTCAGGAGGTCTGGTTTGGCTACTAGACGTGTAGCATTCGACGATGGGAAAGATGTGCGTCGCAAGGATCTGCTTCAGCATATCGGTTCGAATTCCACTGAAGCTGAAAACTATTGTTGAGGCTGTGAAAGGCGGTTCCAACAAGGATTAAAACGAAGCTAAAGTTCACGAGGACGATAATGAAGAACGCGTTCCAACAGTGAAAGACATGAACTTGAAACAAATCCCTAGGTTTTTTTTTATTGGTGTAGGAAACAAGTTGATATAGCCGAGCTTTCGAGATTTGTTTCTAAGATTTGGTATAGCCGAGATTTGTTTCTAAGATTTGGTATAGCCGAGATTTGTTTATAAGTTCATTAACTGGGTGTATTTTTGTGCTCATCTCTTACTGTTTATCTTAGTGAAAGACATGTTAGAGGGTGTGAGGACTGTGCTAAAGTTCCGAGAATGTATGGAAAATGTAAAGTTGAATGTACCAAAAGCACAGGCTCTAGAGAAGGACACAGAGAAAATATTTTTTAAAACTATTTGCAGCAAGCAGCAGCACATAATGGACTATTTTCATGTTAAATAAGGTAATGTAAAATGAATTTTTTTACTTAATTTAATAAATATACATTACGTACATAAAAATAATACATATTTGCAGCAAGCAGCAGCAGCACATAATGGACTATTTTCATGTTAATTAAGGTAACGTAAAATTAATTTTTTTTTACTTAATTTAATAAATATACATTACGTACATAAAAATAATACATATTTGCAGCAAGCAGCAGCAGCACATAATGGACTATTTTCATGTTAATTAAGGTAACGTAAAATTAATTTTTTTTTTTACTTAATTTAGTGAATACACATTACGTACATAAAAATATTACATATTTTTAGATACATATGTACGTATTTTATTTTCTTGCTTACCATTCCACTCAATTCAGGTTCCACTCAATTCACTTCGTTTTAGTGAACCTCGGACATAGCGAACGAAATATGCGAGTCCGCAGAAGCGGGGTTGACTGTACTTTTCACAGACACATCCCGTTTCGCTCTTTATCCTGATACTCGACCAGAACAAGTGTGCACGAGATCCAGCACACGAATGCAACCACACTAGTAGCAGTCCTCTCACCCTTACAAGCGTCAGTCAATTCTGTTCTGGGCAGGAGAGTGTTTTAACGGGCGTAATTTCTTGTATGTTTCTCAAAGCAACATGAATGCCTCAGTGTACCGAAACTAGATCATGTGCTTATTGTGACACTGCTTTACGCCGCTACTGGACATGCATTCTGTTTTCCCGATGACAGTGCAACCAGTCACCGTGCCTGGAGCGTGCTTCAGGAGCTGGGTAATCATGGGATAATCTCCGAGGAATCCTGCCCTTAATCCTATTGTGAACATTTGAGACGTTGAACAGCGATGCCTGAATAATCACCTTCTTTAGCTCAGTACACTGGCAGACTTCTAAAACATGTTGCCTGCAATATGGGACCAGCTGTCTCAGATACTCATCAATAATGTCAATGCAAGTACGTATTCCTCGTAGGTATCAAGACGTTCTTCCACACAGATGTGGTGTCACTGGGTACTAAAATCCAGAGACATGGAAATTCTCCGAATTTACCATTTTCTCCATATTGCAGTGCTACTTTGTTGTGTGCAGAAATTGCACACTCAATTGTTTTGTAAACGCACTCTTTATCGTTTGTGTTACGTATCCTCGTTGATGTTATTTTAATGCGTGTTACTTGAGTCAGATGCATACATCCTTCATTTCATGCAGTATCCCTAACTTTTTGTGACCAGTGTATTTGCTACTCCGTTTGTCCAAATCGAAATTGAAATATCGATACGTTTACTGGATAAATTACCTTTAATGTTTTGAACCCGGTTGAACGGAGTGGCAATTAGAAACCTTTCATGAAATCTTCTTGAGTCACTTTTCTGTTCCAGTCATCGAACGTACATAATAGGCATGGCGCCGTTAGTGATATACACTGACGGGAAAAAAACCAACACCAAGAAGGGGTGGTGTTAGATAAACGACAGTTGGTAAGCGGTGAGAGTATATCTCTAAAATGACGTCTATGTAAAATTTCGCGCTCGGCGCATACGTGTGGCGCTAGTAGCGCCCCTCGGAACATGCAAAGCAGGTTTGCTGTAAATACGCGCTGTAACGTTCGTGAGCGTTAGTTATCGTTGAGATTCGACGTAGTGTCTGTTGATGTTAGTCAAGCATGCCTTTAAGAAGACGAAGAAGCCATTATCAACAGCTCACGGAGTTTGAACGAGGTCGTGTAATAGGGCTACGAGAAAGTGGATTTTCGTTCTGCAATATTGCAGAACGACTTGGCAGGAATGTGGCCACTGTGCATGATTGTTGGCAGCGGTGGTCAAGGGAAGGTACTGCCTCAAGAAGAGCGGGTTCCGGCCGGCCACGTGGCACTACTGAGAGAGAAGACCGCTGTGTACGACATATGGCCGTGGCGCTTCGTACTGCGTCTGCGGCAGCAATTCGAGCTGCAGTTGCCAGCACAGTGACACAACGAACTGTTACAAATCGGTTACTTGAAGGACAGCACCGAGCCAGACGACCTGTAGCGTGCATTCCACTTACTCCAAACCACTGCCGTTTGCGACGTCAGTGGTGTCAAGCTAGAGCTCATTGGAGGACGGAGTGGAAATCTGTTGTGTTTTCTGATGAAAGCCGGTTCTGCCTGGGTGCCAGTGATGGCCGTGTGTTGGTTAGAAGGAGGTCAGGTGAGCGCCTGCAACCAACCTGTCGGCGGTCGAGACACACTGGATCTACACCTGGAGTTATGGTCTAGGGCGCAATTTCCTATGACAGCAGGAGCGCTCTCGTGGTTATCCCACGCACCCTGACGGCACAGTTGTACGTCGGTCTGGTGATTCAACCTGTTGTGCTTCCATTCATGAACAGCATACCAGGGGGTGTTTTCCAACAGGATAACGCTCGCCCGCATACCGCTGTTGTAACCCAACATGCTCTACAGAGTGTCGACACGTTGCCGTGGCCTGCTAGATCCCCAGATCTTTCACCAATCGAGCACGTATGGGACATCATTGGACGACAACTCCAGCGTCACCCCCAACCAGCATTAACCGCTCCTGTATTGACCGACCAAGTGCAACAGGCATGGAACTCCATCCCACAAACTGACATCCAGCACCTGTACGACACAATGCATGAACGTTTGCGTGCTTGCATTCAACATTCTGGCGGTTACACCGGTTATTAATGTACCAGCATTTCACATTTAAAATGGCTCTTCTCGCGCTTACATTAAGCTGTGATCTCGAAACCTTAATCGAGTAAATATGTTACCTATACAAATGTATTGCCGCCATTTCATTCCTCTACAACTATTTTTTCGTGGTGTTGGGATTTTTTTTTCCGTCAGTGTATGTGTTGATTCATCCAGTTTACGACATAATATTCTAGCTTTCTTTACTTTCTCTAAAAGCTATATAAAAATGTGTCTCCGTTTTCGCTTCTTTTCTTGTTTTCTCAGCCGCCCTTCTGAAAATCATCTTGCATGCATCTACTATGCACGGCATGATTAAATCTTCTCCTATAGTGAAAGGCTTTTTTTATTTTCAGCTATTCGAAGTGAAATCAAGAACGAAGCACGAAGTTCCGTGCCAGTTACATTACACACTTGATTAAGCAATATCTTCTGGCTTTTAAATTCATTCTTTTTTATTAAATAAAACTCGACTGGTTTTTCCAGATATTGTTCTTGTCTTTTTAGGATGATGTCTTTTTAGTTCAAGATATATTTTCTCTTGACACAATTTCTGAATAAATAACACACTGTGTGCTGCCATTACCTTCACACATGAAACAGTATTTAATGTTTTCAGGATCATACTTTCAATGCACTGTCTGCTTTTCTTGACCAGACTTTGAAGGTAAGTTACATCTATGTTTCTTTTAGAAGTACATAGAATAGCTTATATTCAACATTTATTTACCTTACTTTAGAATATTTTGCAAATACACTGCTGGCCGCCCAAAATGCAACACCAAGAAGGAATCATCCAATTGGCCTGAAATTCACAGCATGCGTCGCCCGCGAGAGGACATGCAAACGATCAGCATTGCAGGGCATATGCAAATCATGTGCATACGGCACGCCACCGAGAAGCACTATAAGAAGGCTGCACAGAAGGCGGGGTGTAAGTAGTGGAAGTGTGCTGTGCAGCTGGACCTGATAGTGGGAAGCTTCCTGATGCCTCGTCGCAGAATACGGGAGTCATTCCTGCACATTTTCGGAGTACGACAGAGGACGAATAGTGGCTTATCGCGACAGCGGTTTATCGTACCGAGATATCGGCGCCCGTGTGGGACGACATCCAGCCACAGTAAGGCCAGTATGGATTCGGTGGGTGCAGGAGGGGCGGACGAACCGGCGTGAGCCATTGCCGCAGCCACGGCACACCACCGAACTAGAGGAACGGCATGTTGTGCGGCGGGCATTGACGGCTCGCACCGCCACATCACGAATGTTAGCGCAGGAATTAGGGTGTGTTCCGCAACAACATGTGTCAGCACGTACCGTTCGACGTCGTCTGCAGGAGTGGGGACTTATCGCACGGCGCCCATTGCTCCGATTACCGTTGACGTTACACCACCGGCGAGTGCGGCGGCAGTGGGTCGTTGAACGCCGTAACTGGACTACGGAATGGTACGACATTGTCTTCTCCAACGAATCCCGCCTCTGCCTGCAACACCACGATGGTCGGATCCGCGTGTGGCGGCAACGTAGCGAGAGACTGTATGACGCCTGCATTATGCATCTCCATAGGGCGAATTTGGATATGACAACCGCACCCGTCTGGTACGCATCGCCGGTACACTCAACAGCCACCGCACGATCTCCGACGTTTTGGAGCCTGCAGCCCACCCTTACCTGCAGGACCTGCCAGCGGCCACGTTTCAACAGCACAATGTGCGCCCGCACGTGGCACGCATCGTGCAACAATTCTTCACTGTCCACCAGGTGTCACTGCTGCCGTGGCCCACCTGTTCTCTCGATATGTCGCCCATCAAACACGTCTGGTCGCTGATCGGCAACCGAGTGTCATGGCAAGCATCACCCGCGGCTACGCCTGATGAACTGTGGCGACCTGGACCGAAATACCCCAAGCCCACATCCAAAGCCTCTTCCGTTCGATGCCGCGGCTTGCAGCGGCCGTTATTTCCAGCCATGGGGCCACACGAACTATTGATGTCTGTGTGTGCACGGGCCTGTAAGCTCAATCGTTTCATCTCTGTATCTGTTGTTATGTGTCCAGTAAATCTCGCTTTGCTATCTCGTGTCCTTCTTGGTGTTGCATTTTGGGTGGCCAGCAGTGTATATCAGCTTATTCTGTTTGTCCATTTTAATATCCTATGGGCACGAAGCAGACTTAACGGTACCGCAACAAATAGAAGTTAAAAATAATTTTTTTAAAGTAATTTTACGACAAAGTTATAACGAAGTAAATTTCTCCGTCATTTTTGGTCCACGCCGGGATTCGAACCCGAGTCCGCTTATTCCGGAACAAGTCGCTCTACCAACTGAGCTACGCAGACGTTAATTCTGATTGCTATCTGCCTTTATGTCGTGTGCGTCCTGCTGGCAGGTACGTCACAAAGTGTGCAGCATAAACATTCAATAATAAGCTTCTAAGTAAACAAATCCCTATTCACACCGTTGTGATGTACTACAGAGATGACGCACATGTCAAGAAGGCAAGTAGCACTGATAAGCCCTTGCTGGTGTAGCTTAATTGGGAAAACATGCGGCTCCGGAACAGAATGATGCGCTTTCGATCGTTATCACCGGAAAATTGGTATTTCCTTACATTGGCGCCCGAACGTAAGAATGGGTCTACTGGCCGTTAGGTTCTTCGAAAGATGTGTGATGTTCCTTCCACACATCGTCTGGGATTAGTGAAATTTTCTTCTTCTACAAAGAGTTGCAGTGGTTGTCCAAAATAGTGGAAACAACCTCGCTGAAAACAGTGACTTTGGTATGTGCTGCGTTTTGAGTAAACCGAACATGTATCTACAATTTTTTTTTTTTTTTTGTAAAAAAGTGTTGCTTATAGTCTCAAGGGTCCGTGTGATTGCATTGTAAATCGCTGTTTGCATAATTTCGTTCCAGGTGAAGGCACAATGACTGACCTGTTGGAGTTCCAAAGATGCCAGATTGTAGGAGCCCGTCTGGTTGGTGCTTTGGTAACCACAGTGGCACAGGTTTTGGGGGTATCGAGAAGTACCGTGTCGAAGGTCATGACACCGTACAATGTTCACGGCACAACATCATCTGCGAGACACAACTGTGGAAGGAAAACCAAACTTACTGCGAGAGACAGGAGGACGTTAAAGAGGATTGCGACCCGAAGGAGGAAGACCATGGTGACGAAAGTGACTGCTGAGCTTAATGCACATCTTCAAAACCCAATGTCGACCCATACCGTGCGAAGTGAATTGCATAAGCACATTATTTACGACAGAGCTGCAATTACAAAACCCCTGGTGTCACAGGTGAACATGAAACGGAGACTACAGTGGTGACATGAACATAAAACGTGGACTGCGGATCAATTGAAACATGTCTTGTTTTCCGATGAATCAAGTTTCTCACTATTCCCCAACACAGGACTGGTTTACGTGTGGAGAACAACCACAGAAACCTACAACATCAGACTGTCTCTTTCGTACAGTGAAGCATGGGGGCGGGCGGTTCTATAATGGTTTGGGCCATAATCTCGTGGTTTGCAGAAGGTCCCATTATCCCCTTACACGGACGGAATACTAGCGGTGACCATGTCACTCTTTTGGCCGACCATGTGCATTCAATGACGAAGACATTGTTTCCGTCAGGGGATTGCACCTTTCAAGATGATAATGCCCCGATTCACAGAAGTCGAACTGTTCAATCATGGTTTGAGGAACGTGAGGATAAAGTTGCACACCTTCCCTGACCTGCACAATCACCAGATTTAAACATCATTGAGCCCCTGTGGTCTGTGTTGGAAAACAGAGTGCGATCCCGTTATCCTCCTGCGGCGTTTTTTAAGGAATTGGCGCAGTTTCTGAAGGAAGAATGGTACAACATACCACTTACCGCCATTCAGGACTTGTATGCGTCCCTTCCAAGGAGGATTCAAGCAGTTTTAAATGCCAAGGGTGCTCCCACATCATATTAGGTGCGTAACACTTATTGTTTTAAGGTGTTTCCATTATTTTTTGAAAACCCCTGTTCTTCAAGCACAGTTTGTGGCGGACTAGACACCTGCGATTTTCTCAAGGGCAGAATATTTGCGACGTACTACAGAGGTAATGCATATGTTCAGATGGAAAGTAGCAGTGATAAGCCCTTGCTGGCGTAGCATAATTGGGAAAGCATTAGGCTCCGGAGCTGAAGGATGCGGGTACAAGGATCGCTACCGGTAAATTTGGGTTTCACCCGGTGACGCGCCACCAAGTTCGATGGAGCAACAGTGGTGTTGGTTAGTAAGATCTTTCGCGACGAGTCTCATGGTTTACTTAAGCTTTTCACTTTCATGATAACCTCCTAAATAAACAAAGAGAGACCATATTAACGCGGTGGCACGCCACCAATCCGACACATCTCCTGTGGCTTGAAAGAAAACCTTCCGCGACGAGTGTCAGAGTCTTTTCCACTCTGTGTAGCTCCAACTAAAGGCGCAGTGTGAACAAGGAAAAGAAACGTTATTAAAGAATGTTAACGCTCAGGTACAAAGTGGGAGAAGCGGTAATAAAGCACCTTATTATTGTGAGAGATTGGTGAAGCTTTCATAATGAGAGCAGCGTTGCAATTATTGACGGAAGAAGGTCTTCACCTGGTTCGAATAAACAATATTATATTTCCAATAATCGAACTTTTCACTTTTATCTGGCCATCCCGGGAGACGATTGCCCTGAGGCGCTGGTAGCTGACTATTCGTTCGAGGTAGTACCTGTAATAAGTCCCTTATGAGACATAGGTGCTGTGTTTGTCTTACTGCTCTGGCTCTGCTCCCTTCTTAGAACTAATGGCCCTAACTTAGGTACTGGCGACTGCCTATAGACTTAAGAGTTTCGCATGGCAGTTACTAAACCTGACACAACAACATTTTTATTTGTTACATTCTTGTGGAGCAAGAAATCCCAGAGCACGAAAAATAGGAGTGTTTTGAGAAATCTGGCTGCCGACCTTATTTCTCTAACCAAAATACGCAGTACGTCTCCTCCATGAAATCACCAATTTTGCTTACTCGACACATATACTGCCACCTTGTTGCCTACGTACGAAAGAGACGTGCCTAAAAATAACGAAGGACAGCATACACACATTAATGAGGATTTCATCGACCTAGCTTAGCTGGCTGGTTGCGGTAGAAAACGGTTTTTAATTTGTTATCGAAGTTTGTTACTTACTTATTAGTTCTGGGTAAAATATTAGTATTAAAGTTTTGTCAAGTGATTTAATCCATTTTATCAAATAGGTACAGGATTTAGCGAGTTCAAAAACAATTGAAAATTGCGGAAAACGTAAGAAACTGATAAAGAAAAATCTGTGAGTACACCTATCTGATGCGGATAGCTGTACTTACAGATTTTTCTTTATCAGTCCCATACGCTCTTCATTTATTCAATGAAGTGCTGCAGGTGCTTCTTTATCAGTCCCATACGCTCTTGATGAAGTTCTGCAGGTGCTTCTTTATCAGTCCCATACGCTCTTGATGAAGTTCTGCAGGTGCTTCTTTATCAGTCCCATACGCTCTTGATGAAGTTCTGCAGGTGCTTCTTTATCAGTCCCATACGCTCTTGATGAAGTTCTGCAGGTGCTTCTTTATCAGTCCCATACGCTCTTGATGAAGTTCTGCAGGTGCTTCTTTATCAGTCCCATACGCTCTTGATGAAGTTCTGCTGGTGCTTCTTTATCAGTCCCATACGCTCATGATGAAGTTCTGCTGGTGCTTCTTTATCAGTCCCATACGCTCTTCATTTATTCAATGAAGTTCTGCAGGTGCTTCTTTATCAGTCCCATACGCTCTTCATTTATTCAATGAAGTTCTGCAGGTGCTTCTTTATCAGTCCCATACGCTCTTCATTTTTTCAATGAAGTTCCGCAGGTACTCGAATACGTATTTCTACTGGTAAGTCATCCACTGAATTTTTAGAGATTGATGGTGATGAACCAGCCTTTGAAGAATGGAAGATATCGCTATAATTACATAGCATGGCTTTAGTAGAGAAAGGCCAATCCTCCTCTTTTTCGTAAATTTGCTGTTGATCATAAAGATGTTGATGAAGTGAAATATGTTGATGATAAAGATGTTGATGAAGTGAAATACACAAAGAAGAAATACTGTTTAGTGAACCTAAGATAACACTGAACAACAATAGTTTTGTTACAACGAAAACTTTAACGGTTTTTGCATGTATTTACAGGAGTTGAAACCAAATATGAAATCACAATTGCTCCCCTGGGCTCCAATTTCTTGTAATGGAGCTCTCTATTGGGGTTAATATTGTGTTATTTAAAGGAATTTCCATATGTTTGCCAACGGAGACATTTGTCTGCAGTCAGGATAGCTGTGTCTCTGAGAGTAGACATACTGGCGCCATTACTGCCTGTTGTGCAACTCCTTCTGGGAAAGGGGAACAGAGCATAATTTTTTTCATTCGAATGTATTTAATCGGTATTGAAGGAGGGGAAATTTTCTCGTGGTTTTCAAAAGTAGTGTGGATTGTACAAAGTGTACGTTAAATAATGCCGCGTACTTGTGTGAACCATCCAAACAGTTTCTGCTACATTTTTGGACAATTTACTTTAAAGTCTCAAAAGCAGCATTTCGCACCGTTAATTAGAAAAACGCATGAAATTTATTTCCAGTGCAAAATGGGTGATGAAGATAAATCTTGGGCGTCTCGCATTTGTTGTAATGCATGTGTAACTTTGTTGACTGGCTGGTTGAAGGGAACACGTCAAATGTCATTTGCGGTTCCAATGGTTTGGAGAGAAGCGAAAGACCAATCAGCAGACTGTTACTTCTGCAGCACTGAGATATCTGGAATTACAGCTAAGACCAAAGACACGATTCAGTATCACAGTATTCCTTCGGCCATAATACCTGTTCCTGATGGTCCGGATCTTCCTGTTCTTGTACCTCCACGTACAGGTAGTTTAGATGATAGTGATAAAGATGAAATAAATCATCACAGCGAAGACGATATTGATGTACAAATAGACCCTGATTTCTCGGGAGATTCTGTGCCTCACCTTATTCGTCAGGAAGAATTAAATGATCTGGTTCGTGATTTTCATTTAGGAAAACGTCAGGCCGAAATATTTGCTTCAAGATTGAAGTGATGGAATATTTTACAACCAAATACAAAAGTATGTAGTTTTCGTCGATGACAGCAAGAGTTTGAACATTTATTTTCGAAGAATGGCGATGTTGTGCACTGCAATGATATAAACTTATTGTTTGAAGCCTTAGGACAGCAATACAAACCTAAAGAATGGAGACTTTTTAAAGATTCCTCAAAGATAAACTTAAAAGCTGTCCTTCTTGATGCATAACGGAAACATATATCCGTCAGTACCTGTTGCATACGCTGCATACATGAAAGAAACATATACAAATATGAAACTGTTGCTTCAAAGTATAGTATGCAAAAAACACTCATGGAATATTTGTGGGGATCTTAAAGAGATAGCTTTACTCCTTGGTCTACAACTTGGATACACAAAGTACTCCAGCAGAAATTCTCTTTACATTAAAATGACCTGGCCTAAACGAGACTTCTTAATTCCAGGTAATAAAAATGTTGTTGCTGAGCCTTTAGTAAATCCTCAGAACGTGTACTTACCACCGCTTCACATCAGACTGGGTTTGATGAAAACATTTGTAAAGGCATTGAATAAATATAGAGAAACCTTTCGTTTTCTAAAAAAACAAGTTCTTCAAAATATCTGAAGCCAAAATTAAGCAAGTCATTTTGATTGGTCCAGAAATAAGGGAACGTATTCGAATGAGACTGAAGCTGTTGCATGGAAGTACTTTATAGCTGCGGTACTGAACTTCTTAGGTAACCGGAAGGCAGAAAATTATAAAGAACCTGTTACTGAGGTTCTACAAAGCTATAAGGCCATGGGATGCAATATGTCCCTTAAAATACATTTCCTTCACTCACATCTGGACTTTTTCCCACAGAACGTAGGAGCTGTAAGCGATGAGCACGGAGAGCGTTTTCATCAGGACATATGTACCATAGAAAACCGATATAAAGGAAACTGGAGCCCAAAAATGCTAGCTGATTACTGTTGGACTCTAAAATAGGATGTAGTACAACCAAAGTACAGAAGAAAATCTAAAATAACTACTTTCTTTTTTACGCTTTCCAACCGTAGGATGAAGCAGCGTATATGCTTTAGCTTTGTCCGTCCGTATGTCCGTCCGTCTGTCGGCACGATGACTCGCGTAAAAATGGTTCGATTTCGATGAAATTTTAGTACGTGGTAGGAGACCACTGGGGACGAACCCTATTGAAAATGGACGAAATGGGGTTAAAAGGTCACGCCATAGGAGCAAGATCCATTCCATTGCCCTTATGCGTCAAAACTTGCGTAAATATGGTTCGATGTCGATGAAATTTTAGCATATTGTAGGGCACCACCTGGGAATGACCCCTGTTGAAAATGGGTGAAGTGGGGTCAAAGGTCACTGCATAGGAGCGGGATCTATTCCATTGCCCTTATGCGTCATAACTTGCGTAAATATGGTTCGATGTCGATGAAATGTTAGTATATTGTAGGGGACCACCTGGGAATGAACCCTGTTGAAAATGGGTGAAGTGGGGTCAAAGGTCAGGACATAGGAGCGGGATGCATTCCATTGCCATTATGCGTCATAACGTGCGTAAAAATGGTTCGATTTCGATGAAATTTTATTATGTGGTAGGGGACCGCCTGGGGACGATCTTATGACGTCACAATCTTGCGCTTGATATGCTGGCGCACGCATGCCATCTGTCTCATTACGTCACGCGTTGTGTGTTGATCCTGTTAAAGTTTTATGACGTCACACTCATGCGAGCAGATGGTCGCGATTCCCATCTGCCTCATTACGTCACGCTTTGTGTGCGTATGTTCGTCCGCACGAAAACTCGCGTAAGAATCATTCGATTTCGATGAACGTTTAGTATGTAGAAGGGGAACACCTGGGAAGAAACCATATTGAACGTGAACGAAATGGGGTTAAAGGTTAGCACATAGGAGCGGAATCCATTCCGCTGCTCTATGCGTCATAACTAACGTAAAAAGTTCGATTTCGATTAAAATTTAGTATATGGTAGGGGACCACCTGGGGACAAACCCTGTTGAAAATGGGCGAAATGGGGTCAAAGGTCAGGACATAGGAGCGGAATCACTTCCATCGCCATTATGCGTCATAACTTACGTAAAAATCCTTTGATCTGGATGAAATGTTAGTATGTTGTACGGGCCTGCCTATTAAATGGGCGAAATGGGATCAATGAATCCCATTGAAAATGGACGAAATGTCGTCAAAGGTTAGGACACAGGAGCGGAATCTATTCCATAGCCCTTATGCATCATAACTTACGTAAAATGCTTCCATTCCGACAAAACTTAATCATGTTATTTCAGAGATATACTGAACCGATTCTGTAGAATATCATCGAAATGGGATCAAAGTTCGAGGCACAGGACCGAGATTTATTCCACAGCCATTATTCTCATAACTTGAGTAATGATTTCTGGTACGTTGGAAAGCGTATCATAATTAATGCATTGCATGATTTTACTAACTTGTTAAGGTAAGTGCACTTAATTGCTTGTAGTGAAATATGCATGCCAAAATGAAGGATTACCTGTTCACTGAAACAACAGGTTACTCAAGAACTAAGCCCGATAGCACAATTTAGCAAGCAGATTTGTAAACAGCATGACAAATACTGAATGTATGCAGTCTTTGTAACAAACAAAAAGTTTACTTTTTGTTGTTTAGTGTAATTCTGCCAAAACTCCAACTTTTTGTTTTAAAACAAAGTGCAAAATGTGAAACAAAGATGGACGCTCCTGCAGTAACTGACAAAAAAACTGATAATAAAACATACAGAAGCTAAGAAATATCCGAAGTTAGTTTATTGCTCACGTAATTTGTTGTCAACACGTGTCATATAGTTCGTGATTGAAATTAATGTGTTTTCAATCCTTTCGTACAAAGAACTGTAGATACGGTATATACGTACCTTTTATATTCCTTCCTTATACTATGACTAAGTAATTTTAGCATATGCCTATACAAACCTCTTTAAACTGAAATCCAGAACTGCACAGTAGCAATAACAATAACTGGCCATGTTCTCATGCTCAACAGGTTAGTGATCAATAACTCATTTTTAAAAAGCTTTATAGAATCTTTCAACGTTCAATGGCAAGCTCTCTCTCTCTCTGCAAAGTTGTTTTATGAAAGAAGCCTCGGCCAGATTTTTAGTAAAAGCTACGAATTTAAAAACGTTGCCAAGATCGGTGATGCCGAAGTCCCTTCCATTTGAGATTGCTTTTTTCCGACCTACATCTTCTCCAAAGAATATATTCCGAAGATTTATGTGTCGCTTTCCTTTAATGTCACTTGGTCCTTATAAGATGCGGCCTCTCACCTTCGTATTGTGTCCTAGATACAAGATTTCAGATTTCTCCATAGGGAAGCAAGGAGCCATGATACTTTGTGGCAGCTTCAGTGTATCATCACCATTATCATCACTAACAATTTTCAATCCATTGCTGGATGAAGGTCTGCGTAAGTCTCTTCTACAACTCCCTATCTTGAGCAATTCTCTTGCATGTTATGCTTTCGAATTTCATCCATCTATCTTAGATATGGTCTTCTTACGCATTTTTTCCTGTCCGTTCGTATCCAGTCTAGTATTTCACTCAGTATCCAACGGTGGATACTGAATGAAATATTCGTAGAGTAGAAATGGGCTGGACGTCTTGTTCTTCGAGCAATACGTCAAGCACATTGCCACCCTACGGTCTTCCCTTTGATCACGATGTCATCGAATCTTGTCATTTCCTCTATCTATGAAGTTTCTTTTCCTATCTTTTTTTGTTGCATCAGACATGCATCTCTCCGTGCTGCTTTGAGTTGATTTTAACTTCTGTACATCCGTCTTGATTAAGGTCCGTGTCTCTGATACATAAATAAGAAATTGAAAGAAGCGTTCGTCACAATAACGCGCACAGAATTTCCTCAAGGCAGTGTGTATTATATATATATATATAAATACCCGAAATCAGAGTGTATCCGTCCATATGTGTCACACAGTGCACATGACAAGATCGACCACACGGCGATGTAAGCTGCCCTCCAGGACAGATGAACCATAATGCTTCACGTGAGCACAATGGCCAGAGGTAGTGATTTGACGGACGAGACATGCATACTATGTGGCACATTTTCCTGGCTGGATGGCAAGCCCAGTGAGTTCTCATAAGTTCTATTTCGGAGGACCGGTATTGGACTCCCAGTAGAGCGACATATCCGCCATACCTGAGGCGCTGCAACGCGGCCGCCTTGGTGACTACGAAGCCCGCCGGTTTGCACCCAGCTAAGCAGTTGTTGACGTTTCGCACCCGCTTGTAATGCAGTTGTTGACGTTTCGCACCCACTTGTAATGCAGTTGTTGACGTTTCACACCCACTTGTAATGCAGTTGTTGACGTTTCACACCCACTTGTAATGCAGTTGTTGACGTTTCGCACCCACTTGTAATGCACTTGTTGACGTTTCGCACCCACTTGTAATGCAGTTGTTGACGTCGTGCGGAAATACCTCGTGATTCGAAGAAGAGCTTTTCTCTGAATCTAGTTAAGTCCCCTATTCATCCTCTACCACCAGGATAAGCATGCATACGTTTGGATTCTTTCAATTCCCGGCTTATACATGGCTTTTTGGATTGCCTAAACGGGCTAATGCCGTTGATCCTGTTCAGAATGACGTCTGTCTTTAAGGATTGATTTACCCAAAGAGTTTAGAGTCTAGGACGACTCCCAGGTACCTCATCTCCTTCGACACCTTGAGCGCATGTTCCTCAAATCGACACTTGGGTAAAGTGAACATCTCCCTCTTTTTTGGTATGGCTAATAGTCCGTCCGCACGATAACTCGCGTAAAATTGGTTCGATTTCGATGAAATTTTAGTATGTGGTAGGCGACTACCTGTGGACGAACCCTGTTAAAAATGGGTGAAATGGGGTCAAAGGTCAGGACATAAGAGCTGGATGCATTCCATGCCCTTATGCGTCATAACTTGCGTAAATATGGTTCGAATTCGACGAAAATTTAGTATGTGGTAGGGAACCACCCGGGGACGAACCTTACTGCAAATGGAAGAAATGAGGTCAAAGGTCAGGACATAGTAGCGGGATCCATTCCATCCCGCTCCTATGTCCTGACCTTTTGTAACATGTAAAAATGCTTCGATTGAAACAAAACTTTATCATGTTGTTCCGGAAATAACTTTACCGGTTCTGTTGAATATCATCGAAATGGGTTCAAAGGTCAGGTCATAGAAGCGAGGTTTATTCTACAGCCATTATCCTCATAACTTGAGTAATGATTTCTGTTATGTTGGAAAGCGTATCATAATCAATGCATTGCATGATTTTCCTAACTTGTTTTTTTTTTTTTGCGGAGCGAAGCCAAGCTTGTACTCCTTACTCCACTGTTCAAGTGGCGTTTTTCCTCTCTATCACAGATCCGTTCCTTCTGCTCTATCACACGGCTATCAGAAGTTGACGCTATGAGAATGAAATCATCCGCAAAGACTGTATGCCCACTTGATCCTCAAAGGAAAGTTCAAATGCTGTATCCTGTATCAAAGTCCACCATAGTGGACCTAGGTATGAACCTAGCGGACAACCCTTCTCGTACTCTCCTTCAAAACTTCTAGAACCTAGTTCAAAATCTACCGCTTCAAGAGAAAATGACTCACTAAAAGAAACATATTCTATGGACACGCGAGCCTTTTAAAGCGGTCCAAATTAACGGCCACCAGACATTGTTGAACGCGCTCCGCACGCCCAAAGAGTGCAGCCTTGTTTTCTTATTATCTTTCACCTGCTACTTAAGGCTAATCACTGTTTAAGTAGTATGCCACCCCGGAACGAACCCGAATCAGGGACTGCAGAGATTTCCTGTGCCGATGAGGAAGTGAATACCCAAGCACCGCGGTCGTCAAATGGAAAAAGCATCCACCGCGGTCTTCTAGGAACAAGTTAGTAAAATCATGCAATGCATTGATTATGATACGCTTTCCAACATACCACAAATCATTATTCAAGTTATTAATCAAGTTATGAGGATAATGGCTGTGGAATAAATCTCAGTCATGTGCCCTGACCTTTGATCCCATTTCGACGATATTCAACAGAACCAGGTCAGTATACATCCGAAACAACGTGATAAAGTTTTGTCGCAATTGAAGCATTATTACGTACGTTATGACGCATAAGAGCAATGGAATGCATCCGGCTCCTATGTCCTGACCTTTGACCCCACTTCACCCATTTGGAAGAGGGTTTGTCCCCAGGTGGTCCCCTACCACTTCCTAAAATTTCATCGATATCGAACCATTTTTACCTGAGTTATCGTGCCGACGGACGGACAAAGCTGGAGTATATACGCTTCTTCAACCTACGGTTGGAAAGCGTAAAAAAGCATCATTTTTCTAGGAACCCGTTCAGCAAGATGATGAAATGCTCCGGATTGGCTATGAAGATTTCCTTGAGATCCAATCCGTCCTTACTTGAACTTTTCCCTCTTTAGGGCTTTTGAGCACATTTTCGACTTCTTCCCTCGTAAAGGGCGTGTCGTCCTCAGGGTCCGGTGATTTTCTGCAGTTTTCTCTAATTAATTGCTCGTTATTCCATAGTGCCATCTCCCTCCTCATCGGCGGAGAAACGGAGGTTATACCGTCTCCTCAATGGCAACAGTTGTTGTGCCACTCTCTGTTTTAACTGATGCTAGTGACAAAGGGCCGCTGCCTTTTGCAACCTTTTAGGAGACTTCATAAAGGATTTCCTTGAGGCTGCGCTTCACACAACCCTCTCCAAGGCTCTCTCTTTGATGTGATGAGATCTCTCCTATATTCTGATTGGGTCAACTTGTATTCCCTTTTAAGAGTGGCCTCTCTCTGTGATCAAATCTAGGGCTCTGGATTCTTCTTCTGCAGAGTCTGACCTTGCCTTGGAGGAGGCTCAAGTTTTCCGACAGCCAGGGGATTGCGCTTCCGACCCCTTCCCTCCCCCCTCGCTTACCTACAGGTCTCACAGGTGGGAATTATCTGCTTGATGAGTTTATTAAAGTGTTCACTGAAGTCACGAATTTCTTCGAGTTCTTGCATTTTGGTGTGGCTTCACACGTGTAGTAATGGTGGCCCAGCTAACCGTACTTGCCACACCAGTCCTCTGCTTTAGTGCATTTGCTCTTAAAATGACCGAAGTCGTTGGATCGAATTTAAGATGATCTTTTCATCTAATTTCCCAAAGATGTTCCCTAAGGTAGAGAACTGACCAACGTAGGTTCAGTTCTCCTTTTTCGACAGCCCTTTAAAGGCGGGAGGGCTGGGCATCAACAACCCAGTAGACCTTCCTACTTTGGCCTTAATGGAGAATCTCTGAGAGATGCTCCCTTTCTCGAGCTCGGGATTCTGCTCGTGAATCCCTTCGTCAAATTCTGCCTTCTTAAGGTCCCCATCGACACTGTTGCGGTGACCTCTTTTGGAATGCCTTCGGGTGGAAGCTACACTTGGTCAGATAACTTTTCTTTAGCTCTTCCCCAAAGAGGGTGACGCCTCCGCTTTGGAGCAGTACACCACTGTTCCATCCTTCTGAATTTTCCAGATTTCCTTTCATACCAATCTGCAGTTTACTGGAATTTATTGCAGACTGGAGAGTCTTCTTAACATCGGTGGACGACACTTCATTATTAGTTGGGAAGAACAAGAGGACATGCCTCTTCTCTTCCACCTTATTTTTCCTAGGAACAGGCACTGGCCCTTGAGACTTCTTTGCTGCAGCCTTCGCCGCCACCGTGTACGATTTGGGTGCAGGGGTTGGACGTTGGACATCTCTATCACCCCTTTCCTTGAACTTGCCCTCAATATGGCCCAGTTTCATACTCTGATGGGCACATGTGTCTTGCACCTTGCAAATAACTTTTCTAATCTTGACACCTAACGCCGCGCTGATTTTACTATACGAGTTGCCCATGATCACCTCTAATTCTGAAAAGAAACCATTAATATGTGCGGTAAACCCCGATGGAGTTTCTACCTCTGCATTCTGAGATGGCCTAAGGAGCTTGGGGGTTGTCCCCTTTCTCGACAGACATCTCTCCTGTCGAAGTGTTTGCCGGCACCCAAGCGCTCTCCGGTGATGCTAAAACTTAACAGATGTCTCCAACTCAGCTTACTCCGTAGAGTAAAAAGGACCGGTGCGACGACAATGCGTCTGGGACCGCTAGGTTGTCGAGAACAGTGAAAAGCACTAACAAAAGTTGTTATCTGTCCAGAAACTGGACTTAGAGAAAAACAATGCACTGTGCGCAGCGAACCTGACTGCACCGCAATTCTTTTTTGCGCTTTCACCAAAGAACTTCTAACTAGTGCTCTCGAGGGACTTCTGACCTGCAAATTAACAACCAGTCTCGCACAAAAAAGAAACTCCTTTATAAAAGTTATTTATTTTATTTTATTTTTTACTATCGTCAAGGAATATAGTTTCTGAGGAGAAGGCATTTGCAACCCTCTTGTGCATGGAACACCGGTATCCTAACACTCAATTCCTGATATCTGGCTGCAGGAAAGGGAAATAACCAGACCCAAAATACACTGACGGAAAACAAATCCCAACACCACGAAAAAATAGTTATAGAGGAATGAAATGGAGGCAATACATTTGTATAGGTAACATATTTAATCGATTAAGGTTTCCAGATCACAGCTTAATGTGAGCGCGAGAAGAGCCATTTTAAATGTGAATTGCTAGTACATTAATAACCGGTGTAACCGCCAGAATGTTGAATGCAAGCACGCAAACGTTCATGCATTGTGTCGTACAGGTGCTGGATGTCAGTTTGTGGGATGGAGTTCCATGCCTGTTGCACTTGGTCGGTCAATACAGGGACGGTTAATGCTGTTTGGGGGTGACGCTGGAGTTGTCATCCAATGATGTCCCATACGTGCTCGATTGGTGAAAGATTTGGTGATCTAGCAGGCCACGGCAACATGTCGACACTCTGTAGAGCATGTTGGGTTACAACAGCGGTATGCGGGCGAGCGTTATCCTGTTGGAAAACATCCCCTGGAATGCTGTTCATGAATGGCAGCACAACAGGTTGAATCACCAGACCGACGTACAACTGTGCCGTCAGGGTGCGTGGGATAACCACGAGAGTGCTCCTGCTGTCATAGAAAATTGCTCCCCAGACCATAACTCCAGGTGTAGGTCCAGTGTGTCTCGGCCGCAGATAGGTTGGTTGCAGGCGCTCACCTGGCCTCCTTCAAGCCCAAAAACGGCCATCACTGGCACCCAGGCAGAACCAACTTTCATCAGAAACAACAGCATATCTCCACTCCGTCATCCAATGAGCTCTAGCTTGACACCACTGACGTCGCAAACGGCAGTGGTTTGGAGTAAGTGGAATGCACGCTACAGGGCGTCTGGCTCGGAGCTGCCCTTCAGGTAACCGATTTGTAACAGTTCGTTGTGTCACCCTGGTGGCAACTGCAGCTTGAGTTGCTGCCGCAGACGCGGTACGATGCGCCACGGCCAATACGCCGTACACGGCGGTCTTTCCTCTAAGTAGTGCCACGTGGCCGGCCAAAACCCGGTCTTCTTGAGGCAGTACCATCTTTTGACCACCGCTGCCAACAATCATGCACAGTGGCTACATTCCTGCCAAATTGTTCTGCAATATTGCGGAACAAAAATCCACCTTCTCGTAGCCCTATTACACGACCTCGTTCAAACTCCGTGAGCTGTTGATATTGGCTTCTTCGTTTTCTCAAAGGCATTCTTGACTAACATCAACACACTACGTCGAATCTCGACGATAACTAACGCTCACGAACGTTACAGCGCGTATTTACAGCAAACCTGCTTTGCATGTTCCGAGGGGAGCTACTAGCGCCACACGTATGCGCCGAGCGCGAAATTTGCATAGACGTCATCTTGTACTCTCACCGCCTACCAACTGTCGTTTATCTAACACAACCCCTTCTTGGTGTTGGGATTTTTTTTCCGTCGGTGTAGTAAGTAACAGAACTATCATGATTCACTCAAATATCATACTAGAGTGACATACATTTCTAATACTCAGCCACCAAACGAACAAGAACAGCTTTATTACAGTTGTTGACTAAGCCTTGAGACTAATAAATGAAAAGTTAAAAAAATCGGCACTTTAGAAAATACGATGGCTACACGTGTCGTCTTTCTTACGAACAGAAATCGGAATCGTATGACGTAAATAAATAAACCTCAATGCTTATGCCTTATAAAAGTTTTAAATTTCATTTCAGAAGTTGTTTGCATTGTTCCGAAACAATTTCTTTCGCTAGAGTTCATCTTGTAATAGTAAGTGGGAACAAAGTTTGGCAAAGCGAGCTCAGTTGCGAGGCAACAGCGACAAAGAAAAATTATGGCATTGACGTTGATTGCGAAACTGGGTGGCTAATTATTCCGCCAATAATTCGTTAAGATAAGATGGCCTCGGAAGCTTCTTGGTCGGATCGACGACGGCACATCAGGCATTGTTCGCCCTCTCACCAGAAAATTCCTTTTATTGAGAAAGCAAATCTGAGACCGACGAGGAAGGAGAAAGAAAAAAAAGAAGGCAGGTTGAAAAATATGTGTCCTTCTTTAAAAAGTTAATATCTTTTCAAGATTAAAGCGCTTCCAAAGTGAAATTCCATTGTTCCTTTTCATTTTAACGTCTTTCCGAAACAACAAAAGAAAAAAAAAGGAAGGTTCATTCATAAAAGTGAATGAAGTTGAATAATAGGCGAGTTTTTTTTTATTTCCCTTTTCACATTTTATGCTATCAGATACTAATGCTTTTGTTTGGAAATTCAAAAGGACTATATATGTAAAAGTGAGCGAAACTTGTAACTGTTATTTAAGGTCTCTTACTTTTCCCTCGATCGTCGATATCAAATATTGGCTTTAGGAAAAGAATGTCACAATGTCTGCAAAAAAAAAGAAGTCATGTAAGGGAAATGAGAAAGTAGTTTCTTCCATCGGATTAAGCATCAAAAGAAGTAACCTGATTTTTCCTCCTTTTACACAAAGGCCAAGAACTACTAAATGTATTACATTATAGATCTAATTGGCTTAAAATATGTTTATAATGTTTTCATACTGCTGACAGCATTTCGTTTTCCTGGATGTCAAAATTCACTTGTACTCAAAGTTAAAGAATAATTTACATGGGGGTGTCCGGTAAAAAAAAAGCCCTATTTTGCGGACAGTTCCACGACGTAAATTTGCATATTTTCCGTGGGACAGTTTTCCTCTGCTGCAGACGATTGAAAACGCGTACTGTGAAGAATCAAACGACGCTTGAAACACATGTCGCGAAGGGGTACAGAGCAGCTGAAGCAGCCCGAACACTTGACGAGATAATTGAAACAGGGGTATAGAGCAGCTGAAGCAGCCCGAACACTTGACGAGATTATTGAAACTGGGGTACAGAGCAGCTGAAGCAGCCCGAACACTTGACGAGATTATTGAAACAGGGGTACAGAGCAGCTGAAGCAGCCCGAACACTTGACGAGATTATTGAAACAGGGGTACAGAGCAGCTGAAGCAGCCCGAACACTTAACGAGATAATTAAAACAGGGGTATAGAGCAGCTGAAGCAGCCCGAACACTTGACGAGATAATTGAAACAGGGGTATAGAGCAGCTGAAGCAGCCCGAACACTTGACGAGATTATTGAAACTGGGGTACAGAGCAGCTGAAGCAGCCCGAACACTTGACGAGATTATTGAAACAGGGGTACAGAGCAGCTGAAGCAGCCCGAACACTTGACGAGATTATTGAAACAGGGGTACAGAGCAGCTGAAGCAGCCCGAACACTTGACGAGATAATTGAAACAGGGGTATAGAGCAGCTGAAGCAGCCCGAACACTTGACGAGATTATTGAAACTGGGGTACAGAGCAGCTGAAGCAGCCCGAACACTTGACGAGATTATTGAAACAGGGGTACAGAGCAGCTGAAGCAGCCCGAACACTTGACGAGATTATTGAAACAGGGGTACAGAGCAGCTGAAGCAGCCCGAACACTTGACGAGATAATTGAAACAGGGGTATAGAGCAGCTGAAGCAGCCCGAACACTTGACGAGATTATTGAAACAGGGGTATAGAGCAGCTGAAGTAGCCCGAACACTTGACGAGATAATTGAAACAGGGGTATAGAGCAGCTGAAGCAGCCCGAACACTTGACGAGATTATTGAAACAGGGGTACAGAGCAGCTGAAGCAGCCCGAACACTTGACGAGATAATTGAAACAGGGGTACAGAGCAGCTGAAGCAGCCCGAACACTTGACGAGATAATTGAAACAGGGGTATAGAGCAGCTGAAGCAGCCCGAACACTTGACGAGATTATTGAAACTGGGGTACAGAGCAGCTGAAGCAGCCCGAACACTTGACGAGATTATTGAAACAGGGGTACAGAGCAGCTGAAGCAGCCCGAACACTTGACGAGATAATTGAAACAGGGGTATAGAGCAGCTGAAGCAGCCCGAACACTTGACGAGATAATTGAAACAGGGGTATAGAGCAGCTGAAGCAGCCCGAACACTTGACGAGATTATTGAAACAGGGGTACAGAGCAGCTGAAGCAGCCCGAACACTTGACGAGATTATTGAAACAGGGGTACAGAGCAGCTGAAGCAGCCCGAACACTTGACGAGATTATTGAAACAGGGGTACAGAGCAGCTGAAGTAGCCCGAACACTTGACGAGATAATTGAAACAGGGGTATAGAGCAGTTGAAGCAGCCCGAACACTTGACGAGATTATTGAAACTGGGGTACAGAGTAGCTGAAGCAGCCCGAACACTTGACGAGATTATTGAAACAGGGGTACAGAGCAGCTGAAGCAGCCCGAACACTTGACGAGATAATTGAAACAGGGATATAGAGCAGCTGAAGCAGCCCGAACACTTGACGAGATAATTGAAACGGGGGTATAGAGCAGCTGAAGCAGCCCGAACACTTGACGAGATAATTGAAACAGGGGTACAGAGCAGCTGAAGCAGCCCGAACACTTGACGAGATTATTGAAACAGGGGTACAGAGCAGCTGAAGCAGCCCGAACACTTGACGAGATTATTGAAACAGGGGTACAGAGCAGCTGAAGCAGCCCGAACACTTGACGAGATTATTGAAACAGGGGTACAGAGTAGCTGAAGCAGCCCGAACACTTGACGAGATTATTGAAACAGGGGTACAGAGCAGCTGAAGCAGCCCGAACACTTGACGAGATAATTGAAACAGGGATATAGAGCAGCTGAAGCAGCCCGAACACTTGACGAGATAATTGAAACGGGGGTATAGAGCAGCTGAAGCAGCCCGAATACTTGACGAGATTATTGAAACAGGGGTACAGAGCAGCTGAAGCAGCCCGAACACTTGACGAGATTATTGAAACAGGGGTATAGAGCAGCTGAAGCAGCCCGAACACTTGACGAGATTATTGAAACAGGGGTACAGAGCAGAGACAGTGTCGTAGGACTAACACAGCAATCATGCCTCACCCTGATTTGAACCCGAAGATACACTGCTCCTCTGAGTACTCTGCTACTGGGGCGTTACATGACGGAGCAGTTAACTTTTCCTCCTGCTACGTCTTCGTCACATTAAGTGGGATGCGCGCTCTCTCGCAGTCACTCACCCACACACGCGCATACACACACATACACACACGCACACACAGTCACATCTGTATTTTTACAAGTCAGGCAGCGAAAGCATCATTGAAATGTTTTAAGAGTTAGTTAATGCATTATTAAGTGTGTTTTTTTTTTGTGTGTGGAATGTCAATATCCGACATTCTCGTAAGCAAAGTTCACTGAAACAGATAATACACTGCTGGACAATTGCTAAGGACGGATCATAAACGGCTATAAAGCGCATAAAAATGTAAGTGCGGTTGGATGCCAAGTGAAATAAAATAATGTCAGAATGCCAGGACATTACAAGAAAGTCAATTTATTGTGCTCTGAAATCCAGAAGGCTTTGGAACGTGTTCAAGGAACAAACAGGCCATTTTGTGCAGAATACGTAAACGTGAAAAAAATGCAATTACCGTCCGCAGGCGTTCCGGCGTAAGATGTCAATACGGGATATGGCCACCATGGAGGGCGATGCAAGATTCCACACGTCGTGTCATGCTTTGCACAACATTATCAAGCAGCTGTTGGGGTAATTTATCCCATTCCTCGGTCAGTGCACGGATGAGGGTGTCCTTGTTTATTGGAGGGCATTGGCGACCAGCAAGACTCCTCCCCAAAGCATCCCACACATTTTCAATGGGATTCAGATCTGGAGAACGTGCTGGCCATACGAGGCGTTGAATATCTTCGCTCTCAAGACACTCCTGGACAGCGACTGTTCGATGACATGTTGCGTTGTCGTCCATGAAAATGAATCTATCACCGACAGTACCACGGAACATGCGAACATGAGGTAGCAGAACATCATTAATGTATCGTTGGCCAGTCATAGTCCCAGTTAGAAGCACATAGAGGGACGTGCGGCCATTGATCATGATGCCAGCCCATACCATGACCCTACATGTCGGATATCGGTCCCTTTCTTGTATGTTTGCTGGACAATATGCAGTACCACTATCACGCCAGATCAGTTGTAGTCGACAATCAGACGATAGACTGCATCTACTCTCATCTGAGAAGAGAACAGCAGACCAGTCGTTATCAGTCCAATTGTGATGTTGATGGCACCATTGCAAACGGGCGGTACGGTGACGTCTGGACAATGGGATGCACACAACAGGACGGCGGGCGTATAGTCCTCCTTCATGCAAACGTCTGGCGACAGTTTTTCGGGAGATCCGCTTGCCAGTAGCAGCCATAAACTGATTTGCTACCTCACTAGCTGTGCTGCGCCGGTGTCTTTTTGTTGATAGCACTATGTACCGATCTTCTGCAGGTGTCTTACTGCGAACACGACCTCCCCCGTGACGTTTGCTACACTGTCCATTTGTTTGAAATGATTTCCAAAGCCTTGAAACAACACTGTGGCTGACGTCGAACTCCTTGGCAACATCTGTTATTCTTCGCCCTTCTTCAATCTTGCCATTAATACGGCCACGCGTAAAATCATCTAGGTGATGTCGGGAAGACATACTGAAAATTGCAAGTTCGTCAGTTGATTCTTTCCCTTTCAACTTTGCGTTTGAACAACAACGGTCAATACGTGTCAAATCCTTTATATCTCTTATCAGCGCTATGACGTCACGAACAAGTTCGGCAATCCAAAATTTGCATACGCACAACACGTCTTACTGTATCCCGCACTTATGCTAATTTCCACATTTTCCTGCCTTCCATTTTATGGTTGCTATCGTTGCTATTGTCATCCGTCCTTAGCAATTGTGCGGCAGTGTACGTCGAAGAGCCAAGTACTGACATGACTTTATAACGACTAAAGTGGGTTCGGAAAATTTCAAGTGAAGTAATGACATACAAGGGTGCCCATAACGGGGACAAGGGGGGGGGGGCTCGAGTCCCCCCAGCCGTTAGCATAGCCACATTTTTGCCAAATTTAAAACACTAAAATACACGAAACTTTTTTTTAAAGCATTTTTAGAAATAATATGATGTTAATGATTGATTGTATCAAGATTTTTGTTGTATTTTAGTATTTTGTACATTTACTAAAATGTTTGACAGCCTTGAAGGCGGTAAGGACTTTTCTTACCCCCCTTTCCCTCCCTCCCTCCCAAAGTGCCACTGATGACATATCAGGCTAAAATTATGCGAATTTTCTCAGTTGTAGTGTCTCTCAAGCCGACTGAAGCTACTGATATGAATTTTCCCTTCTTATGCGACAAAGAGATTTCAGATGAACAATTTAAGACACGCTGCCTGACGAAGAGAAAATGGCACACCACGACGACGTAAACGCAGCGCCATGCAAATTGCAGGGTGAGTGCACACGTACGAGTTATGTAAGTCATTGCATTTGCAGGCCAATCGCTCGAACGGCGAGCGGGATATAAGCGGACAACCAACCCGTGACACCATTAATCGAGACGTCGTCACTGCCGCGAGAAGTGAGTGGTTCTGCTGTAACCGTGTCTGGAGAACGAACAAGGGGTGCCAATGCCGTTAAGACGCCGTCGTACGCGATTTCGTCAAACGGATGAGTTCACGAGAGGTGTCATCGTAGGCCTTCGTACCGCCGGATGGTCCTTGCGTCGTATTGCGGAAGAAACGCTACATCATGCTACAATCGTCGATCGTATTTAGAAAGAGTGATCCCAAGAAGGATCTGTGCAACGTCGTAGGGAGACCGGAGCACGGAGACGGACGTCCGAGAGCACCGATCGTCGAATCCGACGTCATGATGTAGCGGACTCACAGGCCACAACGGGCGACATTTTGCAAAGTTTGCTGTCCAGCCGTCCGTTGTGAAGGCTACCCTTAACAGCGAGCCATCGTTGTCAATGCTTGGCGTGGTGTCTTTCTAGAGCTGCGTGGGGTGCTGAATGGAACAGTGTGACGTTCAGCGACGAATCGCGGTTCTGTCTCACCACGGATGATCGCCGTGTGAGAGTCTAGAGGCGACGTGGCTAACGGTTGGATTCTTCCGCCATTGTGGAGCGCCGCACGGACTGGCAACGTGGAATCATGGTGTGGGATGCTATCAGCGCAACATCCACTTGCCGCTGGTAAGCATTACAGATACATTGACGGTACGCCACTATGTTGACGAGGTGCTGCGGCCCGTGGCACTACCGTATGTGCAGGGCATCAACAACAGGGTAACGCCCGGCCGCATACCACTCGGATCAGCCTGAATGCTTCACACGGTGTGCGGATGCTTCCGTGGCCAGCTCGATCCTCCGGCCTATCGCCCATCGAGCATCTGTGGGACACGACTGGACGTTGGTTGATTACCCTCCCACCCCCGCAAAATAAAGATGAATTGTGGACACTGAACAACACTATATGGTCCACGATATCCCAGGACTCTATCCGGACTCTCATTGCCTCGATGCCACGTCGAAATGGGGACCACACTCCTTACGGATCATCCTGTATATTCGCCCACTGCAGCCTAGTCTGTACGTGACAATAAAATCATTTGTTCAGGACCTACTTGGCTATCTGTTTGTTCAGTTTGGTCTGTTTTCGAGGATTCTTTCATGGTGTGGCATTTTCTCTGTCAGGCAGTGTATGAAGATGACCAATCATCTTGTGAATTAAACGAAAAAAGCTATGTATCTCATTCTCAATCATTTTAAGCCATATTTTTTTAAACAGTTTGAATTTGAAACTTTAAATTTTGGATAATCTTTAATAAAATAATCCCAGTTGAAGCCTCAGAACATTGCATTTTAAACAGAACTGACTTTGTATCTTCAAGAAGACTTCAGCTAAGAGGTACTTTATTACAAAACATTTATAATACAGTAGAGTGCCGATTATTCGAATCAATGTGGACTTATGTGCCCACTATAATCGAAAATTCAGCTATTCAGACTTGTTCCAAAGACAACAGTAAACCAAGAAACCCCCATTCTCCCACGCCTACAAGATAGAAAATTCTTCAGTAATAATCTCGGTGTGTGTGACAGCGATTCTCCTCGGCGTCAGTTGCAGCAGTTGTTTATCCTTCGTCGACGAAGGTGTCATAAATCTGGTAGAGTGAGGCAATTGCTCCTACCGCAGTCAACTACACTCCCATCAGGTGGTCAACACATGCAGAGGAGACTTTGGATCTTTTGGGACCCTAGGCGCTAAAAGGTTCAGGGGCCCCCTCCTCCTCCTTCTTATCCCTTCAGAAATTTTCATCCCTCATATTAACAAAAAAGGGTGGGGGGTCAAGAAAAAGGTTTTTACATTTTTTAAAATCTGTCCGTGCACATCGAACTTTTTGATTTCAAAGATATTTCAAAACTTATTTTTTTTGCGGCTGACAGGAAATCAATGGACATTAAGTTTGGCACCTTTAATATCCCATATACTTCATGCACTGCAGTTATCATAAACACAATTTGGAGGCTAATAGGGAATCAATGGAAGTTCGGTTTGGCACTTTAAATACCAGTCTCGCGTTTATGCCTGCACTGCAAAACCATACAAATTGAATGCAAAAGATCCGGTTTGAAAATGGAAAAGTAGGAACTGCAGGTTTTTGAGTAAGAGTGTCATTGAAACTTTTTATTGCTTTTTCAAAAACTAATTTTAAGTCGATTTAAGGAATAGAAAAGGTGAGAATACTTGATAATTATCAGTATTAAACCAAGGGAGCAGAAAGTAATGAGAAAATGTTGTTGCAACACAATAAAAATTACTTTTAACTCTATTAAATAAGATAGTGTGATATTCTCAAATTTCTTTATTTTTTCAGCCTTAATATTCATAACTCTTTTGGTTTAAGATGGTTTAGAGGGATTAAGGCCGAGAAAGAACTTGATTGTCCTAAGAAGAATTATCCTACGAATAATATTTTTTTCTTCATTGATTATCCTACCACGAAGGAAAAAAATTATTAACAGCAAACACGCCCGATCATCAGGAAAGTTCTTTACAAGTACTCCGCATCGCAATTCGGGAAGAAGGTGGGAAGGTTCCAACACAGATGTGTTCCCTTCGCTGGAAGTAGCATGAAAGCAATTTATAGCACAGCAGGCCAGTTAAGAATTCGCCTTAAACAATGAAAAGTGTGGGAAGCGTGAATACCTTCTTTACCAACCACTAAAAGGATCTCAGAATTATTTTAACCGTTCCTTTCAAAATAAGTACATCGGTAAGAACTCGAAAATTCGGAATATCAGCAACATCAAGAAAAAATGTTATTATTAATATGAGAAAGTAAAATATCAATTGACAATACAAAGTAGTCGCTTCAAGGATAGATTTGCTTAGGTCCGTGAAAACCAAAACTGAAAATCCAATTATATGTTTTCGGGGCCCCTGAAATAGAGAGGCCCTAGGTGCGCGCCTAGTGCGCCTAGCCGGAAATTCGCCCCTGAACACATGGCTAGCGGGGTAAACTCTTCCAGGGGAAATGTGTTTGGAGCTTGACCAACAAACACAAGTTGGTTTTCAGAGAAATGCCTTTGTGAATTGGAGAGTACAAAGAGCGAGAGATACACTTATCAGGAGCAAATGCCCTGTAGCCTAAGATACAGTAGTCAAGGAGTAGTCAGGAAAATTGAACATGCAGATAACCGGCACTTTACTGTATTATTAAAAAGTGTTAAATAGTTTACTGAACTCTTGTAGTTACCTTTCCCTCTAAAAGAATTACTTCGGAAACCTGCAAAATTTCTTTGTGAATATTTAGCCGTCACAAATGTATACAACTAAAGACGTGTTATAATTAACAATAGTTAATACGTAATGTTCTTTTTCACTCATCTGAATTATCAAGATTATCATGAAAGACGTCATTGAAATCGTACATACATCATGGCTTTACACTCTGCCTTTCCATTATTTTTTGTAAAGTGCATTTAAATTTACGTAAAACAATTTAGATTCGCCAAGAGAATTCCACTACGGCGAGAAGAGAAAAGACAAATGTTTGTGTTTGGTGTGAGAACCACTTCTACCTGTCCTTTTACGAACGGAATGTCGTCGCATGACGTTAATTGGAAATCTTGAGAATAATTATTTTACCAATATTTTGTTGAGAGTGGGAGACTCCTTGAAGATGCTGTCACCAATCAATGACATCCGGCTTTGTTCGCACACAACTTCGTAGCCTTCCTTTTAATGAAAGCGCGAACTAAAACTGCTAAGTACGAAAAGACTTAATCGTTCACTTTATTCAGACTTAATGCCCCCTAAATTCAACTGTTTCGGGGTAAAAGCTTTTTCTTTTCATTTACTTTCGTTGTCTTTGTTAATCAATATGCAAGAAGGTAAGATTGAAACCCATTTCTTAACATGAACGCTGAATAGAAGTTGAGTGACTTAGAATGAGGCCGTTTTTATTGCGTATGTCGATAAAGGCAAAACGCTAACGACTATCCGTAAATGCCATACTTACTTCGAATAGTACTTAATATTTCCTTTACTTCAGCAGCTTGTTATAGAATCTGCAATCTTTTTATTCATTTTGATATCACAGCATTTGATTGCTATTTGAAATACAATGTTTCTCTTATTTCAGATTTTTGCTATTGAATCTACTACATTTTAGCTACATGCGTACAAAAAGTTAGTGCCGTTCGCACATCACTCCGGCGCAAGTATTTGCTTCAGAGTACGCATGCGCAGTTATCCTTTAGGAACTCCCTGACGACATTTTGTGAGGTAGTGCTTACGTTAAAGGTTTTGCACTGTGCGTTAGTAATGTTTAAGTTAATAAAACCGCCCACCGACTGCAAAGTCCGCTCTGTGAATAAGTTTTCTGAATGCGAGAGATGTCAGAGCAAGTGAGATTCATTGGCAGATTTCTGAAATTTACAGACAAAGCGCAATGAGTGCAGGAATGGTGAGGAAGTGGGTTTGAATGTTTACCCAAGAATGACAGAGAGTTCTTGACGAATTGCGCAATGGTAGACCTTCACTGGTCATGAAAGATTTGGTGGATAGAGCGAATGAAAACATTAGGGAGAACCAAAACTTCACAATTTCTGATCTTTCAGAACGTTTCCATGAAGTTTCGAAATCGTTACAGAAAAGCTTCAATACCGCAAAATGTGCGCACGATGAGTGACAAAGATCTTGCTGAAGAGCACAAAGAAAGAGCATGAGATCTACTTTGAAATTGTTGGGGCGATGCACGGAGGAAGGCAATGATTTTTAAGCGGCATACTGGCGGGAGATGAGACTTGGGTCCCTCACATCAGACCTGGATTAAAACAGCAGTCCCTTTTATGGAAACAAGGGCTAGCTTACGGCTAAAAAATTCAAACAGACGATGTCAACGAAGAAGGTCATGTGCACTGTCTTTTGGGACTGGAAATGAATTTATTTTGCTTGCGGAATTCCCGCCTAAAAGGCACGATAGTGAACACTGCTGTTTATTGCGAGACACTGAGAAAGTTGCGTCGTAGAATTCAAAACAAACGGCGCTGCATGCTGAGCAAGGAAGTTGTTCTCCATGACAACGCAAGGACTCATGCCTCGAATGTGACGCAAAACCTGGTCACCCAATTTGGATGGGATCACCTGGTCCATCCTCTCTACAGCCCAGATTTGGAGCTCCGTGACGATCACTTATTTCTCCCCTTCTTTCCGGCCAGCAGTTCAATGTCGACGATGACCTGGAAGCACCTGGTCCATCCTCTCTACAACCCAGACTTTGAGCTCCGTGATTATCACTTGTTTCTCCACTTCTTTCCGCCCAGCACTTCAATGTCGACGATGACCTGAAAGCGACGTTTGAGCATTGACTCAAACCCAGGCAGCAGACTTTTGTGAGGAGAGTATTCAGAATCTTGTGCCACGATATGACAAATGCCTTTGCATCTACTCTACGGGGAATATGTTGGAAAGTAGAATTAAAATATGTACAATTCATCGCACATAAAAAATTAGTTATCACTATTTTTTTTTTTGCTTGTTTGTTTTATCTTAAACGGTATTTACACTGGCGGAAAGTGAAAAAAGAACACCAAGAAGGAACTGGCGGACGATCATGAAATTTACATATGTTAATGGGGTCGAGTTTACGTAGGTGTGATGTTAATTTCGGGACCAACTGGTGAGCGCTTACGCCACAGCACGGCATAATATGCAAATTATCGTCGGCGGTATTTAAGGAGTACGGCGAAGTGATTTTAATCAGTCGTCGGCGTACGGACACGTGCGAAGACCCTGAAGATGCTGCAATGCCTGGATATGGAAGACGTGTACGATTTCAGTAGTTATCGGACTTTGAGCGAGGTCGTCTAGTCAGACTCCGCGAGGCCGGGTGGTCGTGTCTTCGTATTGCGGAGCGAATTGGACGGGAAGTATCGGTGGTGGTACGACGGTGGCGTAGATGGTCCGAGGAACATTCCCACACGAGAAGACGTGGAACCGGGAGTCACAGACGTACTGATGAGCGGACCGATCGACGCATAAGAAGAGCGGCGTTGTCAAGCAGAACATCCACTGCGACGCAAATCCGAGCTGCCGTTGCACCTGAGGTGACTGTACGAACAATCCGCAACCGTCTACTGGATGCAGGACTACGCGCACGTGTGACTCTGGCATGTGTTCCTCTGACTCAAGACCACCGTCAGGAACGGCTGCAGTGGCGTCGCCAACGTCTGCACTGGAGAACGCAATGGCGATCTGTCGTGTTCAGCGATGAAAGCAGATTCTGCTTGGGAGCCTCCGATGGCCGTATGCGTGTTCACAGACGCACAGGGGAGCGTCTCCACTCTTCTTGCATCCTCCAGCAACACACAGGGCTTACACCTGGTCTCCTGGTGTGGGGAGCAATCAGCTATCACTCCCGTACACAACTAGTGTTTGTACTGGGTACGTTAAACAGCACCTCCTACATCAACAACATCATTCAGCCCGTTGTTGTACCATTTGTAAGGTCGGTCCATCGTGGTGTTTTCCAGCAAGATAACGCACGCCCACACACGGCTCGTGCAACGCAACATGCACTTCAGATTGTGAGACAACTTCCATGGCCTGCACGTTTAACGGATTTGTCCCCCATTGAGCACATGTGGGATTTTATGGGACAACGACTTATCCGGTCTCCACGGCCAGCCACGACCATCCCCGATTTACGCGTCCAGGTTGGGGATGTTTGGAACTCAATACCCCAAACTTACATCTAACATCTGTACGACAGACTCCATGCCAGAATTGCACAGTGTGACGCAGTTCATGGCGGTTCAACCTCGTACTAACCATGTTACATGGAAATTTTATTTTTCAGTTTACCAGCAAATACAGCTGTATTTTGCCATAATGTTTTGATCACGTTATCCTCTGTATTTCGTTATTATGCTGTATAAATTTCGTTGGTATCAGATGTCTCCTTCTTGGTGTTCTTTTTTCATTTTCCGCCAGTGTAGTTTCCGAATGGCCTCTCGTATCTTAGTTGCTTATGCATTTTCCTATAATGCTCTTTTGTTATTGTTGTAACATCAGTTTGATTACTATTTGTTTTGTAACGCTTTCTTGATCTCAGATTATAACTATTTAATCTTCTGTGGGGGTTTTTTTTTTATCGCAGTTGGTCATTTCTTAAATTTTAGCATTTCGTATGTCCCAGATAATTGCAATTTAATCCAAATTCCTTTGTCGTTATTGGTCACTGCTTAAGTTTTAACATATATCTCAGATGATTATAATTAATTCATACTTCTTTATCTCAATTGATCACTGCTTAAATTTTAACATATATCTGAGATGATTATAATTTAATCCAGATTTCTTCATCTTAGCTAATTGCCACTTAACCCATATTGCTTTCTTTGCTTAGTTACTAATTAATGTATGCTATTTTCTTTGTATTGATTGACTACTGTTTAACCTACATCTCTTTACCCCCGCTGATTGATGCTAAATTTATGTTTACTTCAACTCAATTAATTAAGAAGATTGCATCCCGAGAAGAAACGAAGAATCTCTCAACTGAGTGATCTGTACCCTTAACTGCGTCTCTACCTTTGATCTAAACTGTTTTGTTTTTTAGTCTATTACTCTTTAAACTGTATTGTTTTCTTTATTCCAGTTAAGTGTTATTTAATCTACTACTTTCCTTTATCTCATTCGCTTACCTTTTATCCGTCATGAATTTTTCCTTAGTTAATTTCTATTTTATCTCTAACACTTTCTTTTTTTCATTTGATGCAGTTTAATCTGTTAGACATTCTTTATCTCGGTTGACTGCTACTTAATTGGTATTGTTTCCTTTATCTCAGTTGACAAATCTTTTATCTACACTACTTCCTTATCTAAGTCCTTACTGTTAGCTGTGTATTTTCTTTATCTCTGTCGTTGATGGATAATATGACTGCTTGATGGATAATATATTTTTTTTAATCTGTGTTTACTACTATTTAATCTATCGTGTTCTATGTCTCAGTTGACTACCATTTAATCCATGACGTTTCCTTTTTCTGAACTCATAACTATTTAATCTACTATGTTCCTTTATCGCAGTTTATTATTATTATAGTAATAGGTTTTTTTATCTAGCCGATTATTATTCAATCTAGCTTTCTTTGTCACAGCTGATTGCACTTTAATCCATATTGTTTTCGACATCTCAGTTCATTTTTGTTTGGTCTATAAGATTTTGTTTATCTCATTTGATCCCCATTTAATCAATCATATTTTTAACCTCGGTTAATTTCTAGTGTACTTAATCCATAATGTTTCCTTCACCTCAACTGAACTGCTTTTCCAGTTAAGGGAAGAAGTGCATATTATCTCAGCTGATTAATCTGTACTGCTTTCTTGGCCTCGGTTCAGATCTTTTAACCCTTTAACCGGTTTAAGCGAATTAATTCGGGGTTTCCAAAATGGGTTGAAAACAGGGCCGTGAATTGCCTAGTAGTCAACGCTCGTGACTGCCACGGAGAAACCTCAGGTGCCTGCCTTCCCGGGCAGGTAAGAACGCTCGGGCCACTAAATATCCGCCGTGCGTCGGATAGTCACGTTAAGCCGTCAGACCCTGGATTCTGCCCGGACGTCCTCCTCCCACTTTCTACCTGACTTCTGTGTGACTTTCCTATAGGGCACCTTCTCTATAATGCCAAAATCTCCTAGCTTCCTGTTTCTAAGGGTTGTTTAAGATCTGGGGTCAGACACTCCCTTCCTAAAATCCTCTGCAAATCATCTGATCTATGGTCTGGACTGAAAACAGATAGAATGAATATATTTGCTGTTTAAGAAGTGGGCCTGACGCGACTGGAACGAATGAACCTGCTCATCAGAAACCGTAGTTTTCTCCTTAGTTTTTTTATTCCAAGTGGTCATTTATGAGAATGACTGACGTTAATCCTTTCTGACTGATTGCCTGCTGAAAGTGCTATAACAATGGGAACGCACCTAAGAAAGAAGAGAGGAGTTTGAATTACTTGTTCCTACGCAGTGGCATAAAAACCCAGTGGCATATACTACCCTGTTTTCCTAATCTCAGTTAGTTACTACTTAATCAATAATCTTTTTTTCATCTCAGTTGAATACTGCTTTATCTGAGTTGCTCGTGCTTTCATCTGTAATGTTTTTTTTTCTGTTAACTACTATTTAATCTGTAGCGGTTTCTCTAGTTACTGTTTTTCTAATGTATGATGTTTCCTTCATGTTATTGATTGTTATTTAAAACCCTTTAACGACAATAACGCCGAAAAATCCCGTACGTACAAACGTCCATAGCCGCCCTAAACGCCTGTGTAGGGTAGGTCAAATTTTCTACCCTTACTTGTTCTTCAAATTTTCTCGACCTATGAGGGATCAGCAAGGGTCACCCTCAGTCACTATTGTTGTTATTAAACAAAGAAGTAAAACAGTTAACAGTTTCTGGCGTTATGGTGTTTGGGGTGATACAAGATTTTTGGATCCTGGTTGTTAAAGGGTTAAACTATTATGTTTCCTTTATCTATGATGATACACACTGAACGCTGCATTTATCTCAGTTCATTACTATTCCATCTGCACTACTTTTCTCATCTTAGCTTAGTATCACTTAAAGCCTTCTTTTCCTCAACTGATTGCAGTTTAACCTATAATATTTTCTCTATTTGTGTCGATAACTTTTTGAAATGTGTATATTTTTATCTCAGTTGATAACTACTTAATCTGCTACGTCTTCTCTAATTCAGCTTATTACTAGTTAATCATATTATGCTTTCTTTAACGCAACTGATTGCTATTTTATCTGTAAAGTTTTCTACATCTTGGTTGCATGTTCTATAATACATAGCTAGGTTTTTTGTTGATTTAGATGGTTACGATTCATCTATAATATTTTATCTTAGATTGTGAAAACACAAGTTTGTCCGTGTCCCCACACTCCGGAGTAAGTCGCTCTCCCAACTGAGCTACGCACACAGAATGTCTCGTGCAAATTTGTCGTCTTGACACATGTTTTCCCCTCTGTAGTACGCCACAAGTTGACTGAAATTTAATGTATAATGTTTTCTATATATTAGCATATCATTTGATTAATATTTCATCTATAATATTTTTATTTCGACTTAATGCTAGAGTGAGTTGGCTTTGCTTCAGGAACACCACTCCTTTTATATATTCGAAGTGATAATAAAGTACAACGGGATATCAACGTCACGTGCAGCTACCATAAATTATGCATACCTATCCTCTGTAAGTAATTGGTAAACATGTGTTAGTAATGAATAATGTGGCGACTTAAGCCAATCTGACCGCGGCGAGATAGTAGGGGCCGAGAGAGCATGAGCAGGATTTCGAAAACAGCAGCACTTGTTGGTTACTTCCGTAATACTGTATGAGTGATGTACCAGGATTGGTTTAAGTATGCACAGGCATCCAACAGAAGGGCTCACATTGGTGATCCACGTGCGGTTGATACTAGAGGCAATCGTCGGGTGTCACGACTTGTATCTTAGCAACGACGCGCAAGAGTCATCCAGCTTACCCGCCAGTACAACAGCGGTGCAGTTCGATCTATTTCCACATGCAGCATGCGTCGTACCTTGCTTCACTTAAGGTTTCACAGCCGGAGACCAATGAGGATACCCATGATGACGCCCAGTAACCGCAAACAACTCCTCGCATGGGTCTAGGAACGTCGGCAATGGACCATCGACAGATGGAAAAAGGTCTCTGACGTACTACAGAGGTGAAAACATGTGTAAAGGAGACAAATCTGCAGCGAGACATTCTGCCCATAGTTCAGTTGGGAGAACTACTTACTCCGGAGAGAGGAGACACGGTTCCATGCCCGTCGCGCACAAACTTGTGTCTTCACAGGTAGTCTGCAATGATGAATCACGTTTCCTACTGCACCATACCAATAACCCAAGTTGGCATATGGCGTAAACAGCATGAAGCCCTATTCCTGGTTGTTGAACACCAACTGATTGCACAGTTGGGGTTCAACAGGCCGGTGGAGGTGGGGTTCTGGTCTGGGGAGCATTTTTCTCGAAAACCCTGGGTCCGTTGGTTATCGTCCCACAATATTGAATGACGGACGCTATAGGGACCTGTTAGCAGACCATCTCCATCCATATCTGCAGGATATTTACCCGGACAACATTGCCATCTTTCAACAGGACAACGCACCGTGGCATGGGGCTCGTGTAACTACTGAGTGATTGGTAGAACACGACAACGAATTCGCAACATTGCCTTGGCTCCCCAGACTTCTCCTGACTATAACCCAATTGAACATTTGTGGGATATGCTAAAACCGAGTGCGAGAACTGGTGATCTTCTTCCACGGAATGAGCGTAAACTGACGGAGTTGCTGGGGCGGAAGTTGGTCAAGTTACGCATGGAGGATGTTCGACACCTTTTAGAATCTTTTCCTAGGGGTCTGCAAGCAAGCCATGATTGCACAGAAAGGTCGGCTAAAGCGTTTTTAGATAAGTGCTCCTAATGCAAAGCTAACGCAGTGTATTTAACATATAGTCTTTTCTATATACTGTA
Organism: Macrothele yani; assembly: GCA_039090855.1. NCBI lineage: Eukaryota > Metazoa > Arthropoda > Arachnida > Araneae > Macrothelidae > Macrothele > Macrothele yani. The sequence continues at coordinate 82,784,246 of CM077009.1, forward strand.
TTAGTTGATAGCGATTTATTCTAAGCTGTTTCATTTATCTAAGTTTATCATTATTTCATCTTTAGGGCATCGTTTACTTTAGTGGAGGAGTATGCTGCCTTTATTTCAGTTAATTTTATTATTTAATCTATTATATTTCCTTTAACTCAACTGATAACTACAGTAGAACCCGCTAATAACGAGCAGCTCGTTACCGACAGAAATCGTTGTTAAATCCAGGCGTGCGCTAAATCTGTTTTGCGGTGAAAAATCCCACCATGTAAAAATATGCATTTATAACAATATGCATATACCTTGACAGTATATATTCATATATATCATAACATATGGCAACGTCTTTTTACCATTTTCTAGATCTCTAATGGTTGCTTCCTTGTCATCTACGGATAAGTATATAATCTTCTTTGGGGTTACGAGCGATTGACAGCTGTGTAACGACACACACGAAACAAAAACAGCACCGATCTTCCCAATGCTACGCTCACTTGGAGGATGAAAGGGGAAATCGACACAATTCTAGGAATTGTTATCTCTCCAACCACATTACCATTCCATTCCATTCCCCCCAATTCGTATCTGCAATTATCTGCCAGAAATCCACTCAATACATGTGCGAGAACCCCACACCTCCTCCTTTTGCCTCGGAGTAGAGCGCTTAGTATGCCCTTGGAGTATGTGAGGGAGGTTCTCTTGCAAATCTTGCTTGCTGAGCATTTGATGTACTCCATTCAAACTGCTTTTCTCTCAACATTCTTCCACTAACGCGCCTAGATGCGTTGTTGTTATTTCTCTCTGTATGGTACTATTTGCATTCCTCCATTCCAGGACAGTGCGGAGCAGGCCTATTCTTCCTCTTGAAATATGGAATTCCATTAAATTTTGTTACTTCGCTTGTTAAAAGTTATCGTCTTAGCTGTATTTTCTCTTGTTGAATCAGGGCATTTCATTAAACTAAGTTTGTTAAAGCCAACCAAAGTAGCTTTGTAGTAACATTATACCAAACAAAAGTTCTTGTTTTGCTCATTAAATCCGGTATCTGGTTAAATACGAGCTTGCTATAAGCAAGTTCTACTGTATTTACTATATTATGTTTTCTTTAACTCAACTAATTGCAATTTTACCTATTAGGTCTTTACCACAGTTGTTTAACCTTTAATCTACCTCTCTTTGGTTTGTCTCAGTTGATTAAAATTTAATCTATAATGTTTGGTCTTAATTGAGTGACACTTAATGTACCTTACGGTAGCACGATTCCTTGGCTTCTAACCATTTGTCAACGATGAGTCTAGGTTTGAATTCGGGGTGGGCATGGATGGAGTGTTTGTTTTAAGACACTGGGTCTTTTCTCCCTTCCTTGGAACCAATGGCTCTAAATCAGGGACGGGCGTCTCCTTATAGCCCACTGAGTTTCTTACGTTGTCTGTTCAATCCTCAAAGAAAAGGAACAAATGTTTAAACTACAGTGTTTTCTTTACATCAGTTAATTCCCAATTTAAGCTATAATGCTTGTCTTGAACTCAGTACTATTTAATTTATAGAGTTTTCTTTATATAAGTTGATTGCTATTTATTCTAAACCGTTGTCTTAATCTCAGTTGATCACTATTTAATCTATAATGTTTTCTTTCCCCTAGTTCCTTATTGTTTAGTTGTTTTATTTATTGCATTTGATTACTGCTCAATGTGAATCCGTTCCATATTAGAAACAATTTCCATTTAATCTATTATGCTTCCTGTGTTTCAAATGATTACATTTGGCATCAGTTTTGCGATGAATTTCAGGCCCCCATCTTTTTTTTTTATTTATAATGTGAATTTTACGGAGGACGTAAGTACATTTTAAGCCCACTGGAGATACACTGTTGGACAATTGCTAAGGACGGATCACAAACTGCTATATAGAGCATAAAAAAGTAAGTGCGGTTGGATGCCAAGTGAAATAAAATAATGTCAGAATGCCAGGACATTACAAGAAAGACAATTTATTGTGCTCTGAAATCCAGAAGGCTTTGGAACATGTTCAAGGGACAAACAGGCCATTTTGTGCAGAATACGTAAACGTGAAAAAATGCAATTACCGTCCGCAGGCGTTCCGGCGTAAGATGTCAATACGGGATATGGCCACCATGGAGGGCGATGCAAGATTCCACACTCGTGTCATGCTTTGCACAACATTATCAAGCAGCTGTTGGGGTAATTTATCCCATTCCTCTGTCAGTGCACGGACGAGGGTGTCCTTGTTTATTGGAGGGCATTGGCGACCAGCAAGACTCCTCTCCAAAGCATCCCACACATTTTCAATGGGATTCTGATCTGGAGAACGTGCTGGCCAAGACACTACAAGACACCATGACCTCGCTCTCAAGACACTCCTGGACAGCGACTGTTCGATGTCATGTTGCGTTGTCGTCCATGAAACTGAATCTATCACCGACAGCACCACGGAACATGCGAACATGAGGTAGCAGAACATCATTAATGTATCGTTGGCCAGTCATAGTCCCAGTTGGAAGCACATAGAGGGACGTACGGCCATTGATCATGATGCCAGCCCATACCATGACACTAAATGTCGGATATTGGTCCCTTTCCTGTACGTCTGCTGGACAATATGCAGTACCACTATCACGCCAGATCAGTTGTCGTCGACAATCAGACGATAGACTGCATCTACTCTCATCTGAGAAGAGAACAGCAGACCAGTCGTTATCAGTCCAATTGCGATGTTGATGGCACCATTGCAAACGGGCGGTACGGTGACATCTGAACAATGGGATGCACACAACAGGACGGCGGGCGTATAGTCCTCCTTCATGCAAACGTCTGGCGACAGTTTTTCGGGAGATCCGCTTGCCAGTGGCAGCCATAAACTGATTTGCTACCTCGCTAGCTGTGCTGCGCCGGTGTCTTTTTGTTGATAGCACTATGTACCGATCTTCTGCAGGTGTCGTACTGCGAACACGACCTGCCCCGTGACGTTTGCTACACTCTCCATTTGTTTGAAATGATTTCCAAATCCTTGAAACAACACTGTGGCTGACGTCGAACTCCCTGGCAACATCTGTTATTTTTCGCCCTTCTTCAATCTTGCCAATAATACGGCCACGCGTAAAATCATCTAGGTGATGTCGGGAAGACATACTGAAAATTGCAAGTTCGTCAATTGATTCTTTCCCTTTCAACTTTGCGTTTGAACAACAACTGTCAATACGCGTCAAATCCTTTATATCTCTTATCAGCGCTATGACGTCACGAACAAGTTCGGCAATCCAAAATTTGCATACGCACAACACGTCTTGCTGTATCCCGCACTTATGCTAATTTCCACATTTTCCTGCCTTCCGTTTTATGGTTGCTATCGTTGCAATTGTCATCCGTCCTTAGCAATTGTCCGGCAGTGTAAAATAATTTGTGGATATCGATTGTCAACAATGCATCCTACTTTGGCAGTATAGGAACATTCCATATCTGGTCATGGAACTCAAAAGTCAGTTTTATTACTTGGCGCTCCGATGGCGCAGGCTGCTAACTTTTCGTCCGAGATGGGTCTGAGTTCGAATCCTGGTGAGACATAGATTATGTGATTGTCATATCGAACAGGTTCTCGCCCGTCCCCGGAACTAGTGGCGCTAAACGAAGGACGAGAGACTAAATGAAGAACGAGCGCCCATCAAGTTGCTCACGGTAGTCGTTAATACTAAAAAATTGCTTGAAAATACTAAGCACCCTCGTGCACACTAACGGTTAGGCGTCGCTATTCTCTTTCTCCTATGAGCAGAAATATTGCTGTAAAAATAAAAATAAATAAAAGTTTTCGTACATTATCTAGGGACACAAGTTCTAGTAAAGTGCAAAATCTAGTTTTTGTGATACTACTGAGGAGACCCAAGAGTCAAAACTGCATGTTGCAGCGATAAGTATTTTTCGGGGTAATTCAATTGGCAGAATTTCCGACTCGGAGAAAGAGGATTCGAATTCCATTAACAACAGAAAACGGAGGTTTCGCTACACTAATGCCTAATCCACCTTCTGTCTTGTATTCTATTCTAACTGAAGGGGATATGACGACTGACTAATAACTGTGTAACTACATCACCGGAATTATATAAAATGCTATCCCACATTTATTAACTCGCTTGGATGGTGGGTGTATCGAATTACGGCCAGAAACTCCAAATGAATTCCAAACTGAAGAATAGCCCTCAGTCTCCTGCGGCAAATTTACCGAGAAGAGTTTAATCAGTGAATCCTTCCCGTTCTTCCTGATGGATCAGAGACATACAAAAACAGGAGACAACTTGATGAAGCATGGCGAGACGTATGCTTGGTATTACCGAGAAGGTAGAAGGAGGAATTTATTGATCGGGAAAATGATAAGAGTTGATAGCTTCAGATAAAAGAAAAGACACTCAAGCCGCAATTGAGTGGGTATATTGCTAAAAAAACTGGCCACATATAGTTGGACAACTGAGATGCTATACTGCATACCAAGGGAAAGCAAAGGACCTAGAAGAATACCACGTGAAAGGTGGGTGGATGAAGTTCGAGAGCATGCTGAAGTGACACCAAAGAAAACTGTTTAACAGAGAGATTTGTGGAACAGACTTGGGAAGAACTTCATCCTGCAGCAGATTGAAAATGATTGTTGATAGTGATTATGATATTACCTAGATGAGATGTTCTGCCTAAGAAAAAACTGTGACACATGAGAAACCTTTTTTGTTGTGTTTATATATACCCCGTATAAAAACGAATTTTGACCACTCTGGACTCTGAAAAAACAAACGTACCATCCAAAGAGGAAAGCGTAGACATAAGAGGATATCATAGATTAAGAAACTTTCTCCTTTTCAAAAGAAAGGTTGATTTTGTTTTCGGCTTAATCAATACAACTTTGACAACAGCCTTGTCGATTATTCGATGCCTTTCCAACGTACAAAGAAGTAATAACCAAATGGAATAGGTTCTGGCAAATGTAGCATTATGTCCTAAATAAAGAGGAAGGATTTTCTTGCTGTTTGACGACAAGGACAAGACTTTTTATGAAGTAGGAACTTAGGCACCTCTTCCAAATAAATGATGAGGACACCTCTTTCAAGTAAATGATGAGGACATCTCTTCTAAATAAATGACGGGTAAACCTCTTCTTAATAAAACACTGGTTCATCTCATCTGAATAAATGACGGCTAAACCTCTTTTTAATAAAACACTGGTACATCTCATCTGAATAAGAGATATTGGGACACCTCTTCCTAATAAAAGGCTGGATCATCCCTTCTAAATTACAGATTAAGACACCTCTTCTAAATTACAGATTAAGACACCTATTCTAAATTACAGATTAAGACACCTCTTCTAAATTACAGATTAAGACACCTCTTCTAAATTACAGATTAAGACACCTCTTCTAAATAAAAGGTTGAGACACCTCTTCTAAATAAAAGACCGGGACATCTCATCTAAACAAACTACTGGAGCAGCTCTTCTGATTAAAAGATTGGATTACCTCGTCTAAATGACAGACACCGAGACATCTCTTCTATATAAAAGATTAAGACACCTTGTGACGTGCCTGCCCAGCAGGACGCACACGACATAAAGGCAGATGGCAGCAACAACGAACGTCCGCGTAGCTCAATTGGTAGAGCGACTTATTCCGGAATGAGGGGACCCGGGTTCGAGCCCCGGCGTGGACAAAAAATGACGGAGAAATTTACTTCGTTATAACCTCTTCTAAATATAAGACTGGGACAGCTCTTCTGAATAAAAGGATGAGACACCTCTTTTAAATGACATATTGAGACCCGTGTTCTAAATAAAAAATAATTAGTAGTGTAGATAACTGGTCAACTTGAATACTGTGTGAGCCCTGCGCATCAGTCATGCTGCGAAAGCCATCAATTGAACGAGCTCATGAACACTGACCACGGTTTGTTGTAGTGAATATTTTTTTTATGGCTTTCATATTTTAGTAAAGTCGCGTTGCAATTTCGTGTAGAGTTGACTCATGAAAGAAAAGTAAACTTTTTAAGAAAACCTGAATTCGTTTTTAACAAGGATTTAAAAAAGTCAATAATATTGGACACGTTATTAGAGATGTAGTGGATATGATATTTCAGTGTAAGGATGATTTTGTTTATATTTATGTAGAGAATTTTTCTTCTGAATCCTGATTATTTACAACAAGCGGACAACTTTTCATAACATTCATTACACTTAGTCTTGTTGGATTGAAGGTCATCTGTCTCCTCACAAAATGACTCTGTGACTTTGTTTCGGAATTTCGTTCCCATTTACTTCGAGGGACGTTGCTTCGACATGTGCAGTCATCTCGCTAAAATGACTTAAGTTAATTGGAATTCTGATATCAGCCGTGATCGTAATTTTTCTCGTGAGCTGTTTCAAAACCAACAATTTTGCGGTAAGAACTGAAAGTGAACGTTTACTGTGATGCCCCATTAAACTTTCAGAGTCGTCTTTTGTGGGTGAAGATTACTTACGAAGTGCTTTCGGCTTTTAATTATTTAATTACTAAATTTAAATCGCTTCGCTGCATAAACATTTTGAAAAAGAATGTAATGAAATATCATCGAGTTTGCTAAGGGATGAGACGCTGATTTCTGCGGTGCCTTTAGCGCTAGAACTTTGCTTTTCCGTCCAGCTCACAGAGTATGTGCTGTGATTTAGAACTCCGTTTTCAGAAGTCTGGATTGAGATTTTTTTCGTTATTACTCAGAGCTTCAGTTTCCTTTCACGTGCATGTGTGCGTAAATATATTCGTGCTTGAATGACGCTGTTCCCGCAGCCGGCGCTGTCGAACTTTTGATTTTCTTTAACTCTCCTATGAATTCGCTTTCTTGCCGTTATTTGCAGGAAAACTTCAAATGGAGAAAATATATCCTTTCTTTTGCTCTAACATTCATTTGTTTTTTCTATTGCTGTGTTTTCAATTTTGCTTTATTTTCTGCCTTTCACTTTCATAGAAAGTTACGTATAGAAACTGTTTATGTATGTGTGTGTATTACATCTCCCGTTTCTTTCAGCAACTCAGATCCTTTCTCCTCACTCCCAATGACTTTTATAACCCTATGAAATCACAAGTCTATTTCATGGGGATTTTTCGCATGCCGTGTGTTTAGTTTTATATAGATAGTTTTTATTAGAATACTGTGTATTTGTTTACATGAGAACTCTGCGCATTTTCTCCGTGGAAATCTTTATACATCTCTTTCTATAAGCACTTGATACATCCGCATTCGTAAATATCCTGTTCATTCGCGTACCTTTTAACTCTGACACTGTCCATTACTTTCCCCTGTCTCCCCGTACGTTCGCTTTTTCATACTTTACTGGTATTTCGTTCTTTTAATTTCTTCTGCATTCATTTTCGTTGAATTCTTATTTTTTGGGGGAAAAGGGGAGTTTAAGACCACCGTGAGCAGCTCATTGGATATAAGCAGTCACCCGTCCTTAATATAGGGTCACTGGTTTCTCTGCATATTCAGTTAACCTGACTTCCTGTGCATTCCTCTTCTCTTACTTTCTCTGCATATTCAGTTCAACTGACTTCCTGTTCTCTTACTTTCACTTCATATTCAGCACAACTGACTTCCGGTTCTCTTACTTTCTCTGCATATTCAGTTCAACTGACTTCCTGTGCATTCCAGTTGTCTTACTTTCTCTGCATATTCAGTTCAACAGACTTCCTGTTCTCTTACTTTCTCTGCATATTCAGTTCAACTGACTTTCTGTGCATTACTGTTTTCTTACTTTCCCTGCATATTCAGTTCAACTGACTTCCTGCTCTCTTACTTTCTCAACATATTCAGTTCAACTGACTTCCTGTGCACTCCTGTTCTCTTACTTTCTCTGCGTATTCAGTTCAACCTACTTCCTGTGCATTCCTGTTCTCTTACTTTCTCTGCATATTCAGTTAAACTGACTTCCTGTTTTCTTACTTTCTCTTCATATTCAGTTCAACTGACTTCCTGTGCATTCCTGTTCTCTTACTATCTCGGCATATTCAGTTCAACTGAATTCCCGTGCATTCCTGATCTCTTTCTTTCTCTGCATATTCAGTTCAACTGACTTCCTGTTCTCTTACTTTCTCTGCATATTAAGTTCACCTGACTTCCTGTGCATTCCTGTTCTCTTACTTTCTCTGCATATTCAGTTCAACTGACTTCCTGTTCTCTTACTTTCTCTGCATATTCAGTTCAACTGACTTCCTGTTCTCTTACTTTCTCTGCATATTCAGTTCAACTGACTTCCTGTGCATTCCTGTTCTTTTTCTTTCTCTGCATATTCAGTGCAACTGACTTCCTGTTCTCTTACTTTCTCGGCATATTAAGTTCAACTGACTTCCTGTGCATTCCTGTTCTCTTACTTTCTCTGCATACTCAGTTCAACTTACTTCCTGTTCTCTTACTTCCTCTGCATATTCAGTTCAACCGACTTCCTGTGCATTCCTGTTCTCTTGCTTTCTCTGCATACTCAGTTCAATTTATTTCCTGTTCTCTTACTTTCTCTGCATATTCAGTTCAACTGATTTCCTGTTTTCTTATTTTCTCTGCATATTCAGTTAAACTGACTTCCTGTGCATTCCTCTTCTCTTACTTTCTCTGCAGATTCAGCTCAACTGACTTCCTGTTCTCTTACTTTCTCTGCATATTCAGTTCAACTGACTTCCTGTTCTCTTACTTTCTCTGCATATTCAGCACAACTGACTTCCGGATCTCTTACTTTCTCTGCATATTCAGTTCAACTGATTTCCTGTTTTCTAATTTTCTCTGCATATTCAGTTAAACTGACTTCCTGTGCATTCCTCTTCTCTTACTTTCTCTACATATTCAGCTCAACTGACTTCCTGTTCTCTTACTTTCACTGCATATTCAGTTCAACTGACTTCCTGTTCTCTTACTTTCTCTGCATATTCAGCACAACTGACTTCCGGTTCTGTTACTTTCTCTGCATATTCAGTTCAACTGACTTTCTCTGCATTACTGTTTTCTTACTTTCTCTGCATATTCAGTTCAACTGACTTCCTGTTCTCTTACTTTCTCTGCATATTCAGTTCAACTGACTTTCTCTGCATTACTGTTTTCTTACTTTCCCTGCATATTCAGTTCAACTGATTTCCTGCTCTCTTACTTTCTCAGCATATTTAGTTCAACTGACTTTCTGTGCACTCCTGTTCTCTTACTTTCTCTGCGTATTCAGTTCAACGGACTTCCTGTGTATTCCTGTTCTCTTACTTTCTCTGCATATTCAGTTCAACTGACTTCCTGTGCATTCCTGATCTCTTTCTTTCTCTGCATATTCAGTTCAACTGGCTTCCTGTTCTCTTACTTTCTCTGCATATTGAGTTCAACTGACTTCCTGTGCATTCCTGTTCTCTTACTTTCTCTGCATATTCAGTTCAACTGACTTCCTGTTCTCTTACTTTCTCTGCATATTCAGTTCAACTGACTTCCTGTTCTCTTACTTTCTCTGCATATTTAGTTCAACTGACTTCCTGTTATCTTACTTTCTCTACATATTCAGTTCAACTGACTTCCTGTTATCTTACTTTCTCTACATATTCAGTTCAACTGACTTCATGTTCTCTTACTTCCTCTGCATATTCAGTTCAACCGACTTCCTGTGCATTCCTGTTCTCTTACTTTCTCTGCATACTCAGTTCAATTTACTTCCTGTTCTCTTACTTTCTCTGCATATTCAGTTCAACTGATTTCCTGTTTTCTTATTTTCTCTGCATATTCAGTTACACTGACTTCCTGTGCATTCCTCTTCTCTTACTTTCTCTGCATATTCAGCTCAACTGACTTCCTGTTCTCTTACTTTCTCTATATATTCAGTTCAACTGACTTTCTTTTCTCTTACTTTCTCTGCAGATTCAGCACAACTGACTTCCGCTTCTCTTACTTTCTCTGCATATTCAGTTCAACTGATTTCCTGTTTTCTTATTTTCTCTGCATATTCAGTTAAACTGACTTCCTGTGCATTCCTCTTCTCTTACTTTCTCTGCATATTCAGCTCAACTGACTTCCTGTTCTCTTACTTTCTCTGCATATTCAGTTCAACTGACTTCTTGTTCTCTTACTTTCTCTGCATATTCAGCACAACTGACTTCCGGATCTCTTACTTTCTCTGCATATTCAGTTCAACTGATTTCCTGTTTTCTTATTTTCTCTGCATATTCAGTTAAACTGACTTCCTGTGCATTCCTCTTCTCTTACTTTCTCTGCATATTCAGCTCAACTGACTTCCTGCTCTCTTACTTTCTCAGCATATTTAGTTCAACTGACTTTCTGTGCACTCCTGTTCTCTTACTTTCTCTGCGTATTCAGTTCAACGGACTTCCTGTGTATTCCTGTTCTCTTACTTTCTCTGCATATTCAGTTCAACTGACTTCCTGTGCATTCCTGATCTCTTTCTTTCTCTGCATATTCAGTTCAACTGACTTCCTGTTCTCTTACTTTCTCTGCATATTAAGTTCAACTGACTTCCTGTGCATTCCTGTTCTCTTACTTTCTCTGCATATTCAGTTCAACTGACTTCCTGTTCTCTTACTTTCTCTGCATATTCAGTTCAACTGACTTCCTGTTCTCTTACTTTCTCTGCACATTTAGTTCAACTGACTTCCTGTTATCTTACTTTCTCTACATATTCAGTTCAACTGACTTCCTGTTCTCTTACTTTCTCTGCATATTTAGTTCAACTGACTTCCTGTTATCTTACTTTCTCTACATATTCAGTTCAACTGACTTCCTGTTCTCTTATTTTATCTGCATATTCAGTTCAACTGAATTCCTGTGCATTATTGATCTCTTTCTTTCTCTGCATATTCAGTTCAACTGACTTCCAGTTCTCTTACTTTCTCTGCATATTCAGTTCAACTGAATTCCTGTTCTCTTACTTTCTCTGCATATTCAGTTTAACTGACTTCCTGTGCATTCCTCTTCTCTTACTTTCTCTGCATATTCAGCTCAACTGACTTCCTACTCTCTTACTTTCTCAGCATATTTAGTTCAACTGACTTTCTGTGCACTCCTGTTCTCTTACTTTCTCTGCGTATTCAGTTCAACGGACTTCCTGTGTATTCCTGTTCTCTTACTTTCTCTGCATATTCAGTTCAACTGACTTCCTGTGCATTCCTGATCTCTTTCTTTCTCTGCATATTCAGTTCAACTGACTTCCTGTTCTCTTACTTTCTCTGCATATTCAGTTCAACTGACTTCCTGTTCTCTTACTTTCTCTGCATATTCAGTTCAACTGACTTCCTGTTCTCTTACTTTCTCTGCACATTTAGTTCAACTGACTTCCTGTTATCTTACTTTCTCTACATATTCAGTTCAACTGACTTCCTGTTCTCTTACTTTCTCTGCATATTTAGTTCAACTGACTTCCTGTTATCTTACTTTCTCTACATATTCAGTTCAACTGACTTCCTGTTCTCTTACTTTATCTGCATATTCAGTTCAACTGAATTCCTGTGCATTATTGATCTCTTTCTTTCTCTGCATATTCAGTTCAACTGACTTCCAGTTCTCTTACTTTCTCTGCATATTCAGTTCAACTGAATTCCTGTGCATTCCTGTTCTCTTACTTTCTCTGCATATTCAGTTCAACTGACTTCCTGTTATCTTACTTTCTCTGTATATTCAGTTCAACTGACTTCCTGTTCTCTTACTTTCTCTGCATATTCAGTTTAACTGACTTCCTGTGCATTCCTGTTCTCTTTCTTTCTCTGCATATTCAGTCCAACTGACTTCCTGTTTTCTTACTTTCTCTGCATATTAAGTTCAACTGACTTCCTGTTTTCTTACTTTCTCTGCATATTAAGTTCAACTGACTTACTGTGCATTCCTCTTCTCTCACTTTCTCTGCATACTCAGTTCAACTTACTTCGTGTTCCCTTACTTTCTCTGCATATTCAGTTCAACCGAATTCCTGTACATTCCTGTTCTCTTACTTTCTCTGCATATTCAGTTAAACTGACTTTCTGTGCATTCTGTTCTCTTACTTTCTCTGCATATTCAGTTCAACTGACTTCTTATTCTCTTTCTCTGCATATTCAGCTCAACTGACTTCCTGTTCTCTTACTTTCTCTGCATATTCAGTTCAACTGACTTTTTATTCTCTTACTTTCTCTTCATATTCAGTTCAACTGACTTCCTGGGCATTCCTCTTATCTTACTTTCTCTGCATATTTATTTTAACTGACTTCCTGTGCATTCCTGTTCTCTTACTTTCTCTGCATACTCAGTTCAACTTACTTCATGTTCTCTTACTTCCTCTGCATATTCAGTTCAACCGACTTCCTGTGCATTCCTGTTCTCTTACTTTCTCTGCATACTCAGTTCAATTTACTTCCTGTTCTCTTACTTTCTCTGCATATTCAGTTCAACTGATTTCCTGTTTTCTTATTTTCTCTGCATATTCAGTTACACTGACTTCCTGTGCATTCCTCTTCTCTTACTTTCTCTGCATATTCAGCTCAACTGACTTCCTGTTCTCTTACTTTCTCTATATATTCAGTTCAACTGACTTTCTTTTCTCTTACTTTCTCTGCAGATTCAGCACAACTGACTTCCGCTTCTCTTACTTTCTCTGCATATTCAGTTCAACTGATTTCCTGTTTTCTTATTTTCTCTGCATATTCAGTTAAACTGACTTCCTGTGCATTCCTCTTCTCTTACTTTCTCTGCATATTCAGCTCAACTGACTTCCTGTTCTCTTACTTTCTCTGCATATTCAGTTCAACTGACTTCTTGTTCTCTTACTTTCTCTGCATATTCAGCACATTAACTTCCTGGTATTAACTTCTACTGTCTTCTATGAATTTCTGTGTATTCATTTTCTTTGACTTCCTGGAATTTCGACTTTATTCTTTTCATTTACTTCGTGCATTCCTGTACTAGAAGTCAGTGGAAATGAACGCGTGGAAGTCAATGATATATGTGCATTCATATATCATTGACTTCCTCGCGTTCATTTTCACTGACTTGTAGTATATTGGTTTTTGCTTATGTACTGCAAATTTATCTTTATTGACTTCCTGGCTATTAATTTCCACAGACTTCCTGTGTATTCCTTTCACTTACTTCGTGCTTATTAATTTTCATTGACCTCCTGCGTTTTCATTTTCATTAACTTACAGGGTATTTATTCACTTCTGTTAACTTACTGTGTATTCTTTATCATTTATTTCCTTCATATTCATTTTCGCTGACTTTCTGCGTGTTTATTATCGTTCTAATCCTGCGGGATTTCTTTTTATTTACTTCCTGCATATTCATTTTCATTCATTCTCTGTGCATTTGTTTTCAGGACTTCCCCTCTATTAATTTTCACTGATTTCCTCTATATAAATTTTAATTGATTGTTTTGTTTTTTTATTTTTTATTTTGTATTCATTTCAGTGAATTACAAAGCATTTGTTGTAAATGATTTTCTCTCTATTTCTTTTCACTGACTTCCTACGCATTGATTTCCGCTGCATTTTTTTTAGTGCTTTTCATTAACTTCATATATATTTTTTCTAGTGACTTCCTATTTGTCTTTATTAACTTCCTATACATTAACTTTCGTTGACTTCCTATATGCTCGTTTGCGCCTTTTTTCCTGTGTATTTTTTTATCATAAATTTCCTTTCTTTTCATTTTCACTGAATTTTTGTGCATTTGATTTCACTGTCTTCTCTGTTCCTTTGCATATTCAGTGATTTTTCGTTTATTAGTTTGCATTCTTCCCCATTCGTTTTTTATCTGATTTCTATATTCTACCTTCCTCTTTATTTCTTTCCAATGATTTGAATCTATTCATTTTTACTGACTTCTTCTGCATTCATTATGACTGATACCTTCTCTGTTCAACTTAACTTACTTCCTAAGCATTTGTTTTCGCTGACGTTTCCAGCGTCATTTTTCTTAGACTTCCTGTGCGTTTGTTTCGCAAACATTCTAGCATGAATGTTTACATTCATATTTTCACAACTTCCTATCAGTTTTCATTAACACCTTTTGTGCCCACATTCTTGGAAGGACTTCTTTAAGCCTTCCTATGCACACTGAAAATAATATTTTTCAAATAAATCGTATGCACTGTTTATACATGCAACTTGAGATAAATTTTCAAAAACCCCTATGCATAAGTTCTCACAAACATCATGCGCATTTGCTTTTGTAAACCCGTATATATCTGATTTGGCAAACACCATGCGTATGTGTCTGTCATCAGGTTTTAATCAAACCCCTCACCGTATTGGAATGAATCCTTCTTCAAATAGCACACTCATTCTACTATGCTTCAGCCGGCGAGTTCACGGAGGATAGATGCACGTAAAAATCACCAGGTGATCAAGTGATGGAGCACAGCTGATGCACTGTTCTTTTCTACATGTTACTGGGAATTCTCAATTCAGAGGAGAGTGTGAGAACAGCGTTTTGAAGAGAACTTCGGCTGACAGTGAGATTTTATTTTCCGTTTTTCCTTTGTGCACAAGCTATATAAACACTCACCATGCAGGAAGAGGCTAAGTCGAACTGCGTACTTGAGGAAAACCAACCTCCCTTCTGTCTCTGAAAAAAATCTCAGATCTAAGCTGTTCGAAGATTCACAGTTACCACCCTATTTACAATTGAACTGACTACCGACATCAAGTTTAGTTTTGATACGATTGTCGCCATCTTGTTTAGAGTTCATCTGACTGCTTCCATCTTGTTTAGTTTTCAACTGACTGTTGCCATTTTGTTTGGCGTTTGTTTGACTGTCGCCATAATGTTCAGTGTTCATTGGACTATCTGCACTTATTTAGTGGTCATTTGAGGTAGGAGTAAACAGATAATGATGTTAAAGAGTAGGAAAGCGAGCTATCTTTTCTCAACTTGTGTTATCTCTTCAAGAAATCACTGGATTGAATGGATTACGTATCTTCCATCACTAATGACAGCAACAGCCCAATTTCTAGATATTGTACGATACATATCCCCATCATCATCCCAGTCTCAATCCACTACTAGATGAAGGTCTACTCAAGTCTCTTCCACAACTCCCTATCTTGAGTAATTCTCTTCCATATCATTGTATCATCCATTCGATTTCATCCACCCATTTTCCCGGTGGTCTCCTTCTAGGTGTTTTCCTTTCCCTCATTATGCAGCCTAGTATTTCAGTTGTCCAACGGTGGTCAGTTCTTGTTATTTTAACATCACAGACACTCGATAACAAAACAGAACATTTATTACTTTACTATTTCACACAAAAACATAAACTGGAATGCACTCCGCGGTACAAACTAAACTTGTTGTCTTAGCCAAAGCTCGGCATGTCCTACTTCTTCAATATTTCTCATGCTACTCCCTCACATCACTCACCACACTCTCAAGTCAGTCATTAAGTGTCAATGTATCATTCCGCACTTTTGTGCATGGAAGTTCGTATTTTACAACCCCTCCTCACTCCAGAGGAACTTTTTCCAGTGGTAAAAAGTTCTTGTCATTTTACAATACAATAGTCATAGTTGACATAATGAGTCATAATCCATTTACAAAGAGAAATATATGAGTTAATTTAACACTTATCTTTACGTGTTTTCCAACAATTTCTATGTATTATATATCACAACCAAAAACAAAAAGAAATGTTTTCACTAGCAGACACATAGCATGATCAAGGTGGATCATCTAAAGTTGGAACTCTGCTCAGTCCATCTGAATTTTTGTGCATAGTTCCCGATCGATGAATTATAACAAAATCATATGCTTGTAAAGCAAGGGTCCATCTCATCAAACGAGCATTTGAACTTGCATTGTTGCGTAACCAAACGAGAGGGTTATGATCAGTTTGTATGAGAAATTTTTGACTATCCAGGTAGCATTTCAGTTTCTGTACCGCAAATATAATGGCGGCACATTCTTTTTCACTGGTACTGTATGTCTTCTCTGCTGTCGAAAAGTTTCTGCTTAGATAGAGTACAGGATGTTCAGTGCCATCTTCTTGTTCTTGCGAGAGGACGACTCCCATTCCTTGATCTGAAGCATCACTTTGTAGAATAAATCTACGTTCATAGTCAGGGGCATACTGAACAGGAAAACTAGATAAAGATTTTTTTAGTTCCACAAAAGCTTTCTCACCTTGTTCTGACCATATAATTTTTTCTTTACGATTTTTACCCTTGAAGATGTCTGTCAAGGGAGCTGCTATCGAAGAAAACATTGGAATATATCTGCTGTAATATCCCATCAGGCCTAAGAAAGATCTTACTTGCGTCTTGTTCTTTGGCGTAGGAAAATTTTGTATGGCCTGAACCTTTTGTTCCGCTGGTTTCCGATATCCTTGTCCAACAAAATGACCCAAATACAAGGCGTGATCTTGAGCAAACTTACATTTGGAAGGTTTTATGGTCAAGGAAGCCCTCTGCAACCTCTGTAGCACTTCTTCAAGATGTATCAAATGATCCCTCCAGTTTTCGGAAAAAATGGCAACATCATCTAGATATGGTACGGCAAACTCTTCGCAGCCTCTCAAAAGTTCCGACATCATTTTGCTAAAGAAATAAGGCGCGTTCTTAAGGCGAAACGGCATCTTTAAGGGCCGATATGTTCCAAAAGTAGTCACAAACGCTGCAAAACGTTGAGCTCTAGCACTTAATGGGATTTGCCAGTACCCTTTTGTTAAATCTAATACTGTAATATACTTCCCTCCAGAAACCTTTTCGACTCTTTCTTCTATGTTGGGCAATGGATAGAACTGGGTCCTTGTCACTTCATTCAATCGCCTGTAATCAATACATGGGCGTGGATCTCTTCCGGGTACTTCTACCAAAATCATGGGTGATGTATAGTCTGATTCACCAATTTCTATAATCTTGTATTGCAGCATTTTATCTATCTCGGCTTTAAGAATATTTATCTGCCTGGGCGACATTCTGTAAGGCTTAACTTTTACAATAGCATTACTATCTAGCTCGATATCATGTTCGACCAAATGAGTCTTTCCTGGAATATTAGAAAACATTTTCAAGTAATGACATAACAGATTTTTCAGATCCTTGCATTGTTGCGTAACCAAACGAGAGGGTTGTTGGCCATTTAGGTGCCCTCGAAGTTTACTGTTATCCTCGATATCAGAGAAGTTAAATATATTTGGATTTTTTCAACTTGTGGAAATTTAATCTCTAAATCCATTTCACCATTTTCCCAAACGGGTAATAAGTTCACAAATTCTGGTCGTTTATGGTATGGTTTCAGCATGTTAATGTGATATACTTGATGCTTTACATTTTTGCTTTCAAATCTTACTACATAATTAGTCTCAGAATTTTTTTCTCAATTTTCCCTGGTCCTTTCCACTGTTCCGCTAACTTATTTGGCCTGCAGGTAACAAAAACCAATACTAAATCTCCTTCTTGAAATTCACGTTTTACCGCATTTCTGTCATACCAATATTTTCTTTTCAATTGAGCCACTTCCATGTTTTTAATGGCAAGTTTTTGACATCATTTCATCCTATTTATTAACTCAAATGCATATTCAGTGACATAGTTTTCTTCTTCAGGATGACCCATCCATTTTTCATACAATAGTGTCATTGGCGTCCTCAAATTTTTTCCATGCACCAATTCAGCAGGCGTAAACCCTGTGTTTTCATGTGTCACAGTTCTCAAAGCAAACAGCGCCGCCGGTAACTGTTTCTCCCAATCCGGAGCAGACTCAAGACATAAACTCTCAACATCCTTTTTATAGTTCGATGGAATCCTCTACTGGATTACTTTGGGGATGATATACAGAACTGCAACAGAAACCAGCGTGGAAATACAGGACGGCAACAGAAACCAGCGTGGAAATACAGGACGGCAACAGAAACCAGCGTGGAAATACTCTCGTTGAGTTTGCAGAGGCAGAAGGGTTTTTCATGTTGAACTCCTTTTTCAAGAAAAAGCCACACAGGAAATGGACATGGAGACATCCAAATGGGATGACAAGTGAAATTGATTTTATTATGTGTAACAAAAAGTTCGTCATAGAAGACTGCAGTGTGCTAAACAAGTTCAGCTCAGGTAGTGACCATAGATTGGTGAGATGTAAGATGCACCTCAACACTAAACTCGAACGTAGCAAGCTCATAAGACAAACAAAATATATTGACATAACCAACCTTAAAAAACACCATAATACCTTCAAGTTGGAACTGAAGAACAGATTCTCTGCTTTAGAACTCCTAACATCGGAAGAAGTGGATATATCTGAAGTTAACAGAAAAGTAACCAAAGCTCTTATGGAAGCAGCAACAAAACTAGCTGGGTCTAAGAACAAGTTGCATGTGAACAAATTATCAGGAAAAACCAAAATGTTGATGCAAAAAAGGAGAGAGATGAGGACAACTAAAGAAGATGTGACTTCCAAAGTGGAATATATAGAGCTATGCAAGACAGTACGAAAAAGTATCACTGAAGACGTAGGAAATTCAACTGTGAACTAGTGAGGAAAGCAATTGAAAACAACCAAAGCCTAAAGATAGCAAAGGGACATCTCAGTAAGGGAAGAAAACAGATTATGGCACTGAGAAAAAAAGATGGTTCTGTAACAAGAAATAAAGGCGAAATTTTGACAAGAGTTAAAGATTTCTACTCCAAATTCTATGAAAGGGATGATACATGTACTCCAGACATCATGAAAGGTACCAGAGGTCTTCCAGTCCTCCCAGCATAAGTTGCACATGCAATCAAGAACATGAAGCGGGGAAAAGCTCCGGGAGAAGATGGAATTATTGTAGACATCATACAAGAAGCAAGTGGAGAAATCGTAGCAGTACTCGCCCAAATTTTCACTCGATGCCTTAATGAAAAGAAGATTCCTGAGGATTGGAACAACGCTACAATGATCCTGCTGCATGAAAAAGGGGACATTGAGGATCTCAGGAACTACAGACCTATCAGCCTCCTATCAGTGGTTTATAAAATCTTCACTAAAGTTCTTTCACACCGCTTGAAGGTAACACTGGACATGGCTCAACCGAGAGAACAAGCTGGATTCAAAAGTGGCTACAGCACAATAGATCATATCCACGTACTGGAAAAATTAATTGAACAAGCGAGGGAATATGAACTTCCATTGTGCATGGCTTTTATCGATTATGAAAAAGCCTTTGATTCGGTGAAACCATCAGCAATTACAATGGCTCTGAAATCCTGCGGTATTGAAGATGCATACATTAATATTATTAATAACATCTATGAAAATGCAAGTGCAAAGATTCGGCTGTTTGAAAATACAACACACATAAAAATTGGGAAGGGAGTGAGACAAGGTGACACAATATCTTCGAAGCTCTTTAATGCCACATTGGAGGGTGTCTTTCAGTCGCTGAGCTGGGAAAACAAGGGATAAAAAATTAATGTAGATTATCTAACCCACCTTCATTTTGCTGATGACGTAGTCATTTTTGCAACTACCCCATCAGAGCTGCAGAGTATGATCCAGGAACTTGCTGACAAGAGTAAAGAAGTGAGATTAAAAATGAACTTTCAGAAGACAAAAGTGATGTTTAATGCTTTTACAAGAAATGAAGATTTATCGATTGATGGAGAAAAGCTGGAGATAACAGACACGTACGTTTATCTTGGACAGCAGATATCAAGTGAGAGTCACATTGATGAAGAAATTAATCGGCGTTCAAGACTTGCCTAGAGAACTTTTGGAAGAAACAGCATAATTTTCAAGAGCAATATGCCATTATGTCTTAAAAGAAAAGTGTTTGATCAATGCATTCTTCCAGTGCTTACGTATGGTGCAGAGACGTGGACCTTAACTAAAAGAGACATACAAAGGCTGCAGACAACTCAGAGCAGCATGGAGAGGTGCATGCTTGGTGTAACCAAGAGAGATAAGAAGAGGAAATCGTGGATCAGAAAAATGACAAGAGTGGAAGACGTAATGATCCGAGTAAAATCCCTGAAATGGCAATGGGCTGGACATACTGCCAGAAGAACAGACCATTGATGGACAGCTGAAATTTTAGATTGGATTCCAAGGGACAGGAAAAGACCCAGAAGAAGACCACATGGGAAGATGGGTGGATGAAATTCGGAAGTATGCAGGAGTGACATGGAGGAGACTGGCACAAGACAGACCGTTGTGGAGGAAACTTGGGAAGACCTTCGTCCAGCAGTGGATTGATAATGGTTGACAATGATGATGATGATACAGAACTATGAGTAACTTTTATTCCAAACCCCTCCAGAAATTCTAGTGTCAAAATGCTTACAAAACTGGCTCCTTGATCAGTTTGAATTTCTTTCGGAAATCCTATGCGGCTAAAAATGTGTAACAAAGCGTCAACTTCCGAATTGGATCCTATGTCTGGGACTGGTACCGCATATGGATATTTGGATGACAAACACATAGGTGTAATTATATATCTATTTCCGCTTGAAGTCTCGGGCAAAGGCCCACAGGCATCAACGTTGATCTTTGTAAAAATTTCAGGAATAATTGGAACTATTTTCAAAGGTGCTTTCTTTTTGTCCCCAGCTTTTCCAGCACGTTGGCATGAATCACAAGATTTTGCAAATTCTTCAATGTCTTTATAACAGTTAGGCCAATAAAAATACTTCGCTAGTCTGTCTTTGGTTTTTGTCACTCCTAAATGCCCCGAAGTTCCTTCATGACACATGTTTTTTATTTGTTCCCTATATTGTTCTGGAACCACTATAAGATCTCCCTCTTCGCCAATCTTGTTGATCTTCTTCTTCACCAACATCCCATTGCTTAGTACAGCCCAACCATTTGCCTTTTTAAAATCTGTTTTCTCTATTTCTTGGAGAATATTTCTCAATTCCAAACTTTGCCGTTGATCTTCCATGAAACTTTTTGAATCCATTTTTACCAACTCTAACATGTCTTTACCTTCATCATACCTCAATGGCAGAATTTCTTCTTCTAATTCACCTGATTCTTCGGAACCAACAGCCTCTCCTTCAAGGGCTTGTTTTTCTTTCTTCCCTGAATCGTTCTTTACTGAATTTCTCTCTTCGTTGTTTCGTTTCTGTTTTTCTTGATACCGAGTAACCACAACATTTACCTGTTCTGAATTAAGTGGCCACTCCATATCAATGTTTTTTAACAAAGCGGCAGTCTTATTTCCAAGTAAATATCTACCTTGATCTAGCGACTTCCTAATCACTGCAGCCTTAGTTACAATATGACTTAATTCACATTCTAGTTCAACTTCTGCCAATGGTAAACAAACCTTTTCTTTATCCAGAAGATGCTGTATCCACACATGTTCTCCAGTAAACTCACCTGGCGACACATACTCTTGACAAATGATATCAACTGAAGAATCTGTATCCCGGAGAATAAGCATGGTAACTCCATTTATTATTCCTTCAAAGGTATAGGGTGCCAAGAGATTCCCTTCAGTTTCCTCTCTGATTCTATTTACGCTTCCTGAGTTCTGTGAATTTAGCTTAGGACACTGAGGTAGAATGTGTTCATAATATCCACACTCGTAACATGGAATCTCCCGCCTGCGATCATACTTTTCTTCATTCTGAGATACATTCCGATTTGACCACCCTTGTCCTACATCTGACTAAACATAATTTTTGTTATAAAATCCATTTTTCCTAAAATTTCCCCGATCATAGTTATCTCTAGTTTTTTCTCACTGCCTAGCATTTTCTTTGAAGCACAAAATTCATTCGACGAATTTTTCTTGGTTCCTTCTCTTACAGTTTCATAATTGTCCACCATATCAGCCAAATCTGAAGGTGAGACAATATTTGACCATTTATCAATAAGATGCTCCCTTATTTCTATAGGCCCTCTCCGCTTCAATTGATCTGTAATTATTCATTTTTTAGCCCTTCAAAATCGCCTATTTTAAGTCCTGAAATTCATTCATTAAAACAATTTTCTAACTCGAAGGCAAAATCTCTCCAGGTCTTCTCTGATGTAAGCATGTGTTGTACGAATTTCAATCTAAATTTCTCTGGACTTAACTTATATCTTTTAAGAAGTAACCTTTTAACATATTCATAGTTTTTAGCATCTTCCACATTTTCTCTGGCAATCAATTGTGATATTTCGTAGGGCAAAAGTCCTATCAAATTCGCAACCCAATCTTCCCTTTTTATTTCTGCTTGTTGTGCTTGCCTTTCAAATAAAACTAAGTAAATACTTATATCACTGTCTGTTGGGTCAAACGTTTTCATCAAATGACGAAGTTCCAATCTCGGTTTATGAGAATTTCCATTTTGCTCCAAACTGCCTCCCAGCGGCTGACGTCCAGCTTCTATTCTGAGTTTTTCAAACTCAAATTCCATTTGTCTTTCTGTTTGTCAACGTTTTTCAAGCACCAATTCCATTTGTCTTTCTGTTTGTCAACGTTTTTCAAGCTCCAATTCCATTTGTCTTTCTGTTTCTCTACGCTCTTTTATACCTGCCAAAAGTTATTTCCCAAAATCCTCTTCATAATCTTCAAAGTTGACAATTTTATTTTTTAATTCCAGAATTTTGATATTTGGCGTAACTTCTATACCCAATTCTTCCGCAACTGCAGAAGTTCTTCTTTGCGAGCTCTTCCTAAGAAAGCCATTTCAACAATGCCGAATTTAGACAAGTTCTACGTGTACCCAATGTTTACTTATTATCGTATATGTGTATACGTTTACAGAAATTGTTTACAACAATATTCTACATTTACCTATACTCTAGGCTCAAACAGTTGATCTGAATGTACTATTTCTTGACAGAAATCTTTCTTTTCTTCTATTTAATTCCGTGCCCGGAAACTTCTAAAAAACTTGCATTGATATTTCATTCCTTTGGATAATTATCTAACAACAACAACAAAAACAGTACTTACATAAACATCTAACGTAAGTGTAAATCCGATACGGAACTTGTTTTGGTTTTTTTCACGAACTAATTTGGAAAAACAAAAGTCACCATTCTTTGTTCTTCCCATAACAAAGAGGAAAAAAATATCCCTGTCGCGTCGATTCGTTCTCACGCTGCAAGGTTTTTCAACTCATCGCCTTCCCATGGTCCTAAAAACGCCGCCGAAGCTCGGATCTCACCGATGCCTCCATTTCTTTCTTTGTCTGTAACATCACAGACACTCGATAACAAAACAGAACATTTATTACTTTACTATTTCACACAAAAACATAAACTGGAATGCACTCCGCGGTACAAACTAAACTTGTTGTCTTAGCCAAAGCTCGGCATGTCCTACTCCTTCAATATCTCTCACGCTACTCCCTCACCACACGCTCAAGTCATTAAGTGTCAATGTATCATTCCGCAGTTTTGTGCGTGGAAGTTCGTATTTTACATTATGTTTCAAGTCATTTCCATTTGATGAACATTGTCGTTTTCTTGATCCACTTGTTCTTTTCCTGTCTTTCCTGGTTACCCTAATAATTCATCTCACCACGCTTCTTTGAACTGTCCGCAGCCTCTGTACGTCTTTTTGAGTTACGGTCTATGTCTCTGATTTATAAATAAAAGGTGGAAGGAAACGATTACTAAACACTTTTTTAAGACGCAATGGTAAATTGCTCATTACTATTATACCGGAATGAGAGAAAATGCTATCCCACGCTCATTGACCCTCTTGTCATGCGTGGTGAGTAAAATGACCCCCTCTCGTGTGACTTTATATCTCAAAACTTGACCCTTAGTCTCCGGCGGCTGGACTGTTCCTGGCCAAGGCAGTGGCCAGTTCGATATGAAGACAACAGCTGCTAAGATTTCCGGAAAGTATAAATGCTACATATTAATCAATTCCAATAACAATATCCAATAGATACACTGAGAATTAAAAATCAAACAGTTTTGCGTAATTACATGTATATGTGTTTTGGTACAAGCTCTTGATTAATGAACGAAAAGGTTAAGACTGATTCACACAGCGTAAGTAACGATTAATGTGTTTTTTGTATCTTCCCTGAAAGAAGAAAGGAAGTTAAATCGAGCCTTACATAGTGTGCGACATTACAAAATGTTAACGTCAGACATACGTATGTAGTGTTATAATTCAAAGTGTCATTTTCTTTGTTTTTGGTTGTGCCTTCAGAATTTGCTTCTGGTTTGTTTATAAGTTGTACCAATTTTTCTATTAGTGTAAGTCAACTGTTATGTTATTGTTCTCTCTATCTCTGTTTATCTGTCTTTCTGTCTGCCTGTCTCTCCCGCTCTATCTGTATGTCTGTCTCTTTCTCGTTTATTTTATTTTGAAATCAGTGTACCGGGGTTTGGTTTTCTAAGTTACATTCTTTCAACCCGTTTGAGAATCTCATGCCTACAGTAAAAAATTTTAAAAAGGCGCTAAGTTGTTTCTTCTTCAAACATTATTTACATCCGTGTCCGTAAACGTATCATGTGTTTGTTTTACACGAAGATCCAGAATATTACTGTAGTATTGATCAGCACCCGGCGCCTTCTCATTCCTAATAACTTTTCTAAAAGTGCTCTTTGTGTCAGCTTGCATCAGACATACGTTTCATTTTCATAACACCGTGTGCATTTATTTCCATCTGGAATGGTTGATTGTCAATATTTATTAGTTGCTTAATCCATGCATTCAATATCAACTGTTCGCTTCTAGCATCAGTAATTGTTTATATAAGCGGTTTGATTTACCCCACAGTAGAAAAGAAATAACTCTACATATTCCATTGCTAGTCAGAACCACTCTCTTTTCCTTACTTCTTCGTTCCCAGATTGTCCTCTTTCCCCCATTCTTTTCTGTCTTCCTCTCTCATTCTATACCTTCCTTTTTCTTCTCTCTCTCACATTTCCCTCCTATCTTGTCTTCCTGTTCTCATTTACTGCTTACCCTCTTTCTTGCTCATCATCCTTTCTTACTCTCTCTCTATTTTTGTCCTACTTCTACAATCCTTTTTCATCTGTTTTTCTGTCTTCACTCTTTTTTCTTCTCCTCTATCTCCCACCTTCTGACTTTCGCTATTATCTCTTGCCATGTCCCTCCTCTTGTTCTTGGCTTTCGTTTTATATCCTCCGTCTTTTTTTTTCGATTCTCTCCCTTATATTTTCTGTTTGCTCTCACTATCTCTTTCTCTCCTGCACCTTCTTCTGTTTGCTTTCCTTTTTCGTTAATTTTCCTTTTTTTCTCTCGTGTGTCTTTCCAATTTCAATATTTCTTTATTTTCCTTTAAGAGCCCTGCTTCTCTCCCTTCTTCACTCTTCCACTATGCACTCTCTATTTCCTTTCCCTTCCTGGTGTTCTCTTGTTTCTCTGCTTTTTTTTCTGATTTCCTTTCTCTTCCTGGTGTTCTCTTGTCTCTCCGCTTTTTCACTGATGTCCTCATCTCTCTCTCTCTCTCTCTCTCTCTCTCTCTCTCTCTCTCTCTCTCTCTCTCTCTCTCTACCTGTCCCATTTTCATGCTTCTTGGAAATGATAATCCCAGAGGTATGCCGGTTACTTCATAATATTCATTTACTGTTAAGTTTCTTTTTGTAATTCGAGCGTTTATTCAATAACAACGTAAAACTGTTAGAGACATTTCATTAGTAATCCAAACTTTTGGTTCATCTTTCCGAATTATCTCATTTTTCAGACTATTCAAAAATGTAATGCATGCAAATACTTTTTTCTTCAATGAACAGAAATTACGATATGCTTGAACATTATATATGTGTGGTTTTTGATTCAAAAATTCCTTTGCATTTATTTATAGAGCGTCGCAGATGGAAGCGCCGAAGTACCGTATACCATTGTACCACATTACTTCTGATGCAAACTCATTTCATTGAATTAGAATTCAATTCCTCAATGATTTAGGTCTCACTGCAAAACGGAGCACCCAAGTTATTTGCAGTCGTATGTTTATAATTCGATGTTATTGGAAATTTCTTTCAGGTCACTGGAACTTGGACTTCTTACATTCTTAGCACGTTCCACCCGAACTTTGACTCCCAAGGGTCATGACAAAGTCACGAGTGGTTTACGCAAAGCTCAACACGTACGAATGTAACTCAATTTGTGAAATCTTATTTGCTCCGAAATGTGAGTCCACACTTGATCGAAGTGATTTGAACGAAAAAATAGGGACGAGAATAAATTCCTTACACATATCCTACAAATCAGGACGTGAACAATAAACATTCTGTCTTTTTCAATACATCATGAAATTTTATGCGTGCTTGTATCTTACCAGAAAGAGAAAGGATTTGGCATGTGTGTATGCTGGCACACCTTAGCATTATTGGTATCAATTCCGTCCGATTTCTGTCCATTTCCTGCCAGAGTATATATGAAAAATTCCACGCTGAAGGCAAAAGCCCGTAGCGGATCTTAAAGCTCATCTTAGGCGGCCGGTTGCTTCGGTCTAAAAAAATCGAGAGACTTTGTGGAGGGTACACACACACACACACACACACACACACACACACACACACTATAAATGAGCACAGCTACCCCTTCCTGACATTGTACGTCTCTTTAAAAAATTTATTAAAAATTGCTCAAGAACTTTTAAATCACAAACTGCGAACGAGAACTGAAAATCAGTACTACGGCGTTCAGTCATCAGTTTTTCCAGGAAACCAACTTGATGCTTTTTAAATCTCACATCTGGATAAAAACCTTCCATTCAGATGGGTTAATTTAATATGAAATTTCCACCTTGAAAATTTGTTACTAGTTTTTGTTGATGGCTCAGTCACTTCACTCTGTCAGCTACGCTATCACACACATAATTCAACGTCTACCCCACAAGGTGACTTTTCCTGCAGTAATTGGACACCCCTGCAATCGACGTTACCTGCGGTCCTGATACACGTCACGGCCACCGCCGTTAAATATCGTCTGGAAAACAACAACGCAACCAGTCGCATGCAAGATGCCACGCAGTTCGGAGCTCACTGATTTCGAGAAAGGTGTAATCGTCGGGTATCACAGAAATGGCCGATCCATACGTGACATATCCAGCGAGCTGAAGTACCCAAAATCGACAGTGGTCTATGTGATTGGCAAGTGGAAGATGAGAGGTGACTGTCGGAATGTGCCCCGACCCGGCAGACCTACAAAACTGGGAGTTAGAGACCGACGGGTGCTGGCCAGAGAAATTCGGAAGAATCGCACCAAATCGATAGGCCACGTCCGCGAGGAGTTTCAACAGGCATCCGGGAGTGTTCTTTCGATGAATACCATCTGTAAGGAATTCCATCTGCTCGGTTATCATGGACGTGCTGCTGCCCACCAGCCTTTGATCACCAAGTCCAATAGCGCTGCTAGGCTAACGTGGTGCAAAGAACGTCGACAGTGGACAGTTGAACAGTGGAAACAGGTTCTCTGGAGCGACGAATCAAGGTTCACCCTCTACCGTTCGGATGGCAGGGTCTTTGTTTGGCGTCTGCCTGCAGAACGCCTCCTGCCGGAATGTATTGTGCCAACTGTGAAGTTCGGCGGTGGTGGAATTATGCAATGGGGGTGTTTCTGCTGGTATGGCACGGGACCCTTGGTCGCAATTCCTGGTAGACTCAACGCCGAGACCTACTGCACCATTTTGGATGACCATGCGCTTCCTACGTTGTGGCAGTTTTACGGGGTGGACCGATGTTACTTTCAGGATGACAATGCCGCCTGTCATGTTGCGAGGTCCACCATGGCTTGGTATGGTGACAATGGGGTTAATCGAATGGACAGGATTGCGCAGAGCCCGGACCCTATCGAGTACCTCTGGGACAAGTTGGAGCGTCGACTTAAGGGGTGCCCCCACCGTCCGAAATCGGTGAAGGAACTAGCCTGTCTTCTCCAAGCGGAGTGAAAGAAAATACCGCTAGCCGTCGTATAACACCTGGTTGAGAGTATGCCCCGGAGGGTCGCAGATGTTATCGCCGCTCGTTGAGGCTCCACCAACTGTTTAAGGTGAATAAACTTCGTCTTCCTTTGCTATCACAGGTGCCCAATTACTTGTTGGTAGATAGTGTATATATATATACGGAAAACGCCAAGACTGTAAATTTCTTCAATAAATTTCTTCAATGAATTGCAAGACCAAAATATTACTAACCACTGGGATAAGAAGAGCGGGATATAGAGCAATGGTGTTCTCCGTGGCGTTGTCAAGAGCCAGGCACGGACGAGTGCTTGGCCCTTGACAACGCCAGCCTGAACCAGCTACAGAAAAATAATCGTTGCCGTAACTTTGCAGACTAGTTTCTGCGAGAATCTAGTCTGCAAGGTTACGGCAACGAGCCAGCCTGAACCAGCAACAGAAAAAATAATAAAATAAAAAATCCCACTAAAAATGATAAAAAAGAAATAAAAATGAATTAAAAATTAGAATTAAAACAAAAATAAAAATTTAGAACAAACACCCCAAATAATGGACCAAGCATCGTCCGAACCCCTGACCCCAAATAAACCACCAACAGTAATAAAAAGTAATGAAAAGAATTTTAATTTAAAAAATGGAAAACATATTAGTGAAAAAACAAAAAACCCTTTCTAAATACTAGACACTACCCACAGCAGACTAAATTCCACGATACCCGACCTCACAGCTAAACCGAAAATATACTGAGCAAAACCTCAAAAAGAAGCAAAGATGCCTATTACAAAGGAAATAAATTACAACCAGCAAACACGAACCGTAATTATATATAAGAAAAACACGAAACCTAATGGTGGATAAGGACTAAAAAAAGTTACTTATTTACAAGAAAACAGCCTATTGAGAAAACATAATCGTATTATGGGAAGAATGGAAGCATGTTAACACTGTACAATTTCTTCTAAAACGATGTGCGAAACAAGGCAAGTACAAAAACACCTCCAAAACTAAAGATTCCGCCCTAAAACCCGAGGCAATAATCACCAACTGTTTTAGAAAAACAAAGTAGACAAGACAGAGCACCTGAAAACAAAAATTAAATTAGAAAACCGCACAAAGCAAATTATTAAACAAACCACTTTCTATTATCGCGTGCTGCTCCCTTGACTTGCAATTATAAAATGGACGCAACTCTAACAGTAACGACCGCACCGCCATCTGCCGCTCAAAGGGTGCACAACGTTCCCAGATAATTCTGTAGTTGCAGCCATGTAGTACAATTCCGAACAGTTTTTAGGTTAAAAATAACCAGCCAGAATACTTCAAAACTCCCAATTGGGAACAACTAAAGCTGTTCACAAATGTAATTTAAAAGTATTAAAATACCCTAAGAACTAACATCCTTCCCTTTATTTTAATTGAATTAAATTTTACTATTTTTTCGTAATTTTAAATATTTATATATATTTTTTTTGTATTTTTAGCCATTATAAAACTTATTTTCGGTGTTATTATATATATATATATATAGGGGATGTAAGGTCAGGTGATGCGTAACATCACAGATTCTCCTTGACGAATGTCAACCCCCGCCTTCTCGTGGTGCATCCTGTTCCCACTAAAGGGGCTCTGACGACCGCCCATAGGGGTATAACTATACCATCGGGATTAGAGGAAATTCTATCCCACACTCACCAACCCGCTTGGCCAGCGTGGTGAGTTATGGCCAAACCCCTCCAAAATGATTCCACAACTTAAATCTTGGCCCTCAGTCTCCGGCAGCTGGAATGTACCTGGCCAAGGCAGCGGCCAGTGCGACATGAAGGCAGAGGGTGCTAAGAATCCCCGGAGGACCGGACTAGGCTGCCATCTGATGCTGACCTTGGCTACTTACAATGGACGCTCCCTATCTTCTGATTCAAGGCTTCTTGAATTGGAAGAGGAACTACAAAGGATCAAATGGGACATCGTGGGGCTAAGTGAGGTAAGGAGAAAAGGAGAAGATCTCATCGAACTGAAAAGTGGACATCTCTTCTACTATCGTGGGACAGATACTGGCAGAACTAGTGGTGTTGGATTTATAATAAACAAGAAACTGAAGGATAAAGTTGTAGAAGTTGAAAGTTCCTCTGACAGAGCTGCACGACTTGTTATCCAACTCTCGAAAAGATACCAGGCTCAGATTATTCAAACTTATGCACCCACCACAAGTCATCCTCAAGAAGAAATTGAAGAATTTTATGAGGAAATTTGTCATCTAAATAATAAAGGTAAGCAGCACTTGAAAATAATTATGGGAGATTTCAATGCAAAAATAGGGCAACGGCAACAGAATGAAACTTCAGTAGGTAAATTCGGTCACGGCAACAGAAACCAGCGTGGAAATACTCTCGTTGAGTTTGCAGAGGCAGAAGGGTTTTTCATCTTGAACTCCTTCTTCAAGAAAAAGCCACACAGGAAATGGACATGGAGACATCCAAATGGGACGACAAGTGAAATTGATTTTATTATGTGTAAAAAAAAATTCGTCATAGAAGACTGCAGTGTGCTAAACAAGTTCAACACAGGTAGTGACCATAGATTGGTGAGATGTAAGATGCACCTCAACACTAAACTTGAACGTGGCAAGCTCATAAGACAAACAAAATCTATTGACATAACCAACCTTAAAAAACCCCATAATACCTTCAAGTTGGAACTGAAGAACAGGTTCTCTGCTTTAGAACTCCTAATATCGGAAGAAGTGGACATCTCTGAAGTTAACAGAAAAGTAACCAAAGCTCTTATGGAAACAGCAACAAAATTAGCTGGGTCTAAGAACAAGTTGCATGTGAACAAATTATCAGGAAAAACCAAAATGTTGATGCAAAAAAGAAGAGAGATGAGGACAACTAAAGAAGATGTGACCTCCAAAGTGGAATATATAGAGCTATGCAAGACAGTAAGAAAAAGTATCACTGAAGACGTAAGGAAATTCAACTGTGAACTAGTGAGGAAAGCAATTGAAAACAACCAAAGCCTAAAGATAGCAAAGGGACATCTCAGTAAGGGAAGAAAACAGATTATGGCACTGAGAAAAGAAGATGGTTCTGTAACAAGAAATAGAGGCGAAATTTTGACAAGAGTGAAAGATTTCTACTCCAAATTATATGAAAGGGATGATATATGCACTCCAGACATCATGAAAGATACCAGTACCAGAGTTCCTCCAGTCCTTCCAGCAGAAGTTGCACATGCAATCAAGAACATGAAGCGAGGAAAAGCTCCAGGAGAAGATGGAATTACTGTAGACATCGTACAAGAAGCAAGTGGAGAAATCGAAACAGTACTCGCCCAAATTTTCACTCGATGCCTTAATGAAGGAAAGATTCCTGAGGATTGGAACAACGCTACAATGATCCTGCTACATAAGAAAGGTGACATTGAGGATCTCGGAAACTACAGACCTATCAGCCTCCTATCAGTAGTTTATAAAATCTTCACTAAAGTTATTTCACACCGCTTGAAGGTAACACTGGACATGGCTCAACCGAGAGAACAAGCTGGATTCAGGAGTGGCTACAGCACAATAGATCATATCAACGTGCTGAGAGAACTAATTGAAAGAGCGAGGGAATATGAACTTCCATTGTGCATGGCTTTTATCGATTATGAAAAAGCCTTTGATTCGGTGAAACCATCAGCAGTTACAATGGCTCTGAAAACCTGCGGTATTGAAGATGCATACATTAATATTATTAATAACATCTATGAAAATGCAAGTGCAAAGATTAGGCTGTTTGAAAATACAACACACGTAAAAATTGGAAAGGGAGTGAGACAAGGTGACACCATATCTCCGAAGCTCTTTAATGCCCCATTGGAGGGTGTTTTTCAGTCGCTGAGCTGGGAAAACAAGGGGATAAAGATTAATGGAGATTATCTAACCCACCTTCGTTTTGCTGATGACGTAGTCATTTTTGCAACTAGCCCATCAGAGCTGCAGAGTATGATCCAGGAACTTGCTGACAAGAGTAAAGAAGTGGGATTAAAAATGAACTTTCAGAAGACAAAAGTGATGTTCAATGCTTTTACAAGAAATGAAGATTTATCGATTGATGGAGAAAAGCTTGAGATAACAGACACATACGTTTATCTTGGACAGCAGATATCAAGTGAGGGTCACATTGATGAAGAAATTAATCGGCGTACAAAACTTGCCTGGAGAGCTTTTGGAAGAAACAGCATAATTTTCAAGAGCAATATGCCATTATGTCTTAAAAGAAAAGTGTTGGATCAATGCATCCTTCCAGTGCTTACGTATGGTGCAGAGACGTGGACCTTAACTAAAAGAGACATACAAAGGCTGCAGGCAACTCAAAGCAGCATGGAGAGGTGCATGCTTGGTGTAACCAGGAGAGATAAGAAGAGGAACTCGTGGATCCGAAAAATGACAAGAGTGGAAGACATCATGATCAGAGTTAAATCCCTGAAATGGCAATGGGCTGGACATACTGCCAGAAGGACAGATCATCGATGGACAGCCGAAATTTTAGATTGGATTCCAAGGGACAGGAAAAGACCCAGAAGAAGACCACATGGGAGATGGGTGGATGAAATTCGAAAGTATGCAGGGGTGACATGGAGGAGACTGGCACAAGACAGACCGTTGTGGAGGAAACTTGGAGAGACCTTCGTCCAGCAGTGGATTGATAATGGTTGACAATGATGATGATGATGATGATATATATAGACAAAGATATATCACACACTAAAGTAGCGTAAGCCCAAAACACGAAAGATTAATCAAACCATGCAAACTACAAGCACAGGAAAAAAATTCTAACAGATTACCATAATAATGAACAGCCCATTCTACACGAAAAAATAAAAATAAAAAACACCCACTTGAAACCCAGATTAAAACCAAGTAATTAATTTCATACCAGCAGAACACACATGTCAAAACAACCTAAAAGTAGCATTAAAAGTCATAAAAGACATATTCCCGAAACCCCATTATCATGGTGATCTGTTTGAATCTTTCTTTCTGTGCTCATAGTTTGCATGGTTTGGTTAATCCACTTTTCCACAGTTCCTATCTTGAGCAATTTCGTTCAATATATATATAAATAATTGTGCAAAACAAAGCAAAATTTTAAACTAGAAAAACAAAAAATAAGAAAAAGAACAGCAATCATTAAATCCATTCACCCGAACCAGGCTAGCTTCAAGCGATGAAAAAATACCGAACATAAGAATGCAGGGAAGCATATTAATGGCTGACTCCTTGTCGGCTTCGTCAAGGGCAAGCAACAAGAAAATCACTCACTAATCTACTGAGACCAGAGAATTGTGGGTTTCTGCTATTTTCGTTTGCTAAAAGGACCAATTAAATTTAGGGGAATAATCTCAATAAAGGGGATTGCTAATAAAAACCCGAACCCAGCAAACTAAAACACATTTGCCTGACCTCGCAACAACAAAATAATAAAAATGAAGAAAGAGAGCCAAACTCCCTTAACACAAATCCAGTTAATAAAAAACCCAACCAACCAATAAATGGTACCAAAGAGATATTTTAAACTTGTCACAAAAAAAAAAAAAAGATGAAATCAAAACTACCAGCCAAAAAATAACCAGTAAGTACCAAAAATATTTTTTAAAAAATTATTCATAAACAAAAAATAAAAATAAAACCAGAAAAGGCAACCAACCAAATTGAAAAGTAAGCAACAGCCAATTTTAGGAAAAAGGAGTTACAAAAATCCCAAGGAGCCATATACAGTTCTAACTCCAAGAGTGAACAAGAAAACTAAGTTGCATGTCACATAGTTGCAAAGCAAAATCCCCAATACCCACAGCTAAAACCTTAATAAAAATTATTCAGCAAAATAAAATATAATTTTAAAAGAATATATAAAAGGGCATGGTTTCAAGCACCAGTAAAGCAATTTTTAACCCCAATATACACAAGAAAATATAAAAATTAATCTTAGTGCAAACTCCCAAATCCTATAAAAAAATAATAAAAATATAAAAAGACTTACTTACAGTTAAAAGAGGGATAACATTGTGTCTTGCTTGGCTATAACCAGTACTATATTTACAATAAACTTAATTTATCATTTGGCCCACAGGAAGGCCCAGCACCACTAAAAAGACTTCAAACAATACAAAAAGATGTATGAAATGCTACAGAAAGTTCGAATGAAACAAAAGACTAATCCTAAGCTCATAGCCTGCTTGTAAGTGGTAAAAACATCCCCCCCCCCCAAAAAAAATAATTCCTGAAAGAAAAGTTAAATAAGTAGCAGGAGCATACGTACATCCCTACCATGCCTGTAAACAACAATGCACTTACTGCTACATCTATGTGGTGAACCAACTGAATTCAGGGCAGCGCCATCTCTTTGCAGCGCCATCTAGCGTCCAATTTTAGAACCTTCCTGGTGGGAACAGGTCAAGCCCTTGAGTAGACTTCGAAAACCAGAATTAATGCTCTGAAAAAACCCTTACAAGTTATCAGTGCAGACCAGAATACTAAAATGCCCTTCCTGTTAGAAGGGAGGCATTTCTCTGCTCCCAAGAGTTCAAAGAGTATTATAATACCTAAATATCACCATTCCTTCCAAACCTTTGAACTTTAACTATTACTATTTTTTAAAAAACTTTTTATTTTTATAATTATTTGCAAGATGTTTTTCTATGGATTTTATGCTTTTTTTTTGTAAATATATTTTTTTTAAATTATAACCTTTTTTTTTGGGGGGTATCAAAGGAGAGGAACAGAATTGTGCATTATAGGTTCCTTAATTGATTGCTAACAACATCATTGCCTATACGTCTAGAAATTAGCTTTAATTTAGACAATTCATTCAGTCAACAAGATTTAAATTAAATTAAGCCTTCCATCCTAATTCTATTTTTGAGAACTATTTTTCTTAATGCGATTTTTAAGAAGCCCTTAGGTACTTGGTTTTCGAAAAACTGTTTGAGTAAAGTAATAACATGTTTTTCTAGTTCAGAGTTTAAGCTACATATTCTAGAAAGCCTTAGTACTTGTGATATGAATACATTTTCTATAACTTTATTTGAAATATTGCTCCACCACATACCATATTTAGCAATTTTAAATTTAAATTGATTTCTCTTATCATAAAGACTTATAATTGGGTCACCTGTATTGAGATTAATAGTTAAATCCAAAAATCAAGTACTTGGTTATTTTCATTGGTTTTTTTAAGTTTAAGGCTCATACGATAAATAGCAGCGAAGTCTTTTTCTATATTTCCTGAATTATCAAAGCAAATGAGGTCATCGATTTATCTGTAGGTATGAGAGTAACTTTCCTGATTGGAAGACTTTAACTTCATGAATTGATATTCTTTAAAAAAGAGGAACAAGTTGCATACGCTCGCACTATGTGCACTTCCCATAGGTATTCCATTAACCTGTTTGAAAAACTTGTTATTGTAGAGGATAAAGTTATTTTTGATTACAATAATTTAGAAGCGTATGCCAAGTAGTTTCCGAAATAATGTTGGAGGTTTGAAATTCATTAAAGAGTAACGTGAGTGTACTAATAATGTCTTCTATCGGAAGGCTCTGCAGGCGTCTTACCAAACATTTTCGAAATGACCTCAGCGTTGCTTTTAATAATCCAAAAATTCTTACATGTTAGGTTTACTTTGGATTTAATAATGTTTAATGCCTGTTTCAAAACTGGTTCAAAATATTGATCTATTACTTTTTTAGGACTTTTGGTACCACTAGCTATGAATCTAAATTTCACCGGTTCCTTATGAAATTTTGCAGTAGCAAAAAGATAAGGAAATTCAGGTTCATAACTGTATGCCATTCTTAGCCCCAGCTGCCTGTGAAATTCTTTAAATTTATTGCTGAGTTCCTTACTGGAAGCTAAAGTAGGCTTATATGTAACTTTATTATGAAGTTCTTCCGAAATTAATTCAAAATATAATTTTTTGCATATAATGGCAAAATTGTTATTTGCTTTATCCGTCGTGGTAAAAATGAAATTTTCGAAATTTTTTTCTTTCTACACATATATTTTTTTTATATATGTATTTAAAATATAAAAAAACGAGACTAATTGCAAATTCCCATCATCAATTGTTCTTCCAGTTTTTACATATATATTGTTTTTTATATTTTTATATATATTTTTTTATATATATAGTTTTTATAGCTGTTATATATATATATTGCATAGTTTATATAAAAACTAAATATAATATAGTAATTTCTTGTTTTTTCTTCCGCTGAACACAACATTTTATCGCC
Organism: Macrothele yani; assembly: GCA_039090855.1. Classification (NCBI taxonomy): domain Eukaryota; kingdom Metazoa; phylum Arthropoda; class Arachnida; order Araneae; family Macrothelidae; genus Macrothele; species Macrothele yani. Next base: position 82,820,340 of record CM077009.1, read on the forward strand.
AAATTTATGAAAACTTTTACGAAAACCTGTGGATTTATTACTATAATTTAAAAAAAATACATGCATTAATTATTTCGATGTTGGCCTATTAAAATGGAAAAACCATCCTTGGTGGGGACGGTCACCCCACGCTGCATCCACTACTGTGTAGAGCAAGGCGGTATCATCGATATTGTTTCCAAAATCGGAAACTACTCGAAAATAGTTTGATAATTTTAAATACCGGAAGTTTTTAATGTTCAGAGAAAATGCAACCTGGTAACGACTTCAAAATATTTGATGCAACAGGAATAAATTTCTCAAAGCGAATGCGAAGGCATTTACTTCAAATAGTACTAGTGATCCTAATTTCTTGGCGTAGAATAAAAATCGAAGTTTCCAAGCTTTCACACATCAACCAGATGGCTTTTTCAAGGAAGGTAGACAGCTAACTGAATGGAAGGTATCAAACTTTATTTTGAAAGATTTGTATCTAGACGTGAAATTCGGATTACTATTTTAAGTGTAATTGGTGTACAGCTCCTTGTTATTAATTGGCATTTACGCAGTTACACAATACGTGGGTGACCCTGTTTCTCATAGCTCAAGGGAAAATTGAATGAAGGGAAACAAGCGATGACAACTTTTGAGAGAAAAGTCCATTTTAACCCATGTGGAAGATATCATCGTCTTCATCAACACCCACTATCAATCCACAGCTGGATGAAGATCTTACTCAGTCTTTTTTACAGTTCCTATCTTGAGCAATTCCGTTCACTGATTCCGGCATGCTTTCGGATTTCATCCACCCATTTCCCACGTGGTAATCTTCTGCGTCTTTACGCGTCTTTTTTGTATCCAATTTAGTATTTCCTTTGTCCAACAGTGATCAGTTTTTCTTGTAATATCTCCTACTAATTACCACTAGAGGATTTTTACTTTCATCATTACATCATAAACTCTTGTGATGAAAACATTTACTGTAAAATACTAAAACGTGAATCATCGAACAAAAACTGCCCTTACGAAAAATGTGAGAGAAAGTTTAAGTTACTAATGCTAATCGTCATTAGCAGAACCGTTGTTACGAAACATTTCACTCGCAAAGCGAAACCTGTAGACGTTCTAAAAAAAAAAAAGATTAACAAAGGCTGCGAAACTCCAACTTTTTCAGGTGGAAAAACTTCTCTGGAGGATAAACTCGGAGATTCCTCTGACCATTGTGATGGCTTTAATACGAAGAGTAAAACCACGAAGCATTTAAAATAAGTTTATCTACAAAAAAAAAAAAACAGTTTTGTGATTTATGCTTATTCAAATAAGAACTCGGTAATTCAAATTATCTTAGGTGGCTTGAACAAAAGCTTCTGAAATGATTATGAATTGATCCAATTACTTTAAGGAGAAACCGATATATTTTTCCTTTCGCCGATTATTTTCTTTTTCTGGTGGTTTACTCTTCCACATTTCTTTCCCCTGCAATAGCTGCACTTAAAAAACAGAACAAGAAATGCAGATTGATACTCTCTATCAGTGAAAAGGAGAGGCATAATTCCATTTCACAGTTAATTTGCATAATCTAAATAATAATGAGCCGCCATCCGTGCTGTATTTTTCATCTGTTATTCCAGCCCCAATTTAGAAGGTTTTTCGAAACGAAGTAAATTAAATTACCAGATACTATTTGCTCTCTGTCGACATAATCGGAAAATTCACTCATGCAACCGTAACAAAGAGGAGGAGTCATCTAATGAAATTAATTGCGCTAAAGAACAACAATTCCCCAGTTCAATAAACTGTTATGTTTCTTTTCACAGTGCGATAATAGAGCAACTAAATCAACTTAGTTCCCATTAAAATCCTCTTCCCCGCCCACGGATGTCGATATTCTAGAAATAAAGGATTTCCTCTTAACCTCATTAATCCTCAAAATACCTCTGTGTACCTCCGAGGAATTTGTGTAACGTGTCTTTCTGTGATCCCTGAAAATGGCTGCTCATGGACTGGGGATTAAAGTGCGATGTTATGGAAAAGGTAAAAGATCCAATTGTTCGGTACATACGTCAGGATTCGGGATTCAAATAACAGCTAATTTATCAAACAGATGAAAATGGGAAAAAAACTTTCCTTTAGAAATTCGAGGCAACTTGCTTGCTGTTCCGGGAAATCTGTGTTAGCTTAAACTTCTGCATAAAGATCTTCTCGTTCCTTAATTAGAAAAATTCTGAACAGACACGTTCACTTTAATCATTTGATCTTCTGTGTTATTAGTTCCACAGCTAGATCGCTTCGTGACTGAGTATCTTACTTCGATCTTACGTCATCTTGCTCTTATATACTGAACATTTACTTTACGTCATTGTTTAAACATTTTCTCCATTTCGTCATAAGTTTTCTTTTCGCTCGATTTCCTTATAGTTCCATATGCATAACTTAAGGTCCCCGATATGTATTTTCTTTCTCAATAGAACGTCATAGGTGCAAGTGCAATAGTTCGACTGTTCGACGACACAGAACGTATAAAAATGTATTAAAAATAGAGACAAGATGACACCATATCTCCCAAGCTGTCCAACGTCACATTGCAGAATGTTCTTCAACCCTTAAACTGGGTATAAAGGTTGATAGAGACAGTTTGATCCACTTTCGTTTTGCTGACGACATAGTCATTTTTTGCAAGTTGCCCCTTATAGCTGCAGAGTGTGATACAGGAACTTGATGGTAAAAATTAAAAATTGGGATTAAAGATGAACTTACGGAAAATAAAATTTATGTACATTGTATGTCGTACCACCTAAGAGTTGACGCACATGTCAATACGGCAAAGTTGAAGCAATAAGCTTCGTCGGTGTAGTTTAGTTGAAAGAACAGCTGGCTCTGAATATGTGAGAGAACAACAGGCTCAGTGATGTGGAAGAGAACTGCTTTAGGCAAATCGTTGTAGTGAAGTCTGGGGTGACCTTCATCCAGTAGTGCATTGAAAATTGTGGCGTAAAGGAAGTCTTGACCTTTACGCTAACTTAAAATATCAACATACTAATAAATTGCTCCTAAATGAAACAAACCTTAACGGCCAGACAAAACATATAACCAGAATTCAGCTTACGGAAACAGTCCTTTATTCGGAATGGAATCACAACACTCTCCACACATTTATCTCAACACTATTCAATTCTCTCGTACAGCACTTTCTTTACAACGCTCATCATAATCGCTCACAATAATAGCTCTCAATAATCGCTCTTATCAGCACACCTCAATAAACGCTCTCAATAATATCAACACCTCTCAATAATCGCTCTCAATAATATCAACACCTCTCTCACAACAGATCAGTCGTCCTTTTTATCTCTTGTTCTTATCTTATTACATGCATACGTCACGTGCATTCAACCTCAATTGTGTTGCCAAACGTATTCGTTTGAAGGAAAAGATATTTCGTTAAGCGTGAAGAATACTGAGAATAAACTCAAGATTTACATAGGGAAAGAAACTAAAAAAGGAAAGTTAATCTAGAATATACGTCACAAAATGTTAAACGATGACTACGATATCGTCATGAACGTAGTCATGCTTCTTGAGCCTTGTTTCCAATTCCCTCTTTCCTGGGGTCATCAAACATGTACTTCATCATCATCTCCCTTTCGGAAAAGTTTTAGTGATACCTCTTTCATTATGTACTTGACCAAGACACAGCACATCATTTCCGGTCTTATTACAACTTTATTTTTTACATCGCAATTGAAGTCATCTATTTACTTATTTCATTTATTCTCTCCCAACTTTAGACAGCGATTTACTTCATTTATTCCATCTCAACTGCAGTCAGTTATTCACTTCTTTCATTTCTTCTATTTCATCTGCCGTCAGCCATTCACTTATTCCATATATTCCATTTGATCTGAAGTCATCTATTCACTTCTTTCATTCATTTCGTTTCAACTATTCAATTTTTGCTTCTTTTATTCCATCTCGATTTTAGTCAGCTATTCATTTCTTTCATTTATTCTATTTCATCTGCCGTCAGCCATTCACTTCTTTCATTTATTCTATTTCATCTGCCGTCAGCCATTCACTTCTTTCATTCATTCCATTTCATTAGCAGTTAGCTGTTCACTTTCTTTTATTCCGTTTCAATTGCAATTAGCTGTTCAATGTTTCTTTAATTTACTCTACTTCATCTGCCGTCAGCTATTTACTTCTTTCATATATTCCATCTGAACTGTAATCAGATATTCATTTCTTCTTTCATTCCTGTTATTTCATCCGCAATCAACTATTCACTAGTTTCATTTGTTTCATTTCATCAACAATCAACTACACTGGTGTGCAAAAATTAAGGACGAAGAGGAGAAATTAGCATAACAGCGGAACGGGCAGGCAGAACGGACCGAAAGACCACTCAGGATATCAACTAGGGTCCGGTATGGTAGGGCATGCGCATATATGCAGCATGACGGGGGGAGTGTCGGAAGGGTATAAAGCACACGAGCGGTGTGCGCTCAGCAATTCGGGGAAAGCTATTGCACGGTGTACATCGGTTTGAACGACGTCGAGTTGCTGCCACCGTGTGATATGGCCAACAGGCAATCCAGTAGACGACATCTGGATGACTTTACCAGAGGTCGCGTCATTGGGAAGTTGGAAGAAGGTCGAAGTATAACTAGTGTGGCCGAGAAGTTCGGGATCGCTCACAGCATCGTTTTGCGAGCTTGGAGAGCATTTCAAACGACAGGAGCAGCTGTGCGAGAGTTTAGCAGTGGTCGTTCACGAGCAACCACGGCGGCGGACGACCGGTATATTGTCCTACAGGCGATAAGAGACAGACGACAGACAGCGGGAGAAATCGCAAGGCACATGCAACAGACAACTGGACGTCCGTTATCGCGTTTTACCGTGGCCAGGAGGCTGCACAAAGGTGGTCTATTTGCACGACGACCAGTACGGTGTGTGCCATTAACGCCTGCTCATCGGAGACGGCGGTTTCTTTGGTGCCAGGAACACGAGAACTGGACACATCAGCAATGGGGTCGAGTTCTCTTTATGGATGAGAGTCGATTTTTGTCTGACGAGCGATTCTGGACGTATACACATCAGGAGAGAGCAGAGAACACGCAATCACCCCTCCAACATGATCGAAAGGGACCGGTTTGGAGGTGGTGGAGTTCTCGTTTGGGGCGGTATCATGCTTGGTAGCCGTACTGACCTCCACATCTTTCAAGGAGGTTCAGTCACTGGTGACCGCTATTGTACCGAGGTTCTCCTGCCTCACGTGCGTCTGTTTAGAGGTGCTGTTGGTCCTGAGTTCCTCTTCATGGACGACAACGCTGCACCTCATCGTACAGTGGCTGTCGCAGAGCTGTTGGAAATTGAAGATATTAAGCGCATGGATTGGCCCGCAAGATCGCCGGACCTAAATCCAATCGAACACGTGTGGGACCTTCTCGGGAGACGCTTGGCAGCACGTCACGAGCCGCCAGCAACGATTCCGCAGCTGCGATTGGCGCTGCAAGAGGATTGGGCCGCGATGCCTCAACAGCTCCTTGACAACCTCGTCCTCAGCATGGAGAGACGTCGTAAATCCTGCAACGCAGTCAGGGGTGATCATATCTCTACTAAAGACTGGATTTTTCTTGTCAGCCGCCTGTCACATGGACGTTTCTGTCTTCTGTCCAGGTGTGCTCGAAGCTACCTTTTCAACAAAGTGCCTTTGTATCCTTTGGATTCCTTGTTTGAATGGTTTTGCTCACTTGTCCCATATTCTTACATCTTGGAGATCTTATGGTATGATTTGAGTCGATGTGGAGCACTTCTGCACGACGTTACATGCGAAAAACCGTCTCGTCCTTTTTTTTGCACGCCAGTGTATTTACTTCTTTCATTCATTTGATTTCACCTGCAGTCAGGCATTCACTTGGAGTTCGGTAGCTCCACCTTTATTCAATGCTTATTTCAACTTCTTTGTATGGAGATAGCAACACCGTGTAGGTGTTGACGTATTGTCGGGAAAATTTTAGGATTCCAAGAGCTGACGAAGACATCCAAATGGTCAACAACCGGTACCTAGTACTTCTTTTTTTATTCAGGATTAGTCAGCGCGGAGTCTGCTCACCTCGGGCAGTAATATGTAAAGCTGCAGACGACAAAGGAATGTCGTCCAGGGCATCACCAACCGTTTGTTGGGATATTTCATTGCAATCATCACAGGTCCTCTGGCGAGCATCTCCTGTAGGAAGGTTGTTGTCTATGTATAACGTCAAACACATGGTCAATGGATTACAAGCCAGGCCATTTTGGTTGCCATGGTAAAATATCCACGCTTTGAAGATTGTATCTCGTAACTTGAAAAAAGTGCTGACAGGCGTTTTGCTACCAGGAATGTAAATGTTCATTTGTACAAGAACGTTTCCGGCGTAGCGGCAAGGGAACGACTATGAAGCCATCTACTTAGCGCCTCGCTGTAACATAAGTTCTACCGGTTTCTGTTGGCTACGAAGAAAGTAGGAGAACAGAACAAATAACGTACCTAGGATTTCACATAAATTCCACAATTCTGTATGACCTCTTGTCATCTGTCCATGAGTAGGTGAAACGCACGCCGGAAAAACTCCTGCGTTTTAGAGTCAAAAAAGTCGTATAATGCCATTTTCGCATCGTTCACATCATCAAAGGCTTGGAGAGCGAAGGCTTCCTTAATGATCGAAAAACGTGGTAGACCGTAGGTGTCAGGTCAGGGGAATACCTCATGTGAGGTAACACTTCCCAACAAAAGTACAGTAATTTTTGCTGAGTAATTAAAGCAGCATGAGGTCTGGCGTTATCATGATGAAGGATCACGCCTTTGCGATTGACGAGTGCTGGCCGCATCGATGTCAGTTGTTCTCGCAATCTGTCCAACGGCTGTCAGTAGAGGTCAGCATTTATCGTTTGGTTAAGTGCCAACACCACCCAACGGATCTTTCCCTGGATATCCCACCAAACACTCAACAAAAACTTTTTGAGATGCAGTCCTCCTTTTGAGATCGATGGAGCAGGCTCCGCACACAGTCCGTCGACGCTTTACATTACGGTACAGTACCCATTTCTCATCACCCGTTACGATTCGTCCCCTAAACGGTTCATTTCTGTGACGAGAAAGCAATGACTTACAGGTAAGGTTTCTCTCCTGTCGTTGCATTGAAGAAAGCTGGTGTGGAACCGAGTAATCGAACTTGGTGAGGAACCCAAGCACATGCATCTGTCTTTCGACTGTTCTTCTGTGTACCGACAGCGTTTCCGCTAATTCCTGAGTGGTTGGATGTGGGTCATTTATTATGGCTTGATCCACATCCTCGTCAGAAGCCACGGATGGACGTCCAGGACGTGGCTGATCTTTGCAGCGTCTGTCTCCGTCCCGGAATTTCCGAAACCAACGGCGACATGTGCTATCATCAACTGCGTCCTCCCCATACATTGACAGATGTTGCGGCAAGCCGCAGCTGTAGTACTGCCTTTATCGAATTCGTACAGTAAACAGTGTCTAATGTGTTACTTATCGCATGCCATGTTACACCGTCCGTTATTTCCGTTACGAATGACTTACTAGGACAAACTTAGTGCTTCTATGTGCTCTACTCCTTCGCGCTTTATTGGCTGAAAATCCGGCATCGCAGCGTCATCTGTGACGTAACTTCTCCGTTCGCAATTTGCATGTATTATAACAACGAGTAGAACTTTTGCACACACCCAACAGAAAAGAGATATCCGTATCGGATTCTACTTAACACGAGCGTACCAAGTCGGGCCGTTATGTGGCGGCTGATTCCAAATTCGTCCGAATGCTATTAATAACTATGTCACTGTACAGATGTGCGGCCATTTTGTATACCGAAGCAGAACCTGGACTCGTCGGTGAATAGCACCTTGTGTTGAGTGTCGTTTCTCTGCCCACCTTTCCTGAAGACGAGCCCTATGATGTGGTAGCAACGAAAGGTTCCGGGATGAGCGTCTCTCCCTTCATACTACGTGATGCAAACGTGGTCGTATCGTTTGGGTGGACAGTTATGGGCTCATTGGTGCTCACATGTCAGGTTACATCACGGCTGCCATGGTCAACGAGTTCCAAACAGCCCCTCTTTACGTAGGAAGCGGTCGTCCCATGCTGTGCTCTAACGTTTTGATTCACTTCCTTCATGTTGTATCATTTGATGCTTTGGGATGTAGCATGACACGCAACATTGTAATGTATTCACACTGCACCGCGCCAGTTCAATTCGGAAATTACTCGTGTCGTGAGACCCAGCTTTCGTATGTCGCCGTTTTTTTCTGCAGCTGTTAGCTAATAGAACGTAAGTGTCGCGTCTCGCAGCTTGCTCAGAACGTTTTTAAGGAACATACTAGACCCTAAACGTCTGTATTACCACCTAAAGGGGCCGTCACGTCTAATGGCAAGGCATGAGACATGCGCCGTTTTTAAACCCTGCTCAGATGACGTCCACGTGACTGAACGATCAGAAACTTTCAGCATCACCAATCACATAGAATCCATTGCTTCGTGAGATCTGCGCGTGTCTACGAGAACTTCTTATTTTTCATGCGATTTCCATGTTGAGTAGCGTAAATCTTCCAACTTACTGTATTGCATCTTCCCGGACGTTTGCACTCTGATTCTCTTCCTTCGTCTCTGCAGAACGCTAATGCCCTCAAACTGAAGTGGTGTAGGAAGCAAACGAACTGGTAATCCTGGTAATTGGAAACGTGTCACGTAGACAGACGTGTAGGTTTCTGCACTCTTTCCAAAATTCAAGAGGATCTGGAGAACACCTAAAGAAAAGTTCGGTTCTGACTGTCTCTTGCCAACATTCAAACAGAACGCTATACAAATTTTGAAGATGACAATCCGATTTTTAGCGTAAATGTGACAAGGAGATAGAAGATGGCAATCCGATTTTGGCGTAAATGTGTAAGTCAGATAGTATGAAACTTGAAAATTTTCATCGTCCAGGAGCGGGACTGGAACCCGCGTCTCCCAGAAAACGCCAGGGTATACTACTAACCACTACACCACCCAGAACGACCAAGTTTTAAGTTTCCGAACAATTTGAATTTAACCATCACAGGATTCGCTAGTCGAAGCAACCGGCATTCATGTTTAGCGAATCTGGAAATTAAAAATCTTATCCCGTGTTTGCCCGGAGAAGCAGATACATCATGAAAGAAATACGGGATATTATATGGCGTAATCCCATATTTGTTTCATGATTTATCTGCTTCTCCGGGCAAACACGGGGTAAGATTTTTAACTTCCAGATTCACTAAACATGAATGCCGGTTGCTTCGACTAGCGAATCCTGTGATGGTTATATTCAAATTGATCGGAAACTTGAAACTTGGTCGTTCTGGGTGGTGTAGTGGTTAGTAGTATACCCTGGCGTTTTCTGGGAGACGCGGTTTCGAGTCTCGCTCTAGGACGATGAAAATTTTCAAGTTTTCGGATATTATCTGACTTACCATCCTTGTCACATTTACGCCAAAAATCGGATTGTCATCTTCAAAATTTGTATTATATGGCGTAATCCCGTATTTTTTTCAGGAGAATGCTATAATCGTATAATCCTAACTGCCAAACATAGAGGATGATTAGCACTTTTCCGGGGGCATGGCGTTCTTAGCGTTCCTGCTCAAATTACAGGAAATAACTAACGTAAAACATCTTTTAAGTAGCCATTACAGCTCATGGTTTGGAAGCACTTTCTCGAACATGATGTCATTTTTCAGGCTGGCATTGCTCTTTTACGTTGTGACGTAGATCTCAAAATTGACCTTCCTTTCTGAGTTCTGGTCTTACGTAAATTATGTTACTTCTCCATTGTATAGCTTTTTGAACGGCACGTCAAATTCCCAGAATTTGCATATGCCATTTTGTCAACAGCTGACAGTAAGTCAGAGGTAAACAAAAAGCTACTCCTATAATGTGTGAACGTAAACCCATATACTGCTTCGAATAGGATCACATGCTGCTTTTCTGTTACGATAAATTACGTGTACTCCGAATAAATGCTATTGCATGATAAGTGATTAGTGTTGATGTTATCATGCAATTGTGTCAACAAACTGACCTTCGACAAGGGACGAGAAAACCAATACGACTTGGATTTTTTGCGGAAGTTGTTATTTGTTAAACGACCTCCCGTTGTATTCTTACTTTTAAATGCTTAACATTAAAGTGATTGTTGTTAAGATGAACGATCCGCAAAACACAAACTTAAAACATTATAACTCACAGCCAGATGTAAAAATTCGCAGTTAATAAAACGTGAAAACTACGTTTAAAACCTCCACAGTCACCCGATTTAGATACTATCGAGCCACTGGGGGCTGTTTTTTAAAACAGCCCCCAGTGGCTCGACCATTTTATGCACGCGTTTCATGTGGCGCGACACAAGACGGCAAAATGTGTCCATTCTCTAAATCACCGGGAACAAAAGCGTCATTTTATGCTCTGTCGTCTGTTTAAGTTTCCGTCGCGTTCTGAAAGCCATGCTGTCGTGTCCTACAGAACGCCAGCGGCAAAAAGTCTCGCCACTTTTCTTAGTACATGGCGTCTAATGGGTCCATTTCTCTGACTGACCTTGAAGCTCCCCGTCATGAAGAATGATGGAAATTTGTTATGCCCTTTGTAACTGTTCGAGACGTATTTGTGGCCATCACACGCAGAATAGAAACTGTATGAACAGCAGTTAATACAAGGTCCGGTGTCACACTTATCAGCACACATAGTCCTTGTCGCTGGTAGTTCTATTATTTTGTCTACACCTTGTACGTATCGTTATGCTGTAAGCATACCATGAAGCCGCAGTGAAAATCGGTACCGAGTCTTTGTACGCTTACCCAAGAAATTTTACGAGGAGTACAAGGCACTGCAGTTACAGAAATTTGTATATACCATGCTCACGTCTACTTCAAGAGAAACCATTCCTTTGTGGTAGTTATGCTGTTCACGAACACTACAGATGAAGGCATACAAGCGTCAAAACAAGCGTCAGAGTAAAATAATTCATTCCGTTCGTGGTTCTGTGTGTTCTTCTCTCTCTCTCTCTCTCTCTCTCGCTTTCTCTCTATCTTTCTCTCCTCTTTCTCTTTCTCTCTTTTCTCTTTTCTCTCCTCTTTCTCTCTTCTCTCTTTCCTTTCTCTTTCTTTCCCCTCTTTCTCTCTACTCTCTTTCTCTTCTGTCTTTCTTTCTCTCTCCTCTCTTTCTCTTCTGTCTTTCTTTCTCTCTTTTTCTCTCTCTTTCTCTTTTGGCTTTTTTCTCTGTCTTTCTCTTTTGGCTTTTTTCTCTGTCTCTTTCTCTCTCTTTTTTTATCTTTCTATTTCTCTTGCTCTCTCTTTCTCCCTATGTCTCTTTCTTTCTCTCTTTTTATCTTTCTATTTCTCTCGCTCTTTCTTTCTCCCTATGTCTCTCTCTCTCTCTCTTTCTTTCTTTCTCTATTTCTCTCTCTCCTTCTTTCTCTCCCGCTTTTTTTCTCTCTCTCTCCTTCTCTCTCTCCCTTTCTCTCTCTCTTTATCTCTCTCTTTCTCTCTCTCTCTCTCTCTCTCTTTCCTTCTTTCTTTCTTTCTCTTTAACGTATGTCACAAATATAGGTTTCCCTTTCCCCCCGTAATATCAACGTTGTGATCTTTTTAATCTTTAGCTGTTTAATATTAAATTGCGAAACCAATATTCCCCAGTTCTTTTGTAGTATTGCATTTTCTATGGGATCAACATCCCAGTTTTTACTGTCGCATGCCCACGAACAGGCAGCGGCTTTTTTCGATTTTGTTAAGACATAAAAAGGAGCTTAATTTTCGTACTTTTGAAACTGCGCAAAATTAAGCACTTTTTAATGTCCTCCAAGTTTTTAACAGCTTTTACCGATATTCGTTAAACACAAGAAAGACGCAATTCATTTGAATAAGCAATATTTATCGTTAAGATGATCATTTAGAATGTCTTTTTTCAAAATGCACGTATAATAATTTCGAAAAAAAGTGCCGTATTTTCTCTGCTAAAACCTCCATTAAAGTTAAAAGCCTTTATTGTTTTGCCAAAGCTATCACTTATTTTAAATATGCTTTTAAAACTTTCAAGCGAGGTTACGTTTTTCAGGATTCCCAATTAAAGTGATGCTTCCAGGAACAGCGGGAAGGATATAATGAAGGCGAAGAATTTCAATATTTTGACTCTGTTTGATTTTCTTATTTTGATAAATCTGCTTTACGGATTTAAAATGGTATGAACGCAATTTTGTACTACATATACCGGCCACTGAATAAGAAACCTTCATACAGATGTACGTAAACATCATTTACCCAGCGTATATGCAAAATGCATGGTCACGTGTTTCACCACGTGATCTAGACAATTATTTAAGACTGCTGCTCCTTAGTGATAGTCGATTACAATAAAAAAAACGAAAGCTCCTTCTCAGTTCGATAAAGAGCTTATTGTGGGCGCCGGTCTGACTTCAGCAACGATTTTCTAAACAGCAGAGCTGATTAGTTTCTCAAAAGGTGAGATATCCCGTGTCTTTAAGTGGGAACGGCCTAAAATCTTTGCCTTGTATTTCCAATGGGCAAACTTCTGTAGCCATTTTCTTCACAATTAATGCGTTCCCAAGGATGAGAATTGGAACATCGATAAAAGTAACTTCATATTATAGCCTAGTATACTTAATATTTTCTAAAATTTAACCATAATTAAGCAATTAAACCTTTGTTTGTCTACTGACGTCATCAATGTATAGGTCGCGCCCTCTATTATCTGGTCTCAACACCACCAAAGGGAAAGTTATTGATTTTTGATATAATTATGGTTAGGATTTAGAAAATATTAGGTATACTATGCTATAATATCAAGTTAGTTTTATCGATGTTCAAATTTTCATCCTTGGAAACGCAATTATTGTGAAGAAAATGGCTACAGAAGTTTTCCCACTGGAAATACAAGGCAAAGGTTTTAGGTGGATCCACCTTAAACAGTGGCAAATAATCCACATTTCTTGTCTAAGAGGTGCAACTGTGCCGCGACGACAATCTGTCAGGAACGAGATTTTCGTCATCTAAGAAGGCTTGCACGGAGAAATAGGACTTCTTGTGTGCAGAAATGGACCAAAACATTCAATGAAGTCTCTTCCCGTCTCATATTTCAGCGAACTGTGCCCTGGAAATTGAAGTGGTTCGGTATTAACAGTAGCATGCATATGAGGAAAACACTGATTTCTGCCAAGAATGGGAAAATTTGTCTACAGTGCTGCCAGAAACACCGTGACTGGACATTGGAAGACTGGGAAAATATCATGTATTCCCAAGAGTCGCAGTACATCTTGTTCTGTAGCAACGATATCCAGAGAATTTGGCGGGATCACTATGAAACAAAAGACTCATATCCATTAGCCGATAATTTCCTATCTAATTATCCTTCTGTCAACTAAATTCGGTCACCTAACGTGTGCATGTCATGGCTGTTGCGTTATTCACCTGATGTCTTTAAAACATGTAGGAAGTTTTTGCCTTTGTAGTATGAAGTTATTGAAGTTAAAACAGGCGTAGAACAGTTGATATTCGTGAACCAAGAAGGATCTGTGAATTAGGAGTTCACTATGTATCCGGACACCTAGGTCGAAAGGAAACAAGAGTATTTAATAGCCGAAAATATTATATAGTCAGATAGGCTTTGACTATCTGACTATGTATATCTCCTCAGATGCTTGGCAATACTACACCGTCCCTTTTCCACCGAGATGTCGGTAGGTCTGTAACGGAAACATTTCCTCCTTTCCTCTCGCAAAGCTTCTACCAGAACTGTCGTAGAGGAAAGTCTTACCGGCCGCGATCGGATTCGACGTACTAGCTCGTCCCACAACTGTTCTACTGGATTTCGATTGGTAATTTGGGACGGCCATTTCAACATTTAGACGTCATGCTCCTCAAACCAAGCCTGGACAGACCTTGCAGAATGGCAAGGCGCTCGATACTGTTCTTAAAAAGGTTAGGATGTGTGTCGGAGTACTGCCGCAGTTTAGGGGTAGTACGGAATTGTTCAGGATGTCTTTTTACCTGGCGTACATTAGAATTGAGATAATTGGTTATGAACTGGGTAAACAATAACAGTACGTACATAATTGTTGATGTATCTCCGCAAACATCCACAATCATCAAACCATGGATAGAGGAATAATCCACCGATTATTGGCATATTTTCACTGTATTCCATGTATTCACTTCATTCAGAAAACTTAAAACATTTCGCTGTCTTGGGGCGGGAATCGAACCCACACTTCCCGATTTCCGGTCGATCATATATACAGGGTGTACGAGAATTATTAAACACATTACAAAATTATGTACAAAAAAAACTATGAGCATTGTCTGTTTTTCTATGTCACGTATTGCTAACACGGTTTCTATATTTTTGTTTTGCAGAATTGTTATTCCCAGAATCCGATAGATGGCGCTAGGTGTGACCTGATGAGGAATGTATGAGAAATGTGCAATCAGTAGTCATGTCATCCGTACAGCAGAAGGCGATGCGTGTGTTATGGCTTGCGGAATTAAAGTCTGTCATTAAAGTTAAAAGACGGTACCGTTTAGAGTATGGTTGTAATCCTCCATCGACGAATTCAATTAAGCGGTGGATGAAACAGTTTAAAGAAACTGGCAACGTGGAACATCGTGGAAGAGCCGGTAGGCCTAGCGTCAGCGGTAAGACGGTTGACCAAGTTAACGAAAGTTTCCGACGAAGCCCCAGGAAATCCGTTCGTAAAGCAAGCAGAGAACTATGCAATCCGAAATTGACAGTTCACGATATCTTGCACAAGAAATTAAAGTTTCATGCTTATAAAATTCAAATAGTGCAAAAGATGCATGCAAATTATCACACTCTGCGATAAGATTTCGCTGTGGATATGCTGAATCGAGTGGAAAACGACGAAAACTTTCTCAGTACTGTAATTTTTAGTGATGAATCCACATTTCATATATCAGGTATTGTGAATCATCACAACTGTAGGATACGGGGACAGTGAACCGTCTCATGCTGCTATTGAACTGGAACGTGATTTTTCAAAAGTTAACGCCCTATCAAAACGACAAAAAACTAGAAATGGTTACATTTACTTGGATATGCTAGAAAATTTCGCTATACCCCAGATCAAAAGATATGACAACGTCGTTTTCCAACAAGACAGCACGCTTCCTCATTGGTCAAAGTGTGTTCGTAAGTGCCTAAATGAGCATTTTTCCAACAGATGGATTGGGCGTGGTGGTCCCATTCCGTGGCCTCCTCGCTCTCCAGATCTAACTCCATTGGATTTTTTCATGTGGGGTTATGTGAAGGATCGTGTCTATCAGACGCCTTGTAGTAATCTGCAGGAACTGAAGCAGCGTATCACAGCTGCTATTAATTCCATAACTCCTCAGATGCTTTCCAATACATGGCATGAAATCGGGTATCGCTTGGACGTACTACGAGCAACCAAGGGATCTCACATCGAAATTTATTAACTTGTGTAGTTACATTGTAAGTTAGTACAGTCAGTTTCTTTCTATCTGTTTAATGTTTTGTTTTATATAAGTTTGTAATGTGTCCAATAATTCTCGGACACCCTGCATAAATATATGATCTAATACACAATTGATTATGAATTCGGTAAACAATAATAACACTAGTCGATATGTTTAAACTTTCTTTTCATAACATGGGTGAAATAAAGTGTTTTAACTAATTTCGGGGTGCTGAATTCAAACCCACTCGCGTACAATGAAATTTGCGAACCAAGAAGGAAGCATCGGATTGAACTGAAATTTTATGGACGTAATGATACAGATGAATGATACACATGATGGCAGAAACAGAGCTGCAGGGCAATTACAGAGGGATCTGAGGCAAGCAGTCCTGTCATCTTCAATAGCGCGTTGCACCGCCTCGTGCGGCGATATATGCTGCAATACGGTTTGGCATGGAGGCGAATAGACGCCTGATGTTGTCCTGCGGCAGACTGGCCCGCACGTGTTGGACAGTGTGCTCCAAATCCCTAACAGTGCGGCACGGCGGTAGCCGGCATTTCAGCTGGTCCCACACATGTTTGATAGGACACGTGTCCGGGGAGCGAGCAAGCCATGGAAGTGTCTGTACATGGCGTAAGCAGTCCTAGGCAACCCGAGTCGTGTGCGGGCCGGTAGTATCCTGTTGGTATAGCGCACCTGGAATCTTGGCCAGGAATGGGAGCACTTGGGGCCGTAGGATCTCATCCACATGCCGCTGACCTTCAATGATCCAAGTACCACTGCCAGAGATGATCGGCTATCGAAAGCAAAGGCTCCCCGGATCATAATGCTTGCAGGGGCGGGGGCTGTAGCGCTCGATAGCCAGGTTAGGATTGTGCCGTTGACCCTGGGACCTCCACACCCGAACACGATGATCATCTGTCCCCAAAACGAAGCGGCACTCATAGCTAGTCTGTGGCGTTCCATTTCGCTCTGGCCTATCACCACTGCACACTCAGCCGGCGATGTTCCGGTGTTAATATCAGCACACATAAGGGCGCTGGGATCTCAGATTATCTTCTGAGAGGCGTCGGGAAATGGTTCGTGGGTACACAGGAGCCGCTACATCTGCCTGTACAGTGGACCGGCTCCCCGTAGGATCCGTTCGTGCGTGGCGCAGGATCCGTCGATCCTCTCTACCGGTGATCTTCCTGGTTCGTTCGGAGCCGCTCCACCGTTTGGCAGTGTCGTCACATGTCCACTGCTCCTAACACAGTCGGATGGTATGGTCAGAACGATCCACGTGGGTGGCTATACAGCACGCCGACCACCCTGCGGTTTAAAGCCCGATGATCCAGCACCTCTCAAAGTACGTAAGCTGAGTAAATCGACGCCTCTGGCATCTACCCGGTATTCTTGTCACTATGTACTCATGCTTGCGTTGGCCGGTGCTTTTCGCTTTCATGGGGCATCGACTACACGCCGGTTTATAAGGCTGCCGGTTCATGCTTGCAGCGCCTCCACAGGATGTGCGGTCAAGCGCACTCGCAACGAACGCGGATCATTTGCATACCAGCACGCACTTTAGCTATTTACAAAGTTTCGCTGTTGTAGCGTGTTTTCTTCTAGGTGCGCAAATTTCATTGTCCGTGAGTGTATGACTGTAACAACTCTCTATCACATATAATTTTTTGTGCATGAGCAGTTTCTATATTTCCAGACACATATATACAATGAAAGATGTACACATTACAGCTTCACATTGTAATGTATTACAGCATTTATGTGTCCTTTTCCTCAGTCTTCAATACAAGCCTAATATTTTATTTGAGAAATACTTACGCAACAACTATCAATAACTATGAAACTTAACATCATTTCCATTGCCAGTGTTTGAATAGACCATTCGAATTTCATTCTCTACAGTTCTTACCACTGAAGTGTTAAACAAAGTACGCAAATTCTTACATAGCCCCTCCTGAAATATTAATCGGAAGCAAAGCGTCATTTTTACCTCTCTGTTATTTCCGTAAATTTTTTATAATTTTCGTTTATTCATACTGATATTCGAAAAAGTATAATTGAAGCCAGTTTTAATCGGAAATATTAGCTGCTACAATTTCATCGCTTGAATTTCTAGCACACTGCTGACAATGTGAAGCTGTAATAAAATTGTTTTTATTTTACACTCGCAAAGGGACTCGGCATTTCCAGGGCTAAACAAAAAGTACATCAATCGGCTACTGGGTCAGTGTTTTTCAAAGTTTTCTGGAATTTTGATTAGGATATTATACAGAGGGGAAAGCATGTGTCAAGACGACAAATCTGCAGAGAGATATTCTGTCCGCGTAGCTTAGTTGGGAGAGCGACTTACTCCGGAGTGACGGGACCGGAATTCGATATGTACGGCGCGAACGAAGTTGTGTTTTCAAAACACGGAAACATATAATTGAAATGCGTTCAGTAATGATGAAACGGGAATTCGAAAAAAGAAATAAAATCTCCACTTTCGCCAGCACAATTTACTAAAACTAGCCATCTTTATTGACAGTGAGTATAGGAAGTTTGAAATACACTCTTTGCAAAAAAAAAAAAAAAAAGCACCCAGAAGAAATCATCCAATCGACATGAAAATTGGTATGTGCATTGTACATGTACATGAAAGGAAATGGTTGCAATTCCAGAGCAGTTGGGCCATTTATTCGGATAAAACAACTACACGAGAGAACAAGTCAGTACGTTGTAGTGCTAACAATATCCTGTTGAAAAACTGCTCGGCGATGCTGCTTCAGGAATGGCAACACAACAGGCAGTAAAATGTCGTCGACGTACCGTTGAGTTGTGAGGGCGGTACAGAGAACTAGCAAGGGTGTCCGGCTATCCTAGGTAATAGCTCCCCAGACTCTCGGTGTGTGAGCCATGTGACGTTCCGCAGTAAAGGCAGGATATGTGCGTTAGCTTGCTCGTCTCCAGACACGTATGCACTCGTCATTGGCGCCAATAAGAAACAGTGACTGATCATTGATAGCAACACGACTCCGCTTGACACTAGGCCACATTGATCGGGCATGACACCATTGCGACAGGTGCCGGCGATGCTCGGTGGTCACTGCAGGCGACGGAGTGGCCCTCTCGAATGTACTTCCCGCGCTGCTAGTCGTATGGCAACGGTCCGGATGTTCACTTCCGTACTGTAGACGACGCAACATGGCCACGGAAGATTGAGAGCGACGAATTCGGTTCTGTTCGTGAGGCCCTTATAGACGCTCGATACTCGCAGTTTGTCGTTGTCCTCGCCTGTCCACTGCTCACGTGCCGCTGGGCTGTGACCTCCTCGACCCATTGGCGCCATCATCGTCTGATTGCCGGGTCGCTCCGACCCCAATGCCTGGCGATTCCGCGATTTGACCAAACGGCCCTTCTCAGCCCAAGTATACGTCCTCTCTCAAACTCACTCGGCACGGATCCGACGTCGACGCAACCTCACAGTCCGTGGAGGTTAAACCAACCACAATCCGCTGTTTCAATTGTCCTTGCATGAAAGCTTCACTCTTAATATACCCTCCTCGATGCGCGGTTCCTGGTCATTAGTCATTATTTTTTAATCATTTGTAGTTACACGCGGAGTTTCATTAGGGTCGAACGACTTTTTCAGGGTGCCTCGTTTCTTTGGCAAAGAATGTATTTAAAGCATTTACATTTTTACATTGTGGTATCGTGTTGTGATTAGCGTAAGGTGCAGCTACTCTGAAGCGCAAGTAAGTAAATCTTGAAAAGCCACTGGGTCAACGACGTTGAGTGCTCTTAAATTTGGTGCCAAGATGAAGAGGTTTGTATTTTTGCCAACTCGGGCGCAATCAACATAAGACAAGAAAAAAGCATGAGCTTTACAGGTGAGTACAACAACTTTTAACGATTGATTCTGTGCCTTATTGATATTCATGGCTAAACTGAGACGAACGGGAAACTGTAGTCGTTTAAACTGATATGGAAAATCATATTGGACGATTGTAATGCTTGGAATAAATATATTGTCTCCTGTAGCATGTCACTCATAACGGTAACTTCGATTACATTTAACGTGATTTTTTTTACAGTCACTCGTCTGCCACGGAAAAGTGTTGTTGGATCCCAAATGCCTCCAGATGAAATAGGTAAATTGTCAAGAAAAGTTGGAAGAATGCCCAAACGGAAAAACGGAAAAATTAATATTTGAAGTATTCTAGTATTCTATTTGCATTTTACTGAAATACAGTTCCTCTCTAACACAATCGCGAAACTTACATTTTTAAAAAGCAGAGCTATTTATAACACATGGAGAACCACTGTCTGACACGTAAAGAAACGCGTCGGCAACTGCGGCTGAAGAACACACGTAACATATTGGAAGTCAAAATTAGTAAACAGCAACATCAAATTTCTAATTGTAAATCGCGCCGGTTTTGTCAAATTCGAAACAATAGTTGAAAGAGCCAAGTCAAAATCTTCCTGTCAAAATCGCTTGGAACTATACACTGCGTCGCCACTTTATTATGACCCCCCCCCCCCTCAGTACTTCGTTGGGCCACATCTTGTCTTTAATACTGCATCGATTCTTCGTGGCATGGACTCCACGAGATGCTGATAGGTTGTTTGTGGAATCTGAGACCATGCTTGATAAAGATCACTTTCCAGGAGTGTGAGATTGCAGGGTTGTGGATCCAGCTGTCTGATGGCTCGTTCAACTTCATACCACAAATTCTCAATGGGGTTGAGATCTGGAGATGGTGGGGTCCACCTACGCAAAGTAAACTCACCGGCATGTTCCTGAAACCAATTCTGTACAATACGAGCACTATGGCAGGACGCATTATCTTGTTGAAAGTAGCCATCGCCATTGGGATAAACCATCCACATGACAGGATGCACTTGGTCCGCAACGATGTTTATATATGATGTGCCAGTCAGAAACGAATTAAAGGGCACAAAGCATGCAAGGAAAACATTCCCCAAACCATAACGTTGCCTCCATCAGCTTGAAGGGTTGTAACAATACATTTGGGGTCCATGCTTTCGTACTGTTTCCGCCAAATTCTCACTCGGCCATCGGCATGGTGCACCTGAAAGCGTGATTCATCGGACCACATAATTTGTCTCCAATTGTCGACTGTCCAATCCTTGTGCTCCTGTGCGAACTCGAGACGTTTTCTTTTGTTAACTGCAAACAGCAAAGGTGTTCGAACAGGCCTTCGGCTGCCATATCCCATCCGACGCAGTGTGCGACGAACAGTGTGTGCAGAGATCATTTGAGGGGATCCTTGATTAAGATGGTCTGCAATTTGCTGCACTGTTGTCCTTCTGTTGTCTGTTACCAGTCTGGACCCTGTCCGTTCCGCCCGAGCAGTCACTAGTCGATGACGACCACACGTTGCACGTAGAGACCCAGTTTTTTGGCTGACAGTCCAGTCCTTAAACACTTTAACAACAGCTGCTCTGGAACATTTCACGAATGCGGCGGTTTCGGTGATCCTCGCTCCATGGCTCCAAGCTCCTACAATCATCCCACGTTGAAAGTCCGTCAAATCGCCTTTTTTACCCATCTCTTCACCCAAAAATCCCTTGTACTACTGTCGCAAGCAGTAAGCTTTCCTTTTTTATACTAGCCTCGCCCTTTGGCCGCAACAGCGTGCAGCCATAGCTCATTTTCTTAAAACTATCAGGTGGTCATAATAAAATGGCCACTCAGTGTATATAGTGCGCAGTAATAGAGTGGGAACTGTGGTCTGAAACGTAAAACATTCCGCCGGCAACTTCGACAGAAGGAAACATGTAACACTTCGAAAGCCTAACATAATGAACAGCAAAATCGGATTTCAAATCGTAAATAGGACCCCGTTGTGTCATATTCGAAACAATAGTTGAAAAACATTCGTCGACTCATCCCGTAGAAATAGCTTGGAACTGTTTAAAGGCAGTGGTACCACACGGAGAGCTGCGGTCTACAACCTGAACAAACCTGCCGGCAACTGGGGTGAAAGCAGTGATGTAGAAGGAGCTTGGCGTGCCTTAGCTGTGCTAAGGCACTATTTTTCTAGGCTTAGCGCTGCTAAGGCGCTTTCTGTGGTTACATGGTAATAGAATCTGGGCAAAGGAACTTTTTGAATTATCATGCATCCAAACATAGGGGCAACTGTATTCTGTATGCAGACATACTCGTATCTTAACCGAATGTTTATACTACAGAAATGGCTGCCCCGGTGGTACAGTGGTCTGAGGCGCAGGCTTCTGACCATTGTTTCGAGCTAAGTCCCAACCCCGGATGAGTCATGGGTGGTGTGCATAGCCAAAGGTGCTGGATCTGTCTGTTCCCTGGAACAACTGACCTGAAATTAGGAACGGGCGATTGCTTATAATCATACGAGTTGCTCGTGGTAGTTTCTGAACACAAAAATAAACAAACCAAAAATGCTTTGTACATTGATCTATGTAGTTGGAAAACACAATAAGGGTGTCTCACAAATCATAAGATTCTATCACAGAGAGAATGTGAACTCCTTTGTCTTGACAGTCAAAATAAATTTGTAGAAGATAGCTACTGCGTAGTGTTGAGCTTGCGGTGCTCAGAGAAAAACCGGTAGTAATGGAGATTTGTATTAAACAACTTACCACTGGTATTGACTCCAATAAACGTAATCCCCTTAGCTCACTCTCTGACACCTTACAATACAAAAATTTTTCACATGTACCACATAATTTTAGTAAAAACGATGCATTAGTCATATTGAATTGATGTTATCCTGTTAGTTCACAAATATACCCAACGCATATTTAAAATCGTACAGAACGACACAGAGCCGTATTTAAACAAAAATTTTAGAATCTTAGCATATGTCTCTCACTTTACATTCTTCCAGTTATTTAAAATTGCTCAGATTATGCAGTTTTAAGCAGTTTTAATGTTAACTGATATTGGTAATTAGTAATGAAAATTAAAAATAATAATAAATAATAGAAACAAGGAATCAGATTTTGAAAATTTTGAAGGTTTTTTTTCCTAGTCCATTCAACGCTAAGGCACTTTTTTTTATTTAGAACTACACTGAAGAGCAATTGAATTAGAGATACCTGTCTAGTAACGTGTAGCACCAACTTTCGCCCTGATGACGGCGGCGATTCGTCTCGGCATGGACTCGACAAAACACCGGAAGCGTTGGGAAGCCATACGGATCCACGACCCATGAACAAGCTCCCACAGTTCACGAAGATTTGATGGAGGAAAGTCAGAGCTTTGAACATCTCTCTCGATGGCATCCCAGATGGGCTCGATTGAATTCAGGTCAGGGGACCTAGCTGGCCAAGGAAGCGAGGTCACGTCGGTGGAGTGTTCATCCAACCATTCGGATATGATTCGGGAGCAATGGAACGGTGCATTGTCTTGTTGCAGAATGAGGTCCCCAGTGGGATGTTGAAGACGCACAAACGGGAGCAAATGGTCATCCAGGATATCCCGGTATCGTTGCCTGTGAGGGACGATGTCACACGTACCAGAGGTCCCATTTTAGTCCACGTAAACAGTCGCCATACGAGAATGCCACCCCCACCAGCTTGAAGAGTACCCTGATGGCAAGAAGGATCCATCGCTTCATGTGGTTTGCGCCGTACTCGTATCCTGCCGTCCGCATGTACCAACGTCAATCTTGACTCATCAGTCCAGGCAACATTTTTCCATATGTCTAGGGTCCAGTGGCGATGTTCCCGCGCCCATGCTAATCTTTGCATCCTAAGATGTGCGGTCAGCAGTGGTACCCTCGTGGGACGATGGCTTCTGTACCCCATAGCGAGGAGATGGTTCTGGATGGTGTGGCTGCTTACACGTTTTTGTGCACCAGTGTTAAATTGCCGAGTGATTTCCTGCACTGTGGTCCGTCTGTCCACTGTTATAATGTGAACTAGCCGACGATGACCCCGCTCATCCACACGCTGTTGCCCACGTCATTTGGCCCTTGCAGGGATGGTTTTACCGGATTCGATATACTCACGGTGCACCCGTCACACAGTGGCTCTTGAAAATCCCAGTGCTTTCACGACTTCCGAGATGGAGTGACCCATTCGGCGGGCCGCGACAATTTGCCCACCATCAAATGCGCTCAGTTTCTTTGTCTTACCTATACTGCGTCCGACTCTTACTGATTCCCGTCGCATCACTCCTTATATTGTCGGATCACTGCATACGTCATGTCGTTTCCGTTTACACAGCCGCCCACAGCGCCACATTTGCATAACGCCAGCTGTACCTAATTCAATTGCTCTTCAGTGTACATCACTGTGTGAAAAGACGCATGTAACACTTCGGAAGTGCATCCCAAAATTTTTGGAACGTATTAATATTGTCGCTTCTTTTCTACCGTAGGTGATCCCGCGCATAGGTTTGTACTATTGGTTTGACTTTATAAAGCTACAGATAGGTGTGCGAAAGGCACATATTAGTTGCTAATCTAATAAAAAACGGATTTTTATAAAAGCCTCCATCGCGTTTATCGTGAAGTTATCCTAGTTTGCGCAACGATGCAATGAAATATTGTTGCGTTCATACAAATGCTCTTAAATATTGTGCAAGATATGACGTATACTCTAATTAAACTTTCATTTTTCGTTGTCTTTTTCTATGTAAACTTTCAGTTTGTTCTCGTTTAGCGTTTTAAGCTTAGTATTATATTTTCTCACTCACTGAATGTATTTGACAACAGTCTTGAGGTCAAGTGTGAATGGCGTATTATGGTGGATAAGTATGGTCGCTGCATATATAAAGTGTTAAGCCAGCAGCTGTGTGTGATGCATTAGCGGCAGTCGTGGAAGCTGTCTTAATCTATAAGCGGTACTTTTCATGCAGCTAGCGTTTTATCGATCTATAATGTACATATACAGATGGTGAGTCGAACGTTTTGCAATATTTGCATAAATGCATATGGGTATGTCGCGTGTTTAAACTAGTTCAAGTCGCGCACTGCAGTCAGTCGAAAGGGATATAATGTGGTAGTCGTTGCTGTGAACACAGCATTGCATGTCGTCGTTCTGTCTGTGATTGGGACGCCTAAAACTTGAACAGCCACAACAGGCTAATTAGGGAACTTTTGCTTTACGAGTTTGAACTTATCCATAACGCTGCTCAAGCAACACGAAACATTTGTCTACAGCACCGCCACCAGATGGTTCAAGAAATTTCGCTCAGGTGACAGAAACCTCGACGACCATCCAAGGTCAGGTAGGACGCAAACCGTGGATTCGGATTCCCTGCGCCAGGCCGTAGGGACAAATCCGACAACCAGCACTCGGAGATTATCAGGCAAGCTGGGCATATCCCAGACCACCGTAGTTCATCACCTTCAAGACCTCGTCAAAGTCTACAACACATTGTCCCTCACAAACTAACGCCAGCTGAAGCAAACCGCCAAGTGGAAGCACTTCAACAACCGGGAGGAGGTGACAGCTGGAGGGAAGGAATTCTTCGCCTCGAAGGAAAAGAATCGGTACCGCTGCAGAATCGAAAAACAGGCAGACAGATGGCTAAAGACGGTGCAACACGATGGCCTATACTCTGAATGCTAGTCAGCTTTCGTCGTAAATGTACACTGAAGAGCAATTGAATTAGAGACGGCTGGCGTTATGCAAATGTGCCGCTGTGGGCGGCCCTGTAAACGGAAACGACATAACGTATGCAGTGATCCGACAATATAAGGAGTGATGCGACGGGAATCAGTAAGCGTCAGACGCAGTGTAGGTAAGACGAAGGATCTAAGCGCATTTGATGGTGGGCAAATTGTCGGGGCCCGACGAATGGGTCACTCCATCTCGGAAGTCGTTCAGGCATTGTGATTTTCACGAGCCAATGTGTCACGGGTGCACCGTGAGTACATCGAATCCGGTGAAACCATCCCTGCATGGGCCAACTGCCGTGGGCAATAGCGTGTGGATGAGCGGGGTCATCGTCGCCTAGCTAGCACTATGACACCGGATAGACGGGCCACAGTGCAAGAAATCACTCGGCAATTTAACACTGGTGCACAAAAACGTGTAAGCAACTACACCATCCAAAACCATCTCCTCGCTATGGGGTACAGAAGCCATCGTCCCACGAGGTTACCGCTGCTGACCGCCCATCACAGGATGCAAAAATCAGAATGGGCGCGGGAACATCGCCACTGGACCCTAGACATGTGGAATAATGTTGCCTGGACTGATGAGTCGAGATTCACGTTGGTACATGCGGATGGCAGGATACGAGTACGGCGCCAACCACATGAAGCGATGGATCCTTCTTGCCAGCAGGGTACTCTTGAAGCTGGTGGGAGTGGCATTCTCGTCTGGGGACTGTTTACGTGCACTGAAATGGGATCCCTGGTACGTGTGACATCGTTCCTCACAAGTCAACGTTACCAGGATATCCTGGACGACCATTTACTCCCGTTTGTGCGTCTTCAACATCAAACTGGGGACCTCATCTTGCAACAAGACAATGCACCGTGCCATCGCTCCCGAATTGTATCCGAATGGTTGGATGAACACTCCACCGACGTGACCTCGCTTCCTTGGCCAGCTAGGTCACCTAACATCAATCCCATCGAGCACATCTGGGATGGCGTCGAGAGAGATGTTCGAGCCTCTGACCCCCTCCATCAAATCTTCGTGAACTGTGGGAGTTTGTTCAGGGGTTGTGGATCCGTATGGCTTGCCAACGCTTCCGGTGTCTTGTCGAGTCCATGCCGAGACGAATCGCCGCCGTCATCAGGGCGAAAAGTGGTGCTACACATTGCTAGACAGGTATCTCTAATTCAATTGCTCTTCAGTGTACGTATGAAGGCACAAAGTGATCCAAATATTGCAAAATGTTTGACTCACCCTCTGTATTTTTTGTTAGTCTGGTCAAATTACCGTTGTGATTACTAACTTACGTTAATCAGAGCAAGTTATTATAGTTCTGTTATGAATTAGTAATTAATGAGTATTAGATATCGCGTGAAGTACGAGATTTTGACAGAATGAAAGGAGAACTGTTAGTAAATCTTTCTTGAAGTTTATTTGAGTGACTACTGTTTCACTAAATGTGAACAAATAAGAAGAATGAACTTTACGTAGTGTTACATAAGCTCCGCATAAACACGTTTCAAATCGTGAAGAACGCTGCAAAGATTGTAACGAAATAGTATTGCGCAAAAGGGCAATGAAATATTCTTGTGTGAGCATATCGCACAGCAAGCCGCAAGATAAGATTTCAAAACTGGTGTTTTCGGTAATGGTCGAAAGCTTTAAAATTTGAATAAATTAATTGAAAATTTGAAGATTTGGAATTCGATTAAAAGGACACCGCAATGCACATTTCCGTGCCTCTACAGTTTTCTGCCAAATTTCAGTCCCTTACATTCAGAATTTTCTTCTGCAGGCGACTGATAGACTGACAGACAGATACCGTAATTTTATAGCTGCAGATTGTTTAATTTTTAAGTCTTTTTAGGGCAGGAACTTTTTCGGGGTACTCAATACAGCCTCTGTTATAAACGTTGAGAAATGAGACTAATAACGCTTAGATATCACGAGGACTTCTCATATTTTGATGATTTGGCTCTTGTTCAGTATAATTTTAATCTCTCGTTAAAAGATTACTTTTTTTTTACCTAACTACATTTCTCCAGCGCACAATATTTCCTTTATAAATATGAAATTAAATTACCTAAGGAGCAAAGTTTACATCAGTTTTACTCGCTCCTTTGAAATTGTTAAAGCAAGTAACAATCTTTTTTGCATTTTGTTGCTGCAATTATTGTAATCACAAAAGATTCACAAAAAATAATTCTTGAGAGATCTAGACTGAAAATGAAACATTTCTTAACTGCAAGTGCCTGTTTCTCATTTAAACTGTTAAATGCAGTATGATATTTTCTGTTTAGAGAGAGAGAGAGAGAGAGAGAGAGAGAGAGAAAGAGAGAGAGAGAGGATTCAGTTCTTCCAAAACTTAAATTTTACTTCTTGCTTTACTTGTTACGTAAGAAATTCCGACAGCAAACGAGACGAATTAATTCCTAGAAGAGAATTCCTGTTTTCTAAATTACAAAACATTATTTAACGATCCGTGAAACACGAAATGAATTAATTTAATGTCTGCTTTTCTTTTCGGGAAACCTCGCAGAGTTGCCATTTGTCATGTTACGATTAAAATAATTTGTTTTAATCAAAATATAATTCCAGAAGTTTGTGCCAAATGGTGTATAATGTCATAAAGTTTGCACGAAGTTTGTGTACCAAAAAAAGGCACAAATGCACACAGGTAATAATTCTTTTTATCAATTTTAATAATCGGCATTCCAAAAAGTGTTCACATTTTATGAAGTACGTACTGCTTGTTTACATCAAGTTCCTTCATACTGTAGTTTCTATTTGTTAAAACAACATATTTTACTTATGTAAAAATAATCAATTTTACTACGTCTTATGAAACAACATGCGTGCTGATACAGTGGTATGAAAAACTTAAGAACAAGCCAGGTTTTGACCAGTAGCGTCACACAGGAGCGACCACGATATGTGAAATTTAAACCACAGGAACTCCATTACTTACTGAAACGGTGAGAGAAACAACTCCGACACAACTGCAGATAATAAAGGATATAGTTGAACTTTATTCAGAATTGGCTACATAGCACTGGGTGCCATGATACAGATGCATCATTGCCAAAGGCGGTAAGAAGAGAAGAGGAGGTCCTCAGTAGGGGATATGTTCACCCCTAACTTCGATACATGTCTGTCAGTCCTCAGTAGGGGATATGTTCACCCCTAACTTCGATGCATGTCTGTCAGTCCTCAGTAGAGGATATGTTCACCCCTAACGTCGGTGCATGTCTGTCAGTCCTCAGTAGGGGATATGTTCACCCCTAACGTCGATGCATGTCTGTCAGTCTTCAGTAGAGGATATGTTCACCCCTAACGTCGGTGCATGTCTGTCAGTCCTCAGTAGGGGATATGTTCACCCTTAACGTCGATGCATGTCTGTCAGTCTTCAGTAGGGCATATGTTCACCCCTAACGTCGATGCATGTCTGTCAGTCCTCAGTAGAGGATATGCTCACCCCTAACGTCGGTGTATATCTGTCAGTCCTCAGTAAATGATATGTTCACCCCTCACGTCGATGCATGTCTGTCAGTCTTCAGTAGGGCATATGTTCACCCCTAACGTCGATGCATGTCTGTCAGTCCTCAGTTGGGGATTATTTCAGCCCTAATGTCGATGCATGTCTGTCAGTCCTCAGTAGAGGATATGTTCACCCCTAGCGTCGGTGTATGCCTGTCAGTCCTCAGTAGAGGATATGTTCACCCCTAACGTCGATGCATGTCTGTCAGTCCTCAGTAGAGGATATGTTCACCCCTGCCGTCGGTGTATGTCTGTTAATCCTGAGTAAGGGATATGTTCACCCCTAACGTCGATGCATGTCTGTCAGTCTTCAGTAGAATATATGTTCACCCCTAACGTCGATGCATGTCTGTCAGTCCTCAGTAGGGGATATGTTCACCCCTAACGTAGACGCATGTCTGTCAACACTTCGCACTTGGTTGTTGATGTGTTCTTGCTGTATAATCGTCCATTATTCCTTCAGCGCCGTCTCTTATCTTTTGGACAGTTTCTGATGAATGTTCACGTGCCACAACTCGTCTACCCAGAGCGTCACACAGGTGTTCTTTGGGATTTACGTCGAGGGAACGAGCTGCCCAATCCATCTGTTTAATGTCTTAACTTTCCAGCAGCTCATCAACGGCCACCGTAGAATGGGGCGTGACGTTATTGTTCATTAACACAAACTCGGAACAGACGAACATGGGAAACAATTACCTCTTTACAGGAGCGCGCACCGGTTGCAGTATCGCCTTCCAATATCTGGAGCTCCGTACGATCAGTGCTTCCTCATACGGAAACATCGCGGCCGCCATACCTAACCCTTTCACTGAAGTTTTCGATGCGATACCGATTACCAACATCTCGCCATATTAGCTGACGTCCAGAATCTCTAGGGAGACTAAATCTACTGTCATCTGTAAACAGTACCATACCCCATTGTTCTGATATCCAGTCATTTTCTTTGAAGCACTATAAACGGTGTTTCCGGTAAGCAGATGTTAATGTAACACATCGTACTGGTCGTCGGGTGAACAGTCTACCTTAGTGTACTAAATCTACTGTCATTGGTAAACAGTACCGTAACCCATTGTTCTGCTATCCGGTCCTTATGTTCTTTGAAGCACTGTAAACGGTGTCTCCTGTGAGTAGAACTTAATGTAACACAGCGTACTGGTCGTCGGGTGAACAGTCTACCTTTGTGTACTAAATCTACTGGGATCAGTGAACAGTACCGTACCCCATTGTTCTACTATCCA
Organism: Macrothele yani; assembly: GCA_039090855.1. Classification (NCBI taxonomy): domain Eukaryota; kingdom Metazoa; phylum Arthropoda; class Arachnida; order Araneae; family Macrothelidae; genus Macrothele; species Macrothele yani. Next base: position 82,850,216 of record CM077009.1, read on the forward strand.
GTCTTTATGTTCTTTGAAGCATGTAAACGGTGTCTCCGGTGTGTAGATCTTAATGTAACACAGCGTACTGGTCGTCGAGTGAACAGTCTACCTTAGTGTACTAAATCTATTGTCATCAGTAAACAGTACCGTAGCCCATTGTTCTGTTATCCAGTCCTTATGTTCTTTGAAGCACGGTAAACGGTGTCTCCGGTGATTAGATGTTAATGAAACACAGCGTACTGGTCGACGGGTGAACAGTCTACCTTAGTGTACTAAATCTACTATCATCAGCAAACAGTACCGTACCCCATAGTTCTGCTATTCAGTCCTTTTGTTCTTTGAGGTACTGTAAACGGTGTCTCCGGTGAGCAGATGTTAATGTAACACAGCGTACTGGTCGACGGGTTAACAGTTTGCCTTAGTGTACTAAATCTACTGTCATCAGTAAACAGTACCGTTCCCCATTATTCTGCTATCCAGTCCTTATGTTCTTTGAAACACTGTAAAGGGTGTCTCCGGTGAGTAGATGTTAATGTAACACAGCGTACTGGTCGTCGCGTGAACAGTCTACCTTAGTGTACTAAATCTACTGTCATCAGTAAACAGTACCGTACCCCATTGTTCTGCTATCCAGTCCTTATGTTCTTTAAAGCACCGTAAACTGTGTCTCCAGTGAGTAGATATTAACGTAACACCGCGTACTGGTCGTCGGGTGAACAGTCTACCTTAGTGTAGTCGCGTGGCCACTGTAAACCGCGGTGCTCAAGTTCGGTGTTTTTGCAAGTTTACTTGCTGTCTGGTGTCGATCCCTCTTGGCCTGTTGGAGCAGTTATCGGTCTTCACCTTGGGTGGTATTTAATGGACGACCAGCACCACCGGTCTTTCGCACCACTGTGCCTGTAATCCTGAAGTCCGACCAGGCACGCGATGCGATGGTATAGGTGATACCAAACTCTTGGGCCACACTCATCACGGTTTACCACTTCTCGAACCTCCCAATTATTCGACCACGAGTAAAATAATCAAGATGTTCTCGACGGGCCATTTTGTCGTCTCTAGCACACGACAAACACATTCGAACGTCTGTAACACTTTTTTGCACAGCGTCCGGTGACTTCCATTCAACAGATGCCATTGGACCGCGGGAGCGCATTTTCTTCTCACGTCACGCAAATCAAACGCCATTCTCCATTACCACGCATGTGCTGTTGTTTGTGTTTCCCAGATACGATTCTGTGTTAATTTGCGTTTGGGTGGTGCTGCTATTCACGGCGTTATTTTACTTTTTGCACTTCGTCCTTGAAATTTGCACACCAGTGCAGTTTCATTGGGTTCGTCCATCCGTCTGTGGGCACCCTATCTGAGCAGCTATTTACATTAGTTTTGCAGTCAAAAGAATGAACTGTGGGAACGACCATCCGCAACCATTGGTTGTATTCCTATGAATAACCTCACCACTAAGTGCACGTTCTATTTAATTCAAAATATATTTAACTGTATATATTCGCTTGAAAATATATCTTTCAAAATAGTGTTACTTTCCGATACTATAACGTAAGTCTTTTTCGTGAGCAAGATTGGTGTTACGCTATTTCTAAAACCATGACTAAAGAAATGTTGAACTAAATGAGAATACGATGCAATAGTTTACGGCCAGACGAAACATAAACAGAAGTCAACTTACGGTAACCTTTTATTGGTCCAGCAATATTTCAGTAGATCCACAATACAGCCACATATGATCTAACTTTTACATAGAGCGAACATCTCCACACATACACATAGCAACTGTTGTATCGTCCTTTTTATCTATCGTTCTTATCACATTCATACGTCACTCTCTCTGACCTCAAAAGTGTTGCCAACCTCATTCATGTGAGAGAGAAGATATCACGGCAAGTTTGGAAAGTGCAAAAGAGAACAAACTCAAATTTACATAGGAAAAGGAAATAATATGAAAGTTATATTAGAATATATGTCACAATACCTCCTACCACGAAAGCCATTTGACATTTTAAAAATGCATGATGTCATGATGTCACGTAAATATTCAATTTTTCCCCGAAATTCTTTCTGCTAAGAATCAGATTTTAGAAATTATTTTTGCGCTATGTAGCTAAAAGAAATGTTCACAACGGAGAATATTTTTCATGCAATAATTTATAATAAAATGTTTTTCCACCAGGAAGGATGCCGTAAGTGCACATTTCTGTTGTTATTGTTTTTTACCATGTTTGAAATCGGTCCTTCTTTCTAAAGGCTTAACTGAAAAAATTATATTTCAGACAGAGGTAACTTACCGCGGGACATTTATGTGTACTTTTTTCCCCTCAAAATAATGTTTAGTTTTTCCACTAGAAGGCGTTGACAAAAATCCCTATGATGATGACGTCTCCACTTCTAAAAGTCCTGCTAGATGTTTTTTTAGAAAAAAAAACAGTAGCATTTGTGACGAGGAATATTTTTCATGCATTTGGCAATTTGTGAACCATACAGTTTTGCTATTATTCGTTTACATTTGCACCATACTTGAAACCGCATCTTAGCTACTAAGAAAACAATTTGAAAAATGCTTTCTGCCTCTGATATGTTCCGTTATAAGAAATGTTTTGCGCACAGCTTGTGGTTTGTTGTGGCTGGTAGTGACCGAAAGTATTTATTTCTGTTCGTAGATGATGTGAAAAGAGAAATTAAATTACGAAATGAGGAGAAATGGTGAAAGTCTTCCAAATACGTGGAAACAATGTAAATAGACAAAGTCATAGCTCCTTCCACGTTTTTCTTTAATTAACACACAGCAACCGAAAAATTGTATTTCGACATACACTTTGCATTTACTTTGTCTGTTTACATTGTCTCCACGTATTTGGAAGATTCTCATCATTTCTTTCACCCTTTGGATTTATTAGCTACAATTAAATAGCTTGTGCTGATAATCCTCACCAGATGGAGATGTCTCAAGTTGCTGAGCCCACCCCTTCGGATTTGTGAAGTCACATGCTGACCGATAAACACAAATAGCGCCGTGGATTGTTGGCACCGTAGCGTAAAGCGAATGCAATCGGCTAGTTATCGAGAGATCTGGAATTCGATAGCAGCGGTTGTCGAAATACAATTTTTCTGTTGCTGTGTGTTAATTAAAGAAAAACGTGGAAAGAGCGATGACTATCTTTTTACGGTGTCTCCTCGTATTTGGAAGATTTTCATCATTTCTCACGCTTTTTGGCCAAGATTTAAGTTGTGAAATCACCTTTATTTTTTTTTATTTTTTTTTTTTTTTTGGAATGGGGGTGCCGTAACTCTCCAAGCTGGCTAAGCAGGTTGGTGAGTGTGAGATAGCATTTTCTCTAATCCCGGTTGTATGGTTATCCAACTATTCTTTTGTCGTCAGTGCCGCTTTAGTGGGAACAGGATGCACGGCCAGAAGGCGGGCTTGGCATTTGTCAAGGAGAGGATACATGTTTGCGCATCACCTGACCCTTATGCACACACACACATACAGTAGATAAAACATCACAAATAAGGTTGATGAGCAGTTGACATGGGCATCCCCGTGCTGAGTGGAACTGGCCCAAACTCAACACATGTGATAAATAGGGCGGCAGCTGCCTTCCGAACAGTATATTGCAATCGACAAACATGCGTAAACGTAGTCATCTGAGAAACTTTGATCGTGGGCGCATTGTCGGCAAGTGACAGATGGGTCATTCCATCGCCCAAGTGCTAAAACCCCTAGGGTTCCCGAGTGCAACCGTATCAACAGCGAATATGCCATCGAAGGACGTACCAGCGCCTAGAGGACAAGCGGTGACCGACCACACGTCATTGACGATCGGTGTCGACGTAGACTATCCAGGCTCTTACATACCAACCGCTTGGCAACAAGAGTGCAAATCACATCCAGGTTAAATGTCGGAGAAACAAACACCGCCAGCGAGCGAACATTACCTCGCACGTTGCATGCCATGAACTAAGGGAGCTGACACGTTATACGTGTGCAACTACTGACTGCTCATCATCAGGCATTAAGGCTCGCGTGATACCGGAAACATCTAACCAGGACCTCTACAGAGTGGGACCGCATCGGGTGGTTTGGCGAATCCCATATTCAGCTTTACCGAGCTGACGGGAGGCTGCGGGTATGCTTCGACTGAATGAGGCTATGACCCCGTCGTTCCATATTGGCTCTCTTCAAGGCGGTGGTGGCTCTTTGTTGGTCAGGGAAGCCTTCTCGTGTGTCACATTTGGTCCCTTTGTGTCTAGAGAGATCTTTAACCGCTGCGCAATACTAGCCTATGCTGGCTGATCACCTATACGTTTTATTAGCCTTCTCGCATCTTGCGGCCGATTATCTGTTCCAACAGGACAGTGCGCCGCTCCACCGGGACCCAACCACCCAGTCACGTCTCCGGGTACACTCAAAGGTCCCCAGATTGAAACCCTGTGGGTGCTCTCTGAATGCAGTTGAGTGGAACAACAGATCTATACCAAAGTCCCCGGCGGAATTGTGGGCAATGCTGCAAAAGACATGGCTGGAACTACCTCCAGAAACTATCCGGCATCTTGTGGAGTCGATGTCTCGGCATGTGTAGGCGGTTGTTCGCGCTACAGGAGGGACCAACATGTTGTGAGGTAGGTATCGTTAATGTTTTGTCCATTGAGTGTGCATACTCTGGTCACAAAAAGTAAGGGATGTTGCGATTTCGTAGGGACATCGTAGTGATATGCACATTTAGCGATTACGAGAAATCGGTTATCAGCGTGGGTACCTACGTCGTATGTAAATTCGCATTATTACAACACAGCACATGTCGTACGATCTCCTATAAAAGTAACCTGAGAGAAGTGGAAAACAAGTCGTTTCATTGCTTGGTCTAGAGGTTTGCTGAATGTATTGCCTTCAGTGTGGGGTTAGTCTGAAATTATGTCCAGGCGACTTTTAAACATAAACAACAGAAATAGGGCTGTTGGCATGTTACAGGCAAGTGTACGGCACAACGATGTAGCTGCTGCTTTATGAGTTTCGCAAATTGTCGTAAGTCGGCTACGCACAGCATTTCTACGGCATGGAGATGTTTCAGATTGATCCAGGAGTGGTTGCCCGAGCATAACCAACAGGAGGCAAGATTTCTAACTGACAGTAAGTTATCGGAAGAGTCCTAGTGTCACCAATAGCCAACTCCAAGAGTCACTTTGAAATGCTTCTGAGGTCACCAATAGCCAACTCCGGAAGTCACTTTGAAATGCTTCTGGTATCACCAATAGCCAACTCCGGGAGCCACTTTGAAATGCTTCTGGTATCACCAATAGCCAACTCCGGGAGTCACTTTGAAATGCTTCTGGTATCACCAATAGCCAAATCCGGGAGTCACTTTGAAATGTTTCTGGTGTCACCAATAGCCAACTCCGGGAGTCACTTTGAAATGCTTCTGGTGTCACCAATAGCCAACTCCGGGAGTCACTTTGAAATGCTTCTGGTGTCACCAATAGCCAACTCCGGGAGTCACTTTGAAATGCTTCTGGTGTCACAGTACGTACTCACAGCGTACCAAACTGTCTTCACGATAGAGCAAGGACGCCACTGTGATAAATATCATTGACATCAGCTCACCGTTATCCAAGATATACCCTGGTTCAATAGCACATGTCGTGGCATATAGAGTGACCCCATGTACTTTTCACACAGGAATCCTTTTTCGCTCTTTATCATATTGCTGGACGAGGCCACGTGTGGAGGAGATCAGGAACACGAATGCAACCATACTGTGCGCAGTCCGTCCACCGTAACCACCTTATCAGCGGCAGTCATTTCTGGTTTGGACAGATATGTGTTTTAATGGCTGTACTTCCTTGTGTGTTTCTCAAGACAGCATGAATACCTCAGTGTACCAAAACTGAATCACTGTACCCATCGTGACGCTGCTTGACACTCCTATTGGACATGCATTCCGTTTTCTCGATGGCAATACAACCAGTCACTGTGCCTGGAGCGTGCTTAAGGAGCTGGAAAATCATGGGATTAAACCGTTACATCTGCCTCCTAGGTCTACTGGCCTTAATCGTTTTGGGAAGATTTGGGAAGCTGTGCAACGATATTCACGTTCCTTACTCCAGTACACTGGCACACCATTGTAATGTGTTGCCTGTAACATGGGACGTGTGACGTGCCTGCCTCGCAGGACGCACACGTCATAAAGGCAGATAGCAGCGAGAACGAACGTCTGCGTAGCTCAGTTGGTAGAGCGACTTGTTCCGGAATAAGTGGACTCGGGTTCGATCCCCGGCGTGGACCAAAAATGACGGAGAAATTTACTTCATTATAGACGATCTGCACCAGACACTCATCAGTAATGTAATTGCAAGTAAGCCTCATAGGTGTCAAGATGTTTTTCGACACAAAGGTGGTGTTACCGTACTAAAATTCTGAGGTATGGACACCCTCGGAAGTTATCATTTGGTCGATATTGTCGTGCTACTTTGTTGTGTGCAGAAACTACACAATAAATTGTTTTTGTAAACATTCTGTTTATCGTTTGTGCTTCGTAGCCTCACTGATGTTATTCAATGGGTGTTACTTGAGTCAGATACATACATCCTTCATTTTATGCAATAGCCACAATTTTTTGTGACCGGTGTATATGTTACCGCTAAAGCTCGAAAGCCGTTAATGTGCACATTACCTAGCTAATCTGCAGATTAAATGATTTGCTCCGTCAACGTGCGGAATCAAGAGTTTTCCGCATTTTACCTAGGTAATGTGCACATTAACGGCTTCCGTATCGTTAAAGTTCAAAAGTTTGTTTCTCTCATTTCCTTTCCCTACACCTTCCCCCTCTCCCTCCACTTTCAGTTTCGTTTCGCCAGCGTCTAGTCGTCGCCGGTTGTTTTTATTTCTCATAATTGGCATCGGCTACCAGTGCGTAGCATAGCTAATTCTGTTTTCAAATTCTTTTCTGCCTCATTACCTATAATAGGCACTCGTTAAAGTGAAAATAAGATCTTTGCTGGAACAACAGCAACGTTTCTGTACGCTTAAATTAACATAATGTTATTTATATATTTTTCGATATATAAAGAATCAAGTTAATACAATCAAACAATCAACAAATTAGTTGATAGAATCAATCATCAATCAATTAAAAAAATATAATAGAAAGAATCAAACGGTTTAAAATATTGTGTGCTTGTCGCAAAAACCAATTGCTATGTAATTCAAAGTGTCACCAATCTTTAGATTGCATTAATAAGCATAATTTTATCATATGTTTTGCAAATTAATTTCCTTAATTATAATGATATTTTAAACCGTTTGATTCTTTCTATTGTAGTTTTTTAATTGATTGATCATTGATTCTATCAACTAATTTGTTGATTGTTTGATTGTATTAACTTGATTCTTTATATATCGAAAAATATATAAATAACATTATGTTAATTTAAGCGTACAGAAACGTTGCTGTTGTTCCAGCAAAGATCTTATTTTCACTTTAACGAGTGCCTAGTAGGTAATGTGCAGATTATCTAGGTAATTTGCAGATTAAAATGAAACAATTTTCGGCACTTTAACGGATCACCCCAGTTAATCTGCACATTACCTGGATAATCTGTAGAATAACTGATTTCTGCACTTTAGCGGTAACATATATATATATATATATATATATATATATATATATATATTTTTGTAATGCAATGTTTTTTTTAAAAAAGTGCCAATCAATGATTTAACCATTTTATTCAGTATCCTGCCATGAAATCAAAATGAAAGGATTTTATTTTATTGAACAGACCATCAGAATATTGTGATCGATTTGATAGGATTCGTGATTTTTAAATGATATTTGATTGGTGTTATTCAAATGTGATGTGACGCAGGAATCTTTTATTTGGCTGAGGCAACAGAGACACCCATAACAAGCCGCCTGCCTTGGCATATTCTGCGTTCAGAACACCTGTTCTTTTTTTTTTTTTTTTTTGTGAGCAAAGCGTTGTTAAAGAAAGAATTCATCCGCAGTCAATGCCCTGGAGTCCCAGCCAACAAAAGATGACTTCGCTCAGTTGCTGACGTACGGCTAATTAAGAAAGGAGTTCCTCTCATTTATCGTTCGGGCGATGTGGTTGTGTTTCGAACACGTTCACCTGATAAGGAACTCGTGTAACTGCTCTTTTGCCCAGCTGCTTGCGACCGAAGAGGAACTCCCCTCGAGGAACTGCTGTGCTCTAACTTGTTAAAATTTAATCTTAGTGCCAACAACAAGTTATATGTGCACGTAAGGCTGGGAAGATCTCGCTTGGGAATTGTGTTACTCAGACAGCAGAAACATGTGCAGATGTTTTTAGCGCATGTTCCGTATGTGATATTTTAGAAAGGTAAAACCTAGGAGAAGCAGCACCGCTGAATTAAATGTCCCGTAAAACGCGTGGTCGTGTCATTTCAAGGAAACCATTGCCTAAAGATGGACGAACAATAGAATACCGATTACGTGAATTCCTATTATCAGAATTGTTAGTTAGCCGAACAACGCAATCAAGGAGTGCTGGACCAGTCTGTGTCGTAAGCCTTCCTCCACAGCGTTAAGTCAGCTCATGTCGTTATTATTCATGTCCATTCCAGTCAGTTTCCAGCAGTCATCACTTCAGTGTTTAATTCTGTGTTCTGCTTGATGTTTAAACTCATCTTGTCATTTTTAAAGACGCTAAGAAAAGCGCCCTTAAAATTTTCAAAATTCGTGATGTTAAGCAAAAGAAAACCGTGTTCTGATAATGGCAGACAAAGTGGAAATACGTAATTTGAAGAAAAAGAGGAAATCAGGAGAGAAAATAGCAGAAAGATATGGTGTCTGAGCGGCATATATGGTGCTGGGTCTACATTACATGAAAATGGTAATTACATTAAAAAAAAAATAACCAACGGTAAAGCATAAGAAGCAATTTGCAAATGGTTTATAAAATAAATAAACTTGGGAAGCCAATTTGAGAACCCATTTTATGTGAGAAAACTAGGTTTTTGTGTTTTATAGCCATTTGTCGGAGGCGAGAATCGAACCAGCATCCTTCTGCTCCGAAGCCGAATGCTTTCTCAGTTGAGCTATACCGACTAAGTTTGTCTCCGCGACTTTGCCGTCTTGACATGCGCTTCATTCACTTCCGAAGTAGGTACGTCACATACATCGCCCCCCCCCCTTCCCTCCTCCTCTTGAGAAAGGACCGGAACGAAATCGTAGGTTTCCCGTCAGCCAGTAAACCACGCTTGAAGTAGAGTTCACTGTAGAAGAAGGAATTCTGACTAATTTCAGACGACGTGTGGAACGAAGATCACACATTTTTCGAAGAACACAACGGTCAAGTGATTTATTTCAGGCTCGGGCGACCATGTAGCATAAAAGCCATTTGCTGGTGGCGTTATTCGCAACCGCACCATTTTGCTCCGCTGCCGAATGCTTTCCCAAACAAGCTACACCGATGAACTTTCTCGCTGCACTTTGCCGTCTTAACGTGTACGTCACAGTGTAAATATCAACACTGACTCACTGACTTCCTCACTCTCTCTCTCTCTCTCTCTCTCTCTCTCTCTCTGTCCCTCAATACCGCTGTTTGTTGCTAACAACACTTTCGAAGGCTAAGCCTGTTACTGTAACGCTGAAAGGCTTATTGTGTTTACAACAGTGTTATAGAAGGGAGGAGGTAACGCTGAGTGGCTTACTGTTTACAACACTGTTATAGAGGGACGAGGTAACGCTGAGAGGCTTATTGTTAACAAGTGTTTGTTGCAAGACATCGACATCCTCATAGCTGTCGCTGTTACCTGTTGTTATTCGATACATGCATAAATTCTTCTTCTTCTTCAGCTCGCTGAATCTCCAAAGGTCCTGGCCTCAAGCACAGTTCTCCACTTCCCCCTGTCCTTCACTCGATCGGTATAGTCCGTCACTCCAAGCTCCACCAGGTTACGCCGCACGCTGTCATTCCATCGTTGTCGGGGTCGTCCTCTTGGTCTCCTACCAGATAGCGTGAATCGATAAGCCCGCTTGACTCCACTGGACTCCCCCATCCTCTCGACATGGCCCAGCCATGTAAGTCGTGTAGCCTTCAACTCGACGACCATCAGTGGTGATTTATAGCTTTTATATACACTCAAGTGCCAGAAAAACTGGTACACCAGTCTAATATTTGGTAGGTCCCCCACGGGAGCGCAGCACTGCAGAAATACGACGGGGTATGGACTCCACTAGTTTCTGGAAATATGCTGTCGGCAATGCACATCATACTTCCTGCAAAGCGTTCCCCGATTCGGATGTATTCCGAGGTCTCGGATTCCAGTGTTCGATAGCGTGTTGCATGGCATCCGAAATGTGTTCTATCACGTTCAGATCTGGGGACTTGGGTGGGAAGGGTAGCAACCCAAACTCAGATGAATGCTCCTCTAACCATAATGTGGCGTCTCCACACTTGTGTGGAGGTGCATTGTTCTTTTGCAACAGGCCCAACCCATCAGCATGAATGCAGGACATGAACGGGTGTACCTCGTCAGAAAGGATAAGCACATAGCGTTTGGCCGTTCACAGACGTTTGTAGACGTACCATGGGTCCCAGTGAAGTCCAGCTGAAGACACCCCATAACGTTACAGAACCCCACCATCCGGTACAGTTCCATGTTGACTGACGGGATCCATGGCTTCATGGAGTTTGCGCCACACACGAATCCTTCCATCTGCCCGATACAGTTGGAAACAGGACTCGTCAGATCAGGCTACTTATTTCCAGTCATCAAGTGTCCAGTGGCGGTGTTGCCGTGCCCAAGCGAGGCGCATAGCTCCGTGTCGCGCACATATCAGGAGGACTCGAGTTGGGCATCGTCTCCCAAAGCCCATATCGTGCAGGGTACGTTGCCCAGTCCGGAAGCTGATGCTTGTTGAGGCTCCAGTATTCAATTCCGATTATACCTGCGAGAGTGTTGCACGCCTATCGCGTGAAATGATTCTTGAGAGCCGACGATGGCCACGTTCACCCAATGTCTTTTTACGGCCACACTGGTATCGCAGGTTGGAGGTTTTTCCGGAATTCTTGTAGTCACGGTACACCTTTGCAATGGTCGTCCGTGAAAATCCGAACTTCGTTTCTACCTCCGAAATACTATGGCCCATCTCACGAGCGCCAACTATGACACCACGTTGAAAATCGCTTAAATCGTTATTACTTGTCATTCTCATGTCGAAAACAGCTCTGACAGCCGGCAAGGATGTCTATCGCTTTATAAACGCACTGGCGGACGCAACCGAGTACGTGCATAAGGAACGTTACTATGTATTTTGCATAAGCTCGTCTGTACCAGTTTTTCTGGCAATTCGGTGTAGTTCCATGTTATGTCTTCTTCATACTCCACTTACATTTTCTTTAATGGGTCCAAAAATCCTTCTGAGTATTTGTTTTCAAATCGTTGTAGCATATTGCAGTCTTTTACACTTATACTCAAGGCATAAATAAGACAGTTTAATTATCTTTGCTGACAGTTTAATTATCTTTGCTGACAGTGTGATCATCTTTCATTGCCAAAACTCTAAACCTTCGGCAAAGCTAAAAAGGCAAGGGAAGATATGTGTAAATTATGTTTTTTTTTTTTTTTTTTTTTTTTTGTAGAAAGTATGAATGTGGCATCTTATGAAACGAACAGCAAATAGCATAGTTTTAACGAATCTGGCTTCTTGTCAAACTAACAGCGAATTACCCTCTTCCTTGTAGAATAATGGCTGAGGATTCAAATGAAGGAAGATGCTTGGTAAAGAATGAAACGAAGCGATGGCATACGAGAGAAAACCAGGAAACATTAGGCCGATTGCGACAACAAGCCACCACTGAAGCTCATCGTTTGAGGTTTCGATAACAAACGACAGAAGAAGCTGAAGAAGGACGAGTTGCCGTTTCAGAAGTTCATCGTTTAAGGATGCTATCGCAGACACAAGAAGCTGATACAGGACGAGCTGCTGACGCCGGTTCATCCAATGATCTATATGCGAAGTGATAACAGCAGTTTGATTATTGATGAAGACAGCAGTTTGATTATTGATTATTGATGAAGCTGATATTGATTATTTTATTGTTGAAGCTGATATTGATTATTTTATTGTTGAAGCTGATATTGATTATTTTATTGTTGAAGCTATGCGAATTGATAACAGCAGTTTGATTATTTTATTGTTGAAGCTGATATTGATTATTGATGAAGCTATGCGAATTGATAACAGCAGTTTGATTATTGATTACTGATGAAGCTGCTGACGCCGGTTCGCCGCAATGATCTTCTATGGGAATTGATAACAGCAGTTTGATTATTGATGAAGCTGATAACAGAATATTATTAATGAAGCTGATATTGATTATTTTATTGATGAAGCTGATATTGATTGTTTTATTGATGAAGCTGTGCGAATTGATAACAGCAGTTTTATTATTGATTATTGATGAAGCTATGCGAATTGATAACAGCAGTTTGATTATTGATTACTGATGAAGCTGCTGACGCCGGTTCGCCGCAATGATCTTCTATGGGAATTGATAACAGCAGTTTGATTATTGATTATTGATGAAGCTGATAACAGAATATTATTAATGAAGCTGATATTGATTATTTTATTGATGAAGCTGATATTGATTGTTTTATTGATGAAGCTATGCGAATTGATAACAGCAGTTTTATTATTGATTATTGATGAAGCTGCTGACCCCAGTTCACCGCAATGATCTTCTATGGGAATTGATAACAGCAGTTTGATTATTGATTATTGATGAAGCTGATAACAGAATATTATTGATGAAGCCGATATTGATTATTTTATTGATGAAGCTGATAACAGAATATTATTGATGAAGCCGATATTGATTATTTTATTGATGAAGCTGATATTGATTATTGATGAAGCTATGCGAATTGATAACAGCAGTTTGATTATTGATTATTGATGAAGCTGCTCACGCCAGTTCACCGCAATGATCTTCTATGCAAATTGGTAACAGCAGTTTGATTATTGATGAAGACTTCTCAAGAAAACAATACCAATCATCGAATGAGGAACAAGAGTTTTTGTCGTTGATTGCGACATTAAATCAAGCCCTTTGTAACAATATTTCACCAAACTAACATTAAGTACAATGTGCGAAGGGTCAAACTTAATGCACATAGAGAATGGTTACTCAACATTGCATGGAGATTCATGTGTGCCTTGGTTCACGGTTCAAGTTTTCCCACAAAAGATTTCGTACGAAAATCTCATCGATAAGAGGTACGAGCAAGATTTTCACGAAATGTATCTCGAAGAACTGGCTAGACGCATCATTCTGGCGCAAAGAAAGAAATACTTAGTATGAATAGATAAACTGTAGCTAAGGTCCTAGGCGACATGGACGTATGCTACAGTAGTGACTCAATCGTTTCCGAGGACCCCAACGATTAGCGAACTATCCTTCATATATTTTTTACGAGATAACTCCATGCGATATCTCTCCCCACATTCCTTAGTGTTCAACAATGGAGACATAATGCTCCTAAGAAATCCGGATTCCACGTTTATAAAGGAACACGCCTTTGCATCACACCTGTACACAGAAATGTGCCCGAAGCCGTTAATATTTCAGAATGCAATTCTAGCAACATAAACTTTATAAAAAAAATGGACTTGCCACATGGGAATATAAACGTCTTCTGCGTATCAAACCGTCGTCAATTACCGGTAATTCTTGCTTACCCCATAATCTCAAAAAATCTCAAGAAAAAAACTTCGACACGTTGGTATGTACATATATAATATATGCACTGAAGTACCAGAAAAATTGATACACCAGTCTAATACTTGGTAGGCCCCCACGGGAGCGCAGGACAGCAGAAATACGACGGGGCATAGACTCCACCAGCTTCTGGAAATATACTGTAGGCAATGCACACCATACTTCCTGCAGAGGGTTCCACAATTCGGGTGTATTTCGAGGTCTCGGATTCCTGTGTTCGATAGCGCATTGCATGCATCCCAAATGTGTTCTATCACGTTCAGATCTGGGGACTTGGATGGGAATGGCAACTACCCAAACTCAGATGAATGCTCCTCTAACCAAAATGTGGCGTGTCGACACTTGTGTAGAGGTGCATTGTCCTGTTGGAACCGGCCCAACCCATCAGCATGAATGCAGGACATGAACAGGTATACATCGTCAGAAATGATGCGCACATAGCGTTGGCCGGTCACAGACTTTGTAGATGTACCAGGGGTCCCAGTGAAGTCCAGTTGAACACACTCCATACCATTACGGAACCCCCACCAGCCGGTACAGTTCTCTGTTAACAGGTGGGATCCATGGCTTCATGGGGTCTGCGCCACACAAGAATCCTTCCATCTGCCCTATACAGTTGGAAACGCGACTCGTCAGACCAGGCTACTTGTTTCCAGTCATCAAGTGTCCTGTGGCGGTGTTGCCGCGCCCAAGCGAGGTGCATAGCTCTGTGTCGTGCACCCATTAAGGGGACTCGAGTTGGGCGTCGGCTCCCAAAGCCCATATCGTGCAGGTACGTTGCACAGTCCGGACGCTGGTGCTTGTTGAGGCTCCAGCATTGCATTCCGATTATACCTGCGAGAGTGTTGCACGCCTATCGCGTGAAACGATTCTTGACAGCCAACGATGGCCACGTTCACCCAATGTCTTTTTACGGCTACACTGGTATCGTAGGTTGGAGGTTTTGCCGGAATTCTTGCAGTCACGGTACACCTTTGCAATGGTCGTCCGTGAAAATCCGAACTTCGTTTCTACCTCCAAAATAATATGACCCATCTCACGAGCGCCAACTATGACACCGCGTTAAAAATCGCTTAAATGGTTATTACTTGTCATTCTCATGCCGAAAACAGCTCTGACAGCTGGCAAGGATGTCTATCGCTTTATATACGGTTATATACGCTCTGGCGGACGCAACCGAGTACGCGCATAGGTGACGTTGCTATGTATTTTGCATAAGCTCGTCTGTACTGGTTTTTCTAGCACTTCAGTGTATATATAATATTTAGAAAAACGTGTGCGCTCGGATTATAACTCGCAGGATGGGTAGATCACGTAACGGCGTGCAAATGATTACAGCCGCAGATCACATGGAAATAATTTGGGTCATCTACGCTTTTGTCGCTGTCCCGTAAGAGGTATAAATGTAGGACACTCGGGGCAAGTTATCATAGTTGATTGGCGGAAATTGTGACAGTTAGGCAGCTTCTGTAATTGAGTATGCCGCTCTGTATCAGACGACTCACGTACGTAATGCTGAAGGAGTTTACGCTGGGCCAATGTTTTGGTCTGCGAGAAGGCGGACTTTCTTTCCACCACATGGCAGCTCCCCGAGCTCAGTGATACAGCGCCTCTTGGAAAAGAAAAACCTGAAGCACCGATGTGAAGAAATCTGGAGCCCAGAGGAGGAAGAGCGAACGGGAAGGCCGCCATTTCTATGGTACGGCGTTGGAGGACCGAATAGCCACGTTCTGAGGGTTATCACACTAGTTGAAGTCTATATCTCATCAAGGGTTGCCCGCAAGCTGTATCTGACGCCGCTCGCTAAACAGAGACCACGTCCCGCTGCTGCCGTGGCTTCGACTACCACAGACGTCAGCCACTTTAATGAGGCCAATAACGCAGACACTAGGGTAATGAATGGTAGAGCATAGTTCTTTCCAACGAGTCGTGGTTCAACCTAATGATCTGTGATGGACGTATTCTTGTACCGTGGTGAAAGGCTGCTGAATGGATGCATTATGCAGAGTCGTATGGGCCCGACACATGGTGTTCTTCCGTGGGATGTTGTTGCGTTCTATTCACGTTCTCGCCTCTTTCGCATTGCCTGCCAGAGGTATATTGCTGACGTTGTGCAGACTGAAGTGCTACGGTGCCATCTTTCAACAGGACAATGCCCGACCACATATTGCACCAAATGTCTTACAGATTCTGAGTGCCAGCTACGTGCCATGTTTTTCTTGACCAGCACGTTGGCCTGATTTGTCACGCACTGAACAAGTGTGAAATATGGTTATTCGCCTTCAGGCCCGTCATGCTCAGCAGCCAATTACCCAAGACGAACTGAATCGAGACAGCCTGGAATACCCTTCTGCAATGCGATTTTTTCCAGTCATTCCCACGCCGTGTACAAGCCTTTATTGCCGCACGTAGTGGATACACAAGGTAATGAGTGCTGCGTGTTCCATACTACTTACACATCTGTACTTCGCATCACTTACGTCTTGTGTCCTAAATAATGCACCCTATAAATCTCACTTTAGTATCTCAGGTCTTTTTCCATAGGCAACATTGTATTTAACAGGTTGGAAGATAGATGTACACATATTTACTGATCCTTTTACGAAACGACGTAGGCATGTTCTAACATATAGCAGAGAATAAGCAGCTCTGAAAAAAATGAAGCAGTTTACGCTTCGTTATGACGAGTCTGCCATGCTCAACGGTACAGTTCTCAGGTAGATACAGGCATGCAAGATTTTAAAAATTACTCAGAATTTTTGCGGTGCTCCAGTTTTTTAAGGTGATTGCCCATTTAATTAATCAACAAAGACCTATAAAATTGCGCATTTAGAAGAACTGGCATGGTAATAGATACTCACAAACACATTTTCAGTTGCGGGCTTTCGCACACGTAGAAGACTATGGGTTCCGGTGTTAACCTTGATCCCCGTACGTCGTGAACTCAACATTTCAAGCCTGATATTATGTCAGTCGTTAACCAAAGCTCACATCCTAGAATTACACGAAGCTCTTGGAAATTCTCAGCTTAACAAACATTCTGTACCAGCTGGACAGAATGACGTCCCGAAGTTCTATGACCAGGTGCATCCGAAATGGTGTCGAGTCCACTCACTAGACCGCGGAAGGTGTCCCTAGATGTTATGTACCAGCTGCACAGAATGACGTCCCGGAGTTCCATGACCACGTGCACCCGACGTGGCGTCGAGTCCACTAGACCGCGGAAGGTGTCCTTAGGTATTCTGTACCAGTTAGACAGAATGACATCCCGGAATTCTATGACAACGCATACCCGACGTGCCATCGAGTCCACTAGAGCGCGGAAGTTGTCTCAGGTATTTTGTACCAGCTGGACAGAAGGACGTCCCTGATATCTGTGACCGCTTGGACCTGACATGGCATCGATTCTGTTAGACCACAAAGGTTTCCTTAGGTTTTCCGTCCCAGCTGGCCGGATTGTGTCTCGGTGTTCGGCGACGGAAAGAGATATGGTGTGGTCCAGCCAATGCTGCGTTCCACTGCATCGCAAAAATGTTCCATGAAATTCAGTTGGGTGAAATTTGGCCTCCAGGGAGTACACGAAATGCTTGGGCGTGATACTCCAACCATTCCTGCACATTGCGAGCCCTGCAACAGGAAGCGTTGTTTTTCTAAAAGAGTTCAGTGCAATCACGACATACGGTTAGCAATAAAGGGTACCACTCAGTTTGAAAGAATGCCCAGTTAGGATTTGGTCGTGTGGGTGTGAGGGTATGTTCAACAAGGTTGATGGCACCCAGAAATGTCCACGAAAATAATCCCCATGCCTCGATACCTCAGCGTCTGCCTTGTTTCCGTCCAACTGTGCAGCTCGTTGGAGTTGTTCACTCCCGCTGTGACAAATATTTACCCGCCCATCTGCATGTTCGAACTGAAACCTAAATTCATCAGATCACGCGACTGTTTTCCACTGGTCTAATGTCTAGTCACCGTGCTCATGTGATCACATCAGGCGAAAATATCGATGACAGTAGGTCATATGAGCTGGTGGTCGACTCGCAGTCCCATCAGCGTGAACGCCATCTGGATTGTGTGTTGGAAATGTTTCTCTGTGCGCACTTATTAGAGTCTGCCGTTAAGTTAAAGAACGTGAGTGGTCTATTTCCAGGTGAGTGCGTGCCAACCGTTTTTAACTTGGACTGGCCAACAGCAGTGGTCATCATTTTCCAGTAGGTTTGGTGGATGTGTGTCTCTCTTCAGAACATTGCTGGCACACCTCACTCCAACGGCCCTCGAATAACAAAGAATATCTAAAGTTGTCGCTTTCCTTGCGCCGTAAATCATTATCTGTTCAACCTCTGGCAAGTCCTTCCCTTTCCCTATTGCACGGGCTTCGTTCCATTTACAAATATTCCGCGTCAATTGGGGATATCACTATTGTACTATGCGTTGTGTAATATGTCCACTCGTAGAGAAAGGACAATATTAATGATCTAGATTCTAATAGGTATCATCTTGTTCACCTCAGACTGAATAAATTTAACAGTTTTGTTTTCCGCAAACATCGTATCATTACTCGCTTAAACATTCCAGAAAGAGGTAGTAATTCTGGATTTAAACGATGCTTTCATCTTTTTTAAGTAGAATCTCTTTTCTTCGGTACTCTATCAGTTTTTGAGTATGCATAGGAGACGAAGTCTTCGTTTCGTCACCAACGGAATCACAAACAATATAATTTGCTTTGTCTGAACGTTTGTTCCACTTTGGTGGCGCAGAGGAAAGTCATCACTATAGCAACAACCGAGAAAGAAATATTTGCGACGTCACGCCTAACTCTATGTACTTTTTTTTTTATTGCATGTTTAATGACCACCGTGAGCGACTGCTTATAGACTCAATGGTCTATAAGCAGTCGCCCGTCCCTAATGTACGGTCACTGTCTCCAGGGAAGGGAGAGAGCCAGTGCCGTAAGACAAACACAACATCCATGCCTCACCGGGATCCGAACCCGGACCCCTTTCGGACGAACGATCAGAGGCCATCGCTTAGACCACTGCGCCACCGGGGCGGCATGTACTTTCGTGCAGGTATTCAGTGAACGGTTGCTGCTTTCTGGATTAAATTACGAGCTGTTATCACTTTTGCAACAACTGAGAAAGAAATGTTTGTGACTATTCGCTTAGTATTCGCGTTTTCGTTCAGGTGTTCAATAAATGAAAACTACTTCATGCATGTAATTATGTGACGTCATCACCATGTAGCACCAACTGAGAAAGAAATATTTGTGACGACATGCTTAGTTATCGCGTTTTCATGCATGTGACGTCATCACCTTAGCAATAACTGAGAAAGAAATATTTGGGATGTCATACTTAGTTATCGTGGTTTCGTTCAGGTGTTCAGTGAATGGAAACTGCTTCCCGGATATACTTCTGTGACGTCATCACCATAGCACCCACTGAGAAAGAAATATTTGTGGCGACACGCCTAGTTACCGAGTTTTCGTGCATATGACCTTAGCAACAACTGAGAACGAAATATTTCAGACGTCGCGTTTAGTCACCGTGTTATCGTGCATGTGACGTCAGCACTTTTTTTTTGTAGATTTTTTTTTTTTTTTTTTTTTTTGATTGGAGGTTTAACGACCACCGTGAGCAACTCAATGGGCTATAAGCAGTCGCCCGTCCCTAATTTAGGGTCACTGGTTCCAGGGAAGGGAGAGAGCCAGTGCCGTAAGACAAACACAACATCCATGCCTGACCGGGATTCGAACCCGGACCCCTTACGGACGAATGATCAGAGCCCAACGCCTTAGACCACTGCGCCACCGAGGCGGCATAGTAGATTTAACGACCCCCGTGAGCAAGAGCAACACTCAATGGGCTATAAGCTGTCGCTCGTTCCTAATTTAGTGTCACTGGTTCCAGGGAAGAAAGAGAGCCAGTGTCGTAAGACAAGCACAACATCCATGCCTCACCGGGACTCGAGCCTGGACCCCTTTCCGACGAATGATCAGAGGGCCGCCCCGGTGGCGCAGTGGTCTAAGGCGCTGACCTCTGATCATTCGTCCGTAAGGGGTCCGGGTTCGAATCCCGGTCAGGCATGGATGTTGTGTTTGTCTTACGGCACTGGCTCTCTCCCTTCCCTGGAACCAGTGACCCTAAATTAGGGACGGGCGACTGCTTATAGCCCATTGAGTTGCTCACGGTGGTCGTTAAACCTCCAATCAAAAAAAAAAAAAAAAAAAAAAAAAAAAAAATGATCAGAGGATATCACTTAGACCACTGCGCCGCCGGGACGAATCATCGCCTTAGCAACAACTGAGAAAGAAATAGTTGTGACGGCACGCTTAGTTATAGTGTTTTTGTACAGGTGACGTCATCACCTTAGCAACAACTGAGAAAGAATACTTGTGACGGCACGCTTTGTTATAGTGTTTTTGTGCAGGTGACGTCATCACCTTAGCAACAACTGAGAAAGAAATGGTTTTAGATGGCTCGCTTAGTTATCGTGTTTTTGTACAGGTGACGTCATCACCTAAGCAACAACTGAGAAAGAAATAGTTGTAACGACACGCTTAGTTATCGTGTTTTTGTACAGGTGACGTCATCACCTTAGCAACAACTGAGAAAGAAATGGTTGTGACGGCATGCGTAGTTATAGCGTTTTTGTACAGGTGACGTCATCACCTAAGCAACAACTGAGAAAGAAATAGTTCTGACGGCACGCTTAGTTATCGTTTTTTTGTACAGGTGACGACATCCCCTTAGCAACAACTGAGAAAGAAATGGTTGTGACGGCATGCGTAGTTATCGCGTTTTTGTACAGGTGACGTCATCACCTAAGCAACAACTAAGAAAGAAATAGTTCTGACGGCACGCTTAGTTATCGTTTTTTTGTACAGGTGACGACATCCCCTTAGCAACAACTGAGAAAGAAATAGTTGTGACGACACGCTTAGTTATCGTGTTTTTTACAGGTGACGTCATCATCTTAGCAACAACTGAGAAAGAAAGAGTTGCCGCCCCGGTGGCGCAGTGGTCTAAGCGATGGCCTCTGATCGTTCGTCCGAACGGGGTCCGGGTTCGAATCCCGGTGAGGCATGGATGTTGTGTTTGTCTTACGGCACTGGCTCTCTCCCTTCCCTGGAACCAGTGACCCTAAATTAGGGACGGGCGACTGCTTATAGCCCATTGAGTTGCTCACGGTGGTCGTTAAACCTCCAATCAAAAAAAAAAAAGAAATAGTTGTGACGGCAAGCTTAGTTATCGTTTTTTTGTACAGGTGACGTCATCATCTTAGCAACAACTGAGAACGAAATATTTAGGACGACACGCTTGTTACCGTGTTGTCGTACAGGTGACGTCATCACCTTAGCTACAACTAAGAAAGAAATATTTGGGACGACATGCTTAGTTATCGTGTTGTCGTACAGGTGTCGTCATCACCTCAGTTGTTGAACTGAGAAAGAAATATTTGTGACGACACGATTAGTTATCGTCTTTTCGCACAGGTGACGTCATCACCTTAGCAACAACTGAGAAAGAAATAGTTGTGACGACACGCTTAGTAATCGTGTTTTTGTACAGGTGACGTCATACCTTAGCAACAACTGAGAAAGAAATATTTGTGACGACATGCTTAGTTATCGTGGTTTCGTACAGGTGACGTCATCACCTTAGCAACAACTGAGAAAGAAATATTTGTGACGGCAGGCTTAGTTATCGTGTTTTCGTACAGGTGACGTCATCACCTTAGCAACAACTGAGAAAGAAATATTTGTGACGAAATGCTTAGTTATCGTGTTTTTGTACAGGTGACGTCATCACCTTAGCAACAACTGAGAAAGAAATATTTGTGACGACATGCTTAGTTATCGTGTTTTCGTACAGGTGACGTCATCACCTTAGCAACAACTGAGAAAGAAATATTTGTGACGACATGACCAACTGAGAAAGAAATATTTGTGACAAATATTTGTGACGACATGCTGTTCAAGTGTTCAATGAATGGAAACTGCTTCCCGGATATACTTATGTGACATCATCACCGTAGCACCAACTGAGAAAGAAATATTTGTGACGACACGCTTAGTTATCGTGTTTCCGTACAGGTGACGTCATCACGTTAGCAACATCTGAGAAAGAAATATTTGTGACAACATGCTCAGTTATCGTGGTTTCGTTCAGGTGTTCCGTGAATGGAAACTGCTTCCCGGATATACTTATGTGACATCATCAGCATATCATCAACTGAGAAAACAACCCGCTTAGCTTTTTGTGTTTTAGGACAGGTGTTCCGTGAATGGTAACTGGGAATTATGTCAGCGTGTGGTATGTTTTTTTTTTTTTTTTTTTTGGTTGGAGGTTTAACGACCAACTGGAGCAACTCAATGGGCTATAAGTAGTCGCCCGTCCCTAATTTAGGGTCACTGGTTCCAGGGAAGGGAAAGAGCCAGTGCCGTAAGACAAACACAACATCCATGCCTCACCGGGATTCGAACCCGGACCCCGTTCGGACGAATGATCAGAGGCCATCGCTTAGACCACTGCGCCACCGGGGCGGCCGTGTGGTATGTATGACGTAGTACTTTATTTTGTTGTTGTAATGTTCATGAACCATACTTTCGCATTTGGACATAACAAACAAAAGGAATATTTGATTATTAAAAAAATTACCCTACCTATCTTATTTTTACCTGTTATTATTGATGTCCTAGGGTGTTTAATAACAAATGCTAATGTTCAAACAAATTTTGAAAAGAGAGAGTTTTTATCTTTAACATTGCTCCTGTTTCACTAGTTAACTTACAGAGGTCTCTTCTGATGTTTATTTTCAACTCGGGTTAATACATTTATCTTTCTTCTGTAGCGTCTAATTTTGAAAACAAATACAAACAAAGTTTGTGACTTATCTAAGGTTTGGGATTTCTCCTGCTCGTCTTCTCAATGCTATTGAAATGACATTATTTCACTTAAACGAAGCCTGGGAACATGGGAAGCAGAAGTTTCTCGTATTTCTCTTACTACTTAATACATAACGTGGTAATACAATCCACATTGTTCCCAGAAGATCTGTTTGAACTACATGTGCGTCTAGTAACACTGTTTTTATTTTTTGCAACCACCTCACCGAAACAATTCAATGGTAAATTAATAAAAGCCACGGTCGTGATGTTACTAAAAAAAACAGTACTACTCATGTTTCTGAATCACAGACTTATCCCTTTTATAAATATGCACCAAAAATTATTTGAGTCAATTACGGAATGTTATCAACTTTCAAGTTATTAAGAGTAATAAAAGTAAGCCTTTATTTGACTCTGAAAGCAATTCTTTTACATACACAGGATTTCATCAGATAATGCATTTCTAGACTTCACTTCTGGGAAATATAGGATTATTTATCTATTGCATTACACTTTGTTTTATGTGCAAACTTATTAATTTCATACATGACAGAGTTTTGAAAAACAAGTGTTATACAACATCCTCAGGGCATGAAAAAGGGAAAATGAAAATTGATAAAAATGCGCATTGCCTGAACTTTTAAATTATTGTTGCACAGAAACCTCAAAGGGAAAATTTCATTTTCTTTGAGCGGTTTTATCTTGTTTTAACCATTTGTTATTAAAAAATAAACCTAAGACAGTTTTTGCGTTCACATACGCTTATGCCCGAGGATTGTTAATTTAATTTCTTAGGAAAGCTCCATTTCATGCGGTTGATGATATTGTTGTGATCTCCATTTTACGATCTTGTTTTGACGTCTTATTAGCAAAAGCAATTTATTAATAAGTGCATTATTTTCAGCAATGGGTTTGCAATTCCGAAATTGCTTTTATTTCACAAAACTTGAAAATTGCAGCTCTCTTCAGCGGGAACGCAACCAACATCTCCGGATTCCTCTCGAGCATGCTACTGTTATACCACCTGTGACGTTCCGGTCCCGCAGGACGCACACGACATAAAAGCAGATAGCAGCAAGAATGAACGTCTGAGTAGCTCAGTTGGTAGAGCGACTAGTTCCGGAATCATTGGACTCGGGTTCGATCCCCGGCGTGGACCAAAAATGACGGAGAAATTTACTTCGTTATACACCACCCATGACAAAAGAAGTTCCAAGAAACGCATCTAGTACGTTTACTCCGCCGAACGCTTACTTGACCGAAAATCACTTCCCCGAAAAGACCGTTTTACCGAAGGCTCACTTAATCGAAAGACACATTTCGCTTCAGGGATCGCATCACCTGAAAGGTCATTGCATCCAAAGATGATTCAACGAATGGTCAGTATTAAAAATATTTTAACGAAAGAGTGACGAGTACCTTAAAATAGCCTTTCTTTTTGAATATCCGTTTTCTTATGTAAATATAGTTACTTCTGAGTTAAAAGTTTTTTCACTAAGAGAGACAGATTACTTCCAGGAATAGCTTTTACAATTTGGCAAAACTGGCAGTGAGTCAGAGCGACATAAAATGACTGCATCGAATGTACACAGATGAGTCGTTATATATACTCCCACCCCCAGCCTAGAGAAATGAGGGCGCCTGGAGACCGAACGGTGGCGCAGGTAAAGTTCGCAGAGCAGTATATACACAATCCGAGGAAAGACTTTCGGTTGGTAATGTTCGGAGTCAGAATGGGAAAAGCTGCCGATTTATCGGAGTTTCATAAAAGACAAATTAGGATGTCACGGAGCCTCAGAACTACGACCTCGGAAACGGCTCAGCTTGTACGTTGTTCACGTGCCGCTGTAGTGAGTAAATACACTGGCGGAAAGTGAAAAAAGAACACCAAGAAGGAATTGGCGTACGATCATGAAATCTACATATGTTAATGGGGTCGAGTTTACGTAGGTGTGATGCTAATTTCGGGACCAACCGGTGAGCGCTTACACCACAGCACGGCATAATATGCAAATTATCGTCGGTGGTTATTAAGGAGTACGGCGAAGTGAATGTAATCAGTCGTCGGCGTACTGACACGTGCGAAGACCCTGAATAAGCTGCAATGCCTGGACATGGAAGACGTGTACGATTTCAGCAGTTATCGGACTTTGAGCGAGGTCGTCTAGTCGGACTCCGCGAGGCCGGGTGGTCGTATCGCCGTATTGCGGAGTGAAATGGACGGGAAGTATCGGTGGTGGTACGATGGTGGCGTAGATGGTCCAAAGAACATTCGCACTCGAGAAGACGTGGGACCGGGAGTCACAGACAGACTCATGAGCGGACCGATCGACGCATACGAAGAGCGGCGTTGTCAAACAGAACATCCACTGCGACGCAAATTCGAGCTGCCGTTGCACCTGAGGTGACTGTGCGAACAAGCCGCAACAGTCTTCTGGATGCAGGACTACGTGCATCCAGAAGACGGTTGCAGAAGACGGTCGTAGGCAGTCACCCGCTGAAGACGTGCACTAGAGAACTCTCAGTCAATCTAGTGTGTGGTATACAACATCACACACTTTATTTTTCGAAGCGCTGAAGAAGGGATTCTCTTATTTTTCCTCTCTGTCGCGGTGTGGAAAGAACATCACACCATTGCGAGATCTTGAACGGCCGGGTCATCCGGGAAGTTCGGGCGCCGTTATAACGTAGTAAATTTCTCAGTCATTTTTGTTCCGCGCCGGGGATCGAACCTGAGTCCACTTATTCCTGAACAAGTCGCTCTACCGACTGAGCTACGCAGACGTTCGTCTTGCTGCTATCTGTCTTTATGTAGTGTGCGTCCTGCGAGGCAGGCACGTCACCCCCTCCCCCCGAAAGAGGGCCGGAGGCATGGCCCACTGGGTCAGCCGTGACCATGAATCGTCGTAGGCAGTCATCCGCTGAAGAACCTGCACTAGAGAACTCCCAGTCAATCTAGTGTGGGGAATACAACTTCGCACACTTTTTATTTTTCGAAGCACTGAATAAGGTATTCTCTTATTTTTCCTCTCTGTCGCGGTGTGGAAAGAACATCACACCATTGCGAGATCTTGAACGGCCGGGTCATCCGGGAAGTTCGGGCGCCATTATAACGAAGTAAATTTCTCAGTCATTTTTAGTCCATGCCGGGGATCGAACTTAAGTCCACTTATTCCGGAACAAGTCGCTCTACCAACTGAGCTACGCAGACGTTCGTTCTTGCTGCTATCTGCCTTTATGTCGTGTGCATCCTGCGAGGCAGGCACGTCCCATTTTGTTCTTGGGTTTATCGACCACCATGAGCAACTCAATGACTATAAGCAGTCTCCCTTCCTTAATTTAGAACCACTGGTTCCAGGGAAGGGAAAGAGCCAGTGTCATAAATCAAAAACGACATTCATGCTTCACCGAGATCCCGACTCGGACCCATTCTGGACGAATGGTCAGCAGCCAACGTTTAGACCACTGCGCAACCATGGATGCCATAACTTTTGCTTCTTGGGGCTTCATTGTCCTGGGTGATGTAATGGTAGCCTGGCCGAAAGATACACTGCTGGACAACTGCTAAGGACGGATCATAAACGGCTATATAGCGCATGAAAAAGTAAGTGTGGTTGGATGCCAAGTGAAATAAAATAATGTCAGAATGCCAGGACATTACAAGAAAGACAATTTATTGTGCTCTGAAATCTAGAAGGCTTTGGAACGTGTTCAAGGGACAAACAGGCCATTTTGCGCAGAACACGTAAACGTGAAAAAAATGCAATTACCGTCCGCAGGCGTTCCGGCGTAAGATGTCAATACGGGATATGGACACCATGGAGGGCGATGCAAGATTCCACACGTCGTGTCATGCTTTGCACAACATTATCAAGCAGCTGTTGGGGTAATTTATCCCATTCCTCTGTCAGTGCACGGATGAGGGTGTCCTTGTTTATTGGAGGGCATTGGCGACCAGTAAGACTCGTCCCCAAAGCATCCCACACATTTTTAATGGGATTCAGATCTGGAGAACGTGCTAGCCGTACTAGGCGTTGAATATCCTCGCTCTCAAGACACTCCTGGACAGCGACTGTTCGATGACATGTTGCGTTGTCGTCCATGAAAATGAATCTATCACCGACAGCACCACGGAACATGCGAACATGAAGTAGCAGAACATCATTAATGTATCGTTCGCCAGTCATAGTAACAGTTGGAAGCACATAGAGGAACGTACGGCCATTTATCATGATGCCAGCCCATACCATGACACTACATGTCGGATATCGGTCCGTTTCCTGTATGTTTGCTGGACAATATGCAGTACCACTATCACGCCAGATCAGTTGTCGTCTACAATCAGACGACAGACTGTATCTACTCTCATCTGAGAAGAGTACAGCAGAGCAGTCGTTATCAGTCCAATTGCGATGTTGATGGCACCATTTCAAACGGGCGGTACGGTGACGTCTGGACAATGGGATGCCCACAACAGGACGGCGGACGTATAGTCCTCTTTCATGCAAACGCGTGGCGACAGTTTTTCGGGAGATCCGCTTGCCAGTAGCAGCCATAAACTGATTTGCTACCTCACTAGCTGTGCTGCGCCGGTGTCTTTTTGTTGACAGTACTATGTACCGATCTTCCGCAGGTGTCGTACTGCGAACACGACCTCCCCGTGACGTTTGCTACACTCTCCATTTGTTTGAAATGATTTCCAAAGCCTTGAAACAACACTGTGGCTGACGTCGAACTCCCTGGCAACATCTGTTATTTTTCGCCCTTCTTCAATCTTGCCAATAATACGGCCATGCGTAAAATCATCTAGGTGATGAAAATTGCAAGTTCGTCAATTTATTCTTTCCCTTTCAACTTTGCGTTTGAACAACAACGGTCAATACGCGTCAAATCCTTTATATCTCTTATCAGCGCTATGACGTCACGAACAAGTTCGGCAATCCAAAATTTGCATACGCACAACACGTCTTACTGTATCCGGCACTTATGCTAATTTCCATATTTTCCTGCCTTCCATTTTATGGTTGCTATCGTTGCTATTGTCATCCGTCCTTAGCAATTGTCCGGCAGTGTGTTAGGTGCATGCGGGTCGATCCCATCTTTCGAATATTGAAATATTTCTGACCTAAAAATAATGTACTTTAGAATTTCTCATGTATTTATGAAGAATGTTTCTTCTTTAATTTCTGTGACAATTTATTAATACTGCGAATGATCGTTTAGGTGAAATATTTCGCCGAAATCCGGGGTTTATTGATTCGACAAATAGGCACATGTGTCAGAAGGTTTTCTGCGATGCACTGTGTTTGAAACGTTTGCCGACTTTTACAAGGTGTCGAAAATAAAGTGGATATTGATTCCTAGTGATGGTATAAAAGAAAGGGCTGAAAATGTCGTCACTCAATGAGATTGCTATACCTGGAACCGTCATTTGTTGAAACAGCAGATGATTTCAGCAATGGAGGCGTCATTCGTATGCAATCACTTTTTCATCGCGCGTCTCAGTTCTGTCAAGATACAAGTCTTGCTCCTTTTACGGGATATTTATATTGCTGGATTCGTGTGAGTTGAAGCATTGCGGAAAAGTAAGTCATTCCATTGAAATCTACATTATAAATTTAGTTACGTTCTCAGAACATCAGTGGCTGTTGTAGTCATCATCAGCTACTGGCTAAATGCTCATCTATTATAGCAAACCATTTCAGACCAAAACGTCTTGGTCAGTGGATGTAAACAGCTTTGGTATTATACGTGGAAGACAACAATCTCAAAATTCTAACTGAATTTTAGCGATGAGAGAAATAACAAAGAGAAAGTCAACTGAAAAATGCACTACTTTGTGAATCAGTACATTTCATATGACGTGTAATCATAATCATCAATATCATCATCAACCATTAGACAATTAATAGAGACATTTAACGTGGACCAGGAACATCAAACAAAGGTCTTCGCTCTTTCCACGTTTGTAAGTGAGTCACGGAAAAATTCTCATTGGCCGCCACCGGGAGTCGAACCCAGGGTATTCCAGTTACGCGCCGGATATGCTTCCGCTACACCAGTCTGGAGGAATTCGAAGCCGCTGTGGTGTAGCGGAAGCATATCCGGCGCGTAACTGGAAGACCATGGGTACAAATCCCGGTGGCGGCCAATGAGATTTTTTCCGTGACTCACTTATAAACGTGGAAAGAGCGATGACCTTTGTTTGATGAACCATTAGACAGCCCAACACAAAAATTGTTTAGTTGCGAATGATGTTTGAATAAATCTAGAATATTTTTGGGGTGCTGAATCCAAAAATGACATTACTTTTGCCGAAGAGGCTCTAATTTTTGAGATAATGGATACCCCTCAAATTATGCTTTTACCCCAATACGACCTGTTGATGTTGACATACAATGTGTATGCAGCAGGGTTTGGTCTGTCTTTTGACTCTTTAGCACTGTTTGTATCTAGTGTAACCTTTAATCTATTCTTATCTTTAACATTGTTTTGCAAATTTATTCATTGCATATAATACCATATTGATTATATTTTTCCATACTTTTTTTGCATAGAAATATGAGTTCTTCACGAAAAGGCTGCTTAAACAATCATAATACGTTCCGCTTCATTTGTGGCGAATGCACTCTATATAAACAAAGGAAAAACATCGCTGGCTTTTTAAGACAAACAAATCTTGCTTATTTTGTAGTGAAGCTTGGAGACCAAGATAAGTCTTGGGCTCTGTGGTGATGTAAAAAAATATTGAAGACAGGGAAAATGGAAAATATCCAAAATGGGAGGTGGAACGCCATTTTATCCTTGTAGGAAGAAAAATGACTTCAGGTCGGCCATATTGTGTGCCCAGGGTCCCACGGAGAGGAGAAGGGGGAAGTAAATTCTTTCCTTGGTGAATTCCATGCTGAGGCAGGAGTTTACAGAACATTAGGATGTCTTACTGGCGCAGAAAGTTTGAAGCAGCTAGATAGACAGCTGAGGAGAGAAGAGAGATTTACCACATGGCCTCTTGCTCCGAAGATTGCGCGTTCGGTATTGGCTGTGCGCTCTCCGGGCTGCACAGAGAGTTTAAGCGGAAAAAAGTTGTAACGAACTTTTAGGACACTTTCTTTTTGCTCGAATAGGAAGAGGACGTTCGTCTTGTAGTCGTCGCTCGAGATGTACGTACGCTAGTCGGCTACGGCTGACTAGAGAGTTAACTAGGTGCCTACCTGCGGGTTAAGGCCACTGGAGTATATACGTTGCATTACCTGTGGATAATTGATTATAACTGTGTAATACTACTAAATGCCAGACTGCGGTCTGCCAGGGAAATACTCCGCCTGAGTGAGAAATCTAGCCATCTGTGAAGAGCATGTAATTGTTATATATAAATAACTTCCTGATGCTATGTGCACACGTATCATGCAAAGACTGGACTGTGAATGAACTATGATCCTGCTGGAATGTCGACTTGCTCAAGTTGAAGAACCGTTTTTATCGTTTGACATGTATCTTCAACCTACTTGTCACCAAGTTGTAAATAAAAACCTAATAAAGGTAAGAAGCACTTGAAAATAATTATGGGAGATTTTAATGCAAAAATAGGGCAACGGCAACAGAATGAAACTTCAGTAGGTAAATTCGGTCATGGCAACAGAAACCAGCGTGGAAATACTCTCGTTGAGTTTGCAGAGGCAGAAGGGTTTTTCATCTTGAACTCCTTTTTCAAGAAAAAGCCAAACAGGAAATGGACATGGAGACATCCAAATGGGACGACAAGTGAAATTGATTTTATTATGTGTAAAAAAAAATTCGTCATAGAAGACTGCAGTGTGCTAAACAAGTTCAACACAGGTAGTGACCATAGATTGGTGAGATGTAAGATGCACCTCAACACTAAACTTGAACGTGGCAAGCTCATAAGACAAACAAAATCTATTGACATAACCAACCTTAAAAAACACCATAATACCTTCAAGTTAGAACTGAAGAACAGGTTCTCTGCTTTAGAAGGCCTAACATCGGAAGAAGTGGACATCTCTGAAGTTAACAGAAAAGTAACCAAAGCTCTTATGGAAACAGCAACAAAATTAGCTGGGTCTAAGAACAAGTTGCATGTGAACAAATTATCAGGAAAAACCAAACATGTTGATGCAAAAAAGAAGAGAGATGAGGACAACTAAAGAAGATGTGACTTCCAAAGTGGAATATATAGAGCTATGCAAGACAGTAAGAAAAAGTATCACTGAAGACGTAAGGAAATTCAACTGTGAACTAGTGAGGAAAGCAATTGAAAACAACCAAAGCCTAAAGATAGCAAAGGGACATCTCAGTAAGGGAAGAAAACAGATTATGGCACTGAGAAAAGAAGATGGTTCTGTAACAAGAAATAGAGGCGAAATTTTGACAAGAGTGAAAGATTTCTATTCCAAATTATATGAAAGGGATGATATATGCACTCCAGACATCATGAAAGATACCAGTACCAGAGTTCTTCCAGTCCTTCCAGCAGAAGTTGCACATGCAATCAAGAACATGAAGCGCGGAAAAGCTCCAGGAGAAGATGGAATTACTGTAGACATCATACAAGAAGCAAGTGGAGAAATCGAAACAGTACTCGCCCAAATTTTCACTCGATGCCTTAATGAAGGGAAAATTCCTGAGGATTGGAACAACGCTACAATGATCCTGCTACATAAGAAAGGTGACATTGAGGATCTCGGAAACTACAGACCTATCAGCCTCCTATCAGTGGTTTATAAAATCTTCACTAAAGTTCTTTCACACCGCTTGAAGGTAACACTGGACATGGTTCAACCGAGAGAACAAGCTGGATTCAGGAGTGGCTACAGCACAATAGATCATATCCACGTGCTGAGAGAACTAATTGAAAGAGCGAGGGAATATGAACTTCCATTGTGCATGGCTTTTATCGATTATGAAAAAGCCTTTGATTCGGTGAAACCATCAGCAGTTACAATGGCTCTGAAAACCTGCGGTATTGAAGATGCATACATTAATATTATTAATAACATCTATGAAAATGCAAGTGCAAAGATTAGGCTGTTTGAAAATACAACACACGTAAAAATTGGAAAGGGAGTGAGACAAGGTGACACCATATCTCCGAAGCTCTTTAATGCCACATTGGAGGGTGTTTTTCAGTCGCTGAGCTGGGAAAACAAGGGGATAAAGATTAATGGAGATTATCTAACCCACCTTCGTTTTGCTGATGACGTAGTCATTTTTGCAACTACCCCATCAGAGCTGCAGAGTATGATCCAGGAACTTGCTGACAAGAGTAAAGAAGTGGGATTAAAAATGAACTTTCAGAAGACAAAAGTGATGTTCAATGCTTTTACAAGAAATGAAGATTTATCGATTGATGGAGAAAAGCTGGAGATAACAGACACGTACGTTTATCTTGGACAGCAGATATCAAGTGAGGGTCACATTGATGAAGAAATTAATCGGCGTACAAAACTTGCCTGGAGAGCTTTTGGAAGAAACAGCATAATTTTCAAGAGCAATATGCCATTATGTCTTAAAAGAAAAGTGTTTGATCAATGCATCCTTCCAGTGCTTACGTATGGTGCAGAGACGTGGACCTTAACTAAAAGAGACATACAAAGGCTGCAGACAACTCAAAGCAGCATGGAGAGGTGCATGCTTGGTGTAACCAGGAGAGATAAGAAGAGGAACTCGTGGATCCGAAAAATGACAAGAGTGGAAGACATCATGATCAGAGTTAAATCCCTGAAATGGCAATGGGCTGGACATACTGCCAGAAGGACAGATCATCGATGGACAGCCGAAATTTTAGATTGGATTCCAAGGGACAGGAAAAGACCCAGAAGAAGACCACATGGGAGATGGGTGGATGAAATTCGAAAGTATGCAGGGGTGACGTGGAGGAGACTGGCACAAGACAGACCGTTGTGGAGGAAACTTGGGGAGACCTTCGTCCAGCAGTGGATTGATAATGGTTGACAATGATGTTGATGATGATATAGTGTACCACCTGCTCAGCTCTATATTCTACAAGTCACCTTTTCCTTCACCATGCCTCTGAGGAGAAAAACAACGTAAGTTTGACCGAGGCAGAAATATCCTGGTCTGGAGGCAGCGAATTGCCATAAGCAAATATATTAAAAATAAGCAGCATAACACCCCACACGCGAGTATGAATGGCTCCCCATAAAGTTTGCAAAACTTGTGTAAAGTGCCTACGGCTAAGGGAAAATGGCGAAAAGAAAAATTTAAACTTTGGTGTTCCTATGGTGGGAGAGTACCGCAAAACCACCACGATGATTGTTATTTTTGTGTTGTCAATGTGAAAGGCTTCAATCGCTACAAGACACATAAGTGGGAGTATCCTGACTGGAATCAGCAAGGTGATCTATACCACACTACGAAGACGTTCCCGTATAAGTGTTTTTGCCTCATGACTTGACCTTCAGTAGTCAAATGTTGATGAAATGTAGGACTTGGAATGTAGCACAGGTAGTTGCAGTGGAAGTGAATATGAAGGAAGTTTTTTTTCACCCCCCCCCCCCCAGCAGTTCTCCCGAAAAAGAACTGACTGATCTGGTACGAGACCTCAATCTGTCAAAGCAAGTGTCTGAACTTTTAGCTTCCAAAAGAAAAGAAGTATCTAAAGCCGGAAGTTAAGGTAATAGCTTATCAGACAAGAGATGAGGGAATTCTTCTATATATCAGCCAAAATTGAAAACTTCTATATTGCAACAATGTTCCTGAACTTCTCTAAATGGGACTACCGAAATATCGACGACAGGATTAGCGGCTTTTTATAGACAACTCTACCAGAAGCTTAAACTGCATTTTATTGCACAATGGTAACCGCCATGCATCTCTTCCAATTACTCACTCAACAAAACTGAAAAGAGAATGTGAAAATATCAAAATGGTTTAGCAGAAGCTCTGCTATCATGAGCACCAGTGATTTATTTCTGTTGATCGAAAGACGGTGGTTTTTGTTTGGGCGGCAAAGCAGATGCAGGAAGTACCCTTGTTTCACCTACTTGTGGGACAGTAGTGCAAGATGAGATCATTGGAATAAAGTGGCATGGGCTTCAAGGGAAAGCATGACTGTAGGTGCAGCGAGTATTATTAACAAGCCATTGGTTGTCAGAGAAAAATTCATTCTCCCACCACTCCATATCAAGCTTGGATTGATGAAGCAATTTCTTAAGGCTTTGGGCAGGGATGGCGATAGCTTCAAATAAATTTGTAGATCGTTTCTTGGACTGAGTTTTGAAAAACTAAGAGCAGGAATGTTTGATAGTCCTCAAATTCTTAAATTCGTCAACGATTCGAATTTCACAAAATTTATGAAGGATGTTGAAGCTCCTGCCAAGTGCAGTTACGTCTTAGTTGTCAAGAACTTCTTGGATAACCACAAAGCAGATAATTAGGAAGACATGGTGCAAAACGTGCTCACTAACTTTAAAAATTTGGATAATATGAGCACAAAGGTACAGTTTCTCCATAGCCACTTAGGTTTCAGGATAATCTTGGTGATTTTCGTGAGGGACAAGGGGAGAGGTTTAATCAGGATACAAAAGTGATAAAGGAAAAGTATCAAGGCAGATGGAAGAGTCACATGATGGCAGACCACTGCTGGAGTCAATGTCAATGTAATAATGACCCACATAAAAGAAAATCGTACAAACAGCGTTTTTCTATGCATTAATTGTGATTATCTGAATCAACTTACTTTTTTTGTTATTATACTTACTTCTTTTGTTATTATACTTACTTTTTTATGTTATCATACTTACTTTTTTTATGTTATCAACGCAATAAGGTATTTGATGTGTTCACTTTTGTGTGATTTGTGACATTTTTTATATGATTTGTAGGTAGGGTACGTCTGTCAATTAATTTTTTTGCATTTCTTATGATTTTCAATGGGAGCTTCCATTATCTCAAAAATAAAAGCCAATCTAAAAGACCTGATGCCATGTATAATTTATGACTACAAACTTGTGGTGTTGAGATAAAATAAAAATATCAACGTTTACCACTATCAAAGGTTTATTATACATCGACTATGGTTTCACAGAGCTTTTGGCTCGGCTTCATCAGGACGAATGGAACGTAAACATTCCAATCAATCTGACATCATCAGAGTTCTGACGGTCACAGTTTTTGATGAGTCGTTTAAAAATTTAGAAAACCGAAGCCTGTCTGTTCACTCACTCCGGTAGACCACCCTATGCGACAGAATTGGGCGGTTTTTCCATTTGCTCCACAGATTTGCTTCGGAATTTCAAAAATTCTCAAGAGTTTTAATTTCAAAGTTATTTTCAAACCCATAAACAATGTAATTTTTTTCGAATCAAAAGATTACGTCTAAGACATAAGTTCCTGGATAATTTATCAGATACCTTGTGAATGTGGACTTTCATAAATAAGATTGACCCGCGGGGCTTTAAATTTCCGTGTGACGACCTACGTACGAAATTGTGAACTGAAGTCGTCTATAGCCCAGTATTATCACGAAAACAACCATAAATTTCTGTTTGAAAACTCTACGCTCATTGATAAACCTGATTCAACTATCAAGCTTAATGTATTAGGAGCTTTTCACATTTACCGGAACTCTTCACTGCTTGTCAACGACATGACGTCCACTCCATTTCTTTCAAGCGCGTGGAAGCAACTCACCAAAAACCGTGATCGTCAGAACTCTGATGATGCCACAATGATTTGAATGTTTACGCTCCATTCGTCCTGATGAAGCCGAGTCAGAAGCTCTGCGAAACTGTAGTCGATATATAATAAATCTTTGATTGTGGTAAACGTTAATATTTTTATTTTTCCTGATGCCATATTCGGAATCAGCGACACAAAGTTACCCTAAAATGGCTCTAATATGCACAGTGCGTCAAAGAATTTTTAAGACTGGCGCTAGATTTCAGCCTACGGTGGCTCCACCAGTGTAATCGCGAATGCGTTATACACCGTGACCATCTGCTTGCTTTCAAGTACTGAACAGTTGTTAAAGTAACTCAAACGAAACGGGCGTTCACTAGAGAAGTAAAGTCTTTTTCATGTGGAATTAGTAAGATGGAACAAAGGGCTGTTATTAAATTTAACGCAAAACTTGGTAAAAGTGCCTCGGAAACGTACCAAATGATGAAATAAGTTTACGGTGAGCTTTGTTTAAGTAGATCAAATGTTTTCCTGTGGCACAAACGTTTTTTGGACGGAAGAGATACGCTAGAAGATGATAAGCATACAGGAAGACCAAATTCATCTAGGACACCTGAGATTATTGAAAAGGTGCCTGATTGCATGGCAAACAGTCGATGTGCGTCACTCAGAATGATGGAAGAGTCTTTAAACATCAAAAAAGAAACGATTCGAACCATCCTGCATGAAGATTTGGGCAAAACAAAAGTCTGTGCTAAATTTGTTCCACACACGTTAACCAATGAACAAAAATCAAGGAGAAGTGCACATATGCAGAAACATCATTTCAGCCGCTGAAAATGATCCAAACTTCCTAAAATCGATTGTTACAGGTGATGAAACATGTTTTTTTTTCAATATGATGCTAAAACAAAGCGACAAAGTGCGGAATGGAAGTAAAAAAACTCGCCACAAGCCAAAAAAAAAAAAAAAAAAAAAAGTTCCATCGAAAATCAAAACAATGCTCATTACATTCTTCGATAGTAAGGGTATTTATCCACAAATAATTTGTTCCAAGTGGACAAACAATTACTGGAGTGTTTTATTTAAATGTTTTGAGGCGTTTGATGGGCAGAATTCGTCGCATTCGTCCAGAATATCGAGGTGAAAACAGTTGGTGTTTGTTGCACGATAATGCACCCAGTCACACCTCACTTCTTGTTCGTAGATTTTTGGCGAAAAAGAACGCCTGTGTGCTGAATCATCCACCGTATTCGCCTGATTTAGCACCGTGCGACTTTTCTCTGTTCCAAAAACTTAAAATGACGTTAAAAGGGTGTTATTTTGATGATATTTCGACCATACAAACAGCTTCGACGCCTGCTTTGGAGGCAATTCCGCAAAGTGAACTAGAACAGGCATTCGAATCATTATTAAATCGCTGTAACAAGTGTATCGACGCCGGAGGGACTTATTTTGAATAACAAACCAAACCAAATTATATTTTCTTGTTTCTATTTCAGTTTACAGACCCAATCTTAAAAATTCTTTGACGCACTGGTTAAGTGGCAATAAGATTAGTGTTGACCAGTGTTATCAATCTACTGCTAGATGAACGACTCGCCAAGTATCTTCCATAAAGCTATCTTGAGCAATTCATGTCATTCCGGCATGCTTTCGAATTTCATCCACCCGTGGGTCTATTTCTCGATATTTTCATATTCCATGGAATCGTGTCCAGTGTTTCAGTTGTGGAACGCTGGTCAGTTCTTTTATCAATAAATCCAGCCCACTGTCACCTGAGGGTCTTTATTTTGATCATGATGTCATCCCTTCTTGTAATTTTCCTGATCCATGAGTGTCTTTTCCTGTTTCATTTATTACACTAAGCATATATCTTTTCGTGCTTTTATGAGTTGTATGCAGCCTCTGTATGTCTTTTTGATGATATTCACTTTTCCCTACAGTAGTAAAGTAAATCCCAAGTAAAAAAATCGATATAAGGAAAATAGGTAACGACGGCGGTAAAGTATGCGTCATAGACAAATTTTCCCAATTGGAGGTCACCTGCTATTGATAAGAGATTTACACGGCTGGTCACCCAAAATGCACCACCAAGAAGGACACGAGATAGCAAAGCCAGATTTACTGGACACATAAAACAGATACAAAGATGAAACGATTGAGCTTAGAGGCCCGTGCGACTTGCGGAACACGTAGACATCAATAGTTCGTGTGGCCCCCATGGCTGGCAATAACGGCCGCTACACGCCGCGGCATCGAACGAAAGAGGCTTTGGATGTGGGCTTGGGGTATGCTGGTCCAGTTTGCTCCCACACGTTGCCACAGTTCACCAGGCGTAGGTGCGGGTGGTGCTTGCCGGGCCACTCGGTTGCCGATCAGCTATCAGACGTGATCGATGGACGACATATCGGGAGAACGGACGGGCCACGGCAGCAGTGACACCTGGTGTTGCTGTGAAGAATTGTTGCACGATGCGTGCCACGTGCGGGCGCGCATTGTGCTGTTGAAACGTGGCCGCTGGCAGGTCTTGAAGGTAAGGGGGACTACAGGCTCCAAAACGTCGGAGATGGTGCGGTGGCTGTTGAGTGTACCAGCGATGCATACCAGAGGGGTGCGGGTGTCATATCCAATTGCGCCCCAAACCATAACGCCAGGCCACGGACCGGTATGGCGATGCATAATGCAGGCGTAATACAGTCTCTCGCCGCGGTGCCGTCACACGCAGATCCGACCATCGTGGTGTTGCAGGCAGAAGCGGTATTCGTCGGAGAAGAAAATGTAGTGACATTCCGTAGTCCAGGTGCGGCGTTCAACAGCCCATTGCCGCCGCACTCTCCGTTAGTGGAACGTCAATGGTAATCGTAGCAATGGGCACCGTGCGACAAGTCCCCGCTGCTGCAGTCCACGTTGAACGGTGCGTGTTGACACAGGTTGTTGCTTAACACACCCTAATTCCTGCGCTAACGTTCGTGATGAGGCCGTGCGAGCCGCCAATGCCCGCCGCACATCATGCCGGTCTTCTCGTTCGGTGGTGTGCCGCGGCTCTGGCAATCGCTCACGTCGGTCCGTCCGTCTCTCCTGCACACACCGAATCTATACTCACCTCACTGTGGCTGGACGTCGTCCCACACGGGCGCCGATGTCTCGGTAAGATAAACCGCTGTCGCGATTAGCCACTATTCGTCTTCTGTCGAACTCCGAAACGTGCTGGAATGACTGTCGTATTCTGCGACGAGGCATCAGGAAGCTTCCCACGCACAGGTCCGGCAGCACAACACACTTCCACTACTTACACCCCACCTTCTGTGCACCCTTCTTATAGTGCTTCTCGGTGGTGTGCCGGGCTCACATGATTTTCATATGCCCTGCTATGCTAATCGTTTGCATGTCCTCTCGCGGACGACGCATGCTGCGAATTTCAGGACAATCGGATGCTTCTTTCTTTCTTGGTGTTGCAGTTTGGGTGGCCAGCAGTGTAAAATGATGTATAACACAATGGGGTGTAACCTGCAGATATCTTAGACTAAAGTTGCCAATCTCCCTCACTAACATACTTACGATTCAGCTTTCTTTATCTTGAGATCAGAGTTTAGCTTTCGCATGCGCAGATGGACTTTCTTAGCTACATTACATTTCATCGGTGTCAGGATCGTTCCTTATGTTCTGTAAATCTGAATAATTTATAATAATAAAAATAAAAATTGCTTTTGAAAACTCAAAAAGTCGAAATACCTACTATTGCCGCCGCCATAGCTTAGTAAATATTTACTTTTATGACTCACATATCTTCTTTCACGATTTTTCAAAAATAACATTCATTAATCCACCTACCTAAATACCTCTCAATGTCAGGATTTAAACAAGATGGAAACGGGAAATTAAAAATAATACAATTTAATCAACCGAACCATCCTTCCAACCTACCACTGCCAACCAACATAATCTTCCCATCATTTGAAGGTTGAATAGCTGTTGGATTTATTTTATTTGTGCACTTGAAATAGGTTAAAGTAAGTTTGTCTTTTTTTTTTCGTAACCAATTCATAAAAGCTTTTTAGGTAAGAAAGTAAAAGTAAAGGTATCGGTGGTAAAAGGGCATATTTTTTTCTTATACATAAAGTCACTAACTTATTGAAAGGGCATACCCACATTTTTTCCAAAAAAAAAAAAAAAAGATGACACCGAATTCTCGAGTGTAATAAGCACGTCTTTTGAATCCGTTCTGACGCAAATTAAATTTATCAAAGCTATTCAAAGTCAATGGAACCGGTATGGAAAACAATAGTATCTGACGGAAGAAAGAAGTTTTTCAATCGGGTTTTTAATCCCTCAGATATTGCTGTAAACGGAATCGTGAGCTTAGGAACTCTTAGAAACAGAGTTATCGACAAAAATAAGATGTGACTTTACATCTCTTGGTGGGAAAACCATGCATTATTTTAGGAAGAAAGTATTCACAAAAGGTTTATCCATATGAGCGGTATCGGTCCAAGAAAAAGAATTTTAGTCGAGTTTTTAGGAGCCCAGATTTTGCTACAAGTACATCAGAAGTAGAAATTAACACTTATGACCCCTGGTGGCCAAACCATTCTTTACCAAACATTAGAAATTGCGTGAAAAATATTTTCCGTCAGGTCTTGTATGCGATACAGGAAGAATTTTTCAAATCGGAGTTTTAGGAGCAGAAAACGCAATTTACCATTGTGTGCCCTAGCGGAAAGTCTATGATTATCTTAAAAATTTTGAATTTATAGGAAAAACATTTCGCATCGGAAACACTATCCAACAAAGAAGGAATTTTTCAAATCAGACTTTTAGAAGTAGAGATATTGACAAAAAGAAGAAATACATCTACGCCCCTGGCGTAGAAACTATGCATTATTTCAAGAAGAAAATGTTCCTAAAATGTTTGTCGACACGAGTAGCATAGGTCCACAAAAGACTTTT
This sequence comes from Macrothele yani, assembly GCA_039090855.1. NCBI lineage: Eukaryota > Metazoa > Arthropoda > Arachnida > Araneae > Macrothelidae > Macrothele > Macrothele yani. The sequence continues at coordinate 82,890,474 of CM077009.1, forward strand.
TTTCAATCGAGATTTTAGAAGCTCATATTTTGCTGCAAATACACCAGAAGCGGAAATTAAGACTTACGCCACCTGGTGGCCAAATAATTTTTTACAAAAAATTGTAATTACGTGCAAACGATTTCCCATCAGGAGCTGTATCCGGTGCAGAAAGAATTTTTCAGATCGGAGATTTAGAAGCAGAGATATGGGGGGAAACGCAATTTACCTTTACGCACCCTAGGGGAAAGTCTATGAATTGCGTGAAAATTTTGAAATTATATGAAAAACATGAGACACCGAAAACACTATCCAACAAAGAAGGAATTTTTCAAATCGGACTCCTAGAAGTCGAGATATTGACAAAAATATGATGTACATCTACGCCCCCTGGCGTAGAAACCGTGCACTATTATAAGAAGAAAATGTTTCTAAAAAGTTTGTCGGCATGAGTAGTATCGGTCTACAAAGGACGTTATTTTCAATCGAGAATTTAGAAGCTCATATTTTGCTGCAAATATCAGAAGCGGAAATTAAGGTTTACGCCCTCTGGTTGCCAAACCATTTTTTTACAAAAATTAGAAGTTATGTAAAAACGATTTCCCATCAGGAGCTGTATCCGGTGCAGAAAGAAGTTTTCAGATCGGAGATTTAGAAGCAGAGATATAGGGGAAAACGCAATTTACCTTTACGCCCCCTAGTGGAAAGTCTATGAATTACTTGAAACATTTTGAAATTATATGAAAAACATGTCACACGGAAAACACTATCAAACAGAGAAGGAATTTTTCAAATCGGACTCCTAGAAGTCGAGATATTGACAAAAATAAGATATATATCTACGCCCCCTGGCGGAAAAACTGTGGGATATTTTAGGAAGCAAATATTCCGAAAAGGTTTATCGATGTGAGTGGCATCAGTCCACGAAAGAATTTTTTCAATCGATATTTTAGAAGCTCAGATTTTATGGCAAATACATCAGAAGCGAAAATTAAACGTTACGCCCCCTAGTGGCCAAAGTATTCTTTACCAAAAATTCGAAATTATATGGTTGTGCATCAGGAGATGTGACCGCTCAGCAGGAAGCACACGACATAAAGGCAGATTGCAGCGATAGCGAAAGTCCGCGTAGCTCAATTGGTAGAGCTTCTTATCCCGGAATATGGGGACCCGGGTTCGAGCCCCGGGGTGGACAAAAATGACGGAGAAATTTACTTCAGTATAGGGTTCAATGAAGGGGGAGGGGGGCCCCATATTGTTGGAACACGATGCCGTAACATGAATTACTGTAACATATCAGGGGAAGGAATAAACGGTCACTCTCTAAATAAATGTGCTTTTAGGTTGAGAAATCTTAGTTCAGCGGGACCTGTTTTTTGCGAGACACACTGTCACCTAAATAGGTTTGATTTGCTACATGTTAGGAATTGAAAAGTGATAATAACAATAAATAAAAATGTGGGTTCTAAAGTCTCTAAAAATTAGCTAAGTAATTAGAAGGCTTATAGATTGAGCTCACAGGGGCCTAAATAAAAGAAATAATATTATAATTAAACGTACAAGGAAACAGTTTAGAGTAACAGAGGAAAATGGTCTGGTAAAATACTTATGCGCAGTAAATTTGCCATAGAGGTTTATACATAAAAATATTTGTTTTAATGATAAGAAGACTAACTCTTATATGAAATAACCTCTCCCACTTCTATGTAAATGTATCCTAGTGTAAATAACCTAAAGCTAAACCAGAGTTTGGGGGGGGGGATGTTGCTGGACTCTCCAAACTGCTTATTTACAAGGGATGTCAATGGAATGATTATACAGACACGTGCAACAGCTGTTTACTCCATATCTTGTACGAAGGCTCAGCATAAGAGACCTTAACCTAACGAAGTTTATTCTGGATTAGGTACTTCTACTATACATGAGTGAACCTGTGGTTTCTCATAAATGTAAGGAATATCGGTATACAAGCACGACGAAATGATTAGGTAGAAACATCAGCTTGGCTTGCTTTGTTTGTTCTAGAAGTGCTTCACTCGTCAAGTATCGTGTAAAATTAAAACATCACTTTAATTGTCATCAGTTGCGTGTTATGCAAGAAAGCATGAAGCCTGAATGACCATTTTAACAGTTACCCTTTGAACTTTAAACTCTAACGCTATTTTTAATGATCAAATCAACACCAAATGAAAAAATATCATTAATTGATTAACTTATACATTCCCTTATAATACAAGAAAACATTTCTGTTCTTTGACAGAATGTTTCTCAGAATTGAGCAATAATGGCGTCACTTTCGTTACAATACTTGGTTCGAAGTAGTCAGTGGTTTACTACACTGCAGAGCAATTGAATTAGAGATACCTGTCTAGTAACGTGTAGTACCACTTTTCGCCCTGATGACGGTGGCGATTCGTCTCGGCATGGACTCGACAAGACACCGGAAGTGATGTGAAGCCATACGGATCCACGACCCCTGAACAAGCTCCCACAGTTCACGAAGATTTGGTGGAGAGGGATTAGAGCCTCGAACATCTCTCTCGATGGCATCCCAGATGTGTCGATGGAATTGAGGTCAGGGGGCCTAGTTGTCCAAGGAAGCGAGGTCACGTCGGTGGAGTGTTCATCCAACCATTCGGATACAATTCGGGAGCGATGGCACGGTGCATTGTCTTGTTGCAGGAATAAGGTCCCCAGTGGGATGTTGAAGACGCACTAATGGGAGCAAATGGTCGTCCAGGATATCCCGGTAACGTTGACCTCTGAGGGACGATGTTACACGTACCAGGGGTCACATTTCAGTCCAACACTTAAACAGTTCCCATACGAGAATACCACAGCTACCAGCTTGAAGAGTACCCTGCTGGCAAGAAGGATCCATCGCTTCATATGGTTTGCGCCGTATTCGTATCCTGCCATCCGCATGTACCAACGTGAACCTCGACTCATCAGTCCAGGCAACATTTTTCCAAATGTCTAGGATACAGTGGCGGTGTTTTCGCGCCCATGCTAATCTTTGCATCCTGTGATGTGCGGTCAGCAGCGGTACCCTCGTGGGACGATGGCTTCTGTACCGCATAGCGAGGAGATGGTTCTGGATGGTGTGGCTGCTTACACGTTTTTGTGCACCAGCGTTAAATTGCCGAGTGATTTCTTGCACTGTGGCCCGTCTATCCGCTGTTACAATGCGAGCTAGCCGACGATGACCTCGCTCATCCACACGCTGTTGTCCACGGCAGTTGGCCTTTGCAGGGATGGTTTTACCGGATTCGATGTACTCACGGTGCACCCGTGACACAGTGGCTCGTGAAAATCCCTGTGCGTGCACGACTTCCGAGATGGAGTGACCCATTCGTCGGGCCCCGACAATTTGCCCACGATGAAATGCGCTTAGATCCTTCGTCTTACCCATACTGCGTCCGACTCTTTCTGATTCTCGTCGCATCAGTCCTTATACTGTCGGACCGCTGCATACGTCATGTCGTTTCCGTTTACAGGGCCGCCCACAGCGCCACATTTGCATAACGCCAGCTGTCTCTAATTCAATTGCTCTTCAGTGTAAATTTTCCTAAAGCAACGAACGCGGCATTTTTGGGGAAGTCTTTTATGCTTAAATAGCTACACGAAAAGTTGGAATAAAGCCGAATAATAAACATAAACCCTTATCTCATCTTGTACACAAACCTAGATTCAGTGTTAAATAATGGTGTAGAGAAATTTCAGCGAGATACGAGATTTTTGTAACTTTAAATAATGTCCTGAATGATGCTACCTAAACCCTCAGGTTGAATGAGTAGTACTTTTGAGAAAAAAAAAGAACAACATGAATTCAGAACGTTTGAAGGTATTTTAGGATCAAAAGATATATCACTTCTCTCTCACGATTCAACATAAACAAAGTGGTTACGGTCGCTTTTCTGTCTTTCTTTCTTTTCCTTTTTTTCTTTTTTAGAGCCTGATATTTTACATGCGCAGACCGATAAATACGTGGATAAAAGAGAAGAGAAAGCTCTTTCTCAAAAAATGAATGTCTTGTCGTTTTCGGTAAAGCTATTTAGTTTAAATGCGAGTGATTATATCAAATCGAATTTTTGTGAACACGTTTTCAGGTTTGACGCACATCAAAAGTAAAAATCTTCTAAAGTCTGATGATAAGCTTCATGTTTCTTTGCCTACTGTTCATCAGGAATCTAAAGCACGCTCCTCAGAGCGTGAACTCACGTTCTTCATTAACTAAAACAAATAAGGTCAACAGTTTGATACCTACTAGATTGTTTCCAAGTTGAACTATTCGCTGCTTATTGTTCAGGGTGGTTCAAGATTAGCCTGAACATTTTATTGCAACTCTTCACATTTTCTACTGATTGCGACAGAATCCGTGCGAGGACAGCGGTTTCGTTCACGTGGTACATTGTCGGTAGAGGCCTTAGTGAGTGTGGAAGAGAGTTTATTTATGAAATTTCTTGTGAAGGAAGTGGTAAAACTCACCGAACTTTTTCGGAAATTGCAGACATATTATGGGGACAAAGGGCTAAAAAAAGGCGATTGTCTAGGATTGGTGCCACAAATTTTCCAGGTGTAGAAAAGAGTAATAAGCAAAGGAACTCACGGACAGATGCTGGCTACTGCTCTGATCTAAGTGAAAATCGATCGTGTGCAATAGGTTATTGTGGAAAACACGTGCTATAGCTGCAATTAACATCAGTGCTAGAAGTGTAGAAAAAATCAACCACGAGCATCTGCTGTTCAGAAAATTGAGAGCACGTGGAGTACAGAAGGTGTTGACATTTGATCAAAAGTTATTTGGTGTCGTATGTGTGTGTGTGTGTGTGCAGGGGGAGATGAACAACCAATTTAGGCAGCTCAACGAGCTACAAGTAGTCGCCCGTCCCTAATTTTGGGCCACTGATTTCACGGAGGAGGGCAGAGCCAGTGCCCAAGACAAGCACGCCATTTATGCCTCACTTGGGATTACAGCTCGGACCAATCTTGGACGAACTGTTAGAAGCTCGAGCTTCCTTCCACTAGGCTACCATACTAGCAGATTAGCTGTAAATATAAAGCAGGTACAATTCTGGAACACCTCGTGTCTAATACCGATACTTGAGTTAATTATTTCACTCTATGGTCTCATTTTGAAGAAACACACCTTCAATGGCCTAACCCTGAAGAAAGAGGAGGATAAATAGTCCACCCAGCCCCCAGCCCTCTTATTGTGTCAGAGCTGTTGTGTTTGGGTTTTTTTTTAGCTGTTTTTTCATTCTAGATTGGTGCCTACGGTGGAGCTTAAAATTCGGTTGCCAAACTAGCGCCATCTCGCTCCGCAGCCAGTTGTTCTAACGGACAAAAGTACACCGATGGAATGTATCGCTGCAGATTTGTCATCTTGACACGTGTTTTATTTATGTTGTACTGTACATCACATCATCTCCCTCTTCATTTTTTTTAAGAGAAGAAGGAATTTCCATTAATTCCAGTCTATGTGTGGAACAAACATAACACATTTTGTGAAGAACCCGACGGCCAGTAGACCCATTTCCTTCAATCGGGAGCCAATGTGAAAACACAAATTCGTCAGTGACAGGGATCGAACCCACTCCTCCTCGTTGCTGAGCCAGTTGTTCTAAACAACTATAACATACCGATGAAATTTATAGCTGCAGATTTCTCATCTTGGCACGTGATTCACCTTTGTAGTACATTGCACACTCTAGAAACCAAACAAGCCAGCTATGCATGACACTATAACGGATTCCTTGCGGCGAAAGAATTCAAAGCAATGCCATTTGCAAAAAAAGCTAATGGCTGTTTTATTCTGCGATGCAATTTTCTAACACGGAAAGTGATAATGAATGCACAGTTTTCTCTTCTTGTTGCCATCATCCCCAAGAAGAAGAGGCCAGGAAAGGGCACAGTGTCCTCTTCTTGTTGCCATCATTCGTTACAAGAAGAGGCCAGGAACTGGCATCACAAGTCATCCTGTTGCATGACAATTCCAGGCCACACAAGGCACACGCAACGAAAGCTGTAGCATCAATTGGCTTGGAAATATTCAGCTATTCTCCCTAAGGCTTGACTTAGTTTCAAGGTATTTCCCCCTTTTCAGCCCACGTAAGGAGTATTTATGTGAGCAGAAATTCTCTGTAGATGAACAACGAAAGGATTTGACTTATACAGTGGCAACGATAACATGCATCATTCTACATGGCTGAAATCCAGTCTTCCAAGCATATGGGCCAATTGTTAAGGAAGAGCACCATAGATTGTTAAGTGTATTCCTATCCGTTTCTTTCGTTCAGAAAAAGGTTCAGGTCAACGTTGAACCATCTACGTTCTTTAAATGTTATATTTTACTTTTTGTACTTTCAAGTTTTAGAAATTGATGTGGCTTCTGTAGGCAAATTTTTAAATACATTCTGTGGCACTGAAATTTCAACATCGTGAAAGAACAGGAATACAGGCAGCTTTTATATGCAGAGAAATGGCAAGCAGTGAGAACACACTAAAACTTTGTTATGCTAATGAACGCATTTCTTCACACAAAAATACTGATTATGTTTACTATAGATAGAAAAATACGATGTAAAACCACCTCGGTGACGGACACATTGTGCATAGCGTCTCGGCATAGAGGCTTACAGATGCGGAATAGCCTCTTTGGTATTTCTCACAAAGCCTTCTGCGCCTGTGCGGGCATGTCTGTAGATGGCGCGCACTCATGGATCATACGTGTTCTTTCGGGACAATCCGGCATGCCTGTGCGCCCACACCGCGAAGACATTCAGAGAAAACCCCTGTAGTATTTATGCTGATATTATCATGCTCGTCTTGCTTTTTACTTCTTCTTTAATGTCGTCCGGCAGCTCAGCAAGAAAGAGGAGAGCGACTAGTCTCGGATTGCCGGCAGCTCAGCAAGAAAGAGGAGAGCGACTAGTCTCGGATTGCCGGCAGCTCAGCAAGAAAGAGGAGAGCGACTAGTCTCGGATTGCCGGCAGCTCTGCAAGAAAGAGGAGAGCGACTAGTCTCGGATTGCCGGCAGCTCAGCAAGAAAGAGGAGAGCGACTAGTCTCGGATTGTCGGCAGCTCAGCAAGAAAGAGGAGAGCGACTAGTCTCGGATTGCCGGCAGCTCAGCAAGAAAGAGGAGAGCGACTAGTCTCGGATTGCCGGCAGCTCAGCAAGAAAGATGAGAGCGACTAGTCTCGGATTGCCGGCAGCTCAGCAAGAAAGAGGAGAGCGACTAGTCTCGGATTGCCGGCAGCTCTACAAGAAAGAGGAGAGCGACTAGTCTCGGATTGCCGGCAGCTCAACAAGAAAGAGGAGAGCGACTAGTCTCGGATTGCCGGCAGCTCTGCAAGAAAGAGGAGAGCGACTAGTCTCGGATTGACGGCAGCTCAGCAGGAGAGCGAGATAGTCTCAGATTGCCAGCAGTTCAGCAGGAAAGAGGAGAGAGACTAGTCTCGGATTGCCGGCAGCTCAGCAAGAAAGAGGAGAGCGACTACTCTCGGATTGCCCGCAGCTCAGCAAGAAGAGGAGAGCGACTAGTCTATGATTGCCAGCACCTCAACAAGAAAGAGGAGAGCGACTAGTCTATGATTGCCAGTAGCTCAACAAGAAGAGGAGAGCGACTAGTCTAGGACTGCTGGCAGCTTAACAAGAAAGAAGAGAGTGACTATTCTAGGATTGCCAGCAGCTCAACATGAAAGAGGAGAGCGATTAGTCTCGGACTGCCGGCAGCTCAGCATGAAGAGAGAGCGACTAGTCTCGGATTGCCGGCAGCTCTGCAAGAAGAGGAGAACGAATAGTCTCAGGATTGCCAGCAGTTCAGCAGGAAAGAGGAGAGAGACTAGTCTCGGATTGCCGGCAGCTCAGCAAGAAGAGGAGAGCGACTAGTCTTGGATTGCTGGCAGCTCAACAAGAAAGAGGAGAGCGACTAGTCTTGGATTGCCGGCAGCTCAGCAAGAAAGAGGAGAGCGATTAGTCTCGGATTGCCGGCAGCTCAGCAGGAAAGAGAGAGCGACTAGTCTCGGATTGACCGGCAGCTCAGCAAGAACGAGGAGAGCGAACTAGTCTCGGATTGCCGGCAGCTCTGCAAGAAAGAGGAGAGCAACTAGTCTCGGATTGACGGCAGCTCAGCAGAGGAGAGCGACTAGTCTCAGATTGCGCAGCAGCTCAGCAAGGAAAGAGGAGAGCGACTAGTCTCAGATCGCGAGCAGCTCAGCAAGAAGAGGAGAGCGACTAGTCTCGGATTGCCGGCAGCTCAGCAAGAAAGAGGAGAGCGACTAGTCTCGGATTGCCGGCAGCTCAGCAAGAAAGAGGAGAGCGACTAGTCTCGGATTGCCGGCAGCTCAGCAAGAAAGAGGAGAGCGACTAGTCTCGGATTGCCGGCAGCTCAGCAAGAAAGAGGAGAGCGACTAGTCTCGGATTGCCGGCAGCTCAGCAAGAAAGAGGAGAGCGACTAGTCTCGGATTGCCGGCAGCTCAGCAAGAAAGAGGAGAGCGACTAGTCTCGGATTGCCGGCAGCTCAGCAAGAAAGAGGAGAGCGACTAGTCTCGGATTGCCGGCAGCTCAGCAAGAAAGAGGAGAGCGACTAGTCTCGGATTGCCGGCAGCTCAGCAAGAAAGAGGAGAGCGACTAGTCTCGGATTGCCGGCAGCTCAGCAAGAAAGAGGAGAGAGACTAGTCTCGGATTGCCGGCAGCTCAGCAAGAAAGAGGAGAGCGACTAGTCTCGGATTGCCGGCAGCTCAGCAAGAAAGAGGAGAGCGACTAGTCTCGGATTGCCGGCAGCTCAGCAAGAAAGAGGAGAGCGACTAGTCTCGGATTGCCGGCAGCTCAGCAAGAAAGAGGAGAGCGACTAGTCTCGGATTGCCGGCAGCTCAGCAAGAAAGAGGAGAGCGACTAGTCTCCAATTGCCGGCAGCTCAGCAAGAAAGAGGAAAGCGACCAGTCTCCAATTGCCGGCAACGTAACGGCGAGCAGTTAGGTTGCCATTAACGAACGCCAACAATGAGAGAGTATCGTATGTGATCGCTCCTCACACGATAGCACAAGCAGGGCGCCCAGCTTGGCACCAATGGATTTTTCTTGTTGCGTTCACCGCCTTGTCCCTGGGTCAATGATGGTCGACCCATAATTACCTTATCAAAAAATTTCGTAACTATCTTTCGGGAAACTTCTTACCAAGAAGCTCCCTTCAAAGGGATCAGTCTGTGAGAGTCCCGTTTTTTCGAGCAAAGGTGTCTGAACTGTTGCAATATGAATTATTATAGCTGTCAGAGAAAAGAGAACTGTCACTCTCTGACTAAATGCTTTCTTAGGTTCAGGAATCTTAGGCTCATAAGTCCAGTTTTATGTAAGACACATTGCCAATTAGAAAGTTTTTACTTTTATGCTTTTTCTTGGTTGAAAATTATCCAAATGAATTGAATTTTTTAATGAAACTACTGGCATACGTTATTTAAAATTGGGATTCTTCACTGAACACTATTTAAAGCCAAATTTGTACCTCACATGTGCTGCATCATTCCAGACACTTTTTACTATGGGAAGTGGTGGGTGGTAATCGACGGTATTCACGGAGCCCCTTGCGCCAGTCGACGTACATTGATTCGGTGAGAGATGGGGTAGCGGCAGGCAGAAGTTATAGTCGATTGGATGGTTGTTGGCGTATCTGTAGAGGCTGTATATCCTGTCGACGAATAGGACGATCCTCCCGCACTGCGTTCATTCGTCTTGCTCCATTGAACTTTCAAAGACTATTCTGGCCTTCTTGTATCTGCATATTGTCAGGATGCACACGTTCCCCTACACGATAAAGAGATCATCCTGCCTCTTGAAGGCCAATAATCCGCCGCCTGTCGAAATCGCTGAGCTTCTAATATCGATGGCATTTTCGATAATCCCTCTTGCACTCTGAAGAAGTCCCTGCGAGACAGTAGCCTGTTGATTACGTCATACTTGCGTTAATCCGAAATTCACGCTTTCTGCGTCTGCGTTTACATCAGACCAAACTTCCGAACTATTGGTCCTGTATTTTAATAATTTGGATATACCTACACAATTCATCCACCTTCCCATTCGTATCTCCTTTCGGGTGCTGCAATTTTCTTTTTGTTTGTCCTGAGGGTTTACGACTGCCGTGAGCTTCAACAATTTTTATTTGGAGCAAACATGTACAGAAAGATACAGATGGCCTGTGCTTAACAGTTACCAAAAGATAAACAAGTTGATGACCTATTTACAATGACAATGAGATATTTACATTATGTGGATGCACTATATACAATGTAAGCAAATGCATAACACTGACAATACTGGACTGAAGGGTTGACTTACTCTATGTACATCATATGTTCTCAATGTGCATCAGCATAGTGCCATCTCTAACAGGTGAACACCAGTACAAGGTAGAACTTTAAATTTTACAGTGCAAAAACAAACATGTATATTTTGAGCAATCTTGAAAAAAAGAAGAAAAGAGCAGAAGGTTTATACTTTTCAGTATCTGAAAGATAAGCGAATAAGTGATCTATCCACAATGATGGTGTGAACTCTATACAAATTGAATGCAATATCTCTCTTGTGAAACGCTGTCAAATTACAAAAAGAACTATTACTTAGGCTTAAACAAGTGCCTCAATCACAGTGCTATAGATTAACTTGTAATGAACAACAACATATGTACACAACATGCAACGGCATAGGGAAGACACTAATCAGAAGTTACAATTCCCTGGTACAACTGTAAGTTTCACAGTGCAAAGAGTAAAGTATATTAATACAAACAGAACTTGGGTTTTACAGAAAATTTATACTTCGGGTACAATACAAATAATGAAAATATGAAACTGACTCTTTGTACAGCAAATATGCAACACAGCGCAGAATATTATCTAATAGACTGATTATTTCCTGTTAGGCGCATGGGACATGAGAAAAACCACACTGTGTAATATTAACATATAATTGAAATACTATCAAAGCGTTTGCTCCGCACCATGAGCAGAAAACTTAAGACATGTAATCGTGACCCAACACGCAAAATGTGCCAAACATAAATTTACAGTGCAATTAGGAAAGTACATTAGTATATACAAAACTGAGCTTTGGGCATAGCTGAGCCTTGGGCAACTATACTTCAGGTACAGTACAAATAACCGAATGATGAACAATTACCCCCTGCACTACAAAAGTGCTAAACCTTGCAGAACATGGTGTAATCGACTGATCATATCCCTTTATGTACATGTAACATGATCAAAAACCACACTGTGCAAAATCAATAATACAATTTAAACACTATCAAACAGTTGCTTAGCACCGTGAGCAAAAACCATATATTATAAAGCCCGGCAGACATAAGGAAAGTGCCGAAAAAGAAAACAAAAACTTTAAACTTATTCTAAGTGCCTGTGATATAACAAGAAACTCACCTACAGGACCTTGTTGGTGAGAAACATGCAAACGTGCAGTAACATTAAGAAGCAAGGATGACAAGGGCACCTAAGAACACGATAATCACAAAACTATACTTCAATGAGTCCAAACAATTTCACAGAAGTCAGAACAAAAGTCTAAGGTCTTCTGATGGACCAGAAAACCATTGACGAAAAGGTGACCACACTGACATAAAGTGTGGGATTCGATTCGCTGCCTTAGCAACAGTGAAAGCAAGCCTCAAGCGTGAAATCAGTCTGTTCCGGAACTGACTGCACATCGCAACTCCCGCCTGAAAGATGGTAGGCTGTATAGGGGTAGAACGTAGCTGTTGATAGTAGCAAAAAATCACATGTTTTGCTAATATGAATACATAAGCACATGACTCTGATATAGGAATAGGCGGAGTACTTGAACTGAGTAGCGTACTATAGGCTGAGAAGGAGAGATCATTAGTACTAAGGCACTGTGCAGTAGTGAAGGTCAGATGTAGCAAGGGAAGAAGCACTGCGCAATGTTGATACACATGATCTACATCCGCAATCGCAGAGCAAAACATGCAGTTAGGCGAATCAACAAGCGTCATCCTGAATAATTTGGTAGGAACTGGTAACCGCCGATGAAGAAACAACCATTGGATGTTTCTTTCTGCTGGAATAGATAGTGGCGAATTAGACATGGACCACACTTGTGAAGGGCGACATTCGGAACATCTGGAATCATCAATGGTGTAGCATATAGTGGATCAATGAGACAACGGTAAAGAGACGAGATAGAAAAACTGGAGAGAGGAAGTGATGAGCCCCGAACGGAAAGGAAAAAGGGAAGAGGAAGAGAGGCAGAGGGAAAAGAGTTAACCCAGCTTGAGAGGCAAGGTTAGGGAAGAGGGTAATGATTGAAGAACGGAAGGAATCATACAGCAAAAGAGAGGAAGAGGTAGGGGGAGGAGGGGGGAAAGATCAGAGAAGGGTTTCCAAGAAAGGTCTGGAGAAATTAGATCCTGAACAGATACTATTCCGGCGGGGAGCCAGGAGAGGTCAGTAAAGTAGGGAGCATTAGGGGGATGAAGGATGGAAGAAAAGAACAGGGGCTCAGCTAATAGTTCAGTGGTGGAAGCCGGTGGAGCACGGAAGAGGGGTAGAGAACGGAGAAAGGAACAACTCTAAGGGCTATAAGCGGTCATCCATCCCTGATTTAGGGTCACTGGCTCCACGGAAGAGATGACGAGCCACCCATGCCTCATCTGCGTCTCGAGCTTGGGCTCATATTGGACGAAATGTCAGAAGACAGTTCTTAGGCCACTGGGCCACTAGGGCGGTGGAATTTGCCACATGTCCCAAAAGATTAAAAGGAGATATCACCAAAACGGCTGCGGATAGCGTAAGGAAATGTATGAAGAATGTAAGAAATAACTAGAATTTATGATACACCAGTGTTTCTGTTGCTTTGCAGGAGTCGAAGAAATGACAACGTATACGACAGAGCAGCGTATTTTTAGCGTGGAAGAGTACCATCGATCATCGGAGAGTCCGAAAAATATGAGGAGGGAATTTCAAAGTTCAGCGTCAAACCCGGGCCAGATAAACACACTGTAACGAACACCGTCACCATATTTTGCACAACTGGGTCGGTTTTGGACGATCAGGCCAAACGCGGCAAGTCCATAATATCAAGAACTGAAACCAACGTTGGAAGGGTGCGAAAACATTGGACAGAAGACGGGAAAAGTCGATCCGACGGGTTGCGTAAGAGTTGGGACTGACACGCAGCTATGTTCATCGCATTCTCATAACAGATCTTTATATATTCCCGTACAAGATCCAGAAACAGCAGCCTATAACAGCAAGGAATACAGGCGCGAGGCTGGCATTTGCCAAAACAATGCTCAACAGAATTGAGACATAAAACATCGACACAGGTCCCATCTGGTTTTCGAATAAGGTTCGTTTCCACCACGACGACTTTGTCAACAAACATAGTTGGCGGTTTTGAGAGTTCGCAAACCCACATTTTGTTTCAACACTTCACCCACAGCGTGTGACTGTGTGGTGTGCCTTGTCACGATGTGGAATCTTCGAGCTCATCTTCATCACTGAAACTGCAACATCAGCGAGATACCAGACAGTGCTAGAAACGGGGTTCATTCTGTATCTGCAAGATTTCACTGGTGGTGGTGACCTTCAAGGTCACCTTTCACTCAAGTCGGTGCACGTTTGCATCGTGCTGCACCGGTATTTGCACTGGTCCACGATCATTTCGGAGAATGTGTCATTGCCTTGGACTACACTGAAGAGCAATTGAATTAGAGACACTTGGCGTTATGCAAATGTGGCGCTGTGGGTGACCCTGGAAACGGAAACGGCATGACGTATGCAGCGATCCGAAAATATAAGGAGTGATGCGACGGAAATCAGTAAGAGTCGAACGCAGTATGGGTAAGACGAAGGATCTAAGCGCATTTCATCGTGGGCAAAATGTCGGGGCCCGACGAATGGGTCACTCCATCTCGGAAATCGTGCAAGCCTTGGGATTTTCACGAGCCATTGTGTCTCGGGTGCACCGTGAGTACATCGATTCCTGTAAAAACATCCCTGCAAGGGCCAACTGCCGTGGACAACAGCGTGTGGATGAGCGGGGTCACCGTCGGCTAGCTCGCATTGTAGCAGCGGATAGACGGGCCACAGTGCAAGAAATCACTCGGCAATTTAACGCTGGAGCACATAAACGTGTAAGCAGCCACACCATCCAGAACCATCTCCTCGCTATGGGTTACAGAAGCCATCTACCCACGAGGGTATCGCTACTGACCGTACATCACAGGGTGCAAAGATTAGCATGGGCGCTGGAACATCGCCACTGGACCCTAGACATGTGGGAAAATGTTGCCTGGACTGATGAGTCGAGATTCACGTTGGTACATGCGGATGGCAGGATACGAGTACTGGGCAAACCACATGAAGCGATGGATCTTTCTGCCAGCAGGGTACTTTTCAAGCTGGTGGAGGTGGCATTCTCCTCAAGGGACTGTTTACGATGACTAAAATGGGACCCCTTGGTACGTGTGACATCGTCCCTCACAGGTCAACGTTACCGGGATTTTCTGGACCACCATTTGCTCCCGTTTGGGTGTCTTCCCACTGGGGACCTCATCCTGCAACACGACAATGCACTCTGCCATCGCTCCGAATTGTATCCGAATGGTTGGCTGAACACTACACCGACGACATATTGCTTCCTTGGCCAGCACCTCAATCCCATCGAGCACATCTGGGATGCCATCGAGAAAGATGTTCGAGACTCTGACCCCCTCCATCAAATCATCGTGAACTGTGGGAGCTTGTTCAGGAGTCATGAATCCGTATGGCTTTCCAACGCTTCCGGTGTCTTGTCGAATCCATGCCGAAACGAATCGCCGCTGTCATCAGGACGAAAGGTAGTGCTACATGTTACTAGTCAGATATCTCTAATTCAATTGCTCTTCAGTGTATAGCAAACACTATGGCACTGGAGTGGATTGGCCACCCTATTCTGCAGATCCCAATCCGTGCGACTATTTCTTATGGGGTTTTCTTAAATATCAGGTGTACAGCTCCAACTGACGAACATTGGAGGAGTTCTGAAGAGCGATTGACATGAAATCTGCGCCATTTTCCGTACAGTCTCCAAACTTGTACTACGGTTGCGGAATGTCATAGCAGTTGAACGCCGATAGATTGGACATTAAATATTCCTACATACTCAGATTCCGGTTTCTGGTGTTCTTCATTCCTCAGTAGTATCACCTTAGTTTTTGTATGCATATGTTGGGTTACCCTGTATTTAAAATATGTTACATCACACTGTTTTGCTTTAACGTTTTAGAAATATGTGCGGCATTTTTGTTAATTTTAATGAAATAAATTTTAACATGGCTGTTTGCCCTCTCTCTCTCTCTCTCTCCTCTCTCTCCTCTCTCTTCCACGATAACGGTGTTATTCTGTTTCTTTTTTTCGGGGGGGGGGGGCAGCGCGTATTATAAAATGATTTTTGGTGATCATTCTCTATTTTATTTCTTAATCTATTATATTTGAGCTCCTCATTTTTTGCGAGAATAAATAATCACACTTCGTACACGTCTATCACTCAACAATAAATCACAAAATTTTCCCAAGTTTCAAAAATTTCTGAAGCACTGCCTATATCTCTTTTTATGTTACTCTGAATTACCACGACTTCTACCAATTCTTGAGTTTAAGCAGAAAACTCCTGCGATTTTTCTTTGTACAATTTCTGGACCTTTTATTTTAATTTCTCAAGAATATACTGTCAATAAATTACCAGAACTTTCCTCGAGTTTCGAAGCAATTTTTCCTTTTTTAATTTCAGGAGCTCATAAAGTTCCTTCCCACCTCCCATCGAACAGCAAATTAAGTTTGTTTCATCACCATGTCTTGCGCTTATTATTTTCTTGCCACACGTCTTGACATTACCGTCAGCATCTTTCAAAACCTGATGTATGAAGTCTTCAGCATACTTACTAAAAAGGCGCAGTTATGAAACACAGCAAATTTTTCGTAACTCTGTATTCTTAACGTTAGCTGCAATGTCTCTTTGTTAACGATCTCGTATGTTTTCGATTAGTACCAAAACTCCCTTGTTAATTACAGTACCAAAAAAATCACCTTCCTTTAGTGAATTTAATAATAGTGCACACCAACGGAAACCGTAGATTGCAAAGTATAAATGAAAGAAAAACTGCTTTCCATTAGTATTTTTAATGATGCTATAGATTACCATGTGAAAGTCCGTCAACAACGACGGAGAAAAATGAGATATGTAGAGTATTTTTTTATTAACCAGGTATTCTTTTTGTTTGTGATGGCCAAATATGAAAGTACGTTTCATGAACATCACAAGAATAAAAAAAAGGTATTACGTCATACAGTTGTTATACCACACGCTGATATAATGTGCAGTTTCCATTCACTGAACACCTGCCGGAAAACACGAGAAGCTAAGCATGACGTCACGAATATTTCTTTCTCGGTTGTTGCTATGGTGATGACTCTTTCCGCTGCGCCATCAAGGTGGGACAAACATTCAAAGAAAATTATATTTACTGCAATTCTGAAAAGGCTTCTTCTAGGCCCAAGTAAAACACTCATGTAAAGCGTGAACAGAAGTCTAGGATTTCGCCCATTAGAGCGAATGTACAAAGTAAATTTTCGTTGCACGTGTCTGGCATGTGGTAAATGAATGCATCTGAATCGTTACAGCACCGTGATTTTGAAATATCTATTTTAAAAGAAATGTTAAGAATTCAAAGACTTTTTTAAGAGCACTGTATTACCAAAGCTTACCCCGATGAACCATTACATTATACACTGAAGAGCAATTGAATTAGAGACAGCTGGCGTTATGCAAATGTGGCGCTGTGGGCGGCCCTGTAAACGGAAACGACATGACGTATGCAGCGATCGGACAATATAAGGAGTGATGCGACGGGTATCATTAAGAGTCGGACGCAGTATGGGTAAGACGAAGGATCTAAGCGCATTTGATCGTGGGAAAATTGTCGGGGCATGACGAATGGGTCACTCCATCTCGGAAGTCGTGCAAGCACTGGGATTTTCACGAGCCACTGTGTCACGGATGCACCGTGAGTACATCGAATCCGGTAAAACCATCCCTGCAAGGGCCAACTGCCGTGGACAACAGCGTGTGGATGAGCAGGGTCATCATCAACTAGCTCGCATTGTAACAGCGGATAGACGGGCCACAGTGCAAGAAATCACTCGGCAATTTAACGCTGGTGCACAAAAACGTGTAAGCAGCCACACCATCCAGAACCATCTCCTTGCTATGGGGTACAGAAGCCATCGTTCCGCGCCCATGCTCCAGATGGTTCTGAAGCATGGGCGCGGGAACATCGCCACTGGACCCTAGACATGTGGAAAAATGTTGCCGGGACTGATGAGTCAAGATTCACGTTGGTGCATGCGGATGGCAGGATACGAGTACGGCGCAAACCACATGAAGCGATGGATCCTTTTGCCAGCAGGGTACTCTTCATGCTGGTGGGAGTGGCATTCTCGTCTGAGGACTGTTTACGTGGACTGAAATGGGACCCCTGGTACATCTGACATCGTTCCTCACAGGTCAACGTTACCGGGATATCCTGGACGACCATTTGCTCCCGTTTGTGCGTCTTCAACATCCCACTGGAAACCTCATCTTGCAACAAGACAATGCACCTTGCCATCGCTCTCGAATTGTATCTGAATGGTTGGATGAACACTCCACCGACGTGGCCTCGCTTCCTTGGCCAGCTAGTTCACCTGACCTCAATCCCATCGAGCACATCTGGGATGCCACCGAGAGAGATGTTCGTAGCTCTGATCCCCTCCATCAAATCTTCGTGAACTGTGGGAGCTTGTACAGGGGTCGTGGATCTGTATGGCTTCCCAACGCTTCCGGTGTCTTGTCGTGTCCATGCCGAGACGAATCACCGCCGTCATCAGGGCGAAAGGTGGTGCTACACGTTACTAGACAGGTATCTCTAATTTAATTGCTCTTCAGTGTTTAATTGCCTACCTAATAAGCTGTAGGACCCCCTTTAGCCCGTAAAACAGCATCCATTGGACGAGGCATTGATTCCATGAGTATTAGCGATAGGTATCCTATTCGATGTATATGATACCTGTCGCCACTATTCATCGAATAAATCATGTATCTATTCGATGAATATTGATGGTAGGTATCCTGGAGTGTCTGGTACCATAATGTCAACAGCGGGTACACCAGTTCCAGCACATTTCGAGGCAGTTGTGATTTAGCGCGAACCCGTTTTTCCAAGTCGAACCACAAATGTTCGATTGGGTTCATATCAGGTGAATTTGGAGGCCAGGGCATTAACAGAAAGTCACCAGCATGTTCCTCGAACCACTTCTTGAACGATTCTAGCAGTGTGGCATGGCGCAATATCCTGCTGCTAATGGCCATTACCAGCAAGGAACACAGTTGTCATGAATGGGTGAACTTGGTCCGCAACGATGTTCAGATACATGACAGCTGCCTGAAATTATGCTGTTGAAATAATTGGGCCTAAAGTGACCCTAGAAAACATCGCTCACAGCATAACACCTCCGCTGCCGGCCTTTTCCCGCCCAACAGTGCATCCACGTGCCATAGCTTCCGTTGGTAATTGGTGTATCCGCGCTCGGCCGTCTACGTGATGCACCAAGAATCTTGATTCGTCAGAGCAGGCTACTTTCTTCGAATCATCCATGGTCCAATCTCGATAATCTTGGGTATATTTCATGCGTTGTTGGCGATGACGTGCAGTGAGCATGGGGACCCGGCTGGGTCTTCGACTGCGCAGGCACATGCGCAGAAGGCTGCGATGAACTGTGCGCTGTGACACATTGCCCTGATTACCACTGTTGTAGCTGCTGGTGATTTGTCGCACTGTGGCCCTGCGGTCGCTGTGAACAATGCGCGACAGTCTCCGCTCACCTCTGGCATCACTGACCTCATGACGACACACAGCTGGACGACGGTTCTTTGTTTGGCCATATGTGCACCACTTTTGATACGTACTCACCACAGCGACACGTGAACAACCCACAAGCCGCGCCGTTTCCGAGATCGCAGTTCCTAAGCGCCGTACCATCACAATTTGTCCTTTATCAAACTCTGATGAATCGGCAGTTTTTCTCATTCTGACTCCGAACACTCTACTAACCGAAAGCCGGTCCTCCGGTTGTATATATATACTTTTTTGTAAACTTCAACTGCGCCACCGTTCGGCCTCCAGACGCTCTCGTTTCTCTAGGCTGGGAGTGGTTAAAATGTAAAGGCTCATCAGTGTAGTTTATGCAACATGTAACCTGTCAGGTAATTACTGCGCTGCCTACGCCCCAGCCAGACGGACATGTATGATTACGCTGATTACACCGTATTATAATTTTTAATAACGAATCCCATATCCGTTTTCTTTTTACACGTGATCTAGAACACGCAAAGCGTTTCTGTGATAGTGTGTTTCGTCTACGGTTTCCGCCATTAGGAAAGTTGTAGCAGCTGTGTAGTTAAGATGGCGTCTGTAGCACAGAAAGGTATGATGTGTCGTGTGCTTGGCAGCAACAAATTTTGTTATTAGTGTTCAAGCGCAAGTTCAAAACTAAGTACGGAATGATACCACCTGGTATGGAGTTAAGTCGTGGATGACAAAATTCTTGTAAACAGGAACATTGGGAAAGGAAAGTAGCATTGTGTGACGCACATGTCAAGACGGTAAAGTTGCGTTGATAAAGTTCGTCGGTGTAGTTTTAGTAGGGAGAATAACCGGCTCCGGAGCTGGAAGACCTGAGTTCGCAATCCGCCACCGGCGAAAAAGGACTTTATTTCCACATTGGATCCCGAACGTAAAATGAATCTCCTGGTTCCAGAAAAATGTTTGATATTTGTTCCACAGATTGTCTGGTATTAATCAGAATTCCTCCTTTAGGGTGAGCTATTTCAAGCATGGTTTGCCGGCTGATCCGGAAACCTATGATTTCGTTCCAGACCTTTCTTAAGGTGGGGAAATCTGTGATATACCTGCCTCAGAGTTGACGTACATGTCATGATTGACGAAGAATTGCTCATCAATTAAACCGTCTCCCGGCTGAAGGACAGGCGATTGCTATCTCCCAACAAGATGAGGCACCCCCTCATTGGGCGCATGTTTTTCGTGTAATTCTCGACGAAGCATTTTCAGATTTATGTATTGGCAGTGCTGGATCAATCGTATGGCACCCCAGATAACCAGGTCTCACACCGCTGGATTTCTTTCTATTGGGTTATGTTAAAGATGTGGTTTATGCTACAGTTGTTCCACATATCAGGACCACAAGAATGCATTACAGGTGCAAAAAAAAAAAAAAACAAGCGCCCCATAAACATTAAAAAAATGTGCGTAGCTAGTGCAAATACCGTTTAAACATTTTGTATGTCACTAGGTAGAAGTTTACTAAGTTCATTAACTATATAGTTAATGAAGTTAATGCAATCCATAAATCTGGAAATGCTTCTCGACGAAGGATTTGCAGATTTTCTCGAAGTATCAAAACTGCCTGCTTCTATCTAAAACTGATTTTAATTATCAGTGTTAATATAAAAGTTACAACACGCTAAAATGACTGCAATCATTTATAGATACCATGCACAGTCTTGCCGCAATTGAAAAAAATGTATTTTGAATTCGATATCATCTGCCTTTACGCCCTCTAGCGGCGAAATTGTGCATCGTAAAAAACAAAATGAAGAATCATCATTCGCGGAGAGACATCGTGTCCACAGTCGGATGCAAACCGATAACATAAGCACGATCTTTTTTTACAAAAGAGTGCTAAAAAAAGAGGAAAGAAAACTTAATGTACAAATTCAGGAAACGGCTGTACAAAACGAAATTGTTGCACAGCAGAATTGCCGTATGAAATATTTGAACAAATTTCACGCTTCTTTAAAAAGCTCATTCCCAAAAATGAAATACACTATATGATTTAAAATATCCGGACTCCAATTTTGAGTAGCGGGTTTGTCTATTACGTCATTGCCGAGACCCATACAGGTATAGACAGACTAACGTGGCCTTACAAACATCATTGATAAGCATATACAGCTGAATATACCATACGGTAAAGCTCAGTGACTTTCAACGTGGCGCGGTCATACAATGCCACCCTAACAACAAGTCAATTTGGGGAATTTCTGCCTAGAAGCTTCCCCGATCAAATGTAAGTGGTGCTTTTCTGAAGTGGAAGCGCTTACGAGCAACAACAATGCAATCGTGACCTCTTAAAGCATGTAAAATTTCAGAACGGAACCGCCAACTCGACTGCCCTTGGTTGCAACACTCACCACCGAGTTTCAAATTGCCACTGGAAGCAACGCCGGCCTATAACGGTTCGTCCAGAGCCGAAAAGAGTGGGTTTATCTAGCCGAGCAGCTGCGCATGAGCATAACATGAGCGACATCAAAGCTAAGTGTCGATTGGAGAGGTGTAAAGTTCGGCGCTAGTGGACTGGACTAGTGAAAACGCGCTGTCTGGAGTGATGAAATACGCCTCACCCCCTTGTAGTCCGATGGACAAGTATGGATGTTGGACATGGCAGGTGAACGCTACCTATCCCATTGAGTTGTGCCAACTGTCAAGTTTGGTGGAAGAGGCATCTGTAGTTCCAGAGTCAGGGAATCCTAACGCTGCAGCCTATGATGATTCTCGACAATTGAATTCTGGCCTGACTACATTAGCAACAGTTCGCTGAAGGCCCTTTCTTTTACCAATAGGACAACGCCCCCTTACACAAAGCTAGGTGCGGGTAGCAATAGTTTGATGAGATGAGTGGTTGCTATCACATCTCTGACAGAACTTTACAGAGCCCACATTTCAACCTCATAGAGCAGTGGTCTAAGCGATGGCCTCTGATCATTTATCCGAAAGGGCTCCGCGTTCGAATACCGGTGAGACATGGATGTTGTGTTTGTCTTACGGCACTGGCTCTCTCCCTTCCCTGGAACCAGTGACCCTAAATTAGGGACGGGCGACTGCTTATAGCCCATTGAATTGCTCACGGTGGTCGTTAAACCTCCAATAAAAAAAACAAATAAAAAACCTCATAGAACACCTTTGGGATGAATTGTAACGCCCACTGCGATCCAGGCCGAAGACTCCAACATCCGTGACCGACCTGACTAAGGCCCTTGTGTCAAAATGGAAGGCAATTCCCACAGCAACTTACCTTGTGGAATGCCTTCCTAGAAGAGTGGAGATTGGACGATGTCATAGCAGCAAAGGGCGAACCAACTTTATATTTATTCCTTTCCTGTCACAGGGATAGGCAACTGTGCGGATACTTTTGATCAGATAGACCAGATGATTGAAATTTAAAAAATTACCGTGTGGTCAGAAATTTGTATAAGTGAAGTCAGATGCTGACAGATGAAGCCATGGAAGAAATTTGTATAAGTCAGATTCTGACAGATGAAGAATAAGGGAAGTCAGATGCTGACTGATGAAGTCATGGAGGACTGATGAAGTCCTCCGTGAATCAGTCTTGACTTCATTCTGATGACTTCATCAGTCTTCATGCAATGAAGACTGATTTCCTCCATGATTTCATTTCCTCCATGACTTCATTTCCATCATGACTTCATTTCCATCATGACTTCCTATTTCCTCCATCACTCCTCTATTTCCTCCATGACTTCATTTCCACAATGACTTCCTATTTCCTCCATCAACGTTTAAAAGATTGAGGACTGATGGAGGACAGATTTCATCAGTCCTCCATCAGTCCTCAATCTTTTAAACGTTCATATTTCCTCCTTTCAAGTCATTCATATTTCCATTCATATCGTTTAAACATTCATATTTCCTCCTTTCAATTCATTCATATTTTCTCATTTGAATTCATTCATATTTCCTCCTTTGAATTCAATCATATTTCCTGCTTTGAAGTCCTTCTTTGTAAGTCACGTTTCCTCCTTTGAAGTCCAATGCTGACAGATGAAGTACGAGAACTTCATCAGTCCTCCATGAATCAGTCTTGACTTCATTCTGATGATTTCATCAGTCTTCATGCAGTAAAGACTGATTTGCCGCCCCTGTGGCGCAATGGTCTAAGCGATGGCCCTCTGATCATTCGTCCCAAAGGGGTACGGGTTCGAACCCCGGTAAGGCATAGATGTTGTGTTTGTCTTACGGTACTAGATCTCTCCCTTCCCTGGAACCAGTGACCCTAAATTAGGGACGGACGACTGCTTATAGCCCATTGAGTTGCTCACGGTGGTCGTTAAACCTCCAATCAAAAAAAAAAAAAAAAATAGCCTGATTTCCTGCATGGCTTTATATTTCCTCCATGACTTCATCAGTCCTCAATCTTTTAAACGTTCATATTTCCTTCTTTGAAGTCATTCATATTTCCATTCATATCGTTTAAACATTCATATTTCCTCCTTTGAAGTCATTCATATTTCCTCTTTTGAAGTCATTCATATTTCCTCCTTTGAAGTCCGATGCTGACAGATGAAGTACGAGGACTTCATCGGTCCTCCATGAATCAGTCTTAACTTCATTCTGATGACTTCATCAGTCTTCATGCAGTGAAGATTGATTTTCTCCATGATTTCATATCCTCCATGACTTCAGATTTCCCCCATGACTTCTTTATTTCCTCCATGACTCCTTTATTTCCTCCATGACTTCATCAGTCCTCCATGAGTCCTCAATCGTTTAAGCATTCGATCCCAAAACTGACATATAAGTGAAGTCAGATGCTGACAGATGAAGTCATGGAGGAAATTTGTATAAGTGAAGTCAGATTCTGACAGATGAAGTCATGGAGGAAATTTGTATAAGTGAAGTCAGATGCTGACAGATGAAGTCATGGAGGAAATTTGTATAAGTGAAGTCAGATGCTGACAGATGAAGTCATGGAGGAAATTTGTATAAGTCAGATTCTGGCAGATGAAGAATAAGTGAAGTCAGATTCTGACAGATGAAGAATAAGTGAAGTCAGATGCTGACTGATTAACTCATGGAGGACTTCATCAGTCCTTCATGAATCAGTCTTGACTTCATTCTGATAACTTCATCAGTCTTCATGCAGAGAAGACTGATTTCCTCCATGGCTTCATATTTCCTCCTTAACTCCTCTATTTCCTCCATGACTTCATCAGTCACATATAAGTGAAGGCAGATGCTGACATCAGTCCTCAATCGTTTAAATATTCGATTCCAAAACTGACATATAAGTGAAGTCAGATGCTGACAGATGAAGTCATGGTGGAAATTTGTATAAGTCACATGTTGACAGATGAAGTCATGCAGTGGTGTTAATTTATAAATGCTACGAACAAAATTGTATTTCCAAGGTCAAATACAATAGCTACAAACGACTGCTACTATTGTGCGTGAACACAAAACCCTTGTGGAATGCCTTTCCAGCAGAGTGGAGGATGTGATAGTAGCAAAGGATGGACCAACTCTCTATTTATTCCTTTCCTGTCACAGGGATAGGCAAGTGTGCGGATACTTTTGATCAGGTAGTGTATCTCAGTGTTTCGTAATTCAGTAAAAACATTTTTCAACCGTTATATACTTTACTTCTGATAATCTTTTTGTTCGCCGTTGCATTCTTTGATTCCTCAGATGAGGGAAATATATCAAGCAGCATAAAACAGCTAACATGCACGAACATAGCTCAGATGTTATCCTTTGGTCTTCAACAGGCAATGAATCTCTGCGAAATGGTCCACCTCACCTAATTTGTTGGGCGTTTATAATTCTATTGATTCCCATTATCACTGCGTTCGTTGGAAGCACCTATCTTTCCATCAGCTTTATGTTTAGCTAAAATCTTTGGCAAATCATGCAGTGCACGATGTTATCGTGTATTCAATGGTGCGCTCTCCTAACTGATTAACCAATTAATTTTCGTCACTTCCGTCATAATTGTCTCCCGTGTTTGTTCAAAGCATGTGGAACCAACGGACCAGGGATAAATTACTCCATCTCAAACAGATGTTGGTTTCTGGAAGTGCCTACAACCTGCGAAAAAGCTGCAACGGAAAGCCTGGGCTTCCGCAGAGAACATTGTTGTCCCTTCTACTTACATGAAGGATTTAATGCTTCCAGTCACGGAAACTGGGGAAACAAAATTGTTTCCTTCCGTCTTTGCGACTAGAGTTTCTAACATTTGGAACGTTTTAACTTGCCTCCTTCAAAAGATCAGTTGTGGCATTTCAAATCTGTACATTTTTTGAATTATGCATGTTGCTTTTCCTTTAATTTCTGCGAAGACAAAAAAAATTGAAAAAACGAAAATCGTAACTCATCATACATCATTTTGGTGCTGGCTATTGGGCTGAAATTAAAGCTACCTAAATTGTTATTTGCCTTTTATACTTCCCGCTTTGACTACCCATGTAGCTTTTTAATTTCTATGTCTTTCCCAGGCAGTTCTTGCCCGTTATCTTTCTCATTATCTTGTAACTTCCGCCATTATTTTGACTTTCTTCACCTATTTCTCTGTCTTTATTCTGTCTGTCTCTCTCTCTCTCTCTCTCTCTCTCTGTCTCTGTCTCTGTCTATGTGGTTCTCTCATTTTTATTCTTCCTCACTGTGAATCCGCCTGCCCCTATGTCTCTTCCCTTTCGCTTACTCTCTGTATCTTATCCCCCCATTCTCTCACTTCTTCTCTCCCTTTTTACATGCCTATCCTTTCACTATGTTACTCTCTGTATGTTGTTACCATTTTCGCTTTCTCTCACTTTTCTCAGTCACATTCTGCATTCCTCTTTCTTTTCTACTTCTTTCTGTCACTCTATCTGCTTTCTTCTTTCTCCACTGCACTCTGGTGTGTGTGTTTGTGTGTGTTAACTTAATAAAAGCCATTACAAAAATGCATTCCTAATGGAATGAAAACCGTGCGTCGTAGTGAAATTTGCCTTTCCTGCTAGTGACGAGAGCTTTAAGACGTATAACACGGAGATGCAACCTGTAGATATGGTTATAACTTTTACCCTCGACCTAAAGTTATCTAACCTCTGCACTACCACACTTTCGATTCTGCCTTTCTTCCTATCTTGCTGTCAGATTTTAGCTTTCGCGTGCGCAGATGGTCTTTCTTAGCTAAATCACATTTCATCGGTGTCAGAGTCGTTTCTTACTTTCGTCTAAATCTGAATAACGCATAATAATAATAGAAATAATAATAATAAATATCGTTTTTGAAAAACTAAACAGTCGAAATACTTACTATTACCACCGCCATAGTTTAGTAAATATTTTCTTTTATGACTCAGATATCTTTTTTTCATTAGTTTTACGACAATAATAGTCATAATTCCCCCTGCCTAAGTACCGCTCAATGTCAGGAATTAGTAAACCTTACTGTTTGAATATACCACACTGTGGTTCGGTGTGGTCGTGAGTGACGCCATGTGTTGTACATAAACAATTGTATACTCCGGAATCACTCGTTTTATTTCACGATTTCACGTACACAGAGGTTTTGGAATGCTAAAGATGCATAGCATAAATTTTCTCCAAAGAGTACCAAGGTAGTCTCTCGATTTTTTTTCATAATGGCGTAGGAGCACCCGAGCAGCACGTTCATTGATATCAATCCTCTGCTCATCTGATAACGAAGTGTGTTTCACTGGCAAATTTACGTCATCAGCCTCGATATCGTGGTACCTAGTCGACGCATGCGCGCGTTTCTCTCCGGGAATTCAGACCCAACGTTATGTGAAGCTCAAAACGGGACGACCATTTGACTCACCTTAAAAAACTGAAAATTTGCTGCACTGAGCGACTGAGAATTCAAAAGTTTTGGGGTATTTTCTTTTCGTTTTCTTTTTTTTTTTTTTTTAGGGTTCTTTTGACTTTTGTACAAAATTTTGATAGCTAATAGCTTGTTTTACAGCAATTTGAGCCATAGGGTTACAGGACTTAAATGTTCTATGAATATTGGTTCTTTTTACACTGGTGTTCAAAACCCAAGGACTGACTACATTTTTACCTGTGTGAGAAAACAATACATGACCACAGCCAAATGGGGAAATAATTATATTGCCAGCATAAGAACACATGAAAATAAAAAAGAAAGTTTATAAATTACGCTGTAATCAATGTTTACACAAAAGTCATAAATCTCCGAAGGACATAGTTCGAGAATAGATGCACAGTGCTTACCGTTAACCAAGCAGAGAGACATTTCAGTGTGGAGTATATCCACCCCGAACTGCGACGCAGCTCTCACAACAAGGTACACAGTAAGTACCTTGCTCACAACGTCGTGACATACTGGTCACCAAGCGATCCGGGAGTTCCTGAGAAAAACTGGCTCATGCCTCCCTCAGAGCACGGATAAGGCCCTGTTTGTTCTCTGGAGAAGGGTTTCGAGCACCATTGTGTCTCCCCATTGCGTCCCAGATGTGTTCTAGGTCTGGGAAACTTGCTGGCGAGTCGATGCATTAAATATCCTCCGTCTCCAGAAGTGTCTTTACTGTTCTCGTACGATTAGGTGTGGTGTTATCATCCATGAACAGAAAGACGTTCGCCCGTCATAGTCCCATTTTCCATCACCGATAGCTCGGTGCGTCCCCACACAGCACAGAATATTTCGTATATGTTACAAGTACGTAGCACTGAAACACTGAGACTTTTCAGATACGTTGCGCAATGTAACAGTAATGTTTCAGAAACCTTACGGTTACGTCAAAATGTTCGCAAACGTTACATAACTTTGAAACATAACCGATACGTTGCAGTGAAAGGTCTATCTAACTTCATGTTACTGTTACGTATTTCAAAGATATTTGTAACTTCATTACATTACTGTTACGTATTTCCTACGTTGAACATTATAGTTTTAATAAACTTTGTAAAATCACGATAAAAAATATTACACTCGACAGCTGTTTCAAAAGCAACAACAGTCGTATTACGAGTTGTTTATGTTTTCACAGGTTCAACGCAGTCCGCTGTCCATTGGGAACAGTGGCGGCGTTTATACACTGACGGAAAAAAATCCCAACTCCAAGAACGGGTTGTGTTAGATAAACGACAGTTGGTAGGCGGTGAGAGTACATCTCTAAGATGACATCTATGCAAATTTCGCGCTCGGCGCATACGTGTGGCTCTAGTAGCGCCCTCGGAACATGCAAAGCAGGTTTGCTGTAAATATGCGCTGTAACGTTCGTGAGCGTTAGTTATCGCTGAGATTCGACGTAGTGTGTTTATGTTAGTCAAGAATGCCTTTAAGAAGACGAAGAAGCCATTACCAACAGCTGACGGAGTTTGAACGAGGTCGTGTAATAGGGCTACGAGAAGGTGGATTTTCGTTTAGCAATATTGCAGAACGACTTGGCAGGAATGTAGCCACTGTGCATGATTGTTGGCAGCGGTGGTCAAGGGAAAGGTACTGCCTCAAGAAGACCGGGTTCCGGCCGGTCACGTGGCACTACTGAGAGGGAAGACCGCCGTGTACGACGTATGACCGTGGCGCATCGTACCGCCTCTGCGGCAGCAATTCGAGCTGCAGTTGCCACCACAGTGACACAACGAACTGTTACAAATCGGTAACTTGAAGGGCAGCTCCGAGCCAGACGCCCTGTAGCGTGCATTCCACTTACTCCAAACCACTGCCGTTTGCGACGTCAGTGGTGTCACGCTAGAGCTCATTGGAGGACGGAGTGGAGATCTGTTGTGTTTTCTGATGAAAGCCGGTTCTGCCTGGGTGCCAGTGATGGCCGTGTGTTGGTTAGAAGGAGACCAGGTGAGCGCCTGCAACCAACATGTCTGCGGCCGAGACACACTGGACCTACACCTGGAGTTATGGTCTGGGGAGCAATTTCCTATGACAGCAGGAGCACTCTCGTGGTTATCCCACGCACCCTGACGGTACAGTTGTACGTCGGTCTGGTGATTCAACGTGTTGTGCTGCCATTCATGAACAGCATTCCAGGGGGTGTTTTCCAACAGGATAACGCTCGCCCGCATACCGCTGTTGTAACCCAACATGCTCTACAGAGTGTCGACATGTTGCCGTGGCCTGCTAGATCACCAGATCTTTCACCAATCGAGCACGTATGGGACATCATTGGACGACAACTCCAGCGTCACCCCCAACCAGCATTAACCTTCCCTTTATTGACCGACCAAGTGCAACAGGCATGGAACTCCATCCCACAAACTGACATCCAGCACCTGTACGACACAATGCATGAACGTTTGCGTGCTTGCATTCAACATTCTGGCGGTTACACCGGTTATTAATGTACCAGCATTTCACATTTAAAATGGCTCTTCTCGCGCTTCCATTAAGCTGTGATCTTGAAACCTTAATCGATTAAATATGTTACCTGTACAAATGTATTGCCGCCATTTCATTCCTCTACAACTGTTTTTTCGTGGTGTTCGGGTTTTTTTTCCGTCAGTTTATATTGATAACAAAAGAAATAAAAATCGGTCCCAAATGAGATTGTGAATTTCTATTATACATGTAGAACAGACTATATTTCAGCGAAAAGAAGAAAGAAAATCAAATTCGTCATTTCTCTAAATACCTACTAATATGAAATTTCTCGGCTTCAAGTAAAAAAAAAAAAAAACATGCTGGTATGGTGTACTAATACAACAACACAGCCATCTACTTAGATTTTACAAAATGGTTTTTTAGAATTTAAAAAATATAATAATCGAAACAATTACTTACTTTCAGGTGATCTTGAATCACACAAAAAAAAAAAAAGAAAAAAAAAAGGATAAAATATTAAATTAGTTAACTCGAGTACGACAGTATCACCAAAGAATATCCCAGTAGCACGTGGAAAATACGACTACGAGAGTGCTTCGGTGAAATGGCATAAATGCTCATACGCATCCACACCGTTGCCAAACCAAAAATCTTAAATATCGCCGGAATGTAACACCAAGGTAGCAATTATGTACAATGGAAACTACACTATCTACCAACAAGTAATTGGACATCCCTGCAATCGACGATATCTGCGGTCCTGATACACGTCACTGCCGCCTCCGTTAAATATCGTGTGGGAAACAACAACGCAACCAGTCGCAGGCAAGATGCCACGCAGTTTGGTGCTCTCTGATTTCGAGAAAGGTGTAATCGTCGGGTATCACAGAAATGGCCGATCCATACGTGACATATCCGGCGAGTTGAAGTACCCAAAATCGACAGTGGCCTACGTGATTGGCAAGTGGAAGATTTTTATTTTTTATTTTTTTTTTTTTTGATTGAAGGTTTAACGACCACTGTGAGCAACTCAATGGGCTATAGGCAGTCGCCCGTCCCTAATTTAGGGTCACTGGTTCCAGGGAAGGGAGCGAGCCAGTGCCGTAAGACAAACACAACATCCATGTCTCATCGGACGAATGATCAGAGGCCATCGCTTAGACCACTGCGCCACCGGGGCGACAAGTGGAAGACTGTTGGAATGTGCCCCGACGCGGCAGACCCATAAAACTGGCAGTTAGAGACCGGCGGATGCTGGCCAGAGAAATTCGGAAGAACCGCACCAAATCGGCGGGGCACATCCGCGAAGTGTTTCAACGGGCCACCGGGAGTGTTCTTTCTATGAATACCATCTGTAAGGAAGCCCATCTGCTCGGTCATCATGGACGTGCTGCCGCCCACAAGCCTTTGATCACCAAGTCCAATAGTGCTGCTAGGCTAACGTGGTGCAAAGAACGTCGACAGTGGACCGTTGAACAGTGGAAACAGGTTCTCTGGCGCAACGAATCAAGGTTCACCCTCTATCGTTAGGATGGCAGGGTCTGGGTTTGGTGTTCCTGGAGAACGCCTCCTACCAGAATGTAGTGTGCCAACTGTTAAGTTCAGCGGCGGTGAAATTATGCTAAAGGGGTGTTTCTCCTGGTATGGCACGGGACCCTTGGTCGTAATTCCTGGTAGACTCAACGCCAAGACCTACTGCACCATTTTGGATGACCATGCACTTCCTACGTTGTGGCAGTTTTACGGGGTGGTCCCATGTTACTTTCAGGATGACAATGCAACCTGTCATGTTGCGAGGTCCACCATGGCTTGGTATGGCGACAATGGAGTTAATCGAATGGACTGGCCTGCGCAAAGCCCGGACCTTAACCCTATCGAGCACCTCTGGGACGAGTTGGAGCGTCGACTTAAGGGGTGCCCCAACCGTCCGAAATCGGTGAAGAAACTGATCTGTCTTCTCCAAGCCGAGTGGAAGAAAATACCGCTAGCCGTCGTACAACGCCTGGTTGAGAGTATGCCTCGGAGGGTGGCAGCTGTAATCGCCGCTCGTGGAGGCTCCACCAACTATTGAAGGTGAATAAACTTCGTTTTCCTTTGCAATCACAGGTGTCCAATAACTTGTTGGTAGATAGTGTATAAAACAGTACTATCGGTGAATGCTACTTTTAACGTAACCGTAATGTACAAAGAGGTATGTTCGAAAATAGATGTTTCTGAAAGGTAATTGTAAGATATCTCTGAAAGTGTAACGAAAATAAGCGATTGATACATATCTGAAAAGTATTATGCTGTATGAGTCCATTAATCATGACGCCGCCCCACACTATGTCTCCGGCCCCACCGTATCTGTCTCTTTCTTCCACATTCTTGCGCTGTGAAGCAGTACCAGTTTCACGCTAGATCAGCTGACCTCTAGAATCCGAGGACAGACTGAAACGACTCTCATTTACAGAGTACAATGGCCCTTTAATGACGTGTCCGATTTCTGCCGACATGACACCACTAAAAACTTGCGCTACGTTGAGTCCTGGATAGAGCAATGCAGACTACAGGCATTCGGGCATACAGCCCTATATGTCGCAGATGTCTTGCCACAGTTTGTCGGGGTATCAGCATTCTTGGGCTGGAATGGAGGCGACTTGAAAACTGACCAGTCGCTGTGCGGTGATTATAATTTGCTGTTACAACTAAAAATATGTCTTCATGCGTCGTAATAGAGTGAGCGCGACCTCCTAGCATGCGTTTGCAACACATTCCATGGGTTTCAAACGCCGTCCAGAGCCTGGAACTACACTTTCCGCGATTTCAAGCTCCCTGGCAATATCACTCACTCGGTGGCCTTTATTCAGCTTCCCTATAATTCTTCCGCGCGGGAAATCATCTAGATGATGTCTTTGAGACATACGTAGTGCGATCGAAAAGATCCGAGACTACGTACGTAGAGCGACAATAGATGGCACTCGCAGTTGTGCTAGCAGCAGTCGAGGGCAGTGACGTTAATGAGTCATTGTACCGAGTGGCGTCGTTCTGTGAACTTCAGGAGCTGTGCTATACGATATTTGGTGACCACGTGCAGAACACAGCTGCGATTTCGGTATGGACTGCAAACTAGAGCAGCGAGCGAACATCAAATTCTGCGTCAAACTCGGGAAATCGGGAACGGATACGCATGAAATGTTTCGGCAGGCTTATGGCAATGAAGCAATGAGTCGTGTGAGGTGTTTTGAGTGGCACTCGCGCTTTAAGAGAGGAAGAACAGCACTGGAAGACGACGAAAGGTCAGGGCAACCATCCACCAGCAAAAATTCCTGAAAATGTGGACAAAATTAGGGAACTGGTGCTTGAGGATCGTATCAGAACAATTCAAGACATCGCTACCATTGTCAATGTGGCATACGGAACAATGCAAGAAATTCTGACGTCGGTTTTGAACATGCACCGCATTAGTGCAAAGTTTGTGCCATAGATTCTGAACCCCGAACAGAAGGCGCTCCGTGTCGATCTCTGTCAAACTCTTCGTCAGCTGGTGGTGAATGAACCAACGTTTCTGTCGCGGGTCATCACTGGGGACGAGACTTGGGTCTGTGATTAAGACCCAGAAACCAAATAACAGTCATCTCAGTGGAATAGCCCGGCATCTCGACGACCGAAGAAGGCCCGACAGGTCCGGAGCGCAACTAAAAGCAGGCTCATCGCGTTTTTCGATATTCGTGGGGTTGTGCACCGTGAATTCGTCCCTCAGGGCCAGACCGTCACTGCCCTTTCTTACTGCGATGTTCTGCGGCGTCTAAGGGAGGACATCCGCAGCGAACAACCTGAAATGTGGCGCAGCGGTGATTTTGTGCTCCATCAGGACAAGGCAGCAGCTCACAAAGCGTTAGCAACACGCCAGTTTTGCAGCCGGAACAGCATGACTAACCTTCTTCGCCCACCTTAGTCGCCGGATTTTGCTCACTGCGACTTCTTCTGTTCCCGAAGATGAAGCTGAAGCACAAGGGTCGCCATTTTGTAACCGTGGACGAGATCCAGTGCGAATCGCAGACGGTGCTTGACACGATTCGCGAGCAGGACTTCCAGGGAACGTTCCATCGCTGTGCGCGACGTCCTCACCTCCCTGCGCAACACTCAATTTGCTTTCTCCTCTCCTGTACTAATGGATTGCTTTTCTTCTCTTCCCTTTAAACTACCTCCTGCCTATTCTGAGGCTCTCACTTTCCTGCGTTTTCTCCCTCTTATTCGCACTCCTCCCTCTTCTACTCGCGACCTTCTCTCTGAACCTCTTTTCTTCTCCTAGCTACTTCGTCTCCCTCATCTTCCCTGCTTCGCTTTCTTCTCTTGCCTTCGTGCTGGGGTAGTAACGGTCCGCAATCTTACTAACCTTGACATCTCCTGGCGCTCCTTTTCTAGCCATTCGCCTGCTATTATCTTCTCTCGTTTAGCTCGCTACGTCTACGACTATCTCTGCTCTGCTATCCTTTCTCAGTTTCCTGATCTCGCAACTCCTCTTGGCCTTGTCCCTGTACTTTCTGCTCCACTACCACTCCCCTTCTTTCTGCATGTCTCTGACCTGTCTCTTTCTCTGTTCTCGTTCTCTACCAAATTCCCTCTATCGGTTTCTCTCCTTCTCTGCTTCCCCTTCAGTTCTCCCTATCCACGGTTTCACCTCCTGCTACTGTTCCTACTGTTTGGGCAGCTGCCCGCTCCTCACTTTCCTCCTCGCTTGAACTCAATACCCACTGGCTCTTCCTTCATAACCGGCTCCTCGTTCCATCCCTTTTCCACCGCATGACACTTCTAGCTTCCCCTCTTTGCTCCTTCTGCGAGCAGGAGGCGGACGTACCGCATGTCTACCTTTACTGCCCTGTGGCGTTCCTATATCTGACGTTCTCCATCGCTCTTCGGTCCTGCACCACCGACCTCACATTTGCAACATACCAGCATCTTCTCCTCTGTGCTCATCCGCCTGTGTTCCTTCTACCAGTGTGTTCTCACGTGTCTGTGTTGGTGAAACACGTCATCTACGTGTATTATCAGCAACTCCGCAGTCTACCTCCTCCTGCGTCTTCCATTCAAGCACATGCTGCCCTACTCGGACATTTCCGCAATCGCCTCTTCTCCCGCTTGCAGCTGGAGTATCAGTTTGCCATCTCCGCGTGCCGTGAAAGCTTCTTCTATGCTATGTGGTCGCCAGTGACCCCGTGGTTTGCTGTTACACCAAGTCCGTTACATCTCACGGTGAGTTAAGACTCTGCATTAACTTTTTGATGTTCTTTCGCACTGCGGTGCCCAGCCTGTGATCATTTTGTTCTTCCTCAAGCATTGCTTTGTTTGCATCACGTTGTAAATTTGTCATTACTCATTCCTTGTATATATCATTGGTTTTATCAGTTTGTATCATTCTTGTCCTTTTTTTTCTTTTGAGACGATTACATGTTGCTTGTCTCCTCTGGTTAGTTATACAGGGTGATCCATTTAAAGCAGTACCCTGAAAATAACTTACATTTTTGCAAGGGATCGCGCAAGGAACTTCTTGTTTTTTTTCAATAGAAGAAGCAACTCCTGGAGAATAAACACCGCCACCGTGAAGAAGATTGTTAACCGTAACTGTAACTCAACTCGTGATTTGTTTGTTGTTGCGTTGTCATTCACTTGCGTGCATTCGGAAACATGCAGTACTCTGTTTCAGAGCGTGTTTTTGTACTGAAATCGTATTGGGTAACCAATTCTGTCATTAAAACGCAACGAGCATTTCGAAGAGAGTTTGGAGTTCGAAAAGTGCCAAGCAAGTCAACAATTCTGTCGATGGCAAAAAAACTGGAACAAACCGGTTCTCTTCTCGGCGGTAGCGGTAGACATCACCCTCCGATGCCCCAAACGCGTGTGGACGATGTTCGGCAGCGTTTACTTCAATCTCCGACGAAATCGTTGTGCAGATTAAGCCAACATACAGAATCTTCATACGGAACTTGTCAAAATATTCGACCATTTAAAGTGCACGTAATCCATCAGCTGCAGGAACCGGACAAGAGAAAGAGAGTAAGTTACTGCAAATGATTTCAAAATTTTCTTAATTTGTGATCTGATATTCTCTCCATCACATGGTTTACGGATGAAGCCTGGTTTCATCTGTCAGGCTACGTCAATCCGCAAAACAGCAGATACTGGGCTGCCGAAAACCCACACTTGGTGTGTGAAACACCGATGCATTTACAAAAGGGTGTATGGTGTGCGGTTTCGTCTACGAAAATTATTGGCCCCATTTTTTTCTCTGAGACTGTCAGCACTAACGTTTATTGCCGCATATTCCATGAATTTGTGGAACAACTTGATGACATTGAATTGACAGAGGGCTCCTTTCAGCAGGATGGCGCTACGTGTCGCACATCGAAAGTCTCAATGGAACTCATAACCAGCTTCTTTGATGACAGATTAATTGCAAAGGACATATGGCCTCCCGATCTCCGGACTTAACTTCCCCTGACTTTTTTTATGGGGCTACTTAAAGGATAGAGTTTACAAAACCCATCCAAAAACATTGGAAGCATTGCGTGAAACAATCATGACTGAAATTGGCAATGTTACTGCTCGTACTCTACATGAGACATCACTGAATATGGTGCGGCGTGCTCAACTGTGTTTACAAGAAAACGTAGGACAATTCCAACATTTGCTTTGATAAAATGATTCTCCAATACCACATGTATAATTCTCAACTTATGTATGATTTTGTTGTTATTTATCAGTAAATCACATGGTACTGGTTTAAATGGATCACCCTGTATAAAAGCGATTCTGAAACCAACAGCGGAAAAAACGCTGACAGCGGTGAATCGCTGCCCAAGGAGACTACTTTGAGGGAGATCATAGCCAGACTTTGGTAACATAAGTTCTTTGTTGTATATCAGCCTAGTCTCAGAACTTTCTTTATCGGACCTCGTATTATTACACGTTCGTACCTTTATTCCTTCACGTTCAGATTTTCCTTCAAACACATGTTGCTTACCGCGCCCTTTTGCTTTTATCCGATTAAGTGATACCACGTGACCCCTGCGTGCACGATTCGACATTTCGTGTGTGCACCAGCTTTCTACTGTGAACGTAATGCGTCAGATTTTGTGGTTGTAACCTTTCGAAGTAGTGTACGTCCTTAAGTTTGGGACACCAGTGTATAAGAGAAAACAGGCACCATTGCTTTATATGTAAAGAGCTTTTACTGAAACAATTGCACGTCAGTCTTTCAAATTTCTTCAGTTTTTCAAAATTTGACAGGTAATGGGTTTCAAAATTTCAGATAATGGTTCAAAATGAAAACCAGAAGATTCATTGTTTCTTCGTTGCGCGTTTTAATGTGAAATACAGATTAATAAAAAAACAACTCTTGAAGTTAATGTTTCGAAGTATACATCTAATTATTTTGAGAGCTTGTCGCAGTTTTTTTTTCAATATCAACTGACATTTCCTCCCCACGCTTTGTGCAATTTCATTCTCCCAAGGCGAAAAGAATCGATTTTTCTCGTCCACTTGCCCGAGATGTTAACCACTTAATCTTGTTTGTTTGAGTGAAAGTTCTGCTTTGAAATAGCAGGAAGGAAATTATCAAAAAGAAGTGAAATTTGACCTCTGCTGAGATCGATGCTTTTGACTTAATCTTGTTTCGTTCTATTTCTGTTCAGAGAGCAAATTTCGTGAGACCAGACTCCTGCTTTCCAGTTCCCGAAACCAACAGTGCTTTCCTTTCAATTAAGTTATTATTCCCTCTGTGACACGTAAGAGGTCATTTTATTTATATTTTTTTACGTGAAGCAAAAAGACAAAACCTTTTATTTCCTTTGTTCTGTTTGTTACTAGTTGGCCGCGAGTTGCCCGTAAGTGATGTCAAGTTTTCTCAGTTTTATACTGTTATTTCTGTAACTCGATCTCAGATGTAACATGGGAACAAAACTGCTGAAACGATGTTTATACTTTTTTGTAGCTTCACGAAACGCTGTTATTGTGTTCTTGGAGTATCTGAGATATCAGGATTCTGATTTTCAGGGCCAAACAATAAGACTTTATATGAATACAGTGTGAAACAATAGTAAACATAGGGTAAATGCATTTTTTTTAAATTCACAACTCACATTAAACTTTATGCAGTCAAATTGCGATCCAATGTTTCTTAGGTGTAGCAGTTTCCCGTATCTAATGCGGCGTTCTAAAGCAACTAAATGTTTTTTTTATATACATGATG
The DNA here is from genome assembly GCA_039090855.1 of Macrothele yani. Classification (NCBI taxonomy): domain Eukaryota; kingdom Metazoa; phylum Arthropoda; class Arachnida; order Araneae; family Macrothelidae; genus Macrothele; species Macrothele yani. Next base: position 82,927,902 of record CM077009.1, read on the forward strand.
TAAAAACGCCGCTTCCTGTGTTTTGATGTTAACGTTTCCCCGCATCTAACGTTTCTATTTGTCAGCCCCAGAGCTTCTTTCGTCCTGAATTTAATTCTTTTTTTCCTTTGTATTTTGAAACAGAATGTTGTAAATCATCATACCAGCGATGCATTTCCCGTTTCCTCTTCTCCCTATCAGAGGGAGGAAGAAAACAACACCTTGTATAGCAGCAGCAATTAAATGTATGCAAAAATGTACGTAAATACATCTGAGAGAAATCAAAGAGTTTCTGATTCGTCAAGCTCCTAACGAAGACGCCACAAGGGATGAAACAGAGAACTTTCACTTGTCCGCAATTTTCTATATAAATCATTGACATCCAACTGCTTTTCTTGAGTTTGAGCCGCGGATGGCTTAGTGGTTAGCGAGTCAGACTATTGATGCAAAGTCCTCAGGTTCGAACCTGGGCTGATCTTTCAGAGATGGTGTGATTTACTAACAATCGCTGAATATCCGCCGTGCATCGGACGAGCACGTTAAGTGACGGCCCCCACGCTGGACCCACTGGCTGGTTAAATGGGTATCCTTTCCTATGACCCCCCTGAAATTCTCTCACCCCTCTATGTGCAACATCGTACTTGTACGGTGGCGCCATCTACTGTACTCTAATCTCACTAGAAACTGTTCTGTCAAAGTCGCTAGACTTGCTCTCATTCCTTCCGTATCTGTGTCCTGCCCAAAAGGCGATCTCGCTGTAGGTGGCTGGGACCTAAACTCTACTCACTGTGGACGGAAGTCCTACAAGAAAATGACAAAAAATACAAAAAAAAAAACCAAAGCATTTCTTGAAGTGTCCCCTCCCCCTCTCTCTCCCTGTTTTATTCTTGTTTGTTTTTTGGCAGAGGTTTCGAATTAGCATAGAAATCATTCCATGTTTCTTGAACATTGTTCACAAAGAAATGTATGGTTGAGTGTCAAATAAAATGTCAGCAGTTTTGTTTGTTTTTCCAATAATTCGTCACATATTCGATAATGTTTGCAAAATCCAGAAGTCTGTGTGAAAGACTTTCGTGATTTGATATGTCATCACCAACATCATCATTAATTAGTCTTAATCCACTGCTGGACGATCATCCACGTGGTCTTCACTTGAGTCTTTTCCTATCCCTTGGAAGTCAGTCTAGTATTTCATTTGTCCAAAGGTGGTCAGTTCTTCTAGCAATATGTCCAATCCATCGTCATTTCATACATCTTACTTTGATCATGACGTCTTCCACTCTTGTCATTTCCCATATGCACGAGTTCCTTTTCCTGTCTTTCTTGGTTACACCAAGCATCTCTTATGCTTCATTCAGTTGTCTGCAGGCTCTGTACCTATTTTGCACTAAGGTGTACGCAGTCTTCTTTTAGGACTTTTCCCGTCCCTTGGTATCCAGTCTAGTATTTCAGTCGTCCAACAGTGGTCAGTGTCCAGCCCATTGCCATTTCAGGGATCTTTCTTTGATCATGATGTCTTCCACTCTTGTCATTTTTCAGATCCATGAGCTCCTTTTCCAAACTTTCTTTGTTACATCCACCATGCATCTCTTCATGCTTCTTCTACACTATCTACAAACAAGCAATTGGACACCCCTGCAATCGACGATATCTGCCGTCCTAATACACGTCATGGCCGCCGCCGTTAAATATTGTGTGGGAAACAACAACGCAACCAGTCGTATGCAAGATGCCACGCAATTCGGAGCTGTCTGATTTCGAGAAAGGGGTAATCGTCGGGTATCACAGAAGTGGCCGGTCCACACGTGACATATCCAGCGAGTTGAAGTACCCCAAATCGACAGTTGCCTACGTGATTGGCAAGTGGAAGATGAGAGGTGACTATCGGAATGTGTCCCGACCCGGCAGACCCACAAAACTAAGAGTTAGACACCGACGGGTGCTGGCCAGAGAAATTCGGACGAACCGCACCAAATCGATGGGTCACATGCGCGAGGAGTTTCTACAGGCATCCGGGAGTGTTCTTTCGATGAATACCATCCGCAAGGAAGCTCATCTGCTCGGTTATCATGGACGTGCTGCCGCCCACAAGCCTTTGATCACCAAGTTCAATAGCGCTGCTCGGCTAACGTGGTGCAAAGAACGTCGACAGTAGACCGTTGAACAGTGGAAACAGGTTTTCTGGAGCGACGAATCAAGGTTCACCCTCTACCGTTCGGATGGCAGGGTCTGGGTTGGGCGTTCCTGGAGAACGCCTTCTGCCGGATTGTATTGTGCCCACTGTGAAGTTTGGCGGCGTTGGAATTATGCTATGGGGGTGTCTCTCCTGGTATGGCACGGGACCCTTGGTCGCAATTCCTGGTAGACTCAACGCCGAGACCTACTGCACCATTTTGGAGGACCATACGCTTCCTACGTTGTGGCAGTTTTACTGGGTGGACCCATGTTACTTTCAGGATGACAATGCCCCCTGTCATGTTGCGAGGTCCACCATGGCTTGGTATGGTGACAATGGGGTTAATCGAATGGACTGGCCTGCGCAGAGCCCGGACCTGAACCCTATCGAGCACCTCTGCGACGAGTGGGAGCGTCGACTTAAGGGGTGCCCCCACCGTCCGAAATCGGTGAAGGAACTGATCTGTCTTCTCCAAGCCGAGTGGAAGAAAATACCGCTAGCCGTCGTACAACGCCTGGTTGAGAGTATGACCCGGAGGGTCACAGCTCTGATAGCCGCTCGTGGAGGCTCCGCCATCTGTTGAAGGTGAATAAACTTCGTTTTCCTTTGCTATCACAGGTGTCCAATTACTTGTTGGTAGATAGTGTATTTCTTCGCAGACTCTGTGTGTATTTTGCACTAAGATCCATGTAGTCTTCTTCTGGATGTTTTCCTGTCCCTTGGTATCCAGTCTAGTATTTTGGTCTATCAACGGTGGTTAGTTCTAGAAATCTGTACCGCCCATTGCCATCTTGGGTATTTTACTTTGATCGTAATGACTTCCACTCTTGTCATTTTTCTGATCCATAAGTTCCTTTTCATATCGTTCTTGGTTACACCAAGCATGCATCTCTCCATGGCTCTTTGAGTTGTCCTCAGACTCTGTATGTATTTTGCATTAAGATCCACGTAGTCTTCTTCTCGATCTTTTCCTTTACCATGGTACCCAGTCTGCGATCTTGGTCGTCCAACGGTGGTTAGTTCTTCTAGAAAGTGCCCAGCCCGTTGCCATTTCACGGATTTTTCTTTGATCATGATGTCTTCCACTCTTGTCCTTTTTATGATCCATGCTTTTGTTTTCCTATCTTTCTTGGTTACACCAAGCATGCATTCTCGATGCTTCTTTGAGTTGTCCACAGTCTCTGTACGTCTTTCTTGGTGAACGTCCATGTTTCTGATTCTTTAGTAAGACCTAACAAGAAGCATTGATTAAACACTTTTCTGTTGAAGCATTATCGTAAATTGCTCTTGATAACTGTACTGTTTCTTCGAAATGCTCAACTTCCAAGTTTCATAGGTTTATCAATTTCTTTTATGTTTCTCACGCTTGATATCTGTTGTCCAATGTAAATGTCGATATCAGTTACTTCTGAATTTGCCGCGTGAGCCTCAAAATCTTCAGTTCTTGTAAAAGTACTGTGCATCCATTTTGTTTTCCGTAAGTTCATTTTTAATCTCGCTTCTTTACTTTTTCAGCAGCAAGTTCCTGGATCTTAATCTGAAGCTCTGAGACGGTACCTATAAAAGTGACTATACGTTTGGCAAAACGAAGGTGAGTAAAAAAATCGCTATTGATACTTACTACCTTGTCTTTTTAGTTCAGTGACTGAAAGGCATTCTGCAAAGTGGCATTGAAGAGCTTGGGAGGTGTGGTGTCACCTTTCCTTTCTCCCTCACCAATTTTTATGCTTGCTGTTTTGTGTAACAGTCAAACCTTTGCGCTTGTATTTTCATAGATATTTTATTAATATTAATGCATGTACGTTAAATGCCGCAACATTTCAAAGAAACGAGTTACCGCGGATGGTTTCACTGAATTAGAAGGCTTTTCATAAATAATGAAAACCATATATAATGGAAATTCATATTCATTCGCTCTCTGAATTTGTTTTCTAGTTACATGGATACGATCCATAGTGTTGGATATATTCACCTGTAAATGACTGATGGACAACCAATTAACGCTATTTCGTTATCTCTGCACCTATTTTAAGTTGACACTCCTTTTTTTATTTTCTGCGCGGAAAATTTTGCGGAACGCTGCCTACATCCAAAAACTAGGAATTTTCCGATGCTAAAATATTTACAGCCATGAATTAATTGTCCTGTTTTTATCAAATCGTTTGAACTGAAATTCCATCTAAGGTTAGTGATTCTCAGTTTCTTACGTGGCATTCTTGAATAACGTGCAAAAATGCAGACCTACTCGCAATGCATACTTACCGATGAGAATTCCCTGACGATTTTTTTTCTCACACAGAGCTCCGTCCTTTTGTTTTCTTTTCGTGTGATCAACGACAGCAAGAAGGAGTCGGCCATTTGTACTTTAGAGATGTTGACTCGCAAAACAGAAGAGAAGCAGATAACTGGAATAGATTGTCCGTTTCTAACTCTTTCTCTTATTCGCAAGTCCAACAGATTCTGCAATTGCGTAGTTGGCCGAATAGGCTCTCGGAAACTACAAGTAGATGCCTGCGAAGAGTGATGCTTGAAATAGTACCCTGCTGAATTTTTTTTATATATTGTTATTACTTAATGAAGCCCTAAAAATCTGAAATTTCTCTTAATATGGAAAAACCAGTGCACAAATTTTAATAACAGTAAAAGACGTAATAGAAACATACACCAGAAACACAGTGTGAGTCTAAATGGTTTGATGGAATGCAAAGCTTTCTTTGACAGTTGTCACGTACCTACCTCAGAGGTTACGCTCATATCAAGACGGCAAAGTAGCAGCGACAAACTTCATCGGTGTGGCTTAATTGGGAAAGCATTCGGCTCCGGAGCAGAAGGATGTGGATTCGATGCGCCACTGGCAGATGGCTTTTACACTTTACAGTAAGTAATAAAAACACATAAGTGACACACCTTCAAAGGAACAACTGAGAGAGTTTTATTCCATACACATGTGCATGTAAAACAAAAAATGTTCTTTACTTGTTCTTTGTACAAATGGACAGTATCAAATTTTCCATTAATAAACATTGTATATATTTTTCTTTTGACACCGCTGAGAATTTATTCTCATAGCAAACCCAAAAATGTAATCCCTGTTCGGAACTGCATTTTTTTTCTTCCTTTTTTTTGCCCCTTTATTTCGCATCCCTTTTATCTAACCTTCACCATCTACAAGAAACTGAAGTAGAATGAAAACAAATTACATGTGCTTCAATAAGGGAGAAAGTCGTTGAATATGCTAATATCCAGAGAAGCCTTCCTGATGATTGATTGATTTGACTCGCTGACTTCTGACAAATCGTACGAGGTGGACTACGGTTGAAGTCCCTGATGAGGAGTGGGTGGTGTGTTTGTCTTATGACTCTGGTTCTTTCCATTCCCTGGAACCAGTGGCCCTAAATACTGGACGGGTGATTGCTTATAGCCCTAAGCGCCACTAATGTTGATCGTTAAATCCCGAAATAATAGTAAGAGCAGGGCTAATCAATAAGTAACTTCCAATGACCTTCGGAGTGATTAAAAGAGGGCTCCAAGTTAAAATCTATCCTATACCTGCAATGTTAATTCGTTCTATGCATATGTTTTCAAACACTATTCCGTTCTGGTCTTGGAAATTTTGCAAGCAAATAAATTACGTCCTTAGCTAATATATGTCCCACCTGAGGTATCAAAATATTTGTAAGATTTTTTTTAATTCAATTAATCTCACTATTCGAATTTGGCAAAAGCTCAGATAAATTGAATTTAAAAAAACATCTGACAAATTTTTCGTAATCTCACATGGGGAATATATTAGTTAAAGACGTAATATACACTGACGGGAAAAAATCCCAACACCAAGAAAGGGTTGTGTTAGATAAACGACAGTTGGTAGGCGGTGAGAGTACATCTGTAAGATGACGTCTATGCAAATTTCGCGCTCGGCGCATTCGTGTGGCGCTATTAGCGCCCCTCGAAACATGCAAAGCAGGCTTGCTGTAAATACGCGCTGTAACGTTCGTGAGCGTTAGTTATCGTTGAGATTCGACGTAGTGTGTTGATGTTAGTCGAGAAGGCCTTTAAGAAGACGAAGAAGTCATTACCAACAGCTCACGGAGTTTGAACGAGGTCGTGTAATAGGGCTACGAGAAGATGGATTTTCGTTCCGCAATATTGCAGAGCGACTTGGCAGGAATGTAGCCACTGTGCATGATTGTTGGCAGCGGTGGTCAAGGGAAGGTACTGCCTCAAGAAGACCGGGTTCCAGCCGGCCACGTGGCACTACTGAGAGGAAAGACCGCCGTGTACGTCGTATGGCCGTGGCGCATCCTACCGCGTCTGCGGCAGCAATTGGAGCTGCAGACGCCACCACAGTGACACAACGAACTTTTACAAATCGGTTACTTGAAGGACAGCTCCGAGCCAGACGCCCTGTAGCGTGCATTCCACTTACTCCAAACCCCTGCCGTTTGCGACGTCAGTGGTGTCAAGCTAGAGCTCATTGGAGGACGGAGTGGAGATCTGTTGTGTTTTCTGATGAAAGATGGTTCTTCCTGAGTGTCAGTGATGGCCGTGTCTTGGTTAAAAGAAGACCATGTGAGTGCCTGCAACCAACCTGTCTGCGGCCGAGACACACTGGACCTACACCTGGAGTTATTGTCTGGGGAGCAATTTCCTATGACAGCAGGAGCACTCTCGTGGTTATCCCACGCACCCTGACGGCACAGTTGTACGTCGGTCTGGTGATTCAACCTGTTGTGCTGCCATTGATGAACAACATTCCACGGAGTGATTTCCAACAGGATAACGCTCGCCCGCATACCGCTGTTGTAACCCAACATGCTTTGCAGAGTGTCGACATGATGCCGTGACCTGCTAGATCACCAGATCTTTCACCAATCGAGCATGTATGGGACATCATTGGACGACAACTCCAGTGTCACCCTCAACCAGCATTAACCGTCCCTGTATTGACCGACCAAGTGAAACAGGCATGGAACTCCATCCCACAAACTGACTTCCAGCACATGTACGACACAATGCATGAACGTTTGCCTGCTTGCATTCAACATTCTGGCGGTTACACCGGTTATTAATGTACCAGCATTTCACATTTAAAATGACTCTTCTCGCGCTTACATTAAGCTGTGATCTTTAAACCTTAATCGATTAAATATGTTTCTTATACAAATGTATTGCCGCCATTTCATTCCTCTACAACTGTTTTTTCGTGGTGTTGGGATTTTTTTTTCCGTCAGTGTATTTACTCTCCAAATTTTGAAGACCAGAATGCAGTAGTCATTGACAAAATGCGTGTAGAACGAATTAGCATTACAGGAATAAAATACACTTTTCCTTGAGGTCCTCCTTAACGACATGTAAATATGTGTCTCCCAACTCCATTACGTTCTTCTGTATAGAGGGCGTTGTTAGATTGAGGAATTTGAATAAAAAAGGCAATGTGCTGGAGAATGAAAATAGCGTCCCGTCTGTAAACATTGTGTCACTCGGAGGTGAGCAAGGTGGTGAAGTAAAACGTTGCGTCTCACGGTACTGAAAAAACAATTGCAGAAATCTAACGCAAAATCACCCATTTGTCTTCTGCTCCAGAGCGTCCATACAAGTTGTAGGTGTTGAGTGCCTCCTACTGCGTTTCTCACTTTTCTATGCATGACTTGAGGGCCATAGATGTTTCGATCTCCCTTACATGTGTTTGTCGTACCCTGAGAAACCTAATCACCGCGCGCACCTCCAAGTGAAACCATGCTTCCACTCGAGTAGTGAAATTCACTGCAGTCTGTTCGCTAGAGGAGAATAAGATAGCAGTTAAAGTGACAGAGATTTCAAATAATGCCCAAGATTCCATTGGTATAACTATGTTTTGCGAAGAAACAATGATTACGTGTGACACAGAGATTTGGACATGGATCTTCGTGGAAAACGAGTCAGAGAAATACCTAAGGCCAGATGGAAGGATTGTGTTAAAAATGGTAAAAAGAATAAGAAATTTAAGGGTAATTGGACGCAAGACAGAACGGAGTGGAGAAGAAAAATCTGTAACAGCACCCCACCTAGATGTGGGAAATCACTTTGAAGAAGTAAAAGAAAAGAATTCACCTTCTACAGGAAACACCAAATGAGTTGCTCATCATTTTATTTTAGACAGAGTGGAGATGCGATGGCCACAAGGTTCAACAAACGCAGCTCTTTGAAAATTCAAAAGGATCATTTTTGTCTCAAAAACTTAATGAATGCTTATACTGTATACATTGTGTGATGTTCTTAGCTTCAGTATTTGGTTCAAAGTTTATGTTTCACCAAAACACTAACATTACTTAAAAGCGTTCCGTAGCATTATACACTATATTGACAAAAGTCACCAGACACCTAGAAGAGAAACACAATATAGCATTTCCTGACATACATTAGTACTGTGTCGGTCCACCTTTGGCCTTAATGCATGCACTGTCCCTTCGAGACATGCTTTCGACAAGGTTTTGGAACACAGCGATAGCTATGCGTTTCCATTCAGTATACTGTATAATGCTGCCGCTAACTCTTGCTTAGTAGTAAGCCTTGGTTCCAAACTTCTTATGCGGAGCTCTAATTCATCCCATAGGTGCTCTATGGGATTAAGACCACAGCTCTGTGCTGGCCAGTCAACACACATGCGGAATTATCGTCAAACCACGCCGTAACAGTCCTTGCTTTATAGGACGTAAGTCGTGTCAGTTTTGAGCTCCGTGTTTAGCCGTCTACTGAGTGTGTTTTGTGTGCTCTGTTCTTTGAATTTGGCGCGTGCCTTCAAGACGAAGGTTGTATCTTTGATTTAAGACATCTCCCGAGTTGGTGAGTGCCCTTTACATTTAGCTATCAGCATTTTATTTTCTAACAAGTTTTTTTTTTTTTTTTGATTGGAGGTTTAACGACCACCGTGAGCAACTCAATGGGCTATAAGCAGTCACCCGTCCCTAATTTAGGGTTACTGGTTCCAGGGTACGGAGAGAGCCAGTGCCGTAAGACAAACACAACATCAATACCTCACCCGGATTCGAACCCGGACCCCTTTCGGACGAATGATCAGAGGCCATCGCTTAGACCAATTGGTCGTTTTTTACTAAATTAGGCTTCGCCATCGGCGGTGGCGACTGCTGATAAGAGAGGCGTTCCCGCTCTCGTCACAGCTTCTCCTACTACATCGATCCTTATCTCTGACGGAGCAAACCAATCCGCGTCCTTCCTTAATGATAAGGAATATCGTCCTCCTCCTGATGCCTATTGCTCTTCTTCTTCTACTCTTCGACTCTCTGACTCCACCCTTCCTGGTGGTGATGCTACGTCGTTTGCTTCTGATGCTGCCGATGACGTAATGGGTATCTCTGAGGGCGTTGCTTTTTCTGCCCTCGGTAGACTTGCCCAGCGTTGTGTCAGCTCCTTTATCCAGCGCTGCACCTCTGCCTTTCAGTGGAGGATTGCCTTCGAGCCCTTATTTTAGCGTTACCTCACGTGCGTCCCTACCGACGCAAGCGACTCGCCTTTCCGTTGCGGATGCCCATGTCCAGATACATGGTGACTCAATTCAATTGGACGTTCCGCACTTCTCACTGACTGCGCAGGAACTTCACTCCACTCGCGAGTTGGGAGTGTGCCTAGATGCTCTTCCGAATACTATCCACGGTTTCACTCCTGCTACTGTTCCTACTGTTTGGGCTGCTGCCCGCTCCCCACTTTCCTCCTCGCTTGAACTCAATACCCACTGGCTCTTCCTTCATAACCGGCTCCTCGTTCCATCCCTTTTCCACCGCATGACACTTCTAGCTTCCCCTCTTTGCTCCTTCTGCGAGCAGGAGGCGGACGTACCGCATGTCTACCTTTACTGCCCTGTGGCGTTCCTATATCTGACGTTCTCCATCGCTCTTCGGTCCTGCACCACCGACCTCACATTTGCAACATACCAGCATCTTCTCCTCTGTGCTCATCCGCCTGTGTTCCTTCTACCAGTGTGTTCTCACGTGTCTGTGTTGGTGAAACACGTCATCTACGTGTATTATCAGCAACTCCGCAGTCTACCTCCTCCTGCGTCTTCCATTCAAGCACATGCTGCCCTACTCGGACATTTCCGCAATCGCCTCTTCTCCCGCTTGCAGCTGGAGTATCAGTCTGCCATCTCCGCGTGCCGGGAAAGCTCCTTCTATGCTATGTGGTCGCCAGTGACCCCGTGGTTTGCTGTTACACCAAGTCCGTTACATCTCACGGTGAGTTAAGACTCTGCATTAACTTTTTGATGTTCTTTCGCACTGCGGTGCCCAGCCTGTGATCATTTTGTTCTTCCTCAAGCATTGCTTTGTTTGCATCACGTTGTAAATTTGTCATTACTCATTCCTTGTATATATCATTGGTTTTATCAGTTTGTATCATTCTTGTCCTTTTTTTTTCTTTGAGACGATTACATGTTGCTTGTCTCCTCTGGTTAGTTATACAGGGTGATCCATTTAAAGCAGTACCCTGAAAATAACTTACATTTTTGCAAGGGATCGCGCAAGGAACTTCTTGTTTTTTTTCAATAGAAGAAGCAACTCCTGGAGAATAAACACCGCCACCGTGAAGAAGATTGTTAACCGTAACTGTAACTCAACTCGTGATTTGTTTGTTGTTGCGTTGTCATTCACTTGCGTGCATTCGGAAACATGCAGTACTCTGTTTCAGAGCGTGTTTTTTTACTGAAATCGTATTGGGTAACCAATTCTGTCATTAAAACGCAACGAGCATTTCGAAGAGAGTTTGGAGTTCGAAAAGTGCCAAGCAAGTCAACAATTCTGTCGATGGCAAAAAAACTGGAACAAACCGGTTCTCTTCTCGGCGGTAGCGGTAGACATCACCCTCCGATGCCCCAAACGCGTGTGGACGATGTTCGGCAGCGTTTACTTCAATCTCCGACGAAATCGTTGTGCAGATTAAGCCAACATACAGAATCTTCATACGGAACTTGTCAAAATATTCGACCATTTAAAGTGCACGTAATCCATCAGCTGCAGGAACCGGACAAGAGAAAGAGAGTAAGTTACTGCAAATGATTTCAAAATTTTCTTAATTTGTGATCTGATATTCTCTCCATCACATGGTTTACGGATGAAGCCTGGTTTCATCTGTCAGGCTACGTCAATTCGCAAAACAGCAGATACTGGGCTGCCGAAAACCCACACTTGGTGTGTGAAACACCGATGCATTTACAAAAGGGTGTATGGTGTGCGGTTTCGTCTACGAAAATTATTGGCCCCATTTTTTTCTCTGAGACTGTCAGCACTAACGTTTATTGCCGCATATTCCATGAATTTGTGGAACAACTTGATGACATTGAATTGACAGAGGGCTCCTTTCAGCAGGATGGCGCTACGTGTCGCACATCGAAAGTCTCAATGGAACTCATAACCAGCTTCTTTGATGACAGATTAATTGCAAAGGACACATGGCCTCTCGATCTCCGGACTTAACTTCCCCTGACTTTTTTTTATGGGGCTACTTAAAGGATAGAGTTTACAAAACCCATCCAAAAACATTGGAAGCATTGCGTGAAACAATCATGACTGAAATTGGCAATGTTACTGCTCGTACTCTACATGAGACATCACTGAATATGGTGCGGCGTGCTCAACTGTGTTTACAAGAAAATGTAGGACAATTCCAACATTTGCTTTGATAAAATGATTCTCCAATACCACATGTATAATTCTCAACTTATGTATGATTTTGTTGTTATTTATCAGTAAATCACATGGTACTGGTTTAAATGGATCACCCTGTATAAAAGCGATTCTGAAACCAACAGCGGAAAAAACGCTGACAGCGGTGAATCGCTGCCCAAGGAGACTACTTTGAGGAGATCATAGCCAGACTTTAGTAACATAAGTTCTTTGTTGTATATCAGCCTAGTCTCAGAACTTTCTTTATCGGACCTCGTATTATTACACGTTCGTACCTTTATTCCTTCACGTTCAGATTTTCCTTCAAACACATGTTGCTTACCGCGCCCTTTTGCTTTTATCCGATTAAGTGATACCACGTGACCCCTGCGTGCACGATTCGACATTTCGTGTGTGCACCAGCTTTCTACTGTGAACGTAATGCGTCAGATTTTGTGGTTGTAACCTTTCGAAGTAGTGTACGTCCTTAAGTTTGGGACACCAGTGTATAAGAGAAAACAGGCACCATTGCTTTATATGTAAAGAGCTTTTACTGAAACAATTGCACATCAGTCTTTCAAATTTCTTCAGTTTTTCAAAATTTGACAGGTAATGGGTTTCAAAATTTCAGATAATGGTTCAAAATGAAAACCAGAAGATTCATTGTTTCTTCGTTGCGCGTTTTAATGTGAAATACAGATTAATAAAAAAACAACTCTTGAAGTTAATGTTTCGAAGTATACATCTAATTATTTTGAGAGCTTGTCGCAGTTTTTTTTTTCAATATCAACTGACATTTCCTCCCCACGCTTTGTGCAATTTCATTCTCCCAAGGCGAAAGAATCGATTTTTCTCGTCCACTTGCCCGAGATGTTAACCACTTAATCTTGTTTGTTTGAGTGAAAGTTCTGCTTTGAAATAGCAGGAAGGAAATTGTCAAAAAGAAGTGAAATTTGACCTCTGCTGAGATCGATGCTTTTGACTTAATCTTGTTTCGTTCTATTTCTGTTCAGAGAGCAAATTTCGTGAGACCAGACTCCTGCTTTCCAGTTCCCGAAACCAACAGTGCTTTCCTTTCAATTAAGTTATTATTCCCTCTGTGACACGTAAGAGGTCATTTTATTTATATTTTTTTACGTGAAGCAAAAGACAAAACCTTTTATTTCCTTTGTTCTGTTTGTTACTAGTTGGCCGCGAGTTGCCCGTAAGTGATGTCAAGTTTTCTCAGTTTTATACTGTTATTTCTGTAACTCGATCTCAGATGTAACATGGGAACAAAACTGCTGAAACGATGTTTATACTTTTTTGTAGCTTCACGAAACGCTGTTATTGTGTTCTTGGAGTATCTGAGATATCAGGATTCTGATTTTCAGGGCCAAACAATAAGACTTTATATGAATACAGTGTGAAACAATAGTAAACATAGGGTAAATGCATTTTTTTTAAATTCACAACTCACATTAAACTTTATGCAGTCAAATTGCGATCCAATGTTTCTTAGGTGTAGCAGTTTCCCGTATCTAATGCGGCGTTCTAAAGCAACTAAATGTTTTTTTTATATACATGATGTAAAAACGCCGCTTCCTGTGTTTTGATGTTAACGTTTCCCCGCATCTAACGTTTCTATTTGTCAGCCCCAGAGCTTCTTTCGTCCTGAATTTAATTCTTTTTTTCCTTTGTATTTTGAAACAGAATGTTGTAAATCATCATACCAGCGATGCATTTCTCGTTTCCTCTTCTCCCTATCAGAGGGAGGAAGAAAACAACACCTTGTATAGCAGCAGCAATTAAATGTATGCAAAAATGTACGTAAATACATCTGAGAGAAATCAAAGAGTTTCTGATTCGTCAAGCTCCTAACGAAGACGCCACAAGGGATGAAACAGAGAACTTTCACTTGTCCGCAATTTTCTATATAAATCAATGACATCCAACTGCTTTTCTTGAGTTTGAGCCGCGGATGGCTTAGTGGTTAGCGAGTCAGACTATTGATGCAAAGTCCTCAGGTTCGAACCTGGGCTGATCTTTCAGAGATGGTGTGATTTACTAACAATCGCTGAATATCCGCCGTGCATCGGACGAGCACGTTAAGTGACGGCCCCCACGCTGGACCCACTGGCTGGTTAAATGGGTATCCTTTCCTATGACCCCCCTGAAATTCTCTCACCCCTCTATGTGCAACATCGTACTTGTACGGTGGCGCCATCTACTGTACTCTAATCTCACTAGAAACTGTTCTGTCAAAGTCGCTAGACTTGCTCTCATTCCTTCCGTATCTGTGTCCTGCCCAAAAGGCGATCTCGCTGTAGGTGGCTGGGACCTAAACTCTACTCACTGTGGACGGAAGTCCTACAAGAAAATGACAAAAATACAGAAAAAAAACCAAAGCATTTCTTGAGGTGTCCCTCTCCCCCTCTCTCTCCCTGTTTTATTCTTGTTTGTTTTTTGGCAGAGGTTTCGAATTAGCATAGAAATCATTCCATGTTTCTTGAACATTGTTCACAAAGAAATGTATGGTTGAGTGTCAAATAAAATGTCAGCAGTTTTGTTTGTTTTTCCAATAATTCGTCACATATTCGATAATGTTTGCAAAATCCAGAAGTCTGTGTGAAAGACTTTCGTGATTTGATATGTCATCACCAACATCATCATTAATTAGTCTTAATCCACTGCTGGACGATCATCCACGTGGTCTTCACTTGAGTCTTTTCCTATCCCTTGGAAGTCAGTCTAGTATTTCATTTGTCCAAAGGTGGTCAGTTCTTCTAGCAATATGTCCAATCCATCGTCATTTCATACATCTTACTTTGATCATGACGTCTTCCACTCTTGTCATTTCCCATATGCACGAGTTCCTTTTCCTGTCTTTCTTGGTTACACCAAGCATCTCTTATGCTTCATTCAGTTGTCTGCAGGCTCTGTACCTATTTTGCACTAAGGTGTACGCAGTCTTCTTTTAGGACTTTTCCCGTCCCTTGGTATCCAGTCTAGTATTTCAGTCGTCCAACAGTGGTCAGTGTCCAGCCCATTGCCATTTCAGGAATATTTCTTTGATCATGATGTCTTCCACTCTTGTCATTTTTCAGATCCATGAGCTCCTTTTCCAAACTTTCTTTGTTACATCCACCATGCATCTCTTCATGCTTCTTCTACACTATCTACAAACAAGCAATTGGACACCCCTGCAATCGACGATATCTGCCGTCCTAATACACGTCATGGCCGCCGCCGTTAAATATTGTGTGGGAAACAACAACGCAACCAGTCGTATGCAAGATGCCACGCAATTCGGAGCTGTCTGATTTCGAGAAAGGGGTAATCGTCGGGTATCACAGAAGTGGCCGGTCCACACGTGACATATCCAGCGAGTTGAAGTACCCCAAATCGACAGTTGCCTACGTGATTGGCAAGTGGAAGATGAGAGGTGACTATCGGAATGTGTCCCGACCCGGCAGACCCACAAAACTAAGAGTTAGACACCGACGGGTGCTGGCCAGAGAAATTCGGACGAACCGCACCAAATCGATGGGTCACATGCGCGAGGAGTTTCTACAGGCATCCGGGAGTGTTCTTTCGATGAATACCATCCGCAAGGAAGCTCATCTGCTCGGTTATCATGGACGTGCTGCCGCCCACAAGCCTTTGATCACCAAGTTCAATAGCGCTGCTCGGCTAACGTGGTGCAAAGAACGTCGACAGTAGACCGTTGAACAGTGGAAACAGGTTTTCTGGAGCGACGAATCAAGGTTCACCCTCTACCGTTCGGATGGCAGGGTCTGGGTTGGGCGTTCCTGGAGAACGCCTTCTGCCGGATTGTATTGTGCCCACTGTGAAGTTTGGCGGCGTTGGAATTATGCTATGGGGGTGTCTCTCCTGGTATGGCACGGGACCCTTGGTCGCAATTCCTGGTAGACTCAACGCCGAGACCTACTGCACCATTTTGGAGGACCATACGCTTCCTACGTTGTGGCAGTTTTACTGGGTGGACCCATGTTACTTTCAGGATGACAATGCCCCCTGTCATGTTGCGAGGTCCACCATGGCTTGGTATGGTGACAATGGGGTTAATCGAATGGACTGGCCTGCGCAGAGCCCGGACCTGAACCCTATCGAGCACCTCTGCGACGAGTGGGAGCGTCGACTTAAGGGGTGCCCCCACCGTCCGAAATCGGTGAAGGAACTGATCTGTCTTCTCCAAGCCGAGTGGAAGAAAATACCGCTAGCCGTCGTACAACGCCTGGTTGAGAGTATGACCCGGAGGGTCACAGCTCTGATAGCCGCTCGTGGAGGCTCCGCCATCTGTTGAAGGTGAATAAACTTCGTTTTCCTTTGCTATCACAGGTGTCCAATTACTTGTTGGTAGATAGTGTATTTCTTCGCAGACTCTGTGTGTATTTTGCACTAAGATCCATGTAGTCTTCTTCTGGATGTTTTCCTGTCCCTTGGTATCCAGTCTAGTATTTTGGTCTATCAACGGTGGTTAGTTCTAGAAATCTGTACCGCCCATTGCCATCTTGGGTATTTTACTTTGATCGTAATGTCTTCCACTCTTGTCATTTTTCTGATCCATAAGTTCCTTTTCATATCGTTCTTGGTTACACCAAGCATGCATCTCTCCATGGCTCTTTGAGTTGTCCTCAGACTCTGTATGTATTTTGCATTAAGATCCACGTAGTCTTCTTCTCGATCTTTTCCTTTACCATGGTACCCAGTCTGCGATCTTGGTCGTCCAACGGTGGTTAGTTCTTCTAGAAAGTGCCCAGCCCGTTGCCATTTCACGGATTTTTCTTTGATCATGATGTCTTCCACTCTTGTCCTTTTTATGATCCATGCTTTTGTTTTCCTATCTTTCTTGGTTACACCAAGCATGCATTCTCGATGCTTCTTTGAGTTGTCCACAGTCTCTGTACGTCTTTCTTGGTGAACGTCCATGTTTCTGATTCTTTAGTAAGACCTAACAAGAAGCATTGATTAAACACTTTTCTGTTGAAGCATTATCGTAAATTGCTCTTGATAACTGTACTGTTTCTTCGAAATGCTCAACTTCCAAGTTTCATAGGTTTATCAATTTCTTTTATGTTTCTCACGCTTGATATCTGTTGTCCAATGTAAATGTCGATATCAGTTACTTCTGAATTTGCCGCGTGAGCCTCAAAATCTTCAGTTCTTGTAAAAGTACTGTGCATCCATTTTGTTTTCCGTAAGTTCATTTTTAATCTCGCTTCTTTACTTTTTCAGCAGCAAGTTCCTGGATCTTAATCTGAAGCTCTGAGACGGTACCTATAAAAGTGACTATACGTTTGGCAAAACGAAGGTGAGTAAAAAAATCGCTATTGATACTTACTTCCTTGTCTTTTTAGTTCAGTGACTGAAAGGCGTTCTGCAAAGTGGCATTGAAGAGCTTGGGAGGTGTGGTGTCACCTTTCCTTACTCCCTCACCAATTTTTATGCTTGCTGTTTTGTGTAACAGTCAAACCTTTGCGCTTGTATTTTCATAGATATTTTATTAATATTAATGCATGTACGTTAAATGCCGCAACATTTCAAAGAAACGGGTTACCGCGGATGGTTTCACTGAATTAGAAGGCTTTTCATAAATAATGAAAACCATATATAATGGAAATTCATATTCATTCGCTCTCTGAATTTGTTTTCTAGTTACATGGATACGATCCATAGTGTTGGATATATTCACCTGTAAATGACTGATGAACAACCAATTAACGCTATTTCGTTATCTCTGCACCTATTTTAAGTTGACACTCCTTTGTTTTATTTTCTGCGCGGAAAATTTTGCGGAACGCTGCCTACATCCAAAAACTAGGAATTTTCCGATGCTAAAATATTTACAGCCATGAATTAATTGTTCTGTTTTTATCAAATCGTTTGAACTGAAATTCCATCTAAGGTTAGTGATTCTCAGTTTCTTACGTGGCATTCTTGAATAACGTGCAAAAATGCAGACCTACTCGCAATGCATACTTACCGATGAGAATTCCCTGACGATTTTTTTTTCTCACACAGAGCTCCGTCCTTTTGTTTTCTTTTCGTGTGATCAACGACAGCAAGAAGGAGTCGGCCATTTGTACTTTAGAGATGTTGACTCGCAAAACAGAAGAGAAGCAGATAACTGGAATAGATTGTCCGTTTCTAACTCTTTCTCTTATTCGCAAGTCTAACAACAGATTCTGCACCTGCGTAGTTGGCCGAATTGGCTCTCGGAAACTACAAGTAGATGCCTGCGAAGAGTGATGCTTGAAATAGTACCCTGCTGAATTTTTTTTATATATTGTTATTACTTAATGAAGCCCTAAAAATCTGAAATTTCTCTTAATATGGAAAAACCAGTGCACAAATTTTAATAACAGTAAAAGACGTAATAGAAACATACACCAGAAACACAGTGTGAGTCTAAATGGTTTGATGGAATGCAAAGCTTTCTTTGACAGTTGTCACGTACCTACCTCAGAGGTTACGCTCATATCAAGACGGCAAAGTAGCAGCGACAAACTTCATCGGTGTGGCTTAATTGGGAAAGCATTCGGCTCCGGAGCAGAAGGATGTGGATTCGATGCGCCACTGGCAGATGGCTTTTACACTTTACAGTAAGTAATAAAAACACATAAGTGACACACCTTCAAAGGAACAACTGAGAGAGTTTTATTCCATACACATGTGCATGTAAAACAAAAATGTTCTTTACTTGTTCTTTGTACAAATGGACAGTATCAAATTTTCCATTAATAAACATTGTATATATTTTTCTTTTGACACCGCTGAGAATTTATTCTCATAGCAAACCCAAAAATGTAATCCCTGTTCGGAACTGCATTTTTTTCTTCCTTTTTTTGCCCCTTTATTTCGCATCCCTTTTATCTAACCTTCACCATCTACAAGAAACTGAAGTAGAATGAAAAACAAATTACATGTGCTTCAATAAGAGAGAAAGTCGTTGAATATGCTAATATCCAGAGAAGCCTTCCTGATGATTGATTGATTTGACTCGCTGGCATCTGACAAATCGTACGAGGTGGTCTACGGTTGAAGTCCCTGATGAGGAGTGGGTGGTGTGTTTGTCTTATGACTCTGGTTCTTTCCATTCCCTGGAACCAGTGGCCCTAAATACTGGACGGGTGATTGCTTATAGCCCTAAGCGCCACTAATGTTGATCGTTAAATCCCGAAATAATAGTAAGAGCAGGGCTAATCAATAAGTAACTTCCAATGACCTTCGGAGTGATTAAGAGAGGGCTCCAAGTTAAAATCTATCCTATACCTGCAATGTTAATTCGTTCTATGCATATGTTTTCAAACACTATTCCGTTCTGGTCTTGGAAATTTTGCAAGCAAATAAATTACGTCCTTAGCTAATATATGTCCCATCCTGAGGTATCGAAATATTTGTAAGATTTTTTTTTAATTCAATTAATCTCACTATTCGAATTTGGCAAAAGCTCAGATAAATTGAATTTAAAAAACATCTGACAAATTTTTCGTAATCTCACATGAGGAATATATTAGTTAAGGACGTAATATATTTACTCTCCAAATTTTGAAGACCAGGATGCAGTAGTCATTGACAAAATGCGTGTAGAACGAATTAGCATTACAGGAATAAAATACACTTTTCCTTGAGGTCCTCCTTAACGACATGTAAATATGTGTCTCCCAACTCCATTACGTTCTTCTGTATAGAGGGCGTTGTTAGATTGAGGAATTTGAATAAAAAAGGCAATGTGCTGGAGAATGAAAATAGCGTCCCGTCTGTAAACATTGTGTCACTCGGAGGTGAGCAAGGTGGTGAAGTAAAACGTTGCGTCTCACGGTACTGAAAAAACAATTGCAGAAATCTAACGCAAAATCACCCATTTGTCTTCTGCTCCAGAGCGTCCATACAAGTTGTAGGTGTTGAGTGCCTCCTACTGCGTTTCTCACTTTTCTATGCATGACTTGAGGGCCATAGATGTTTCGATCTCCCTTACATGTGTTTGTCGTACCCTGAGAAACCTAATCACCGCGCGCACCTCCAAGTGAAACCATGCTTCCACTCGAGTAGTCAATTTCACTGCAGTCTGTTCGTTAGAGGAGAATAAGATAGCAGTTAAAGTGACAGAGATTTCAAATAATGCCCAAGATTCCATTGGTATAACTATGTTTTGCGAAGAAACAATGATTACGTGTGACACAGAGATTTGGACATGGATCTTCGTGGAAAACGAGTCAGAGAAATACCTAAGACCAGATGGAAGGATTGTGTTAAAAATGGTAAAAAAGAATAAGAAATTTAAGGGTAATTGGACGCAAGACAGAACGGAGTGGAGAAGAAAAATCTGTAACAGCACCCCACCTAGATGTGGGAAATCACTTTGAAGAGGTAAAAGAAAAGAATTCACCTTCTACAGGAAACACCAAATGAGTTGCTCATCATTTTATTTTAGACAGAGTGGAGATGCGATGGCCACAAGGTTCAACAAACGCAGCTCTTTGAAAATTCAAAAGGATCATTTTTGTCTCAAAAACTTAATGAATGCTTATACTGTATACATTGTGTGATGTTCTTAGCTTCAGTATTTGGTTCAAAGTTTATGTTTCACCAAAACTCTAACATTACTTAAAAGCATTCCGTAGCATTATACACTATATTGACAAAATTCACCAGACACCTAGAAGAGAAACACAATATAGCATTTCCTGACATACATTAGTACTGTGTCGGTCCACCTTTGGCCTTAATGCATGCACTGTCCCTTCGAGACATGCTTTCGACAAGGTTTTGGAACACAGCGATAGCTATGCGTTTCCATTTCAGTATACTGTATAATGCTGCCGCTAACTCTTGCTTAGTAGTAGGCCTTCGTTCCAAACTTCTTATGCGGAGCTCTAATTCATCCCATAGGTGCTCTATGGGTTTAAGACCACATCTCTGTGCTGGCCAGTCAACACACATGCGGAATTATCGTCAAACCACGCCGTAACAGTCCTTGCTTTATAGGACGTAAGTCGTGTCAGTTTTGAGCTCCGTGTTTAGCCGTCTACTGAGTGTGTTTTGTGTGCTCTGTTCTTTGAATTTGGCGCGTGCCTTCAAGACGAAGGTTGTATCTTTGATTTAAGACATCTCCCGAGTTGGTGAGTGCCCTTTACATTTAGCTATCAGCATTTTATTTTCTAACAAGTTTTTTTTTTATTGGAGGTTTAACGACCACCGTGAGCAACTCAATGGGCTATAAGCAGTCACCCGTCCCTAATTTAGGGTTACTGGTTCCAGGGTACGGAGAGAGCCAGTGCCGTAAGACAAATACAACATCCATACCTCACCCGGATTCGAGCCCGGACCCCTTTCGGACGAATGATCAGAGGCCATCGCTTAGACCAATTGGTCGTTTTTTACTAAATTAGGCTTCGCCATCGGCGGTGGCGACTGCCTGATAAGAGAGGCGTTCCCGCTCTCGTCACAGCTTCTCCTACTACATCGATCCTTATCTCTGACGGAGCAAACCAATCCGCGTCCTTCCTTAATGATAAGGAATATCGTCCTCCTCCTGATGCCTATTGCTCTTCTTCTTCTACTCTTCGACTCTCTGACTCCACCCTTCCTGGTGGTGATGCTACGTCGTTTGCTTCTGATGCTGCCGATGACGTAATGGATATCTCTGAGGGCGTTGCTTTTTCTGCCCTCGGTAGACTTGCCCAGCGTTGTGTCAGCTCCTTTATCCAGCGCTGCACCTCTGCCTTTCAGTGGAGGATTGCCTTCGAGCCCTTATTTTAGCGTTACCTCACGTGCGTCCCTACCGACGCAAGCGAATCGCCTTTCCGTTGCGGATGCCCATGTCCAGATACATGGTGACTCAATTCAATTGGACGTTCCGCACTTCTCACTGGCTGCGCAGGAACTTCACTCCACTCGCGAGTTGGGAGTGTGCCTAGATGCTCTTCCGAATACACCGTTGAGGGTATATTGTGATATGCTCCTTGCTTTTCTTCCAGCCGGAGCCATTACTCCCCTCACCCGCCGGCAGCGGACGGTGATTGCTTATTTCACATCCAAAGAGCATGCAGACACCTTCTAAACTTTGGTCTTGACCTGGAAGATAACCACCTCGAAGCTGAACTGATCGCCAGGCGCCCTGTTCAGGTCTCCTTGCATCCGGTGCCCCCGAAATCTCGGATGCGATTATATGTACTGCACTTAGTAAGTGTGGTAAGATTGTTGGTCCTGTTATCACACATTCAGCTGCGCCCAAGGATCCTGCAAATAAGAATGTTCGTAATTTTCGCCCGAGTGTTCGACTCATCTTTCCATCAGAGGATCATCTCCGCATGTTCCCACGGATCCTAACCGTTCCGATGTGGGCACTACTCCTACAGGATTGGCAAGCTGACATCAGAACACTGTGCTAATTGCAAAGAACTTGGGCATCAGCGTGCTCGCTGCCCCAACAACGAGTATCGAGCTCCCACTGCTTCTAGAGCGCCTCCCGCCTCTAAACACTCTCCCGCTACATCTCGCTCTCGACTTGCACCGTTTACTAGTGTACCACCTGCCCCTGGGCCGAGTTACACAAAAAGTATATCTAAAGCCTCTCGTCAACGAGTGTCTTTTGGTGCTGACCTCACCTCCCACCTTCATCATCCAGTGCTCGTCTCACCTATTACTCCTCCTCACGTGGCAACACCGGGAGACCTCACCGCTGGTTTCCCACCAGTCTTCACTTTTAGTGTCTCAGAGTGTGACGGCGGCGCCGATCCTTCCTCTGACTCTGCGTCTGCTTCCCGAGCATTGTCGCTCTCTGTCAAAACGTGTTTCTGGCACTCGTACAGGTACTCGACATACGAAGAAGAAGAAGAAATATCCCCCTGCGGATGGGCGCCCGTTCCGTGCTACCAAATCTTCAGGAGATTATTCTCTCTCTCCTCCGCCAACATAAATTCAAAGGGACACTAATGATGCTGAGTCTCCGCCTTCCTTTGAGGTCTTTTCTAGTGTACTCTCCAAATGTGGTGCTCCTTCAGAACCTCTCAATCTTGGAGATTACTATCAGTTTTGCACCCACACAACGAACCTGGAGTCGACGTATGACTACCTCTGAGAGCGCGAAGACATTCTTCCCGCGCTGCTCCTGCAAGCCGGATGCATTGCTAAGTACCTTCGTGGGT
Organism: Macrothele yani; assembly: GCA_039090855.1. Lineage (NCBI taxonomy): Eukaryota > Metazoa > Arthropoda > Arachnida > Araneae > Macrothelidae > Macrothele > Macrothele yani. The sequence goes on from CM077009.1 coordinate 82,950,866, forward strand.
TTGCACGTGACCCCCTGCACCACTCATGGACCCTTGGCTGCGTAAACCGATTACAACAACTCCTGAAAGTTGCTCCGCGACTCCTCCAATCAACGACTGACCAGTCCATTCAAGGTCACGACCCTTAATTGCAGAGTGTTCGCTAGCCCCTAGCGAATGCTCTTGTAATGGAAAACCTCTTGTCCCTCGGGGCCGATCTGTTGCTATTGCAAGGAACAAACTGCCATTCCTCCACTCTGTTTACTCGCTGGCGTGCTAGCGATTATGTGTTCCATCATGCATTTCGCTATTCATCTCATGGTGGGCTTGCTATCGGAATACATCAGCAGTTCCGATCCACCCTCACTGCTCTCTCAGTGCAGAACTTATGCCGGGATTTACTCCAGCAAGTCTCCTTCACAGTTGGCGGAGGAGCTCGATTTCACATCTTTAACGTGTATACTCCGTGCACCTCTATTCATTTATCCATCTTGTTTACCAAACTCCGTCAAGCTCTCTCGAAAGTCTCGCCTTCGGAACGTGTGCCTTGGGTGGAGACTTCATTCGCACCCTTGACCCGGCACTGGATAGCTTTCCTTCGTCATGAGAGCGTCGTACGGATCTCGTCGCACTACTCCATGACCTTGTTGCTGATATCTCCTTCACCGATGCTTATAGGCGCCTATATCCACAAGAGACTTCACACACGTGGCGCTCGTCTGGGAGTCAGCTTCCATCGACTGCACGCCTAGATCGGGTCTACGTTTCCACACCGCTTCTTGCGTCTATTACCAAGTTGCGACATCAACCTACTGCTTCCCCAGATCACTGCACGGTCACCCTCACAGTGTTTGTTGCGGCGTCACTCCCTCGGACTGCACGTCCGTGGACGTTTGATTCCAATCTCCTCACCCATCCTGACTTTTGTGCCTCTGTCCGTTCTTTCCTTGCTGCTCGTCGCGCAGGGTTTGCATTCCGCACATTGTACCTTGACGTATTGGCTTCATGTCAAGCATCAGCTACTCTTACATATGAAGCAACTTTCCTTCACCATGACGACTTCCAGTCAGATGCGCCTCGACCACGCCAGGCAGATGCTTGCACTGATTGGGTTGTCAGATCCGCTGTTTCCAGCATATCAGGCGGAGCTCCAGGCTTTGCTGGAACCTCTAGCGCATCAAGCACTTTTACGTCTGCGTATTAAATATCTCAATCCGGAGGAATACCGCTATGATTTTCTAACATCAATGGAATCTGCACGCAAGTGTTCTACCTCGCTTCGTCATCTTCGCCTCCCCTTCTGGCGAAATCACTTCCGATTCGAAAGCGATTTGCTCTCACGTTCGTCAGTTCTATACCACCAAGTTCAGTGAAACTCCTCCCCCTTCTCCCTCTGCTCTCTCCCATATTCTCAATAACCTGCCTCAAGTCCCGTCTCATCTTGCTCACACCGTATCTATCTTACCCACATCCACGAAGGTGTCCGACACCGTCTCTTCTCTTAAACCCCATGCCGCTCCGTGTCCGGACGGCCTCCTTTTTCCTTTTTATCGTGCGTTCGTGCCTCTTCTGTTGCCTTTTCTTCTCTCCCCTTTTTCTGCCGCATTTAAATGGTCCCCCCTCCCAAGGAGTTTCACGGACGCACATGTGGTCCTATTTTCCAAGAAGGGTGACCCTCTTGACTTGGGAAATTGGCGCACCATTTCTCTTCTCAATCAAGATTATAAACTCTTTACTAAGCTTCTTTCCCGTCGACTAAACTCTGTCCGTCCTCGCATCCTTGCTAACTCTCGAACCTATACTGTTCCTGGCCGTTCTCTTTCCTCCAATGTTCAACTTCTTTGCGATCTCATTCATCTTGCCAAGACTCATTCTGAACCTCTTGCTTTCCTTTCCTTAGACCTCCGTTCCGCTTTCAATAATATCTCACACGCCTATTTAACACAAACCCTGCTGCACTTTGGCTTTCCTCCACATTTTGTCTCTGTTCTTCTCTCCCTCTACCGGGACTCCGTTTTCCATGTCAAGACGTCATCTTTTCTCACAGCACCTGTTCCCTTCCAGCGGGGAGTTCGTCAGGGCTGTCCGCTTTCAGGTGAACTGTTTGCGCTTGCCGTCGAGCCCTTTCTAAGCTCTCTGCAAACATCTCTCCTGGCACAACTTCCACCACCAGTTGCCAGCTCACGGCATCACTCAGTCATTTACTCTGCCTATGCAGATGACATTACCGTCTGCATTCGTTGCGACTCACAGTTCCAACTGCTTCGTCGTTTGTTCTCCGCATATGCTTCATGTTCTGCAGCTGAACTGAATACGTCTAGGAGCCCCGGATTGTGGTGCGGGTCGTGGTCCAATCGTATGAATGCTCCATGGGGGGCCACATGGTCATCCACTACCCAACGCTTTCTGGGTGTGCACTTAGGTGCACCACAAGCTACATCCAGTGCAACTCGCACCGAACTCCATCCCCGCCTCCTCCGCACAGCTGCGTACTTGTGTCGTGCGCAGTTCTGTACGTCCTACTTCCAGCGTGCAAATCTCACCAGGACATACCTTCTGTCTATCTGCAAGCATTCTTGGAGTGCGTCTACGACCCCACTTTTCTGTATGCAGGAGGTTGCACGCTGCCTTACTTGAGTAATGTGAGCGTATCATCACTGGATCAACGTCAACAAACTCTGTACTCCTCCCTCCTATGGCGATGCTGGCCTACCTGATGTCCCGCTGTGCTACAAAACGAGCCGAGTGATCAACTTCATTCACCTATTCACGGCTCCAGTGGCTTCCCCAGTTCAGGTACGTGACGTTCCTGCCTTCTTGCGTAACCCACATTTTTCCTTTCTTTGGTTCTCATGGATTGCTGTCCTCCCCCCTCCAAACTCCCACCTGCATATTCTGAAACCCTCACTCACTTTCGCTCTCTCCCCGTCATTCTCTCCCCTCCGTCTTCAACTCTAGACCTTCTTTCTGAACCCCTCTTCTTCAACTCTCTTGTTCATCCCCCCGCACTTTCCCTGCTTTTCATTCCCCTCCTGGCTCCAAGCAGGTGTAGTAACCGTACAAGACCTCACTTACTCGGATCTATCCTGGCACCCTTCCTCTGGCCTCCCCCTGCTATTCTCTCGCCCCCTCCGCCCGTTTGGTCTATAACTCCTTGCTTACTGCACTTCTTTCGCTTTTCCCTGATCTTGTCTCCCCTCCGGTCTCGTCTCTATCTTTTCTACCCCTCTTCCGCTGCCGTGTTTCCTCCGACTCTCCGACTCCGTTCTTCCTCCCTCCTCTAAATCTCTTTATCGTTTTCTAGTGCACCTTGCCACTCCTTCACCGCTTTCTATTCTCGAGGTTCCCCCTGCTTTTCTTCCTCTTGTCTGGGCCGCTGCCCGCTCACCAATATCCGCCCCTCTTGAAATTAATACCCACTGGCTCTTTTTGCATAATCGCCTCCCTGTTCGGTATTTTCTCTTTCGCATGTCCCTTCTGTCCTCCCCTCTCTGCTCCTTCTGCGCACAAGAGGCAGACGTTTCTCACGTCTAGCTTTACTGTCCCATCCTGATGCCTCTCCTCCACCAGGCTTTCCGGATTGCCAGTCGCTCTTGTTCTAAAGATCTACCGTTCACTGCCTACAGACATCTTCTTCTGCAGGCTCATCCACCTACGCCTCTTCCGTCAGTATGTGCCTATCTTTTCGTGCTGGTTAAACACGTTATTTACGTGTACCTTAAACAACTCCGCAGCGTCTCCTTGCCGGTCTCTTTACACCAGGCCAGCGCAGCACTTTTGTGCTATTTCCGAGATCGCTTGCTATCTCGACTACGCCTGGAGTACCAGTCGGCTTCTTCCAGTCATCGAGAAGCCACCTTCTATGCTACCTGGGCGCCGGTCGCTCCATGTTTTGCGGTTGATTCTGGACTGCTACACCTATCAGTACCCTAGGACATTCTACACCTCCTTTGCGGAGTTCCGTGGCACCCTGGTGCCCCTCCTCCACTCTACGACTCGTCTCCATGTATATCATGTGATCGTGCTACAGCCTGTGCTGTAATACCCCAGTTTCTTTCTCGTTTTCAGTGTGCATATCATTGTGATCTTGTCATTTGTATTGTTCTTCTTCGTGTCGTACTATGCTTTACCATATTTACATTGTTATCAGTGTGCCCTCTGATTCCGTGACCTCCCGTCACTTTTATGTACTTGGGGTTGTACCCTGGTCACCGTAAGTGTTTTCTTTCTATGCACCTAGTGTATTACACCGTGTTCTTGTAGTATGTTTTACTTTGAGACGTCATGTGGTGTACGTCTCTATCTCCCATATGTTATATTTGCCGCTTTCACACACCTTCTTAGTGTTTAGCCATTTTCATTGCACCTGTTTGATTTTTGCACAGTACCATGCTTCCACATTGTGTACATACTACTGTCATCCCAGTGTACTTTCATGTTGTTGTTTTTTGTTTGTTTTTTTGTTCATCTTTGTACCTCTTGCATTTCTTGTGCTGTACCGTGCTTTCACATTGTGTTAATGCTTTGATCGTGCACGTGCAAATTTATGGCAAATTCTGTCATCTGTCAGAACCCATGGCTTGTCCTGTGCTTTCACTTTATGCATATACTCTTAACATCTCAGAGTGCACTCATGGTTTATCGTGTGCTTTTTACTGTACTTGTAACATTTCTTGCTGTGTATCGTGTCTTCACATTGTGTACTTTCTTTGGTCATCCCTGTGTACAATATGGTTCATCATGTCTTGTTAATGTACCAGTTACATCTATTGCGTCGTAACGTGCTTTCATTTGGCGTTAATCCTCTTGTCCTCCCAGTGTGCATTCCTAGTTTTGCCCTGTGATCTTACTGTCCCTTCTGCATTTTTTTTTCGTGCAATCCGCGCTACCGTTGAATTGTGAATACTAATGTAATCTCAGTGTATTTTCATGCTTACTCGTGTAAATTAATCACCTTCGCCCCACCTGTATTATGTTTCTTTGGTACCCTCGTTAAATAACTTGCGCAATTGTGCACGCTCTGTTTTATCTCATGTATGTAATGTTTTACCTTCACGGCGGTGTTTGTGCTGTTCTTTTTCTCATTTTGTACTATTGTTTCGCCTGTGTTATCCTGTACATCATGCCCAGCCAATGTCATGTGGCACGATGTGTTTCTCTGTGTCACTTCTCCTGTAATTATTTTGCAATAAGCTTTGTTTGCAGCATTTGTTATTCATCCCCACTGTCATTGCAGTGTATATACCATCATTTTTTAACAGTTTGTATTATTTCCCAGTGAGACGCCCAACGCTGTACGTCTCCCTCTTATGTTTTCTTATAATGAATAATATTAAAGCGATTTTGAAACCTTGCTTTATGACTCGGTGCATTATCCTACTGGTACCAACAAGGCTCGGTTCCATAGTATTGCCACAGAGTTGGTAGGGCATAATTGTTCAGAATATCGAAGTAGACGAGCTGGTTAGCAGGTTTATCCACGACAACCAATGGGCAGGGACCACAGCACGAAAAACACCCCAGCACGAGTACACTGCTAGCTCCAGACTTGACCGTAGGAACAGTACACTGTGTTAAATAGCGTTCCTGCGGCTGCCCCGATACCCACACACGGCGATCAGACAGAGGGATCGTGTATCTGGAATCATTAGTCCATAGGTCCCGTTTCCATTGATCTACGATCCACTATAAATGTTCTGTACACCATGCTAAACGACGAGTAGCATTCCGAGTGGAGATAAAAGGCTTATGAGCAACCACGGTAACCCATGGATCGAAGTTCTCTGCGAATGGTACGTGTAATTACCGAGGTGCCTGCACGTTTACTCACCTGTGCATTGAGGTTTTGTGCAGTACTCGGTCGATTAACTGTAATGACTCTCTTGAAGCTTTGACGTCCTTTATCACTGATTTTTTTTGGTCTGCCGGTACGTTTTGCTGCTTCAGGCACACCATGTGTCTTCCACTTATTCAGTACATCCAAAACAGTTGACATGGGTATGTTTAAACGCCTCTCGGTTTCTCTTATGGACAACCCATTAATATAACACGCCGCAACAATCTTTCCTTTCTCAAAGACAGTTCTCTCCCGCCGCGACATTTTTATTCTACCTCACAGTGCGATATGATGGCTGTCAGCTACACGCTTATTTTTATACCGTTTGCAGCTGTACCGCGCATCTTAACAACCCAGCGGTCCGTTCATTTGCGTTTGAAGTGCTTTCCGGTGCCTTTTGTCAATATAGTGTATAAATAGTGCTCCGGATATAACAATTAGCACAAATATCACTTAGTTAAGCACTTAATAGCTTAAATCCTTTATTGGCCTCTAAAGGTATTCAATGCTGCATATCGAAGTAGAATTCACTCGTACTCCATCATTAATACACTATCTACCAACAAGTAATTGGACACCCCTGCAATCGACGATGTCTGTTGTCCTGATACACGTCACGGCCGCCGCCGTTAAATATCGTGTGGGAAACAACAACGCAACCAGTCGCATGCAAGATGCCACGCAGTTCGGAGCTCTCTGATTTCGAGAAAGGTGTAATCGTCAGGTATCACAGAAATGGCCGATCCATACGTGACATATCCAGCGAGTTGAAGTACACAAAATCGACAGTGGCCTACGTAATTGGCAAGTGGAAGATGAGAGGTGCCCCGACTCGACAGACCCACAAAACTGAGAGTTAGAGACCGACGGGTGCTGGCCAGAGAAATTCGGAAGAACCGCACCAAATCGATGGGCCACATCCGCGAGGAGTTTCAACAGGCATCCGGGAGTGTTTTTTCGATGAATACCATCCGTAAGGAAGCCCATCTGCTCGGTTATCATGGACGTGCTGCCGCCCACAAGCCTTTGATCACTAAGTCCAATAGCGCTGCTCGGCTAACGTGGTGCAAAGAACGTCGACAGTGGACCGTTGAACAGTGGAAACATGTTTTCTGGAGCGACGAATCAAGGTTCACCCTCTACCGTTCGGATGGCAGGGTCTGGGTTTGGCGTCTGCCTGGAGAACGCCTCCTGCCGGAATGTTTTGTGCCAACTGTGAAGTTCGGCGGCTGTGGAATTATGCTATGGGGGTGTCTCTCCTGGTATGGCACAGGACCCTTGGTCGCAATTCCTAGTAGACTCAACGCCGAGACCTACTGTACCATTTTGGATGACCATGCGCTTCCTACTTTGTGGCAGTTTTACGGGATGGACCCATGTTACTCTCAGAATGACAATGTCACCTGTCATGTTGCGAGGTCCACCATGGCTTGGTATGGTGACAATGGGGTTAATCGAATGCACTGGTCTACGCAGAGCCTGGACTTTAACCCTATCGAGCACCTCTGGGATGAGTTAAAGCGTCGACTTAAGGGGTGCCTCCACCGTCCGAAATCGGTGAAGGAACTGACTTGTCTTCTCCAAGCCGAGTGGAAAAAAATACCGCTAGCCGTCGTACAACGCCTGTTTGAGAGTATGCCCCGGAGGGTCGCAGCTGTAATTGCCTCTCGTGTAGGCTCCACCAACTATTGAAGGTAAATAAACTTCGTTTTCCTTTGCTATCACAAGTGTCCAATTACTTGTTGGTAGATAGTGTACTTCAACAGTGAGGTAGAACAGATTCTTCTATATACTGAATACTTCTCAATGTTTTTTTATACTCAGATACAATTTAAGGCTTCAATATCCCAAAAGTGGAACATTCAACAGGAAGTTATTAATCATTAACAGGTAGGCTAAATTCTCTTAACACAATACCAGTACAATGATCTGATAATCTAGCTGACTTCTAACAAAAGCAGAGACTGCCTAACGAGAGCAAGAATACATCTAACGAGAGACTCACTTTAAATCATAAACATCACTCTTAACTTTCTTGTTAACATACATCATTCAACTTTTGACCTCACGTCAGGCTGCCACAGAAAACATTCAGCGAGGGAGAAGATGCTTCAGCAGAAGGAAACAAAATTTATATAAGATAAAAGAAACCTAAAAAGAAAGTTAAATTAGAAAATACCTCACAACTGAAGCAACAAAAGCACCGAACAATAATCAGACACGTGCCATCCTCACCTACGTACTCAACTATGTCATTGTGGCCGCTTTAAAAACAGCTTTCTGTAAACGATTCAGAAGTGCATGAAACTTAGATATCTGCGATGTGCAAAATACTCGCGATTTAAGCGGTTTTTAAAGAGGCATGATAACCCCCTTCCTTCTCCTGGTGGCGCAGTGGTCTAAACACTGGCTTCTGACCATTCGCCCAAAGATGGGACTGGGGGGAAGACATGGATGTTTTGTTTTTATTACAGTACTGACACACTCCATTCCCTAGAACCAGTGGCCCCAAATTAAGGACGGGCGACTGCGTATAAACCTTCTTGTTCTTCACGGTGGTCGTTAAACCTCCTGTGAGTCATGATAGTGGAAGTTAGGAAGACATCTCAGAAACGGCAAACCTTCTCTGCTATGCAATAACAACTAAACTATATTGACAAAAGTCACAGGACACCCCTTCAAAACCAAATGAATGGATCCGCTGCATTGTTAAGATGCCCGGTACAGCTGCAAACGGTATAAAAACAAGTCTGCAGCTGACCGCGATCATGTCGTACTGTGAGGTCGAGTGAAAATGTCGCGGCGGGAGAGAACTGACTTTGAGAAAGAAAAGATTATTGGGTGTTATGTACGTGGGTTGTCCATAAGAGAAACCGAGAAGCGTTTATACATACCCAAGTCAACTGTTTTGGATGTACTGAATAAGTGGAAATCACATGGCGTGCCTGAAGCAGCATAACGTTTCGGCAGTCCAAAGAAAATCAGTGATAGAGGACGTCGAAGCCTCAGGGGAGTCGTTACAACTAATCGACGGAGTACTGCACAAGTACAGGTGTGTAAAAATACTGGAACCTCGGTATGCACACATACCATTCGTAGAGAACTTCATTCCATGGGTTACCGTAGTCGTGCGGCTGCTCATAAGCCTTTCATATCCGCTCGGAATGCTACTCGTCGTTTAGCATGATGTGAAGAACATTTATCGTGGACCGTAGATCAATGGAAACGGGTCTTATGGACTGATGAATCCAGATCCACGATCCATCAGTCTGATGGCCGTGTGTGGGTATGGTGGCAGTAGGGGGAACGTTATTTACCACAGTGTACTGTTCCTACGGTCAAGTTTGGAACTGACAGTGTATTTGTGTGGGGGTGTTTTTTGTGATACGGTCCCGGCCCACTGGTTATCGCGGACAAACTTGTTAACCAGCACGTCTACCTCGATATTCTGGACAATTATGCTTTACCAACTCTGTGGCAATACTATGGAACCAAGCCTTGTTGGTACCAGCAGTATAATGCACGGAGCCATAAAGCAAGGACTGTTACGGGGCGCGGGTGGCCCATAGGGCAACGTTCGTGACTGCCACGGACAGGACCTAAGGTTCGATCCCAGGCAGGTACGAACGCTGGATTCACTAAAAATCCACCGTGCGTCTGATGGGCACGTTAAGCCGTCGGACCCCGGGTACTGGCCACCCGGTAATAAATAAGGGCGTCTTCCTACCTTTTTTTACTTCGCTTCCGTGTCACTTTCCTATCGGGCACTCTAGCCCAAATCTCCTAGCTTCCTATTTCTCAGGGTTGTTTAAGACCTAGAGTCAGACACTCCCTTCCTAAAATCTTCTACATATGATCATTTGATCATTTGTTCAAGGACTGTTACGGCGTGGTTTGACGATAATTTCGTATCGTGTGTGGACTTGCCAGCACAGAGCCCTGGTCTTAATTCCATAGAGCACCTATGGGATGAATTAGAGCGCCGCATAAGAAGTTTGGAAACAATGCCTACTACTAAGCAACAGTTAGCGGCAGCATTATGTACTGAATGGAGGCGCATACCTATCGCTGTGTTTCAAAACCTTGGCGATAGCATGTCTCGAATGGTCAGTGCATGCATTAAGGCCAAAGGTGGACCAACACCGTACTAATATAAGTCAATAAATGCTATGTTGTGCTTCTCCTCTAGGTGTCCGGTGACTTTTATCAATATAGTCTATATCGAGGTGTGTATTGAGTGGGTCATAAACAACAAAACAAGCAGTCAGCGGACTTTCTCTGAGCGGAAACGATTGGTCGATGGTCGAGGGCAACGGCTACTAGTGAGGATTGTGCAAAGTAACAGACGCGTTCCAGTAAGTCAAGTAACTGCGAAGTGCAACAGGGTTATAGATTAGAGAATTCCAAAGTAAGTCAGCCATACATTTGTGCGTGTGGGATACAATAGCATGCCTCACCTCTTTGCATCACTGGACTCTGTAAAAAAACTACAAATTCGTCACCTGAAATTGAGCCTTGAGGACAGCAAATAGGTCTCTGGGTCAATGAATCACGTTTTTAGTTAATGGATGCCTTTCGACGGAACAGAATATGGCGTCAACAGCACGAATCGATGGATCCCAGCTGCCCAGTATTAACTGCGCAAGAAGGGTTCTACGTCAATTCGTCGCGTGCGTCAATTCGTCGACTGCGTCAATTCGTCGACTGCGACGATTCGTCGCGCGTCAATTCGTCGCCTACGTCAATTCGTCGCGCGTCAATTCGTCGACTGCGTCAATTCGTCGCGCGTTAATTCGTCGCGCGTCGATTCGTCGACTGCGTCAATTCGTCGCGGACAAATTCGTCGACTACGTCAATTCGTCGACTACGTCAATTCGTCGCGTTTACAGATTTTGGTTACATACAAAACGAATGCAGGAAAACGTACGATTTCGAACGTCTTGCTCTCTGATCAAATTTATAAAGTTTGGACACGCAGACAGGATGGGAATATTACGTTTTTCTTTGGCACTAAAAATATTAGACGGTAAACGGTTTTTGGAAAGGGGCAGGGCCCGGTTGGTCAGAGACCCCCATATACAAAATTTTCGTAAAATCTACAGTTTTCAATTCAGAACCACCAAATCTGGTACACTATCTCGTGGTATTCTAACTTAGACTGTAGACGGTTTTGGGAAGCGGTTGCAGAGGGGGAGGGGGTTAGGGCCCCCTACAGAATTGCCGTAAAATATAGTTTTCAATTTAGAACTACCAAATTTGGTATATTATCTCATGGTACTCTAACTTAGACGGTTTTTGGAACGGGTCAGGGGCCCGGTTGGTCAGAGCCCCCACACACAAAATATTCTTAAGATCTACAGTTTTCAATTCAGAACCACCAAATCAGGTATCCTATCTCATAGTACTCTAACTTAGACGGTTGTCGGTTTTTGGAACGGGTCAAGACCCGGGGAGTCGGAGCTCCCCCTCCCCCCACATACAAAATTTTCGTAAAATCTAGTTTTCATTTCAGAACCATCAAATTTGGTATCATGAAACTCTAACTTAGACGCTAGACGGTTTTTGGAAGGGGTTGGAGCCCGCGGGGTCGGAGTCCCCCTCATAAAAAATTTCGTAAAATCGACAGTTTTCATCTTAGAACCACCAAATTTGGTATAATTATCTTATGGTACTCTAACTTAGACGGCAGACCGTTTTTGGAACGGGTCAAGGCCCGGGGGTGAGAGCCCCCCTATACAAAATTTTCTTAAAAACTACAGTTTTCAATTCAGAACCACCTAATCTGGTATACTATCTCATGGTACTCTAACTTAGACGCTAGACGGTTTTTGGAAGGGGTTGGAGTTTTCAATTTAGAACCACCAAGTTTGGTATACTATCTCATGGTACTCTAACTTAGACGCTAGACGGTTTTTGGAACGGGTCAAGGCCCGGGGAGTCAGAGCCCCCCCCTACATACAAAATTTTCGTAAAATGTAGTTTTCATTTCAGAACGACCAAATTTGGTATCATGAAACTCTAACTTAGACGCTAGACGGTTTTTGGAAGGGGCTGGAACCCCGGGGTGAGAGCCCCTCCCCCTCCTCATAAAAATTTCGTAAAATCTACAGTTTTCAATTTAGGACAACCAGATTTGGTATACTACTTATGGTTATCTAACTTAGACGGTAGACGGTTTTTGGAAGGGGTCGGGGCCCGGGTAAAGGTAGCCCCATGCAAAATGTTCGTAAAAAGTTCCGTTTCTTACTCTTAAGAATACCCTATTTACGTTCTAAGGCGCTCTTTGTCCCTTTGAGGGCCTTGCACCATAAACCATCAACCAACCAACCAACCAACTAACCAACCTACGGTCTAAGTTAGGGACTGTAGATAACAATAAAGTGCAAAAATATGCGTTTAATGGTGTATTAAAAACACAAATCTATATAGTTTAGCTTTCACTACCAATGAACGGCTTATCAGAAAGAAATATAATGTAATGTAAACAGAAAGTTCCAGATATTCAAAATTCAAAACGGTAAGAAAAAGGTGATCAATGCCAATGTGAAGTCGTATGCATGCGACATCACATAGGTACATTGCATTTCTGTGTCGCGGGATTCACAGAAGCATACGCCAGATGTACGGCAGTTCTACAGATGTCTCCTAGAAGGTAAGTATTCCCATTCCTTTTTCTTTCTTTTTTGTTTCGCAAAATTAAATTAACTAAATCAAAAAATTTAAAATAAGTTTACTGGAAAATTGCAGGAATATCTTTTTCATTCTTTAACTTTCACCCGCTGAACTTGATGATTCCACAAATAGTAATATGTACCTGGCAAATAACTGGTATCCCTGCTAGTACAAATTATATTAATGATTTATTTGCGTCCAGTTCAATCTAGTATGTCCATAAGAGCGTTTGGGGCCGTATGAAAAATACATTTCAACGTGTGCTGCTACGGCGGCGGAGTGATCTAGGCGCTGGCTTCTGACCACTTGTCGAGAAGGATCCTGGTTCAAATCCCGGTGAATCATGGACGTTGTGCTTGACTTCTGGCATTGGCTGTCCCCCTTCCCAGGAACCAGTGGCCCAAAATTGGGAATGTCCGACTGCTTATAGCCCACTGAATTGATCACGGTGGTCGTGTGCTATTTGTTGTGGACCGTACAAAAAGTATGTTTTTGATATCAAGGTGTCCACTTCCATGTAGGCTGGCCATAAAATGTTAGGGGACCGTACAAAATTGCACTTTTGTTTTCACCTTGTCAGCGCTTCGGTATATGGTTGAAGTATACGTATATATAGTTGGGCCATTTCAGCACGTAGTTTGGTTTATATAGAAAATCAAGATAATGTTACATTTTTACTCAGCTACAACACATTAATCCCAAAGGCTATTTGTTGAAATCTTTAATCCGCCGTGCTCATATTCACAACGTTAACATAACATGTCAAATTATTAATGTTGCAGTTTTACCCTGTCACAAAACTTTAGTTACAAGACCTTAGGCGTAAACTTTTTTAGGAATTTTTAGTCCGACGTATTCATAAGGTTTCGATAACATGCCAAGGTTATGGTACTGCGTTTTGACTAAGGCACAAAAATTAATAAACAGGCCTTAAGCCTTTTTATCAGTTTTCAATCAACCGTGCTCATATACATAAAATTTTCAGAGAAAGTCAAGTTTACTGTGTTGCGCATTTACTCGAGTACAAAACTATAAACAGCCATTAACTTTCACCCGCTGAACTTGGTGATTCCTCAATTCATCCATTAACAAGTCTTTTAAGTGATTGTATGCTATGGTCATATTGATAATGTTAGATGACAAGTCAGGTTAATGATGTTGCACTTATTAAAGACTTAGAAAGGTGTAGAGGCTAGTAATTATTATTTGAAGTCTAAGTAAAAGCTCATTTTTAACTTGACTCGTCATGAAATCCTTATGAATATGGCATTTATTTTATTTTGTACATTTTGCAAAGCGTATGCATTTTTTTTTTTTGGCATTTGTTTTATTTTGTGTTGTACTTGTTACATAGCGTTTCGCATTTTTGTAATGCTTGTGACTTGTGATTGCATTTTGAATTTTTATTTGTTTCACATTTTGGATTGCATTTTGAATTTTTATATGTTTCACATTTTGGATTGCATTTTGAATTTTTATATGTTTCACATTTTGGATTACTTTTTGACATTTTATGTTTTTGACATGCTATTTTGAAAATTTTGACTTTTTTAATTTTGCGTTGTGTTTTACATTCTTGCATCTTCGGCGGAATTACATTCTTGAAAAATTCAAATACAAGTTAGTAAAAGGTATAATTCAATTAGTGAGAAACACCAGCACATTTTAGTAAAGGGTAGAATTATATGAAATTCCTCTTAAAATGTCCAGCATGTTAACATTGTCTCTGTGCACCAAAGAAGTTCGAATTCCTTTTTATCTTGCCAGCGTTTCTCTTCTGGGTGGATTTGTTGGAATCTGTGCTATCACTCTTTCGATTTTAGCCATAGTTGTTCTCTGCTCTTTCGCAATTTCACTGATTATTTCGTACAGTCACAGTTTTTTCTCTCCCAGAATTGTATTCCAGCGTGTGTCTAATCTTTCAAGTTCGTTTTGTGTTCTGGGAAAGCCAAATAAATTGTTTTCACTAACTGACCAAATTGTTGGCGGGAACAGCGGAGGGCTTCTGCTTGGATTGTTTCTTCTGCTTCCACGAAATTTTCCAAGAACATAATTTTCCTCAAACCACTGAACTACAGAATCTGCATATTCTAGTAAAATTGATTTCACTTCTTCAAAAGCAGCTGGAATTTCATCAGATGAAAAAAATGCGAGTGCTTGCAAATGTCTGGCTTTGAGAGCAAACTCACTGTTTTCCTTATATTCCAAGGCTATGCCAGAGGATGGATATTCCTCAGGACATTTTTTTCCGAGATGAAACCAACAACATTTGTGTGTGCTGCTTCCAAATTCCTTTTTAGCAGCATTATAACGGTAGCTATTTCAAAATCTATTATTATGCGTATATTGTGGTGCATGCTGAATATCATAGTCTGATGCATAGTCTTGTAAATCCTACAAAAATACTTTATAATAGTATTATATTATTTATACTTGCTGGAAAGTAACCCATAAACTAGTGGGACAAGTCTGTGCATCTCTGGATTCGTTTTAAGCATAGCAAGAATGGAACATAATTGCCTAAAAAGGGTTGGACAAGTTTCAA
This sequence comes from Macrothele yani, assembly GCA_039090855.1. Lineage (NCBI taxonomy): Eukaryota > Metazoa > Arthropoda > Arachnida > Araneae > Macrothelidae > Macrothele > Macrothele yani. Next base: position 82,965,898 of record CM077009.1, read on the forward strand.
ATGTCCCATCCATAATCCAGAGGGGTGCTTCTTTAAGCTTTCGTAAATTATTCTCTGTTAAAAATAAAATAATTCTTTGATGTCCAAATGCGCTACCTGTGCCAAGAAATTTTGCACCATCTTCTCCTGTAAATTTATTGGGCATCGATCCGTTCTGAAGTCGTAGGTTCCGCAGGCATGTCTTCTCTTCGTATTCATTTAACAACTTGCCCTAGTGCATCCATATTAGGCATGTAAGCTACATTTACTGTAGCCATTGACGTTGTCACGGTTTGAATAATTTGTGCAGGGGCTTCGTCCGTATTTCTCGCTCGTTCTTTTATTTGCGCTCTTGCAACAGCAACATCACTTTTCTCCGGTCTTGGAGCATGATTATGTGGTTTCTCATTGCGCATTATGTGTTCATCTCCAATAAGAATAGTACTAGCAAAGCCAGTGCAATTTCCATAATTTCTTTCAATACAGTGACAATACCGTAAATCACCTCGCACTCTGTTATGGCAAAATAAATACCCTTTCCATTTCAGCAAATCATTTTCTTTTTGTGAGTTAACTATTTATGTTGCATTATTCATCTGCATAGTGCCTTCGGAAAACAATGCACTTTCTCTTTCCAAAATATTTACAATGATATATTTCCACTATTATCACTTGACAACGCACAACAAAGGTTTCAACAAGCACGTTCTCTGTTCTCCAGTCAACTACGAACTGATGAGCAACCATTCAATAAAACACTCAGAATACAGACAATCACGTGAAGCTTGTTCCTCCAGTTAGGGTTTAAGCGAAGTTCAAGATTTTCGTACCTGCGGTCACAAGAAGTGGTTAATTTTAAGGATCGGCTCCTTATCTTTTGTTTTTCCAAAACGCAAAGGTACATGTATTTTTCAGCTGGGACGCTCCAGGCGGGGGATCAACAGATGCGAAGAACCCGGGAGCCAGGTTCCGGAGGCGGCAGCAGGCGCGGACTGGGCAGCTGTACTCTGGGCCGGTAGGCGTCATGCTAATTCTCAAAAATAAATTCAAATTTTTTGTGTTGCACCATGCGTATGAAAGAAAATTGTTATACTGAAAAGACAATTTGTTTACCCCGTAACATATTAAACGAAACCTACGTCCCTACGTGCCAAATGATCTGTAAGCCAAACACAGTTTTTCATGCAACACCTTCCCCCGACTTTCTAAGTTCAGATCTGTCTCGTTCGACTTATTTCCTGTATCGCCCCTCTCTTTCGCTAATTGCAGTTAATTGAAATTGGTGTTTTACGTTGGAGTGTATTGCCGTGTGTCCTGAAGACTATACTGAAAGCGGTGAACCCCAGGGGAAAAGTATTCCATCAAAAGCAACAGAAATCCAATGCGAGAGCAAAACTTTGTTCGTTGGCATTATAACCAAGCAATTTAGGCGAAGTAGGAAGTGTGTTTTTCTACTACGACACCAGAAGATTGTCGCGAATGCTCAGGCAATTACGATATAGATGTGTCCTTAAGACTTCTCTTTCAAGACGTCCAAAGGCCGGCACTAGGGAATGGGGAGGGATACAGTGCGGATGATCTTTTTTGTTGTAGTTAGAAATTCCTAAGCTTATTCTTCCTTAAAACTTTGCCTGGTTACCAGTAAGTGCTGTCTCATGCCTCAACCATTGCACAGATTTGTTGTTTTTGTTTTCATTCTTTGAGTTAACAGCGGGAAAATATCTGAACTGCGTTGTTATAGTTGGAAATATTTTTTTTTACTTCAGCAACAGGGCTTCACGTATAATTGCAAAATAATTCGATAGAATAAACATACCTTACATAAAGAGTTTGCATGAGAAAATAGATTAATAATAAGGAAAATATTCTTAAACCAAAAAAAGAAATTGCAGAGCCGAAAAAGCTAGGTAGAGGAAACAAAAGGCTCTAAGAAAAAGTTCATATTTAAAGAAACCTGTAGTCGCTTAATGAGTAAGTGGTATAAATCAATACAAAATCATGTGCTGTATTTGAAAAAAAATTATAAGCAAGTAGGCATCGTGACTGTCCACAGTTTCCCCTTTCCATCCTGTCGACATTACAACCACCACAGAAAAGAAAATAACAAAAACATAACAAAAACACCCATACAAAGTTAAATGCCCAAAACATAAAAACAAGTAACCACACAAAATGAAATGCCCTAAACATTAAAAAAACTGCAACCACACGAACCAAAATACCCAAAACATGGTAAGAAATTCTGTTTAAAGCACAATGAAGGTATACGATAGGAGAAATATATGTTTTTAAAACTTAATACAAGTGTCAAAACTGAAATAAAAAAAGAAAAAGAAATATTCCAAATTTCATTGTTACTTTAGATATTTTGACCTGTTGACATTTCGTAAATTGTACTTGCACTCGGTCAAAAAATATTACTTACAAGGACTCTTTAGTAACTTTTATTCGCTGTGGTCGTATTTATAAGGTTTGCATAACAAATCAAGTTATTAATGCTGCGCTTGCACTTACCGTCTCCCGCTAAGTTAGAGTTTCATGACACAAAATGTGGTGGTTCCGAATTGAAAAATAAAGCTTTTAAGAAAATTTTATATGTGAGGGGGGGTCTTACCCCCGGGCCTTGATCCGTTCCAAAAACTTTCTACCGTCTAAGTTAGAGTACCATGAGATAATATACAAAATTTGGTGGTTCTAAATTGAAAACTATAGATTTTACGAAAGTTTGTGTGTAGGTGGGGGGAGTAACCACCCTTGCCCCGACCCGTTCTGAAAACCGTCTACCGTTTAATTTAGAACACCATTATATAGTATACCAAATTTGGTAGCTCTAAATTGAAAGCTTTAGTTTTTACGAAAAATATTTATGGGCGGAGGGACTCTGACCCCGTGCCCGACCTGTTCCAAAAACCGTCTACCGTCAAAGTTAGAGTAGCATGAGAGAGTATGCCAAATTTGGTGGTTCTAAATTGAAAACTGTAGATTTTACGCGGCATTTTTACGGGGGGGGGGCTTTACCCCCGGGCTCCAACTCCTTCCAAAAACGGTCTACTGTCTAAGTTAGAGTACCATGAGATAGTATACCAAATTTGGTGGTTCTAAATTGAAAACTGTGGTATTTACGAAAAAGTTTTTATTCGGGGGGTCTGACCCCCGGGCTCCAACCCCTTCCAAAAACCGTCTAGCGTCTAAGTTAGAGTACCATGAGATAGTATACCAGATTAGGAGGTTCTGAATTGAAAACTGTAGTTTTTAAGAAAATTTTGTATGTGGGGGCTCTGACCCCCGGGCCTTGACCCGTTCCAAAAACGGTCTGCCGACTAAGTTAGAGTACCATAAGATAGTATACCAAATTTGGTGGTTCTAAGATAAAAACTGTAGATTTTACGAAATTTTTTATGAGGGGGGGCCCGACCCCGCGGGCTCCAACCCCTTCCAAAAACCGTCTAGCGTCTAAGTTAGAGTACCATGAGATAGTATACCAAATTTGGTGGTTCTAAATTGAAAACTGTAGATCCGACGCGATGCAACTGTGGCTCAGTGTCAAACATGACTTGGTCCTTTTTGTACGGCGCTACTCCCATGCCTCTCGGAATGAGAGCGATATGAAAATTGCGAATCTACGTGCTCTATTGTCGATGCTCTCTCTTGATGATCCGCAATACCCCGGCTATCTGGCAGATCTCCACGCTTTGCTTCTTCCTCGCGCATCCGATGCAGCCTGCAGGATGCATTTCTTGCATCTCTCCCCTACAGCTGATTCTCACGATTACTTAACCGCCTTGGAATCTCAACATCGTTCTGCTACATCTTTGCGTCATCTTCGCCTCCAGGATGGTTCCATCACTTCGAACCCATCGAAGCTATGCACTTTCACCAGACAGTATTTCATCGCCAAGTACAGTGCGGTAACGCAGTCTTCATCCTCATTAGCTTCTCCTCTTCTCTCCTCTCTTCCTCAGGTCCCCTCTACTTTATCCACTTCTTTACTCTCTCCTTTTTCTCTTCGCGAACTCCGCGAGGCGTTCGCTACTCTCAATCCTCATGCCGCTCCTGGACCTGACGGCCTTCCTCTGTCCTTTTATCGTGCTTTTCTACCGTGCCTTCTGCCTTTTCTGTCTGCGTGTTTCTCGTCTGCTTTTTCCTCTCCTGCGTTACCGCCCGACTTTACTTTGGCAAACATCATCCTCCTTCCTAAGAAGGGTGACCTCTTGGATCTTGGAAACTGGCGCCCTATCTCCATCCTAAACACTGACTATAAGTTCTATACAAAACTCTTATCCCGTCGTCTTAATTCTGTTCTCTCTTTCGTTATTTCTCCTGACCAGACATACACTGTGCCTGGTCGGACTATTTCCACTAACGTTTCTCTTCTCCTTCATCTTCACTTCCTCGCTCGCTCTTTTTCTGAACCTCTTGCCTTTCTCAATCTGGATCAAAAGTCCGCTTTTGATAACGTTTCTCATTTTTATCTCTCTGCTGTCCTTTCACAATTTGGCTTTCCTCCTACCTTTTCTTCCGCACTCTTGGCCCTTTATCAGGGCACCAGTTTCCATGTTCGAGCGGCCACATTTCTAACCGCTCCAATTCCGTTTAAGCGAGGCATCCGGCAAGGATGTCCGCTCTCCGGCCAGCTATTCGCTCTCGCTTTTGAGCCTTTCCTGTTAGCAGCCCGAAGATCACTCCTGGATGTCCTACCGCCGACAGTGGCTAGTACTCGTCATCATCGAATAATTTTCACCGCCTATGCTGATGATGTGACCTTTTGCGTCCGGGATGAATCTCAATTTGATCGCTTGTATTCTATATATTAACAGTATGTTGCATTATCTGGAGCAGCGCTGAATGCCACTAAAAGTACTGGCTTATGGTGCGGGGCATGGGCTGCCCGCACCGATGCTCCTTGGAGTGCGCAGTGGACAGCCACTACACAGAAGATCCTCGGTGCGTATGTCGGATTGCCCTTGGCTTCTGCATCTGCCACCTGGACTGCTCTTCTTCCCCGGATACAACGGACTGCTGCCTACTGGAGTAAGGCCCGCCCTTTCACATCGTTCCGTCAACGAGCAGCCGTTGTTCGTCGTCAACTTATCTCTCTATGCGAATACTCTTGGATGTCGACGGTTGTGCCCGTGTCACAAATGATGACCATCACTCGCCTCTCAACTTCCGTCATCTGGTCTTCACATCACTGGGTTAAACCTGCCACGCTTCATCTGCCAGCCTCTTTGGGTGGCATCCAGCTTCCTGATCCAGCTTTCCTTTATAAAACACATCGCATTATTCATTTCATTCGCCTTGCCACTTCAACTGTTCCGTCCCTTACCACTACCTTGAATGTTCTAGCTTCTTCCCGTGACCCATCTTTCACCTTCCTACTGTTTCTGAAGATGGATGCATACTCTCTTCTCCCGTCCCACCTCCCTCCTGTCCTGCGAGAGGGCCTTTCTCTCTTTAGTTCGCTTCCTCTTCTCCGTTCATTTCCTTCTTCAACTCTTGATCTCCTAGATGAACCTCTCTTCTTCTCTTCTCTTATTCACCCTCCTAACCTCCCTTACTTTTACTTTCCACATTGGATCCGCTCTGGTGTGATAAATGTCCGTTCTCTCGTAACTTCTGATCTAACCTGGAGACCTCTTTCTTCCCTGTTTCTATCTCCAACCATTACTCTTGCTAACGAATATCTTCTTCTTCGCACAGCGCTTTGGAGCCTCTTTCCACTCCTCGCTTCACCTGATGGTCTCTTCTCGGTCCCCTCTGCTCCTCTTTCCCTACCGTTCTTTCTCCTCATTCGTAGCTCCCCGGTTCTAGTTACTTCTCTCTCCTCCTCTTCTCTTTATTGGCTTCTTCTTTCCCCTCCCGCACTTCCACTTTCTGTTCATTCTGCTCCTCCTTCTCTTCTCCCCGCCATCTGGACAGCATCTACCTCTGCCCTTTCCTCCCCTCTTGAACTCAATGTCCATTGGCAATTTCTTCACCTTCGTCTCCCCGCCCCATCAGTACTGTTTCGCATGACCCTTCTCACCTCTCCGCAGTGCTCCTTTTGCCCTGAAGTCAGCGACGTCCAACATCAATACCTATTCTGCCCCGTTCTCCTGCCAGTCCTAAACACAGCATTTCGTCTTGCTGATCGAATTTGTGCTCGATCGTTACCATTTCTTGCATATGCTTGGCTACTCCAAACAAAGCATCCACCTACTCACTTGCCTCCTGTGTGCCGTTATATTTTTCTTCTTGTGAAGTTCACTGTCTATGCTTTCCATCTTCAACAACGCTTCCCTGCTCTTATTCCACCTCCTCAGGAGGCAAGTGCTATCATTCGGAGACGCTTCCTAGCACGGTTAACCACTCGCCTCCAAATGGAGCACTCTCGTGCTGCCTCAACAAACACCGATAGCGTTTTTCAATCCACTTGGGCCCAATCGGCTGGGTGGTTCCATATCCACAATTTGCAGTTACATCTCAACCTATAAGTGGGATTTTTGTTGTCGCCCACGTTCACTGTAACAAATCATGTTTTTACGTATTAATTTTGGTGCTTCGCTATTTGTGATTTTTCTGTTTTAATGTGCCATTGAAGATAGCTCACCATGTTTCCCATGTTCTCTTCGATAATGTTGGGTTTTATGTTGTTGTATATAATTCATCCTTCTGCACAGTTTACTGCCCACGCAATGTCCCCTTCATTTTGTTGAATATTTTTTTAAAATTTTAGTCACTGTGTGTATAATTTAATGTAACAAGATGCCCTTCTGAGTACATTTAGCGTTATTTCCCCTTGTCACTGAATACTTCTGTACATATGTTGTAAATTTTGAATGTAGCATCACTGTTGCATTTCTGTGAATTAGTACCTAATGTTTAATCTTTAGTATGGTAGTAATGCTTAATTGGAATTTGTGCATAGTATAGAATCATGTCTTGCCCTGTCTACAATACTGTAGGTAAACATTTTCGTTTGTATCGCTCGTGCTTTATTGTCTGCCTCTCCTTCGCCCTACGTGGCGAAATAAGTTTTTTTATGATTTTAACAATATTTTGTTTTACGTTTCACTGGAACTTTCCAGCTGATGTATATACCGCTGTATTTATTGGCAGAATTCCATTGTCATGTACATAGAAATGTTATTTTACAGAAGAATAAAGGCAATTTTGAAATGTAGATTTTACGAAAAAGTTTTTATTCGGGGGGTCTGACCCCCCGGGTTCCAACCACTTCCAAAAACCGTCTAGCATCTAAGTTAGAGTACCATGAGATAGTATACCAGATTAGGTGGTTCTGAATTGAAAACTGTAGTTTTTAAGAAAAATTTGTATGTGGGGGCTCTGACCCTTCCCCCCCCCCCACCGAACCTTGACCCGTTCCAAAAACGGTCTGCCGACTAAGTTAGAGTACCATAAGATATTATACCAAATTTGGTGGTTCTAAGATAAAAACTGTAGATTTTACGAAATTTTTTATGAGGGGGGCCCGACCCCGCGGGCTCCAACCCCTTCCAAAAGCCGTCTAGCGTCTAAGTTAGAGTACCATGAGATAGTATACCAAATTTGGTGGTTCTAAGATGAAAACTGTAGATTTTACGAAATTTTTTATGAGGGGGGCTCCGAACCCGCGGGCACCAACCCCTACCAAAACCCGTCTAGCGTCTAAGTTAGAGTTTCATGATACCAAATCTGATGGTTCTGAAATGAAAACTAGATTTTACGAAAATTTTGTATGTACGGGGGGGGGGGGGGCTCTGACTCCCCGGGCCTTGACCCGTTCCAAAATCTGATAACCGTCTAAGTCTAAGTTAGAGTTCCATGAGATAGGATACCTGATTTGGTGGTTCTGAATTGAAAACTGTTGTGTATGGGGGCTCTGACCAACCGGGCCCCTGACCCGTTCCAAAAACCGTCTACCGTCTAAGTTAGAGTACCATGAGATAATATACCAAATTTGGTAGTTCTAAATTGAAAACTATATTTTACGGCAATTCTGTAGGGGGGCCCTAACCCCCTCCCCTCTCCAACCGCTTCCCAAAACCGTCTACAGTCTAAGTTAGAATACCACGAGATAGTATACCAGATTTGGTGGTTCTGAATTGAAAACTGTAGATTTTACGAAAATTTTGTATATGGGGGGCTCTGTCCAACCGGGCCCTGCCCCGTTCCAAAAACCGTTTACCGTCTAATATTTTTAGTGCCAAAGAAAAACGTAAAATTCCTATCCTGTCTGCGTGTCCAAACTTTATAAATTTGATCAGGGAGCAAGGCGTTCGAAATCGTACGTTTTCCTGCATTCGTTTTGTATGTAACCAAAATCTGTAAACGCGACGAATTGACGTAGTCGACGAATTGACGTACTCGACGAATTTGTCCGCGACGAATTGACGCGCGACGAATGTCGTGGTCGACGAATTGACGCGTGACGAATTGACGCGCGACGAATTGTCGTAGTCGACGAATTGACGCGCGACGAATTGACGCAGGCGACGAATTGACGTAGTCGACGAATTGACGCACGCGACGAATTGACGTGACACCCGCAAGAAGCTGGTGGGGCGGTGTGATGGTCGTGAGTCTGTTTTCATGGCGGGAATTCGGTTCCTCAATACCTCTGAAACAGATTTAGAAGCCATGAGGTATACCTTAACATCGCTGAGGACCAGGCAAATTGTGCTTCCTGATGGAGAGAGCTACTTTCAGCAGAATAATGCGCATGCCACTAGGCTCGGACCGTCACACAGTTGTTACAGGATCACCACAGTGACTTCAAAATGTTGAAATGGCACTTTAGATTCCCAGATATTAACCCAATTGAACACCTGCGTGATGAGATTGAGAGACATACCGAACAGATATTCCTCCTCCAGCGAACATTCCACTATGGACGGGCACGATCACATTCACTTGGCTGAACATACACAGTGCGTCAAAGAATTTTTAAGACTGGCAGTAGATTTCAGCCTACGGTGACACCACCAGTGTAATCACGAATGCGTTATAAACCGCGATCATCTGCTTGCTTTCTGCCAAACGTACTGCGCAATTGTTAAAGTAACTCAAACGAAACGGGCGTTCATTAGAGAAGCAAAATTTTTTCCATGTTGAATTATTAAGATGGAACAAAGGGCTGTTATTAAATTTATCGCAAAACTTGGTAAAAGTGCCTCGGAAACGTACCAAATGATGAAACAAGTACACGGTGAGTTTTGTTTAAGTAGATCAAATGTTTTCCTGTGGCACAAACGTTTTTTGGACGGAAGAGAGACGCTAGAAGATGATAAGCGTACCGGAAGACCAAGTTCCTCTAGGACACCTAAGATTATTAAAAAAGTGCGTGATTTCGTGGCAAACAATCGATATGTGTCACTAAGAATGATGGAAGAGTCTTTAACCATCAACAAAGAAACGATTCGAACCTTCCTGCATGAAGATCTGGGCAAAACAAAAGTCTGTGCTAAATTTGTTCCAAACACGTTAACCAATGAACAAAAATCAACGAGAAGTGCACATTGCAGAGACATCATTTCAGCCGCTGAAAATGATCCAAACTTCTTAAAATCGATTGTTACTGGTTATGAAACATGGTGTTTTCAATATGATCCTAAAACAAAGCGACAAAGTGCGGAATGGAAGTCAAAAAACTCGCCACAAGCCAAAAAAAAAACAAGAAAAGTTCCATCGGAAATCAAAACAATGCTCATTACATTCTTCGATAGTAAGGGTATTATCCACAAAGAATTTGTACCAAGTGGACAAACAATTACTGGTGAGTTTTATTTAAATGTTTTGAGGCGTTTGATGAGCAGAATTCGTCGCATTCGTTTAGCATATCGAGATGAAAACAGTTGGTGTTTGTTGCACGATAATGCACCTAGTCACACCTGACTTCTTGTTCGTAGATTTTTGGCGAAAAAGAACGTCTGTGTGTTGAATCATCCACCGTATTCGCCTGATTTAGCACCCAGCGGCTTTTCTTTGTTCCCAAAACTTAAAATGACGTTAAATGGGTGGGGGGGGGTTTATGATATTTCGACCATACAAACAGCTTCGACGCTTGCTTTGGAGGCAATTCCGCAAAGTGATCTGGAACTGGCATTCAAAGCATTAATAAATCGCTGTAACAAGTGTATTGAAGCCGGAGGGACTTATTTCGAATAACAAACCAAAACAAATTATAATTTCTTATTTCTATTTCATTTTACAGACCCAGTCTTAAAAATTCTTTGACGCACTGTGTACTTGCAGAATGATATTATTACTTCGTTGAATTCATGCCATATAGAATACGAGGCTGTCCGGAAGGCCAAGGGAGCCCTTGGCCTTCCGGACAGCCTCGTATTCGTTATGAAATGGGTATACGTTATGAAATTGGTATTCCTAAGAATTTGTCCTTCTGTGTAGATGTAACTAAAACTGAGCATTCGTTCCGATTATTCTTGTGGATTTAGATATATCATTACGCATTTTTTTTATTTTAGCCGTAAGACAAATTCCTTTTGCTATCATTTAAATGAAAAAAGATGAAATTTTGTGCTGCTAAATTACCATTAAATTGCCGTTATTAAATAGAGCACTTCGAGGGAAGTGAACTAGTTAGTGTTGTTGTCGAACACCGAGAAGGATCACGCAAATTAAAAAAATCTTAATTGTAATATTTCTCTTCTCTGAAGGACAACCGTACAATCAGGCAAACTTTCGTCGAACGTAAACTTGGGCCACCATAAGGCGATCTCGATAAAGAGGAAATTTTGGGCGGAAAATGTGATCGATTGAAAAATTGCAAGTTCCCTTGATGATTCTGTCATTTTTTAGGATGAGAAAAAGAGCCTGAGATAGGGGGCATCATAGAGAAATAAAAACAACCAAAACTGAATTCAGATGAGGCCAACCACAAGGCCCATGAATGTCTCGATGTTCGAAATATAGTTGCTAGTCAGTTCCCTGGAGCCGCCACATAATTTCTACCACATACACCACTTGTCAACGCCCCGAGAGTTTTGGTGCGCCTGTTCGGCGCTCGGCAAGCGTTTGGTTCTTTAGAGCGGCTCAACCTGCCTAGAATCGATTCCGCGTTCACCTGGTCGGAAGACGGTTGCTCTATCCGCTAAGCCACTCACAGCCTCAGTAACCACTCTCTCCGCGACGCTGCTTTTATAACCTCTGGTTTGGTATCACATGCCAGGCGTGCTGCGAATGGTCTAGTGATCAACGTTCGTGACTGCTACGGAAAAGACTCAGTATCGATCCAGGCAGGTACGAACGCTCTGGTGTCGCACGATTGGTCGAATAACGATTGGTAGACATAACGATTGGTAGACATAACGATTGGTAGACATAACGATTGGTCGACAGTAACGATTGGTCGACATAACGATCAGATGACCGTAATGACTAGTCTACAGTAGCGATTGGTCGACATAACGATCAGTCGACCGTAACGACTAGTCGACAGCACGATTGGTCGAGATAACCATTGGTTCAGAGGATTATGGTTTACATTCGCAGTGGTACCTCTCAGAACGTACTGGTCTCTCAAAACGTAACGTTCCTTTTGGGAAATAATATCTTTTAGAATGTAGTCCTCAGAACGTACAGCATTATAACATATTATTTCCAAATAGGATCCGTGTCATCTTTTGCACTCTAAGTGAAATCTATATAGAGGGCCTTCTGAACGATGTTATTTCCGAAAGGGCCCCGGGGCACATTAGGTATAGGCACCTTGGGGAAACTGCCGCACATAATTCGGAAACTCGGAATATTGCCCCACCGGAAAATTGCCTCACATTCAAAGCGTTTCTCAGACGAACGGCGATTTGTGCTCCTCCCCTTAATTAAAACCATGTGGAAATTTTCAGGTGGAGCAATTTTTCTGTGTGTGGCAATTTTCCGGGTTGCTGAAAGATGTGTGGCAATCTTCCGGTGGGGCAATTTATCGCCAAACTATTTGCAATTTTTTTTCCCAAGTTCCGTTGATCATTTTATGTCGAACAATGTGGACCAGTCGTTACTCTCGACCAATCGTTACTGTCGACTAATCATTAGTGTCGGGACCAATCGTTATGCGGACTAATCATTTCTGTCGACCAATCGTTATTGTCGGCCAATCGTGTGTCGGCCAATCGTTATGTCGACCAACCGGTTGTCGACCAATCGTTACATACCCAGAACGCTCGAATCACTAAATATCCATCGTGCGTCTGATGGGCACATTAAGCCATCGGAACCCAGGTACTTCCACTTTTCGTCCTCCCCTTTCCCCTTTCTACCTCACTTACTCGTGTCTTTCCTGCAGAGTACTCTAGCCCAAATCTCCTATAGCTTCCTACTTCTAAGGGTTCTTCAAGAATTCGGGTCAAAAATTCCTTTCTTAAAATCCTCTACAAGTGTTATGATCAGGTGTCAGACGCTAACGTAGTTTGACGTCCCTAGCGCTAGTAAAACAAGTTTGTAAAATCATGCAATGCATAGATTATAATACGCTTTTCAACATACCAGAAATCATTACTCAAGTTATGAGAATAATGGCTATGGAATAAATCTCGGTCCCGTGCCCTTACCTTGATCCCATACCGATGGTATTCAACAGAACCGGTTTGGTATACCTCCGAAATAACATGATAAAGTGTTGTCGCAATCGAAGCATTTGTACGTAAGTTATGATGCATAAGGGCTATGGAATAGATCCCGCTCCTGTGTCCTAACCTTTGACCCCATTTCGCCCATTTTCAATAGAATTCGTCTCCAGGCAGGCCCCTATAATATACTAACATTACATCCAAATCGAAGCATTTTTACGTAAGTTATGACGCATAATGTCGATTGAAGTGATTCCGTTCCTATGTCCTGAACTTTGACCCCATTTCGCCCATTTTCAATAGGGTTCTTGGCCAGGTAATCCCCTACCACATACTAAAACTTCATCGAAATCGAACCATTTTTACGTTAGTTATGACGCATAACAGCAGTGGAATGTATCCCGCTCCTATGTACTGACCTTTCACCCCATTTCCTCCACTTTACATAAGGTTCCTTCCCAGGTGATACCCTACCGGATACTAAAATTTCATCGAAATCGAACGATTGTTACGCGAGTTATCGTGCGGACGGACATACGCACACAACGCGTAACGTAATGAAGCAGATGGGAATAGCGACCGTCTGCTTGCAAAAGTATAACGTCATAAAACTTTAATAGGGTCCACACACAACGCGTGACGTAATGAGACAGATGGCGTAACCGCGCGCCAACATTCTCAAACGCGAGATTGTGACGTCATAAGATTTCTAAGCATTGGAAACATTAATGGAACGACGCCATGACAGTACAAACGTTATAATTCGGGGTGGTTATTTAACCCACTAAACGAATTCTCCTAAAGTCGAGATCAAGCTAAATCGATTTCTAGTACCAGGAAACTGTAGGTTAACGACTTTCATCGAAATTCTTAGAGCCGTTTTCAAAATAAAATGTATATAGATACATACAACAAGAATTGCTACTTTAAGGTGGACGTCAAGTAATTTTGCTTCCTATACTTCCAATGGAAAAACTTGTGTACACATTTTCTTCACAAACATTGCGTTCCCAAGGATGAAAATTTGAACATCCATTAAAATAGCTTCATTTCATAACTTGGAATACTTAATATTTTCTAAACCATAACCGTAATTATATTTTCTAAACCATAACCGTTATTATGCAATCCAACATTTATTTGTCCACTGACGTCATCTAAGTACAGGTCGCGCCATCTTTTTTACGGTTTCAACACCACCAAAGGAAACGTTATTGTTTTTTAATATAATTATGCTTATGTTTTAGAAAATGTTAAGTATTCCAAGTTATAGTATGAAGTTCATTAATCGATGTTCAAATTTTAATCCTTGGGAACACACTAATTGTGAAGGAAATGTGTACAAAAGGTTTTCCATTGGAAATATAGAAAGCAAAATTACTTGACGTCCACCTTAATAGTGTGGGATAAGGGCGATGGAATAGATCTCGATCCTATGTCCTGACCTTTGACTCAATTTGTCCCATTTTCAATAGGGTTCATCTTCAGGTGGTCCCCTACCACATACTAAAATTTCATCGAAATCGAACTATTTTTACGCACCTTATGACGCATAAGGGCAATGGAGTGCATCCCGCTCCTATGTCCTGATCTTTGACTCCACTTCACATATTTTCAATAGGGTTTGTCCCCAGGTGGTCCCCTACTACATACCAAAATTTCATTGAAATCGAACCATATTTACGCAAGTTATGACGCATAAGGGCAATTCAATGGATCCCGCTCTTATGGCGAGACCTTTGAACCCACTTCACCCATTTTCAATAAGGTTCGCCCCTTGGTGGTCCCCTACCACATACTAAAATTTCATCGAAAAAGATTCATTTTTACGTGAGTTATAGTGCCGACAGACGGACGGGCAGACGGACGGGAAAAGCTGGAGCATATACGCTTCTTCAACCTACGGTTGGAAAGCGTAAAAAACACGACTTATAGTTTGTATCTTTTACTCTGGAAATTTTTGAAAATCTAAACTTACGACCTTTTATCAAAGTGGTTCTTAATAGAGATGGGTGGGAAATCAGGTAACTGTTACTTTCTCACCGTGACTGAAAAACCATTCTCATCGTTACAGAGCACACTTAAGGAGACAGGGGGCTCGGGGAATGGACAGCATTTTGGAGCCCCAGTATAAATGGTACATCTAGGGGTGGATGAATAAAAATACCCTGGAGAAGGCATTCCTAAAATATGATGAGGAAGCCATAAAAATATCGTCGCCGTATTGAAGTGTGTATCCCATGATTCATGAACGAATCAGTGTTGAAAAGAAAATGTAAAAATACATGGCTGAAAAATGGATACCAGTTCATTTCTGCTTTAATCCCCTCGTCACTCCAGGTTGGATTCAGCTTGTTGAAATTACATCGAAGTAGTGGGCAAAATAATATTATAATATGATACAAATCTCATGATTCAAACGAATTCTTAATGTATGAAATTTCCCTAAATTACAGATGTGCACAAAAAAAAAAAAATTCTGCAATGATTTCGAAAGATTTGAGGATGGACTATGGGAGACTACTTTTTGCTGAGTCCTCCTAACAAAGCGGAAAGAAATAGGATTTGTTTTTCACAGGGCAGTTTCTTGTAGTTTTTGCTGTGCTATCTGCAAAAAAAAAAAAAAAAAAAGCCTGTTAAACTCTGTCAATTCTTCAAGTATCTTGCATAATTATGGGGCCCCTTGTAAATGCGGGGCCCTGGGCTGCAGCCCCCTTAGTCCCCCCGTCCCCCGTCCCTCCCCTCTTAAATGAGCTGTACACCGTGACGACCAGTGAAAAAAGTAACAGTTCCAAAGTCACTGATAAAAATGTCACTGTTAGCCGTGTCCGAACAATGCTTGGGGTTCACGGTACTACGTCATGTCGTTTCTGTTGAAACATCACAGAGGTCGCTGGTGGTGCTAGCTTTCTTCAGAAGAAACCAGTTTTTCGCGCACGTCTCTTCACGAGTAGTCTTCAGGAATGGACGTGAACGATAACAAAGTGTTAACATAATAGAATGTCTGACGCCAAGCGAAGAAAAACCAGTGAGATGTCGAATTATTTCACCGTCGTTGATGAACATTTTGCTGTGATTCTTGTAAACAAAAGCTTTCTTACAAAAGTTCGACTCGCCGTTCCGTTACTGCTCAGTTACCCCTGTCGTAAACAGTGATTTTTTCACCATCACTGTGACAAGAAAATCACTGTTAAGCCCACCTCTAGTGCTTACAAGCGTTTAGAAAAATGTGATAATAAAACCAGTAAAATGCCGATTACGTTGTTGAGAGAGTTAAAAAACACATGTGTCCCTATTTAAAAAAGAAGTTACTTCCCGAGATATATGGAATGAACTTAGAAATTGCATTTTTACATTCCCTAATGGGTAGCTAACACATAAAACATGAATATCTCCATAGAATGATTTATAAGTTTATTTTTCTGGCATGTTTTTCCATTCCACACCCGAAAAAGTTTGAATTGTGCCGCTTGGCGGAACCGAAATACGAAGATTATATGACACTGAACGAAAAGAACCTTCGAGTTGTTGGTTGTAAATGAAGTAGTTTTAGTATCGCAACGGCACTCGGAATTTATGTTACCAGTACTACCTGAAATAGTGGGGAATCTGTATTTGAGACAAAGTCCTAACCTTATGAAAAGGAAGAAGCGGAAATCTGGTGGCAAGAAGATAGAGCTGAGAAGGACGCGCCCAGAATATTTCCTCTGAAAGAGGATGCATTAACTGCGACCCAAGAAAGTAGCAGAAAGAAATAAAGAAAATCCCAGAGAACAATTTTCACTTCAGAGAACTGTTTTCTTTTACTTCCTGTCATATCGCAAATAAATCTTCAGGTTTGCGAAAATCTTGATCACACTTTCGTGGCTGTTCTTTTTAACGAGCTTCTTCTTATTTTTGTTACCATTCATTTTTGTAACTCCAGTGTATATCCCAAAAATATTTGATAATACATGTTTTATAATTACTATTGCTGTCTGCGCGTAGCACCAAAATTCCTGTGCGTGCGTCTTTTTGTTTTCTTTTTGTAGTTTACAAAAATAATATTCCGGCAACGGAATTTTTACTAAGCGTTTTAGAATAGCATTGGAATTAAGAAAAGTTGAGTTTCTTTACAAAGAAAAAATTGAATTACTGACGACAAAATTCATTCAAATCAGAAGCAAAATTTAACAGCACACTACAATTAATCAAGAACATTTTTCCTTTCTTTATTCTTTCTTTTCTTTTTTTTTTTTCGAAACCACTCATCCTTGCTAATTCAAAGAGTAATTTGGAAACAGCTTTTCAGTACGTCTATGACGCATGCTCTAATTTAACATTCATTTTTTAGTTTCCTTCTATATGCAAATTTCAAGTTCATTCTCTTTAAGCATCTCAACCTTAACGCTGTATTTTTCTCACTCAATGAATGTTTTGAGGTTAGGGTGAATGACGTGTGTCTGTGTTTGACAAGATCAAGATAAGAACGATCTATATAATGTGTGGAGCGTTATACAGATCGTTCTAAAAAAAGAAAGTGGTGTGGTTAAATTAACGTTAAAAATACGATGTCATCGCTCTGTCCACGTTATTTTATAAACAACGAATAGCAACTGAAAAATTGTACATCCGACACCGCTGGGATCGAACCCCAGATCTCTCGATAACTAGCCGAGTGCGTTCGCTTTGCGCTGCGGTGCCAACAATTCACTTACGTTGCTTTACGTTGTATTGGGTTGATGCACAAGTTCATGCTGTTTTATTTCACGAGTGTTTTCCAGGTCAGTGGTGACGGAGCAGATAGCCAGTTGTATATCAAAATGCAGCCAGTAATATCGTGTATCTAAATCATATTACGTTGTGTGATTATGGCTAATGTTTTTTTTTGGGGGGGGGGTTTCAGGTCGGTAGTATGGCGTGTCTAGTCGAGAGGAATGAACATTTCCGACTTCTGCTTTTTTACGAGTTTAACAAGGAATCCACAGCCGCCGAAACTACTCGACATATTTGTGCTGTTTATGGGGAGGATGCTATTGATCTGAGGACAGCCCGCAAATGGTTTGAGCGGTTCCGAAGTGGAAATCTTGACCTCAACGACTCTCCACGCTCAGGTTCTTCTCACTTTTTTTATTGGAGGTTTAACGACCACCGTGAGCAACTCAATGGGCTATAAGCAGTCGCCCGCTCCTAATTTAGGGTCACTGGTTCCAGGGAAGGGATAGAGCCAGTGCCGTAAGACAAACACAGCATCCATGCCTCACCGGGATTTGAACCCGGACCCCTTACGGACAAATGATCAGTGGCCATCGCTTAGACCACTGCGCCACCGGGGCAGCTCTTCTCACTTTGATGAGGATCGTTTGAACCATCTCATCCACTTGGATCCGCGTCAAACCACATGCAAATTGGCCACTGAGATGTACTGTGATCAGGCCACAGTGGTGTGACACCTGGAACGTATGGAAAAGGTCCAGAAATTGGGGTCTTGGGTGTCTCACACTCTCACCGAGGACAACAAGAATCAGCGTGTTGCCATATGTGGTTCCTTGCTCGCTCGTTATCGCGAATGTTCTCAGCAACACAAACCCTTTCTATCACGTGTTGTTACTGGAAATGAAAAGTGGTGCCTGTACGTGAATTTCAGTCATTTGATGGAATTGTTAAGCCCAAACAACATGCCCACACCAGGTCCAAAATTTGTCCTTCATCCTGCGAAGATCACATTGTGTGTCTGGTGGGACATGGAAGGCATTTTTCACTGGGAAATGCTGCAGTGGGATTGGACCATCAACGCTGCACTCTATTGTGAGTAACTCCGCCGTGTGGAAGAAGCAATTCGGCAGAAACGGCCACATCAGCGCCATGGTGTCCTTCTCCAACATGATAACGCACACCCTCACAGTGCAAATATGACCAAAGTGGCTATTCAGGACATGAAATAGAAGATCCTTCCACATCCGGCCTGTTCCGCAGATGTCGCCCCTTCCAACTATCACCTTTTCCGATCTCTGTCAAATGCACTCCGTTGCGTAACTTTCAACAATGATGCTGATCTCCAGAATTTCGTTGGCGGTTTCTTCGCAGCAAAACCAGCACGTTTTTTTCAAGAATGGCTTTGTAGACCTATCCAGATGTTGGGACACTTTCGTAAATAATGAGGGTGAATACATGGTTGATTGATTCCGTTTTCCCTTTAATACATTCCTGTATTGCGGTGAAAAAAACGGCATGAACTTATGGATCAACCAAATATTTTCACGACTAGTTATATGTAAATAAGTTGTATTTTGTTTGGAGATTCTTGAAGCCTCAAGATAGAGGTTCATATTGTGGTTTTTATTGTAAAGTAGAGCTGCTGATTATTTATTATGCTGACGATGATGATCTTCGATGCACTGCTGAACTCGACTACCTGATACAAATAAAAGATTTATTTTCGTAAGTTAAAAAGACTCTTTTCTGTCCGTTAGGTTGCATAATTTAGCTCTTTATTTTGCGTAATAGCCATCCGGGGCATAACACTAAGAAGCTTCAGTGCTAGAAACACAGACCGAGGTAATGTTTAAGTAAAATAAAGACTATTTAGTGAAAAAGCATTACAAATCGTCAAAACTTATCGAAGCACTATTTTCGGAACAAGTTCTTTTCATAAGTGACAATCTTTTTTTTTTTTTTTTGTTTAACTGTTACAATAGAATCATTGAATAAATTAGTTTACAGAGTAACTTAAAGTTTGTAACAGTATGGGAAGCCTAAGAAAATGCCTCTTTCAAGAGTCCTGAAATAGCTCAGGCTTCCCTGTAATCAATTGATAACAGTCAAGTCAATTGTATAATTATACAGATGTTAAATTCTCTACATGCTCATATAACATTTTAATCTGAAAATCAATTTTCTTATTGTTGAAGTATATATGATTTTAATTTTTTCGTTAATAAATTGAAATTGTTAATATTGGTTAATTCGTTTGGGAGTGCATTCCAGTACATTGGACCACTATATGTATTATTTTGCTGTGCCACTTGTGTTCTTGGTGTAGATATTTGTAAAGACACTTTTGATCTTGTGTGATATAGATGTAATATTGGTGCTATTTTAATTATTTCAATAAGATTGTAATTATCTGATTTTATACGTTTAAACATAATTTTTCCCAGATTGAAGTTATACAATTGTTTAATATTTTATATTTTATATTTTTGTGGATATACCTTAGAGTACCTAAAATTATTTATTTGTATAATATTATCCTTGTTATTATTAATTTTAAGATCAATTAATCTAATGTATTTGTTTTGTAGTATTTGAAGTTTTTTGAGGTTAGTATTCGTTGTCTGGCCCTAAGCCAAAAAGCAATAATTTAAATATGGATGAATCAAGGCATAATATAATAACATTAAGGTTTTAATAGTTAGTTTGTTTATCACATTACTGACTATTCCTATATTTTTAGATATTTTTGTTAGTAATGTATCTATGTGTCTAGTCCATTTTAAATCTTTGTAAAGTGTAATTCCTAAATAAGTAAATTTATCTATTATTTGAATTATTGTTTTGTCAATTACCAATTTTTCAATTATTTGTAGAGGAGATAATTGCCGAGTAAATATTACTGCTTTAGTCTTTTCTAAGTTTATTAGCATTTTATTTGCTGCCATCCAGTTAGAATATTTTTCGAGCAGTATATTTGCTTTATTGATCATTTCATCAATGTGATTGCCATGAATTAGAATAGTTGTATCATCTGCATATAAAATTATATTAGTTTCTTTATTTACATTGAAAATATTATTTATGTATATGTTAAATAGCAAAGGCCCAAGTATAGAACCCTGAGGACCTCCAGAGTTTATCTTTTTTTGTAGAGATGAATATTTCTCAATTTGTGTAAATTGAGGTTAAGTAGTTTTTAAGAAGTGTATAAAAGGTGTCTCTTATCCCTATATGCATCAGCTTTTTTAATAATATTTCGTGATTTAATGAATCAAATGCCTTTGTTATGTCTGAAAAAATTGCTAATGTGAAGCTGTGATTTGCAAGATTCTGTTGTATGTTATTTTGAATTGTTAGTACTGCCATTTCTGTTGACTTATTTTGTTGAAATCCATATTGATACTGATTTAAAATTTAAAATTTTATCAGATATGAAATTAATCTGGAAATATTAATTTTTCTAAAATCTTTGCAAAAGTAGATAAGTTTGCAATTGGTCTGTAGTTATTTATAATGTTTTTAGATCCAGATTTGTGTTTAGGAAAAATTTTAGTAATTTTTAATTTCTCTGGGAAAATTCCTGTTTTAATTATGAGATTAAATATAAATAATAGGGATTTAATAATAATTTCAGTACGTGTTTAATAACTTGTGAGTGAATTTCATCATAGCCAGGTCCAGTATTTGTTTTTATATGGGTTAATTCAGTTAGTAGTTCAGTTTTTGTTATTTCCATAAGATATATAGAGTTAGTGTAAGTGGTATTTTGTAAATATGATTTAAAAGGAGTATTTGTTTTTCTTATTTTTTCATTTATAATTTTTGGGACTGAAATAAAATGTTCATTAAATAATGTAGCAATTTCGTTTTTGTTTACTGTTTGCTTATTATTTTGATTAATTAAAAAGTCTGGGCATGCCATTTTGGAAGAGTTTCCCAGAAGAAAATTTAGGTGCTTCCATGTTTTTCTGGGCTGATTTTGGGAAAAGATATTTATGTAATAGTTTTATTTTGTTACTCTTATTGCAGAATTTAAATTATTTCTATATGTTTTAAAGTGTTCAAAGTCTACTTGTAGTTTAGTTTTTAGAAATTTTGCATACAGTATTTTTTTGTTTATACGATTTATTAAATTGTTTGTAATCCATGGTTTTCTAAATTTTTTATTTTTTGTAAGACAATACAATCACTGGAAATGCCTTTTCATAGAGTTTCTTAAATACTGAAATAAACAAGTCATATGCAATAACTGGAGAGTCTATGGTATCCAACTCAACCCAATTTATCTGACTAAGATTATTTTTAAAATATTCTAAGTTTGAAGTATTAATTTTCCTAATTTGGGAACTTTTGTTAGTTGTATTAATTTTAGGGTGATGAAAAGTATGTTTATATATAATAAATATTGGAAGATGATCACTTAAATGATATTCAAGAACTCCAGAAGTAAATGCAGAAGTTTGTGAGTTTACTATACATAAATCCAATATGGTTTGAGAGGTTGCAGTAATACGCGTTGGGGATAGAATTGTATTTTTTAATCCAACTGAGTAAAGAGTATGCATAAATTTATTTGTAAATGGATTAACTTGAGAAAATATCAATGTTTAGGTCTTACAACATAAATAATTTTTTCCTGCAAAGTTAACATAGTTAGCGAGATCACTCAGTATCTTTAGAAATTCAGTTATTTCAGCATTTGGTGGTCGATAACATACATTGATGAAGTAAAATTGGTTTTGGATTGTCAAGATTTCAATATTTTTATTGCTAATAGTGAATTCAGGTACTAAAGAGAAATATTCATTATCTTTATGTATGTAAATAGCAACCCCTCCCCCTTTTAAAGAAGTTCTATTTAATTTAAAATTGTTATAATCATTAATTTGTAAATTATATTCCTCAGTTGGAAACCATGTTTCTGTTATACAGATAATATCTAATTTTACTCTAATCTGTTGTATTAAAGTTTCAAGTAATGTAATTTTGTTTATTAATGATCCTGCATTTATACGTATTAATTTTAGAGTTGAATGTGGTTCCTTCATTAGAATCTGATTAAAATTTTCTAAAGTATATGTTGGGGTTGAGTTAGTTGTTAGTGTATGGGTTAATCTGTTAATAATGGGACAATCCTCTGTCATTAGTGTTAGTTAACACTCCCTCCCCAAACCCATTTCGAAATCCCCTTGTAAAGCCAAACCCTGATCACCAAACCCACATTTTTATTCCAATCAACTCAAGCCAGTGAGGTCAATTCAAGGCCATATTGAACCAAATCATTCTCAGTATAAATTCTTTTTTTTTAGTTCATCTTCTGTCACCTTTATATACAAACCACCATTCCAGATCCAAGCATATTTAACTCTGCCCTGGTGAACAAGAGTTCTTGCCTGCCAGAATAGTCGCTTATAGCATGGAATTAAATTTTCGTTTAAGAAAATTCTGGTAGTTGGCAAACTTGGATCCAAATCAGAGTTCAAGATGAGTGTTTTTCTCTTTGACATCCATAGGTTTCTTACTGATCTAGACTTGAACTGAACAATAACAGTAGAGTCTTGTATTTTCCCATATCTCGACGGAAGTGGATGGGCCATGTCAATATCAGATTGTTGTTGATCTTCTATTTTAAGTTGTTTTGCCAAAATATCTATATGTGAAATCAAGTCTGAATCATTGGTAATATTTTTAAGATCAAGCCCATTAATTTCAATATTTCTATTACGATGGTATTGATTAAGCTCGTTCAGTTCAACTTTCAGTGAATCAATCTCCTGTTTGGTAACTTGATTAGTTCTGGTAGCAATTTCTAGATTTTTTTGTAAGTCACTATTAGATTCTTCCAATAAGTTACATTTGAGAATGAGACCATCATATCTGTTAATTAATGAGTCAACTGTAGATTTTATGTCTCTAAGTTCTGCCTTAAGTTCAGGAACAGTGTCTAATTTTGAATTAGTTTCCGTTAAGGCTAATTTCACAAAGTTCTCAAAATTATTGTTCTCACCAGGGGAGTTGTTCCAATTTGTTTTTTAGTAGTACTTTCAGATCTATGGACAAAGACAGGACATTTATCTATAAATGATAATATTGATTAAAAATTTTGATAACGTTTTAATAAATGAAGATATCCTAATTTGCAGTAAATGAACTCAAAAGGTTTTTCATTTTCGCAAAATTAATAAAGCTCCAAATGCGCATCACTCGTTGCCGTAAAAATCTTCTTTTGGTGACATGTCCAGACAAGGACGCATTAATGATTCATGAGCTGCACAGTATGTTATGCTGACGAATACCCAAGAGAATCGGAATTACGAGGAGATGGTTTCCCGTTGCCTTCGTTATTCAGGCGCCAGAATTTCACTCAACCGGGCCAATATGTGGAGATTGAGTAAGGTACTCATGCTACATTCGCTGTCGACAGCGGGATTAGAGCCAGCAACAGTTACTCACCACACAGGAGCTTCGCTAGACTTCAAAATCATTGTGGGCGACGGATAGGTGAGTGTTATTATTGCTAGGGCAAATTTGACAACAAACCTTATTTACGAAACACTGAAACAAAGAAGTCTTATTACTTTTAAGTACAGGCTACAAAGGAATTCGTGCAATCTCCCCTTGGACACACACACACACACACACACACACACACACACACACACACACACACACACACACCTGGATTTGATTAGTTGAGCTACTGGTAAACCAACAAGATAACATGAAAATGGCTGGTGGCTTAGTGGTGTAAGATACAAGTGTTGGTAGGATGTCGCCTTCAACTTTTTTGTTGTTGTTGTTGCTGTCAATGCATTGTGTTAATTGCTTTTGAAAATTTTCTATTTGTGCTTATGAAACTAGTACTGTGATTGAAATTGTTTTTTAAAGCGAAACATTCTTTTTTGTTTACCTAAGTCAAATTTTAACGTCGGGACACGCAGACACTATACCTCACCCTTCCTGAACTCCATTTCTTCAAGCCAGCGACCTTGCCTTGCACTCTTCTCCTCGAAAGCAGTCGTACGCCATGACCTACTCCGTTACTGTCCCAGTGCAGTCTGCAAAGAGCTAGTGTAGCTTTATACTCCACATGTCGTCTTCTAATCCCCTCTTTATTAGTATGAACAAACAACAGAATCAATTAGACTCTGCTGAACCCACTGGCCATACTAACATGAAAAAAAGCTTAAACTAAGGATTTGGAAATGTGGAGAAAAGTTGAATTTTCATTGCTTTGCCATTTTGTTAACTTTTTTACGGAGAAGTAAACAGCGCAATTACTAGGGAGAAATGCGTAGGGCTGCACGATGAAAAACATGAGATTTATTATTACTTAGCAAAGTCCAGACTTTAAAGTTAAAAAAAAATTGAAAACTGGCACTTTTGGGACAGGGTGGGCGGCAGAGTTGGCAAAAATTTTTATTTTCACTTGAAACTGTTTTCCAGCACGTTGCCTTTATTATCACACTCGAGTGCCAAACAACGCCCTCTACTCAGGCAAGTGCAACCCCATCACTCAACATAATCATCGCGCGTATTTCCAAGTGAGACCATGTTTCCAGGCGGGTCGTCATTTTTACTTGAATGTGCTCTCCTGGTTTTATTATCAAACGCCAGAATCAAACCACGCCTTCTACTCAGTCCAGTGCTACCACATCCTTCAACCTAAGCACCGCACGTATGTCTGAGTTTATTTTCAAACTCCAGTGCCAAACACAACCTTCTACTCAGGCGTGTGTCGCCAAACGTAATCACCGCGCGTACCTCCGAGTGAGACCGTGTTTCCAGGTGGATCGTATATTTAAACCCCTGTGTCAAACGACGCCTTCTAGTCAGGAGAGTGTACTGGCGTTGGAAGACACCAATTTACGCATCCCTAATCCTCTACCAAAGCTATTCGAAAGTTGCTCATTGGTCAAGCTAAGGTAAATCACCATTATACATTATATAACTGTTATGTATGAAAGCTTATCGTAGTAAGTTAACTTGGCACATACTTTCGAAGTCCCAAAATGGATTTAGAATTGGGGTCACTTTATTTGTATAAAATGCAATGCTTAACAATTTTTAGATATGCGTTTGACCAACATTACTGCTGCGCGCAAATAAAGAATAGAATTTCCCAGGGAACCACATTAAATAATTAATTTCATTCATGTCTTTGATATTAAATTTCACACGCAAATCCAATCACCTTTACGCCGATGTTAGCAGGGCTGCTACTTTGTTGGAAATCAAAGAGCAGAAATACGACGTAATTAAACTTCAATTTATTTTCCCTTTTTAAATTCGAAGCAGATTCAGAACCGATGGAAATAACATAGAGTTGTTTTTGTCAGCATAACACAACAGAAATCAGAGAATAGAGCTCCTGTGCCTAACTTGTCAGGTGATCTTGAATTTTCAAGATCACCTGACAAGTTAAGCCTAGGAGCTCTTTTATATTCAGACTTAATTTTGTTTTTTTCTAAAAATGAGTCGCTAATAAAACACATCAAAACACTGTGAGTAAATTCTGAAGCTGCATTAGATAAGCAAGCGTTCTCACCTCTATTAAAATATCGGCGTAGCGTGCAGAGGCACTATCATGGAGCTGAATGTCAAATTAGCCAAAAATATAAATCCTTGTAATCTACTGCATTTTCTGATAACGGAATGGAAACTTCATTCGCATAGTGTTCGATCGACGGCTTTGATGCATCGCTTGCTGTGCTGTATCTGTGATTGCCCAGTGAAGGAAACATCTCCTCTGTAAGAGCTAAATTAGCAGCAGCAACATTCTTCTTCATTCAGTATCTCTGAAACTGTGGTAACTTTTGTCGATTGGACAAATGCGGAACAACATCTTTAAACACAGAAACGTGATTGCACGACACAGCATTGTAGTTTCGTGTTAATGCTTATAACTCAAAGTAAGCAAATCGCTTTCTTGTTCGTTCTGAACTGCAGCGATATGACAGGTATTTATAGCCAGATGAATTTGATAATGTATCTCTGGTCCGAAAATTTTCAAGTTTCCAAACATTAAAGATCAAGCAATTATAGGGAATGAAACAATGTAGCAAATTTAACAAGACGTGCCTCTGTTACAACATGAATACATCGGGAAACCTATTGAATAAGAGACATACACTCATCGTCAAATAAGTAGTTGCACCCAGAAGGACGTCTCGCATTGCAATGCTATTCTGGGAGGACGGTAAAGGTTACCAGGAACAGTAAATGATTAAACATTGAGACTGATATGGGCAATATTTATTGAGCTACACGCCGATAAGTAGTGTCTCTCAGTACGGCGTCAGGCCGACATGCTTGCTCACACAGTATGCCAGACGTCTCGGCATGGAGTTGTACAGGTTCCTAATGGTGTCCTGCGATAAGCCATCCCATGCAGCTTGAATCTTCTCACGCAGTTCCTGCAGATTGTGCGATAGGGGTGGAATGTGGATAGCGCGTCCAATAGCATCCGACACATTTTAAATCGGTGATAGGTCTGGCGATGCGGCTGGCCATGGCAGAGTGTCAGTAGCTTGAAGGCGAGCTGTCGAGACAGCAGCAGTGTGCGGACGAGCATCGTCCTGTTGGAACAGCGCACCGGAGTGAGCGTTCAGAAAAGGTAGTGCCAATGGTTGCAGGACCTCATTAACGTAATGTTTGGCTGTCAAAGAGCCTGTAATGAACACCAAAGATGATTTGGCATCACACGCAATTGCACCTCATACCATGATACCAGGCCTTCTGCACGTGTGACGCTCGACAGCAAATGTTTCATATTGGCACTGACCACGGTGCTTCCACACACCGATTCGGTGGTCGTCTCCTCCAAGACAGAAGCGGAACTCATCACTGAAGATCACCCGTTTCCATTCTGCGTGGCTCCATGACAGTTTGGCACGACACTACTGCAGTCTTTGGCCACGATGCAGTGGTGTTAAGGGCAGTCGTAGTAATGGTCTGCGTACGTGTAGTCCTACGTCATGCAGCCGTCTGTCAATGGTGCTGGCACTAATCTGAATATACCTGGAGGGCACCACTATTCGCTGAATATTCGAAATCGTGGCTGTTGGGTAACTCCACGCATATAGGACCAAACCCTCGGTCCTCTCTCTCCGCGGTTTGTGTAGATATCCCAGACGCCTTCCGATCGCTACTGCGTGCCTTGTTCTATCCACTGCCGTCAAACATCATGCTGTCGTAATATCCACACCACCTGTATGCCACGCAATACGGCGATAAGATAATCCCAGCTTCCCGGAGCCCTACGATGCGGCCGCTCTCGAACTCGACCAACTGCTCGAATTGCTTCCGATCTTTTCTCCGAGGCATACTTCCCTTGCAAGAAATGCAGCAAACTCAACAGCACGAGTCAGAATAGCAAGCACGCGCAACGGGACGACCTTATATAGCCGGTCAAGCACAGCGCTACGACCCCTCTTTGCTTGCGTTACATACGCAGCCGAGCGTGATACTTGAATCATTTGCATGTCCCACGATATCAAACCTACTCACCAAGTTTCATTCCTATCGGTTGCTTCCTTCTGGGTGCAACTATTTTTTCACGAGGAGTGTATGTTTGAAAGGTCAGTACAATAAGCAATACGCTTTGTACACTGCTGGCACCCCAAAATGCAACACCAAGAAGGAAGCATCCGATTGGCCTAAAATTCGTAGCATGCGTCGCCCGAGAGAGGACATGCAAACGATTAGCATTGCAGGGCATATGGCAATCATGTGCGCCCGGCACGCCACCGAGAAGCACTATAAGAAGGGTGCACAGAAGGCGGGGTGTAAGTAGTGGAAGTATGTTGTGCGGCCGGACCTGTGCGTGGGAAGCTTCCTGATGACTCTTCGCAGAATACGGCAGTCAATCCAGCACGTTTCGGAGTTCGACAGAGGACGAATAGTGGCTTATTGCGACAGCGGCTTATTGTACCGAGACATTGGCGCCCGTGTGGGACGACATCCAGCAACATTGAGGAGAGCATGGATTCGATGGATGCAGGACGGACGGACGTGGGCGATTGCCGAAACCACTGCACACCACCGAACTAGAGGACCGGCATATTTTGCGCAGACATTGACGTCTCGCACCGCCACATCCCGAACGTTAGCGTAGGAATTAGGGTGTGTTACGCAACAACCTGTGTCATCAAGTACCGTTCGACGTCGTCTGCAGGAGCGGGGACTTGTCGCACGGCACCCATTGCTCCGATTACCATTGACGTAATACCACCGGCGAGTGCGGCGGCAGTGGGCCGTTGAACGCCGCACCTGGACTACGGAATGGCACGACATAGTCTTCTCCGACGAATCCCGCTTCTGCCTGCAACACCACAATGGTCGGATCCGCGTGTAGCGGCACCGCGGCTAGAGATTGTATGATGCCTGCATTATGCATCGCCATACCGGTCCGTCGCCTGGCGTTATGGTTCGGGGCACCATAGGATATGACACCCGCACCCCTCTGGTGCGTATCGCCGGTAAACTCAACAGCCACCGCTACATCTCCGACGTTTTGGAACCTGTAGTCCTCCCTTACCTGCAGGACCTGCCAGCGGCCACGTTTCAACAGGACAATGAGCTCCCGCAAGTGGCACGCATCGTGCAACAATTCTTCACGGCCCACCAGGTGTCACTGCTGCCGTAGCCCGCCTGTTCTCCTGATACGTCACTTTTCAAACAAGTCTGGTCGCTGATCGGCAACCGAGTTGCCCGGCAAGCACCACCCGCTGCTACGCCTGATGAACTGGGGCAACGTGTGGAAGCAGCCTGGACCGACATACCCCATGCCTATATCCAAAGCCTCTTTCGTTCGAAGCCGCGGCGTGTAGCGGCCGCTATTGCCAGCCATGGGTCCACACGAACTATTGATGTCTGGTGTTCCGCAAGTCGCACGGGCCTGTAAGATCAATCGTTTCATCTTTGTATCTGTTTTTATGTTTGTTTTCTTTTTCTTTGATTGGAGGTTTAACGACCACCGTGAGCAACTCAGTGGGCTATAAGCAGTCGCCCGTCCCTAATTTAGAGTCACTGGTTCCAGGGAAGGGAGAGAACCAGTGCCGTAAGACACAACATCCATGCCTCACAGGGATTCGAACCCAGACCCCATACGGACGAATGATCAGAGGCCATCGCTTAGATCACTGCGTCACCGGGGCGGCCTGTTGTTATGTGTCCAGTTATTCTGGCTTTGTTGTCTCGTGTCCTTCTTGGTGTTGCATTTTGGGTGACCAGCAGTGTAGTATGAAAAACTTAACAGACCCTGAAACTGCTTTCTCTAAAATTCTTCAAGGTATGTTCACCAAAAAATAAGGTAACGCATTTATTTTTAAACAGTGAGAAAGAGAAATGAAATGAAATATCACAGACTGATAGAACTACAAATAGTGTACGAAAACGTCGCTCATACAGGGTGGTGCTATTGCCGCTGCATTACTAATTCTAGTTTTAAGATGGAGTCTCTTGTAAAAGTGTGGTGCAAAACGGGTATGCGGGAAGCTATTCGTCTTTTGTTTTAGCAAGCAAAATGGACTTCATCAAGAAGCATTCACTGTGAATAGGTTTCTGTATATGCAGGGAAAGTGATGTTTAAGAAGCAGGTGTATATATAATGCAATGACTTCAGAAATGGCGGTGTTGCCTTTGAAGATGAATATCGGGTGTTTAGGCCATCAATAAACAAGACAGAAGACTACATTTCTAGGATTAAGGGTGTCGTTCTTGAAAACAGGCTAGTGTAGCTCCCTGAAATAGCAGAAGAGGGTCAGCAGGGCCAGCTGGATCATCGGGGAAACCAGGTAAATCTGGCCGGGCCACGCGCCAACACATGAACCCGCAGTTTAGGAAATGAAAACAAAGTCGTTTCCGGTAGAATTATTTATATTCATTATTACTTTTCAAGTTTTGGGGCGTAATGCCCCTAAAAATACCTTTTTTTAATTTCATTTTAATTTCTATTTCTGCCACTTTTGAATATGTTACCTCCTTTCGTCGTACAGACACTGATATTTGCAGATTTCAAAAGATTATTATAATACTCAAAGATTATTATAATAATCTTTTCGGCATTCATGAAATAGAAAATTAAATTTCGTCATTTTGTGGCTCCCTATTTTTGTATATTTAACAATTTGTGTGTAAACCAGGTACTTGAATTTAAAGAAGATAAGAAGAACTTCAAAACTGTTTGGGCCTGTTTGTATACACTGAAGAGCAATTGAATTAGAGACTGTTGGCATTATGCAAATGTGGTGCTGTGGGAGGCCCTGTAAACGAAAACGACAGGACGTATGCAGCGATCCGACATTATAAAAATTGATACGACGGGAATCAGTAAGAGTCGAACGCAGTATGGGTAAGACGAAGGATCTAAGCGCATTTGATCGTGGGCAAATTGTTGGGGCCCGACGAATGGGTCACTCCATCACGGAATTCGGGCAGGCACTGGGATTTTCATGAGCCACTGTGTCACGGGTGCACCGTGAGTACATTGAATCCGGTAAAACCATCCCTGCAAGTGTCAACTGCCGTGGACAACAGCGTGTGGATGAGCGAGGTCATCGTCGGCTAGCCCGCATTGTAACAGCCAATAGACTGGCCGCAGTGCAAGAAATCACTCGGCAATTTAACGTTGGTGCATAAAAACGTATAAGCAGCCACACCATCCAGAACCATCTCCTCGCTATGGGGTACAGAAGCCATCGTCCCACGAGGGTACCGCTGCTGACCGTACATCACAGGGTGCAAAGATTAGCATGGGCGCGGGAACATCGTCACTGGACCTTAGACATGTGGGAAAATGTTGCCTGGACTGATGAGTCGAGATTCCCGTTAGTACATGCGGATGGCAGGGTACGGGTACGGCGCAAACCAATGAAGCGATGGATCATTCTTGCCAGCAGGATACTCTTCAAGTTGGTGGGGGTGGCATTCTTGTCTGGGGACTGTTTACGTGGACTGCAATGGGACCTTTGGTACGTGTGACATCGTCCCTCACAGGTCAACGTTACCGGGATATCCTGGACGACCATTTGCTCCCGTTTGTGCGTCTTCAACATCCCACTGGGGACCTCATCCTGCAACAAGGCAATGCAGCTCCCGAATTGTATCCGAATGGTTGGATGAACACTTAACCGACGTGACCTCGCTTCCTTGGCCAGCTAGGTCACCTGACCTCAATCCCATCGAGCACATCTGGGATGCCATCGAGAGAGATGTTCGAGGCTCTGACGCCCTTCCATCAAATCTTCGTGAACTGTTGGAGCTTATTTAGGTGTCGTGGATCCGTATGACTTCCCAACGCTTCCGGTGTCTTGTCGAGTCCATGCCGAGACGAATCGCCGCCGTCATCAGGACGAATGGTGGTGCTACACGTTACTAGACAGATATCTCTAATTTAATTGCTCTTCAGTGTACACGGTGGCCAATTGTACAGTGACTTTAAAAAAAAGCAGCACTTGAAATTTTTTTCAAAGGAATTTTCGTATATGAGAGCGTATAAAAGTTTCAAAAAAAGCTCTAACGTCAGTTCTCCACTATGCATCGAAATTCCATCACAGAAACATGTATCATGGAAAAAAGCTGTTTACACGATTTTAGTTTAGAGGTATCCATTATTATTTGCTACGTAAAAATATTTGCTACGCATGAAGCTGGATTTTCCTAGTACAGACTTGCCGTTCGTATGGGATAAAACACCAGTACAGTGACTCAAACGTGGCGTCAACGGACTGAAAAGGCTCGGACGCACAGAAATCCATCCGGGAAATGGACCGCAAAATAGCAGGACTGAATGGGATCTACGGGAACATCTACGGTCTTAGCACAGCAGTTGAGCACTGTCGCAGGCCAGGCTTTGTCCGTCCAGCACAGTTCGACTTTGTCTACTTAACAGAGGACTGCTCGCTGTCTATTGCTGCGCATTTCTTTAGTCCTCAGCTACAGGCGCCTCAGGCTGAAATGGGGTCTGGAGTACAGACATTGGCGCGCTGACTGGCGACATGTCGTGTTTTCTGACGAGTCACGATTCAGTCTGATGCACCATGATGGTCACATGCTTGTTCGAAAACACCGCCGTCAACGGCACTTTGCAGCTTTATTGTTTGAGGCTCCGTTGGGTTCAATTCGCAATCTCGCCTGATACGAGGGGAGGGAACCCTCAACAGCCAGCGATATATCACGAATGTTTTAGAGGCAGAGGTGATATTCTTCCTTCAAAGTTATCCTGGCGCTATATTCCAGAAGGAAAATGCTCGGCCACGTGTGTCCCGGAATGTCCAAGACCTCTTTCATGCACGGTAGATATCGCTTCTTCCCTGGCCTGCACGTTCACCGGATATGTCCCCGATCGAACATGTCTGGGACATAGTAGCTAAGCGACTGGCTCCCTTTAAGTGCTTCCGACAATCTCCACAGTTGAATTCTGGTCTCGCATAGAAGCAGCCTGGCAGATTGTTTTCCAGGACGATATCAAAAGCCTCTTCCAGTCGAAGCCACGCCGTGTAACGTGAGGAATCTGTGATATAAATTTAATTTGAGTATAGCTCGATTTTTTTTTTTTTTGGTGTTGCAATTTTCTTAAACAGTCGTCTACTTTCTAAGGCTTGCAATGAAATTTAGCTTCGGCGCTATAATATTTCGCTGCAAAATTTCCATCCGGTCCTGAGTTCCAACAAAAGTTCCATCCGGCCTTAAGTGTCAGATTGCGAAAGTATCAGAAGCCATCTTTCGGGAAGGTACTTCATTCACGATAAGTGAAGTTTATCAGGAGGCGCGCAGTTGGTCAACGAGTTTGCACAAGAAATTCCATTGTAGCAGAATTGATGAACTTATAAGTACTGGGACAATGTCACAATGAGTTTAGAGATTTTGTGGAGAAGTAGTTTGTGATCACTCACTTTTTTCTGCTTGTGTAATTTCAGCTTCCTCTGATTAAGTACTACGAAGAACGAAAATTGACTTTTCGGGAATTCCCTCTTATTGGTTTACCAGAAAGCCACTCGGAGTGAATCGCGCAACCATTTCGTCCTTCCTCTTATAATTGAGCGACTGTGACAACTCTCATGTATTCACTTTGGAAATCTCTTTACCGAATCTTTCACTTGTGGCCCTTGACCCATTTTAGTATTTCTTTCAAAAACGTATTTTCTTGATAGACATTCAGGATTAATTTAGAAGAAACCTACTTTTTTCCCCTGATACGTTATCAAGAATCATTCATGAGCAGATTTAACGGGGCACGGTTGTTTCCTTAATGACTCACCGAAAACTGCTCACAAATGTATTCTAGGATATTTCTTCGTAGATCATTAAGATTTATTTATTAAAGAAATATAGTAATGCAAACTCGACTTTTGCTTTCTTAGCGACCATCAAAATTTGGTTTTAGAAAAGATTAATTTGAAGAAGGGTTAAGGCTTCTTCATCAAGGGCATTTTTGTTTTTCTGCTAGGCCATTAAGAATTGTTTCTAGTTCAAAAACAATTTCCTTTTACTTGAGGATCATCAAGGATTATTGATCTTGGCTATGGTACATTTCCTATTTGATTCAAAAACTACCTACTAAGGTCTTTTCAAAAAGAAGATGGAGCGTTTGATGTGAACGGAATCACTTTGAAAAGTCGCTCTGCAGAAGAGCGTTAGAGAGTAACGAAAGGACCAATAAGGAAAATGACCTTTGGTTATTCACTGCAAATAAAATATTTTTATTTGTAGATACATCGATGCTCGGAATTTATGGCATCCGCATTTCTTAAAGTGCTTTCGAGGAAATGGCAAATCTAACAGATCCAAAGGAACAGAAGGCAGAGTGGAAGGCGGCGTAGCCATACAAAAAATGATTGATGAGTAAGCGTGGCGAATATTTTCCTTGAACAGGTATGCATTACCTGTGGATAGACTTAGCAACACAAAAAGAAATGAAATAGGTCCCAAGAAGTAGCTTGACAAGTGAAATGCTCTCAAGACACAAGTTACTGAAGTATCTTAAATAAATGGTACTTGAGATTCAAAGGGGATTCTCTCAATTAAAGATATATAGACAATTTTGTCTCTCATTTTTTCCTTTGTCCTTCTACTTGAGTTGAAACAAAAGAATAATGACAACACTATTTCTTCTTCCGAAAAATAGTAAATGTTAACTGTTCCTGCTCCGAATACCATTTGTGATGTATACTATAATATAACTTTACTTTTTAGCACGTCTTTTGTAAGAAAAATCGTGCTAGTGTTTCCGTCTGTCTGTGGACACTATATCTCTTCAACTGTTAGTCTGATTTGAACAATTCTTCTTGCATTGGGAAGCTTGAAATGTCAGAATGGTGAACTTTGCATTACGTTATTTTGTTGTTGTTTTTTCGATGCCACACTTCGTCGGTAGAGGCGTAAATGCAGATGATATCAAATTCAAAATACATTTTACTCCACATGTTTGCTTCTAAGTATCCCATTGAAAAAATCCTTTTCCTTTCGATGCCTTTTATTACGTAGATTGTTTTAGGTACACTTTCTTTTGCAAGTAATGCATAGATTTTCGGCTAGAGTTAGTAAAGGTGAATTGCGCTTCTCCTGACATTTTTTCTTCTAAAAGGCCAATTTCAAACATTCTTCCTGCATCGGATACAGCTCCTAACGGAAAATGTTTTGCATATAATTTCTAATTTTTTTGTAAGTTATGGCTTGGCTACCAGAGGGCGTATGTGTTTACTTCTGCTTCTGATGTATTTGCAGCAAAGTCTCAGCTTCTTAAACTCGATTGAAAAATTTCTTTCGCAGAGCGACACCGCTCACTTCGGGAAAACCTTTGGGAAACTTATATGCTTAAAATATTGCATAGTTTCTCCTCCACAGGGCGTAGATATATATATATCATGTTTTTGTCGGTATCTCTGCTTCTAAGAGTCCGCTTTGAAAAATTCTTTCTTTGCCGCAGAACGTTTCCGGTGCGAAATGTTTCTCATATAATTTTGAATTTTTCAAAATTATATGAAATATTCAGTTTACGTTTCCGTTTACAGCAATATCTGCGGGACTAAAATCCGTAAAACTTTTTCGGTAAGATACTGCTAAGTATGAAAACACTTTGTGTGTATTTTTTCGTAAAATAATAGAGAATTTCGCCGTAGAAGGAGCAAACGTTAAATCCGTTTTTCTCAATATCTCTGCTTCTAAATGAGCGACTTCAAGCACTCTTTTAATACCGGATACCATTTACCTTGAGGAATACTTTAGGTTTGTATTTGAGGAGTTGTATAGTTCACAGTTCTGTGGCTAAATGGTATTTGTGTACTTCTGTTTGCAGCTGCATCTCCGCTTCTAAAAATCCTATGAGATATTCCTTTTTCTTTACTGTATGCCATTCGCTACAATAAAGATGGAGAGCATTAACTTCTTTAAATAATGCACAGCTTTACCGCTAGGGGGCGTAAAGTTCAAAACATTTTTCTCGCTATCTCAGCTTCCAGGAGAAGTATTGGAAAAATTACGTTTTCTTATCATAGCTCTTGCCATGAAGAATACCTTTCGCCTGTTTTCAACTTTTCCGTTATGCAAATTTCTTACGCTAGAAGGCGAAGAGTTACATCATGTTTCCTTGTACATTTCTTTTTCTAACTGTTCGATTTGAAAATATCTTTGTCTCTAATATCTGCAATGAGAAACTTTTTGTGCACCATTTGTTTATTTTCTTAACATGCTATTTAGCCACCAAAGAAAGTAGCTGTTTCTATTTCTGGATGTCTTATCGAGTGTAAAAATCCGGTTGATATTGTTTTTCTAACCGGTTCCATTGACTCTGAATAATTTTGAAAAATTTTATTCGCTTCGGCAAGGATTCAAAAGACGGGCTCATTACAGCAGAAAAGTCGATGTCATCTTTCTTGTTTAGTTCCTCTATCTATGTAAATTTTGGTTCCTTCTCCTTAAACGGTTTCTAAACTAAACGCCAAGTTTTCTTTCTCTGGACTGAATGTTTTTGAAACTTGAACTGAGTAAAGGAGAAGAATTACATATGTGAAAACAGAAATAAGAATGATGTTTACAATGTATATACACTGCCGGACAATTGCTAAGGACGGATGACAATAGCAACGATAGCAACCATAAAATGGAAGGCAGGAAAATGTGGAAATTAGCATAAGTGCGGGATACAGTAAGACGTGTTGTGCGTATGCAAATTTTGGATTGCCGAACTTGTTCGTGACGTCATAGCGCTGATAAGAGATATAAAGGATTTGACGCGTATTGACCGTTGTTGTTCAAACGCAAAGTTGAAAGGGAAAGAATCAATTGACGAACTTGCAATTTTCAGTATGTCTTCCCGACATCACCTAGATGATTTTACGC
Organism: Macrothele yani; assembly: GCA_039090855.1. Classification (NCBI taxonomy): domain Eukaryota; kingdom Metazoa; phylum Arthropoda; class Arachnida; order Araneae; family Macrothelidae; genus Macrothele; species Macrothele yani. The sequence continues at coordinate 83,002,479 of CM077009.1, forward strand.
GTGGCCGTATTATTGGCAAGATTGAAGAAGGGCGAAAAATAACAGATGTTGCCAGGGAGTTCGACGTCAGCCACAGTGTTGTTTCAAGGATTTGGAAATCATTTCAAACAAATGGAGAGTGTAGCAAACGTCTCGGGGAGGTCGTGTTCGCAGTACGACACCTGCAGAAGATCGGTACATAGTGCTATCAACAAAACGACACCGGCACAGCACAGCTAGTGAGGTAGCAAATCAGTTTATGGCTGCTACTGGCAAGCGAATCTCCCGAAAAACTGTCGCCAGACGTTTGCATGAAGGAGGACTATACGCCCGCCGTCCTGTTGTGTGCATCCCATTGTCCAGACGTCACCGTACCGCCCGTTTTCAATGGTGCCATCAACATCGCAATTGGACTGATAACGACTGGTCTGCTGTCCTCTTCTCAGATGAGAGTAGATACAGTCTATTGTCGACGACAACTGATCTGGCGTGATAGTGGAACTGCATATTGTCCAGCAAACATACAGGAAAGAGACCGATATCCGACATGTAGTGTTATAGTATGGGCTGGCATCATGATCAATGGCCGTACGTCCCTCTATGTGCTTCCAACTGGGACTATGACTGGCAAACGATACATTAATGATGTTCTGCTACCTCATGTTCGCATGTTCCGTGATGCTGTTGGTGATAGATTCATTTTCATGGACGACAACGTAACATGTCTTCGAACAGTCGCTGTCCAGGAGTGTCTTGAGAGCGAGGATATTCAACGCCTCGTATGGCCAGCACGTTCTCCAGATCTGAATCCCATTAAAAATGTGTGGGATGCTTTGGGGAGGAGTCTTGCTGGTCGACAATGCCCTCCAATAAACAAGGACACCCTTATCCGTGCACTTACAGAGGAATGTGATAAATTACCCCAACAACTGCTTGATAATGTTGTGCAAAGCATGACACGACGTGTGGAATCTTGCATCGCCCTCCATGGTGGCCATATCCTGTATTGACATCTTACGTCGGAACGCCTACGGACGGTAATTGCATTTTTTTCACGTTTACATATTCTGCGCAAAATGGCATGTTTGTCCCTTGAACACGTTCCAAAGCCTTCTGGATTTCAGAGCACAATAAATTGTCTTTCTTGTAATGTCCTGGCATTCCGACATTATTTTATTTCACTTGGCATCCAACCACACTTATTTTTTTATGCGCTATATAGCCGTTTATGATCCGTCCTTAGCAATTGTCCAGCAGTGTATATATATATATATTTGGCTTTCGAACTGAGTGGTGTTCTAGCTAACTTTGGTCAGATGTCTTCTAATTGATTTCCGACAAAGTACTGTTTCTTGAATACATTTTGCTAGTTAGGTGTTTTGAGGGCCGAGTTTGTTAGAAGTTGGCCGTTACATCACTTCGAGCTTACAGCATTAACCTGTTACCAAGTTTGTTACACTTGAAGAGTGTTACACGCTACGCTTAATATGAGGAAGTGTGCTAATCGTTAAAGTGGCCAGTTTTAGAAGAAATTAAGAAGTTCAAGTTTCAGCAAGTAGACTTGTAATTAACTGGACGTTCAAACCAATCAGCGAGTAATTAAGAAATATCTGTGTGGGATATTTATCTATGCGGGTCATCACATAAAATCCACGGAACGTTTGAATCAAAACAACATTCTGACTCACGTAATATAAAGTTCTAATAACATGGACTTTCCTTCACACATAATGAACTAAGACCATTACATATTCACCATGAAAAATACAGCCGAATCCTTTCAGAACTACACAGACCAACGAAATATTTCATTTTGTAAAAACGGAAATTTTGTTTTTACAGTGATAAATGTGGATTCTGGTATCAGAGAGCTTGTGTTTTGTAAACCTAGCGAGTGGTATAGCAGTGGTATGATGGCTCTGGTGAAATTTTGCCACAAAAGGGTCTGTTGTATTCCGAAGTTACTATCGTTAGCCGTAACTTATCGATGCACAGAGCAATATAGAGTATAAGGGCTCAATGACCTTAGGATTTTAAAACGTTAAAGGTTATTAGTTAAATTTAGGTACTTGAAGTACCTTTACATTCTAATTCATTCATTGATGTAAAATTCGAAGTTGAAAAACTTAATTACCTTAGGTCCTGGATACTTACTACTTGGTCGATACCGTATAGGATTCAAGAATCACAGAAATCTAGTAAGGATAATCAAAAGGTAAAAGCAACATGCTCTTTTAATACAGATAACTGTGAGCAAATGAAGATAACGATCACCTCACTTCTCCACATGTGTAGTCCCCCTGCAGCTCGATACACATCTTGTAATAGTTCCATTAGCTTCTTCATTCATTGCCAGAAGAAACTTTTCGGCTGCTCCCGAATCCAGGTATTGACCTCTTCATTCACCTCATCATCAGGAGTGAACCAGCGATCGCTTAAAACCCTATTAAGTGGTCTGAAGACGTGATAATCGCACGGAATCAGATCACAGCTGTAAGGGGTGTGCAGAAGACGTTCAAACCGCAGTTGTTACATTGCCTCCACCATTGCTGCAGCTACAAGGGGACGTGCATCGTCACGGCAGCTAAACTGTTTCTGACAGCATTCGTCTTCTTTCGTTGCGATCTGCTAGTTTTAGTTTCTCTCTAAGCATAGCACAGTACGTTGCATTGGTCACTGTCCGTGTTCCAGAAAATGTGATAGAATAGGAGCTTTTCATCTTGACGGAGGACTGTCGTTTGAATTTATTCTTTACTGAAGAAGACGGGGGTTTCCACTGCATGATTTGTTCTTGCTTTCCGGTTCACAGTGATTAGCCATATCTGGTCGTAGGTGACAATCCGCTCCAAAACACTCGGGCTTTCTTCATAATGTTTCAGGAATTGATTCGTAACCTTATAACGAAGTAAATTTCTCCGTCATTTTTGGTCTACGCCGGGATTCGAACCCGAGTCCGCTTATTCCGGAACAAGTCGCTCTACCAACTGAGCTACGCAGACGTTCATTCTGACTCCTATCTCCCTTTATGTCGTGTGCATCCTGCTGGCAGGTACGTCACATCTCTCCCCCCCCGAAAGAGGGCCGGGGGCATGGCCCACGGGTCAGCCGTCACCATGAATCGTTGCAGACAACCATCCGCTGTGGAATGTGCACTTGAGAACTACCAGTCAATCTGGTGTGTGGAATACAACGTCACACACATTTATTTTTCGAAGCGCTGGAGACGGAATTCTCTGATTTTTCCTCTCTCGCGGTGTGGAAATAACATCACACCAAAGCAAGATTTTGAACTGCCGGGTCATCCGGAAAGTTCGGGCGCCATTATAACGAAGTAAATTTCTCCGTCATTTTTGGTCTACGCCGGGATTCGAACCCGAGTCCGCTTGTTCCGGAACAAGTCGCTCTACCAACTGAGCTACGCAGACGTTCATTCTGATTCCTATCTGCCTTTATGTCGTGTGCGTCCTGCTGGCAGGTACGTCACAACCTCCACGCGCTGTTGCTTGTGCAGATCAGTAAGCTATTAGGTTCACATTTTGCGCTAAATTTACGATACCCCAAGTAATCGTGGACTATGGCATGTGCAAATCCATAGATGACATTCAAGTGTGCAACAACAGCGACAATGTAATCCGTCAGTCTTCTCTCATCAAGCCATTTGCCCTGTCGATTTGGGCTTGTGGGCTTGATGTCGATGGCCGACCAGATCGAGCTTCGTCGGTTAAGCTTGTTCTTACTGCTTTAAACATTTCAACCCATTTATAAACTTTTTTGTTGAGTCATGCTGTTTCCACTTCCGTACTAAGTCAACATCCTTCGTTGAATTTCAGCAGGTTTCACTTCCTCTGCTTGAACAAATCTCACTAGGGCGGGTTGCTCAACAACTGTGCAATCCCTCAGCGAAGCGTTTATGTTTGTTTGGCCTTGGCATCAACTAGACCAACTGCAGAATGTTGCGCAGTGCTAGTTCGAACTGCCCGTAAGCCAATGAGAACGTGTTATATTGCGTCAGCTTTATCCGTTGCGGTTACTGCGTAAATTTTCCAATTCCCTTTACTTTTTGATTTGCCTACCTAGTTACAAGTCCAGTATCCTTTTCTTCTTTATCTAAGCGCATAAAGGATATAGTACATCTATAATACTCGTACGTTGATTGTATAACTATCAGACGAATAGACTTTAAACCCCCGTAGCAGAATCACGACGACGGGCGACGTACGTCGCAGATTTATTTTAGTCCGGCAGACAAAGGCGATATTCCCAGAACCCTATTAAACCATTTTGCAGACTCCCTATCATAGATGCAAGGTTTCCACCTTTCAAAATTTCCGAAAACGAAAGTTAGGCGGAGTGAGGATTTCTCCAGTAATCGTAATTGTTTTTTCTCGCGAAGGGCGACGCACATCGCAGGTTTATTTTGTACTCATCCCCGTATCAGAATCGCGGCGAAGGCCGACATACATCGTAGATTTATTTTGTACTCATCCCCGTAGAAGAATCGCGGCGACGAGTGAGGTACATCGGTTTATTTTGTATTCATCCCAGTAGCCGAATCACTGCCGACGTACATCGCAGATTTATTCTGTATTCGTCCCCGTAGAAGAATCACGGAAACGTATATCGCAGGTTTATTTTGTACTCATCTACGCAGCAGAATCGTGGCGACAACGGATTTACATCGCAGATTTATTTAGTACTCATCCGCGTATCAGAATCGCGGCGAAGGCCGACTTACATCGCAGATATATTTTGTATTCATTCTCGTAGAAAAATCGCGGCGATGGCCAACTTACATTGCAGATTTATTGTGTATTCATTCCCGTAGAAGAATCGCGGGGACGTACATCGCAAGTTTATTTTTGTACTCATCCCCGTAGCAGAATCGCGGCGACGACCGACGTGCATCGCAGATTCATTTTGTATTCCTTCCCGTATAAGAATCGCGGGGACATACATCGCAGGTTTATTCTGTACTCATCCCCGAAGCAGGATCGCGGCGACGACCGACGTACATCGCAGATTTATTTAGTACTCATCCGCGTATCAGAATCTCGGCGATGGTCGACGAACATCGCAGATTTATTTTGTACTCATCCCCGTAGAAGAATCGCGGGGACGTACATCGCAGGTTTATTTTGTACTCATCCCCGTAGCAGAATCGTGGCGACGACCGACGTACAACGCACATTCATTTTGTATTTATTCCCGTATAAGAATCGCAGGGACGTACATCGCAGGTTTATTCTGTACTCATCCCCGTAGCAGGATCGCGGCGACAACCCACGTACACCGCAGATTTATTTAGTACTCATCCGCGTATCAGAATCGCGGCGATGGCCGACGTACATCGCATATTTATTTTGTACTCATCCCCGTAGAAGAATCGAGGGGACGTACATCGCAGATTTATTTTGTATTCATTTCCGTAGAATAATCGCGGGGACGTACATCGCAGGTTTATTTTGTACTCATCCCCCTAGCAGAATCGCGGCGACGACCGACGTACATCGCAGATTCATTTTGTATTCATTCCCGTATAAGAATCGCGGGGACGTACATCGCAGCTATATTCTGTACTCATCATCGCAACAGGATCGCGGCGACGACCGACGTACATCGCAAATTTATTTAGTACTCATCCGCGTATCAGAACCGCGGCGATGGCTGACGTACATCGCAGGTTTATTTTGTACTCATCCCCGTAAAAGAATCGCGGAGACGTACATCGCAGATTTATTTTGTACTTATCCCCGGAAGAACCGCACCAAATCGGTGGGCCACATCTGCGAGGAGTTTCAACAGGCATCCGGGAGTGTTCTTTCGATGAATACCATCCGTAAGGAAGCCCATCTGCTCCGTTATCATGGACGTACTGCCGCCCACAAGCCTTTGATCACCAAGTCCAATAGCGCTGCTCGGCTAACGTGGTGCAAAGAACGTCGACAGTGGACATTTGAACAGTGTCAACAGGTTCTCTGGAGCGATAAATCAAGGTTCACCCTCTACCGTTCGGATGGCAGGGTCTGGGTTTGGCGTCTGCCTGGAGAACGCCTCCTGCCGGAATGTATTTTGCCAACTGTGAAGTTCGGCGGTGGTGGAATTATGCTATGGGGGTGTTTCTCCTAGTATGGCACGGGACCCTTGGTCGCAATTCCTGGTAGACTCAACGCCGAGACCAACTGCACCATTTTGGATGACCATGCGCTTCCTACGTTGTGGCAGTTTTACGGGGTGGACCCATGCTACTTTCAGGATGACAATGCCACCTGTCATGTTGCGAGGTCCACCATGGCTTGGTATGGCGACAATGGGGTTAATCGAATGGACTGGCCTGCGCAGAGCCCGGACCTTAACCCTATCGAGCACCTCTGGGACGAGTTGGAGCGTCGACTTAAGGGGTGCCCCCCCCTCCCCGTCCGAAATCGGTGAAGGAACTGACCTGTCTTCTCCAAGCCGAGTGGAAGAAAATACCGCTAGCCGTCGTACAACGCCTGGTTGAGAGTGTGCCCCGGTGGGTCGCAGCTGTAATCGCAGCTCGTGGGGGCTCGACCAATTATTGAAGGTGAATAAACTTCGTTTTCTTTAGCTATCACAGGTGTCCAATTACTTGTTGGTAGATAGTGTATATAAATAAATAGTTAGTTACACCTAACTGCGGAAGTTATTTATTCATAAATGTAATCCACTGATATCAATTCTACAATACTTATCGTAATCCGAGCATAACATATCGTACTCCTCTGATAGCATATCTCTCACATTCAGAACATAGCTGTAGACTTAACGAAACATTCTGCTCGCTCTTATCTTTGATTTACTTTTGATTGCACTTTGAACCACTGTCAGGATGCCAACTTTGAGAAGCTCGTCGAAAAGAATAATGTGCGTTAGGCGAGAAAATATTTAACGAGGAGAAACCAAATTTACACGAGAACTCAGAAACTCAAAGGGAAGGTTAAATTAGAGATAAATATCACAGATGCAGGGCTGCATGTTATTTGGACGCACGTACGTGCACTAAAGAGCAATTGAATTAGAGACAGCTGGCGTTATGCAAATGTGGCGCTGTGGGCGGCCCTGTAAATGGAAACGACATGACGTATGCAGCGGTCCGACAATATGAGGAGTGATGCGACGGGAATCAGTAACAGTCGGACGCAGTACGGGTAAGACGAAGGATCAAAGCGCATTTGTTCGTGGGGAAAATTTCAGGGCCCGACGAATGGGCCACTCCATCTAGGAAGTCGTGCAGGCACTGGGATTTTCACGAGCCACTGTGTCACGGGTGCACCGTGATTACATGGAATCCGGTAAAACCATCCCTGCAAGGGACAACTGCCGTGGACAACAGCGTTTGGATGAGAGGGGTCATCGTCGGCTAGTTCGCATTGTAAGGATATACGGGCCACAGTGCAAGAAATCACTCGGCAATTTAACGCTGGTGCACAAAAACATGTAAGCAGCCACACCATCCAGATCCATCTTTTCGCTATGGGGTACAGAAGCCATCGCCCACGAGGTTACCGCTGCTGATCGTACATCACAGGGTGCAAAGATTAAAGTGGGCGCGGTAACATCACCACTGGACCCTAGACATGTGGTAAAATGTTGCCTGGACTGATGAGTCGAGATTCACGTTGGTACATGCGGATGGCAGGATACGAGTACGGCGCAAACCAATGAAACGATGGATCCTTCTTGCCAGCAGGGTACTCTTCAAACTGGTGAGGGTGGCATTCTCGTCTGGGGACTGTTTACCTGGATTGAAACGGGACCCCTGGTACGTGTGACATCGTCACTCACAGGTCAACGTTACCGGGATATCCTGGACGACCATTTGCTCCCGTTTGTGCGTCTTCAACATTCCACTGGGGATCTCATCCTGCAACAAGACAATGCACCGTGTCATCACTCCCGAATTGTATCCGAATGGTTAGATCAACACGCCACCGACGTGACCTCGCTTTCTTGCCAAGCTTGGTCACCTGACCTCAATCCCATCGAGCACTTCTGGGATACCTTCGAGAGAGATGTTCGAGGCTCTGACTCCCCTCCATCAAATCTTCGTGAACTGTGGGAGCTTCTTCAGTGGTTGTGGGTCCGTATGGCTTTCCAACGCTTCCGGTGTCTTGTCGAGTCCATGCCGAGAAGAATCGCCGCCGTCATCAGGGCGAAAGATGGTGCTACACGTTACTAGACAGGTATCTCTAATTCAATTGCTCTTCAGTGTATATTCGGCAGCAACAGAAATCACATGCCATTGAGAAGTGTAGTTACTTGTAAATGAAATGATCGGATACGCAACTTTTCGAGGGTGTTTGATTCCATCCATTTTTCGTGAATGGAATTTCAGAGTTTTAGTATTCGTAGCAGCAGTAATTCGGCCATGAAAGCTCTACGCTTGATCATTACACCAGAGATGTAGAAAAGTTGAAATACTTTCCATAAAGAGTTTCAACTTTTCCATGTCTCAGGTGTGATAAAGTAAGTATCCACTTTTCACTACCATTCTGCTTAAGAGACGAGTTGGAACGTTAAGAATGTGGAGGGTTATGTTGTATACCGACCTTTTTCATTCCGTTAGAAAACTGTACAATATACAACGCAAAAGTGTGGAGTTGTTTCTCGGTGGTTTAATCAAATCAGATGGAGATTTCAAATTAACTTTTTTTCTATTTTCAGAAGAACTTAGTATTCCCAACGCAATGACGATATTCTGAAAACAACCCTCTGTAATTTGAAGCACGATTTGTATGAAGAGAAATATTATGCTAAAGCCCAAAGTATTTTTCTTCACTTTGTTCTGTCAAAGGTAAAGCAGCCATTTCTGCGTATGACGTCACGCCGTCAGTAGAGAAATTCCAGCAGACGGAATTCGTTCGATGGGAATCGGCATTCGACACGCAGCTCGTGCTGTTTCATCGCTGGCACCCCCTTCCTTCCTCTTCATCGTAGTTATCCAACGCTACTGTGAGTGTGTTACGAATTCTGTTCCTCTCCATTTAATTATGATGTCTTCCGTCAAAGACAAGAACTTCAAGAAGCGGAATTTCTCTCCATGTTTTAACAATGTTTATCGGTTCTTCTACGCATTAATAACCGAGTGTTTATGTAGCCAAGTAACATTCGTTTACCTATAACTAGGGTAACTATGCTGTGTCTTCATCTCCTTCATATCATTTCGTTAATTGATCATTATTATTTAACCATACGCAATACGATGCGGAATAATTATTTTATTGTTAACTGCACGACATAGGATATATTATTCTTCCATCATACAAGGTAAGCATTCCTACCATCGCAAATACACTGACGGAAAAAAGAATCCCAACACCACGAAAAAATAGTTGTAGAGGAATGAAATGGCGGCAATACATTTGTATCGGAAACATATTTAATCGATTAAGGTTTCAAGATCACAGCTTAATGTAAGCGCGAGAAGAGCCATTTTAAATGTGAAATGCTGGTACATTAATAACCGGTGTAACCGCCAGAATGTTGAATGCAAGCACGCAAACGTTCATGCATTGTGGCGTACAGGTGCTGGATGTCAGTTTGTGGGATGGAGTTCCATGCCTGTTGCACTTGGTCGGTCAATACAGGGACGGTTAATGCTGGTTGAGGGTGACGCTGGAGTTGTCGCCCAATGATGTCCCATACGTGCTCGATTGGAGAAAGATCTGGTGATCTAGCAGGCCACGGCAACATGTCGACACTCTGTAGAGCATGTTGGGTTACAACAGCGGTACGCGGCCGAGCGTTATCCTCTTCGAAAACACCCCCTGGAATGCTATTCATGAATGGCAGCTCAACAGGTTGAATCACCAGACCGACGTACAACTCTGCCGTCAGGGTGTGTGGGATAACCACGAGAGTGCTCCTGCTGTCATAGGAAATTGCTCCCCAGACCATAACTCCAGGTGTAGGTCCAGTGTATCTCAGCAGCAGACAGGTTGGTTGCAGGCGCTCACCTGGCTTCTTTCTAACCAAACACACGGCCATCACTCGCACCCATGCAGAACCGGCTTTCATCAGAAAACACAACAGATCTCCACTCCGTCCTCCAATAAGCTGTAGCTTGACATCACTGACGTCGCAAACGGCAGTGGTTTGCAGTAAGTGGAATGCACGCTACAGGGCGTCTGGCTTGGAGCTGTCCTTCAAGTAACCGATTTGTAACAGTTCGTTGTGTCACTGTAGTGGCAAATGCAGTTCGAATTGCTGCCGCAGACGCGGTACGACGCGCCCCGGCCGTACGCCGTACACGGCGGTCTTCCCTCTCAGTAGTGCCACGTGGCCGGCCTGAACCCGGTCTCCTTGAGGCAGTACCCTCCCTTGACCACCGCTGCCAACAATCATGCACAGTGGCTACATTCCTGCCAAGACGTTCTGCAATATTGCGGAAAGAAAATCCACCTTCTCGTAGCCCTATTACACGACCTCGTTCAAACTCCGTGAGCTGTTGATAATGGCTTCTTCGTCTTCTTAAAGGCATTCTTGACTAACATCAACACCCTACGTCGAATCTCAACGATAACTAACGCTCACGAACGTTACAGCGCGTATTTACAGCAAACCTGCTTTGCATGTTCCGAGGGGCGCTACTAGCGCCACACGTATGCGCCGAGCGCGAAATTTGCATAGACGTCATCTTACAGATGTACTCTCACCGCCTACCAAATGTCGTTTATCTAACACAACCCCTTCTTGGTGTTGGGATTTATTTTCCGTCAGTGTATATATAAATTTGCGAAGGTAGGATTATATATATACTGTGTTTTTACTCCCATAGCGAGCTCGTTGAGTAAAACGCAATTTATGAAAAGAATCCATGTTATCTGCATTAAAGCACATTACGTTGTCGGATCGTACACTATTGTCAGGTATAATAAACAGGATGCGATATTTAATCCTCTCACATTTTTTACTACGCCATTAACATTTGTGTATATGGCACGAGGAAAATAAAGTGACCGAAAAGGACAGGTCAGCAAGGGAAGGTGTTAGCACCTTAAACCTAACTAACAGGTACACTGGATCAAATCAAAACTGGTTTCTACATCTTCCGCCGAGACTGCTTCGTATATCTTACACCTAGACTGCTTTGTACCCCTTCCACTCTAAAATTCTTGAGTGCTGTGTACACCTTCAATTTAGACTTTGTACATCTTCTACCTACAATGATTTGTAACTTCGTAAACTTTCCACCTATACTCATTTGTACAACTTTCACCTAGACTGCTTTGTACACCTTCAACCTGTACTCCTTTGTACTTGATAAGTTTTTCTCCTAGATTACTTTATACACCTTCCACCTGTACTCCTTTGTACACCTTCCACGTACACTGCTTTGTAATTTCGTAAACTTTCCCTCTCTACTGCTATGTACAACTTTCACCTGGACTGCTTTGTACACCTTCAGCTTACAGTGCTTTGTATCTTTTTTAAATTTTCTTCTTAGATTACTTTGAACACCTTCCACCTACACTCCTTTGTGCACCTTCCACCTGTACTCCTTTGTACACCTTCCACCTCTACTCCTTTGTGCACCTTCCACCTATACTCCTTTGTGCACCTTCCACCTGTACTCCTTTGTACACCTTCCACCTATACTCCTTTGTGCACCTTCCACCTGTACTCCTTTGTACACCTTCCACCTACACTGCTTTGTAATTTCGTAAACTTTCCATCTATGCTCCTATGTGCTATCTTCACCTAGTCTGCTTTGCGCACTTATAACATGCAGTGCTTTGTACCTTTATTAATTTTCTTCCTAGATTACTTTGAATACCTTCCACTTAGACTGCTTTGTACACCTTCCGTCTACACTGTATTGTACACCCTCAATTTAGACTTCTTTGTATATCTTCCACTCTAAAATTCTTGACCGCTTTGTACACCTTCCCCCGACACTGTTTTATACACTTTCCACCTACACAGGTTTACACATCCTTCGCCTAGATTGCTTTGCATACCTTCCATCTGGACTGCTTTGTATACCTTTCATCTAGACTGGTTTTTACATATTCCACTTAGACAGCTTTGAAGAGCTTCCACATAGACTGCTTTGTGCACCTTTAACTTAGATTGCTTTTTACACCTAGACTGCTTTGAAGTAGAAATAGGCAATATTTTAGAAATGTATTTCAAATTATTGCAGTATGTTTTTTTTTTGCTTAATCATGGATTCCATCAAGATCACAGATGTGTTTGCCGTCACTTTAAAATTCTTAACAAAAAGCCATTGTATAAAACTATGGCTGTCTGTTTTTTCTTGTGACGTCACGTTACATCCTATATACATTTCTAGCCTTTACTTCTTGATGACGCATTTTTATTGATACATGTATTTCTTAGTATTCTTTTTAATTCCTCATTTTAATTGCTTAATTTTAAGTTCCGTTCAGACTACACCTACAATCGAATTTTACTTTATATTAATAATTAAATTGCGTCTTATTGACTTCTTTCTTTGCAAAGTCGTCTTTTCTTTCGTTTATGAAGATTTCCAAAACCAAAATATGTAACATTTTGATGTAAATAAAATAAACGTCTGGTTTCTCTTTTTATTAACGAAAAAATCTAGACAAATTGAAATTAATAATCCCTATGATTAATTTCGCTTGGACCCGTCTGGTTGCTTCCGAGAGAAAATCATTTAAGTGGCACTTGTTTTTTACATTGTGTGTTGTGGAAACTTTGTGCTCAAACCACTTAATTAATTTCTTAAGCAATTAGATGAGTCAATTAGCCGGCATAATCACTTGGACGAAATCTCATTCCATCTTTAGCTACTGTATGTTCATCAGCCATTTGTCTGTGATAACAGTAATACAATAACAACTTCCCAGCTAAAGTTTGACTAGTCAATTAAATTATTTTCTAAAGAAACACCGTTCCGTGTAACATTTGAGTAATAAACTTCTTGAAGATCATTACAGAGATCCTGAGTATTTTTTTGCATGTGTGGTAACATCCTTTCTATGGAGTTCGCTAAAAATCATGTAGACTATACAACGTGATTCATAAAGAAGTATACAGTTTCAACGCACTATAAAACAAGAACAATGTAAGATATTTTATGTTACCTATAATAGAATTGTAGGGGAATGTTTCAAGTGTTTTTAGAAACAGTCACAGATGTTCTATGTGTGCACCCTTAGTCACACGACACACATCGAGCCGGTAATCCATTTCCGCCCAAACGCGAGGAAAGATATCTGAATCAAGTGCAGTGATAGTGGCTGTGATACGATGTTTCAGCTCCGCTAGATCAACAGGAAGGGTAGCGGCGAATACCTTGTCCTTTACGTACCCCCACAGGAAAAAGTCACAAGGCGTTAAGTCAGGACTTCTGGGTGGCCATTGGGTCAGTGGAATGTTTACGTCCGCGGCTCGTCCAATCCATCGGTGAAAAAGATGTTCATCGACTGACTAGTCACGTGACACGCGCGCTATCGCCTACGTCACTTCCCTCATTAGAGGGACACAAACTTTACGAACACATCTACCTAACGGTTCGCAGTTCTGGTCCGTGTCTTCAACTGTTGCTGTTTAAATCATCTGGAAACTGTATACTTCTTTATGAACCACCCTGTATTATCAAAAGTATTCAGACGCTACCAAATATTTGCATAAGTGCAAAGAACGGTTGCGCAGAAAGGTAGACGTAGAAAGGTGCGTATATAAAGCTGAGAAGTTCTGTTGTGTTGTCAGAAACTTTGAAGCGGATATGCCTCGTGGATATAAACTTTCCGAGCTTCAGATAGCAGGTCACAGGATGTTATTTGAATAACGTTTCCATACGTATCGTTGCAACTTGTGAAAACACATGTTTTTTCAGTGTCCCCTCACTCCGGAGTAAGTCGCTCTCCCAACTGAGCTACGCTGAAAGAATGTCACGTTGCAGATTTGTCGTCTTCACACATGTTTTCACTTCTGTAGTACGACACAAACTAAACTAATCATACCAAAATAGACTGTAAGTGATGTCGTGAGGAGATGGAAGCAGAATACTGCAACTACAGCAAAAATATGTTCAAGAAGGCCGCACAAACTGACGGAACGTGACAAAATAGCCATGGTAGACAATATTATGAAATCCCGTTCTTCCTCTGCCGTTTCCATTGCTTCTGAAGTAGAAAATGCTTGTAATGGCTCGATTAGTACCATAACTATCCGCAGAAAATTGCACAGGGGGAGTTATTATGATAGAGCAGCGGCACACAAGACACATATCACTACCGTGAAGGCGAAGTGCCGTTCGGAGTGGTATCTCCCGTCGTTCCTGGACTGTGGGAGACTGGAAAGCTGTTCTTAGGAGTGATGAGTCACGCTTTTTACTCTATCTGTCTGATGGGCGTGTTAGGATTTAGCGACAGCCCGGTTAACGATTTTTACCGGACTGTATTCTTCCAATTGTTAAGAGCAGCGGCACACAAGACACATATCACTACCGTGAAGGCGAAGTGCCGTTCGGAGTGGTATCTCCCGTCGTTCCTGGACTGTGGGAGACTAGAAAGCTGTTCTTAGGAGTGATGAGTCACGCTTTTTACTCTATCTGTCTGATGGGCGTGTTAGGATTTAGCGACAGCCCGGTTAACGATTTTTACCGGACTGTATTCTTCCAATTGTTAAGTACGGAGTATGGGAGACTGGAAAGCTGTTCTTTGGAGTGGCGAATCACGCTTTTCACTCTTCCAGTCTGATGGGCGTGTTAGGATTTGGCGACAGCCCGATTAACGATTTTTATCGGACTATGTTCTTCCAATTGTTAAGTACGGACTGTGGGAGACTGGAAAGCTGTTCTTTGGAGTGACGAATCCCGCTTTTCACTCTTCCAGTCTGATGGGCGTGTTAGGATTTGGCGACAGTCCGGTTAACGATTTTTGTCGGACTGTGTTCTTCTAATTGTTAAGTACGGACTATGGGAGACTGGAAAGCTGTTCTTTGGAGTGATGAATCCTACTTTTCACTCTTCCAGTCTGATGGGCGTGTTAGGATTTGGCGACAGTCCGGTTAACGATTTTTATCGCACTGTGCTCTTCCAATTGTTAAGTACGGACTGTGGGAGACTGCAAAGCTGTTCTTTGGAGTGACGAATCCCGCTTTTCACTCTTCCAGTCTGATGGGCGTGTTAGGATTTGGCGACAGTCCGGTTAACGATTTTTACCGGGCTGTGTTCTTCCAATTGTTAAGTACGGACTATGGGAGACTGGAAAGCTGTTCTTTGGAGTGACGAATCCCGCTTTTCCCTCTTCCAGTCTGATGGGCGTGTTAGGATTTGGCGACCGCTCAGTGAACGTTTTTATTGGACTGTGTTTGTCCAACTGTTAAGTTCAGCGGATACTTCATCACGGTATGGAGTTGTTCGTGGATGGGACTCGGCCCTCAACTCAGAAGTGTACTTCGACGTTCTGAATAATTCTGCTCTACCAACAATGTGGCAGTACTGTGGAAACGCCCGTTGTCTTTTCCATCACGATCAAGCTTCTTACCACACTGCATGGCGTGTGCAAGACTGGTTTCTAGAAAATGAGGTGAAATTGCTAGACTGGTCTGCTCAGAGTCCTGATCTTAATCCCACAGAACACCACTAGAATGAACTTGGGTGACTGATACGAAATCGACCACAACGACAGTCTTCGCTCTCCTCTCTGGCAACAGCTTTACAAGAAGAATGGCGAGCCATTCCTGTCAAGACCCGCTCTCATACAAGCAAAAGATGGACCGACTAACTACCACTTTCAATAATAAAGCCCTTTCTTTCCAAACATTGTGGTGTACGAATACTTTTTATGATATAGTATATAGTAGATTGAGTCAAAGGTTCGTCCCATTTTCAGATTCATAAAACTTTCGGCCTCCATTTATATGCAAAACGCGCCAGCGTTGGCGGGATACCTTACTGACGTAGAACGCATGAAACTGATAACGTGCATTTGGCACTGAGCCATATTGTGTTATCAGCTGAGTAGAGGATATAGTTTGATAAATGTGCTCTTTGGGTGCTCCTACGTCATTATTAAAAGAAGGGCTCAAAGCAGCTGCAACAGCAAAATAAATTTGTGCAGTTGAAGACGAGGACTCTAAGGGGGACAGCAGCACCTCAGTGAAATGGTTCTGGCGTTTCAATGTTAGGGACAACAGTCTCGAAGAGAAGCCCAGGTAAGGGCGCCCAACGACCAAGCTGTGACAGCGAGTCCCAGGTACTAGTGCCCGACAATTGGCAGCTAAGATAGTGTCTTCCTAATTCACCATAATTCATCACCTGCACCAATTTGTTTTCTTATATTGGCGTCATCAAATGATTCTCCATGAGCTTTCACCCCCGTAGGCGAAATAACGTGTCTATTGCAGATTGCTGTCGAATCCACGGGGAGATAGATTTTGGATTCGTATCGTCACAGGTGATGACAAGTGGATGTTTCTACATTATTCTACCATCAGTGGCAGAGGCTAACCCAGGAAGCACTGCCAGTGGCTCCAATAGGGAGATTCTAGAAGAAAGTCATACTGTACATTCGGTTGAATTGTGACATTCCATTGCTTCTGAAACAACGGAGACGAATCGAACCAGCTATCTATGAATGGGGAGGGGGTTGGCAGTGAACAGATGTCAATTGGAAAGCAAAAATGTTTGATTCAATTCATAATGTACTGCAGAAATTGCATAAAGAGAATGTTCGCGTACGACCCGAGAACCTTCTAGATCAAATTGTAGTTAGCAAGTGCTCATATCCAAGAAAAAACCAACAACAGACTAGTAATCAGGAAACAATTTCGCGTCAGATATACTTAAATCTTAATAATATATCAAAATCTTGAAGATGTAGAACTGAAACACTGGCGCCAACACGTCAACACTCAAATTATTCCCTACAATGATGGCTTTCAGTGTATGGAGGAAGTAACATGCTCTTTGCCAGTGTACCTACTCCAATGTCTTTGTGCCACATGGTCACGCTGGGGATGGAAATCTCTATGCAAAATAACTGAAGCGGGTCCTTGATGCCCTGCGCAAACGTTACCCAGCGCTCATGAATAGAAAGTGGGCGTTGCTGCACAAGTGGATGATGTTCTAAGTCATACCTTCAGGGTCGTAAGCCTTAAATCACAGGAATTGGAAAGGAGTGAATCCTTCCCGCATCCTCCGTACAGTCCGGACTTTGCCTCATCCGACTGCCACCTGTTTGGCCCCATGACCCATTTCCTACAAGGACAACACTTCGCTTCATTGGTAGATATGGAATCTGGCATCAGAGAGTTTATGTGCTCGAAACCCAACAAGTTGTGCCGCCGTGCATTCGTGGCTCTAGTTTAACGTTGGTGAAATCCGGCAAAACTGCTAACATTCGGATGAAATGTGCTCGTAAAAGTGCATTAGATGATCGGAGGTGCTCATGATTCGCCTGAATCGTACAGACGAATCGGAAGGCTTGTTTGCAGAAATCACGTCACAATTTAATGAAGGAGCATCCACAAGCCTATGCTCAAAGACATTCCGTTGACACATGGCACAGCTCGGCTGAGGCAGTCGATGACCGCATCGTGTCTCTGTGTCAATAACACAGCATCCCATGATTCGGCTGTAGTTTACAGAGGCCCATCGAAACTGGAATATAGATTATTGGTAACGGGTCACATGGTCTGACGAATCCCGTTTCACACGGTATCCCGCCTACGGCAGGCAGCGTGTGTGGTGTAAACCCCACGAAGCTATGGAACCAGCATGCCAAGTTGGGGCACTACAGGCCGAATCTTGAATAGGAAGTACAGATCCAGCATGCCAAATCTTGAATTGGAAGTATGGATCCAGCATGCCAAGTTGGGGCACTACTGGCCGAATCTTGAATTGGAAGTACAGATCCAGCATGCCGAATCTTGAATTGGAAGTACAGATCCAGCATGCCGAATCTTGAATTGGAAGTACAGATCCAGCATGCCGAATCTTGAATTGGAAGTACAGATCCAGCATGCCGAATCTTGAATTGGAAGTACAGATCCAGCATGCCGAATCTTGAATTGGAAGTACAGATCCATCATGCCGAATCTTGAATTGAAAGTATGGATCCAGCATGCCAAGTTGGGGCACTACAGGCCGAATCTTGAATTGGAAGTACAGATCCAGCATGCCGAATCTTGAATTGGAAGTACAGATCCAGCATGCCGAATATTGAATTAAAAGTATGGATCCAGCATGCCAAGTTGGGGCACTACAGGCCGAATCTTGAATTGGAAGTACAGATCCAGCATGCCGAATCTTGAATTGGAAGTACAGATCCAGCATGCCGAATCTTGAATTAAAAGTATGGATCCAGCATGCCAAGTTGGGGCACTACAGGCCGAATCTTGAATTGGAAGTACAGATCCAGCATGCCGAATCTTGAATTGAAAGTATGGATCCAGCATGCCAAGTTGGGGCACTACAGGCCGAATCTTGAATTGGAAGTACAGATCCAGCATGCCGAATCTTGAATTGGAAAGTACAGATCCAGCATGCCGAATCTTGAATTGGAAGTACAGATCCAGCATGCCGAATCTTGAAGTGGAAGTACAGATCCAGCATGCCGAATCTTGAATTGGAAGTACAGATCCAGCATGCCGAATCTTGAATTGGAAGTACAGATCCAGCATGCCGAATCTTGAATTGAAAGTATGGATCCAGCATGCCAAGTTGGGGCACTACAGGCCGAATCTTGAATTGGAAGTACAGATCCAGCATACCGAATCTTGAATTGGAAGAACAGATCCAGCATGCCGAATCTTGAATTGGAAGTACAGATCCAGCATGCCGAATCTTTAATTGAAAGTATGGATCCAGCATGCCGAATCTTGAATTGGAAGTACAGATCCAGCATGCCGAATCTTGAATTGGAAGTACAGATCCAGCATGCCGAATCTTGAATTGGAAGTACAGATCCAGCATGCCGAATCTTGAATTGGAAGTACAGATCCAGCATGCCGAATTTTGAATTGAATGTATGGATCCAGCATGCCAAGTTGGGGCACTAGAGGCCGAATCTTGAATTGGAAGTACAGATCCAGCATACGAATCTTGAATTGGAAGTACAGATCCAGCATGCCGAATCTTGAATTGGAAGTATGGATCCAGCATGCCAAGTTGGAGCACTACAGGGCGGTGGAGACGGTGTAACTGTTTGGGCAGCTTTCCCGTGGTCCGGCCTGGGTCCCTTGGTACATCATGAGTTCCAACTATGTGAAGCCCCTGGCTGACATCAACCATTTTCATTATATGTCTCTGTCCGAACCAAGTTCCGATCTTTCAACAGGACAACGCTCTACCCCATCGGTCCCGGCTAGCGACCGACTGGCTCCAGAAGCATAGCAGTGAGCTTACTACACTCTCATGGCCCCCTTGCTCACCGAACATCAACACCATAGGGAATTTATGGGACATATCGGAACGAGCTGTTCCTGGTCAACCATCCCCACCTACATCTCTGCCTGCTCAACGCCAAGCACTGTTAGATTGTTGGTCAGCGTTACCTGAGTCTGTGTTTCGGAACCTCAATGCGTCCGTATCACGACGTTTGGATGCTGTCCTGCGTGCAAAAGGAGGTACCACACTCTATTAGGTGGGTGTACGTAAAAATGTGTCCTTTCAGTGTAAAGTACAGTCCAACGGCAAATTCCCTAGCCATCTACATTGTAGTTTCACCTGCTTCCAGTGTATTCACAATTTGAAATTTTTTCTCCATCGTCGAAGCAATACGCTTTCGTTTAGTGGATGCAATCGTAGCGAGCTTTCCATCTGACATAAAAAAAAGCAAGAACGAAGTGCTATACTGTGCAAATTAATTGGGACAAAGTAAAAAAACCACTCTTTTTTTCCAAAACTATGCCTTTATATCATTCTATGCCTTGATATACACTGATAAATACCTGTATTAGTATGAAGTATGTCCTCCTTTAGCAAAAATGACCTCTTGAATTCGTTTTGGCATTGACTCCACTAATTGAGTGCACATATTTTTCACTTCATAATCGTAGAACCACACTTTTATAGCATTCGTTATCATGCGTTCTTTGGTTGTACGGTCCATTTTACCGAAACGTCTCTTCAAAATATTTTATAAGTTTTCTATGGGATTTAAGTCTGGTGAATTTCCAGGCCAATCAAGCAAATGAATTTGATTTTCCAGCATGACCAATTTCGAATTGTGACATGGGGCCAAGTCATGTTGAAATGTCCCGTTAAAAGTTTACAAGAATGGAACAATCCTACGATGTAATATTTCTACGTACTTGCTGAATTCATCATACCTTGAACAAGAACTAAGCTTCCAGTGCCATTTGATGCGGAAAAACCCCAAAACATCTGTTTCAGAGGGTGTTTTACAGTTTGTTTGACATGCTCAAGTCTTAGGGGTTCACAGTTGCTTCGTCTAACGATATTTGCTTGGTAACCCTGCACAAATAAATGAGTTTCATCACTGAAAATTACCTTTTTCCAGTCGTCAACAGTTCATGATTTATATTTTTTGGCCCATGCTAAATGTTTTATCTTCATTTTCACATTCAAATATTGCTTTTTCGTTGGTCTTCTTGCCTTCTGGCCAACTTCCAGAAGCCGACGGCGTACAGTTGAATCACTAACATCACAACCACTAGCCAATAAACCTCGTTGAAGGTCGGTGCTTGTTCTTTATTTTGGATTCATTTTACTATTTCTCATTAGATATTTATCGGTTCGTGGAGTTGTTTTTCGTTTTCTTCCACATTTACCTCTCTTTTTTGGAGACGATGATCCAGATGCCTTGTATCGCGTAAGCAGTCTTGATACACTTGATTTGCCTACACCAACTGCAGAAGCGATGTCTCTCACTGTCATAGAAGTGTGATCCTTCAGAGAAATTATTTTTGCACGCTTCCTTGGGGAAATATCCATTTTTCAATACACGAAAGCAACACGTACTCAAAGAGAGCAAAAACTAACATCCACCTGTCACACACGAAAGCTCACAACTGAAGCTGAAGTGCCTATTTCCTGTTTAAAACCGGTGAAACTACATTCTTACTATCAAGTTCTAACAGTCACACCACCTCACAGCTGATAAAACCGGTTTACGTTAGTTTCCGACATCAACTGACAATCGCATTACAATTCTGAGAAGAAAATAGCTTGTCCCAATTAATTTGCACGGTATAGTGTTAGCTTCGTCCCAAGTCTGGCTGGTGTTTCTTGTCTTTCTGACTTCTGATTGGTTGAAGTTCACGGTGTTGAAGAGGGAAATGAGGAAATAAGAATTGAGTGTGACCTTGACACATGATGAAGGACACACCGAGCGCAGAAAGTTACAAAATAAGAAAAAATACCTAACACGGGGGCCGTTGTTTGAAAGTGTTTCTGCCTTATTGCCAAAAATATTCGAGATTTTGAATTCCACGTTGGCGTCAGAACGTAAAAATGGATCTACTGGTCATTAGGTTCTTCGAAATAATGTGTGATGTTCGTTCCACAAATCTTCTAGAATTAGTGAGAATTCCTTCTTCTATAGAGAGTTTTTCCAAGCGTGGTTTGCCGGCTGACTAGGAAACCAACGAATCCGTTCCACCCCTTTGTCAAGGAGGGATATATATGTGTCGTACTACAGAAGTGACACACATATCAAGGCAGAAAGTAGCAGTAATAAGCACTTCTCGATAAGCTTGATTGGGAAAGTATTCTACTCCGGAGCAGAAGGATGTCTCAAAATCCGCCACCGGCAAATGTCTTCTTTCGCTACACCTTACAAGGCGACGTGACTTTTTTTTTTCCGACATCATTTTTACAAGATCTCATATTTTTCCGGATTAAAATGGGAAATGCTTCATACGAAAATGCAAGCAAGCACATTATGACGCGTAACGCCAGTACTGTGAAGGAATATAAGTTAAGTAGTCATAACTGGCGCGTATCTGGAATGTTGCTATTTATCTTATGAAGCAATTGAAATAGTGACCCTGCAGATGTTGCATTCTGAGTCAGCCTGTCACACTGTAGGTACGAATGACGATGAATCAACGATGAGAAACTGTCTGCTGAAGGCTGTAGCTCCGTGAAGAGAAACAGACTTGATAATGGGCAGTCATAAACTAGTTTTATGATGCTAATTAGCTCGTGCTGAGTGAATCATAAATGGAAGCTGTCTTAAATCAAGCAATTAATTCCAGTGAGAAATAATGGAAATTCCTTCGCATTGTTTCAGTGTTCTGAAAATACTTCTTTCAATTAGTTTAAGGAGCTCGGTCAGCATAAGTCAATAATACTGTTTTGAAAATATATTCCGCTTAATTTATAGCAAATTTATTCTCACCTAATTCAGCTCGGAGAAAGTGAGAAACCAGGGCAGACGTATTTACTATTTTTATATAATTTTTACTCAATTTAGGTCTGACGAAGGATCGAAAAAGTACTTCTTTTTTAAGAAGAAATGCTTTTTTGATCTTCCAACACATAAAATATCGTAGGAGCCATTTCAAAACAGCATGATGCGAGCAAGCGGATTTGGTAACCTCTTGCGTCGTATTTCGCACGGGGTCAGATCTGTAAATGAGACGGAGAAATTAAGCTTTATTTTTAATACAGCTGTGCTTATTTCACATATTTGTCATTCCTCGATTTTGTAACAAATAATTTATCGTCAGGTAATTGAACACATACGTAGCAACGTTATCCAAAGAATAAATTTTTCATGTTTGCGTAAGATACGGACGGTACATGCTTAGGTGGTGTCACGTGTTCACATTGTTAGCATAACGCTTTCAGTAAATTCAACCGCTATTCACTCGGAAAACTGATTTAGAAAATTCTCATCTCCATTCTGTTACATGACGTGCACCTCCTCATTAATTGCTGTTAGAACAACTCAGCATTAACATGGAGTGTACGTGCGCAAAAAAGAGATTACGCTAAAAAAGAACAAGTTAGTAAAATCATGCAATGCATTGATTATGATACGCTTTCTAAGATACCAGAAATCATTACTCAAGTTAGGAGGATAATGGCTGTAGAATAAATCTCGCTCCTATAACTTGACCTTTGACCCCATTTCGATGTTATTCAACAGAACCGGTAAAGTATACTCCCGGAACAACATGAAAAAGTTTTGTCTTAATCGAAACATTTTTACGTAAGTTATAAAGCATCAGGGCGATGGAATGGATCCTGATCCTATGTCCTGACCTTTGACCCCATTTCGTCCATTTTCAATAGGGTTTGTCCCCAGGTGGTCCCCTACCACATACTAAAGTTTCATCGAAATTGAACCTTTTTACGTTAGTTATGACGCATAAGAGCAGTGGAATGAATCCCGCTTCTATGTCCTGACCTTTGACCCCATTTCGTTCATTTTCAATAGGGTTCCTTCCCAAGTGTTCCCCTACCGCATACTAAAATTTCATCGAAATCGAAGGATTTTTACGCGAGTTATCGTGCGGACGGACATACGCACACAACGCGTGACGTAATGAGGCAGATGGGAATAGCGACCAACTGCTCGCAAGAGTATAACGTCATAAAACTTTAATAGGATCCACACACAACGTGTGACGTAATGAGACAGATGGCGTGACCGTGCGCCAACATCTCTATCGCAAGAATGCAACGTCATAAGATTTCTAAGCATGGGTAACATTAAAGGGACGACGCCATGACACTAAAAATATGATAATTCGGGGTGGGTATTTAACCCACTAAACAAATTTTCCTAAAGTCGAGATCAAACTCAATCGATTTCTGGTACCAGAAAACGGTAGGTTAACGACTTTCATCAAAATCCTTAGAGCCGTTTTCAAAATAAAATTTACATACATAAAAGAATTGCTCCTTTAATATAAGGGCGATGGAATGCATCCCGCTCCTATGTCCTGACCTTTGACCCCACTTCACCTATTTTCAACAGGGTTCGTCCTCAGATGGTCCCCTGCCACATACTAAATTTCATCGAAATCGAACCATATTTACGCAAGTTATGACGCATAAGGGCAATGGAATGGATCCCGCTCATATGTCGTGGCCTTTGACCCCACTTCACCCATTTTCAATACAGTTCATCCCCAGGTGGTCCCTTACCACATACTAAAATTTCATCGAAATCGAACCATTTTTACGCGAGTTACGTGCGGACAGACAGACGGACAGACGGACAAAGCAGGAGCACATACGCTTCTTCAACCTACGGTTGGAAAGTGTAAAAAAATGCATTTTAATTTTGAAAGAAAAGTAATTCACACTATCGGTTAAGAGACTGTTCTATTCCCTCGTAGCAACTGACCTCACATCTAAATTATTTTTTTCCGTTTTGATGCTGGGTTTAGCGACCACTGTGAGCAGTTCAGCATCACCCGCCCTTATAATTCGAAGCCACTGGCTCCAGAAAGGGGTGAGAACCAGAACCGTAAGACAAACACACCTCCCGTATCTCATCCGGGATTCAAATCCGGGCGCATCTCAGATGAATGGTCAGCATGGCTGTGGATTCTTCATGCATGTCATCAACAATGCAGGTTGGTAGATACGGTTTTATGATCTGGGGTATGTTTAGCTGGAAAGAACTGGGACTCCTCGTGCGTGGGAACCAATACGTGGACGCCTGCTAGTAGTAGGGACTGCTTGTGTACGCCCCACAACGTTCTCCTTCTACTCAGAGGTGAATGGGGTCTGTCATTACATAGAACCCATGACATTAGGCCCGCCTCATGCAGGAATGACTCGACGAGCACAGTGCTTATGTGCGACGTCTCGAATGGGCTCCAATTTCGCCTGATATTAACCCAATTAAGGGATGTTATGGAACACTAGGCAATGCCATATAGAGGCCGTCCTCTAGGCGAAAAGATAACACGCCATATGGAGGCCGTCCTATGAAGTATTAGACAAGTGTGTTGTAATTCAGTGACCATTTGGTGTGTTTTGTCTGTTCAATTTTCGGTTTTTGTTGGGCGGCTGTCATGAAAAGTTTGGCTATTTCTCTTTGTGCTTAACGACTTTAATGTCATGTAGGAAATCCTGAAAGTTTCTGTTCATGTGGCAGGACTGGCACTCAGCTACGTCAAGAAAGTGTGTAAAATATGAGCTGCGAATTGTGTGTGCCTTGCTAGGCTGCTACTACGTCACGTGTTAGGTGGAAGTTAGTAAACTGCCTGCCATCTAGACGAGACTCTTTTTACCTTAGTGTTTATTCACAGCTGTTATTTCAAGCTAATAGTTCGTTGCTTCAAGAAAATAATGTCTTTTGTGTGTCAAATTACGGCTGTTGTGTTCAGGGCCCGATTTAGGTCAGCGGAGGCCCTGTGCACATCCTATGTTTGGGGGGCCCCTTGATTAAAATTATCAGCTAAGAGTTGAGAAGAATATTTGCTGGTAAATATTTTTTGCAAGCAATTTTTCTAGTATAGTAAAACAATAAAATACGTCCCACATGCAAGTCATCTTTACAGCCAATATGGATTGTAATAGACTATAGCATTAACACCACTTGTACTTCCCCGCATCCGCAGAGCTTACAGCTGTAACATTAATTACTCTGGAATTCTTTTTTTGTTTTTGTTTTTTTGTTTTATGGTATCATTTGCAAAAAAAATAACTATCCTCCCAGAGATATAATTTACAACCTCTAGTCTACCATAAATATAATGGAAATGATGAGCCGACGGTAGTTTAAGCTGTAAGAAGTAATCCCTCACAAAATGTTACAGCTGACAAGTGACAACACACATTGTGGGATAAATTATTACAACAGTCCATGTAAATTATTACAAGCCTTTAAATAAAGTAGTGTCATTCGAACTTTTTCGGTAGTTTCATTTATGTGAAAGTAAACCCAACATAATTAGGAATATTGATTCACAAATTTTGTTCTCACAAAACTAATATTAATAAAGATATTTTTAGTAAATTCTACATGTTTTGCTGAAATAATTTTCATGTATAATGTACCGTATTGCTGCAAATATAGGCTTCACCCGTGATATGAGACCTCAAGGAAAAACAAAAAAAAACTACATGTTATTACAGGAGCGTGATTATAAGTCACACCCCATTTTTAAACGAACCATTAAAAATGTATCAACAAAAATATTTAAAAAATACTTGAGAACTTTTAACTGTTGAATTGGCAGCAAGACATTAAAAAATGGCTTTTTTTCTACCTTTTGTGGCTGCAAAATCATCAATTATATCGTCAAAACTTAAATCTGATCTTACATCACTTTTAATAGACAGTATATGAGAGCATCAATTGACTCTTCTTTTAAACTTTATGTTTTGTTCTTTTCAGAACCGCAAACGAGCGTTCATTTGAACATTTGGGAATTGGTATTGGTAAAAAAAATCTTGAGACATGTGTCAACAATGAGAAAAATATGAACTAAATTCAAGTCCCTTAACTTCCCAAGCCACGTGAGGGGGATCTATGCTCTTAATGAATGAATTGTTTCATCAGGATTCGAAATTGAAGGAACTCTTCAGTGAAGTCTTCTTCAAGTTCATTTGAAAACTGCTTTTGCAACAATTCAGCTGCTTCCATCACATCACTTAGGTCATTCTTGTAGACAACTAGAGTCCAATTTCTCGTATGACTTCTTTCTGGTTTGCAACTGTGAAACAAGATTGTCACACATTACCTAAAAAGTTTGAGTGATGAAGGAATCACGATTATTAAAAACAACGTCTGGTGTTGATGAATCATCTAGAAGTCGGTTTTTGTGTATTTTCTTCCTTCTTGAGGATTCATAAGCCATTTCTCTCCCTAACTGGTTGGATTCTTTCTCGAACAGTTAGAAACTTTTTCTCACGAAATTCAGGACGAAGTCAATAATTGACTCATACAATGGTAAAACTAACGACAAATTTCCCATGGAAGATTGAAAGGGAAGTGCTCACTTTGTTGATTCGTTGCAATATTGTCTCAGATGATCATTAACAAAGCAGTCTCTTTTTTTCATTAATTTGGCATGAATAGACTTAAAACTATATTTGGTTTTTAGAGGTAGTTTGGAGGCCCCCCAAATTCTGAGGCCCTGTGCACGTGCAGAAATCAGGCCCTGGTTGTAGAAATCAGGCCCTGGTTGTGTTCATTAGCACGGCGTACGAGTCTACTCGACAACAGAACCAATAAAATATTTGGAATGGAGAACTGTGCCATTTCTTTTTCTATAGTGGACGGACACAGTGTATGATGTAAACCTTATACCTGTTTGGTGAACACTTTTAAATGTTGTATCAATGAATTGTTTAGTAGATTTTCGTGTGCTTGGAGACACGTCTAACCGTAAAAGTGCCGCACATAAAATGTTACAAAACACGTGTGAAACAGACACGAAACGTTTCAAAAGAATAAGATGTTTGCTAAAGAGGAAAATTTTGGCAGAGTAGTTATCACTTTCCAAATGACCAGAGAACAAATGCATTTCTGTAACCGTTTTCTCGGAACGAAGAGAGAACTAAAGGAAGAGGGAAAACATTTATGAGAAGAACAAAAATCAAAATTACTTCGATCTTCAAATTGCGCCGTTTCCATGTTGCTGATGTGTGATAAAATGTCTCTTAGTAAGTGAATTCAAAATCTATTTTGACAAAGTTCCATGGCTTATTATAAACGTTTAGTTTATTCTACAGAATAATCCTTGAACATGTCGAATTTGGAATTCTGCGAAAGGCATGGGTAAAATGAATCGCCAAGTTAATCAAAATTCTGTTCCAATGTAGAAATAACATCTGTAAAAGCAATCATATCTCTTCCTATGCCATTCGAGAAATTACGTAATTTAAAGCTATCTTCCCGTCTGAATGAAAACGACTGCTCGTTTTTCTTTCCTTTTAAGTCAAGAAAGTTTAAATGATTGCTAACGGAAAGGAGACAGAGTGTGGTGGAGAAAATGCCATTATTAAAGTCGTTAGAGGTATCTTTTCTGGTTCCTTTTTTAAAAATTTACGATTGCAAATGCTGCAGGATTAATTTACCATCTAGTATTCAAGAATGTTTTGCAGTTCCGGCGACAGTTACTTTAAACACAGAATTTTTTTGTTACCACTCTTAGACATATAATTGCGATTCTTTCTGAAGAAAAGTGCTCATGGCAAATATTATTTGCGACCTCGTAAAGTGGAACCCATATAGAATAAAAAATATTCGATACATGCGAACTTTACAAGGACAAATAAAAAGAAGGCTATATTTGGCACATTATGTCAGATTAAAACCAGTCAATCATTAACTATTTATCTTTTTCATATTAGGGGCTTTAACGACTACCGTGAGTATCTCGGTGGACTGTACGCCCTTCGCCGCTAATTTAGGGCTCCTGGTTCCAATGAAGGGAAAGAACCAGTGCCGTAAGACAAACACACAGTCCATGCCTCATCGGGATTCGAACCCGGATCCATCTCGGACGAATGCCCAGCGTTTAGACAACTCCGCCACCGGGATGTGGAGGGGGGGGGGCATTATTTAATCTAGGGCAAATAATACTTGTTCATTGAAATATACAGCTAGCAAAATAACAAGAATGTGATGTGTAAAACATTTAACGAATGTTAAAATTATAGTAACAACCCAAAATTTAAAAGTTTACTTCTAACACGCTGTGCCAAATATGTAAGCCAATTCTTGCTGGTTTTGTGCTTATCATGACAACTGTTGTGAAAACAGAGTTTTATCCGTGTCCCCTCACTGCGGAGTAAGTCGCTCTTCCAACTGAGCTATGCGCACAGAGTGTCTCGCTGCAGATTTGTCGTCTTGACACATGTTTTCACCTCTGTAGTACATCACACTGTTTTAAATGGTTTTCAAGTTCCTCAGACGCGGTGGTTAAGTTGTTTCTAGATGCAAACTAAACCCTAAGATTTTCTAAACAGAGCCTAAGTGATTGAAAGGTGACGAGGGATCGGGATAAAAGACAGAAGTTACCCAAGAAATGTCTGTTTCAAAAGCGTGGGTAGGTAGTAAAAAATCTCTGGGTGTTCTCTAGATACGTAGTTATTTATGCTAGCACTTTCGCATGTGAAGATGGGTGTTAAATAAAATGAGTGATTCGAGAGTACGCATTTACTTACGTACAACACATTGAACTTATTCGCGGCACTCACGACCGCACCGAGCCACAGTCCGGTACATACTAAGTGCAATTAAATCATAACAACAAACAATAAGGTTTACTAATTCCTGACATTGAGCGGTACTTAGGTAGTGTGACGCGCGTTCCCCACAGGACGCACACGAGATAAAGGCAGATAGTAGTGAGAGCGCATGCTAGTGTAGCATATAGTGGATAGCACTCGGGGCTCCGGAGCCGAGAGCTGTGGCTTCGAATCCCACCATTGGCATAAAAATGATGGAGAAATTTACTTCGTCATATTGGCGCCCGAACTTCAAGGATGACCTGGCCTTTAGGTTTCTAGCAATGGTGTGATGTTCTTTTCACACCGCGAGACAGGAAAAATGAGGATCAGTGCTTCGAAAAAAATAACTGGGATTTCTCAAATGCACGTTCTTCATATGATGACTCCCTACAGCGATACATGGTCCCGGCTGGCCAGTGGACCATGCCCCGGGCTCTCTTTCGTCGGGGGGGTGACATCGCAGGACGCACACGAGATAAAGGCACATAGCAGTGAGAGCACATGACAGTGTTGTATAGTGGATAGCTTCCGGAGCTGTGAGTTGGGGGTTCGAATCCCTCTCCTGGCACGAAAATGATGGAGAAATTTACTTCGTCATAGTAGGGGGATTAATGAATGTAATTTTCGGAAAACTAATGAAAGATTATATGTAAGACATAAAAGTAAATATTGACTGAACTATGGCGACATCAATAGGACTGTTTGGACTGTTGGTTTTTCAAAAATTATTATTATTATATATTATTCAGATTTAGACGAACGTAAGAAACAACCTGGCAACCATGACATGTGATGTATCTACGAAAGTCCACGTGCACGTGCGCAACCTAAAATCGGACCTCAAGACAGAAAGAAACGTTGAATCGCAAGTTGTTAGTGAAGGAGATAGGTAACTTTTGGTCTAGGGTGTCTACAGGTTTAACCCCATCGTATATCATTTTAAAACTCTCATCAATAGCAGGTAATATGCACTGAAAGGGAAGGGGGAGGGGTCTAGAGGAACCCAAATTTCGCTCCGGCGTATTGCTTTCATAGTCTCAAAATTGCATTTTTGTAATGGATTTCATCACATTTAGCATCAGGTTTTCATAATTTACGCAGATTGCGATGAGATATTGTTATGTTTATGTAAAACGTGACGAAATAATGTTCGGCGATAGTTTAGTAAAATATATTGTTATTAAAAAATGAAATTAACTATTACTGCGTCACTTCATGGGATAGCATTCAAAAGTCAGATTTCAGCAATCGGTTCGACTACTTCCGCTACTTATTTTCGTTACATCAAATATTTGTACTTACGATTTATTAAATTTACTGCTCTCGGGAAAGAAGCGTAGTATCAAAAAGCAGCTGAAACATTCATGAAAACTGACCTACTTGTAGGAGAACTGCGAGGTGTCGTCAACTGCACGTGATTCTTTGTTTTCTAGTTGAAGACGTAGGCTTAAGAATTGGACAAATGCTACTTTCTAGTTTGTTGATAATCATTCTTCGATATATGCGGTTTCTCCAAACACTGTTGTTCGTAATATGCTGTTAAGAAAATAAACGATAAAATTACTAAGTTAAAGGGATCTACAAAGGCTTCGGTGTATAAGAAACTTCGTATTATGTTAGCTCGTTATACAAGGTGATTCACTCGGAACTGAACACTTATTATATGGAATACAGGTGATGGGAGATATACGATGGCCGTGAAACCCAAACGGAGTGCT
The DNA here is from genome assembly GCA_039090855.1 of Macrothele yani. Taxonomy (NCBI): domain Eukaryota; kingdom Metazoa; phylum Arthropoda; class Arachnida; order Araneae; family Macrothelidae; genus Macrothele; species Macrothele yani. Next base: position 83,033,304 of record CM077009.1, read on the forward strand.
TCTCTATTCCCTGACGAAATGCGTCTTTATTTCCTAACGAAATGATTCTCTATTCCCTGACGAAATGCTTTCTATTCCCTGACAAAATGCTTCTCTATTCCCTAACGAAATGCTTCTCTATTCCCTGACGAAATGCTTCTCTACCCCCTGACGAAATGCTTCTCTACTCCCTGACAAAATGCTTCTCTACTCCCTGACGAAATGCTTCTCTATTCCCTGACGAAATGCTGCTCTATTCCCTGAAGAACTGATTCTCTATTCCCTGACGAAATGCTGCTCTATTCCCTGAAGAACTGATTCTCTATTCCCTGACGAAATGATTCTCTATTCCCTGACGAAATGATTCTCTATTCCCTGACGAAATGCTTCTCTATTACCTGACAAAATGCTTCTCTATTCCCTGACGAAATGATTCTCTATTCCCGGACGAAATGATTCTCTATACCCTGACGAAATGATTCTCTATTCCCTGACGAAATGATTCTCTATTCCCGGACGAAATGCTTTCTATTCCCTGACGAAATGATTCTCTATTCCCTGACGAAATGCTTCTCTATTCCTGACGAAATGCTTCTCTATTCTCTAACGAAATGCTTCTCTATTCTCTGACGAAATGCTTCTCTATTCCCTGACGAAATGATTCTCTATTCCCTGACGAAATGCTGCTCTATTCCCTGAAGAACTGATTCTCTATTCCCTGACGAAATGCTTTTCTATTCCCTGACGAAATGCTTCTGTATTCCCTGACGAAATGCTTCTCTATTCCCTGACGAAATGCTTCTCTATTCCCTGACAGTGAATAAAGTCTCTCCCCGGCAGCTGGGTGGGGCCGCACTGACACGCCATCTGTCTACAGTGGTGGGTGGAATAGCGTGTCTCCGCAGATAGTTTAAGTGAGCAGGTCGAATGAAGATTTCGCCGAAAACTCCACCCTATTGGATATAGCATAGTTTACTGACGAAGCATGGTTCCATTTAACGGCTATGTAAAGTCGCAAAATACACGGGTGTGGGCGCAGTGATAATCCCCACACAATCCGTGAAGATCCATTGCATCCAGTGAAAATCGGTGTCTGGTGTGCGGTATCCCGGGGCGCCGTATCATTGGGCCAATCATTTTTAAAGACACGGTGAATACCGACTGATACTTGGAAATCTTTAATGAGTTTGTGAACCAGCTGGACGATCAGGAACATGCAGATGGCTACTTTGAACAAGACGGTGAGAGACCTGTGGTCGCCTCGGTCTCTCGGCCTGACATCCCCAGATTTCGTTCTCTGGGGACTTTTAAAAAGCAAGGTTTATGCCAACAAGCCAAGGTCTATTGAGGAACTGAAAGACATCACGCGTGAAATTGCTGCCATCGACGTCCATCGCACATTCGCCAATATGAAGCGTCGGGTGAATATGTGCCTGGGCGCTGGCGGTGGACACTTACAGCATCTTCTGTGAGACATTCCTTTTTGCCGTCATGGATCAAGGTGTGTTTAACATTATTTTCATTCAAATGTGTCTTTGCAATCGTGAGTTAATTAAAAATGTAAGTGTTCAATTCCGAGTGAATCCCCCTGTTGTACATGCTAGTTCAACTCCATTTGTCCACTAGCGCTTTCTGGCAGAACCGTTGAAATAAAGTGCTCAAAAGAAGTTAGGACTTTGCAGGGAAAAACACGAAACTGGAAAGCACATAAAGCAACCATATGGGTTAAATTATAGACATCATAGACTAGGATGTTGGTTTGTAAACACATCTACATTCGTCTCGTAATGGCTCACTCCATCAAGTAAATCCTTGTTATCAAATAAATCTTTGACATAAAACTCCATCAAGTAAACCCTCCAATGCTCAGTGTATCAAGTAAATCTCGCAATGCCATTCCATCAAATAAATCCTCCATCAAGTAAATCTTTGACGTTACGTTGGTATGAATCAGGCGTACCAGTTCAATGAGCACCAGTTAGTGTTGGATTGAGGATCAGAATTGGAGAAACGATTAACCTGAACGACTTTGAAAGTGGCATGATAATTGGCAGCCTGTTCGAGAATCTCTCGAATGGCCGTCTTCCTGAGTTTTTCAAGCACAGCTGTAGCAGGTGTTTACAGGTGCGGCAAAAAGGTCTAACAAATGGCGATTGATCCAGTGGGCGAAAACAGCTGGTGGATGAGAGGGGTTATTCAAGACTGGCGAAATGCTTGTCTGCTGTTTTACCCCATCTCGTCGTAGCCCGATACGTGGTTCATTCCGAGACGACCTGCTGAATTCTGTAGTTTTTCGCCGCGTTGTAATCCGCTTGTTCGTTTGCTCAATCCTCTCCGGTCACATTTGACCCCCTTTAATCCACCAGCTGTTTTCGTTCACTGGATCGTCGAATGCTGGAATTTTTTGCATCTCGCACCATTCACGGTGAACCCTTGTTGTGGTTGTGCTTGAAATGCCCAGGTCAACTGCCGTGGTGTGGGAGATGCTCAAAATGGCAAGCCTGGTGCCAACTATCATGCAACTTTGAAAGTTGCTCAGATCACTTGATTTGCCCATCCCGACCCTCAATCTAGCGTTAACTGGTGCTCAACAATCTGGTGTGTGCATGATTTACACAGCGCCGTTTACGTGTTGGAGTAAGAAGCTTTTATATGACAAGGGCACGTGATGTATCTAATGAACTGGCATCTAGTGTAGAACGAGCCACGTCTCCTTGCTCCGGAGCTGGTTATTATCCCGACTGAATTACAGCGACCTCGGCTTATCCCTGTAACTTGCCGCTCTAACACTTGCATCAGCTCAATGGTACGGCACAAGGCATGAAATGGTCAGACAAGAGGTGTAGGGTGATGCTTTTGGCGTTTAAAAACAAGAGAAAGCTTCATTGACTGAAAAGGAGTGAGAAGCATACGAGAATTGCGTTTGTGAATTGTTGCACCTCCTCATTTAGCAAACGCTTCGTACAGATGAAATAATTCAGCTGACCTTGGGGTACTGTTGTTCACAGAAGAAGCAAAAGGCCAAAAAGAGTGTTTGTCCAAGCTCCTCTAAAATGCGTTACAGTCATGCTCAACGGCACAGTCGGGGAACGTTGGATTAGGAATCCATGGAAAACGACATGTCAAATCACCCGTAACGATCATATTCAAGAAGTTTGATTTGTTTTCAGCATCCTCAATGAGATTTCTGCAGTTTTTAATTCGCGACTGCCGTTCCTCTTCTGTTAACCAATGTGAAACAACCAGCGCACAGATCTTCGTTTTGTTCAAATCCTGGGTTATTATTTGCCAAATGGTTTTCGTATTAATGTACTGGTCGACTTAAATTATTAGAAGCGTTGCACTTCAGTCATTTGTAATGATTTTTCGCGTCTCTCCAATCAAATGTGACGTTCGAATCCTTTCCTCTGGGCCCAGATATTTGCCGACTTCCACTGATCCTCTCATATTGCCGAAACGCTTATATCACTCGAAAATACGTCAACGAAGTAGAAAGTTCTCTCCACACTTGCTTCATCATTTCAAAAGTGTCAGTGGCTTAAAATAACTGGAAAGAAAGCTGAGTATATAAGAGTTTCTAGATATCTAAAACAAGGGAAAGACAAATTCCTTCAAAGTGATGACGTGCATAAAAATGCTATTTCATTTAAATATTCGGACTTCAGATAATATAAAGAAACTCAGTCGGAATACTAACAACAAATGGAGCTTATTAGGCGAAATCCTAGCAGCCAACAGAGCTGCTAGGATTTCGCATTTGTGGTCGTCAAAGACCCGTCTCGAGCAGACTCAAAGCACGAATATCAAAACCATTATTTTACACTCTTTATGATGTATGAAGCAGAGATCTGGAGTATAAATGTTGGTGATGAAATATGCTTACAGAGATTTGTAAATAGAAAACATAAGAAAATACTTGGACCTACGGAAAAGAGTGAACCTGGAGAATGGATGAGGAGACATAACGAAGAAATATAATATTTGTGTGGGTATCCTTTGTTAATAGGTGAAATCAAATCTCATAGATTGAAAGGGGTTTGTCTTGTGAAGGAAATGAATGAAAAAGAATACTTTAACAGATGTTCCACATGAAGACTAATGAAAAAATACCTTGGGGAAGACTGAAGAGAGACAAGATGAACGAGAAACAGCAGCATTGGGAGAAGTCTCTGCTTTCAGCAAAGAGCCATGCAGGCTTCAGATGCTGAAAAATAATCCCACTTTAGTTTTACATTTTGTTGAAAATAAGAACAATACAGAATTTTTAGGACGTTAAGTTAAGCTCAGGCAGCCGGAAAATTTATGAAAAAGAAAAAGCCAAGAGTAAAAACTTCAGCTGCCCAAAAGAAATCTACATATACCATTAAGCAGGAAACATATAAACCTCCGGTATTGCTCATTTGACCGAAAAATACTTGACCGAAATGATCGTTTCACCGAAGGGTCGCTTGATCGAAAGATTCATTTCACCAAAAAAGTTCATTTTATCGAAAGATATAGTCATTTAAATTGAAACATATAAACCTCCAGTATCGTTTATTTGACCAAAAGATCACTTAACCGAATTGCAGTTGATCGAAGGGATTGTTTCAATGAATGGTTACTAGATCGACAGGTTCATTTCACCCGAAAGTACATTTCATAGAAAGGCCTGGTCTTTTTATCGAAATTTATAAACCTCCGGTATTGCTTATCTGACCAAACTATCATTTTATCCAAAGGATCCTTTTGCCGTACGTCACTTGATGAAAAGGTTCGTTTTATCGAAGGGTATGGTCATTTTATCGAAATACACACACCTTCGGTACAGCTCATTCTTATTTTACCGAAAGATCACTTAGCAGAAAAGCACCTGATCGGAAGCTTCGTTTCACCGAAGAGTCATTTGATCAAAAGGTTCATTTCACCGGAAGGTCGTTTAACCGAAAGTTTCATTTTATCGAAGGGGTATGCTGATTTTATCGAAATACTGTATATAAACCGCCGTTATCGCTCATTTGACCCAATCACACTTATTCAAATCAATGGTTTCACCGAAAGATTTACTTTATGTAAGGGTATTGTCATTTTATCGAAACATTCAAACTTTCTGTATCTCTCTCATTTGTCCAAAAGATCACCTGACCGAAACACACTTGACCGAAAAGATTCACCGAAGGGTCGTTTTCCGAAAAAATACATTTTAACTGAGAGTCCTTTCAAAAAATAATTTTATCTAAGATAATTCTTTCACCTAAAAGTCGTAGTTTATCTCAACAACAAAAATCACTATTCTGCGGTGTTAATCTGATGGAAGCGTCATTTGTTGAAAATGTTATTCCGATGTTGCGAAAGTTCACATACCCGATTATTGCGGAGCTTACGTAAGTTCATAGTAAAACTCATCCTTTGAACTAGAATCAGATAAGGAAACGGGTGACGGGTAAACGGGTCGACAATTTCTTGCGGGTCAAGATATTCCTGACCCAATTTTGACCCTGTTTTATTTCAGTTTTATTTTTGAAAAGAAAAGAAATTATTCAAAGAGTCCTTCAGAGGTTTTTGAAATAATAATTCAGAGCTGCAGAGTATGATCCAGGAACTTGCTGAGAAGGGTAAAAAAATGGAATTAAAAATGAACTTTCAGAAGACAAAACTAAAGTACAATGCTTTTGCAAGGAATGAAGATTTATCAGTTGATGGGGAAAAGCTGGAGATAACCAATTCCTACATTTACCTTTGGCAGGAGGTATGAAGCGAGGGTCACACTAATGAAGAAATTAATTGGCATATAAAACTTGGTTGGAGAGCTTTTGGAAGAAACAGTGCAATTTTTAAGAGCAATGTGGCATGTCTTAAAAGTAAGGTATTTAATCAATGCATCCTTCCAGTGCTTACGTACGGAGCAGAGACGTGGACCTTAACTAAAAATGACATACAAAGACTGTAGACAATTGAACGAAGCATGGAGATATGCATACTTTCTGCAACCAAGAGTGATAAAAAGAGGAACTCGTGGATAAGGAAAATGACAACAGGGGAAAGCATCGTGATCTAGGTATAATCCATGAAATGGCAATGGGCTGGATGGACATAACGACAGGAGAACGTATCACCGATGAACAACCGAAATTTTAAAAGGGATTCCAAAGGACAAGAAAAGACCCAGAAGACCACGTGGGAGATGGGAGGGATGGAGGAGAATACATCTGCCTACATAGTGGACCGGGTCCCCTTGGGATCCGTTCGTGCCTGGCGCACGATCAGTCGATCCTCTCTACCGGTGGTCCTCCTGATCCGTCCGGAGCCCCTCCGCCATGCGGCAGTGAAGTCACATGTCCACTGCTCCTAACACAGTCAGACGGTGTGGTCAGAACGATCCACGTGTCGGGCTATACGGCGCGCAGACCACCCTACGGCTTTCAGCCAGATGATCCGGCTTCTCTCAAAGTCAGTAAGTTGCGTAAATCGACTGAATCGACGTATCTGGCATCTATCCGGCATTCTTGTCACTCTGTACCCTTGCTTGTGTCTGCCGGTGGATTTCGCTTTCATTGGGCATCCACTACACACCGGTTTATAAGGCTTCCGGTTCGTCCTTCTGGTTCGTGCTTGAACTTTTACGTAGAGCAACAATATCTTATTTTTATAACCAGGCATCTTTTTTGTTTGTGAAGCTCAAATAATGTTTCATGCACATTACAACAATAAAAAAAAACGAAGTATTTTTTTTGTTTTAATGTTCATTCAACAAATAAACAATACAAAAATAAAATAGTACTGCGTCATACAGTTGTTACGCCACACGCTGACATAATTCGCAGTTTCCATTCACGGATCACCTGCACGAGAACACGAAAAGCTAAGCGGGATGTCACAAATATGTATTTCTTTCTCAGTTGGTGCAACGGGAATGACGTCACATAATCATATCTGTAAAGCAGTTTCTATTCACTGAACATCTGCTCCAAAACACGAATACTAAGCGTATCGTCACAAACATTCTTTCTCAGTTGGTGCTATGGTGATGACGTCAGCAGTTTCTATTCACTGGACACCTGCAGGAAAACACGATAATTAAGCGTTTCGTCACAAATCTTTCTTTCACAATGGTCCCTAAGGTGATGACGTCCCATAATTTAATCTAAAAAGCTGTTTCCATTCACTGAACACCTGCGCGATAACACGAAAAGCTAAGCGTGACGTCACAAATACTTCTGTCTCGGTTGTTGCTATGTGGATGATTCTTACCACTGCGCCACCAAAGCGGGACAACCGTTCAAACGTTCAGACAGAGAAAATTACATTGTTTGTGTCTCGATAACGGCCATGGGCAAAGTGAAGAACATGGATAAATGGTTGTCACATACGTAGACGGACTAGCACAAAACACGATGATTGGACGTTTGGTCTTCTCTGCTTATCCTCAATCAAGCGAACTACTTTTTGAGGCACATCGTCACGTGGGATGAGAAATGGATGCCCTATGACAATCGTCGACGTTTGGCAAAACGACTCGACCGCGATGAAGCCCCGAAGCACACCCCGAAGTCGGTACTCCATTCCAAGGAGACTATGCTCAGTGTTTGGGGGTCCGTAGCTGGTGTGATCCATTCCTTCTTCTTAGAACCTTGTCAAACCATCACGTGATATGATGCATGGAAAGCTTCCTACGAAACAGCCGGCATTAGTCTGTCGCTATAGGCCCATTCTTCGCCATGATTAGGCGAGACACCCCACGTTAAATGCCAGATGGTCCGGAAACTTCACCAGTTGAGATAACAAACTTTACCAGATCCGTTTTATTCACCTGATCTGTCCTCTACCTACTATCACTTCTTCAAGCATCTTGACACCTTTCTACAGGGTAAGTCGTTTCCCAATCGAACATAATTTGAAACGTCATTCCATGAGTTCATCTCATCCGAAAGTTCGACATTTCTTTATTAATTATGTCATGTAGGCAGTCGAGTCACGTTATTGTGACAACCTCCTACCTTTGACGTCAACAGCGCGTAGCCATTGAAAGAAAGCACGTGTCGTGAGCTGGCTTGGAGAGTATATAAGGTGTGCTGTAGGCATTCTGAAAACATATCACTCGTTGCTGTCATTGATAAAAGGAGTATAACATTTTCCTACAATCTAGCTAGCAGCCAGTTCATGCCAAACGGACGAAGAAATTCGGAGGTTCTGAAGCTTTGTTCAGAATGAAAATGTAACCAAGAAGTAACTCGATTTACATAACAAAAGGAACCTCAAAGAGAAAGGCAAAATGCAGAAATACGTAACAGAAGACCCGGATCCAAAATTTAGTGGTCCTGTCTAAGACATTCATCCTGCTTTTTCAGCCATTTTCTGCAAATAAAGCAAGGCTTACTCTGGAGAAACAAAGCTATTCTATTGAAATGATCACACTACTAAACAGAATGTAACGTGAGGTGCCATTTACTTCTCGTAGAAATGTCTCCAACAGAAGGGATTAACACTTGACTACCTTCTTCTGTTACAAATGTAAACGCGTTTCCTATTCCACACTTAAATATAAGCAAGGTAGCTTCGATCTAAAAAATTTGTGAGCAAATATCGTGGAACCCGCTTATAACTGTTATAACGAAGTAAATTTCTCCGTCATTTTTATCCGCGCCAGGATACGAACCCGGATCCCCTCATTCCGGAATAAGTCACTCTACCAATTGAGCTACGCGGACGTTTTATTCTGATTCCTATCTGCCTTTATGTCGTGTGCGTCCTTCGGGCAGGTACGTCACATCTCCTGGTAAGTTACATCATCTCCCCCTTATTTTTTTTTTTTTTTTTTTTTTTTTTTTTCGAAGTGCTGGAGAAAGGATTCTCTTATTTTTCCTATCTCGCGGTGTGGAAATAACATCACACCCATGCGAGATTTTGAACGGTCGGGTCATCCGGATAGTTCGGGCGCCATTATAACGAAGTAAATTTCTCCGTCATTTTTATCCGCGTCAGGATTCGAACCCGGATCCCCTCATTCCGGAATAAGTCACTCTACCAATTGAGCTACGCGGACGTTTTATTCTGATTCCTATCTGCCTTTATGTCGTGTGCGTCCTTCTGGCAGGTACGTCACATCTCCTGGTACGTTACACTGTCCCGTATTTAGCGAGATCTCAGATTTAATCAGCAAAACGATATCTTTTGTTTGGGGCAATTTTAACTCAAAGCTGATTTAATCGTTTTTGATAAACAAAGTTTAATGAAATCCCCGGATTTAATAAGAAGGAGAAAAGTTAAGATGATACCCTTTAAGAAGCAAAATAATAAAATTAAATCAAATCCCATATTTAACGTGGCAGAGAGAATATGCTGCGCATTTTCTTGAAATGAATTAATAGAAATGGAGCATACAGGGCGAGACTTCAAACAGCGCAGGGAAATTCTTGAGCGCAAGTGTAAGAATGTTAATAGACTGAATATGAAGATTTCGTACTTGATAGATGAAAATGAGAAACAAATTTTCTGTCTTTAGTACGATAACTTAAAACAAATCCCTAAAACTGCCGAATAAAACTCAATTTATTTACAATTTTAAAAACCTATTTACATAGCTAGCACTTTCGGTGCTCACATGGCCTCATTTTCAAGCTCAAACCCCCGAAACACGAATAACTATACTATATAGTCGTTGCCTCTGTGTTCCGGGGCTTTTGAGCTTGAAAATGGGGCCATGTGAGCCCCGAAAGTGCTAGCTATGTAAATAGATTTTTAAAATTGTAAATAAATTGAGTTTTATTCGGCAGTTTTAGGGATTTGTTTTAAGTTATCGTACTACAGGCGGCAAATTTGTTTCTCATTTTCATGTTATTAGACAATGCGGAGGGAATGATGAAAGAGCGAGTTGTGCAAAAACTCTCTCCGCCATCCACTCCAAGCGGCTGTGCTTTGGGCTTATGGCTTCAAATGAGTTGAGAACAGGTTTCCGAATACTAGGCAAAAAGAGGAGAGGTGGGGCTGACACACATGTAAATTAATTTATGAGCGGCAGTTCCAGTCAGGGATAGGAAAGTAATCGAAATGAAATGTTACCGGAGCGATACAGGAGATAACAATTCCTGGAATTGTGTCCATTGCCCCTTTCACCCTCCAAGTGAGCGTTGCATTCAGAGAATCGGTGTTGCTTTTGCTTCATGTGTGTTGTACGGTTAAACAGTGGTCGGTCTCCTGTGGCCGTCAAGTTAAATATACTTGAAAGTTTCAATCCATTAAGTTCAGAACTAAAGCAGTTAATTAGTTAATTCTTTCATTTCCGATTGTTATTGATATACAGTATACACAGAAGTGCCCAAAAAATTGTGATAACTCCCTAATACCGCACTGGTCCTCCTAGCGATCGGATAACAGCAGCAATGTGACCGGGCATGGACTCCACGAGCTCTCTGTATAGTACTATGGAGATAGTGCATAACATGGTTCTTAGATATTTCTTTGGGTTGGGTTCATTAGCGATCTATGCTCACATTGGCTCTTTCATATGACGTCACTGTGGAGGAACGAACGGAAACAAAACACACCGTTGATACGCAACTTGAGGCATAGAGGAGAACTTCAAGTTTATATACGGAATTTATATAGACATAAAAATATTCCCTGGTCTTTTCTAATTTGCACAGTTTTAATATTCTCATTAATACCACTTTTAAGCGCAAAGGCGTGATCATCGATATACAACGCCTTAGAATGCTTTGCATTCCCAAGCAATTATCTTCGCTTTGGCTATAGCAAACGATTCATGACTTTATTTCGAGATTTTTATTCAGCACAAGCAGCTTTAAGTCTTAGATTTTCAGCTTGTAGTTGTTTCATGCTCAGTAATATCTGCTGTATTTCTACTAACAGGTTTGAATTTTCAGGATATGCGGTTTTATCCATTTTCCTCTTGTTTGGTGATACACTGAAAATGGTTTCTACGCAGTGATGTATTCAGGCATTATCTTGGGGGTGCTTACCCCCCCTCCGAAAATCCATGAACTGCCCCTCCCCCGTAGGTTTTTTGCGCGATTTCCCCTTATGTTTAGTCTAACTGTGTTCATTTATAGCTGAATATTTGGAGAAATTAATTTTAAAGAAAATTAAGAAAATGACGGAAAATATAATAACAATAAAAAAAAATCCGCATGGACGTCAATTTGAAATTTCCATCATCCTTCAATAAATTGTTAAACAGTCCTTGCTGAAGGGACAATTTCTCAAGTACTGACTAGTCTGACTGCTCCAGCAATAAAAACCTAATTCCAGAGAGTAGAGAGGTTTGCACTGCAATACATCATTATACACTGCCGGACAATTGCTAAGGACGGATGACAATAGCAACGATAGCAACCATAAAATGGAAGGCAGGACAATGTGGAATTTAGAATAAGTGCGGGATACAGTAAGACGTGTTGTGCGTATGCAAATTTTGGATTGCCGAACTTGTTCGTGACGTCATAGCGCTGATAAGAGATATAAAGGATTTGACGCGTATTGACCGTTGTTGTTCAAACGCAAAGTTGAAAGGGAAAAAATCAATTGACGAACTTGCAATTTTCAATATGTCTTCCCGACATCACCTAGATGATTTTACGCGTGGCCGTATTATTGGCAAGATTGAAAAAGGGCGAAAAATAACAGATGTTGCCAGGGAGTTCGACGTCAGCCACAGTGTTGTTTCAAGGCTTTGGAAATCATTTCAAACAAATGGAGAGTGTAGCAAACGTCACGGGGGAGGTCGTGTTCGCAGTACGACACCTGCAGAAGATCGGTACATAGAGCTATCAACAAAAAGACACCGGCGCAGCACAGCTAGTGAGGTAGCAAATCAGTTTATGGCTGCTACTGACAAGCGGATCTCCCGAAAAACTGTCGCCAGACGTTTGCATGAAGGAGGACTATACGCCCGCCGTCCTGTTGTGTGCATCCCATTGTCCAGACGTCATCGTAACGCCCGCCGTCCTGTTGTGTGCATCCCATTGTCCAGACGTCATCGTAACGCCCGTTTGCAATGGTGCCATCAACATCGCAATTGGACTGATAACGACTGGTCTGCTGTCCTCTTCTCAGATGAGAGTAGACACAGTCTATCGTCTGATTGTCGACGACAACTGATCTGGCGTGATAGTGGTACTGCATATTGTCTAGCAAACATACAGGAAAGGGCCCGATATCCGACATGTAGTGTCATGGTATGTGCTGTCATCATGATCAATGGCCGTACGTCCATCTATGTGCTTCCAACTGGGACTATGACTGGCCAACGATACATTAATGATGTTCTGCTACCTCATGTGCGCATCTTCCGTGGTGCTGTCGGTGATAGATTCATTTTCATGGACGACAAGCAACATGTCATCGAACAGTCGCTGTCCAGGAGTGTCTTGAGAGCGAGGATATTCAACGCCTCGTATGGCCAGCACGTTCTCCAGATCTGAATCCCATTGAAAATGTGTGGGATGCTTTGGGAAGGAATCTTGCTGGTCGCCAGTACCCTCCAATAAACAAGGACACCCTCTTCCGTGCACTGACAGAGGAATGGGATAAATTACCCCAACAGCTGTTTGATAATTTTGTGCAAAGCATGACACGACGTGTGGAATCTTGCATCGCCCTCCATGGTGGCTATATCCCGTATTGACATCTTACGCCGGAACGCCTGCGGACGGTAATTGCATTTTTTTTTCACGTTTACGTATTCTGCACAAAATGGCCTGTTTGTCCCTTGAACACGTTCCAAAGCCTTCTGGATTTCAGAGCACAATAAATTGTCTTTCTTGTAATGTCCTGGCATTCTGACATTATTTTATTTCACTTGGCATCCAACCACACTTACTTTTTTTATGCGCTATATAGCTGTTTATGATCCGTCCTTAAAAATTTTCCAGCAGTGTATTTTGAAGCACGCATTCGGCTTTATTTCAATCTTCTGGATGTCGACTTTCCATGTATATGGTTAAACTTCATTGTAGCTAACGTGACGTTAGTGCTTCCAATGCAACAAAATATTTGCTACCTAATTTTAAACAATAGCAAATTATTAGAAATTGTTCCCATAATATTTTGTTTTCCTATCGGGGGTGGTTCACACTCTGTAGAAAAATTTCGAGGCACCTCAAACTAGCATCCAAACGGTTAGTTAGTTGCTGTAATGATTCTTCATAATCAGAAACACGCTTGTATTAAAGTGAGGATATTTTTGAGATTTTTTCCAGCAAGGCGTTATCTTACTGGCATCCTCAACAGTTTACGCCACCCCATGGTGAAATCCGTGGTGCCCTACTGAATTTAAGCAAAGGTTTAATATTTTTACATTTTTAATCACTCGTATGTGTAGATTTCTTGTAATTTGCATTTGCGATATACGAGCATAAGAGCATTTTTATATCCTATTCAAATTCTATTATACGTATTAATGTACATCTAAATAGCAAAATTGTGATTATACAGGGAGTCCGAGAATTATTGGACACATTACAAAATTATGTACAAAAAAAAACTATGAGCTTTGTCTGTTTTTCTATGTCACTTATTACTAACACGGTTTCTATATTTTTGTTTTGCAGAATTGTTATTCTCAGAATCCGATAGATGGCGCTAGGTGTGGCCTGATGAGGAATGTATGAGAAATGTGCAATCAGTATTCATGTCATCCGTACAGCAGAAGGCGATGCGTGTGTTATGGCTTGCGGAATTAAAGTATGTCATTAAAGTTAAAAGACGGTACCGTTTAGATTATGGTTGTAATCCTCAGTCAACGAATTAAATTAAGCGGAGGATGAAACAGTTTAAAGAAACTGGCAATGCGGAACATCGTGGAGGAGCCGGTAGGCCTAGCGTCAGCGGTGAGATGGTTGACCAAGTAAATGAAAGTTTCCGACGAAGCCCCCAGGAAATCCGTTCGTAAAGCAAGCAGAGAACTGTGCATTCCGAAATCGACAGTTCACGATATCTTGCACAAGAAGTTAAAGTTTCATGCTTATAAAATTCAATCAGTGCAAAAGATGCATGTAAATGATCACACTCTGCTATACGATTTCGCTGTGGATATGCTAAATCGAGTGGAAAAGGACGAAAACTTTCTCTACTGTGATTTTTAGTGATGAATCCATATTTCATGTATCAGGCATTGGGAATCGTCACAACTGTAGGATATGGGGCAGTGAACCGCCTTATGCTGCTATTGAACTGGAACGTGATTCTTCAAAAGTTAATGTGTGGCGCGCCCTATCAAAAAGAGAAGTGATTGGCCCTTTCTTCTTCTTCTGCGAAAAAACCTCCTCGTTTTCTAGATCTCCATTGATTATTTCATGTGGGGTTACGTGAAGGATCGTGTCTATCAGACGCCTTGTACTGATTTGCAGGAACTGAAGCAGCGTATCACAGCTGCTATTAATTCCATAACTCCTCAGATGCTTGCCAATACATGGCATGAAATCGGGTATCGCTTGGACGTACTACGAGCAACCAAGGGGTCTCACATCGAAATTTATTAACTTCTGTATTTACATTGTAAGTTAGTACAGTCAATTTCTTTCTATCTGTTTAATGTTTTGTTTTATATAATTTTGTAATGTGTCCAATAATTCTCGGACGCCCTGTATATATAATCAAGCAACAAGTTTCAGCCCCCTCGAAATTTGTAATTGCATCCCTCCCCCGGAAAAAACTCTCTGAATGCAATGCTGTTTCTACGTCCCGCTTATGAATTGCAAGGGCATTGCTTTTGTTTAGTCAGTTAGATATTTTACACAACAGATTTCCTGCATCTGGACTTTCTATGTTATTACTGGCAACATGTGAGGTGTCTCCACTAACATGTAGCAGCTGCAGCAAGTGTGCTGGGCTGGACTTCCGAATCAGAACGCTTTCAAGTAGTTCCCGATTTCGGGTGTATCGCTCCACTTTGTTTACACAGAACCTCGTCGCACCCAACGTGAAAGAAAGTAGTTCACGATAAATTTTATACGGAATTTTTAGAATTTCGCCATAAAAGACGCCTTAATGACTAGCTTTATTTGTAAATATATTTTATGAAGGAAATAGATCGAATAAGAGTGCTACGTATTTTTTATCCGGAGGTAGCTTGTTTTTTATGCGAAGAAATTTTCATCTTTTGTTGGGGTAGTCAAAGATTCGGACACAGCTGTTAATTAGGCTGAAGACAACGGCCTTCTTCCGAAAAGGAAATTATGCTCACAAGAGCACGAAGTGAAGTTGTGTAGTACGCCTTGTCAAGGCTGAACTGGATCACATATCAGGCTGTAACTACAGTGGCTAGAAGAGATAGTAGGCGGGCGCTTCTGCAGACTGGTTCTTGAAATCATGAAATCAGAGAGGGCGCTGAACACAGCTTCGATGCTATTGCTGTAAACTATGCTCATAGATGTACGTGCTTCTCGTTCCATGCAGTATAGTGATTTCACTAAAATTTTACCCAATAATCTCTTTTATTTATATTCCAGTTATACTAAAAGTCATTAATGTCATGTATGGATAGGTACAAGTGAATATTCTTCCAAATGGTGTGTTTTTGTTTGAAAAGCTTCGTCAACTTTATTCGGCAAATGCATTATCTCGCATTGAATATTCGTGTCACAAGACTGGTTAGTACACGTACATTACTGGAGGCAAATTTCCTCCGTAATTATTGGGATTTTCGCCCAATAATCGTATTGAATTCTCTTCTGATCCTATTGCAACCTTTTTCTCTATCTCTACAGAACACAAAATATTTAATTGGGTGTCACATGATACTGTACTTAGGCCTAATCTTCCTATGATAAAGTTTACAGAACTTTGGACAAAAATAAAGCAAAAGAACACCCAATTTCAATAATTTTAGACAAAATGCGATGATATTTAAAAGAATAAAAAAAAAGTGGCATACTTAACTAAATAATTATAGAGTGGCTGCCAACTTGATTTAGGACAAGTAAAAAAATTCATTCGGTCCGCGTTGCCTCATCTTTCGGCAAGGAAAATAGTTATCTTTTGTTTGCAGGACTTGTAACCACTGTTGCATCCAGGTACGAAACACGTTCTCAACGTTACACTCTTACAACTACTTTTCATAAACGATCTAACAAATAAATCGCCTTTTCAGTCGCTATCCACCAAACATGTTATAGAAAAGCATGCTAATGTTTAGAAATCATAGTATCGGAACTTGCAGGAGCGCCATCTCGCGGTTTCACGAAAAGAGGGAACTAAAATTTAAACAGTGAGGTATTAACGCACGGCACAGTATATCTTCTAGCCACTATACTGTAGCATTAAGCGAAAACAGCGAGAACAAAAGTTAAGAGTCGGGATGCAGCGCCATCTATTGACGAGTAACTCAGAAACAAGCACGTTGTTTCTGTATCATTATTTATCGTTAGAACAGATGGATATTATTACATTTTGAACTCGCGCCATTGGAGCGTAATAATTTTTCTAGGGAAAATGATTAAATTTTTGTATAAATCTCAGGCCTTGTTTAACAGGTCATAAAACTATTTCATAGTTTGCAGACTAAAATACGCGAACCGGATACTTTTTCTACAAAATGCATTCTCAATGGCATACTTAACTAAATAATCCTAACATAGCTACTAATGAAATGATATGAGATAAAATCTGTCATTAAAGTCATTGCTGACAATATTTCCAAAAATGAACTGATAATTATATATTATACAAGTATGGTATACTCGTTTTTCGTTCCGTATTTGTACAGCTAGTATGCAGCATTATTCCTTCTCTTAAGAACACATCTGCTAATTTTTGTAGAAGGCACTTTCTATACAATATTTATAACCTGGAAATATATATTTGGTATAGCATCGTCATTCAGTCGCGTGTACCTCACGTTAGGCACTGAATTATCAGACTGAAAATGCTTACCACAAACATTGGCGGACTGGCCATGCGTAAATGGTCCTGGAAGCTATTTGTGGTACCCACGTTCGGAAAAAATTGTCGAGGTATCACATTCCTAAAATAGCGTTTTTTTAGCTTCACAGTTTACCGTGTAAACATTTTTCAACACAACTCCAATAATCATTGCAATTTTTGGTACTGAGGCAATAATTAGCATTTCACCGATTTTCCATGATACCTTAGATGCCCAGTAAAATTTAATATAGAAACAAAATTACTTCCGTTGCTAAGTATCAACAGACAAGGTACATTCTCTTAAAAACTGTTGAAGACTGTTCCATTCCATTGTTATAAATTTTATTGAAGTAACTGAATTCAGAATTTACAATAGCTTTTTCGGTTTTAGTGAGAATGGAACTCCAAGCGTGCAAAAAAAATATTTGTTATAAGACTTACCTGTCATTAATAAAATAAATACGAAGCAATCTCTTGAAAAAACTGAATGTCCAGAATTGCAAGAACTTCGAAGCAAATTTATGAAGTGAGAGAAATTAAAAATGAGAAAATTAATTTTTATTTACTTTCAAATTGAAAAAGTATTTTGGCTGAAACATTTTCCAGAATTAGTAAAGTATTTTAGCTGAAACATTTTCCAGAATTAGTTCAAGAATTCGTGTACCGGTAAGGCTCTAAAAGTAGTGAATCAAATGCCAATCTCGTTCAAAAAATATAAGCGTACATATAAAAAACAGTAACCCAAAATTTTTACCGTAGGTGAACCTCGATGCCTTAACGCATACAATGAATTTCGAGTTTCTCACCCAGACTATTGATAGCATATTTGATTTTAATTAAATAGCAGATGCAATTGGCAACAGTAGACTGAGGCAGAGGATATTAGCCCAGTGTGACGAGGCTTGAAAGTGAAAGTCGAGAAAGGTGAATAGTGTGTATCAAAAACAGTATTTGATTTAACAGAACGTTTGCTATGAAGGCTTTTATTTTTTATTTTCTGAAGCCGTTAAGGCAGTAAACAAACTTTGTGGTTTCAGTAAAACTTCGTTTTCTTCTACAAAAACATTGAAATACAAGTGTACATATACTTTTTTTATTCAGTTAGCATATGAGGTTTACTGGCCCAGAATATGGCAGCCCACCGGGAATTCTCCCGGTTTCCCGTCGGCTCAGTCTGCGCCTGACTACAAATAACACTTGATGGTGACTCATCATCAGGTTGAATATCCTACCAAAATACTGATTCCAACTGCAGTTGCTTCAGGTTCAGATCTGATGGGAACTGATAGAATGACATTTCTACAATTTTCTCTTTAGAAGATGTACACATCGGCAAAGAGCAGTAAGCCGTAATGAATATGGATTACATTTTGCTGTAAAAACAACGGACTGTTTGTAAAACTGTACGGAATGTTTTTAACAAACACAATCCATCCATGCAAACAATGCCGAAACTGATTTTGGTTCACACCTTGGGACGTAATGCCATCTAACGGCAAAAATCGTCTTTTGTGCCCACTGGCCAATCACCAGAAGTCTATTGCCTCCAATGTTAATGTTATAGCATGTTCTTCATCGAATTCAGCTTTGGTCTTTCACAGCAAAATGCGGCTTATTTAGGTGCTATAGGATTAGTCTGTAGGAAATGGTGGCAAAAGTATTTCTGGTGCAAAAAAGGTGCCTTGTTTCAGGAAGCCATCCATTACGATAAGATTTATTTCGATGGAAATAGTAATAAAAATCCCTATAAAATTTATCGTGAACTGCTTTCACGTTCAGTGGAACAGGTTCTATGTAAACAAAGCGGAACGATACATTCAAAATTGGGAACTTCTTGAAAGCATTCTGATTCGGAAGTCCAGCAGGGTGCTGTTACTATAGGGGAACTTCATGAAAGGAATAGCATATGATTTCAGCCTTTTCTGCTTACTCGATGGAAGTCCCAGCAATTCCGATTTCGAAACATGTTCATAGCTACTTTCGGTAAAATGTTTAGAGTGTGAAATGAAAAGCTGCTAGCATGCTTCGCATTGATAGCTTTTTTCGCAACATCTTATCTTTTCGGTCTGACAGCATGTAAGGCCACAGACTAAATGCGTAGTTACATCGGACGTTGAAAGAATTGGTTTATGGGCGCTCGCACAGACTAAATACGTAGTTACATCGGACGTTGAAAGAATTGGTTTATCGGCGCTCGCACATACTAAATGCGCAGTTACATCGGACGCTGAAAGAATTGGTTTACCGACGCTCGCACAGACTAAATGCGTAGTTACATCAGACACTGAAAGAGAATTGGTTTATCGGCGCTCGCACAGACTAAATGCGTAGTTACATCGGACACTAAAAAAGAATTGGTTTATCGGCGCTCGCACAGACTAAATGCGTAGTTACATCGGACGCTGAAAGAGAATTGGTTTATCGGCGCTCGCACAGACTAAATGCGTAGTTACATCGGACGCTGAAAGAGAATTGGTTTATCGGCGCTCGCACAGACTAAATGCGTAGTTACATCGTACACTGAAAGAGAATTGGTTTATCGGCGCTCGCACAGACTAAATACGTAGTTACATCGGACGTTGAAAGAATTGGTTTATCGGCGCTCACACAGACTAAATGCGTAGTTACATCGGACGCTGAAAGACGTGGTTTACCGGCGCTCGCACAGACTAAATGCGTAGTTACATCGGACGCTGAAAGAATTGGTTTACCGGCGCTCGCACAGACTAAATGCGTAGTTACATCGGACACTGAAAGAGAATTGGTTTATCGGCGCTCGCACAGACTAAATGCGTAGTTACATCGGACACTGAAAGAGAGTTGGTTTATCGGCGCTCGCACAGACTAAATGCGTAGTTACATCGGACGCTGAAAGAGAACTGGTTTATCGGCGCTCGCACAGACTAATGTGTAGTTACATCGGACACTGAAAGAGAGTTGGTTTATCGGCGCTCGCACAGACTAAATGCGTAGTTGTATTCGTCCACACGTATGCATCTCTTTGAGTAGCTCTTTAATTAAAATTTAAATATTGTATTAACATTATGCCGAGGCAAAAATCTAATATAGGTCGTAGTACATCGGACTCTAAAAGATTTGTTTATCCCGTCATAATGAAACTTTCCAAGAAACAGAATTTCGATTGGCAAATGACAGACAAAGAATGGCTTTACAAAGAGAAAGACAGTAGCCTTTTGAACGTAATAATCGTCTCTCTTTAGATTCGCCGTAAATTCTAAATTGCTACCGTGCGAAGCCGGGCCGGGTCTCTAGTTGAATTATAAAAATGCAATTATTGACTAATTTTAACCATTCCAGTTAGTATACTTACCATTCACTTGTTCCTATTGTATTAGTGAATAACGTTGTTGAAAATATTTAATACCTATTTAATATTTCCTTTATTTTCCCGTTTTAATAAAAAATACTTTTTATTGTTTTTTATCGCGGGACAGCCACGCAATTTTGCGGCACACCCTTTGAGAATCGCTGGTTTATCCAATAATGCTCTTCCTAGAAAATTACATGTTTTTAAAGACAAGGCTTTTCCTTGAACACTATGTCGTTCATAATGTATGGTTTTTCTTGAACTTTGCTATGTTTATTGGGCTACATTTTTCCGAAAATTTATTATTCATAGGGAAAATATTTCGTTGGACGTTATGTTGTTCCCAATCAAGCCTTCAAAAAAACTGTGGTGCTTACGAAAGGATATTTTTCTATGCTGTTTATTAATAATTTTTGCTTGAAAATTGCACTGTTTTAGCAAGCAAAAATTTTCTTGAACTCTGCAAGGTTTGCCAGGTAATTGTTTTTAACGTTACAGTGCCTAATTGTTAATCCAAGAAGAAATCCTGTTACTCAACAATTTTATTTCGGAAAGTTCATCACATTGCCATTTTTGTAGCACTCCCTTTCGCAAAATAAATTATCATAAATTTACAAAACGCATTGCATTTTAAAATATTCAAGAGTTAATCAGAAATGTTGGCCTTTATTTAATTAAGTTCCTTACAGAAAATAAAGAAGCATATAAAGCATTCTTTAAGTTGCTCTTCTGTAAGCACCGCAGGAACTAAAATTATTGTTTTCATTGGAAACGAGAGATGCAAACCATGAGGGAGAAAAGTGTTATAATAACAAACAGGATTTGAATTTGCCTTTTTCTTCTTCGTACTGAAGAATAAATGTTTCATAAACGTAAAATTCTGCTTTAACATGTAGCATTCAGCTGTATGCAGATGCTTCTAAGTTTTTAGAAACGGATACTAAACAACGGCATAATTTAATTTGTACCATTCAGTTTCATATGAATCTTTCAACGCCTATGGGGGAAGTGCTTTCCAAAAATAAAAACATGTTTTTAATCTAGCGTTTTGTTTCCTTTTCTTTAGTTTTTAGGAAGGTGGCAGATAAATCAAGCTACGTTTTAAAAAACTAATATTTCAGATTAAACTCCGCAGTCATCAGACGAGATTTCGAAAAAAAGATCAAAACTACTAATGTTGCGGTTAAATACGTGAAAAGAAATCTCCAGTAATGGTATTCGAAGCAGCTGACTTTCTTTTATCGTCTGCACTTTAATAAGCAAGGAGATCAAGGATTCCGCATTAGCATTTGGTTTCCATAAATTAAAGAAAAGACATAAAAATCAAGATAACCCACAACATACACGATGAAATATTACGAAATTTGGCGAAAATCTGTATCATATTGTACCTTACAGAAAGACTAAAATACACTGCCGGAAAGTGTAAAAAGAACACCAAGAAGGAATTGGCGGACGATCATGAAATTTACATATGTTAGTGGGGTCGAGTTTACGTACGTGTGATGTTAATTTCGGGACCAATCGGTGAGCGCTTGCGCTACAGCACGGCATAATATGAAAATTATCGTCGGTGGTATTTACGGAGTACGGCGAAGTGAATGTAATCAGTCGTCGGCGTACGAACACGTGCGAAGACCCTGAAGAAGCTGCAATGCCTGGACATGGAAGACGTGTAGGTTTTCAGCAGTTATCGGACTTTGAGCGTGGTCGTCTGGTCGGACTTCGCGAGGCCGGTTGGTCGTATTGTCGTATTGCGAAGCGATTTAGACGGGAAGTATCGGTGGTGGTACGATGGTCGCGTAGATGGTCCGAGGAACATTGCCACACGAGAAGACGTGGAATCGGGAGTCACTGACGGACTGATGAGCGGACCGATCGACGCATAAGAAGAGCGGCATTGTCAAGCAGAACATCCACTTCGACGCAAATCCGAGCTGCCGTTGCACCTGAGGTGACTGCGCGAACAATCCGCAACCGTCTACTGCATGCAGGACTACGTGCAAGTGTGCTTCTGGCATGTGTACCTCTGACTCCAGCCCGCCGTCAGGAACGGCTGCAGTGGTGTCGCCAACGTCTGCAGTGGAGAATGCAATGGCGATCTGTCGTGTTCAGCGATGAAAGCAGATTCTGCTTGGGAGCCTCCGATGGCCGTATGCGTGTTCGCAGACGCACAGGAGAGCGTCTCCACCCTTCTTGCATCCGCCAGCGACACACATAGGGCCTACACCTGGTATTATGGTGTGGGGAGCGATCATCTGTCACTCTTGTACACAACTAGTGTTTGTACCGGGTACGTTAAATAGCACCTCCTACATCAACAACATCATTCAGCCCGTTGTTGTGCCATTTGTAAGGTCGGTCCATCGTGGTGTTTTCCAGCAAGATAACACACGCCCACACACGGCACGTGCAACGCAACATGCACTTCAGGGTGTGGGACAACTTCCATGGCCTGCACGTTCACCGGATTTGTCCCCCATTGAGCACGTATGGGATTTTATGGGACAACGACTTATCTGGTCTCCACGGCCAGCCACGACCATCCCCGATTTACGCGTCCAGGTTGAGAATGCTTGGAACTCAATACCCCAAACTTACATCCAACATTTTTACGACAGACTCCATGCCAGAATTGCACAGTGTGACGCAGTTCATGGCAGTTCAACCTCGTACTAACCATGTTACATGGAAAATGTTATTTTTCAGTTTACCAGCAAATACAGCTGTATTTTGCCGTAATGTTTTGATCACGTTATCCTCTGTATTCCGTTATTATGCTGTATAAATTTCGTTGGTATCAGACGTCTCCTTCTTGGTGTTCTTCTTTCACTTTCCGCCAGTGTATTTCGTGAGAAACACCTCGTTACGACAAAAATAGCCGCACACACAGATCCAAGTGACAAATAAGGTGTCAAAATGAAATAGCCAAAGTAACTCAATGGGGAATGTGGTCACTCCTTACCAAAATGCTTAGCCCTCAGCAGTGTTATTGATGATGGTGTCCATGGGATCCGTAGGTAGCAACGACCATTGTTCGTACAAAGCTAGTCTAAGCCCCTCCAGGTCTTGTGGAGGAGGTTGAGGGCACTAATACTTCTCCCTAGGGCATCCCACCCATGCTCGATCGGGTTACGATTAGGATACCTGGCTGGTCAATCCATACGGACAATGGTCTATTGAAGACATTGCTCTACCAGCCTCACTCGGTGAGGACCAGCGTTATCGTCTAACAGGAGAATTAAATCTCCTATGGAAATTACATAACGGCAAACATAGGGTCCATGACGTTATGCCTAAAGATGGAGTATTCGCGTTTCCTTTTGGAAATACATAGACGTTTGTGCGCCCATCTAACGAG
This sequence comes from Macrothele yani, assembly GCA_039090855.1. Taxonomy (NCBI): domain Eukaryota; kingdom Metazoa; phylum Arthropoda; class Arachnida; order Araneae; family Macrothelidae; genus Macrothele; species Macrothele yani. The sequence goes on from CM077009.1 coordinate 83,056,832, forward strand.
ATGCCACTCCAAACCAGCACGCTATCATCACCAAAAGTGTCCCCTTTTACGTGTCGTAATTGAAGAACAACGGACACGCTGTCATCAGCGTGTCCGTTGTTCTTCCCAGATCAGAGCACGCCTGGAATCGGTCTGAAAATCAAATATGGACTCATCTGTGAAGAGTACTGAAGTCCATTGGTTTTCAGTCCAATTGACGTGCAGTCTTTTTTCCCAGAGTCATTGAGTTTCAGTCAGAGAATTTCGATATTTTGCATCTTTTCTTTTCCCTCAGTTCATACGACTTTTAGTATAGCCACATCTGTCGTTGTTAGTATCTCTACTTTTTTTAGCCACAGTAGTGTGAGTTGTATTATAGTATAATATTTTTGTCAATTTATATTTTAAAGACCAGTGAAAGTTTTTACCTGAGCGCTTTCCATACTGTTCTAAGGTTTATGCTAATGCCAATTTGTAGCAGATCATATTTTTGCGCATGCTCCAATCTTCTAAATTGTTATCATTGTCGCAATTTATAATAATCCATGTAACCGACACACAAAATAAAATGGTAGAACCACCGGTAGACAGAAAAGCCCACGTTCATTTAGTGCTTATTCAAACATTCATGTGCATCAGTTCCACGAAAGCAGTCAGTCGTCTATAGTGAACCGTAAACATGCTGAAATCGGAAGATGCGGTTCAATTCCAACTCCAGCATAATGCAGTTGTCAAAGAAAGGAACAGTTATTATCATTATCAATCGTTCTCAATCCACAGCTGAATGAAGCTCTCCATGAGTCACTTCTACAACTCTTTCTCTCTTGGGTAATTCCCTTCAGTGCCACTCCTGCATGTTTCGAATTTCATTTACCCATATCGCATGTGGCCTACTTCTGGTTTTTTTCCTGTTTATTGGTAAACAGTCCAGTACACTGAGTTAGCTTCACATTGGGAACACCTTCCGTTTCACATATTCGAAGCGTTAACTAAGTACCACGTGAGATCAACGTCACTTGCGGTAAGTATAAATTGTGCACATTTATCCTCCGTACGAATCAGTAAACGTTTGCCACTAGTGGGAAAACGTGGTGACTTAAGCCATTTTGACCCTGGCCAGATAGTTGGGACCAGAGTTAGGCAAAAACGTAATTGAATTCATCGGTAATGAATTACAGCGTAATGGTAATGGGTACAAAAACTTAGCGTTACCATTACATGGTAATGGTGAACTGGTCATTAGAATTACATGGTAATTGTGATGACATGTAGCAGTTACCCATTATAATCGTAATGGTTAATGGTTAACTATATGTTGGTAATTAATTAATAACTTACGGGTGACAATACAACGTAAATAAACCAGCAAGCAGTACGCCCTTACAAGTTGTGTAGGTTAGTTGACAATTGTTCCACCCCTCGCACCTTAAATGTGGGTATTGGAGATTGTACGTGTATGGCACGAGTACTTGCCCCGTCTTCGCCGCAAGTAAAGTAATTTGAACGAAAGAATACATATGAAGTAAATACGAATGAGATGTTTATTTCGGCTAGAGATACTCATTTCGTCCATCTCCAGTACAGTATTCTTGTCCATTACATACGTTTCACTGTCCAAAATAAATACCCCACTATAGCCACAAGCACTACACTCACAGTTCAGCAACTCAGGATGCACTGCCGAATGTTACAGAAATTTGCGAACTCTTGACATTTTTGCCGTACTTCTCAAGTGTTGTTGTCCTTTACTTGTCCGATACGAACACTGGACTAGCTGTCTGCCAGGCAGTATTTGTCATTTTCTTGTAGGACTTCCGTCCACAGTGAGTAGAGTTTAGGTCCCAGCCACCTACAGCGAAATCGCCTTTTGGGCAGGACACAGAAACGGAAGGAATCAGAGCAAGTCTAGCGACTTTGACAGAACAGTTTGTAGTGAGATTAGAGTAGAGTAAATGGCACCACCGTACAAGTACGATGTTGCTCACAGAGGGGTGAGAGAATTTTAGGGGGGGGCATAGGAAAGGATACCCATTTAACCAGTGGGTCCAACCTGGGGGCCGTCACTTAACGTGCTTGTCCGATGCACGGCGGATATTCAGCTATTGTTAGTAAATCACACCATCTCTGAAAGATCAGCCCAGGGTCGAACCTGAGGACCTTGCATCGATAGTCTGACTCGCTAACCACTAAGCCATGCGCGGCTCAACACTGGACTAGCGAGCGACTGACTCCTTTATATATACTTCACGACAAGACCTGAAACACCTGGAATATTCTTGATTTACATAAAGCTCTCCAACTTCCTACTGCACGACCATTCTGGAACATTCTACAAATGTCTAACCCATCCTTGCCGCTTCTAGAACATTCCACATGACACTTCGGTCTCTGTCTGCTATGTTACATGGCCGAGTTTTCTAGACATAGCTTTTGGCCCACGTATATTTCTGTAAACTTATAGTATGTAATTGTTTGCAAATTGTGTAATTTCATTAACAAATAATTCAATTGTGTTTGAATGGCATTATTAAATAATTGAATTATATCCTCTTTATTGTAATGCATTACAGATTAGTTCCATTGCCTTGTGCAAACTATTATAGTTGGGATTACCTTGTAATGCATTACACGTTAATTGCAATCTGTACTTCCATTATTTTGTAATGCATTCCTGCCCAACTCTGGTTGGGACAGATGGACAGATGCCAGTATTGCGGAAACATCCGCATTTGTTGGCTGCATCCCTATTACGGTATCTAAGGTGTACCAGGACTGGATTAACCATGCAGAGACGTCCAGCAGAAGGGCTCACATTGGTCAACCTCGCGAAGCGCGCATCGGGTGTCACGACTGGTATATCAGCAGCGACGTGCAACAGTCATCCAGCTCAGTCACCCAGCTCACTTACCAATACAACAGTACTGCAGTTTGACCTATTTCCACAGGCACCATGTTTCGTACCTTGCTTCCTCTGGGGTTCCGTAGCCAGAGACCAACGAGGTTACGCATGATAACACCCAGATATCGCAAACAACGTCTCGCGTGGGCTAAACAACGTCGGCAATAGACTCTCGACAGATGGATGAAGATCATCTTTAATGATCAGTCTCGTTTCCTGCTGTACTATGCTGATAGCAGGGTTCACGTATTGCGTAAACACCATGAAGCCCTATCTCCTGTTACCCAATTGAATATTTGTAGGATGTGACAGAACTGGGTGTGAGAACTGCTGATTCTCATCCACGGAACAAGTGTGAACTGAAGGAACTGCTGCTGCTGACATGGGTCAAGTAACGCATGGAGGATGTTCGACACCTTGTAGAATCTGTTCCCAGGCGTCTGCGATCCGTGATTGCACAGGAAAATGGACCAATGCGTTGCGTCATTATGTAAGTGATCCTGACGCAACTCTAGACCATTGTATAAGGTCAGGGATAAGTTACCGAACTCGATATTCAAGATTTTTTTTCTGCCATATTCACTTGCGTCCTCTTACCTCAATGCTAGTGTACGTCTTATACGGGCTTCCAAAAACACAGTTTTGTCTCGTAGAAGGTGATGGAACTGATACCGCCTTTGCTACAGGGAAGCCCATGTTTTAAAATACAGTACGTGCTTTAGCACTGAAAGTGATATATCCGTTATGCAGCGAATGATGTACATTTTTGCTCGTTTGTTTATTTGTTTTTTTGTTTAGGTTTTAAGGACCACCTTGAGCAACTCAATGGGCTGAAAGCAGTCGCCCGTCGCTAATTTAGGGACACTAGTTCCAGGGAAGGAAGAGAGGCAGTACATTGAGACGAGCACCCCATCCATGCCTCAACTAGATTCGAACCAGGAACTCAATCTGGGACGAATACTTAGAGTACAGTGCTTCGTACCATTTGATCACCGGGAGGCAATGTTCGATTTCAATGCCTAAAATTGAACATTGCCTCCCGGCGATGTTCAATTTCAGGAACATCGCCGGAAGGCAATGTTAGTGGCCTTAATTAGCGATGGGCTCCAGGTCAGATAGATTACCCGCATACGGTCTTCCTTTCAAATACCCCGTGGACAAATGTCTGAAGGCGATAGATCTGTGGATCATGGAGGACAGAGTTACTCTGAAATGATGAGGTTACCGAAGAAACTTCGCAGAGGTTTTACTGATGCGTTTGCTGTGTGGCATGTCACTCCGTGTTTCTGAAGCCATGAAAAACGTTCCTGTTCTTTCAGAAGACCCACAATCTGAAAGAGAGAGCAAGTCTTGGGAAACATTAGGTGACGGTGGTGTCAAAAATTGGTGGCTCCACTTTTTTCCGTTGGGAAATGGCACCCTGTGACGTACGTACCTCAAAGGTGACGCACATGTCCAGACAGCAATGTTTTTTTTTTTTTTTTTGATTGCAGGTTTAACGACCACCGTGAACAACTCAATGGGCTATAAGCAGTCGCCCGTCCCTAATTTAGGGTCACTGGTTCCAGGGAAGGGAGAGAGTCAGCGCCGTAAGTCAAGCACAACATCCATGCCTGACCGGGATTCGAACCCGGACCCCTTACGGACGAATGATCAGAGGCCAGCGCCTTAGACCACTGCGCCACCGGGGCGGCGACAGCAATGTTGCAGTGATGAGCTCTTCGGTGTAGTTTTGTCGGAAGAGCAACCGGCTGCGAGTGAGGAAACGTGGGTTCGAATCGCAACGCCGGCAAAATGGGCTTGTTTCACCATAGCATCACATAGCGATTTTTCGAGAACGCCATATAACTCCATGCCGGATATGGGGGTATTCTTCCAGCCAATATTGCATGTTTCGTGAGATCACATGCCCCCTCAAATGAAACCAGGCTTCATCTGTGAAAACAAATTTCGCTGTAAAGAATTTTCTTTCTTCGTGTTAAATTCTGAAACCAGGAACAGTAAATCTTATCCTTATCCCAAGTGGTTTCAGATCATGAACCACTTTCAGTTGATACGCTCGGAGACCTAAAATCGTAGCTGTGTGAACGGAGCCACAAGCAAGTTCAATCCGTTGCGATACCCGTCGAAGGGTCTATTTCTGGTGACTATTGGAGACGCTGATCTACTGTAACATGGGCATCAATGTTTGACAGGAATGAATTTAGATAACATATTTCGAATATAGCGAATTTGAATCATCTCTCAGTTCCACTTTTGCCATTTCTATGCAGCTGGCCAGTGGGCATAGCTCTCACTTTCTCAGCGTCCCATCCGAGGGAAAGCTAGATTTATGGGGTTTTGTCGCTGTGCGAAGAAGAAAATGAAAAGTGGTATTCCAGGAGCCACTGAGAAGTCAATTAAGAAACATCGGAGCCTTCTGAAAATATTGTGACATGCTATCGCCTCTCAGCCGTCCAATCAGGGGAAAGTTTGATTTTACGACTTCGCTCTTCTGCGAGGGAGTAACAAGAGAGGAGTGGGGAAGAGAAAACGGGGGGGGGGGCTCGCAAGAGGCAGAAAAAAGAAGGGACAAGTGAAAGGGGAATTCATTTGGATGGCAGAGAGCGAGGGAATTGTCGAGACTGCACTCTGGTGTGCGAAACCGAGATAATGCTGATCATCAAGGGAGAGCGGAAAAAATAGGAAAGGAAGTACTGGTAGCGAGAGGAGGAAATCAGCGTGTTAATAATATAGAGAATGAATGGAAATCCGTGATATGCTTGAGACCTTCCCCATAACATCTAAATATATACATTCCTCACTGCAAGAGCGAGTTATAACTTTAGGTGATAATTTATTTACCTGCTCCAGTCGGGTAAAATGCGGGTTAAACCCCCGAAGCATAAACTCTCTAAAAGCGACGTATCAACAAACCCTTTACGTAGGGCACTGAAATATAACTCAGTACCAAGGCCTTTTAATATTTATTTATGGCACTCGAACAGGGATCCGAGCTTCGTAGATGAAGCAAAGTGGAACCTTTGGATTTTCAATTCACCAGTGTAGAACTTTCGCATCTTTGAATCACCGGCGTGGGACCTGAGAATCCACCATTCCTCATCGTGGAGGTGTCTTCAAATTTTCCTTTCGGGGTGGGATATTATTGGGATTGACTCGGGCTTTCTGCTCTTCGAGAAAAATATTCCTAGTGCTACTCAACTTTTGTGTGACGACTAAAATTATATACCTATGAGAGAAAGCAAAATCAAGCGGCGAACTGTAAATAAAAATACTTCCATTGTTTCTTGAAGTGTACCCAAACTTTTCGGAAATCCCGCATCAAAGACATAACATTTTTATATGCTTCTTAATTGCTGAGCGTTATGATTCACGAACTCGGAGATTTCCATGAAAAACATTTTTCATTCATTCTTTTTACAGTGTGCATGATACTCGTGAGAAACTAGTACAATTATAATATAGCAAGTATTTTTTAAGTATTTACTGTTGCTTCATGGATTGCATAATGCAACATCTCAGCATTAGCCGAGAATTCCACTTCAAAATATTTTAGTACCACAGAGTCCTATAGCAAAGCCCCAATTATATACAAGAGATGGGAGCGTGTTGCAAATAATGATGAAAAAACTTGAGGCCACTGCTGAAGCAATTAGAGTACTGACAGATGAAGTGATCGCGTTAAAAATTCGAAATGTTAGATCAGAATTAAAGCAAGAGAGGCGCTGAGAGCCGATAGGATACAGAGGGGCACTAATAATCAAGTCAGGTATAGAAATAGAACTAAATGCTGTTGGACCTGTGGCTCATATTAACATTTGCGGCGGCGTTGCAGGGAAAGGCTTCCCTCAAATTATTACCGCAGGCGTTATTACGGGCCTCAACCTAGCTCACGGCGGAGTGATGACCGATCGCGGTGGCAGAAAAGCAGAAACTGCGCGCCGTCGGATACTTCTCAGAGTGCGCAAGCTGAGAATTGTCGAGTTGAAATCGGTCAGAGAAACGAATCACCGTAAAAGAATTCTGTACGCTTCAGAGATGAGCAACTGCTGAGGACAGAACATGTTGGGACCTGTTCCGTTATTGAACTATCTCCCGAAGGACATTCTAATAGTACGGAAGATATGCAGAGCCCATTTTTCATTATTAATGTCAGAGTTGCCGGTAATACCATACCAGCACTCGTAGATACGGGGTCAACTATTTCTCTCTTGGCCTATTTAGCAGTGCAGAAGTTCAAAAACTGCCCACAGCTTCAGGAAGTTTATTCTTTCGTGATTCTAAGAGGCGTTAATGGAAAAAATACCACTACACAAAGATGCTACATGGTAGAAATGGACGTCAATATAAATTGAAACATCTATTTTATGTTACCCATGCGGATTTTTCGAATTATGATGCAGTTTTAGGGGTACGATTTTTTTGCATAAACACGCCAAATCTCTCGGCCTGGAAAACAATCCCTTATCTCTAAAACATTCACCTGAAAGGTTCAAAGGAAAGAACGGCCATTAAAACACTGGAATTTGCTCTTGCAGCTATTTCTCCAGTAATAGTTGGTGAAACCACAACACCTGAGACAGGGGCTATAATAAATTCTTCAGATGGAAAAAATGTCTTTAAAAAACAACAGGAAACTCGTCGGATGAAGACAGAGGTTTCAAAAAATTTTGAAATAAATCAAATTGTATTTTTGAACGCTCCGAAGGCAGAAATTCGACAAAGTAAGAAATCTGAAAATTTGTCTGAAGGTCCATATCGCATCATGAGCATAATAGACAACATCAATGGGAATATGCAATTAGTCGGCTATCCGAGAAAGAAGACTATTGCTCGTTTTGATCAGCTGCGCCGGCACCCTACCAGTACCACCATACAGACGTAAATAACAACAGAAAATCAAGCAGCACGCCCCAGTTCATTCAAACAACAAGATCCATATGTTTCATACCAGTGTCGGGATATGCCTGAAGCAAGCGCGGTGACTTACACAGGTGTTAATTATCATCTCCCACAAGCGAAGAACGAACATCGACAAGACCATATCGTCATCGATATGGAACCTGCAATCCGAGTATATGATCTCAGAGAACGTGGTAATTTCGCCAAAGTGCTGCATATGAACCAGCGACTAGTGTAGTTCTTCAGCGAACTTCAGTGCCTTTGGAACTTTCCAATCGACTGAGTCAACATCTGCATAGAACATGCCGGGTATGTGTTTTAAAATAATTTGTATTTTTGTGATAAACTGTTCATATCACCCAGAGTGTTAATGCCATGTAGTGCACGCTCTATGATATTGATATGCTATCGAAAGATTTCTGCACCACCATAGACATTATTTTTGAAATGGCGAGTTACTTTCCTCCATTCGTGAGATCAACCATTTGATTGATTAATAATTTGCAATTTGTGATATACGTACAAACGAACAATATGTGTGCTTACATGAACATTTCACAAAAAACAGTTTAAATTTTTGGGCGTCAGATGGAAATACGCTAAAAGATTTTTTTATGTGCCTTCACGCACTACACTATACATGCTAATTAGTTAGATGAACAATGATTATCCATAACGTTACAGAACTACACTGGCGGAAAGTGAAAACAGAACACCAAGAAGGAATTGGCGGACGATCATGAAATTTACATATGCTAATAGGGTCGAGTTTACGGAGGTGTGATGTTAATTTCGGGACCAACCGGTGAGCACTTACGCCACAGCACGGCATAATATGCAAATAATCGTCGGTGGTATTTAAGGAGTACGGCGAAGTGAATGTAATCAGTCGTCGGCGTACGGACACGTGCGAAGACCCTGAAGAAGCTGCAATGCCTGGACATGGAAGACGTGTACGATTTCAGCAGTTATCGGACTTTGAGCGAGGTCGTCTAGTCGGACTCCGCGAGGCCGGGTGGTCGTATCGTCGTATTGCGGACCGAATTGGACGGGAAGTATCGGTGGTGGTACGATGGTGGCGTAGATGGTCCGAGGAACATTCCCACACGAGAAGACGTGGAACCGGGAGTAACAGACGGACTGATGAGCTGACGGATCGACGCATAAGAAGAGCGGCGTTGTCTAGCAGAACATCCACTGCGACGCAAATCCGAGCTGCCGTTGCACCTGAGGTGACTGTGCGAACAATCCGCAACCGTCTACTGGATGCAGGACTACGTGCACGTGTGCCTCTGGCATGTGTACCTCTGACTCCAGCCCACCGTCAGGAACGGCTGCAGTGGTGTCGCCAACGTCTGCAGTGGAGAATGCAATGGCGATCTGTCGTGTTCAGCGATGAAAGCAGGTTCTGCTTGGGAGCCTCCGATGGCCGTATGCGTGTTCGCAGACGCACAGGGGAGCGTCTCCACCCTTCTTGCATCCGCCAGCAACACACAGGGCCTACACCTGGTCTCCTGGTGTGGGAAGCGATCAGCTATCACTCCCGTACACAACTAGTGTTTGTACCGGGTACGTTAAACAGTATCTCCTACATCAACAACATCATTCAGCCCGTTGTTGTGTCATTGTTGTGCCATTTGCTGTACCACGCCCGTTGTTGTGTCATTGTTGTGCCATTTGTTGTACCACGCCCGTTGTTGTGCCATTTGTTGTACCACGATGGACCCATCGTGATGTTTTCCAGCAAGATAACGCACGCCCACACACGGCACGTGCAACGCAACATGCAACTCAGGGTGTGAGACAACTTCCATGGCCTGCACGTTCACCGGATTTGTCCCCCATTGAGCACATGTGGGATTTTATGGGACAACGACTTATCCGGTGTCCACGGTCAGCCACGACCATCCCCGATTTACGCGTCCAGGTTGAGAATGCTTGGAACTCAATACCCCAAACTTACATCCAACATCTGTATGACAGACTCCATGCCAGAATTGCACAGTGTGACGCAGTTCATGACGGTTCAACCTCGTACTAACCATGTTACATGGAAATGTTATTTTTCAGTTTACCAGCCAATACAGCTGTATTTTGCCATAATGTTTTAATCACGTTATCCTCTGAATTCAGTTATTATACTGCATAAATTTCGTTGGTATCAGACGTCTCCTTCTTGGTATTCTTTTTTCACATTCCGCCAGTGTATAATAGGAATAATGAAGTACTGAACGAATACAATAATTATTTGCAGTATTATTTACTTTAACTTGTTTTGGTGTGTATAATATTAGTGTAATTGATTTTAATATGTAAACATTTACAGTATAAGTGTACATAAGGTTCTTCGAAAATTATTCAAATGTCAATCGGCAACTTATCAGCAATGTCAAAACTTAAATTTTTCTGCATTCCTATTTCAACTGTAAAAGACTTTGTGCATTTTGGTGGTACATTTTTTAGAAATTTTCAACGTAGAGCAGCGTTAAAAACTAAAATATGGGTTAAAACAAACTGGTCAAGAATGGTATAGTAAAATGGTAAGATTTAGGGAATTAATTGTGGCGTGGAGTTAAATTTTTGAAGAGATCAGAAGTAGAATTGTAAAGTAGGAATAAAGTGAAATGGAGATAACGATAAAAGCGCAGTATCAAGTGTGAAATATTGTTTATAGTAGGTTCCTGTACATGTATTTTTCAGGAGAAATGTAATTAGTAACCATGTTTGTTTATATGTAATATCAGAAAATTTCGCGGGACCCATCAGGATAGTTGCATTTCAACGTACATACTGGAAATATTTCGTTACTTTTATTTTAATTATGTTTTAAATTACTCCGTCATCAAGTTATCATCAAGCCATCATCGTAAAGTGTATGGAAATACTGTTTACCAATGAAATGAAGGAGAATAATTATGTACATCTTAGCATGCAGGTGTACATCTTAGCACTTCAATATCATGTAAAATAACACGCTCAATAATGTATGGACACAAGCTTGTCCTGGTTTCCTAAATAGTACAGGCAAAAATGATGCCGTCTAACGCCAACCTCATTTTTATTTTGGAGGGGAAGATATTGTAACATGGAGATCAATGTTTGACAGGAGTGAATTTAGGCTACCATTTCGAATATAGTAAATTTGAATCATCTCTCGGCGCTTTTTCGCCATTTCGATGCAGTGGCCGGTAACATGGCTCTAATTTTCTCCACGTCTCATCCGTGGGAAAGGTATATTTATGGATTTTGTCACTTTGTATTCGAGGGTTCACTGATAAGCCAATTAGGGAATATCTGCGCCTTCTGGAGTATTTAGACACGCTATCACCCCTTAGCTGTCCTAATCGAGGGAAAGTTTGATTTTACGACTTCTCTCTTCTGCGAGGGAGTAACAAGAGAGGAGTGGGGAAGAGAAAAGGAGGGCGTAAGAAGCCGAAAGAAGTGGGGACAAGTGAAAAGGGATTCGGTTGGAAGGCAGAGAGCGAGGGATGTGTCGAGACTTCCCTCCGGTGTGCGAAACCGAGATAATGCTGATCATCAAGGAAGAATGGAAAAATAGGAAAGGAAATACTGACAGCGAGAGAAGGAAATCAACGTGTTAATAATGTAGAGAATGAATGTAAATCAGGACAATGCTTGAAACCTTCCTCATAACATCTGAATAAATACATTCCTCACTGCAAGAGCGAGTTATAACTTTAGTTGATATTCCATTTATCTGCTCCAGTCCGGTAAAATACGGGTTAAACCTTAGAAACAAAAACTCTCTAAAAGCGACGTATCAACGAACCCTTCATGCAGCAGGGCACTGAAATAAAACTCAGTACGAAGCCTTGTAACAGTACATTACTAAGAACTTTAAGGGTTATCTCCTTGATCGACACTTTTGGGTCTGTCATAAACACTTCCAAAGAAATCGACGGATTAAATTCCTTGTTGTCGATTTATTAGGTACACTCTGCTGCGGAGATGTTTGGGTAAATGCGGAAATGCTGATCATCAAGGAAGATGAGCTTGAAGAGTTCTCACGTGGAGCAATTACAACGATTTGCTTCATACGCATTTAAAATGGTTGAAAATGTTTTGAAGTTAGATTTAGGGAACTTTTGCTCTTTATTACAGTGATCCAACGGTGATAAATTCTTCTAGCAGTATGTTCAGCCCATTGCTACTTGAGGGCCTTTATTTTGACCATGATATCTTCAACTCTTGTCATTTTGCTGATACACGAGTTCAGTTTTCCAATCTTTCTTGGTTACACCAAGCAGGCATCTCTCCATGCTTCTTGAGTTGTTCCAGGTTCTGTATGGTTTTCTTAGTTAAGGTTCATCCATTTGTAAGAACAGGAACAGGAAGGATGCATTGATTAAACACTTTTTAGGACATTAAATTCACTTTGAAATACTGTATTCTTTTTTCCAAATGTTCTCCAGCCAAATTTTATACGCCTGTTCGGGTGGTCCATGAGTTCGTGTGTTCACCAATGAAGATATTGCAATGAAATTTGAAGTGGACTTACATCATTTCGTGCGACATGTGATGACATCACAACATGTGCTGGAAGGGGCCATCATTTACGTCCAGACAGCATTGAACCTTGCGATATCCGCCGGCCAGCAGGAGTGCTTCCTGATGACAGACACATTCTTTAGGGAAAGTGACCCGGCGCCGCATAATTGGTCCCATCTTCTTCGATACAACCATCACAACAGCTGCATATATGGAAATCTTCAACACCTTTGGAAATCAATTGGACGACGAAGAACTCTCTGTTGGATATTACCAGCATGGTGGAGCGACATCATACACATCACACAGCAGTATGACCGAAATAATTCAGTCCTTTTTTGGCGACTGCGTCATTTCGAAAGGTCTATGGCCACCGCGCTCACCCTATCTGACGCTTTCTGATTACTTTTTATGGATATATCTAAAAGGGAGAGTTTACCAAAAGAAACCGCGAACCATAGATGCCTTGAAAGCAAACAACACCGAAGAAATTCAGACAGTGACGGCGGACGTACTGGCAAGGATTTTCCACAATATGGTACGTTGGGTTCAATGCTGTCTGGACGCAAATGGTGGCCATTTCCAGCACATGTTGTGATGTCATCACATTTTGCACGAAATGAGGTAAGTCCAGCTCAACTTTCATTGCAATATCTTCATTGGTGTTAATATTGTTAAAGAAATGTTGAGTTTGGTAGCGAGTGGGACACCTTGTATGACTTTCGTGCTAGTTTTTGAAATGAATAAAATTATTAAATCTTTATGTGTAATACGTCATTTTTTAGCTGTTGACTTTTGCTGGCGTATATTTCATTTGATTAATTAATTGTGCTCTATCGCATTATTATTTTAGAAATAAATATGGGAAAATTGGAAATTCGTGTACTTTTACGTTACCATTGGAAATATAACCTCAAAGCGGCCGCAGCGGCGAAGAAATTGTGCGAAGTGGATCGCGAAGGTGTCGTTTCAATTCGTATGGCTCAGAAGTGGTTCAAAAAGTTCAAAGACGGGAAGGCCAGTCTCGAAGATCAGCCACGTTCCGGTCACCCTGTGACGGTAAATTCTGAAATCATTCGCGAAGCCATCGAAGCGAATCCATCAACCAGCACTTGCCAATTGTACGATGAAGTCCACATTCCACGGACGTCAGCTGTTAGGCATCTTTACCTGCTCGGCAAGGTCAGCAAACGGTATCGTGAAGTTCCACACGAATTGACACGCCGGATCAAGCTCAGCGGCGTGTCAATGTTTGTCATTAACTGCTGCAGAATCCTCGTGACGAGCGTTTCATCTGCCGAATCGTAACCTGCAATGAGAAGTGGGTTTATTGCTCTAATTCCGACAAAGGAATGGTTGGACCCTGTGGCGGAACCAGTGACCAAAGGAGACAGATTCTCCAGAAAGGCAATGCTCTGTGTTTGGTGGAATTTCGAGAGCATCGTCCACTTTGAGCTGGTTCCAAACAACCGAGCCGTCAACGCCGAACTGTATTCTTCCCAGCTCGAGTGAATGTATGCGCAGCTGAGGCGAAAATACCCGTCTTTGGTCAACAGAAAGTGGGTCTTCCTGCAGAAAGAAAACGCTTCTCCAAACCCCGCCAGGCAGACAAAGAGAACTGGATGCCATTGAACCTTTGCCGCATCCTACATGCAGCACGGAACTTGAGCCGTATGATTTTCGTCTTTTTCAGGTTATGGCACATTTCTTGCGTGGGCGCAACTTTCGAAATTTGGACGATATGGAGACGGGGTGCCGCAAGTTTTTTGCCTCCAAGTACAAGGCGTGGTACCTCTACGGAATCAAACAACTCGCCGAAAGATGGATTCGAACTAATAATTCCAAAGGTTTTTACTTCGAAGTATAATATTTATTTGTTGTTGTTATATTTACGTTTGAATTATCAATAAAAAACGCACGAACTTGTGGGCCACTCTAGTATTATTTTGCTTGAGAGTAGTTAGAGGAATATTAGAGTTTTCAAGAGCAATTTATCATTATGTCGTAGAAGAAAAGCGTTGAATGATTCCTTCTTGTTCTTGCTTGTGAATCAGAGACATGGACCTTAACTAAAAGAGAAATACGGAGACTGCTGGCAACTATATATAAGCTAGTTCGTTTTCGGCACAAGAAGAGACGGCGATGAAGCATTTAAAAGGCGAAATTCTTTCGTTTATCTGAAGGCAAAGCTTTAAGACGTATTAGGAACTAATGAATTATGACAAGCGGCGGTGTTCCTGAAATAAGGAAAAGTTTCAAAAATGTATTTGAAGAACGAGTTTGACAGGCATACTCTGATGTGATGAGACAGGTTGTGCTAGAACTAAAATAACATTTAAATATTATGCGAGCCACAAAAAGTGCGTGCTTAAAAGAAGGGTGCATGCATTACTGATTCCCCTTATGCTCAACTCATTAGCAGAAGAATGAAGTGCTATTTTGTTCGTCTGTTTCAGTGTTTGAAGCTTTTCATACGATTCAGAAATGTCAAGCATTAATTTAGGAAATGTAATACATACATTTACATAAATATCGTCACATAAAGCTTAAGAGCATAAATATATTATTTGCTTACGCCTTACATCGTGCGAACGGATCCCTGGACATGGCTCAACCAAGAAAACAAGCCCAATTCAGGAATGACTACAGCATAAGAATCATATCCACATACTGAGAGAACTATTGGGTTGTCGGAAAAGTCATGACGTATTTTAGCCATGTAATGCGCCATACGACACTGCCAGAATCGTCAAGGAGTGGTTCGACGAACATGCTGGTGACTTTATGCTAATGCCCTGGCCTCCTCCAAATTCACCTGATATGAAACCAATCAAACATTTGTGGTTTGACTTGGAAAACGGGTTTGCGCCAAATTACCACCTCCCCGAAATGTACGGGAAGTGGAGGACCTGCTGTTGACATTATGGTACCAGATACCCCTGGTTAGCTATCGCCACCACATCGAATGGATGCTTCGCTGAGTGGCTGCTGTATTGTGGGCTAAAGGGGGTCCTACAGCTTATTAGGTAGGTGGTCATAATGTAATGACTCGTCGGTGAATATCAAGCGATGTCTGTACCTAAGAAGAAATTAATAAAAGTTGTAACATAAAATGTAACATGACGTAGATCACGCAAATACTACAGTGACGCATGGGTCAAATCGGCAAAGTTGCAGCAATAGGTCTCGTCGGTGTAGTTCAGTTGGGAGAATATCCGCCTCCGGAGTAGGAAAACGTTGATTCAAATCCGCCACCGGCAAAAAAGGGTTCATGCTATATTGGCGCCTGAACGAAAGTGAATCTTCTGACCATTAGGCTTGATAAATTTGTGTGACGAGTCTTCCACACAATGCACGTAATTGAATGAATATTAGTTCTTTTACAATGTGATGGTTCTTCGGGCATGTGATCTTGTGACCCCCACTTCTCATGGGGGAATGACGTAACGCACTACGTGACACGATGTACTAATGAGGTAACGCTTGAATCGAATCGACAATAACGGAGCGATATCATTGCCGGGGTAGTTCAGTTGGAAGAACAGCAGGTTCGGAGTAGGAAGATTCGAATTCCATCAAAAAGCTTATATCTTATACAGTACGAAACTTGACAGTAATTTATTTGAAAGAAATAATACAATTTTTAAGAGCAATCTTTGATCATGTCTTTAAAGGATAGTGTTTAATTAGTTCCTACTTACAGATCATAGACATGTAGTAACTTAGGTTAAGAAGATACAGTCTGCGGACAACTAAAAAGAAACATGCGTGGCGTAACCCTGGAAGAAAAGGAGTGCATCCATCGAGAAAATGACAGGAACGGATGACATCATGATCAACGTAGAGATCCTCAACTGACAATGGGGTGGAAGTATTAATAGAACTGACCACATTGTTGGACAAGTGAAATACGTGACTGCATTCCAACTGAGATGTAAAGACCCAGAGGAAGACCATGTATGAATGGGCTGATGAAATTCAGATGCATGTTGGAGTGACATTACAGAGAACTGCTCAAGAGAGAGAGAGAGAATTGTAGAAGGTATTAGGAGATATTTTCATCTAGCATTTAATTGAGAATCGTTGATGAAGATGTATGATTGGAGTTCCTTCAATGAAAATCTGATATCGCCAGTGATTCAACAGTTAGTTAGCGTTTTGCTACTTGCTATTGGCTTCCAACTTTTATTTTAGAGATTATTTCCCTGATTGGATCCACTGTGAGTTCGTGAACAACTGAAACCGTTACCTCACAGATTTATAGATTTATTTGCTTGGAAGTCAGTCATATTAGTACAGTGAATGTGAAATCTTTAGTACTTCTGATTTAGATTCGGAGATTACATTCTTAGCCCTTTAACCGGCTGATCAGCTAGCACGAATGTATTCGCGGTCTAAGAAGTGCCGAACGCCTCTGGGATGAGTGAACCTTGAGCATCAGGAAGCGTTTCTTTCCCTTCAGTTTTGTCATCCAAAGTGGTCATTTAGGGGATGATTGACACTATCCCTTGCTGACTGATTACACTGGTAAACACAATTTTTGTCTCATAGAACATTGACTGTGTTTCTATCGTAATTTTTACGCTGAATTCAAAAATGTAATCAGTGAGTATCGGCTATTGAATTTTTAGGTATTACATCAACAGGAATAACGCACAGAAAGCGTATATTTAAATTATTGTTTGTTATGTTTTATTTTAAGTATAGTGTCGGAAAAAACAATCTATCATTATGAAGGCACTAGTATATGTGCTTAGCCACAGTCATGGATGATTCTTGCGCCGACGCCTCGCGACAACATCTGAGCAGTCATTGTTCTGCCAGTGGTGCGCTGGCCTTCACGGTGTAAGTATTGCGAGTGCTGTCTTATCTTTTCAGAGTGAATGATAACTTCAGCAGTAGGGGTCTGTTTCAAATCGCGTTATTATTCCAACGAAGTGATTAAATCAACCTTATACTTTCTGTTACGTGTACAGTGAAGTAACCTTCAAATCTCAAAGGTGAACTTTTTCATTTAAAAAGTGTTATGAGCTTTATTTTGGTTTTACATTAGATGACCAAGATAAGAGTTGGCCCCTCATATTTGTTGTATAACATGTACTTCAAACATCTGTGGCGATTTGAAAGTCACTGCTCTTTTGTTTCGTTTGCACCTCGGATAGTTAAAATTTTGTTGTTTGCTATGAGAGTGGGATAGTAGAGATAGAAGAAGTCTATCCCACTAAGGATTTAAGAGATAGATGACGTCTACCCCACTAAATATTTAAGAAATAGAAGAAGTCAATTCCGCTAACGAGCCGAGGATGGCTTAGTGGTTAGCAAGTCTGACTATCAATGCAAGGTCCTCAGGTTCGAACCTGGGCTGATCTTTCAGAGATGGTGTGATTTACTAACAATCGCTGAATATCCGCCGTGCATCGGACGAGCACGTTAAGTGACGGCCCCCAGGCTGGACCCGGTTAAATCGGTATCCTTTCCTATGCCCCCTCCCCTGATAGTCTCTCACCCCTCTGTGTGCAACATCGTACTTGTACGGTGGCGCCATCTACTGTACTCTAATCTCACTACAAACTCTTCTGTCAAAATCGCTAGACTTGCTCTCATTCCTTCCGTTTCTGTGTCCTGCCCAAAAGGCGATCTCGCTGTAGGTGGCTGAGACCTAAACTCTACTCACTGTGGACGAAAGTCCTACAAGAAAATGACAAATACTGGGTGCGGCGACTATTCCGCTAAGGCTTTAAGAAATAGAAGAAGTCTATTCCACTAAGAATTTGAGAGATAGAAGAAGTCTATCCCATAGTGGAGATAGAAGAAGTGGGATAGTAGAGATAGAAGAAGTGGGATAGTAGAGATAGAAGAAGTCATTACACGAGAAAGGATGGCCAAAATGCATCCCTAATTCCAGGGAAGGAAAATGTCGCAAACCTTCCAGTGATCAACCCTGAAATTATTTACTCCTGCACACACACACATTTAAATTACATCTTAGGAGAAACTTTGTTAAGGTAATGAACCAAAATTGTGCTGGATTCACATATTTTAATGGAAAGTTCCCCAGAACTGATGACGCTAAAATTAAGGAAGGTACTTTTGCAGGCTCCTCTCGAGTAAGAGACTTGATACCGGAAGAAAAGTTTGAAAAGAAGTTGAGCCAAGTTGAAAAAGCAGCTTGGAAATCTTTCAAAAGTGTTACTAAAAACGTTTTGGGAAATTTTAAGGCAGAAAACTATCGTGACTTAGTATGTGAACTCTTCGGTTCATACAATGCTATGGAATGGAATGTTTCCCTGAAAATCCTTTTCCTGGACTCCCACTTGGATCTCTTTCCTGAGAACTGAGGCCCCATCAGCGACGAACATGGCGAGTGGTACCAGGGCACGTGATGTTCCAGTATGCTGATTTACTGCTGCTGGACACTCAAGAGAGACGTTCAACTAGCGAAATAAACCAGGAAGTTATCAATTATTACGCGTTTTAGGTAATTCATTTATGGTTTATAAGTGTATGTAAATATACGATTTATTCAAACTTAAACCGCGTGTCAATAAAAATCCTTGCGTTATGGGAAGAACCAATACAATATCGGATTTCAGCATAAAAATATTATTAAAATCCCATTTTATTTCTTGGGGAGCAAAAAAAGTGTTTTTTGTTTGTTTGTAGACCAGCGTTATCTGTTAAAAGGTGATCCGACGAACCTTAAAAAAAGAACGAGGAGATGTAAGAGTTATTTGTCTCTACTCAGTGGCACGATGTCCGTGTCACGATAAAGAATGAAGGACTACAAGCGAGCTCTTATCACCACTGATAAAGTTATGGTCGATAATGCTGGGATGATAGGGGGAAAGGAATAGTTTGGCCGTTGCTTTCGTAAAACTGTATAAAAATTTTTGGCGTGCCTGCACCGCAGGACGCACAGGAGATAAAGGCCAGATAGGAGTGAGAGCACATGTTCGCGTAGCTCAGTTGGAAAAAGGACTTACTCCGGAGTGAAGGGACCCGTATTCAATGGCCGGCACTGACAAACTTATACGTTATATTGGCGCCCAAACTTGCAGGATGACCCGGATGTTACGTTTCTCGCAATGATATGTTCTTTCCACACGGCGAGACAGGAAAAATGGGAATCCCTTCTTCAGTGCTTCGAAAAAATAAATTAGCGTGTTGTTACGTTCCACACACCAAAAACATTGTCTGGGATTTCTCAAATGCACGTTCTTCATAGGATGACTGCCTGCAGTGGCACACGGTCCTGGCTGACCCGTGGGTCATGCCCCCGGCCCTCTTTCGAGGGCGGAGGAGATGTAGCTTGCCTTCACCGCAGGACGCACATGAGATAAAGGCAGATAGCAGTGAGAGCGCATGTCCGCGTAGCTCAGTTGGGAGAGCGACTTACTCCGGAGTGAGGGGACCCAGGTTCGATGCCTGGCACGGGCAAACTTGTACGTTATACATTTCTATTTGGGAAGCATAGACAATGTTGGGTACCCTTTTTGGTTCTGGCACATCTGCCACTTAAAAGGTTGAAAATGGAACTTTAAAGAGATATTTTGTACCTCACCACTACCCGCGTTAGTGGCTTACTGAAATATTTGTACAGCGTACAGGTACAGCAATATTTGTAATACGATACGAGATGTATCACAAAATAAGTTTCACATAGCGGCGACTTCGGAAATGGAAATAAGGAAAGAACATGGCTACGGTGTGATATCATACTTTCTGTCATCTGCTTGCAGTGCGGCACAATTGTGCTGCGTACTTTATTCGTTAACGATCGTTTGTTATGGCGACGCAGCTGGAGTGTTACTCGAAATTGGAAGTTCGCGGAACAGTGTCTTTTCAATGGAAAAAAGTTTGAGTTCAACTGAAATCCATCGTGAAGTATCTGCTGTTTATGGAGAAAAGGCAATATCTCTTCAGAAAATTGGGAAATGGTGTTAGCAATTCGAAGAAAGGACCTTGGGAGCAAGGATTTTGAAAATGATGAAGTCGGGAAGCTTTGAAAACATGTCTCTGTGAACTTGAAACTCTTACTTTCTCGGTATTGAAAAACTGGTTTCTCGTTCCAACAGGTGTTTACTAAAACTTGGCGATTAAGTGGAAAAATAAAGAAAAAATATATGTTCCAGAAATTATACTGTTTTGGTTTCTCATTATTTATTATTAACAAAATTCTGCGAAACACGTGAAACTTATTTCTCGTTACGCCTACGTATATTTTTATAGGGAAACAGTTGAAAGCAGGAAAGGTGCCACAACAGATGATAATGATATCACCTATGATGCCACAGTGGCATGAATTTCTTCTCTTTTTTTTAGGACCGGAAGTCAATAGAATAAAGCATCCCAAAGAGGTTATCGTCCATAGCATAGAGTGCATGCGGAAGTACTTCATTTTCCTGTCCTAGCCAGAAACTACGTATTTTTCAGTTTGACTAGACAGTCGGCATCATCGGTGCCAGTTTCTGTACAAACTTTTTAAAATTTCAAACGAGTTCTTTACATGATCCAAAAAAATAAATTTTCGAGGCAACTGTAATGTGATTTATCTTTATAATCCGCTTATTGGATTTTTCTAACCACAGGGTGTTGTGAGTTTCGATGTGATAGGAAATGCTTTACATTCTCGTATATTAACCCTTTAACGACTATAACGCCAAAACGTCCGTATGTACAGACGCCCATAACCACCCGAAACGCCTGTCCAGAGTGAGTCAAATTTCCTACTCTTGCTTGTTCTTCAAATTTTTTCGACCTATGTGGGACCAACAGGAGTCCCCATAAGTTACTATAGTTGTTATTAAACAAAGAAGTTAACCAACAGACAATTTCGGGCGTTATGATATTTAGAGTGATATAAGATTTTGGGGTCATGGTCGTTAAAGGGTTAAAACACCATTAAATGTAAGCACAACACTTATACAGCTAGTATCGGTCCAGGAATCGACAAACAAGAAAGGCAAGGACTGTCACAACTTTTTAAGAAACTACAAGTTGTGGCTGTGTGCTCTAGTAACGATTCTATTTTCCCACTTCACAAAGAGTTGTTACTATCAAACTAGCATATTGGTATACAAAGATAACGAGTCCTAAAATATTGTCAGTTACTCATCATTCGTCTACCATCACACTCACCACTACAATCTTTTTACTCTTGATATACACTATATTGGCAAAAGTCACCGGACACAATTTCAAAAGCAAATGAACGGATATGCTGCGTTGTTAAGATGCGTGGTACACCTGCAAACGGCATAAAAACAAGCCTGCAGCTGACGATCATATCGCACTGTGAGGTTGAGTGAAAATGTCGCGGCGGATGAGAACTGACTTTGAGAAAAGAAATATTGTTGGGTGTTATATTAGTGGGTTGTCCATGAGAGAAACCGAGAGTCGTTTATACATACCCAAGTCAACTGTTTTAGATGTACTCAATAAGTGGAAGGCACATGACGTGCCTGAAGTAGCAAAACGTACCGGCAGACCACAGATAATCAGTGATACAGGGCGTCGGAGCCTCAGAAGAGTCGTTACGGTTTATCGACAGAGTACTACTGCACATGACTTCAGACAGGTTATTAACAATGCCGGAACCTCGGTATGTACACGTACCATTCACAGAGAACTTCATTCCATGTGTTACCGCGGTCATGCGGCTGCTCATAAGCCTTTCGTCTCCACTCGGAATGCTACTCATCGTTTAGCATGGTGTAAAGAACATTTATCGTGGACCGTATATTAATGGAAACGGGTTCTATTATGGGCTGATGAATCCAGATACACGATCCATCAGTCTGATGGCCGTGTGCGCGCATGGCCGCAGCCGGGGAAAAGCTATTTACCACAGTGTACTGTTCCTACGTCCAGTTTGGAGCTGACAGTGTACTCGTGTGGAGATGTTTTTCGTGGTATGGTCCTGGCCCATTGGTTATCGGGGATAAACCTGTTAATCAGCACGTCTACCCCGATATTCGGGACAAATATGCCCTATCAACTCTGTGGCAATACTATGGAACCGAGCCGTGTTGGTACTAGAAAGATAATTCACCGAGCCATAAAGCAAGGACTGTTACGGCGAGGTTTGACGATAATTCCGTATCGTGTGTGGACTGGCCAGCACAGAGCTCTGATCTTAATCCCATAGAGCACCTATGGGATGAATTAGAGCGCCATATAAGAAGTTTGGAACTAAGGCCTACAACTAAGCAACAGTTAGCGGCAGCATTATGTACTGAATGGAACCGCATACCTATCGATGTGTTCCAAAACTTTGTCGAAAGTATGTCTCGAAGGGTCAGTGCATGCATTAAGGCCAAAGGTGGACCGACACCGTACGAATGCATGTCAATAAATGCTATGTTGTGTTTCTTTCTCTTCTAGTCGTGCGGTGACTTCTGTCAATATAGTGCAGTTTCTATTTATTCTTTGACTTACTCTCAGTGTTGTCAAGACATATAAGAATTTTCGGAGAAGTAATGAGCACTTCAGAGAAAAAATCTGAGACGTTATGAAATTTGCATGAGAATAAGAGCTCAAAAGAAAGGTTAAATTAGAGATATATATGTATACAGGCATGATAAAGTAAATAAACACCTGTCGTATTCTCATTTTTGCAATGTAGTGGAGTCTATATATTGCATTGCATGCTCGAATTCGCTTTAACTTTTTTGCAGGATAACGTCAGTAAGTAGATGACACCATCGAACATGCCTGGACCCAAGGGAGCGAAAGAACTATTTCGGAGTTGGCCAGCGTAAGATTGCAGCAATTCTTTAAATTCATCTTGCCACAGTTAATCGAGTAGGCAGGCAAGGAAGCATCAGCATCACGTGCCGGTCGCCCTGGGCCATCACAGAGGTGTATTCGAGCTTTCAAGCGTTTTGTGGAAACCAATCTTCGTAGGAAGGTCTCTGAGATTGCAGAACAGCTCCAAGTGAGTTCGAGAACTGCTCAGCGGTATCTTCACCGACTTGGCTATAATGGAAGAGCGGTTTGACGTACACCTCTTCTGCGATAAGTAAATATTCGTCGGAGATTTACATGGTCGGCAGACGTGATTGAGAGACACTTAGCATTTTGTCATATTCTCTGATGAGTCCCGATTTGTACAATTTTCAGATAGTGGCAGGAGAAGCAATTTCCCAGCCAGGAATTCACCTTGAAGCACTTACAGCCAATTGTGAAACATGGTGGATTTTCAGTCATAATATGGGGAGCCACATGAATGACTTCTCGTTCAGTCCTCACAGAATGTGAAGACACTATCAATGACAAAAATACATAACCAACTTTGAGAGAGGCCTGCTACTAAATGTGAAGACACTATCAATGACAAAAATGCATAACCAACTTTGAGAGGGGCCTGCCACTAAATGTGAAGACACTATCAATGACAAACATACATAACCAACTTTGAGATTGGCCTGCTACTAAATATGAAGACACTAACAATGACAAAAATACATAACCAACTTTGAGAGGGGCCGGCTACTAAATGTGAAGACACTATCCATGACAAAAATGCTTAACCAACTTTGAGAGGGGCCTGCCACTGAATGTGAAGACACTATGTGACGTACCTGCCAGCAGGACGCACACGACATAAAGGCAGATAGGAATCAGATTAATCGTCTGCGTAGCTCAGTTGGTAGAGCGACTTGTTACGGAATAAGCGGCCTCGGGTTCGAATCCCGGCGTAGACCAAAAATGACGGAGAAATTTACTTCGTTATAATGCCCTCTTTCGGGGGGGATGTGACGTACCTGCCAGCAGGAAGCACACGACATAAAGGCAGATAGGAATCAGAATAATCGTCTGCGTAGCTCAGTTGGTAGAGCGACTTGTTCCGGAATAAGCGGCCTCGGGTTCGAATCCCGGCGTAGACCAAAAATGACGGAGAAATTTACTTCGTTATAACTATCAATGACAAACCTACATAACCAACTTTGAGAGGGGCCTGCTACTAAATGTGAAGACACTATCAATGACAAAAATACATAACCAACTTTGAGAGGGGCCTGATACTAAATGTAAAGACACTATCAATGACAAGCATACATAGCCAACTTTGAGAGGGGTCTGCTACTAAATGTGAAGACACTATCAATGACAAACATACATAACCAACTTTGAGAGGGGCCTGATACTAAATGTGAAGACACTATCAATGACAAACATACATAGCCAACTTTGAGAGGGGCCTGCTACTAAATGTGAAGACACTATCGATGACAAAAATACATAACCAACTCTGAGAGGGTCCTGCTACTAATCTTCTCCAGTGGACAGATGTCAAAGGCTACCTCCTTGTTCATGGAGGATGGCGCTCCATGCTATTGGGCAAAATGCATCCAAACATGGCAAGAACAAAACGCCATCCAGAAACTGTCATGGCCAAGCCAGACCCCTGATAGACCCCATAGTTAATTGTGGCCAAGCCAGACCCCTGATAAACCCCTAAAACGGTCGTGGCCAAGGCAGACCCCTGATATTTTCCATCCAACATAGCACATGTGGGCTATGTTGGATGGAAAATTACGACGAGTGACACAGAAACCAACCAACAAGACCAACCTCCTGGCTTTTTTAGGTGAATCGTGGGCTCAAAAGCCACAGAACATCATTGCTGATCTCATTTCCACTGACAGGGTGAAAGCCCTACGTACTGCAAAGGGCATTGCTATCAGAGATTAAATCCAGCTACAACTATAGTTCCTTCCATTCCATGCGGACAGGAAATAAATATTATTAACAAATTTAGTGTCTATTTACTTATATGTTATGTCTGTGTTCGTCAGAGTGTTTTTGGATGTGTGTGTGAGAGAGAGAGGTTGGCAGTGATAGTTTTAAATACACTGACATTATATTGAGCCTTTAGATAAATTCGAAGTCATAAAAACCACTGAAAAATTGTATGTTGATGCAAATCAAAATCAAGTTTTATATATGTTCTAAAAGCATTATCATCAACAATAAAAGTGAATTTTTTTTTTTGATGTTTAACGACCACCGTGAGCAACTCAATGGGCTATAAGCAGTCGCCCGTCCCTAATTTAGAGTCACTGGTTCCAGGGAAGGGAGAGAGCCAGTGCCGTAAGACAAACACAACATCCATGCCTCACCGGGATTCGAACCCGGACCCCTTCCGACGAATGATCAGAGGCCAACGCCTTAGACCACTGCGCCACCGGGGCGGCATTGTGAAAAATTGTACTGAGTTTTGATGGTTTCCTCAATTTGCTCTTTCACAGCTCTATTTTGATCCTATCTCTCCAAATAGTCTCACAGTGATTTTCTATATGATTTATTCTTCTCCCAAAATAGTCAGTTTCGGATATTTTATGGTCTCCTGCTACCCTTTTAATCATTTTTTTCACTTCCGTATCTTTACAGCCGTGTCTCTGCGTCTTATATTTTGCCTGAAAAACGTTTCTCTCTCTCTCTCTCTCTCTCTCTCTCTCTATTGGGCTTCCTGGGACATTGTTTTAAGTTTATATCGATTTTGTGCAGTATCTCTATGTGTCAGATGGAATAATTTTTCAAGATATTATATTTAGTATTAATCTGAAATCATATTTATTTCTTCCTATTATTTGATAAGTCATGTGTAATCTATCTAAGATTTGAAATGGCTTTAATCATTTGAAAAAAAAAATGTAAAGACAACACACCCGGTGGCGAAGTTGTCTAAGCGCTAGCTCTGCCCGTTCGTCCGGGTGGGCCCTTGTTCAAGTTCCCGATGAGGAATTGCTGATGCGTTTGCCGTACAACGTTGGCCCTCTCCTCTCTATGGTACCTATAACGAAGTAAATTTCTCCGTCATTTCTGTCCACGCCAGGATTCGAACCCGGATCCCCTCATTCCGGAATAAGTCACTCTACCAATTGAGCTACGCGGACGTTTTATTCTGATTCCTATCTGCCTTTATGTCGTGTGCGTCCTTCTGGCAGGTACGTCACATCTCCTGGTACGTTACATACCATGGACCCAAATTAGGGCTGCTTAGAGTTTCTCATGATGGCCGCTAACCCTCCCCAACCCCAAAATGTAAAGATCCAGCTTAGATGGATGATGTCGAGGTAAACAGTTAATATTAAAAGAAAATTTCTGGCATTTTTTTTTTTTTTGGTTTAATTCACTTGTCGTATTGCCGCGGTGGCGCAAGCTTCTGACCATCCACCCAAGACTGGCTCGTGTTCCAACCCCGGTGAGGCATGATTGTTGTGTTTGTCTTACGGTACTATTTATCTCCCTTTCATGGTACCATTAGCACTAATTTAGGGACGGGCGATTGCTTATAGCCCATCGAGTTGCTTTCTCTCTCTCTCTCACGGCGGTCGTTACACAGGCAAATAGGAACAAAAGATTGGTCTTATTAAAAAGGAAAATAACCTCGGATATGTAAAGCACTACAGAAAATGATCAGTTTTATTCCATAGACACCTTATTAATTTTACTTGTGGGCACAAAAAAAACAAGTTAGTAAAATCATGCAATGCATTGATTATGAAACGCTTTCCAACATACCAGAAATCATTACTCAAGTAATGAGGATAATTATTACTCAAGTTATGAGGAAAATGGCTGTGGAATAAATCTCGCTTTTGTGGCCTGACCTTTAACCCCATTTTGATTATATTAAACAGAACCGGTTCAGTATACCTCCGGAACAACATGAAAAAGTTTTGTCTCAATCGAAGCATTTTTACGTAAGTTATGACGCATAAGAGCGATGGAATGGATCCCGCTCCTATGTCCTGACCTTTGACCCCATTTCTTCCATTTTCAATAGGTTCGTCTACAGGTTTTCCCTACCACATACTAAAATTTCATCGAAATCGAACCGTTTTTACGCGAGTTATCGTGCGGACAGACAGACGGACAAAATTGGAGCATATACGCTTCTTCAACCTACGGTTGGAAAGCGTAAAAAAGGAATATACTTAAAGCAAGATTTGATATACAGTATTTTACAATGAAGAAGTTGCCGTAAAAATTATACCTAACGTTTTTATAAACGAACAAGTATAGGAAACATAAAAATCGTTTAAATTATCGTACAGTAACTTACAGTTACGTCACTGAATCATTTCTTTTTGCGTACATAGATATTTTAGAATCATTAGTTTCGTTTCGTTCTGATATATAGCGGAACCTTGTTTATACGCTTTTGTAGGAACTAACTAAAGTTAACATATAATTGAAAAAAAAAACCGTATAAATTAAACAAGGAAAGTTCAACTTTAAGAGGAATTCAGAATTTTCGGATGGGCGACACTTTACGTATAAGTGATAGAAACGTATAAACATCTAATACTTTCTTTAATTATACAATACACCCTTTGAAAGATCATTAATTTCAGCAATTCAGTAAAAATTTCCTCGGTATCGACAGGCTGCTAGTAAAATGGCACCGGTCTCATACGGATTATGGCTTTTTGGCTTGATGCCAAGAAACAATGTCGTTGAACAAGTGATACAACTTTGAGGGTGCAAAATCGACAGCCTCATACAGGAAGGACTATTTGCATTGAAAGCATTTCAGGAATGCGTCCGAAATCCCCGATTTTTGGAGGGCTCTTCTCCAAAGCGGAGCTTTACATGCCACAGATTTTACATTGTGGAAGCACAGAGATGTTATAACACATCTGTATGCTTACTTCGGTTGAATTTCTACAATTAGAAAAATTCAAATTATAGTATATCATGCGGCTACTATAAAGCGTTTTATATTAGAATATTCAAAGACTCATTTTATTCTTGGAAAATGGATATTTAGCTTAAAATCGTATTGCAAATGTTGCATTAAAAAATTGCCAAAAATTATACTGCGCCATATGACATCCTCACTTTGTAATTAGCTCTTCTATGTAATATCTTAAAACTATTTTACTGGTTTAATAACACAACTGATTTTTTTATTTTTGCATCAAAATTGAGATAAAGCAAAGAAAGAAATAATTATACCCAGAGCATATTTTAATTTATAAAAATTGCTATTATATCCTGATGATATTTCAGTAGAGAAAAGACAATTAGCGTATAATAATACTTCGTAAAAATTTTCCGTTTATTCTTTTCACTACGACTTATCACGATCTTTTAGAATAAAATTTGAAGTGAGAAGAGATTATATAGTCTAAAAGTTGAGCAAACTGTTAAAATAGATAAATAAATAAAACTAACTTGAAAAATTGTGGTCACCACTGGAAAATATGAAAATACTTTTTTCTGCTTTACAAGCTTCATTTCAAGACCAGCTAAGTGTATATTATACAGGATAGAAGGCCCAAATTATCCAGTTTGGCCCCCATAACTATAGATACGACATGATGAGTACTTTGAAATTTTCAACTAAGCAAGTTCCTCGAGTTTTGTTTGCGGGATAATTACCTTGCTGAGTTTTACAAAATCCAGTTTTTTGTTATGAATAATTAAAAAATCCTTTTATTTTCTTTCTGGAATCTTTCTAGACAACCCCTTTACAAAGCGCATTTTCCTTCTTGTGTATGGCCTGAATACTTGAGGCAACTTTTGTATGCACAAAAGTTGCCTCAAGTATTCAGGCCATACACAAGAAGGAAAATGCGCTTTGTAGGAAAATGCGCTTTCTTCCATGTTTTGATAAATCCACCTCAAAAAAAGATTAAAAGTGTTCTTCCAAGCTAGATTTTGCTTTTCATAAAATAAAATTAGCCTCATATAAATGGTTAATTTTCATACAACCCTGTGAAATAGTTCTTATGATTAACAAAGTAGTGCACCGAAATCAAAGCTAAGACTTCTTGATGTTGTGCAGAAAACAAATCACTTATTCTGATTAACAGTTAGGTACCCCTTTCCCAGAGGAGGACATTGTTCTATTTGTCTTTTAAGAGCATTGTGAAGATACCTGCCATTCCTGACTTCAACTCATGCAGTTTCTCGTCGCACCACAAGAAATTCGGCCACCCAAAGCGAGGCGCCAACAATTTCATCTGAGCAACTTCAAACATTCGGTTGTCTTTACCTGCTTACAGTTTCCACAATCTGTTCTCTCAACGGCAGTTCTGTATTTTGAAAATGAAAAATGAAACTAATTACAATTCCATGCGCTATATAGGATCTACTTTTCATGATCAATGCTTAATTTTATAGGTTCTACTTTTCATGATCAATGCTTAATTTTATAGGTTCTACTTTTCATGATCAATGCTTAATTTTATAGGTTCTGCTCTTCATGATCAATGCTTAATTTTATAGGTTCTGCTTTTTAGGAGAATACTTAATTTTATAGGTTCTGTTTCTCACAATCAATGTGCGTGCTTAATTTCATAGGTTTTTCTTTTCAGGAACAGTGCTTAATTTTATAGGTTCTGCTTTTCATGACCAGTTCTTTATAAGTCATGAAAAGCAGAACATATAAAATTAAGGTTGTTTTCATGATCAATGCTTAATTTTATAGGTTCTGCTTTTCGTGATAAATGTTTAATTTTATAGGTTCTGTTTTTCATGATCAATGGTTTTAATTTAATACGTTCTGCTTTTCAGAAACAATACGTAATTTTAAAGGTTTTGCTTTTCAAGATCAGTTCTTAATTTACTAGGTTCTGCTTTTCAAGATCAAGATCAATGCTTAATTTTATAGGTTCTGCTTTTCACGATCAATGCTTAATTTTATAGTTTCTGTTTTTCATGATCAATGATTACTTTCAACGATTCTTCTCTTTATGACAATGAGTAATTTTGTAGGTTCTGTTTTTCATGATCAACCCTTAATTTTATGGGTTCTGTTTTTCATGATCAATGCTTTTAATTTAATACGTTCTGCTTTTCAGAAACAATACGTAATTTTAAAGGTTTTGCTTTTCGTGATCAATGCTTAATTTATATGTTCTGCTCTTCAGTATAATGCTTGATATCACAGGTTCTGCTTTTCATGATCAGTTCTTAATTTAATAGGTTCTGCTTTTTAAGATCAATGCTTAATTTTATAGGTTCTGCTTTTCATGATCAATGCTTAATTTTATAGTTTCTGTTTTTCATGATCAATGATTAGTTTCATAGATTCTTTTCTTTATGACAATGAGTAATTTTGTAGGTTCTGTTTTTCATGATCAACCCTTAATTTTATGGGTTCTGTTTTGCATGATCGATGCGTAATTTTATGTTTCAGTTGAAACAGAAATATATTTTGCTAGATACGATCTTGAAACGTACTCGTTATATAAGTGAACGACTTTCATAAGTGAATTTTTGTGAAGCGAACTGGGATTTCGTATTTACTCATTATAAGGAAGACCTTGTTATACACAATGAATATCGCACTTTTATACCATGATCTCATTACACGCAATGGATACTGTAATTTAAACCGTGCCCTCGTTATACGCAATGAATATTACACAGTGGCCACGTTATATTTGTGCTCACTGTTTGCAGAAAATACAGTCTTCTTATTTAATCATGACCTCGCTGTAGGTAATTTTTACTAAGTGATCGTAATGCTTGTTGTTTCCACACTGTATTCGGGCACATTATAAGCAGTGAATTCGGTGCCTAATATTTTGCCATTATCTCGTTAGCATACTCTGTTGAGTACAGTACTAATCATTATACAATGATCTCACTATATCTATGCTCCATATAAGCAGTGAATATAGTGTATGGCAACACCACGACTTACAAAAATTCGTGCTCAATATAACTGTAAACACAGTGCTGCTTACTATCGCACCGTGGCCCTACAGAAGCAGAAATACCATAACGTTGTGATCTCACTATACACGTGCTCGTTTGAACAGTGCTTCTTTTTCTCGTTTTGCTATTATGTTAGTAAAACCAAGTACGACTCATTTACTCGCTAATTACAGCACTCGTGTTTTATTTACCATTACGTTGGGATCACGCTATACTTTTTTTTAATTTAGCTCTTCTGAACTGGGAATGTCGTTACTTGTAAAATTATATCGTGATCTCACTATACTCATGCTCATTTTAATAGTGAGCAGCGAGCTTGCTATTATTTCGCGATCTTAGTATACCGATACTGCTCCCAAAAGGAAATACCGTGCTTTTTCGGATTGTGTTGCAATCATGATGTGCTCATGCCCATTTCAACAGTGAATTTAAAATTCTTACCATCATACTCTAATAGGCAAAAACAACAAGTTGCTTAATCGAAGATGTTCTTTTGCCGATTGGTTTTAAAATTATCAAGCAACATTTACCATATTTTATGCAACATTCAGAGTAACAGCATTAGGTCTTTAATTATGGGGAAAATACATTTTTTTTAAGTTCATTTCTGTGAACAAATTTTTCATTCATACGTTTGTACAATCAGTAAGATAAAATGCAGTTAAAGTTTTAACAAACGTTTCTATAACGACAAGTCTATGGGATAAATAAGTTCTATTACCTGCAAAAAATTACCTGTTCAATGGTGAAGAAGATCAAACGAAAGCATCAGTGCGTTTACGTTGAACTTGTTCAGGAAATCAAGGGCTTGGGCACTTATCTGAGGTAAAATTAGAAAGTTGTTTGCTTGCTAAACGATTTCTTGATGCGGGTTATTTCACACATTCAGATATCCGTGTTAACGTTTCCATTATTGTGTAAAATTAACATCCAAATCGAGTTTCAAAGAAATGTACCCAAAAATACAATGTGATGAATTACATTTTTTTTTATCAGAAATAAGGTTGGATACAGTGTTATTAAGCTTGATTCCACATTTATATTCTTGTTCTTCTTCAGTATTAGTGCACCTTATCCATGAACCTGAAATCTCCAAGAAAATAAGCATCCTGTATGAACACGATCACTTCTTATAATAATTCACATTTCCCAAAGTGTTTCAAGAATTCTATACACTGAGATGAAGAAGATTTTTTTTTTAATTTATAATGTTTCTTTCCTTTTACGTCGCACATTAAAAGTACACACAAGATCAAAAATATATATTACACAGGGTTGAAGATAATTCCTCTGGGTTTCTTTAGCTGCTTTTGTAAGAAAAAATACATATTGTTCCGTACTTTGAGCAACTTTCCTCCAAAGTTTTCGAGTCACATTAGATCTTATTTAAAGTGCCGGGTATAGCCGCTCATGTGTTTGCGCAGTTTTTCAGAATCCTTCAATTCTGTAAGTCTCGCTAATGATAATTTGTTTTTCCTTACATGTTTCTGAAAATACTCCAAAACTCTTCATCTGGAAATATCGTGCGATTTTTATTGTCTGTCTTTAGGACACACAAAATTGCTCCAAATGGGGGAAAAAACAGTAAATCCTTTCTCAAGCGATTTGAATTTGAAAGAAACATGAACAATTGTTTTTTTCTTAATGGGAGCGTACATTTAGATATTCATTCCAACGATAACACAGGTCTGGTAATTTGTTTTTTCATGTGATATGCGATTCTTTGCCGTTGTAACCTTCTTTCTTTCCGTTCACCAGTCTGTCCTTTCTGGAGCCTACTAGAACAGTCATTCGATTGATATCTGTTCTTGAATGAAGTTGCTGATCGCCGTTTTCATCTTCGAGAATCCCACACATTGTCCTACCGATAGTCATCAAGGCGCCTTTAATTTCAGGCATCCTAACCACGTAGATTATGGGATCCACGAAGGACTTAGCCACGATCATGGTGTTGGCAAAAATGGCCACAGGTACTCTCACGTGGAGTGGTATTTCGTAAAAGGGGACGGGACAGTCGAGACAGGTGAGGATGAAATACATCACAGCCGGCATCCAGCCAAGCAGGTACGTGCCAAGGATAAGCAAAGTGGTGATGATAGCTTTAACGTTCCTATGCAGTTGTCTGGTGGATGGAAGTTGTAACAGCCCTTGCTGGTGTTGTCGAACAACAAGAAACATGTGAATGTACATAACTGACATTAGAAACAGAGGCACGAAGAACAGAGCGGAAAACGTTACACGGAAAGGCCAGTGCAGAAGAAAATTGTGATGCTCACATCTGTATGACTGAAAACCGTCATCTGGCACTAAGGAGAAGTACGCTAGGAAGAACGTGACAGGAAGTAACCACATAGCGACGATGGCAATAACAGCTGACCGTCTTGTAACGGTGGCAGCATAATGCAGCGGTCGCAGTATCCCGATGTAGTGATTGACAGCCAGAGCTAACAGGTGAAGAACTGCGACAACGACACCTCCTAATCTAAACGCTTCGAGTATTAACGCGTAACACACGTTGAATGGTCCTAAATCGACTCCATATACCGTCGGAAGGAGACTGTTGACCACTAGGCCTAAGCCTATCACCAAGGAAGCGTAGGCATCAGCAACAGCCAAACTCAGACTCAGATACAGAGTAGGTGAAAGAGAGCGTCGTACCCAACGCACAGAAAATACTATTATTAAATTGAATACAAGTGATATAACGCATGCTGCTAGCATGACAGGTATCACCGCACGATACAGGTCTCGAATATCGTGAACTCCGCCTGCTTCTGTGTCTAAAGAAGATTCATTACTTACAGTGCCTTCGGTGGTATCCAGTGTTTCATTGAGTCGCAGATCGCGGCAGCCGGAGTAGCTGCGAGATGTGCAGTCCGAGTA
This sequence comes from Macrothele yani, assembly GCA_039090855.1. Taxonomy (NCBI): domain Eukaryota; kingdom Metazoa; phylum Arthropoda; class Arachnida; order Araneae; family Macrothelidae; genus Macrothele; species Macrothele yani. The sequence continues at coordinate 83,090,685 of CM077009.1, forward strand.
GTATAGATGGTTATCCTCGGAAGCTGACCCGCGATCTCTGGGTCCGTAATAGGCCGCGATTGCCAAACGGGAGGCGGCGTGCCTTATTCGCCGTCTTAGCAGCAAGAGAGCGGGCGGCCTAGATCGCATGCCTCCGCCTCTTCGCTTGAAGCGGATGGGCCGTCGACGCTCTTGCGATAGACGTTCCTGAGAGCGCCCAGTTTCCGCAGATTTGAGACGAGAGTGAGGGCGCTCTGTCGCTCGCTCGCCCGCCCAACAGTGAAGGAGCACATCGCCCCTGCTCAGCCGAAGATTTCATCTCCCTCCTCCGCTTTTAATCTATGGCAACGTCATTCGACACTAGCAACAAAGGATTCCCTCCGTTATGACTTCAAAGCTATGACGTTCCTGCGAAGAGTTTGTTTCTCCAGTTTCGTTTCGGAAAAACGCTACTACTTAATCTTTTTTTTTTTTTTTCGGGAAAAGAATTTACGTGGAAGCTTGAAATAATTTCTTCCGAGAAATTTCCTGCCTTCTCGACGTACATCGCAGTGCAAGCAACGCATTTCAGAACTCATTGCGTGATTGCACTCGAAGAGATCTACAGGTTAACTTTTCAAACTTTTGAGTTCTATCAAATGTATGAGCTGCGGTTTTTCAGATCGTAAATTCTAAGCGTCAGATTTTCTTATTATTTTTTTGTACACAGGGCGTCCGAAAAACTCTCCGCCCGATGACAAAGAAATAACTGCAGGATCGCGATTTTTCTGAACGCAATAATGCAAATCTTTACATAATTAATAAACAGGAACTGTACACCAACTATACTCAAAATAGTATAACTATAATAGTAATCCGAATTTTATGTCGTGGAATAGAAATCAAAGTTTCCAAGTTTCGCACATCAACCAGATGGCTTTTTCAAGGAGGATAGACAGCAAAAAGCCAACAAAGGATTCCCTCCGTTATTACTCCAAAGTTATGAGCAGTGGTCTAAGCGATGGCCTCTGATCATTCGTCCGAAAGGGGTCCAAGTTCGAATCCCGGTGAGGCATGGATGTTCTGTTTGTCTTACGGCACTGGTTCTCTCCCTTCCCTGGAACCAGTCGCCCTAAATTATTGGAGATTTAACGACCACCGTGAGCAACTCAATGGGCGACTGCTTATAGCCCATTGAGTTGCTGACGGTGGTTGTTAAACCTCCAATTAAAAAAAAATAAAAATAAAAGCTTTGACTTTCCTTCGAAAGAGTTTGTTTCTCTAGTCTCGTTTTGCAAAAACATTGCTGCTTAATCTACTTTTGTCTTCTAGCAAAGAATTGACGTGGAAGCTCGGAATAATTTTTCCCGAGAAATTTCCTGTCTTTTCGACGTGCATCACAGTGCAAGCAACGCATTTCAAAATTCACTGCGTGATTACACTCGAAAATCTACAGGTTAACTTTCCAAACTTGCACTTCTAACAAATGTACGAACAGTTGGCTGTCTACCTTCCTTGAGAAAGCCATCTCTTTGACGTGCGAAAGCTTGGAAACTTTGACTTCTGTTCTACTCCAATAAATTCGAAATCTTTACATGCCTAGAAGCTAGTTTTCAGCTTCACACTTATGTTTTTACTGGTCCTACAAGGTATCAAAGTGAGCCAAAAAGGGCAAATGGAGAAAGCAAGAGCTCAGAGCCGTGATAAAATATATGCATATAAGAAAGGGTTAGTGCTAAAGGACATCTATGAAGATAATGGTAGCCTCGCCGGTGGCGCAGTGGTCTAAGCGATGACCTCTGATCATTCGTCCGAAAGGGGTCCGGGTTCGAAGAACGGTGAGGCACGGATGTTGTGTTTGTCTTACGGCACTGGTTCTCTCCCTTCCCTGGAACCAGTGACCCTAAATTAGGGACGGGCGACTGCTTATAGCCCATTGAGTTGCTCACGGTGGTCGTTAAACCTCCAATCAAAAAAAAAAAAAAAAGATAATGGTAACGACACTAGGATGCAACTTCCTTGTAGATGGCCTCAGAGAATGTCATCTTTCAATTACGTTTCCACTTCTTTACAGTACTGAAAAAAGGGAGGATGTCCCCTTCTTGCAATACTGTAAAACAGTGGGCAACGGAATTCAATCGTGGCAGAACGACTTTAGAAGATGGCACTCTCTGAGGCAGACCTTGTAAGGTCATCATTCAAGAAAATATGGGCACGGTTATTGTCAAAAACTCTTGCGTGTGATTTAGATAAGCTCCCAACAAAAATCTTTTTCTGAAGACAAATACTCTAAAATGACAGAAATCATAAGATACCTGGTTTCTTTACAGCGTGACCTGTCTCCCCTTTCGCTAGTAGACGAACCCATCGCATGGCAGGTACACCAATGAGCCATCACATTATGACCGCCCCCACCCTAGAGAAATGAGCGCGCCAGGTGACAAAACGGTGGTGCAGTTGAATTTCACATAGCAGTATACACTAAGTGGCTACTTTATCAGTACTTCGTTGGGCCACCTTTTGCCTTTAATACTGCGCCGATTTTTCGTGGCATAGACTCCACGAGATGTTGATAGGTGGTCTGTGGAATCTGAGACCATGCTTAATGAATAGCACTTTCCAGGAGTGTGAGATTGCAGAGTTGTGGATCCAGCTGTCTGATGGCTCCTTCAACTTCATCCCACAAATTCTCAATGGGGTTGAGATCTGGAGATTGTGGGGGCCACCTAAGCAAAATAAACTCACCGGCATGTTCCTGAAACCAATCCTGTTCAATACTAGCACTATGGCAGGACGCATTATCTTGTTGAAAGTAATCACCATCGCCATTGGGATAAACCATCCACATGACAGGATGCACTTGGTCCGCAGCGATATTTAGATATGATGTGCCAGTCAGACGTTGATCAACACGAATTAAAGGGCCCAAAGCATGCCAGGAGAACATTCCCCAAACCATAACGTTGCCTCCCCCAGCTTGAAGGGTTTTAGCAATGCATTTGGGGTCCATGCTTTCGTGCTGTTTCCGCCAAATTCTCACTCGGCCATCTGCATGGTGCAACTGAAAACGTGATTCATCGGACCACATAATTTGTTTCCAATTATCGACTGTCCAATCCTTGTGCACCTATACGAACTGGAGACGTTTTCTCTTGTTAACTGCAGACAGCAAAGGTGTTCGAACAGGCCTTCGGCTGCCATATCCCATCCGATGCAGTGTACGGCAAACAGTGCGTGCAGAGATCATTTCAGAGGATCCTTGATTAAGATGGTCTGTAATTTGCTGCACTGTTGCCCTTCTGTTGTCTGTTACCAGTCTGGACACTCTCCGTTCCGCCTGAGCAGTCACTAGTAGATGACGACCACACGTTGCACGTAGAGGCCCAGTTTTCTGGCTGACAGTCCAGTCTTTAAACACTTTAACAACAGCTGCTCTGGAACATTTCACGAATGCGACGGTTTCGGCGATACTCTCTCCATGGCTCCGAGCTCCTACAATCATCCCACGTTGAAAGTCCGTCAAATCGCATTTTTTACCCATCTCGTCACCCAAAAATCACTCCTACTACTGTCGCAAGAACTACGCTTTCTCTTTTTATACTAGCCTCGCCTTCTGGCGGCAACAGCGTGCAGCCATAGCTCATTTGCTTAAAACTGCCAGGTGGTAATAATAAAGTGGCAGCTCAGTGTATATATAACCCGAGGGCCAGCTTTCGTTACTAAAGTGTTCGAAGTCAGAATGGGAAAAGCTGACGATTTATCGGAGTTTGATAAAGGACAAATTCTGATGGCCCGGCGCCTCGGAACTACGATCTCGGAAACGGCTCGGCTTGTGGGTTGTTCACGTGCCGCTGTAGTGAGTACGTATCAAATGTGGTCCACAGATGGTCAAATGACGAACCGCAGTCCAGCCCTGCGCCGTCCGCAACTCATTGATGCCAGGGGGATGCGAAGACTGTCGCGCATTGTTCACAGCGACCGCAGGGCCACAGTACGAGAAATCACTCGCAGCTGCAACAGTGGTAATCAGGGCAATGTGTCACAGCACACAGTTCGTCGCAGCCTTCTGCGCATGGGCCTGCGTAGCCGAAGACCCAGCCGTGTTCCCATGTTCACGGCACGGCATCGCCAACAACGCATAAAATGTTCCCAAGATCATTGAGATTGGACGTTGGATGATTGGAAGAAAGTGGCCTGGTCTGATGAATCAAGATTCTTGGTGCATCACGTAGACGGCCGAGCGCGGGTACGCCAATTACCAAAGGAGGCCATGGCACGTGGATGCACTGTTGGGTGGAAACAGACCACCGGCGGTGCTACGCTGTGGGCGTTGTTTTCTTGGGATACTTCAGGCCCCATTATCCCAATAGCACAATCCCTGACACCTGTGAGGTATTTGAACATCGTTGCGGACCAAGTTCACCCATTCATGGCAACTGTGTTCCCTGCTTGTGATGGCCATTACCAACAGGATAATACGCCATGCCACACTGCCAAAATCGTCAAGGAGTGGTTCGAGGACCATGCTGGTGCCTTTCTGTTAATGCCCTGGCCTTCGCGTTCACCTGATTTGGACCCAATGGAACATCTGTGGTTCGACTTGGAAAAGCGGGTACACACTAAATCACCACCAGCCAGAAAGGTACGGGAACTCGAGGACCTGTGTTGATATTATGATACCAGATACCCATCGCCACCTCATCGAATGGATGCCTCGCCGAGTGGCCGCTATTTTGCGGGCTAAAGGTGGTCCCACAGCTTATTAGGAAGGTGGTCATAAGGTAATGGCTAATCGGCGTGTAGTACGCAGGCGGACATGACTGCATTCACGTAGACGGTAATTTGATGTCAGTATGGATGATTTTTTATATAATTGGGGTTTAACGACCACCTTGAGCAACTCCCTGGGCATAATCAGTAGCCCGTCCCTAATTTAGGGCCACTAGTTCCAGGGAAGGGAGAGAGCCAGTGCCGTGAGACAAACACAACATCCATGCCTCACCGGAATTCGAAGCCGAACCCATCGCGGATGAATGATCAGAAGCCATCGCTTAGACCATTGCGCCACCAGTGCGACATCGATAAAAGCCGTGAGTTAAACAGAGTTTGAGCGAGGGATATTGGTGGGTGTCCGACGCATGGGTCACTGTATCGCAGAGGTGGTACAGGAATTGCAGTATCCCCATCCGATAGCATCAGGAGTGTACAGACGTGTTTCCTGAAAAATATCGCACCGAGGACATCGCTATGTATAGAAAGGGTTGTAGATGAATATGGTCATTGACGTCCGTCTCGCATTGTTTCAACCCCTGGAGAACGACAGTTGTACGAATTCAACGAGGGGGCATAAAAGTCTCCACCAAGAGTGTCAGGCGATCATTACCCGCGATAGGTCACGTGATTCTCCGACCTACCAGAGTCCCATCGCTAACACTACATCACCGACATGTACGCTTTAACTTAACGAAAGAACATCGGCACTGGGCCTTGGGTAATTGGAGACGGGTTTTAACACTACATCACCGACATGTACGCTTTAACTTAACGAAAGAACATCGGCACTGGGCCTTGGGTAATTGGAGACGGGTTTCCTTTGTCCGATATGTCTCGTCTCCAGTTATTTCGCGCAGACGTAAGAGTGCGAATCTGAAGGAAACCGCGCGAGGTGATGGACCCGATATGTCATCAAGAAACTGTTTAGGCTGGTGTAGGCTGGGTAATAGTCCAGAGCTTGTTTAACTGGCACACGTTGAGACCTCTGCTGCATCTAGATTCGTCACTGAACTGTCCACGCTACATGTCCATCCTTGCAGACAATCTGCATCCTTTCATTGTTGGCATGCACCCACAGAGCAATAGACTCTTCCGGCAGACAATGCGCCTCTTCACAGAGCTGTGGTGTCTCGAACAAGGTTAGAAGATTATTCCACAGAATTTCCCGCTGAAAAGTGACCTCTCCGTTGACCAGACATGAGCCCTGTGGAAAATCTTTGAGATTCTGGGTTCGATATTTGGATCTCCAACCCAAGCATGCGACGGAATTATGCACAGAGATGCCGCAAGCATAAGTGGAAAGACCTGTGGAACTCTTTGGTGACTTAGTGGACTCAATGCCATGCCATGTGACTGCCCTTATCCGGGCGAAAGGTGGGCCTATCCGTTACTAGTTGGTATCTCATGATTTATGTCGACTCAGTGTGCAGGATTACAGAGTCATTCGCTTTTTCAGTAGTCTATAAGTGCGAAAGATAGCATCTAAAAACGTCTGAATATAAAAGAGTCGATGCATTTGTAATGTGGTGTTAGAGAAAAATGTATGACGAAAAACATCAATGAAGTTTAAAGAAACTCGGAAGACCAAATGTTCTTGCTTAGAGTGCCGACAGGAGAAATTCAATGCACTTTGAACATGCGGTAAAAAGGATGAATGGAATACTTTGCTTAAACCACAGTCGAGAAAGAAATGGAAGGATGGAAAATTTAGACAAAGTGGTAAAATTAAGTTAAAGACCACCTGAACGTGTGAGTTACTGACTCCTCACGCAGAACAGTTTTATTATTTGTGTGAATTTACGCATTTATGTTAGTAGGCACTTGTGCATTTGTAGGTGGGAGATATATGAGGAATTTTAGATAGATAAACGTATATACGTAAAAGGGTTCATGTGCGAGTGTGTTTCTCTTGTTGGGTTCGTTTCTGCTATGAAACCTCAAAAGAAAGCTGCATTCATTTCGCAAGTGATAATTGAGAGCCCTTAACAGTAAAGAAAGTTAATTGTCTTCTGAAAGTTAATTTTTAATCCACTTCTTTACTCTTGTCACAACATATACAGAAACATTAAAGTTACAGAATGTTGATTTCTTCTCTTATGGAGAGAAACAACAGCTTAAGATGCTAAGCAACATCTGTCTGCTCGCTTCGCCTTCAACAAAGGAAAACCCCTGTCTCCGAATCGCTTCTTGGTTTACAAATATTGTTGTAAAGAAATAATAGTTGAAATGTTATTTGATTTTTTTATTTGCACGTAGCCTTCTTTCTCATGATTTAACACAATGCGCATACAGACGCAGTATTATGTATATGCGCAGTATAAATACAGAAACGTAGGTATTTTTATATATTTTTTTTTGTTTTAACGGCCACTGTAAGTAACTCGATGGGCTATAAACAGTCACTCCATTGGTTCCTTTGAAGGGACAGAAAGCAGCGCAGAACGCATCTCGGACGACTTTTCAGAAGCCACCGCTCGGACCACTGCGCCTCTGGGAGGCAACGTAAACCCCCCCCCCCCCTTCCTCTTAAAAATCCCTCCCTACTGCAAAAGTACAGTGGTGTCCAAAATTAAAATGACAAATACAAATTCGAGAACATGTCCAAAATAAGACCACCGATTATAAATAATTTTCAGGGACATGTGCAAGAGAAACGTTAACTCGACAGACCCAAGAAACACTGTGAAAATATGCAAATGACAACCGTACGTCATGGAGCTGGCAAACGTTGTTCTGAGCGGCCTGCGGCAATTGAAGCTGAGATGGACTACTAGTTGAAGATCGGCTCGGCACCATCGCTTTGAAGCCCCCTAACGGTGGAGAGAGATTAGTGGATTGGAAGCAGGGAAATCACCAACTGAGGTAGCAAGATGGCTGAATGTGCCTAGGCAAGTGATCGCCGATTTCTGGAGATAGTTCCAGGAAACAGGAAAAATAACCAGAAGGCTGGGACAAGGAAAAAATATCGGTCGTCTTAACTTGTTGTCACTTGAAGGCGCCTTAAGTGACAACAAGGTAAGACGATCGATATTTATCCCTATCAGTTGGCCGCCGTAAGGAGTCGACAGCGAGGCAAATCTCTCAGGAGCTCTTCTCTGCTATGGGATTCGCAATATCGAGGCAAACAGTTTTCAGGAAACTCCACGAGGGATGTCTTTATGCAAAAAGGCCAATGGTGTGCACCCCAGTCACCGCATCACACAGAAGGGTCCGTCTGAATTAGGCATTACAACGTCACGCCTGGATCCCCGACCAATGGGCCTTTGTTTGTTTTCAGTGACAAATCGCGGTACAGCCTAAACACGGATTCTCGGCGTGTGTACATTTGGAGAGAGGCGCATAGCCGACATCTTTTCTTCAGCATTGGAGAAATTGATCACTCCGGTGGTGGAAGACTCCCGGTTTGTGTTTGCATTCTCTTGGATGGACGCATGCCGCTACATGTGTTTCCCAGGTGGCACCCTGACTGCCCTAGAGCACATGTACGTTTTTTCAGAGGAGCTGTTAGCCCCCAATTCTTTTTCATGAACGATAACGCCCACTCCATTGGGCTCGACTAGTCGACGAATACCTGGAGAGTGAAAATATTCACAGAATGGAGTGGCCCGCCAAATTTCCTGTCTTAAATCCGATAGAGCATGTGAGCCGTGGATGCTCTCCGAAGAGCAAGTGCAAGCAGGCAGTCTCCTCCTAAAAACTCCAACCCCACCCCATCCCCGGAACTACGACGCACCTCTCTGGAAGAGTAGCCCTTATTGCCCCAAACCGTCATTCACAGCCTTGTAAACAGCATGGCCGCCCCAGTGGCGCAGCGGTCTAAGCGATGGCCTCTGACCATTCGTCCGAAATGGGTCCGGGTTCAAATCCCGGTGAGGTATGGATGTTGTGTTTGTCTGACGACACTGGCTCTCTCCCTTCCCTGGAACCAGTGGCCCTAAATTAGAGACGGGAGACTGCTTATAGCCCATCTAGTTGCTCACGGTGGTCGTTAAACCGCAATCCAATAAACAGCATGAGTACTCGTTGTGCAACTTTAATCACTATTCGGGGTAGTCACACTCCCTATTAGTCACTCGAAATCCGCGCCTCCTGCTACATCACATTCGGACTGTCACGCTTTCTCTGGCGCCCCAGTGGCATAGTGATCTAAGCGATGGTCTCTGATCATTCGTCCGAAAGGGGTCGGGGTTCGAATCCCGGCCAGGCATGGATGCAGTGTTTGTGTTACGGCACTCGCTCTCTCCTTTCCCTGGAACCAGTGGCCCTAAACTAGAGACGGGCTACTGCATACAGCCCATTTACTCATGTCCCTGTAATGAAGTCCCGTAAAAAAATTTGTTCTGACTAATCAAACTAGTGCTACCACTTAATACACATACGGGTCGACCAGAAAAACTTGAGTAGACGTCACCATATTCTGGAGCTCTTTTTCTAGACGCCATTTTCCAAAATGGCCGCCGCAAAATTGGTCTTTAGCTTATGTTGGCTCCTAAAACCCATGGAGAAGTGAATTTAGAGTCAAAATATGCTTTTTTTACCTTAAAAAATACAAATTGAAGGTGTACAATATCATACATGTGTTATATATTGGATAAACAGGTTTATTTTGATATATTGTTACCTAAAACGTATTGCAAACAGTCAGAACATGTTTTACTATGATTTAACTTCTTTGTTTCAGGAAAGCTACGTTTTCGATGAAGAGAAATGACTTTTGTACAAGGTCTAGGAACTGTTCTTCCTTCTGTGCATCAGGAAGACACACAAGTTTCAGTCGATGTGAAAAAGTGCATTATTTGTCAGACTGCCGATGAGAAAACAACAGTAAGCACAAGTTAAAACGGGAGAAAAACGGATACGGGAGGCAGCAGATATTAGAGACGATGTGATTGCCAAAAGACTTAATTGTGTGAAAAAATATTTTTTTTTATCATGTGTCTAATCAGTGCTAGAAATCCTATACTTTGAAAAAAGGTCTTATAAAATATCTGAAAAGATTAGTGAAGAGGAAAGCACGACGCACGATAAACATGATGTACGCATAACATCACGTAAAACGAATTAAGAAATTTCAGCTCGAATGTCTCCTTCTTCAGGTATACTACCAACACATGTAAGGTATGTAATCTGCAGATAGCAAAGTCATAAAGGCATTCGAAGAAGTTTTGAATAAGTGAAACATGAAGAGCAAAGAACTTATTAGCTGCTGCTCTTCATTTTCAAGATGTTGTTTACACCCGTGTGGAAGATTTAGAATCAGCTTCTCAAGTATTTAATGCCGACATATTTTACGAAAAATCATGTCTTGAAGGATATTTTAAATCCTACGAGTTTGCTATGAGACATCCTGAAGAGATTATGCATTTGAACGAGGTAGCAAAAGATTATGCATTTGAACCTGTTAACCAAATTATAGGCCCTAAGCTCAAAGAAGGATAAGGTTTCACTCTTACGGAAATCCGTGACCTGGTAAACAAAACAGCAGAGGAAAACCTAATAAGAAACAATGAAGTGAAATTTAGACTGCAAAGACAATATGAAGAAGACAGATGCTTCAGTTCATCTGTAAGTAAAAACAAACCCTTTATGGTATACTTCTCGAGTCTAGAGATTGATGAAATTATCCGACGTGTACGAAAAGTTCAGAACATCAAATCAGCTGCGAAGGACATCAGAGATGCTTTAAAAGAAGTAAATTTTGGACTTGCAGACAGCTTCTGTGATTCTGAAGAACTGAAAATTTCGTGAAACTCTACTCCGGTTCCAGATAAAAGGTTAACATTTTTGTCAGCACTTTTATTTTACATTAATAAGAGACTGTTAATGTAAAACACCATCACTCTTCAAGATGAAGTTTATCCAAAGCAAGATCCAACAGAAAAGTGCAACGAAGCAGATGATGATTATGAATGTAATGAAGAAAGTTGGACTCCTGCATTTAGTGACAAAAGAAGTGGCTGTTTGTGCAAAGGTTATATTCCAAATACTCGATTACTTTCTTCATCACGGAAAAAAACAGACACCGTTACATGTCATGGCTGGTCATAGCATATATGACAAATGCAAAAAACGTGATTTAATTACATGCATGAGCAAAGCATTAGTTTCAGTTAGCTACATGAAGTATTGAGAAAAAGACATAACTTAGCAACGTACACTGTACAAGCAAGCGGAGAAGGAAATACACCATTGCCTAGTCATTTTGATAACAAAAACTTCACTATTGCAGCCATTGACAATTTTGATCACGAAGATCAGTCAACAATTTCAGATACTCACGCTTTCCACGATACGGTAAGTGTTTTTTTTTCAAGTATGTCCTGGTTCCACAAAGTTAGCAAGTAAGCCAAAGATATTTGAGAGCAATTTAAATCAACGAAATCACTATTTGCATAAAGAACTGCAATGCCAGAGACCTTTCAACTACAAGAAACCACTTCACAAACCAACTCTACCGGACTATTTCATTGTTCAGGAAAATCTACTTTCCCTAGAAAACACATCAGAGCGACATGATTAAACTGCGTTTGCATTCAGCTTCATCAAATATGGAATTTCTGAAGAAGGAAACGCTAAAATTGTTCCAACATGGTCTGGATGTTTATTTTTGGTATCAACAGCAACACCACCTCATATGCAAGTGGAATTTCTGCCGTTACTTCCAAAACCCGTCACAAAGCATGTAACCGTCTTTTTAGCTCTGAACAACTTACAGAATGTCTGTTCACAACTAAAACAGTCAGCGTTTCCCGTTAACTCGAATGAGGGTGTGTACAATAATTTACAGACATAATTCCAATGCTTGGAAATTTCCACTCTGCAAAATTGTCATGCGTGCTATTAGGAAGTATCTGCAGGTGTGGTTGTCAGGATGCTCTAATTGAGTGCAAAGTTTTTGAGGTAAAGAATTCGGAGTCTGTGATGAATGGAAGCCATTATTGCAGATCTCTCAAAGGATTCCTCATTCTTGAGGAAGTACTACTTAAGATGAAATGGATTGCGTTTTGGAAGACTAGGATTACATAAAAATACGATCAAACTACTAAGCAGGCAGAAAACATGAGAGTTAAACTCATGGAGAAGAATGTAAAATCATACCCTAGTGAGTTTAAAAGACTTTTGTCTGATATACCAGAGTTGCATGATAACTTTAAAAAATTTTTTAATGAGTGTGCCAAAAGGTCCGAGATGTGCAAATACTGGGATATTTTCCTTAAACTAGTCAACCTGATGAAGTTTCTAATAGCAGCGGACAGGGAAGGTGATTGGAAAAGACATCTTCAAGCTATTCAATGTATTCTGCCTATGCTTTATGAATTTGATAATATTAACTACTTACAGTATGCTTCATGGTATCTAGAGAAAATACGATTGCTACAAGTAGAACACCCTGAAATTTTCCAGAAGTTTACTACAAGCCACGTTGTAGTTCTAGAAACTAGTCGACCATTCAGTGATGTGTCACCAGACATGTTACTTGATCAAACTATAGATGTCTCAAAGGAGTTCCAAAGGTATAATAGGGCAGACAAGGCAAAACACATATCTATCTGAATGGGAGTTAACATACCATGAAGTGTTGGCTACAAGCAATTCTTTCAGAGAAATCATTGATGCTAATAGCACTGGATACAGAGAAACAACAATCTATTACGAATTGATTGGGAATTTGTCTTCTCGTGTAGTCTTATCAGGTAACACGCTTTATGAATTAATGTTAACTAGGGGCAATACTTTCAAAATATCTAGTCCAATTCAACTCCACAACTTCATTATGAAACAGTGTGTACCTAAAGAGATAGCGTTGCGCATCCTGAAAGTGAATGAACATGCAGAAGAAGGTTAACAAGCTTTTAGAAATGAAAGATTTGTGAAAAGAACTAAAAAACTTTCAGACACAATTTCGAAGGTGAAAGTTTCTACAATGGAATGAAAAACATCTTTAGAATTCACAAAGTCGAAGTCATCACTAGGTGTACAAAAGAAAGATACCATTGCCGCTGAATGAAGTGTGCATGTAGGAAAAGAAAGAGGAGAAAAATGAAAGACATATGGAAGTACATGTATGACCTATTGCAGTCACACACACTATTCGATGACAGTGGCTTTCCAACCAAGCCAGTGAAGTACCTTCATTTGGTTGAACTTGAAAAGCAACTGGAAACGAAAGAATATGACTTTCATCAGCGTCAAATCATTGGAAACAGCTGTTACTGCCGATTTTATGGCGCAAATACGTCAAACAAGAACCAAAGATTTGAACATTTTCAAAAACGTGTTCGAAAAAGTTTGGACCCATGCAACAAAGTTTCAAAGTGTAACCGGAATAGACTTTGTTTTTCATAGCTACTCTGAGCAGTCTCTTAAGGAAGGAGAAAGATAATGAAGAAAGGCTGGTAATCCCATTGAAATGATGAGTATAGAATCTGATACCCCTATTCCAATTCAAATGGAAAGGTTCTGGTCTTCAAACAAAAACAAAGAGATGCTGCAATTGGCTGCCAGTGACTGCTTCACTGAAAAAGCCAAAGAGGTATCTACCATTACAGTGTTAAGTAAAACCATCACAGGCAGCAATGATAACCGAGATGAACTTAGGGTTACAAATCAGGAGGTTCAGATCTGCCCTGATCTAGAAGTCCCCATTGAAGAAACGGATGCTAGATTGATAGTTGATTTGTTTCACGCTGTTGTTCAGTCAGGAGTTAAATGTGTGATAGTACTATCAAATGACACCGATGTTGTACTCTTACTTAGGTAGGTATATATTTCAACTCTTTACAAATCGATTGAAAGAAATGTGGACTAAGGTAGGACTAGGAGACAAAGGGCGCTACGTGCCTCTTCACAAACTAGAAAAAATATTGGGGTTAGAATGTCTAGTGTTGTAATAAAATCACATGTCCTTACCAGATGTGATGTCACTAGAAAAATTGGAACAAAGCCCTCTACTGTAAAAGTTGGTAACATTCTTACTTGGATTTGTGAAGGAAGATTTCCTGTCTGAGGAAACACTTGACAAAACAGAAGAGTATCTTGTAAAGGTTTTAAGTCCTTTAACAAAGTGCAAAACATTTGATGACTTACGCTATTCAATGTATACGCACCAACAAGTAGGCCTATCCGAACTTCTCCCTTCATCATTCTCACTTAGAAATGGACATTTAAGACGATGCTTTTTTGTTCTTCGGGAATACTTAACTCTTTCTAGTGGACCATGCTCTGATGCAACGCTACAACCAAGAGATTTTGGATGGTACAAAACGTCCAGTGGTATTCTTAAGCCTGAACAATATCATAACACTTTGCCCTCGGAACTGCTTGCCCAGTGCACATGTACAACTTGCGTTACTTGCAGATGCAAATGTAAAGTAAAATATGTAACTTGCACAGAGTACTGTAAATGTGGAGAAAAATGCAAACGATCATAGTTGAAGATAATATTAAGCAATCTTCCATAACCATTATTTGTTTTAAACATGTTAGTGCTTACATAGACCAGGCATTATTCTTTATTTACTTTCTGTGTGTTTATGTATGTATGTATGCATGTATAATATGTTTTTCACAAAATTAGTTTGAATATTTGTTCCAATAAGGTTCAATTCCTACGTCACAAATTAAAATAAACCTGTTTATCCAATATATAACACCAGTATGATATTGTGCACCTTCAATTTGATATATTTAAGGAAACAAATATATATTTTGACTCTAAATTCACTTCTCCACGAGGTTTAGAAGCCGAGAGAGGATAAATACCAATTTGCGGGCGGCAATTTTAGAAAATGGCGTCTAGAAAAACCGCTCCAGAAAATGATGACGTCTACCCACGTTTTTCTGGACGTCTTTTATGTGTATTAAGTGGTAGCACTGGTTTGGTTAGTCAGAACAAAAATTTTTACGGGACTTCATTACAGGGACTGTATTAATTGAGTTCCTGAAAGTGGTAGTTAAACCTACGATAAAGAAAAATGCCTTATTCTCGTGCGGTGATTGCATTCCTGCTCAGCATTGCTGTGTTATCGATATACATTGAAGTGCCAGAAAAACTGGTACAGACGAGCTTATGCAAAGTACAAAGCAACGTCACCTATGCGCGTACTCGGTTCCGTTCGCCAGTGCGTATATAAACAGATAGACATCCTTGCCAGCTGTCAGAGCTGTTTTCGGCATGAGAATGACAAGTAATAACGATTTAAGCGATTTTCAACGCGGTGTCATAGTTGGCGCTCGTGAGATGGGCCGTAGTATTTCGGAGGTAAAAAGAAATTCGGATTTTCACGGACGACCATTGCGAGGGTGTAACCGTGACTACAAGAATTCCAGCAAAACCTCCAATCTACGATACCAGTGTGGCCGTAAAAAGACATTGTGTGAACGTGACCATCGTCGGCTGTCAAAAATCGTTTCACGCGTCAGACGTGCAACACTCTCGCAGGTATCATCGCAATTCAATGCTGCAGCCTCAACAAGCATCAGCGTCCGGATTGTGCAACGTACTCTACATGATATGGGCTTTGGAATCCGACGCCCAACTCGAGTCCCCTTGATGGGTGCACGACACAGAGCTATGCGCTTCGCTTGGGCACGGCAACACCGCCACTGAACACTTGATGACTGGAAACAAGTAGCCTGGTCTGACGAGTCGCGTTTCCAACTGTATCGGGCAGATGGAAGGATTCGTGCGTGGCTCAAACCCATGAAGCCATGGATCATGCCTGTCAACAGGGAACTGTACCGGATGGTGGGGGTCTATAATTGTATGGGGTGTGTTTAGCTGGACTTCACTGGGATACCTGGTACGTCTACAAACGTCTGTGACCGGACAACGCTATGTGCGCATTCTTTCTGATGAGGTACACTCGTTCATGCACTGCATTCATGCTGATGGGTTGGGCCTGTTCCAACAGGACAATGCACCTCCACACAAGTGTCGGGACGCCACATTACGGTTAGAGGAGCATTCATCTGAGTTTAGGGTTTTGCCATTCCCAGCCAAGTCCCCAGATATGAACGTGATAGAACACATTTGGGATGCCATGCATCGCGCTATCGGACATAGGAATCCGAGACCTCATAATACACCCGAATTGTGGAACGTTGTGCAGGAAGTATGGTGTGCATTGCCTAAAGCGTATTTCCAGAAGCTAGTGGAGTCCATGCCCCGTCGTATTTCTGAAGTCCTGCGTTCCCGTGGGGGACCTACCATGTATTAGACTGGCGTACCAGTTTTTCTTGCACTTCAGTGTATGTACGTCTGTACCAACTGTCGTTGAACTCTCTCGTGCGGATTTTGCGTTATTAATGATTTTGTGTTTGTCACGCTAATTTTGGACACCAGTGTAGGCGGCACATGAAGGGACTCTAAGGCAAAAGAGCATGTGGTAAAATTGATATTGGCTACATATCATCTATTGTCCTTTCAGTTTGATAGTGAACAATTTTACAACGGAGTCTGAGTTCCACTCCCTGTCAATCACTTTACTATGGGAGACTTCTTTCCGTTGAAATTTCGAAGGAATGGAAAAATCCTTATTCGTCGAATAGCGAATTTGGCCGCCCCGGTGGCGCAGTGGTCTAAGCGATGGCCTCTGATCATTCGTCCGGAAGGGGTCCGGGTTCGAATCCCGGTGAGGCATGGATGTTGTGTTTGTCTTACGACACTGGCTCTCTCCCTTCCCTGGAACCAGTGACCCTAAATTAGGGACGGGCGACTGCTTATAGCCCATTGAGTTGCTCACGGTGGTCGTTAAACCTCCAACCCAAAAAAACCCAAAATCGCGAATTTGAACTCGCAGTTTAGAGGCCAAGCTAATAAAAGGCGCATTCCCAGCACAAAATCCGAACCACCGAAGTGCCTCGAACGGTGGAAAATTAAGTCTTCCTTGCCATTTGACATATTGTTCGAATTGACTCCAAAGTAATAAAATTCGTGTTTGATTTCTAGGAATGGCGTTATGTAATTTAGAACATTTTCAACGACCAAACTTATAAATGACGCACATCAAGATCAATACTGTATTTGTGCTACAAATGTACAAATCTTCAAAGGTTCCTTACGGCGCGAAATATTATTCCGATTTATCCTGAAATAATGTGTTCTCTTTGTTTGGAAATGCTATTTGCTTTCACTTGGCATGCGTTTGTAAATGTTGAAACCTTCCTGATCACAACATGTGCATTTCAAGTATAAACTCCACGTCATAAATAATCAACGGAACAATACTCCAATGTTCTTCGCAGGGTGAAATGCTATTTCAATGTATAAAGAGACGAGTCTCCGGTGTTCTTTGCAGAGTAAAGTGCTTTTCCAATTTATCAGGATGTAATAACGATGTATGTAAAACAATGTTTACAATGGACCTGATTCATGTGATGTCAGAAGTGGACTTCTGCGGACCAACAGCCATTGATTCAATGTTGTCGCTACTAGACCACCCCTTACTCTTGGCCAATTTTCAAACTTTTAACATCTTGAAGTATACAGGGTGCATAGGAAAGTCCCTTTAGCCTGGAATAACTTGCGAACGGAGAGAGGTAAAGTTATGCAAGTGAAATAACGGTATGATAAAGCGAATACGCCCGATCGAATGCAACCAATAACAGCGCCCCTAGTGGCGAAATGCTGAAGTTAGCCATTGCAAACGAAAAACGAAAAGAGATAGAGCAAACTTTCCAATTACAAAGTTGTAGAGCATCAATTATGTAGTACAAAACGGCATTTTTTTCACACGGATAAGATAAATTGTCGCCTGAATACCCTACAATGTCCGACTTCGATGCCCGACGATTCGAATCTGCATATTCACATTTCGCAAGTGTAGCCGTATGCAAATGCAGATTGTGACGTTGTACCGTACCTACGATATAAAAACCAGTAGCAGGATGTACCCTGATCAGAAGTTTAGGTCTACGTACGCTGTGTGAGAATGGCGAGCTTGGATTTCTGTGGTTATGTAAAAATCATTTGTATGCAACAGCTCCTACAAGTCTGCTGGATGTACGGCGTCGTGTTACAGATGCTTGCAATAGTGTGACACCTTCCATGCTGAGGAATGTGCATTCAGAGTTACTTTCACGAATACAAATGTGTATCGTGGGCAATGGCGGACTCTTCGAACATCTCGACATTAACTTTTTATCATTGGACGCCAGTTTGCCTTTTTTGTTTTTGTTTGTCTGACGTTATCAAATTGTATTGGCATAAGTACGCATTTATGCAATAAATTGTGTGTATTTGCTCATACCTATGCCTGTTCCCTTCAAATGTTCATACAAAAGGTCGCGCATCGATTTCTGACATTTTATGATATTCAGGCGACAATTTATCTTATCCGATTTAAACAAATGTCGTTTTGTACTACATAATTGATGCTCTACAACTCTGTAATTGGAAATTTTGCTTTATCTCTTTTCGTTTTCGATTTGCAATGGCTAACTTCCGTATTTCGTCACTAGGGGCGCTGCTATTGGTTGCATTAGATTGGGCGTAGTCACTTTACTATACCGTTATCTCACTTGCATAACTGTACCTCTCTGCGTTCAAAAGTTATTCCAGGCTAAAGGGACTTTCCTATGCACCCAGTATACTATAGTACTGTATCAAGGTTGTGTAATGTCACCATGGATTATTTATGGATGCGTAATGCCAAGATGACAATACTAGTTTATGCCTTGGTAACATCCGTTTGTGTAGATTTTTGTATGCTGATGACACAATTCAGTTGGCAGAGAGCAAAAGGGAGTTGCGGAGTATGTTTTCCCAGATGCACGAAGTTTCCATGAAATTCACTCTGGATATAAATATGGGAAAAACCAAAGTTATGGTTTTTGAGAAAGGAACTGTTTGTATTGAATGCAAGATAAGTCTAAATGGTACAGTGACTGACCATGTGAATGAGTTTGTGTATTTAGGACGCTTGTTTAACAGAGAAAACAAATTAGATGGTAAAATTAATAGGTAAGTGAATTTTTCATTGAAAGCCATAGCTGCCTTAGAAGTTTTCACAGGAATGATGGGTTCTTAAGAGAGTCCCGAATGGCTGTGTATGAAAGTGTAATTGTTCCTCCTCTGTTGTATGGTAGTGAAAATTGAGCATTGCAGGAGAGACATAGGAGTCGTTTGTGTGCTAGAGAGATGTGTTACTTACGGGGAGTTTGTGGCCAGACACTTTCTGATCGTCTGAGGAATGAAGATGTGTTGCAGTTGTGTAATGTGAAGCAAAATGTTGCTAGTAAGGTGGAGGCAAATTTTCTTAGATGGTTTGGCCATATTGAGAAGAATGAGTGATGAAACGCTTACTAAGAAAAAAATTCAGCCCAAGTGGAAGGAAGGAATGGCAGAAGAAGGTCTTTGGCCATATGGAGAAGAATGAGTGATGACATGTGTAATGTGTCGCCGTTCAAATCAATCAGGAATCAATCAGGAATCAATGAAGACAAAAGACTTCTTACCTGTCATTCATTTTTGGATGACGGCTCTGGAATCGCGGGTGTTGAGGTCGTTAGAATCAGTTGACAATAGCACATTAATCCAAAGGAAATAAATAAGTCCGCAGCAGTTGACACAATGAATTCACTCGAGACACAAAATAAACATCTAACATATAATTAGCACAAACACATGGCCGACCGCACACAGACTAAAGACACGTAACATAAAACACCGGCGTTATTTTTCATCTTGAGTTCCATCTTGTTCAAAACGCACGACTTTCTCCTTTTCTGAGTTCACATCACACGATTTTTTCTCCTCTCGCTTCCCACGGAGTGACAGCGACCTCTATCAAAATCGTGTCCACAGCTGCTCGGATTTTATTTAATTTTTCTCTTCGGGAGTTGTTGTTCTTCCGACAACATGCTTACTAAGAAAATCTTTTCAGCCCAAGTGGCAGGAAGGAAAGGCAGAGGAAGGCCTAGGAAGTCATGAGAGGATCAGATTCAGGGGTGTCTACATGAGAAAAAGATTATAAGTATGAAGTATAGAAGTCTTGTGTGTGTCGTGTGATGGATGTCAGTGAAGCCCGAGTTGTGTGTCAAGATCGCTGTAAATGGAGAAGTCTGATACGGCAACAGTAAGTAAATAATTAGTAAAAAAAATATCTGGTAGTTTGTACTTCTTAGTGAAGCTAACCTCTGAATCTCTGAGAACAAATTAATATGTGTGTGTGCGTGTGTGTGCGTGTGTGTGTGTGTGTTGAAGTATAGTACACCAACGAATTGATAGAACTACAGGGTGAAGAAGGAGATATAAATTTCTTAAAAGAAAAAATCAAGATTTCAAAGATATACCATGACAATTTTGTGTTCGATATTTATTTCAAAGAGATTCAGGGCGACATCGCCGTTACTCATGGCTATAGTTATCTTTTCCTCTATACGATTTAGGTGACAAGACTTGTTAACGTAATCGTACAATGAACAAAAGTTAGACATGTCGTTAATAATTATATAAAAAATCGCGATTTTCCTGAACCCCTGCAACGTATTCCTTGTTACGCAATGAAATAACGGATGTAAACAAATCGTTGCTGATGCACTGCCTCCGAACATATTTCCCATAATGCAATGAGAAGTGAATAAGGTCCATTACATGAAGCAATATTCAATAAAACATGTTTTGATCCGCACAGCTGGAAGTGACATTTCCTCACTCAGACTGTTGGCATGCAAATTGGTGGATGTGGTTGTAAGGTGTGACATGTACAACATTCCGATAGGCATCCAATCTGGATCGGGGGGGGATTGGGGGGGGGGGGGGAAGTACGGAAGAAAGTAATGGATTGTTGAGGGATGTATATGACATCCAAGGACCGAAGATGCTTCATACACTTCGCCGTCAACCCATTGTAACGACTGGACGCGTTTGAGAGAGGAAGGATAGTGGGTGTCCTTGAATTAAGTCGGTAAATTCTCCGAATCGCTGCCCATGTGCATCGAGATTCCGTGCATGGCGGAATCTCCATGGCAGCCTCCACCAAGAACCATTAGCCATCACCAAGAACCATTAGTCTCCACCAAGAACCATTAGCCTCCACCAAGAATCATTAGCCATCGTCAAGAACCATTAGTCTCCACCAAGAACCATTAGCCTCCACCAAGAACCATTAGCCTCCACCAAGAACCATTAACCTCCACTAAGAACCATTAAACCCATCAAGAACCATTAGCCCCCATCAAGAATCATTAGCCTCCACCAAGAACCACTAGCCTCCACCAAGAACCATTAGCCTCCAACAAGAACCACTAGCTTCCACCAAGAACCATTAGCCTCCATCAAGAACTATCAGCCGCCACCAAGAACCATTAGCCATGACCAAGAACCATTAGTCTCCACCAAGAACCATTAGCCCCCATCAAGATCTATTAGCCCCCATCAAGATCTATTAGACTCCACCAAGTACCATTAGCCTCCAACAAGAATCATTAGCCTCCACCAAGAGCCATTAGATTCCACCAAGAACCATTAGCCTCCACCAAGAACCGTTAGCCTCCACCAAGAACCATTGTCCCCATCAAGAACTATTAGCCTCCACGAAGAACCAATAGCCTCCACCAAGAACCATTAGACATATCAAGAACCATTAGCCTCCACCAAGAACCATTAGCCTCCACCAAGAACCATTAGCCTCCACCAAGAACCATTAGCCTCCACCAAGAACCATTAGCACCCATCAGGAAACATTAGCCTCCACCAAAACCACTAGCCTCCACCAAGAACCATTAGCCTCCAACAAGAACCACTAGCCTCCACCAAGAACCATTAGCCCCCATCAAGAACTATCAGCCTCCACCAAGAACCATTAGCCATCAACAAGAACCATTAGTCTCCACCAAGAACCATTAGACCCCATCAAGACCTATCAGCCTCCACCAAGAACCATTAGCCATCATCAAGAACCATTAGTCTCCACCAAGAACCATTAGCCTCCACCAAGAACCATTAACATCCACTAAGAACCATTAGCCTCCACCAAGAACCATTAGCCCCCATCAAGAATCATTAGCCTCCACCAAGAACCACTGGCCACCACCAAGAACCATTAGCCTCCAACAAGAACCACTAGCTTCCACCAAGAACCATTAGCCCCCATCAAGAACTATCAGACTCCACCAAGAATCATTAGCCATCACCAAGAAACATTAGTCTCCACCAAGAACCATTAGACCCCATCAAGAACTATCAGCCTCCACCAAGAACCATTAGCCATCATCAAGAATCATTAGTCTCCACCAAGAACCATTAGCCTCCACCAAGAACCATTAACTTCCACTAAGAACCATTAGCCTCCACCAAGAACCATTAGCCCCCATCAAGAATCATTAGCCTCCACCAAGAACCACTAGCCTCCAGCAAGAACCATTGGCATCCAACAAGAACCACTAGCTTCCAACAAGAACCATTAGCCCCCATCAAGAACTATCAGCCTCCACCAAGAACCATTAGCCATCACCAAGAACCATTAGTCTCCACCAAGAACCATTAGCCCCCATCAAGATCTATTAGCTCCCATCAAGATCTATTAAACCCACCAAGAACCATTAGCCTCCACCAAGAATCATTAGCCTCCACCAAAAACCATTAGCCCCCATCAAGAACCATTAGCCTCCACCAAGAACCATTAGCCTCCACCAAGAACCATTAGCCCCATCAAGAACTATTAGCCTCCACCAAGATCCATTGGCCTCCACCAAGAACCATTAGCCTCCACCAAGAACCATTAGCCCCATCAAGGACCATTAACCTCCACCAAGAACCATTATCCCCATCAAGAACTATTAGCCTTCACCAAGAACCAATAGCCTCCACCAAGAACCATTAGCCCCCATCAAGAACCATTAGCCTCAACCAAGAACCATTAGCCTCCACCAAGAACCGTTAGCCCCCACCAAAAACCATTAGCCCCCATCAAGGACCATTAGCCTCCACCAAGAACCATTATCCCCATCAAGAACTATTAGCCTCCACGAAGAACCAATAGCCTCCAACAATAACCATTAGACCCATCAAGAACCATTAGCCTCCACCAAGAAACGTTAGCCTCCACCAAGAACCATTAGCACACATCAGGAACCATTAGCCGCCACCAAAAACCACTAGCCTCCACCAAGAACCATTAGCCTCCAACAAGAACCACTAGCCTCCACCAATAACCATTAGCATCCATCAAGAACCATTAGCCCCCATCAAGAACTATTAGCCTCCACCAAGAACCATTAGCCTCCACCAAGAACCATTAGCCCCCATCAAGAACTATTAGTATCCACCAAGAACCATTAGCCCCATCAAGAACCATTAGCCATCACCAAGAACTATCAGCCTCCACCAAGAACGATTAGTCTCCACCAAGAACCATTAGCCTCCACCAAGAACCATTAGCCTCCACCAAGAACCATTAGCCTCGACCAAGAACCATTAGCACCCATCAGGAAACATTAGCCTCCACCAAAAACCACTAGCCTCCACCAAGAACCATTAGCCTCCAACAAATACCACTAGCCTCCACCAAGAACAATTAGCCCCTATCAAGAACTATCAGCCTCCACCAAGAACCATTAGCCATCAACAAGAACCATTAGTCTCCACCAAGAACCATTAGACCCCATCAAGACCTATCAGCCTCCACCAAGAACCATTAGCCATCATCAAGAACCATTAGTCTCCACCAAGAACCATTAGCCTCACCAAGAACCATTAACCTCCACTAAGAACCATTAGCCTCCACCAAGAACCATTAGCCCCCATCAAGGATCATTAGCCTCCACCAAGAACCATTAGCCTCCACCAAGAACCATTAGCCCCCATCAAGAACCATTAGCATCCACCAAACACCATTAGCCCCCATCAAGAACCATTAGCCTCCACCAAGAACCATTAGCCTCCACCAAGAACCATTAGCCCCCATCAAGAACCATTAGCATTCACCAAAAACCATTAGCCCCCATCAAGAACCATTACCCTCCACCAAGAACCATTAGCCTCTACCAAGAACCATTAGCCTCCACCAAAAACCATTATCCTCCAACAAGAACCATTAGCCCCCATCAAGAACCATTAGCCTCCACCAAGAACCATTAGCCTCCATCAAGAACCATTAACCTCCACTAAGAACCATAAGCTTCCACCAAGAACCACTAGCCTCCGCCAAAAACCATTAGCCCACATCATAAAACATTAGCCTCCGCCAAGAACCATTAGCCCCCATCAAGAAACATTAGCCTCCACCAAGAACCATTAGCCTCCACCAAGAAGAACCATTAGCCTCCCCATAGAACCATTAGCCCCCATCAAGAACTATTAGCCTCTACCAAGAACCATTAGCATCCACTAAGAACCATTATCCCCATCAAGAACCATTAGCCTCCACCAATAACCACTAACCTCCACCAAGAACCATTAGCGCCCATCAAGAATTATCAGCCTCCACCAAGAACCATTAGCCTCCACCAAGAACCATTAGCCTCCACCAAGAACCATTAGCCTCCACCAAAAACCATTAATCTCCACCAAGTACCATTATCCTCCAACAAGAACTATTATCCCCCATAAAGAACCATTAGCCTCAACCAAGAATCATTAGCCTCCACCAAGAACCATTAACCTCCACTAAGAACCATAAGCCTCCACCAAGAACCATTAGCCCCCATTAAGAACCATTAGCATCCACCAAGAACCACTAGCCTCCACCAAGAACCATTAGCCCCCATCAAGCAACATAAGACTCCACCAAGAACCATTAGCCTCCACCAAGGACCATTACCCTCCACCAAGAAGAACCTTTAGCCTCCACCAAGAACCATTAGCCTCCACAAAGAACCATTAGCCCTTATCAAGAACTATTAGCCTCCACCAAGGACCATTAGCCTCCACCAAGAACCATTAGCATCCACCAAGAACCATTAGCCCCATCAAAAACCATTAGCCTCCTCCAAGAACCACTAACATCCACCAAGAACCATTAGCGCCCATCAAAAACTATCAGCCTCCACCAAGAACCATTAGCCTCCACCAAGAACCATTAATCTCCACCAAGAACCATTAGTCTCCATTAAGAACTATTAGCCTCCACCAAGAACCATTAGCCTCCACCAAGAACCATTAGCCTCCACCAAGAACCATTAGCCTCCACCAAGAACCATTACCCTCCACCAAGAACCATTACCCTCCACCAAGAACCATTACCCTCCACCAAGAACCATTAGCCTCCAACAAGAACCATTAGCCCCCATCAAGAACCATTAGCCCCCATCAGAAACCATTAGCCTCCACCAAGAACCATTAGCCTCCACCAAGAACCGTTAGCCTTCACCAAGAACCATTAACCTCCACCAAGAACCATTAGCCCCATCAAGAACTATTAGCCTCCACCAAGACCCATTGGCCTCCACCAAGAACCATTAGCCTCCACCAAGAACCATTAGCCCCCATCACGAACCATTAGTCTCCACCAAGAACCATCAGTCTGCACCAAGAACCATTAGCCTCCACCAAGAACCATTAGCCTCCACCAAGAACCTTTAGCCTCCACCAAGAACCATAAACCTATCAAGAACCATTAGCCTCCAACAAGAACCTTTAGATCCATCAATAACCATTAGCCTCCACCAAGAACCATTAGCCCCCATCAAGAACCATTAGCATCCACCAAGAACCATTAGCCCCATCAAGAACTGATAGCCTCCACCAAGAACCATTAGCCTTCACCAAGAACCATTAGCCTTCACCAAGAACCATTAGCCTCCACCAAGAGCTATTAGCCCCATCAAGAACCATTAGCCTCCAACAAGAACCATTAGTCTCCACCAAAAACCATTAGTCTAAACCAAGAACCATTAGCCTCCACCAAGAACCATTAGTCCCCATCAAGAAACATTAGCCTCCACCAAGAACCATTAGCCTCCCCCAAGAACCATTAGCCTCCACCAAGAAGAATCATTAACCTCCACCAAGAACCATTAGCTTCCACAAAGAACCATTAGCCCTATCAAGAACTATTAGCCTCCACCACGAACCATTAGCCTCCACCAAGAACCATTAGCATCCACAAAGAAACATTAGCCCCATCAAGAACCATTAGCCTCCACCAAGAACCACTAACCTCCACCAAGAACAACTAACCTCCACCATGAACCATTAGCGCCCATCAAGAACTATCAGCCTCCACCAAGAACCATTAGCCTCCACCAAGAACCATTAATCTCCACCAAGAACCATTAGTCCCCATTAAGAACTATCAGCTTCCACCGAGAACCATTAGCCTCCACCAAGAACCATTAGCCTCCACCAAGAACCA
Source organism: Macrothele yani (assembly GCA_039090855.1). Lineage (NCBI taxonomy): Eukaryota > Metazoa > Arthropoda > Arachnida > Araneae > Macrothelidae > Macrothele > Macrothele yani. The sequence continues at coordinate 83,116,712 of CM077009.1, forward strand.
TTAGCCTCCACCAAGAACCATTAGCCTCCACCAAGAACCATTAGACCCATCAAGAACCATTAGCCTCCACCAAGAACCATTAGACCCATCAATAACCATTAGCCCCCATCAAGAACCATTAGCCTCCACCAAGAACCACTAGCCTCCACCAAGAACCATTAGCCTCCAACAAGAACCACTAGCCTCCACCAAGAACCATTAGCCCCCATCAAGAACTATCAGCCTCCACCAAGAACCATTAGCCATCACCAAGAACCATTAGTCTCCACCAAGAACCATTAGCCTCCACCAAGAACCACTAGCCTCCAACAAGAACCATTAGCCTCCAAGAAGAACCACTAGCCTCCACCAAGAACCATTAGCCCCCATCAAGATCTATCAGCCTCCACCAAGAACCATTAGCCATCACTAAGAATCATTAGTCTCCACCAAGAACCATTAGCCCCCATAAAGAACTATTAGCCTCCACCAAGAACCATTAGCCTCCACCTAGAACCATTAGCCTCCACCAAGAACCATTAGCCCCCATCAAGAACTATCAGCCTCCACCAAGAACCATTAGCCATCACCAAGAACCATTAGTCTCCACCAAGAACCATTAGCCATCACCAAGAACCATTAGTCTCCACCAAGAACCATTAGCCTCCACCAAGAACCACTAGCCTCCAACAAGAACCATTAGCCTCCAACAAGAACCACTAGCCTCCACCAAGAACCATTAGCCCCCATCAAGAACTATCAGCCTCCACCAAGAACCATTAGCCATCACTAAGAATCATTAGTCTCCACCAAGAACCATTAGCCATAACTAAGAATCATTAGTCTCCACCAAGAACCATTAGCCTCCACCAAGAACCATTAGCCTCCACCAAGTACCGTTAGCCTCCACCAAGAACCATTAGCCCCCATCAAGAATCATTAGCCTCCACCAAGAACCATTAGCCTCCACCAAGAACCATTAGCCCCCGTCAAGAATCATTAGCCTCCACCAAGAACCATTAGCCCCCATCAAGAAGCATTAGCCTCCTCCAAGAACAATTAGCCTCCACCAAGAACCATTTTAGAGCTCCGAACTACTGCTCTTCGTCAGGAGTGGAACTTGTTGCCCATAGAGCTATTTGCCACCTCTTAAGCGGCATGAGAAATCGATGGGGGGTTGCGGGGCTGCAAGGGGGCCACACATCCTTTATTAATGATGGTGCACCAGCCTTTTCTCAATTTTACGTATTCAACACAAAAAGCACTGTGTTGTTGATTTTGTAAATTTGCGTAATACAATAAACTTTGTTTTATAGTTTGTTTTCCTGCTGTTGTGCTTGCAATATGTTACTACACAATCATATCCAGTTTCGTGCCTTTCCGACGATATTGATTCTTGAAATATTCACAGGAAAATTGATTATGCTTAACTTTTGGACATGAGTGTACATCCATTTGTAATGATTTTCTTTCAGCACCGTGACGCCATGTTTCAATAGGACAACGGCACAACGCGTACTTTCCAGTGGCGACCGATTGACTCAAAAGATGTGACGTAAAACTGAGGTGATGAAAGTGTCACAAAACGGCCATTTGTAGCAATAGGTTAAAAGTTGGTGCAGTTCAGCCGGGAGAATAACTAGCTCCTGAGCAAGAGACTGGGTTCGAATCCCACCACCGGCAAAAAGCGCTTATTTTAACATTGACGGCCGAACGTGAAAATTAATCTCCTGCCCGTGAGGTTTGAGAATAATTTGTGATGTTCTTCCACACATCACGTGGAATTAATAAAAAAAGTTCCTTCTTCTACAGTGAGCTCTCCTTCATTCATAGCTCTCCTTCAACCAGTGATCTGCCGCCCCGGTGGCGCAGTGGTCTAAGCGATGGCCTCTGATCATTCGTCCGAACGGGGTCCGGGTTCGAATCCCGGTGTGGCATGGATGTTGTGTTTGTCTTACGGCACTGGCTCTCTCCCTTCCCTGGAACCAGTGACCCTAAATTAGGGACGGGCGACTGCTTATAGCCCATTGAGTTGCTCACGGTGGTCGTTAAACCTCCAATCAAAAAAAAAAAAAAAAAAAAAACAGTGATCTCTCCTTCAATCATAGTTCTCCTTCAATCACTAAGCTCTCCTTCAATCACTAAGCTCTCCTTCAATCAGTGAGCTCTCCTTCAACCAGTGAGCTCTCTTTAATCATAGTTCTCCTTCAATCAGTAAGCTCTCCTTAACCAGTGAGCTCTCCTTCAATCAGTGAGCTCTCCTTTAATCATAGTTCTCCTTCAATCAGTAAGCTCTCCTTCAATCCTGCTCTCCTTCAATCTCCTTCAAACCATGATTAAATCCTGCTCTCCTTCAATCATGGTTTGCGACGGACCCGAAACCTGTGATTTCATCATACCTCCGAATTTCTTGACAGGGGGAATTATTTGACGTACGTACCACTGAGGTGACGCAAGTTGCAGCGGTAAACCAAAAGTCTGTGCAGTTTAGTCAGGAGAATAACTGGCTCCGGAGCATGAAGGTGTAGCTTCAAATTCCACGACCGGTAAAATAGGTTTATTTTCACAGCGAATTCAAATGAATCGCCCGCTCGATCGCCGGACCACAACACAATTGAGAATTTGTAAGAATAATTAGAAAGATCTATTTTAGCCAGCCAATCCACACCGGCAGCTGCGGATGCTCTACGATTGGTGATTCTCAATTCATAGGTGGTAATACCACCTCCGTATTTTCAACACCTCACTGATTACTTAACAAGACTGCTGTTGTGAGGACTAAATGTGGCGCAACACGTTATTAGGTAGGAGAATATAATAATTTGTCTGCTCAATTTATGGGCCTATAATGACAACTAAGAAAATTCATACAGGAAATCGGTAGGAAAGAAAGGAAGGACAAGGAAATCATCGCTACAAGGAAAAAAGGTAATGAATGTGAAATACTCGTATAAAAGGTGTCTTGTGTGAGACGTGTGATGGATATTAGTGAAGATCAGGTTGTGGGGCAAGATCGCTGAAAATTGAGAGGTTTGTTACATTAACAGTGAGTAACTCGAACACCATCAATATCTTTAATCTTGGCAAATTATCTTTCTATGGAGAGCTAAACTCTTAATCTCAGATAAGAACTTAACGGTATCAATGTTACAAAGGAACACAGTGAAAAGTTTGCAAAAGACTGCACTGCATCGTTTGTTTTCATAGTTTTGTGTTTCGTATTTTACTTTTGATCGGCGGTGTACTTACGCAGAGCAATTTAAGAATTGTTTCTACGAATTCCATTTACTTTCTCTCCCATCATAAAACTTATTCTCGCCGAAGGAATTTTTAGAATTACAATTTCAAATATTAAGGTTTGCAGTATTTAGCAGGAAAAAACAATTTAAGAAAATTAGATTTTAGAATCCCGTTGCGAATTATACACTGCTTCAACGAGAGCGATGTTAAGTGAAATAATTTTCGAATATGGATTTTTAAAATTGGATGTTTTTCTCGATTTACTGATACCTACATTCAATAAGCCAAGCAATTAAAAAATTATATTATGTGCAATGCTTTCAAGTTTCTGGTGTTTCATTATTTAGAAGAATGATGTTTAAGAAATAATTTTCAGAATCATTCAAAGAATTTCATTGTCTGCCAATGAAAATAATATCGAATAATTTTTTCACAGTTTTCTACAAAATTCCAGGCACCCAAGTTTCGTAAAAGCAAATCATTTGTAGCAGAATTCTTTCTGATCGCAAAAGTTTTCATTACCAAACCAAATGCAACAGGTAAGATGACACCGATTTTTTGGTTCTAATGAGCATGTCTTTTGAACCATATCAGACACGATAAGCATATTTCAAAGCAAATTTTTAGAAAACTTTAAAATTCAGCAAAAACGAGAATATACTTACACCACCTAAGGGAAAACTACGTATAATTTAAAATATTCAATGTGAGCAGGATTAATCGTACATGGAACTGGCTACATAAAAAAAGCAACCGGATTTCTACAAGCGATAAAACATCCACAACTAGAAATACGTGCTTACTTCTACTAGCGGGTGAAAAGTATGTTACGAAAGTTAACAAATTGTGCACAAGAAGTTTCTCATAGCGAAAAATATCAGAGACAGAAAAGATTTTCAAATCGAAGAATTAGAAGAAGATACTTAGAGAAAAACATGATATAACTTTACTCCACATATCAGAAACGCTGTGCGTTGCTTAAAGAACGAAATGGATGTAAAATATTCTTCACAATGAAGTGTATCATACTAAAAGGGATTAGGAGATTATTCTCGCCGAAGAGTTTATTCGTTTATAAAGGGATTTTTGTAATCGAATAATCTCTTTGAAATAGAAATATGCAGGATGCCCAATGGCGGAAGAATTTGAATAACGGAAATGCCGGAAATATGCGGAAAGTATTCTTCAGAGTGAAAGCTATACTATGGAAAAGGGATGTTTTAAATACGTCTTATGAAAGCAGACATAGCGAAAAGATTTCTTGAAGTTTACTCTCCCTAGCCCGAGAACTGTTCATCATTTAAAAGGGATAATATTGCGAATCTTTACTGCAGCGAATCGTATTTTTCAATACGATTTTAGAATTGGATATACAGTTGCAAATAGAAATTGAAACTAATATCACCTAGGGTCAGAACTGCGTCCAGAAAAATCTCAAAACTACATACAGAATGTCTCACAAGGTGAATGGTATCCTGTGTTAAAACAATTTTTTTAATTGTACTTTTAGAAGCAGACGTATCGAAAAAAAAACGGATTAAATATTTGAGTCCCTAGCTGAGAAACTGTGTATTATTTTATGCAGAAAATGCGAGTAATATTGTTTCCGAAGTTAGTCGTATCTGATGGAAAAAGTATTTGTTCAGTCTGGATTTTAGACCCCGTGATATTGCTTTATATGTGCTATGAACAAAAATATGAACTTATGGCCTCTAGATGCAAACTTTACGTTGAAGAAAGTTTGAAGATAAATGCAATACATTTCACACCAGAAACGCTGACAAACAAAGGTTGCTGTTTTTTTTAAATTGGACTGTTAGAAGCAGAGATATCGCGAGAAATAAGATGTATATCTATGGCCTCTAGCGAAAATACTGTGCATTACACTGAAGAGTAATTGAATTAGAGATACCTGTCTAGTAACGTGTAGCACACCACCTTTCGCCCTTATGACGACGGTGATTCGTCTCGGCATGGACTCGACAAGACACCGGAAGCGTTGGGAAGCCATACGGATCAACGACCCCTGAACAAGCTCCCACAGTTCACGAAGATTTAATGGAGGGGGGTCAGAGCCTCGAACATCTCTCTCGATGGCATCCCAGATGTGCTCGATGGGATTAATGTCAGGTGACCTAGCTGGCCAAGGAAGCGAGATCACGTCGGGGGAGTGTTCATCCAACCATTCTGATACAATTCGGGAGCGATGGCACAGTGCATTGTCTTGATGCAGGATGAGGTCCCCAGTGGGATGTTGAACACGCACAAACGGGAACAAATAGTCGTGCAGGATATCCCGGAAACGTTGACCTGTGAGGGACGATGTCACACGTACCAGGGGTCCCATTTCAGTCCACGTAAACAGTCCCCAGACGAGAATCCCACCCCCACCAGCTTGAAGAGTACCCTGCTGGCAAGAAGGATCCATCGCTTCATGTGGTTTGCGCCGTACTCGTATCCTGCCATCCGCATGTACCAACGTGAATCTCGACTCATCAGTCCAGGCAACATTTTTCCACATGTCTAGGGTCCAGTGGCGATGTTCCCGAGCCCATGCTAATCTTCACCCGTCGCATCACTCCTTATATTGTCGGATCGCTGCATACGTGATGTCGTTTCCGTTTACAGCGCCACCCACAGCGCCACATTTGCATAACGCCAGCTGTCTCTAATTCAATTGCTCTTCAGTGTAGTTCGGAAAGGCAATCTCAAATATTTTCTTGAAAACTTTTTTATTTCCATCGCCAAAACAATTTTCTTTTCGCAAATTGCGAAGAATGCGATCGGCAGCGCGACCCCCTTCAAATATCGGAAATATAAATGCCTATACACTTACGCCCCATAGGCCGCTGCGGTTGCGCAGTGGTGTAAGCGCTGGCTTATGACTATTCGTCCGAGAAGGGCCCGGGCTCAAATACCGGTGAGACAAGGATGTTGTGTTTGTTTTATGGCGCTGGCTCTCTCTCCCTTCCCTGGAACCAGTGGCCCTAAATTAGGGACGGACGACTGCTTATAGCCCATTGAGTTGCTCACGGTCGTCGTTAAACCTTCAATAAAAAAAATGTATATAGTTCTTTACAAAAAAAAATTGAAATTATATGCACAACATTTGCCACTTAGAATTCAATCCGACGCAAAAGGAAATCTTAAAATCGGATTTTTGGAAGCAGAGATACCTGAGAAATCGCGATTTACATTTACACCCCTGGCAGAAAAATTGTCAAGTAGTCGTCTTTATAAATGGTTTTGAAAGGAGAATAGATTTTGGAATGGGATATTTAGAAACTATGATATGAAATAAAATGTCCTCTGAATTCGATAACATCTATATTTACAATCTCTAGCGCAAAGTTATGCGTTGGAAAAGAACAGGAAAGCAAGAATCATCTGTTACCTATTTCTCGATTTCAAATGCAAGAAGAAATTTTCAAATTGGGCAAAGTATTTGTATAAGATTTTTTCTGATTAGAGCGCGTAATACTATAAGCAAGTATCTTTTTTATATTTTTTTTTACAAATGAAATGCTTAAAATAGTGCGGGAAGAAAATTATCGAATCATTCTTTCAAATTCCTTGCACTTCAATGCTTGCAGCAGATATGATGCTTAAGAAAATTGAAGAGGATTATTCATTCCGACCTCAAATATTTCCTTTTCTGTCACAAAATTGTACTGTCGAAGTTTATTATTTGCCCCCAAAAAATGTAGTTTAAGGAACTAATTTTCTGGAATCACATTCCTGAGTTTGGATATGTCAAAGAGGTGAGCTTTTTTTTATTTATATACCATCCGGCGTTGACAGTTCAGAATTGCAGAGGTCATTTCTGAGTGACGCAAAAATCGTGCTTATTACGAATGCCATCCACACTCCCGCGCCTGGGACTTATCAGTTGATTAGGAAGAACAACTCTGGAAGCGACGGCCATTTTTCTTACGGAGTTCCGCATAACTGTCCTCTCTGGTGAGTTCCTTCTCACCAATGCCGTTTGAGTGATGGCCGTAAGAAGTCCCGGATGGAATACAGCTCTGAGCTAGGAACAAAACTATGATGCAATCTCAACTTAATAGTCCTTTTGCGTGATAAAGTGAAACCCGTTGGTAGTCAATGACATGTTTGAACATTTATGATGCACCGACTTCATGGGTACAATGAACGCGTCTCATAAACAAGTTACAAATAAACTTCAAAATGGTTCTTTTGCCAGAAATCTTGTCCATGAGGATAACGTGTTTAGAGACAGTGTCGTGTGATCTTTGAATTTTGGAATACACCATTTCAGAAACAATCACGCAAACACGACGGATTTGCTGTATGTGAATCACATGTCAGATGTAAACTCGTGTGCAACACCACAAGAAACACCCCTGTCGCAACGAGTGGATGCGTTCCACAGTAGAAGTGACTTCTCCGACAGACGGAGAAATACACTATTTACACAAAAGTATTGGGGCATCACATACGCGAGTAACTTTCAAAACCAGTCACGCGCGCCCGGGGTGTGTTGGTAACATTTGCACGTCTGTCAGACCACATTGGAAGTGAATATGCTGCACGGAGCTCAAGTGGCGGATTTTAATATGGATCATGGAGGTTGGGTGGCACCAGAGTAAAAAGTCAGTGCGTGGCATTGCAGCTCTTCTAGGATTCCCAGTATCCACTGGCGCTGATATTCTTCATCCATAGAAAGCAAATGATGTCGGGATCCGGGTGACCACAAACTAAGTGATCCTGCCAAACGAAGCTAACTGTAGAATGTGAAGGAGGCACGCACGTCCTCCGCCACAGACCTGGATGATGACGTCCCACAAGCCACTGGAACAGCTACTTTAACCTAAACAGTCCGTAGTGAACTACACTGAAGAGCAATTGAATTAGAAACAGCTTGTGTTATGCAAATGTGGTGCTGTGGGCGGCCCTGTAAACGGAAACGACATGACGTATGCAGCGATCCGACAATATAAGGAGTGATGCGGCGGGAATCAGTAAGAGTTGGACGCATTATGGGTAAGACGAAGGATCTAAGCGCATTTGAACGTGGACAAATCGTCGGGGCCCGACGCATGGGTCACTGCATCTCGGGAGTCGTGCAGGCACTGGGATTTTCACGAACCACTGTGTCACGGGTGCACCGTGAGTACATCGAATCCGGTAAAACCATCCCTGCAAGGGCCAACTGCCGTGGACAACAGCGTGTGGATGAGCGGGGTCATCGTCGGCTAGCTCGCATTGTAACAGCGGATAGACGGGCCACAGTGCAAGAAATCACTCGGCAATTTAACGCTGGTGCATTAAAACGTGTAAGCAGCCACACCCTCCAGAACCATCTCCTCGCTATGGGGTACAGAAGCCATCGTCCCACAAGGGTACCGCTGCTGACCGCACATCACAGGGTGCAAAGATTAGCATCGGCGCGGGAACATCGCCACTGGGCCCTAGACATGTGGAAAAATGGTGCCTGGACTGATAAGTCGAGATTCACGTTGGTACATGCGGATGGTAGGATACGAGTACGGCGCAAACCACATGAAGCGATGGATCCTTCTTGCCAGCAGGGTACTCTTCAAGCTGGTGGGGGTGGCATTCTCGTCTGGGGACTGTTTACGTGGAATGAAATGGGACCCCTGTTACGTGTGACATCGCCCCTCACAGGTTACGTTACCAGGATATCCTGGACGACCATTTGCTCCCGTTTGTGCGTCTTCAACATCCCACTGGGGACCACAGCCTGCAACAAGACAATGCGCCGTGCCATCGCTCCCGAATTGTATCCGAATGGTTGGATGAACACTCCACTGACGTGATCTCGCCTTCTTGGCCAGCTAGGTCACCTGACATTAATCCCATCGAGCACATCTGGGATGCCATCGAGAGACATGTTCGAGGCTCTGACTCCCCCCTATCAAATCTTCGTGAACTGTGGGAGCTTGTTCAGGGGTCGTGGATCCGTATGGCTTCCCAACGCTTCCGGTGTCTTGTCGAGTCCATGCCGAGACGAATCGCCGCCGTCATCAGGGCGAAAGGTGGTGCTACACGTTACTAGACAAGTATCTCTAATTCAATTGCTCTTCAGTGTGTATTCCGGCAGTTATGCATGCTAGGGCCAGCTGCGCGTCCATGCATCATTCCACAAAATGCCAGGCGACGACTGTAGTGGTGCCTCGCTTGCCGTTCGGGTACAACAGAAAAGTGGAAGAAGGTCGACTGGAGTGAAGAATCACGCTACTCACTCTTTCGTTTGGATGGGGCGTTTACCCAGGGAACACAGTCAGGCGGACTGTATTATCCCTACAGTCAAGTTTGGAAAGGCATATATCATCGTATGGGGTTGTTTCTGCTGGAAAGGACTCAGTACTTTTGTTGTGGCGCCATCCAACCTAACATTTGTCAGGTATAAAGACATAACAATTCAGCTCCAAGTACGCTGCGGTATTACTGCGGCACAGATTGCTGCAAAGTCTGTCCCGGTTTGGTTTGATTAGCGGGACGTCCAACCGCTAGATTGTCGGGTGCAAAGTCCCGATGTAAATCCAACAGGTCATCGTTGGAACGAATGCGCGTCCATTCGCTAGTACGAAGCCCCTACAATTACGAAAGGGAGATTATTGTCGGACTTTTGAACAGGAATGATTATCGAAGAGAGCGGAAGGCAGGGGCTAAGATCTCAGGAACCTCAGGAAATTTTGTTTTTTTAAGGGATTCAATAGTGAAGGTCTGACAGGGATGGTCCAAAGAGAGAATACATCCACCCAACGTGCCATAAAGGGGACTGGTTCTCAGTCAGGGTGAACGCCAGTTGGCTCTTGATGTCCAGAAAAACAGATAGCTTACGATCCCTCAATTAACCTCGAATGACAAGAGAAATGTTTGCGTATGCACAATACACAAGGTGATCTTACGAAAGCAATCGGCGTTCCATTCATTTGCCTGTGTTGATCGACTGTCATAGATTGCTCTCTCGGTCTGAGCGCGTAAGCATCGTGATTGGACATTACACGACACAAACAGAGCAACCTGGTGCGATGAAAATCGGTTCGAGCTCCAGCATACCGACGGACGTGTCCGTATTCTACGTCGCGCTGATAAACAGCTACAACTAAACTTCACGGTTGGACAGGAACAGGCCATCGGCGGTGGCGTCATGGTATGTGGATTGTTCTCGTAGACACCAAGTTCCCTTCATTCCTGTTGAACACACCCTCGTGGTTAGATTCCTTAGGTGGTGGTTTGGGCCACGTTTTGCTTTACATGGTCACCGTGTATCTGGACCGTACCGGAGTCTTTCAGAAAAACAACTCTTCCTACCATAAGGCCCGATTTTCCAGGAATGGTTCGAGGATCATGTTCATGCGTTTCGTATGGTCCCCTGGTAGCCAAATTTTCCAGACTTGGAATCCCATTGGGCATGTGTAGAACGCAGAATTTGCCGGTCTACGCCAGTACCTCACTCCATGGCCGATCTCCGAGACGACATTCTGTCCAACTGATGCAGAATACATGGGGACACCTTCCACAGCCTAGTGGACTCGATGCCGTGCCGGGGGTACAAGAGGTCACGGAACTGCCAGAAGTGCAAGAGGTCACAGAACTGCCAGGAGTGCAAGAGATCACAGAACTCCAGGACGTTAGTCTGTCCAGCTAGTACAGTATACCTGAGGACACCTTCCGCAGTCTAGTGGATTCGATGTATGCCGGGTGCAAGTGGTCATGGATCACCGGAATGTCGTTCTGTCCAACTGCATATGATAGCTGATGACCCCTTCCGTGATCTAGTGGCGTTGACGTCGTTCCAGGTGCAAGCGATCACCGAACTCTGGGACGTCATTCTGTCCAGATGGTACAGAACACCTGAGGACGCGTTCCACTGTTTAGTGGAGGTGATGCTCATGGTGATCGTTAAACGCTGAAACAGAAAAAAACAGTTCTATGGATAAATAGCTCATGGACAGAGAAAGAGAGAGAGAGAGAGAGAGAGAGTGCTGCATCCATTATGTGAGGTTGTATCTTGCAGAGAGTGGGGTCAGACTGCTATATGTGGCTAGAGAAAAAGAATCCTACAAAGACAGAGACTCATATGAGACAAGCGCTGAACTACCTACATAACGTAGCTAATTAAAAAAAATGTTCATGAAGACAAAATTTAAATCAAAGCTTGAAAATATTTCAAGTTTCCTCGAGAAACGATATTAGGTTTAAATACTGTTATATTGATACGTTAGCTCTTTGAAACAGCGTGCAACGTTTATCTCACTTTGAAACAGTTCAGTGAAGTGTTACTGAGTTAGAAAATTTTTACTCAAACTATTTGCGTTATAAATGGTGAAATTCAGATGGTACTTGAATCCCTGAAAACTGGCATGATTTTCCACTCTTGAAATGTTTGTAATTTCAGCGAACAAAATTATTCTGCTCTTCATGTTCCTACATTCATGCCGTATTTGTAAAACATAATGGCAAAAACTTTGCGCCGCCCCGGTGGAGCAGTGGTCTAAGCGCTGGCTTATGACCATTAGTCCGTGAAGGGGTCCGCGTTCGAATCGTGGTTAGGCACGAATGTTGTGTTTGTCTTACAGCACTGGCTCTGTCCCTTCTCTTGAACCAGTGACCCTAAAAAAGGGACGGGCGACTGCTTATAGCCCATTGAGTTGCTCACGGTGGTCGTTAGACCTTCAATCAAAAAACACTTTGCGTTAATAACGCCTTTTGCTGCAGAAACGCGTGGATTTATTTCCCAAAAACTGAACGATGAATCAAGCAATTTTATGAGAAAGTAGTATTTTATGAGTAAGTACCGACTGATGTCATAGTGTAAACATACATATGTGCGGATTGGTGCAGTTCTTTTTCCTTTTATTTCCTTTTTTTCTCCCATAATGAGATATTTTAAACGGAGACAATTTCGAAATATTCAACAAAATTTCTTTTTTCAGAACGTTCTGTTAAAAATTAATAACTTTTTGTGTGTGAGAAATTATATCACTGCAGTGAGGACGCCAGAAGTTCAGAAATGAGGGGGCTGTTAGGGGAGCTAAGTGTCGTACGAGGGAGACACAAATGTTAAAGTGCTTGGCAGAAATTTTGACAAAAATTCCGTTCTTGTAGATTTTACCCGATCCTGATGATATTATACAGTACCAAGTAAAACCCAAAGACGTTTTCAGGTATATATTGTACGTGGCAGTATGTGGCAGTGATAAGCATAGATAGGAACCTCCATGGGCTTGAACAAATTGACATTTTACAATTTTAGCTAACATACGTTATTGTGTTTATATTTTCTGTCGTAAGGAGGTTTATGAATTTTAGTTTGTAACCTAGCAAGGAATATCTCTCTCTCTCTCTCTCTCTCTCTCTCTCTCTCTCTCTCTCTCTCTCTCTCTCTCTCTCTCTCTCTGTCTCTCCTTCTGTCTGTTTCTCTCTCTCTCTCTCTCTCTCTCTCTCTCTCTCTCTCTGTCACTCCTTCTGTCTGTTTCTCTCTCTCTCTCTCTGTCACTCCTTCTGTCTGTTTCTCTCTCTCTCTCTCTCTCTCTCTCTCCTTCTGTCTGTTTCTCTCTCTCTCTCTGTCTCTCCTTCTGTCTGTTTCTCTCTCTCTCTCTCTGTCTCTCCTTCTGTCTGTTTCTCTCTCTCTGCCTCTCCTTCTGTCTGTCTCTCTCTCTCTCTCTGTCTCTCCTTCTGTCTGTTTCTCTCTCTCTCTGTCTCTTCTTCTGTCTGTTTCTCTCTCTCTCTCTTTGTCTCTCCTTCTGTCTGTTTCTCTCTCTCTCTCTCTCTGTCTCTCCTTCTCTCTGTTTCTCTCTCTATCTCTCTCTCTCTTTGTCTCTCCTTCTGTCTGTTTCTCTCTCTCTCTCTGTCTCTCCTTCTGTCTGTTTCTCTCTCTCTCTCTCTGTCTCTCCTTCTGTCTGTTTCTCTCTCTCTCTCTCTCTCTCTCTCTCTCTCTCTCTAGGTCTATCTATCTACAAGATGTCCTACTCGCTACTTTACCCAAGTTTTTATTACTAACATCGTGAATAATTAGTGTAAGTGAATGATACACTGGCGGAAAGTGAAAAAAGAACACCAAGAAGGAATTGGCGGACGATCATGAAATTTACATATGTTAGTGGGGTTGAGTTTACGTAGGTGTGATGTTAATTTCGGGACCAACCGGTGAGCGCTTACGGCACAGCACGGCATAATATGCAAATTATCGTCAGTGGTATTTAAGGAGTACGGCGAAGTGAATGTAATCAGTCGTCAGCGTACGGACACGTGCGAAGACCCTGAAGAAGCTGCAATGCCTGGACATGGAAGACGTGTACGATTTCAGCAGTTATCGGACTTTCAGCGACGTCATCTAGTCGGACTCCGCGAGGCCGGGTGGTCGTATCGTTGTATTGCGGAGCGAATTGGACGGGAAGTATCGATGGTGGTACGATGGTCCGAGGAACATTCCCACGCGAGAAGACATGGAACCGGGAGTCACAAACGGACTGATGAGCGGACCGATCGACGCATAAGAAGAGCGGCGTTGTCAAACAGAACATCCACTGCGGCGCAAATCCGAGCTACCGTTGCACCTGAGGTGACTGTGCGAACAATCCGCAACCGTCTACTGGATGCAGGACTACGTGCACGTGTGCCTCTAGCATGTGTACCTTTGACACCAGCCCACCGTCAGGAACGGCTACAGTGGTGTCGCCAACGTCTGCACTGGAGAACGCAATGGCGATCTGCCGTGTTCAGCGATAAAAGCAAATTCTGCTTGGGAGTCTCCGATGGCCGGATGCGTGTTCGCAGACGCACAGGGAAGCGTCTCCATTCTTCTTGCATCCGCCAGCAACACACAGGGCCTACACCTGGTCTCCTGGTGTAGGGAGCGATCAGCTATCACTCCCGTACACAACTAGTGTTTGTACCGAGTACGTTAAACAGCACCTCCTACATCAACAACATCATTCAGCCCGTTGTTGTGCCATTTGTAAGGTCGGTCCATCGTGGTGTTTTCCAGCAAGATAACGCACGCCCACACACATCACGTGCAACGCAACATACACTTCAGGGTGTGAGACAACTTCCATGGCCTGCACATTCCCCGGATTTGTCCCCCATTGAGCACGTGTGGGATTTTATGGGACAACGACTTATCCGGTCTCTACGGCCAGCAACGACCATCCCCGATTTACGCGTCCAGGTTGAGGATGCTTGGAACTCAATACCCCAAACTTACATCCAACATCTGTACGACAGACTCCATGCCAGAATTGCACAGTGTGACGCAGTTCATGGCGGTTCAACCTCGTACTAACCATGTTACATGGAAATGTTATTTTTTCAGTTTACCAGCAAATACAGCTGTATTTTGCCATTATGTTTTGATCACGTTATCCTCTGTATTCCGTTATTATGCTGTATAAATTTCGTTGCTATCAGACGTCTCCTTCTTGGTGTTCTTTTTTCAGTTTCCGCCGGTGTGTTTGGTAAGAATACTCCTTCATCCTTGGAAAACAGAACCATATTATAAGAGATGTTGAAAGAGTCCTCCCTGTACGTCCAGACAAGCTTGAACACGTGACTCCATATTTCGGAAAGTTCGCGCTAGTTACTCCGGCGTAATCGCTGCCACTGCATCGCAGATGTTGTTCTTCAATGCCTCAAGGGTTGTCGGCTTGTTTCGAAATACCACTGATTTGAGATACCCAAGAGAAGGAAATCAGATAGTGTTAGGTAAGGAGATCGATGTCGCCACATGCCCTTAGACATCACGCGATTGGAACTTAATAGTTAATCACAACTCAAGTATTTCCCCGAATCGCTCTTATTACCGGTAATTTTCCATTATATGGATATGGAAAAAGTGAGAACAGAATTTTCAAGTTAATATACGAACGGAATCACGGAAAGGTTCCGTGAAAATTCAGAATTTTCCCAGAACTTCTCTTAAAAAAGGCCATTTTCTGTTGTTAACCGCAGAAAGACGAATAAGAGTATTTTTGTAAATTCACGTATGAAAAATTCGTGAAATGCAAGTTTTTTTCCCTCACCGAAAAGGTTTAGCAGGGAATATGCTTCGTTAATTCACGAAAGTAATAACGGAAATGGTTCTTGAATTGCTGGAAATGTTTTACAAAGTGAAACAAAGATGTTCCAAATACATTGAAGTAACTGGGAATGACATCGAAAAGTAAAAGTATAACAGAGCCGGAACACATGCAGAAATATTTTAGGTTTAGAATTTATTGCATGTTCTTCGTAGGAGTTTTCACTCCTCTTGCATTCGGGCTTCGTTTGAGAAAATGGCGTCGTTAGTACGAGAGAGTTGACAGCATACAGTTAAAGGAGGAAATGTTGGTTACTTATTCTGCGAGTGCCTTGACTTTGAACGTAAATATTTGCAGGTGAAATGAGCACAAGGCACTCGAAACTGTAAACTCAGGCAAAGCCCGAGTAATCAGCCAGTCTGCTGTAAATCTTATGCCTGTGAAGAAAATGTATATAGTCCTTTCTGTTTTAGACGCTAAGGAAGACCGCGACGGTCATTCCCAAAGATTGTGACCATAATTTAAAGTTCTAATGAGGGTGGAATGTACAAACTGGGAATTAAAACGGACATTGTAATGAACCTGTGCTCTGAATTTTAAAATTCCAGATATGATCTAAAGTAACTGACGGGGATGTGGTAAATGAATATCATTGAGACACGGATTCCTAAATTTTTCAATGATCCAACCCTCTTATGAATATGAAATTATTTTCAATCCACTCTGCTCCTGTTTTTTTATTTCAATAGTTATGCTCACGTAAATCAGATGTGTATGTAAAACAGGCTAATGATATGTGTAACAATTTCAATCAAGATATGCATGTACAAAGGCCGTTCCATAAAAACTGAGAATACTTTTTTTTTAGTTGGCAACAGTGCAAAGGGTAAACATAACCACGCAGACGACTAACTGAATTAAGGAAGTATCTATGGCAACAGTTATTAGCCGTGGCAAACGATTCTAGTTTTGTTATTGCGCAGCTGTTTAAGGTACGTCTGAATTTCCCCATACAGCTATAGAGGTGAGTGATTCAGATTTAAGAAGTGGAATGCGTTGTGCGATAAAATTTTGCTATCGTTTGGGTAAAATGGCTCCAGAAACAGTTGATTTAATGAAAAAAAACTTTAAAAGATATATGTTTCGGTGAGTCAACGAGTTTTAGATGGCACCGTGATTTAAAAAAAAGTGTTTGCCCACAGAACTCGCTCCTAAGCCTGGTCGGCCTGAAATTGTTGTTACGAAGCGTATTGTTAACACAGTTTGAGAAATCCTGCGAGAAGATCGACGAATGACGTGTGAACACATAGTGACGTCAACTAATATTTCAAAAACGTCGGCATTCCGCATTCTACGCGACAAATTACTGCTTGACCGTGTGTGTTCCAGAGGATACCACATCATCTGACGACAGAACTTGTTGTTAGCTAGAGGTCAGGTGCGTCATGAGTGGAAACAAATGATTGCAAAGGATCCAATCTTTCTAAGCACAGCACTAACGGCGGATGAAAGATGGGTCCACTATTTCGGCCCCCTCACGAAGCGCGCAACAAGACACACAGGCCTCCTTCGAAAAAGATCCGCCAAACCAAATCAGCTGCGAAGGATGATGATGATAATTTTCTTTGATCGTGATGGTGTAGTCTAATAGCATGTCGTTCCTCCACAAATTACTGTCCATGTCGATTATCACATTTCAGTCTTGAAGCGTCTGCGACGACAGTTATCGATGAAGCGACCGGAACTGATGAGCGAATGGACCCTACACCATGATAACGCCTGTGGCTGCTTGTGTTCAACAGTTTCTTACGAAATGAAGTATTGAAATCACGCCACAGCCTGCCTACAGTCCTGAACTCGTTCCGTGCGATTTCTAGTTGTTTCCGACAATGAAGGAGAAATTCCGTGAAACAACATTCAATACAGACGATGACGTTATTTGAACTGTACAGCTGCCGCTAAAGTAGCTTCCACAAAATGCTTTCGCCACATGCTTTGAAAAGTGGACTGAACGATGGGACCGTCGCATATCATCCGAGGGGAGATACTTTGAGAAAGAGTAACATATATTTTTCTGTACCTATATTTCTTCATTTTGTGTGATTTTATTCTCAATTTTTATGGAACTGCCGTTGTATGTAATACGCTAATGGTATGTGTAACAATTTCAAACACATGCTTTAATTGCGTGGCAGCAGCTCATTTGCTCATGACGTCATGAGATATAATGCCACGAAGAAACAAATCAATGATTAAACTTAGATGGAGAAAGAAACCATGCCAAAACAAGAAAATTAAATATCAAAGAGTAATCAAGAAATACGCATAGAAGTCAGTGAACGCAAATTTAGTAACTATACCTAACCTTTCTTTGTCGGTGGTGGGTTTCGAGCCCATATATTCCTACTTCGCAGCGGCACTTCTTCCAATTGAACTACTTCGACAGACTTTTCGCTGCTTCATTGTCGATTTGACTCATCCGTCCCCTCATTAACACACACACACACACACACACACACACACACACACCGGCCACTTAATTACAAACATTTATGCAGAGGTAGGTAAACGTCACTTACATATATGCAAAATAGCTGGTCACGTGCGTCATCATGTGATCTAGCCAACTACACTGCTGGCCACTCAAAATGCAAAACCAAGAAGGACACGAGATAGCAAAGCCAGATTTACTGGACACATGAAAACAGATATAAAGATGAAACTATTGAGCTTACAGGCTCGTGCGACTTGTGGAACACGCAGACATCAACAGTTCGTGTGGCCCCAATGGCTGGCAATAACGGCCGCTACACGCCGCGTTATCGAACGAAAGAGGCTTTGGATGTGGTGTATGTCGGTCTAGGATGCTTCCACACGTTGCCACAGTTCATCAGGCGTAGCCGCGTGTGGTGCTTACCGGGCCACTCGGTTGCCGACCAGCGACCGGACGTGTTCGAAGGGCGACATATCGGAAGAACAGACGGGCCACGGCAGCAGTGACACCTGGTGGGCCGTGAAGAATTGTTGCACGATGCGTTCCACGAGCGGGCGCCCATTGTCCTGTTGAAACGTTGCCGCTGGCAGGTCCTGCAGGTAAGGGAGGACTACAGGCCCCAAAACGTCGGAGATGGTGCGGTGGCTATTGAGTGTACCGCCGTGATGCGTACCAGACGGGGTGCGGGTGTCATATCCAATTGTGCCCCAAACCATAACGCCAGGTGACGGACCCATATGGCGATGCATAATGCAGGCGTCATGCAGTCTCTCGCCGCGGTGCTGCCACACGCGAATCCGAACATCGTGGTGTTGCAGGCAGAAGCGGGATTCGTCGAAGAAGACAATGTCGTGCCATTCCGTAGACCAGGTGCGGCGTTCAACGGTCCACTGCCGCCGCACTCGCCGGTGTGGTAACGTCAATAGTAATCGGAGCAATGGGCGCCGTGCGACAAGTTCCCGCTCCTGCAGACGACATCGAACGGTACGTGCTGACACAGGCTGTTGCGCAACACACCCTCATTCCTGCACTAACGTTCGTGGTATGGTGGTGAGAGCCGTCAATGCCCGCCGCACAACATGCCGGTCCGCTCGTTTGGTGGTGTGCCGCGGTTGCGGCAATCGCTCACGTCGGTCCGTCCCTCCCTCCTGCACCCACCGAATCCATACTCGCCTCCCTGTGGCTGGATGTCGTCCCACACGGGGGCCGATGTCTCGGTACGATAAACTGCTGTCGCGAATAGCCACTATTCGTCCTCTGTCGAACTCCGAAACGTGCTGAAATGACTGCCGTATGCTGCGACGAGGCTTCAGGAAGCTTCCCACGCACAGGTCCGGCAGCACAACACTCTTCCACTACTTTGCACTCCGCCTTCTGTGCACCCTTATTATAGTGCTTCTCGATGGCGTGCCGGACGCACATGATTTGCATATGCCCTGCAATTGTAATCGTTTGCATGTCCTCTCGCGGGCGACGCATGCTGTGAATTTCAGGCCAATCGGATGTTTCCTTCTTGGTGTTGCATTTTGGGTGGCCAGCAGTGTATATATTTAAGACTGCTGCTCCTCAGTAATCGTCAGCAGTGTTGATCACGATGGGGCAAACAAAGTACCTTTCAGAGTTCGATAAGGGCTTATTGTGGGTGCCCGTCTGGCTGGAGTGACGATTTTGAACACAGCAGAGATGACTGGTTTCTCAAATAGTGAGATATCCCAGGTTTTAAGTCATTAGAAAAATAATCTACGTCATTTGTCTAAGAGGCGCAACTGCAGCGCGATGACAATCTGTCAGGAACGAGATTTTCGTCGTCTGAGAAGGCTTGTACGGAGAAATAGGACTTCCTGTGTGCAGCAAGTCACTGAAGCATTCAATGAAGGCTGCTCCTGAGCCATATCTCAGCGAACTAAGCGCAAGGAAATTAAGAGAATCGGTATTGGCAGTCTCAGGCCTATATGGAAACTACTGATTTCTTCGAAGAACCGGAAAGTTTGTCTATAGTGGTGTTTGTAACGCCGTGACTGGATACTGGAAGACTGGGAAAAAGTCATGTGGTCCAACGTGTCGTGGTGCACCTTGTTCCGTACCGACAGTAGACAGAGAGTTTGGAGGGAGCCGCATGAGGCAATGGGCCCACTTTGCCTTGTAAGCACAGCTCAAAATTCTGGAGATGGTGTCATCGTGTGTGTCACGTTGTGGTGGTATAGAACGGAAATTGCTCTTGCTGGAAGGTCGTGTGTCCTTTAAGAATTATGTGAACATTGTTCTTGATCAAGTCCATCTTGCAATGTTGACTTTTTTCCAGCAGGTGACGACTGTTTCACGGACGACAGTGCTACTGTCCATCACGAAAGATGTGTTTAGCACTGGTTCAGCAAGCATGACAGCGACTTCCACCATCTTCCTAGGTCACCACGAAACCCGGATTTGAACTCCACTGAGGATGCGTGGGACATGTTAGAAAAACAAATTTGAGAGTACTGTCCTCTTCGGTCAAATCTGTTCCAGTTAAAGGGCTATCTGGCGAACCCATGATGTTTTGACAATATGTGACGTATATTCTAATTTAACTTTCATTTTGAGTTCCTTTTCCTATGTAAATTTGAGTTTGTTCTCTTTTGCACTTTCCAAACTTACAGTGATATCTTCTCTCTCACATGAATGAGGTTGGCAACACTTTTGAGGTCAGAGAGAGTGACGTATGATTGTGATAAAAACGATAGATAAAAAGGGCGATACAGCAGTTGCTATGTGTATGTGTGGGTGTGGAGATGTTCGCTCTATGAACGTTAGATCATATGTGGCCCTATTGTGGATCCACTGAAATATTGCTGGACCAATAAAAGGTTACCGTAAGTTGTCTTCTGTTTATGTTTCGTCTGACCGTAAACTATTGCATCGTATTCTCATTTAGTTCAATATTCCTTAGACATGGCTTTAGACATAGCGTAACACCAATCTTGCTCACGAAAAAGACTTACGTTATAAATAACTTTATCACAGGTACCTACACCAGCACAAAAAAGTGCTGCCTGAAGTTACTCTAGAAATAAAAATTCTCAAAGCCATAGCAAAGAACACAGCTCTATTTTTTGTTGCACTGTTTCGTAGAAATGGACCACACAATTACATAACACGCCGTCAAATTCATCGTACTATGTCCCCATTTAAAGAAAAGTCACTATATAGGCCTGGATGCTTTGCCTATTCCTATTCCAAGGCTGAGATTTTTTTATTCATATACACTGGCGGAAAGAGAAAAAAGAACACCAAGAGGTAGACGTCTGATAGCAACGAAATTTATTCAGCATAATAACGAAATACAGAGGATAACGTGATCAAAACATTATGGCAAAATACAGCTGTATTTGCTGGTAAACTGAAAAATAATATTTCCATGTAACATGGGGTTAGTACGAGGTTGAACCGCCATGAACTGCGTCACACTGTGCAATTCTGGCATGGAGTCTGTCGTACAGATGTTGGATGTAAGTTTGGGGTATTAAGTTCCAAGCATCCTCAACCTGGACGCGTAAATCGGGGATGGTCGTGGACAGCTGTATTTGCTGGCAAACTGAAAAATAATATTTCCATGTAACATGGGGTTAGTACGAGGTTGAACCGCCATGAACTGCGTCACACTGTGCAATTCTGGCATGGAGTCTGTCGTACAGATGTTGGATGTAAGTTTGGGGTATTAAATTCCAAGCATCCTCAACCTGGGCGCGTAAATCGGGGATGGTCGTGGCTGGCCGTGGAGACCGGATAAGTCGTTGTCCCATAAAATCCCACACGTGCACAATAGGGGACAAATCCAGTGAACGTGCAGGCGATGGAAGTTGTCTCACACCCTGAAATGCATGTTGCGCTGCACGTGCCGTGTGTGGGCGTGCGTTATCATGCTGGAAAGCACCACGATGGACCGACCTTACAAATGGCACAACAACGGGCTAAATGATGTTGTTGATGTAGGAGGTGCTGTTTAACGTACCCGGTACAAGCACTAGTTGTGTACGGGCGTAATATCTGATCGCTCCCCACACCAGGAGACCAGGTGTAGGCCCTGTGTGTCGCTGGCGGATGCAAAAACGGTAGAGACGCTACCCTGTGCGTCTGCGAACACGCATACGTCCATCGGAGGCTCCCAAGCAGAATGTGCTTTCATCGCTGAACACGACAGATCACCATTGCGTTCTCCAGTGCAGACGCTGGCGACACCACTGCAGCCGTTCCTGACGGTGGGCTGGAGTCACAGGTACACATGGCAAAGGCACACGTGCACGAAGTCCTGCATCCAGTAGACGGTTGCGAATTGTTCGCACAGTCACCTCAGGTGCAACGGCAGCTCGTATTTGCGTCGCAGTGGATGTTCTGCTTGACAACGCCGCTCTTCTTATGCGTCGATCGGTCCGCTCATCAGTTCGTCTGTGACTCCCGGTTTCACGTCTTCTCGCGTGGGAATGTTCCTCGGACCATCTACGCCACCATCGTACCACCACCGATACTTCCCGTCCAATTCGCTCCGCAATACGACGATACGACCACCCGTCCTCGCGGAGTCCGACTAAACGACTTCGCTCAAAGTCCGATAACTGCTGAAATCGTTCACGTCTTCCATGTCCATGCATTGCAGCTTCTTCAGGGTCTTCGCTCGTGTCCGTACGCCGACGACTGATTACATTCACTTCGCCGTACTCCTTAAATACCACCGACGATAGTTTGCATATTATGCCGTGCTGTGGCGTAAGCGCTCACCGGTTGGTCTCGATATTAACATCACACGTACGTAAACTCGACCCCATTAACATATGTAAATTTCATGATCAACCGCCAATTCCTTCTTGGTGTTCTTTTTTCACTTTCCGCCAGTGTAATTCTTTAGCCGGCTGGAATGAATTTAATCGGTGTTAGTAATATAGGCAGAAATTAGTTCGAAAGAACAGATGCTGTCTAAAAAGTGGGCCGAAAACAGATGGAACGAGTGGACGTGCGCAAAAGAAAGGATTGCTTTTCTCTCAGATTTGTTACACAAAATGGTCGTTCAGAGGGATAATTGACACTAATCTTTTCTGGCAGATAACTTGTTACCAGGACTATAATAACGTTGACGAGCCTAAGAAAAGTGGGAAAATGTTTTTGAGTCATTTGTTCTTGCCCAGCGTCATGATGTCCATGTCAGGGGGGGGGGACTAGACCGTTTCATCATGTCTTGGTTCATGGAAACAGAGAACGAAGCGAGCTTTTATCATCCGTGACAGGTTTAGAGTCGGTACTTCTGAGATGAGAGAGGGGAAAGGAATTGTTTCGCTTTTGCTTTCGTAAAACTCTGCTGCTATGTAAATATTTCTCTTCGGGGAGCGCAGAAAATATTGGGCGTCATTTGGTTTAGGTACAACGATTGATTAAAAAGTTGAAGTAATATCCCAAGTAAAAAAAATAATGGCAATTTCGTCTTCTCAAAAATTTTCAATTATTGATTCTAAAGTCTAAAAATTGTTTTGAGCAACTTTAACTACTTTTAGCATGAACTCAGTTGAATATAGTCAGTTTAATATTAATTTACAATTGAAAATTCATCAAAACGTGCGAACAAGGTTACATGGCAAGAGTTACGAATGGATGCTTTTTATTATATTCGCTTTTATGAATAACCTTAGTGTGGTAAATGAGCTTGATTCTTCAAACTTTTTGATATAGTTTCAGTATCAGGATAGCTTGAATATCAATTCTCTCACAGTGCCTTTGGGAAACCTATTTCTATGAAAGCATGCTTTTGATAAGACAAAGTGCAAGAGTTGCGATAATTTTACCTCCAGCTACGATGTATTCTTCTCCTCTACACATTCAAAACAGCAAAAGTGATATGATTTGGAAGATGTCGAAAGATTTGAGTAATTTCTTGTATCCCGGAATTACTCATTTAAATTACCGTTATTTCTCCATTATATGGTAAAGAAGGCGTCTTTTTTTAGTAGTAAATAGAATCTTGGAGGTAAGACAGTATCATCCTTCGTTATTCTTCAGATAAACAGTTCAGAAAATTTCCTGACAAAAAAAAAAACAGCAGAAATCCTGAAGTGCGTAAATCACCGTCATGTTTAGTTTTACGTGATAAAAAAACGCATTACCGAAAGTAATACGTACGTGAATCATCCTCACGTTTAACTTTACTCGGTGAAAAATAAAGAAAGTGCATGGAAGAAACTCGGAAGTAAAAACCACCGGACAAAAAAATTGTCACCTACAGCAATATATGTATAATTGCTTAATATACTACACTCATCGTCAAAAAGAATAATTGCACCCAAGCAACCGACAAGAATGAAACTCGGTGGGTAGGTTTGGCATCGTGAAACATGCAAATGATTCAAGTATCACGCTCGGCCGCACATGTGACGTCAGCAAGGAGGGATCCTAGACTGACCTATTGGGTTGTCGGAAAAGACATGACGCATTTTGGCACCCGATGGCAGTTGGGCGGTTTCGGAAGTACTAGAGGCATGCGCAGCTCTGTTATTGCTATGGCATTCAACAGGTGCCAGTTCTAGCTGCAGTCTAAAAGGAATAGTGAGCGATTTGGTTGATTTGCGCAGATTTGACATCAACTTGAAAATGGAAGACCAAACTGTGCATTTTCGCCATATTTTACTGTTTTACTTCCGTAAAGGGAAGAACACGCGTCAAGCTTGTGAAAAGTTGAGTAAAGTGTACGGTGATAATGCTCTACAACAACGTCAGTGCCAGCGGTGGTTCGCAAAATTCCGTGATGGTGGTTTTGACCTCAGCAACGTTCCTCGGTCCGGGAGGCCCACCGAGGTTGATGACGACCAAATCAAGGCATTGATCGAGTCAAACCCACGTTACACGACACGAAGGATTGCAGACACATTGCGCATCCATCATTCAAGCGTTCACGACCACCTGAAGAAGATGGGATACGTAAGCAAGCTCGATGTGTGGGTTCCTCATGAACTCAAAGAAGCTCAATTGACGACGCGTATAAACATATGCGATATGCTCATTAAACGTAAGGAAAACGATCTTTTTTTGAAGCGACTGATAACTGGAGACGAAAAGTGGATTGTGTACAACAATGTGCTGCGCGAATGGTCTTGATCACAACGTGCTGCTTCGCCTTTCATTAGCGAAAGGTTCTGGTGGGATTTTAAAGGTATCGTGTTTTTCAAGCTCTTACCATGGAACCAAACAATCAATTCGAATGTGTACTGTCGGCAATTGGACTGTTTGAACGAATCCATCATCCAGAAACGTCCAGAGCTCGTTCATCGTAAAGGTGTTGTGTTTCCCATCATGACAACGCGAGACCACACACAAGTTTGATCACCTGCCAAAAATTATTGGAGCTTGGGTGGGGTGTGTTGTCCCACCAGCATTCTCGCCTGTCCTTGCGCAGTCAGACTTCCACTTGTTTCGCTCTCTTCAACAGTCCTTGCGTGGTATTACTTTCAATTCAGATGAGGCTGTAAATCAGCACCTTGTACAGTTTTTCGCCACAAAAGACAGGTCCTTCTATGAACGAGGCATTCTGCAGCTCACTGAAAGGTGGCAAAAGGTCATCAAACAAAACGGGCATTATATCATTGATTGATCTTTGTTCTTAATATCAATCAATGACCTTTGCAAAACATGGCTATTATACATCTTGACTTTTCCGACAACCCAATATTTAAGGTCGTCCCATTACGCGCTCTTTCCATTCTGACTCATGCTGTTGTGTTTCTTGCATTCTTCGCAAGCGATGTATACCTCGGAGAAAAGTTCGGAAGCAATTCGAGCAGTTGGATGAGTTCGAAAGGCGCCGCGTCGTCGGGCTCCACAAAGCGGGATAGTCTTATCGCCGTATTGCGCGCCATACCGGTCGTGCGGGAAATAACCATAGCACGCTGTTGTCGGCAGTGGATAGAACAAGATATGCAGCAGCGAAAGGAAGGGTCTGGGGGACCTAGACGAACCACGGAGAGAGAGGACAGACGGGAGGTCCGACATGCGTGGAGTGACCCAACAGCCATGATTGCGGATATTTAGCGAGCAGTGGTACCCTCCACGCATCGTCCGATTAGTGCCAGCACCATTGGCAGATGGCTGCACGACCTAGGACTACACGCACGCAGGCCGTTACGACGACTGCCCTTAAGACCATTGAATCGTCATCAAAGACTGCAATGGTGTTGTGAAAGACTGTCATGGAGTCACTCAGAATGGTAGCGGTGATCTTCAGTGACGAGTCTGGCTTTTTGTCTTGCAGGAGACGACCAACGAATCCGTGTGTGGAGGCACCGTGGTCAGGGCCAAAATTAACGGTTTGTTTTTGAGGGTCACACGTCCAAAAGGCCTGGTGTCATGGTGTGGAGTGAAATCGCCTATGATGCCAGATCCCCTTTGGTGTTCATTACAGTCACTTTGACAGCCCAACTGCAACTATTGGGCCTACCTTTTCTGAACGCTCACTCCGGTGCGATTTTCCAACAGGACAACGCTCGTCCGCATACTGCTGCTGTCTCGAGATCTTGCCTTCAAGGCACTGACACTCTGCCATTGAACACGCTATCAACGCTCCACCCCTACCGCACAATCCGCAGAAACTGCGTGAGAAGATTCAAGCTTCTTGGGCTGGCTTATCGCAGGACACCATTAGGTACTTGTACAACTCCATGCCGAGACGTCTGGCATGTTGTGTGAGCAAACATGGCTGCCCGACGCCATACTGGGAGACACTACTTATTGGTGTGTAGCTCAATAAATATTGCCCATATTAGTCTCAATGTTTAATCATTTACTGTTCCTGGTAACCTTTATCTTCCTCCCGAATAGCATTGCAATCCGACAAGTCCTTCGGGGTGCAACTATTTTTTTGACAATGAGTATGTATTTCTGAGGTTATAATTGGAATTTCATTTAAATATTTCTGGGTTATACAATAATAAAATATGTGTTCCTTCTTTCTACTGGCAAAATTTTAAGCTGAAATTTTTGAAAAATTGAAATCAGTCGGTTGGAAAAGCAGATGTAAGTGACAGGCAAAAAAGTGTTATAGCTTTTGGTTGGTCGAAAGGACACAGCATACTTCGCTTTCTTTCTTTTCCGCCCTTGAGTTTTAAACTGTGATGCCAATTTTTCCCCATTATTTTGGATATAATGGGCGTGTTTAATCAGCCCGATTAATTAATTAATTAATTAATTAATGCATAGGCCCTGGCTGAGTATCCCAGCAGGGAAACGATGTTCTCAAAGTGAAAGAGAAACCACCCAGAAAGGTTTTGTCGTTGTGAGTGCGATCTGAAGGTGACAAAACGGTCGTAAGTCAGTGTGGAGCGAGACAGAACATAGAATACTCACGCCTGGGTACACTGCTTGGAGGACAGGATAGGCTCCACCACACATCGCTGACACACAGATTTATGGGAGAGGCTGCAGTTAGGGCCAAGGGATTCTCTATATTTGCAATGCTTAAGCGGAAGCAAATGCTTTCTCATGTGCTTTAGTGTCCTGGTGAGCAGGGAGGGGGGGAAGCATTTGCAAGATCAGGTGTGTGAACTGAAATCAACGGAAATAAATAAATATCAGTTGGTTCCGGGGCCCGAGAAAGAAAGAGGTCCGTTGCCACCACCTCGGGCGAGATCAACGCAAAAACTATCCGTGCGTGAAATAGTGGATAACCACTGCGAAAATTCGAACTTGATCATCGAAGCGAGTACGAGAAAAAATAAGAAGAAAAAGTTGTTGATGTCGGCGTTTGAATTTCCGTAGCAAGAGGCGAGGAGATCCCAGTGCAATTTACCCACGGCGAGAAGAAAGTGGTGCTATCTTCGGACTTGCAGCTTATTCTTCGGAGGAGAACATCATACTGGGTCAATGGGAAAACACCAGTGTGTGTGTGTGTGTGTGTGTGTGTGTGTGTGTGTGTTTGTGTTTGCGTGGGTGCGAAGACGGCATGCAGCCGTTTCCTATTCAGATTGATAGCGAGTTACGTGCTGTCGGCATTTGACAGAGCCCTTACGAAAGTTACCATATTCAACCAATGATGTTTAAGCGAAAGCCTTCCTAAAACGTGCACGGTGCTTTTGAATTACACTGCTGGCCACCCAAAATGCAGCACCAAGAAGGAAGCATCCGAGAAATTCGCAGCATGCGTCACCCGCGAGAAGACAAGCAAACGATTAGCATTGCAGGGCATATGCAAATCATGAGCGCCCGTCACGCCATCAAGAAGCACTATAAGAAGGGTGCACAGAAGGCGGGGTGTAAGTAGTGGAAGTGTGTTGTGCTGCCGGATCTGTGCGTGGGAATCTTCCTGATGCCTCGTCGCAGAATACGGCAGTCATTCCAGCACGTTTCGGAGTTCGACAGAGGACGAATAGTGGCTTATCGCGACAGCGGTTTATCGTACCGAGACATCGGCGCCCATATGGGACGACATCCAGCCACAGGGAGGCGAGTATGGATTCGGTGGGTGCAGGAGGGAGGGACGGACCGACGTGAGCGATTGCCGCAGCCGCGGCACACCACCGAGCGAGCGGACCGGCATGTTGTGCGGCGGGCATTGACGGCTCGCACCACCACATCACGAACGTTAGCGCAGGAATTAGGTTGTGTTGCGTAACAACCTGTGTCAGCACGTTTGTTACGCAACACACCCTAATTACCATTGACGTTACACCACCGGCGAGTGCGGCGTCTCTGGGCCGTTGAACGCCGCACCTGGACTACGGAATGGCACGACATTGTCTTCTCCGAAGCTCCCGCTTTTGCCTGCAACACCACGATGGCCGGATACGCCTGTGGCGGCATCGCGGCGAGAGACTGTATGACACCTGCATTATGCATCGCCATACCGGTCCGTCGCCTAGCGTTATGGTTTAGGGCGCAATTGGATATGACACCCGCACCCCTCTGGTACGTATCGCCGGTACACTCAACAGCCGCCGCACCATCTCCGACGTTTTGGAGCCTGTAGTCCTCCCATACCTGCAGGACCTGCCAGAGTCCACGTTTCAACAGGACAATGCGCGCCCGCACTTGGCACGCATCATGCAACAATTCTTCACGGCCCACCAGGTGTCACTGCTGCCGTGGCCCGCCTGTTTTCCCGATATGCCGCCCATCGAACACTTCTGGTCGCTGATCGGCAACCGAGTGGCCCGGCAAGCACCACCCGCCGCTACGCCTGATGAACTGTGGCTTCGTGTGGAAGCAGCCTAGACCGGCATACCCCAAGCCCACATAGAAAGCCTCTTTCGTTCGATGCCGCGGCGTGTAGCGGCCCTTATTGCCAGGCATGGGGGCCACACGAACTATTGATGTCTGCGTGTTCCGCAAGTTGCACGGGCCTGTAACCTCAATCGTTTCATCTTTGTATCTATTGTTATGTGTCCAGTAAATCTGGCTTCGCTATCTCGTGTCCTTCTTGGTGTTGCATTTTGGGTGGCCAGCAGTGTATACAGCGTAGAAAACAGTAATATTCCAATTTCTTTATGCAAGCTGGTTGAACTGATCCAGCCGTTTGCTAAACTTACCCCTGACTGGAAGTGCTAATAATTGCTACTGCAATAATGATTGGACAATTCAATATGTTAAAAATTGCAAAGTTTGTCGTAGTGAACTGTCTACAACCATAATGCATAGCCATAAATCATGTAAATATGAGTTTCTAGATGTGTCCGCTATCCCTGCAGTTAATTGCTAGATGTACTGGTGATAGTAAAATTAATTTCAAGTAAGTGCACTTCCTCATAACAGCAGTCTTCGCAAGAGAATCTTGTCAATCTCTTTTCGAAGAATCACGGTCGGCTTCTTCACCTGCAGATAAATTCAGCAAATGTTTTATACTAGTGATGATAAACATGTGCCACGTTTGTTGAGATTTATGTAAATGACTTTTTAGGAAGGGGGCGTCTGACCACAGGTCTTAAACAACCCGTAGAAGTAGGAAGTTAGAAGGTTTGGGATAAAGTGCCAGACAGGAATGTCACACGGAAGCGAGGTAGAGGAAGACGCCCTTATTTATAACCAGGGGTGGGCAGTACCCGAAGTCCGACGACTTAACGTGCCCAACCCACGCACGGTGGAGATTAAGTGGTTCGATCGTTCGCACCTGCCTGGGATCAATCCTGAGACTTCTCAGTCACAGTCACGAACGTCGACTACTATGCCATCCGCGGCGCTCCGTTTGTTGATGCTTTCATTCAAAAAATACATTCTGTTTCTCTCCTATCGAGTTTTATATTCTTTACTGTCTGGCAAATCCTTTCCTTCAAATTTTGGATTGTCGATAACGTTGACGGAATAAAGGACTTATTTTTGATGTAGCCCAAAAGGAGAAAACAGCATTGTTTGCATTTACTATAAGAATAGCAATTTTTATGAACTAAATACAAATTGCTTTTTCAAAGTCTCTGTATTTGAAAAATTAAATAAGTGACCAGCACGGGGCTTCAATTATTTGATTTTTTTTTCAGTTTCGGATTGTCTTCAAGTCTTCTGAATTGGTGTATTTTTCTAGGTGTATCTTTCTTCTGCTATTGAACTTCCATCGAATTGTAATGAAAAAGTCGAAAGCGTACCCTGATATCCTTTGTAATAATTTATCCTATGCATCTTTCGCATGCTAAGAACTTTGTGGGTGTGAAATAAAACGAGGATTCGAGAGTAGACATTTATTTACGCACAGCGCATTGCATTTATTTACGTCATCCATGACCATACCAACCAACAGTACTGTACTTACTAAGTGCAATTAATTCATAACAACAAACAATAAGGTTTACTAATTCCTGACATTGACAGGTACTTATGGAGATGGATTAATGAATGCTACTGTCGTGAAACCAGACTAGACGTGTGAGTTACAAAAGTAAATATTTATTAACATATGGCTGCAGGAATAGTAAGCATTTCGTCTGTATAGTTTTTCAAAAACAATATACGTTTTTATTATTACTCGTATCATACACTGGCGTGCAAAAATTAAGGACGAGACAGTTTTTCGAATGTAACATCGTGCAGAAGTGCTCCACAAGTACTCTAATCATACCATAAGATCCCCAAGATGTTAGAATATGAGACAAGTGAGCAAAACCGTCCAAACAAGGAATCCAAAGGATACAAAGGCACTTTATTGAAAAGGTAGCTTCGAGCACAACTGGACAGAAGACAGAAACGTCCATGTGACAGGCGGCTGCCAAGAAAAATCCAATCTTTAGTAGGGGATATGATCACCCCTGACTGCGTTGCAGAATTTACAACGTCTGTCCATGCTGAGGACGAGGTTGTCCAGGAGCTGATGAGGCATCGCGACCCATTCTTCTTCTAGCGCCCATCGCAGCTGCGGAATCGTTGCTGGCGGCTGGTGACGTGCTGCCAAGCGTCTCCCGAGAGGGTCCCACACGTGTTCGATTGGATTTAGGTCCAGGGACCTTGCGGGCCAATCCATGCGTTGAATGTCTTCACTCTCCAACAGCTCTGCGACAGCCACTGTACGATGAGGTATAGCGTTGTCATCCATGAAGAGGAACTCAGGACCCACAGCACTTCTAAACAGACGCACGTGAGGCAGAACAACCTTGGTACAATAGCGGACACCAGTGACTGAACCTCCTTGGAAGATGTGGAGGTCAGTACTGCTACCAAGCATGATACCGCCCTAAACGAGAACTCCGCTACCTCCAAACCGGCCCCTTTCGATGATGTTGGAGGTGTGATTGCGTGTTCCCTGCTCTCTCCAGATGTGTATACGTCCAGAATCGCTCGTCAGACTAAATAGGCTCTCGTCCATAGAGAGAACTCGACCCCATTGCTTATGTGTCCAGTTCTTGTGTTCCTGGCACCACAGAAACCGCCGTCTCCGATGAGCAGGCGTTAATGGTACACACCGTACTGGTCGTCGTGCAAATAGACCACCTTTGTGCAGCTTCTGGCCACGGTAAAACGCGATAACGGACGTCCAGTTGCCTGTTGCATGTACCTTGCGATTTCTTCCGCTGTCTGCCGTCTGTCACTTCTCGCCTGTAGAACAATATACCGGTCGTCCACGGCCGTGGTGGTTGCTCGTGGACCACCACTGCTAAACTCTCGGACAGCTGTTCCTGCCGTTTGAAATGCTCTCCAAGATCGTGAAACGATGCTGCGAGCGCGATGCTGCGAGCGCGATGCTGCGAGCGATCCCGAACTCCTCGGCCAGACCAGTCACACTTCGACCTTCTTCCAACTTCCCAATGACGCGGCCTCGGGTAAAGTCATCCATATGTCGTCTACTGGATTGCTTGTTTGCCATATCACACGGTGGCAGCAACTCGACGTCGTTCAAACCGATGTACACCGTGCAATAGCTTTCACCGAATTGCTGAGCGTACACCGCCCGTGTGCTTTATACCCTTCCGACACCCCATCTCCCTACGTCATGCTGCATATATGCGCATGCCCTACCGTACCGGACCCTAGTCTATCTCCTGAGTGGTCTTTCGGTCCGTTCTGCATGCTCGTTCCGGAGTTATGCTAATTTCTCCTCTTCGTCCATAATTTTTGCACACCAGTGTGTATCATTCATATTTAGACGAACGTAAGAAACCACCCCTAACACCATGAAATGTGATAGAGCTGCGAAAATCTATCTGCGCGTGCGCAAGCTAAAATCTGACGTCAGGCTGGAAAGAAAAACTGAATCTCAAGTATGTTAGTGAAGGGATTGGCAACTTTTGTTCTAGGTTATCTACAGATTACTCCCCATCATATTATACAGTATATAAACTACTGAAAGTCCTCCAAATACGTGGCGTCAGTGGATAAACAAAGACATCGCTCATTCCACGTTTTAGCAACACACAGCAACCGAAAAATTGTTATTTGGTCACCGCTTGGGAACCGAATACCAGATCTCTTGATATCCAGCCCCAGCGGTGACCAAATAAAAAAATGTTGGTTGCTGTGTGTTGCTAAAAAGTTGAAAGAGCGATGTCTTTGTTTATTCATGTAAATTACTGTTTGTGAAAATTGCAACACCATGAAAAAATGATGGTAATCACGTGAAATGTACAGGATATGCATAGTAGGGTAGGACATACAAATGATTAGAAGTGCAAAGTCATTACGCATGGCTCGGCTCAGTAGCGCCCTCTGGACAGTCGAGTGAGGGGGTATAACGAGAGGACTGTTTAGGATACACACCAGTAGTGTATCGCGGACAGCTAGTTGTGAAAGGGTCTCCAGGATTCAATAATGCCTCGGTGACGACGAAGGGCGCAATATCACCATACGACAAAGTTTGAACGGGGACCAATGATTGGTTTGCGTGTAGGTGCATTTTCGTACCGCGGCTTTGCGGCTCGGACGGGACATAACGCCACTACAGTGATGCCCGTGTGGCGGCAGTAGACCCAGGAGAACCAGGTGTATTGACAATCCGACAGTGGACCGAGAAATGTGACGACAGCGCGGGATGACCGACACCTCATCCGCATGGCAGTGACGAACCGTTTCGCATCTTCGCAAGTGTTAGCACAACAGTGGAGCACTGCAAGAGGTGTGGCATTGTCTGCCTCCACATTTCGACGCCGTCTGATGCACAGAGGACTGGTTTCACGCATCCCTTTGCGGAGGATTCCTTTGATCCTGAACTATGTACGCCTCAGGCTGGAATGGTGTTTTCAATACAGACAATGGCAAGCTGATTGGCAACATGTCGTGTTTTCGGACGAGTCCCGATTCAACTTGGACTACCATGAGGCCGCATACGCATTAGACGTTATTGTGGTGAGCGCCTTCTTGCAGCATGCATTGTCGAGCGTCAAACCGCCTGTGGGGTGACATTGGGTACCATTCGGGGGTCTCGGCTGCTATGAGTTGAGGGCAATCCCAACACCGACCGCTATTTCAGGAACGTTGCAATGGCCGACCACATGTTGCCAGGACGTTGAAGCCCTCTTCGCGGCACAGCAGATATCGCTTCTTCCCTGGCCTGCACGTTCACCAGATATGTAGCCTGTTGAACACGTCTGGGATATGGTCACTCGGCAACTGGACCGTCAAAGTCCTCCAGTGGTCAGTACCAATGATCTGTGGACTCGCATACATGCCGTCTGACAAGCAATTACCCAGGACATCATCCAACGCCTTTTCGATTCAATGCCACTCCGTCTCGAAGCTCTAAATGCAGCTCACGGAGGCTTCACAACATACTGACTGTTTGCAGATAAAAATTGTTGTATTGTTCTGAAAATTAAATTGCTTATTTACAGTCATATCAGTAATGCGTGGTATAAATTTCATTCGAATTGCATGGTTCCTTCTTTGTGTCGCAATTTTTACAGACGGTAGTGTATTTTAAAGCTCCCGTCAATGGATTCCTCTCGACCACCCGAAGGCAAATTTCTCTACGACGACGCGCCGTTGTCATAGCATCAAAAAAGCAATTTTGTAATGTCTTTTATCACATTCAGCATCAGGTTCTCGTAATTTACACAGATCGCAATAAGATATTGTTACGTTTATGTAAAACGTCATGAAATAACGTTCGGCCGCAGTTCAGTAAAATATATTGTCGAATAACAATGAAATTAACTATAGTTGCGTCACTTCATCGGACAGCATTCAGAAATTAGGTTTCAACACTATCTTTTGACTATTTTACGACGTGCATACCTCTGAAGTGACGCACATGTAAAGACGGCAAAGTGTCGGCGACAAATTCTGGTCGATTTAGCTTTAATTGTCAAAGCATGTGGCTCCGGAGCTGACGGATCTCCGTCGCCGGCAAATGGCTCTTACGCTATAACTGCCGTTACCCATTTCCATTACATTGAAATTTTATGCATATGTAAATTCCATAGCGTCTTTTGTTGACTTAAGGGGAACCAGAAGGCAAAATCTATCTTTTACCTGCAATGTTAATTTTTTTATATACACATTTTTTCACAGATTTTTCTGGTTTTCAAATTTTGAGGCCAAATAAATAACGTCCTTAGAAAATCACAGCTAGAGTATATATAAATAATATATACCCTAGCTGTGATTTCTATATATTTGTCACATGTTTTTCAATTCAAGTTATCGCACTCGGGAAATATTCGGATTTAGCACCTATTGAGATAAACTGAATTTTAAAACGTTATGAAAATTTTTCGAAATCACAGCTAGGATGTACATGCTGTGACGTGCCTGCCCAGCAGGACGCACACGACATGAAGGCAGATATCAGCGATGACGAACGTCCGTGTAACTCAATTGGTAGAGCGACTTATTCCGGAATGAGGGGATCCGGTTTTGAGCCCCGGCGTTGGGACAAAAATGACGGAGAAATTTACTTCGTTATAATGGCGCCCGAACTTCCCGGATGAACCGGCCGTTCAAGATCTCGCAATGGTGTGATATTCTTTCTACACCGCAAGATAGGAAAAATCAGAGAATCCCTTCTCCAGCGCTTCGAAAAAAATGTGAGTGACGCTGCATTCCACACACCCTGGGAGTTCTCAAGTACGTTCTACAGCGGATGGTTGCCTGCGATGATCCATGGTCACGGCTGACCCGTGGGCCATGGCCCCGGACCTCTTTCGGGGGGGAGAGACGTAGACGCATACGACATAAAAGCAGATAGCAGCGATAACGAACGTCCGCGTAGCTCAATTGGTAGAGCGACTTATTCCGAAATGAGGGGACCCGGTTTCGAGCACCGGCGTTGACAAAAATGACGGAGAAATTTACTTCGTTATAATACACTATATTGACAAAAGTCACCGGACACCCCTTCTAAAGCAAACGAACAAATCCGCTGCGTTTTTAGGATGTGCGGTACAGCTGCAAACGGTATAAAAACAAGCCTGCAGCTAACGTCGATCATATCGCACTGTGAAGTTGAGTGAAAGTGTCGCGGTGGGAGAGAACTGACTTTGCAAAGGGAAAGATTGTTGGGCGTCATATTAGTGGGTTGTCCATAAGAGAAACCGCGAGGCGTTTAAACATACCCAAGTGAACTGTTTTGGATGTACTGAATACGTGGAAGACACATGGCGTGCCTGAAGCAGTAAAACGTACCGGCAGACCAAAGAAAATCAGTTATGTAGGACGATGAAGCCTCAGGAGAGTCATTACAACTAATCGACGGAGTACTGCATAAAACCTCAGAGTACAGGTGAGTAAAAATGCTGGAACCTCGATATGTACACGTGCCATTCGCAGAGAACTTCATTTCATGGGTTACCGTGCTCATGCGGCTGCTCATAAGGCTTTCATCTCCACTCGGATTGCTACTCGTCCTTTAGCATGGTGTAAAGAACATTTATCGTGGAACGTAGATCAATGGAGACGGGTCCTATAGACTGATGAATCCAGATACACGATCCATCAGTCTGATGGCCTTATGTGGGTATGGCAGCAGCCGGGGGAACGCTATTTACCACAGTGTACTGTTTATACGGTCAAGTTTGGAGCCTGCAGTGTATTCGTGTGGGGGTGTTTTTCGTGGTATGGTACCGGCCTATTGGGTATCGTGGACAAAGCTGTTAACCAGCACGTCTACCTCGATATTCTGAGCAATTATGCTCTACCAACTCTGTGGCAATACTATGGAACTGAGCCTTGTAGGATAATGCACCGAGCCATATAGCAAAGGCTGTTACGGCGAGGTTTGACGATAATTCCGCATCGTGTGTGGACTGGTCAGCACAGAGACCTGATCTTAATCCCATAGAACACCTATGGGATGCATTAGAGCGCCGAATAAGAAGTTTGGAATGAAGACCTACTACTAAGCGACAGTTAGCGGTAGCATTATGTACTGAATGGAAGCGAATTAAGGCCAAAGGTGGGCTGTATGTCAATAAATGCTATGTTGTGTTTCACTTCTAGGTGTCCGGTGACTTTTGTCAATATAGTGTACATTAGCTAAGAACTTTATTTATTTGTGCTCAAAATTTTGAAGACCAGAACGCAATAATTTTTGGGAAAATGTGTATAGAACGAATTGCATTGCAGGTAAATGATAAAATTTCGTTCGAACTCCCTGCATTAGATCATTGAATAATTGAAAAAGACTGTCTCAGTTTTTTCCTCCAGAATTTGCTTGATTTTTTCCATCCGTTAGATATTTCTAATACAGTAATTTAAAAAAATGTATCATTGTTTTAAGTTATCTTATGTTGCACTGTAAACAAAGTACTTATCATTTGAGTATCCTTTCATCAAAGATTGTAAACGCGCTGAAAAAGGAAAGCTACCTCACTGCGCATGTCTCATTCGCCTCGTACAAATTCTGTAATACAAGCAGATTACTGACGTCAAACCGTCTTAGAAACAAGACACAGAATGAACATAACAGTAGAATTCCACCTTTTCTGCCGAGTCCGCCTGCAGTG
Organism: Macrothele yani; assembly: GCA_039090855.1. Taxonomy (NCBI): domain Eukaryota; kingdom Metazoa; phylum Arthropoda; class Arachnida; order Araneae; family Macrothelidae; genus Macrothele; species Macrothele yani. The sequence continues at coordinate 83,153,794 of CM077009.1, forward strand.
ATGGAAATTATAGAGAGAGGAAGAAAAGTAGCTCTCTCTCTCTGAAATCGAGAGATATAATCCATAATGGCTGAATTTCATGACAACGATTCACCACTTGTTTTTCCATCGTTCGTATTGACATTCTCGATAAAATGCCCCTTTTAATGGCAAAACACGGGATGTTTACTTTCAGGAAGGCAAACATCTTCACGGTTCGCAGAAAATTACTTCAAAGATGTTATTTTCAAACCAAAAGTCAAGACAAAGGGAACCACGATTCTTTCGACTAACAAAACAGATTTATCAAAAGTACAGGTAAAGCTTCAGTATCCACGAAAATAACAACAGAAGTTTTTAATTGAAACTATTTTAATAAAATTGCATGTCTTGATTCGGGAAAGTCCTAATAGATCGAAGTATTCATTCGCGGGGCAAAACTGAAACAAGTTTCCAAAACTTTCAAGATTGGGATAATTTTTCTTTCAATAGGTACAAAATTTACCAAATTGCCAAAACAATTGACTTACTCCAGAGAATTTTGGAACAGCTTTAAAGCACGCGTTATTATTCTATTTCTCTTAAGAATGACAGTCGGTAAGAATCTCTAAGTAAAATATAATTCTTTGCATTTCATGAAAAGGCTGATCAAACACTGATTAAATACACATTAAAAGTGATAAATATAAATCGATACCCAGCAAAAACACAAGTGCTAGGAAACTGCTGGCCACCAGCTGGCAGTGATGGGTCACTGCTGGATGAAATCTGCCGCTCACGGCCCGGTAGCGGTCCGTTGGTGGCAGCGCCATCAGTTGGCGAGCCAGTGATAGCCCTGCAGCATCGCTGTGAATTGTGGGCCTCCAAGCAAGTGCCACTAGTGACCCGTTGCTGGCAACCAATGCAACCCCAACAGCAGGTGGAAGCAACGGGGCTGCGCATGCTCAGAAGCAATACTTGCTGTGTCTCTCAGTACCAGTTAGTTGAAGACGACGGTATCGCCATCGTGTTATTTTAGTGGATGTTAAGAAAAAAAATACATATGTAGAGAGGCGAATTAATTTCCTAATGAAATTCCACCGCGACGAAGATATCAGATTAAGCTATGAAATACTATAGATTACAGCCAGGAAATACACACACTCCATTCCCACGAATTATTCATGGGAATGAAGTGGGTGAATAATAAGAGAAAAATTGAAACCGCTTGAAACGAATGTCTCGGAAAACCATTAAAAGTACGTTTCTTGGAAGTAAAAAAATGAATTATACGCGTACAAAATTTATTAATTATTTGAAAGAAAAAAAAAGCAACGCTGTGTGGTGTACTCATCCATGGGTTGAATACACAAGACTGGGAGGAATTCGCTTCTAAAAATAACGAGAACTAAAATAGAATATATTTTACTCTTTAAAACAAATGTAGCTTCGGACAACGTTAAAAATGTAACAGAATGTAACATGAACCCGGGTAAATATATATTAATTCAACAATCTCCTTTCAAGTCGACAAGGACAATACAAAACTTTGGAAAGTGACTCTAAGTATGTTCACTCCTTGAAAATGAGTGAAGTTCCCTTAAGGTAAAAAAAAAAATTATCGTTACGTTGAAAAAATATATTTATGAATTATATGAAACTGACTTTTATGAAAAATACCTCGCAATATTGTAAAATGAAAGATGGAACCATTCGGTTACATATTCCCCACAAAACAGACAGCTTCAAATACACGCAAGTGCGTGGCAAAGCTCGTGGCAAATTAGTCCGGTCGGTAGAGGGCTCCGCTCCCACGGTAACGTCCCAGGTTCGTATCCACTCAGAATCAAGCAGGCGTTTTTCTGGTCTAGTGAGGAAATTTCCCCAGAGCTGTGCTAAAATTCACAAGTTTCGTAAAGGTAGAAAAAAAAAATTGCAGCTTTGGGGAACTGCGGTTATCCTAGATTTTTTTTTCTTATGGCTACTACTGGAAATTGGCGGACAAGATTCGGCAAGCCACCAGTTACGTCACGTGGTTGCCGGCTGCCACTACCGGCACACTAGCGGACCACATTAGGCTAGCCATCATTTCTGGCACGTGCTTGCAGGGCCGCTGAAGGGCCACTTGTGGCAGCTACTGTCTGTGATGGACAACTGACGGCCCTGTTATGGCATATGACAACTGATGGGGTGCCAACTGTTGGCCAGCTGTTGAACTGAACTGCTGGCCCTTCTGTTGGCAGCCCGGACATTTTATTGACGGTTCGGCAGAGGCAACATAATAATGGGGCAGTGCTGGCCCAGCAACATTGTTTTTGCTGGGAATGATGCGTTCATGACATTCCAAATAACATTTTCTCACATGTTTTTAGATGGCCCCTTGGTGTAGGGCAAAATTGCCACCAGCGAAAAAAATATTTACGACTTCCACGCCCCTCTCCCCAAAAGGAAGATATGTATAAACTCGTGACCAAAGTTAAGTTTACAAATATAAATTCGAGAATATGACCAAAACGATACGTCAAGTTTTTTCAGAGGCATGTGCAAGCGGAAACGCTAAGTCGACGAGCACAAGCAACATTGCGTTAGCTCCTATAGAAATATGCAAATGACGGTCATACGTCATTGAGCTGGCAGACACGTGACCTTGAAAAACGTCTGTGGTAATTAAAGCTTGAGTTGGGCTCTTAGTGGTAGAATGGCCTCGCGCCATCGTTTATTTTTTTTTTTTTTTTTTTTTTTTTTTGATTGGAAGTTTAACGACCACCGTGAGCAACTCAATGGGCTATAAGCAGTCGCCCGTCCCTAATTTAGGGTCACTGGTTCCAGGGAAGGGAGAGATCCAGTGCCGTAAGACAAACACAACATCCATGCCTGACCGGGATTCGAACCCGGACCCCTTACGGACGAATGATCAGAGGCCAATGCCTTAGACCACTGCGCCACCGGGGCGGCCCCGCCATCGTTTAGAAGACTCTTTACAGTGGAGAGCGATTGGTAGATTTGAAGCAAATTAATCGCAAGCTGAGATAGCAAGATGGCTGAATTTGTGTCTCCAATCTATGGAGACAGTTTCAGGAAACAGGAACAATAGCCAGAAGGCTGGGACAATGACTCCCCTCGAACCACAATAAGTTGGTATTTCTCCCCCTATTACCGCGCCGCCATAAGGAGTCGACAGCTAGGCAACTCACGCAAGAGCTCTCTTTTGCTACGGAAACCATGGTAACGAAGCAAACAGTTTACAGAAGACTCCAACAGAGAGGTTTGTATGCAAGAAGGCAAATAGTCTGTATCCTACTCGCCGCATCGCACTGAAGGGTCCGTGTCTAAATTGTGCCCGAAAACGTCACGCCTGGACCCCTGATCAGTGGGCCTAAGTTCTCTTCCGTGACTAGTCGTGGTACAACCTAAACATGGTTTTTTGACGTGTGGAAGACGAAATCTTTCCTCTTACATTAAGAAAGTTTACCACTACAGTTGTGAAGGACTCCTGGTTTAGGTTATGTTGGATGTACGCACGCCGCTGCATGTTTTTCCAGAAGGCGCTTGGACTGCTGTACGCTACGGGAATGATATCCTACAGCCCTATGTACAGCTTTTCAGACGATCTGTTCACCTCCAATTTCTTTTCAATTACGATAATGCCCGTCCCCATAGGGCTCGGATGATTGACGTATGCCTAGAGAGTGAGGATATTTACAGGATGGAGAGACCCACCATATCTCCTGACATGAACCCGATAGAACATGTCTGGGATGCTCTGGGAAGAGCAATTGCAAGCCGGCAGCCGCCTCCCAGAACCCTCGAGGGACTCCGACCCGTTTTGGTGGAGGTCTGGCACTTATTGCGCTCCAAACTTACATTCGTAGCCTTATAAACAGCATGAGGGCTAGTTGTGCAAGCTGTATCGCTGTTGGGAGAAATCACATTGTCCCTCGAAATGAGCGCCATCGGCGGTATCACTTTCGGACGGCTATGCTATCATGCCCATGATTTCTCCTCATGCGATGATGGGATATCTTTTCTGTTGTGTATTTCCACGTTATCAGTATACGTATATACATCAGTACTAGCTGTCATTAAACTCTGTCGGAGGATTTTGTGTATGCCACGTTAACAGAAAATGTAATATTGTATGTTGAACCATCGTGACGGGCTCTAATCTTGGAATACTCGCCACCAGTTTCTTACAAATGTCTACAGATATGTTCTGCCATTCGACCTTCAAAGTAGTGACCATTTTAGCTTTGCTTGATGGATGATCTCTTCATTCACGCACCTGACAATCCATTTGGTCCCAGCGATTCTTTATAGGGTTCAGATTAGGACTGTCCAACTTTTCGACGGGCATATGCTCAAACTAATTTGTAACAGCGCTAGCAGTATGACGTCATACATTGTTTTGCTGATAGAGGTGTGGATCTTCCCCGAAATACTACCACAACGACGGTAGTACATAATTCTCCAGGACGCCTACGTGGAAATCAGCATTCATGGTTTTGTACTAAACGTCTAATGGGGCCATCCCAAACCACAGAGAAACAGCTCCATACCATTAAAAGAACCCCACTAAACTTCAGTGCAGGGAAAATACAATCCGGAAGGTATTCCTCTCCCAGCATCTATCACACCCAGGACCGAACATCAGCTGATAGACTGTATACCGTGACTAATCAGTCCAAAGCTCAGTTTTTTATATGTCTACAGTCCAAAATCAATGTTCCTTACACACCGCTAATCACCGTGGTGCATTTATTAAGAAGCGCTTGCATGTTTGACCTTGGCAACCCATGTAGTGCAGTGTCCAGCGCTCTATACTGCTGCTAATATCATTTCCAATAGTCTCACACAGTGTTTGTATGATTTAGGACAACGTTTATTTGCATTCTGAGTGGACAGTCGTTTGCAAAGCTCTACTGTCACGTTCTGTTAGCTTCGGGTGTTTACTGGGTCATTTCTTGGCAGATTTGTTCTGCTCCTATTTGCATATAACAACAGCAACCGTCGACCTGAGGATCTTCAGTACAACTGAAATGTCGCGTGCGGGGCGATTGCTTATGTGGCACCCCGTTATCAATCTGCGCTAGAAATTAGTTGACTCTGGCGAACGAGTCATCGCGCATTCATAGTCGTTCTATTGTCTCATCACAGCTATGCGAGCATATTTATAGTTGGGTCATAGACATGGTGCTTGCATAGTATAGTATAGTATAGTATAGTATAGTATAGTATAGTATAGTATAGTATAGTTGGGTCATGACATAGTATAGTATAGTATAGTATAGTCATAGTATAGTATAGTATAGTATAGTATAGTATAGTATAGTATAGTATAGTTGGTATTTAATATAGTATAGTTGGTATAGTATAGTATAGTTGGTATAATATAGTTGGTTCATGACATGTATAGTATAGTATAGTTGGGTCGTGCTTGCGTAGTATATTTATAGTTTGGTCATGACATGGTGCTTGCTTAGGATAGTTGATATAGGGTTAGTATAGGTTAGCATAGGGTTAGTATACGGTTGGTTGGTTAGTATAGGCTTATATATAGTATGGTATAGTATAGGGTTGGCTTGCGTAGTATAGTATAGTATAGTATAGTATAGTATAGTATAGTATAGTATAGTATAGTATAGTTGGTATAGTACATAGTATAGTTGGTATAGTATAGTTGGGTCTTGACATGGTGTTTGCGTAGTATAGTATAGTATAATTGGGTTATGACATAGTATAGTATAGTATAGTTGGTATTTAGTATAGTATAGTACAGTTGGTATAGTATTGTATAGTTGGTATAATATAGTTGGTTCATGACATGTATGGTTTAGTATAGTTGGGTCGTGCTTGCGTAGTATATTTATAGTTAGGTCATAACATGGTGCCTGCTTAGGATAGTTGATATAGTATAGGGTTGGTATAGGGTTAGTATAGGGTTGGTATAGGGTTAGTATACGGTTAGTTGGTTAGTATAGGGTTGGCTTGTATAGTATAGTATAGTATGGTATAGTTGGTATAGTATAATTCGGTCATGACATGTATAGTATAGAATAGTTGGGTCGTGCTTGGTAGTATATTAATAGTTGGGTCTTGATATGTTGCTTGCGTAGGATTTAATTCTCTATCAATAGAGTGATGTTCGGATATTAATGGTAGAGCAGTGTACATAAATTGCTGTTGTTAAAAACGCAACACCAGGAAAACCGTGTGAGATCGGCCTGAAACTTGAAGGATGGTTAGGTCACGTGAGGAGATTGCAGGATGGGTAGGTCACGTGAGGAGATGGCAGGATGAGTAGGTCACGTGAGGAGATTGCAGGATGGGTAGGTCATGTGAGAAACGTTCAGGATAGGGAGGTCCCTTGAATGGCGCAAATCTTTGCGCCATCCAAGCCCTCGTAGCTGTCCGTCAGGAGATGTAAAAGCTAGACGCTCAGTGCAAGTTGCTGTAGTTGAAACGCGAAATTGTGACAGTCAGGTAGTTGTAGTAACTGAGTATGCCCCGCCCCGTAGACTAGACGCGTACGTACAGCTAACGGACTTTGAGCGAGGCCGATGTGTACGACTGCGAGAAGGCGGACATTTTTCCTTTCGCAACATCGCCGCTAGTGTCGGAAGAAACGCGAGCACAGTGATGTGAACATGACGTCAGTTTGAAGAAGAAGGTTTGACGCACCGACGTGAGAGGTCTGAAGACCAACGACGGACGAACTCACGGAAAGACTGTCATCTCCACCGTATGCCGTTGGTGGATCCAACAACCATGTCCCGAGGGTTAGCCCAACAGTGGAGGTCTGTATCACATAAGGATTGTTTGCAAGCTCTATTCGACGCCTTTGCTTCAGGGAGACCTTGCCGCGTGCCCTTCTGTTGCTTCCATCCCCTTGATCTTAAACCACAGATGTCAGCAGCCGCAGTAGGGTAAGAACGCAGACACTGGCGTGATGAACGATATCGCATAGTGTTTTCCAACGAGTCGCGGTCCAACCTATTGATGGAGTGTGTCATTAAATTTGGAGTGTGTCATTATTGTGCTACAAATCGCTTATAAAAGGGGATGACAAAGGCCAAGATTTTCTAAGGATAATTAATACACACACACCTAATTACCACTGAGCCCACGTTATCGATCGATCGATCTCTTACTCAACTAAAATTCCATGCAGTTGTGATATACACTAGTGTCTGTTAAAAATACAACATCAAGAAAGACCTGAGATAATGAAGTGAAATTTATGAGGTACATTACTTATGATACCTAACAGATCAGAATTTTTTTTTTGATTGGAGGTTTAATGACCACCATCAGTAACTCAGTGCGTTATAAGCAGCCGCCCGTCCCTAATTTAGGGACACTGGTCCCAGCGAAGGGAAGAGAGCTAGTGCTGTAAGACAAACGGAACATCCATGACTCACCGGGATTCAAACCCGGACCCATCACAGACGAATTGTGCCACAGGGGCGGCCAGAAGTACAGACCTGTGGGTGATGTGGAACACACAACATACTGTACGTTGTGTACCCTCCCAGATCGGCAATAACGGCTCGCACAAGGTGTGGCTTAGACAAGAAGAGGTTGTGTATCTCGTACTGCGGAATGTCATTCGATGCTGTCTCGATTTCTACCCAAAGGGTAACTAGCAGCGGAGACTGACGGGCCAGGTGTCGAATGATCATGCGCTACAATTGTTCCATGGGCTACAAACGAGGCAAAGACGCTGGCCACGGATGACGTGGCACATATTGGGCATCCAAGAGCTGTAACACATTCCGAGCACAACATTTGATCTTGCACTTTCCTGTTCAGAAACGTCACCAGGGACATTTTGCACATATGGCAGAAATTCAGCCTTCACAACTTCAGTGTTGTACAGCCTGGGAGGTGGCAACGAGAATGGAACTTAATAACACTCCATACCAGAGCGCTCGGTGTCGGGCCCGTATGACGCTGCTCATACATGCTTCCAGCAGCAGTTCACCACTACGTCGTCATAGTGCCAGAAGGAGAGGCCATCGATGGACAGCCGAAATTTTTCATTGGATTCCAAGGGACAGGAAAAGATCCAGAAGAAAAACACATGGCCGATGGGTGGATGAAATTTCGAAAGTATGCAGGAGTGACATGGAGGAGACTGGCAGAAGACAGACCGTTGTGGAGGAAATTTGGGGAGACCTTCGCCCACCAGTGGATCGATAATAGTTGACAATGATGATCTTCAATACCGCAGGATTTCAAAGCCATTGTAACTGCTAATGATTTCACCGAATCAAAGGCTTTTTCATGATGGATAAAAGCCATGCACAATGGAAGTTCATATTCCCTCGCTCTTTCAATTAGTTCTCTCAATACGTGGATATGATCTATTGTGCTGTAGCCACTCCTGAATCCAGCTTGTTCTCTCGGTTGAGCCATGTCCAGTGTTACCTTCAAGCGTTGTGAAAGGACTTTAGTGAAGATTTTATAAACCACTGATAGGAGGCTGATAGGTCTGTAGTTCCTGAGATCCTCAATGTCACCTTTTTTATGTAGCAAGATCATTGTAGCGTTGTTCCAATCCTCAGGAATTTTCCCTTCATTAAGCCATCGAGTGAAATTTTGGGCCAGTACTGTTTCGATTTCTCCACTTGCTTCTTGTATGATGTCTACAGTAATTCCATCTTCTCCTGGAGCTTTTCTCCGCTTCATGTTCTTGATTGCATATGCAACTTCTGCCGGGAGGACTGGAAGAACTGGAAGAACTCTGATACTGGTACCTTTCATGATGTCTGGAGTACATGTATCATCCCTTTCATATAATTTGCAGTAGAAATCTTTCACTCTTGTCAAACATTTCGCCTCTATTTCTTGTTACAGAACCATCTTCTTTTCTCAGTACCATAATTTGTTTTCTTCCCTTACTGAGATGTCCCTTTGCTATATTTAGGCTTTGGTTGTTTTCAATTGCTTTCCTCACTAGTTCATAGTTGAATTTTCTTACGTCTGCAGTGATACATTTTCGTACTGTCTTGCATAGCTCTATATATTCCACTTTGGAAGTCACATCTTCTTTAGTTGTCCTCATCTCTTTTCTTTTTTGCATCAACATTTTGGTTTTTCCTGATAATTTGTTCACATGCAACTTGTTCTTAGACCCAGCTAATTTTGTTGCTTTTTCCATAAGAGTTTTTGTTATTTTTCTGTTACCTTCAGAAATATCCACTTCTTCCGGTGTTAGGCCTTCTAAAGCAGAGAATATGTTCTTCAGTTACAACTTGAAGATATTATGGTGTTTTTTAAGGTTGGTTATGTCATTACATCTTGTTTGTCTTATGAGCTTGCCACGTTCGAGTTTAGTGTTGAGGTGCATCTTACATCTCACCAATCTATGGTCACTACCTGTGTTGAACCTATTTAGCACACTGCAGTCTTCTATGACGAATTTTTTGTTACACATAATAAAATCCATTTCACTTGTCGTCCCATTTGGATGTCTCCATGTCCATTTCTTGTGCGGCTTTTTCTTGAAAAAGAAGTTCAAGATGAAAAACCTTTCTGCCTCTGCAAACTCAACGAGAGTATTTCCACGCTGGTTCTCTTGCCGTAACCGCATTTACCTACTGAAGTTTCATTCTGTTGCCGCTGCCCTATTTTTGCATTGAAATCTCCCATAATTATCTTCAAGTGATGCTTACCTTTATTATTTAGATCACGAATTTCCTCATAAAATTCTTCAATTTCTTCTTCAGGATGACTTATGGTGGGTGCATACGTTTGAATAATCTGAGCCTTGTATCTTCTCGAGAGTTGGATAACGAGTCGTGCAGCTCTGTAAGAGAATTTTCAACTTCTGCAACTTTATCCTTTAGTTTCTTGTTTATTATAAATCCAACACCACTAGTTCTGCCAGTATCTGTCCCACGATAGTAGAAGAGATGTCCAGTTTTCAGTTCAATGAGATCTTCTCCTTTTCTCCTTACCTCACTTAGCCCGACGATGTCCCACTTGATCCTTTGTAGTTCTTCTTCCAATTCAAGAAGCCTTGAATCAGAAGATAGGGAGCGTCCATTATACGTAGCCAAGGTCAGCATCAGATGGCAGCCTAGTCCGCTTCTCCGGGGATTCTTAGCACCCTCTGCCTTCATGTCGCACTGGCCGCTTCCTTAGCCAGGTACATTGCAGCTGCCGGAGATTGAGAGCCAAGATTTAAGTTGTGGAGTCATTTTGGAGGAGGGTGAAACCATCAGTGAAACCATCAGCAGTTACAATGGCTTTGAAATCCTGCGATATTGAAGATACATAAATTAATATTATTAATAACATCTATGAAAATGCAAGTGCAAAGATTCGGCTGTTTGAGAATGCAGCACACATAAAAATTGGAAAGCAAGTGAGACAAGGTGACACGATATCTCCCAAGCTCTTTAATACCACATTGGAAAATGTCTTTCAATCACTGAACTGGGAAAACAAAGGGATAAAGATTAATGGAGATTATCTAACCCACCTTCGTTTTGCTGATGACATAGTCATTTTTGCAACTACCCCACCAGAGCTGCAGGGTGTGATCCAAGAACTTGCTGACAAGAGTAAAGAAGCGGGATTAAAAATGAACTTTCATAAGACAAAACTGATATACAATTCTTTTACAAGAAATGAAGATTTATCGATTGGTAGAGAAAAGCTGGAGATAACAGGTACGTACGTTTATCTTGGACAGCAGATATCAAGTTAGGGTCACATTGATGAAGAAATTAATCGGCGAATAAAACTTGCCTGAAGAGCCTTTGGAAGAAACAGCATAATTTTCAAGAGCAATATGCCATTATGTCTTAAAAGAAAAATGTTTGATCAATGCATCCTTCCAGTGCTTACGTATGGTGCAGAGACGTGGACCTTAACTAAAAGAGACATACAAAGGCTGCAGACAACTCAAAAAAGCACGGAGCGGTGCATGCTTGGTTTAACCAGGAGAGATAAGAAGAGGAACTCGTGGATCAGAAAAAGGACAAGAGTGGAAGACATCATGATCAGAGTTAAATCCCTGAAATGGCAATGGCCTGGACATACTACCAGAAGGATTCCAATAGACACGAAAAGACCCAGAAGAAGACCACATGGAAGATGGGTGGATGAAATTCGAAAGTATGCGGGAGTGACATGGAGGAGACTGGAACAAGACAGACCGTTGTGCAAGAAACTTGGGGAGTCCAGCAGTGGATTAATAATGGTTGACAATGATGATGATGACGATATGCTGTATACACTAAAGTAGCAGATTATTAGGAATGCCGAATTGCAATCGAACACGTGCCATCCTCACTTAGATACCCGACTGTGGCGTTGAGATGGTTTCATAAACAGTTCACCGCAAAGAATTTAGACGTGTACAAAGCGCAGATAACGACAATAAGGGAAAGACTAGTAATTTAAGAGACTTTGAAAGAGACGTGTAGACGCTAAGCGGACACGTGCAAATCTCAGAAGAGTGAAACCTTCTAAGCCACGAAAGAACAACAACTGTGTCAAGGGTTACGCAATGGTTGGTGAACAAACTACAAAACAGGAAGGCGTTTTGTAGTTCGTTCACTAATCATAACAGACGAGCTCCTTATGTCAAGTGACCACTCAGTACAAGTATCGGGAAGGGAAATTCAACATACACAGCCCCACGCACGTTGTCGCGATGGGACTAAAACAGCAGACTCCCCCCATTGAGTACAATTCGTCTTCTCCAAAAACCAACAAATTCGTCTATACTGTGCACAGGAGCACCCTGGAGGACAAGGAAAAGGTCACCTGGCTTTATGAATCATAACGTCAGGTAATACACGCTGATGGCGGTCTGGTTCACTTCGTCGACACTATACATTATATGCAAACAATCGATTCTTAAAAAACCGAAAAAAAGTTCAGAACCACCAAATTTGGTATACTATTTCATGGTACTGTAACATAAATCGTGGAAGGTTTTTGTAAGAGATCGTTCCCGGGGTAAAGAGGGCCCCCATACAACATTTTCGTAAAATCTAAAGTTTTCAATTTAAAAACACCAAATTTGGTACACTATCTCATTGTACTCTTACACCAACTTAGTCCATTGACGGAAGAGGTCGGGGCCCGGTGTCAAGGGGCCCCCATACAACATTTTCGTAAAATCTTCAGTTTTCAATTCAGAACCACCAAATTTGGTGTACTATCTCATGTTACTCTAACTTAGCTCGCAGATAGGGTATTGGTGTGCAGAATTATGTGCAGTTCTTAAGTTAAAAATCGAAATTTTTGAGAAAATTTTGTATGGGGCTCCCTTTACCCCGGGCTCCGACCTTCCAAAAACCGTGTACGGTCTAAGTATAATGAGATAGTATACCAAATTTGATGGTTCTAAATTGAAAACTATAGATTTTACGAAAATGTTGTATGGGGCCCCCTTGACCCCGGACCCCATCCTCTTCCGTCTATTGGTCTAAGTTGGTGTAATAGTAGAATGAGATAGTATACCAAATTTAGTGATTCTAAATTGAAAACTGTAGATTTTACGAAAATGTTGTATGGGATCCTCTTGCCCCCGGGTCCCGACCTCTTCCAAAAGCCGTGTACGGTCTAAGTTAGAGTACAATGAGACAGTATAAAAAATTTGATGATTCTAAATTGAAAACTGTAGATTTCACGAAAATGTTGTATGGGGTCCTCTTGCCCCCGGGTCCCGACCTCTTCCAAAAACCGTGTACGGTCTAAGTTAGAGTACAATGAGACAGTATAAAAAATTTGGTGGTTCTAAATTGAAAACTGTAGATTTTACGAAAATGTCGTATGGGGCCCCCTTGACCCCGGGCCCCGACCTCTTCCGTCTATGGTCTAACTTGGTGTAATGGTAGAATGAGATAGTATACCAAATTTAGTGATTCTAAATTGAAAACTGTAGATTTTACGAAAATGTTGTATGGGGTCCTCTTGCCCCCGGGTCCCGACCTCTTCCAAAAACCGTGTACGGTCTAAGTTAGAGTACAATGAGACAGTATAAAAAATTTGGTGGTTCTAAATTGAAAACTGTAGATTTTACGAAAATGTTGTATGGGGTCCCCTGGAGCAGCGCTGAATGCCACTAAAAGTACTGGCTTATGGTGCGGGGCATGGGCTGCCCGCACTGATGCTCCTTGGGGTGCGCAGTGGACAGCCACTACACAGAAGATCCTCGGTGCGTATGTCGGATTGCCCTTGGCTTCTGCATCTGCCACCTGGACTGCTCTTCTTCCCCGGATACAACGGACTGCTGCCTACTGGAGTAAGGCCCGCCCTTTCACATCGTTCCGTCAACGAGCAGCCGTTGTTCGTCGACAACTTATCTCTCTATGCGAATACTCTTGGATGTCGACGGTTGTGCCCGTGTCACAAATGATGACCATCACTCGCCTCTCAACTTCCGTCATCTGGTCTTCACATCACTGGGTTAAACCTGCCACGCTTCATCTGCCAGCCTCTTTGGGTGGCATCCAGCTTCCTGATCCAGCTTTCCTTTATAAAACTCATCGCATTATTCATTTCATTCGCCTTGCCACTTCAACTGTTCCGTCCCTTACCACTACCTTGAATGTTCTAGCTTCTTTCCGTGACCCATCTTTCACCTTCCTACTGTTTCTGAAGATGGATGCATACTCTCTTCTCCCGTCCCACCTCCCTCCTGTCCTGCGAGAGGGCCTTTCTCTCTTTCGTTCGCTTCCTCTTCTCCGTTCATTTCCTTCTTCAACTCTTGATCTCCTAGATGAACCTCTCTTCTTCTCTTCTCTTATTCACCCTCCTAACCTCCCTTACTTTTACTTTCCTCATTGGATCCGCTCTGGTGTGATAACTGTCCGTTCTCTCGTAACTTCTGATCTAACCTGGAGACCTCTTTCTTCCCTGTTTCTATCTCCAACCATTACTCTTGCTAACGAATATCTTCTTCTTCGCACAGCGCTTTGGAGCCTCTTTCCACTCCTCGCTTCACCTGATGGTCTCTTCTCGGTCCCCTCTGCTCCTCTTTCCCTACCGTTCTTTCTCTTCATTCGTAGCTCCCCGGTTCTAGTTACTTCTCTCTCCTCCTCTTCTCTTTATTGGCTTCTTCTTTCCCCTCCCGCACTTCCACTTTCTGTTCATTCTGCTCCTCCTTCTCTTCTCCCCCGCCATCTGGACAGCATCTACCTCCCCCTTTCCTCCCCTCTTGAACTCAATGTCCATTGGCAATTTCTTCACCTTCGTCTCCCAGCCCCATCAGTACTGTTTCGCATGACCCTTCTCACCTCTCCGCAGTGCTCTTTTTGCCCTGAAGTCAGCGACGTCCAACATCAATACCTATTCTGCCCCGTTCTCCTGCCAGTCCTAAACACAGCATTTCGTCTTGCTGATCGAATTTGTGCTCGATCGTTACCATTTCTTGCATATGCTTGGCTACTCCAAACAAAGCATCCACCTACTCACTTGCCTCCTGTGTGCCGTTATATTTTTCTTCTTGTGAAGTTCACTGTCTATGCTTTCCATCTTCAACAACGCTTCCCCGCTCTTATTCCACCTCCTCAGGAGGCAAGTGCTATCATTCGGAGACGCTTCCTAGCACGGTTAACCACTCGCCTCCAAATGGAGCACTCTCGTGCTGCCTCAACAAACACCGATAGCGTTTTTCAATCCACTTGGGCCCAATCGGCTGGGTGGTTCCATATCCACAATTTGCAGTTACATCTCAACCTATAAGTGGGATTTTTGTTGTCGCCCACGTTCACTGTAACAAATCATGTTTTTACGTATTAATTTTGGCGCTTCGCTATTTGTGATTTTTCTGTTTTAATGTGCCATTGAAGATAGCTCAATATGTTTCCCATGTTCTCTTCGATAATGTTGGGTTTTATGTTGTTGTATATAATTCTTCCTTCTGCACAGTTTACTGCCCACGCAATGTCCCCTTCATTATGTTGAATATTTTTTTAAAATATTAGTCACTGTGTGTATAATTTAATGCAACAAGATGCCCTTCTGAGTACATTTAGCGTTATTTCCCCTTGTCACTGAATACTTCTGTACATATGTTGTAAATTTTGAATGTAGCATCACTGTTGCATTTCTGTGAATTAGTACCTAATGTTTAATCTTTAGTATGGTAGTAATGCTTAATTGGAATTTGTGCATAGTATAGAATCATGTCTTGCCCTGTCTACAATACTGTAGGTAAACATTTTCGTTTGTATCGCTCGTGCTTTATTGTCTGCCTCTCCTTCGCCCTACGTGGCGAAATATTTTTTATGATTTTAACAATATTTTGTTTTACGTTTCACTGGAACTTTCCAGCTGATGTATATACCGCTGTATTTATTGGCAGAATTCCATTGTCATGTACATAGAAATGTTATTTTACTGAAGAATAAAGGCAATTTTGAAATGTAGATTTTACGAAAATGTTGTATGGGGTCTTCTTGCCCCCGGGTCCCGACCTCTTCCAAAAACCGTGTACGGTCTAAGTTAGAGTACAATGAGACAGTATAAAAAATTTGATGATTTTAAATTGAAAACTGTAGATTTCACGAAAATGTTGTATGGGGTCCCCTTGACCCCGGGCCCCGACCTCTTCCAAAAACCGTGTACGGTCTAAGTTGGTGTAATAGTACAATGAGACAGTATAAAAAATTTGATGATTCTAAATTGAAAACTGTAGATTTCACGAAAATGTTGTATGGGGTCCCCTTGACCCCGGGCCCCGACCTCTTCCAAAAACCGTGTACGGTCTAAGTTAGAGTACAATGAGACAGTATAAAAAATTTGGTGGTTCTAAATTGAAAACTGTAGATTTTACGAAAATGTCGTATGGGGCCCCCTTGACCCCGGGCCCCGACCTCTCCCGTCTATGGTCTAAGTTGGTGTAATAGTAGAATGAGATAGTATACCAAATTTAGTGATTCTAAATTGAAAACTGTAGATTTTACGAAAATGTTGTATGGGGTCTTCTTGCCCCCGGTTCCCGACCTCTTCCAAAAACCGTGTACGGTCTAAGTTAGAGTACAATGAGACAGTATAAAAAATTTGATGATTCTAAATTGAAAACTGTAGATTTCACGAAAATGTTGTATCTGGTCCCCTTGACCCCGGGCCCCGACCTCTTCCAAAAACCGTGTACGGTCTAAGTTAGAGTACAATGAGACGGTATAAAAAATTTGGTGGTTCTAAATTGAAAACTGTAGATTTTACGAAAATGTCGTTTGGGGCCCCCTTGACCCCGGGCCCCGACCTCTCCCGTCTATGGTCTAAGTTGGTGTAATAGTAGAATGAGATAGTATACCAAATTTAGTGATTCTAAATTGAAAACTGTAGATTTTACGAAAATGTTGTATGGGGTCCTCTTGCCCCCGGGTCCCGACCTCTTCCAAAAAAAAACTTTGATGATTCTAAATTGAAAACTGTAGATTTCACGAAAATGTTGTATGGGGGCCCCCTTGACCCAGGGCCCCGACCCAGTCCAAAAACCATGTACGGTCTTAAATTTGGGTACCATGAGAGAGTATACCAAATTTGGTAGTTCTAAATTGAAAACTGTAGATTTTAGGAAAATTTTGAGGAATCGACTGTTTGCATATATAGTGTCGACGAAATGAGTTGTCGACGAAGTGAATCAGACCCGCTGATGGACAGGCTGGAATACGGCGTCAACAGCCCGAATCGATCGAACTCAGTTGCCTAGCATTAACTGCACGAGCTGGAGCATGAGGTGAAATGGCTTGGGATCTGTTTTAATGACGTGCATTGGTTTCCTTAAAGCAAACAGCATTTGGATTCAACAAGATGTCTGAACAACACTGCAGACCAGGTGCACCCGTACATGTGATAGAGAAGATTACTTCCAGCAAGATAATGCGTCATTTCACAAAACTTGGTTCGATACACAGTTGATCCAGGAACACAATAATGACTTCATAGCGCTAAGACGGCCCCCACAATCACCAGATCTTAACCCAATCGTGCACCTGTGGAATGAGATTGAGAGAGCCAATAGTCACACAAATCCTCTTCCAGAGAGTATTCAATAATTGACAGACGCCATCACGTCCGCTTGCCTGAACGTACCCATAGAACGATATCAGCACCGTGTTGAATCCATGCCACATGGAATCGAGGCTGTTTTGAACACCAAGGACGCCACGGAGGTGCTCGGTCTTTTGTGTTAGGTATTAAATATATTTTTAAAACTTCGCTAAGCGCAAAAACGATAGCATATACATTGGAATTAATTCCGAAGTGTAGCATTTTCGTATTAGTAGGATTTCTTTTTTCCTGGAATGTTTTCAAAATATGAGCCTCACGTAGCTAATCTTCACTCAAAAACAAATGTCTCGGTGTAAAATTCGATTAAGTTTTTCTGTTATGTTTACGAAGTAAATATTTATAATTCCTGAAGATTTCATAAAACATAACTGAAGGTTTTTTAGTTTCAATTTCCATAACGTCGAAAAAGAAATTTGCATCTTTCTAATCTGCCTTGAAATGGGATAAGCTGTTTTGTTTTTGAAACTAGGTTTAAACCTTAAAATCCCTTTCACTTTCAGCATTGCTTTGATTCGTTTTAGAAAGCATAATCTCTGCAAATATGAAACGTAAAAAGCGATTTGGAATTAAGAATTTTGTTATTCACTTAAAATAAAAAAACTAACACTGAACTGAAACTGAAGTTTGTTGATCACACAAAGGAAAAGAAATCGAAATATCTGTTTTTTGTCTGCACTTCGTCAACATCATGAAACTATATATTATCAACGCAAGAGATTATAAAATTTTAAGAACTGTAGTTCCAAGAAACTAAAAAGTTAAGTAACATGATCACTTTAATAATGCTTAATAAATATATAGTTTTTATAATCAGATTGACATATTTACATTTTTATGCTTGAAAGAAATCCTGGGACATAGTTTTTAAAAACAGAATCCTATTTGCCGTTACTTTAACAACTTTTTGTACACATGTTCTACAAGCTACACTATCTACCAACAAGTAATTGGGCACCTGTGATAGCAAAGGAAAACGAAGTTTATTCACCTTCAATAGTTGGTGGAGCCTCCACGAGCGGCGATTACAGCTGCGACCCTCCGGGGCATACTCTCAACCAGGCATCGTATGATGGCTAGCGGTATTTTCTTCCACTAGGCTTGGAGAAGACAGGTCAGTTCCTTCACCGATTTCGGACGGTGGGGGCACCCCTTAAGTCGACGCGCCAACTCGTCCCAGAGGTGCTCGATAGGGTTAAGGCCCGGTCTCTGCGCAAGCCAGTCCATTCGATTAACCCCATTGTCACCATACCAAGCCATGGTGGACCTCGCAACATGACAGGTGGCATTGTCATCGTGAAAGTAACATGGGTCCACCACGTAAAACTGCCACAACGTAGGAAGCGATGGTCATCCAAAATGGTGCAGTAGGTCTCGGCGTTGAGTCTACCAGGAATTGCGACCAAGGGTCCCGTGCCATACCAGGATAAACACCCCCATAGCATAATTCCACCGCCGCCGAACTTCACAGTTGGCACAATACATTCCGGCAAGAGGCGTTCTCCAGGCAGACGCCAAACCCAGACCCTGCCATCCGAACGGTAGAGGGTGAACCTTGATTCGACGCTCCAGAGAACCTGTTTCCACTGTTCAACGGTCCACTGTCGACGTTCTTTGCACCACGTTAGCCGAGCAGCGCTATTGGACTTGGTGATCAAAGGCTTATGGGCGGCAGCACGTCCATGATAACCGAGCAGATGGGCTTCCTTACGGATGGTATTCATCGAAAGAACACTCCCTGATGCCTGTTAAAACTCCTCGCGGATGTGGTCCATCGATTTGGTGCGGTTCTTCCGAACTTCCCTGGCCAGCACCCGTCAGTCTCTAATTCCCATTTTTGTGGGTCTGCCGGATCGGGGCACATTCCGACAGTCACCTCTCATCTTCCACTTGCCAATCACTTAGGCCACTGTCGATTTTGGATACTTCAACTCGCTGGATATGTCACGTAAGAATCGGCCATTTTTGTGACACCCGACGATTACACCTTTCTCGAAATCAGAGAGCTCCGAACTGCGTGGCATCTTGCATGCGACTGGTTGCGTTGTTGTTTCATACACGATATTTAACGGCGGCAGCCGTGACGTGTATCAGGACCACAGATGTCGTCGATTGCAGGGGTGTCCAATTACTTGTTGGTAGATAGCGCATTTAGAACAGATTCTGATAATTTTTTAAGAAAGTCTGTCAAGTTTTTTTATTAAAAGGTTCACTTATAACTTACTTGTCTTACTATCTGTGATTCTTTTAATACTGTATATTCTTAAAGTTATGCTCCGGATAACTACATAGCATAAAATCCTTAATTATATAAAAAGCATATTAGGATTTCTAACACCCAGAACAGAATAGTGAGTTTACGTACAAGCAAATTTCTTTATTTGGGTCTTTAAGGCACATCACACAGGTGACTCGTCAATGATTATAATTCATCGGCAGCAACCTGCGGATTACCTTAAGGCTGTCTTTGAATGAGTGTTAGGGTTAATCTCCTACCCTGTACCTAAATTTTTAATTATTTTGTACACATTTCCTTGAAGACTGTTACCTTGTAGCGTTTGAAATTTTGAGCACAAATAAAAACGACCCATAGCTAATACGAGGTCCGATCAAAAAGTTCCGAGACAAAGCCGATTTACAACAAAGTACATACCTCACTTATGTCTGGCTATGATCTTTTTCAAAGTAGTCTCCTTGGGCAGCGATACACCGCTGTCAGCGTGTTTGCCACTGTTGGAACGCTCCCTGGAAGTCCTGTTCGCGAATCGTGTCAAGCACCGTCTGCGATTCACGCTGGATCTCGTCCACGGTTTCAAAACGGCGACCCTTGAACTCCAGCTTCATCTTTGGGAATAGAAAGATGTCGCAGGGGGCCAAATCCGGCGAGTAAGGCGGGTGAGGAAGGGTAGTCATGCTATTACGGCTGCAAAACTGGCGTGTTGCTAACGCTCTGCAAGCTGCTGCATTGTCGTGATGGAGCAGAAAATCGCCCCTGCGCCACATTTCAGGTCGTTTGCGGCGAATGTCCTCCCTAAGGCGCCGCAGAACATCGCAGTTAAAAAGGGGCGATGACGGTCTGGCTCTGGGGTACGACTTCACGGTGCACAACCCCACAAATGTCAAAGAACAAGATGAGAATGCTTTTGGTTGCGTTCCGGACCTGTCGGGTATTCTTTGGTTGTGGAGATGCGGGGCTCTGCCATTGCGACGACTGTTCTTTGGTCTCCGGGTCGTAACCGAAGACCCAAGTCTCGTCCCCAGTGATGACCCGCGGTAGGAACGTTGGTTTATTCACCACCTTATGACGAAGATCTTGACAGAAATCGCAGCTATGTTCTGCACTTGGTCACCAAATATCGTGTTGCATAGCTCCCGATGATCACAGAACGACGACACCCGGCACAATGACTCGTGAAGGGCACTGCCCTCGACCTCTGCTTGCGCATCCGCGTACTGTCATCTGTTGGCGCGCTACGTACCTGGTCTCGGAACTTTTTTTAACGCATTACGTATATGTCACAGTTATTATTCCGAAAAATGTGCTAGATTTTTTTTTAAATTCAATTTATCTGACTCGAAAGTATTCCAATTTGGCTCTAGATGGCGCTATAAGTTCGCATGGCAGTGTTTCTGTCTGGAAGCAACGAAATATCTTATGATTTTTCTAATTATTTGAGCCAAATAGAAATCAATGAATAGGGGCAAAAGTGATATTGGAATATTGTCTTCTTTAGATCATCTTAAATCCTACCGTACATTCATTTTTTGAAGAGAAAATATGTGCATTGGCAGAGAACTCCTGAATTTGAGCTATAGAAACTCCACCTACTTATTGAGCCCCGCCTACTTACTGAGCTCCACCCCAAATAACGTCATTTGTTAAAACGTAACAGGGCGTATTTTGTCTTTTCATTGTGGAGCCAACGACAGACTTCTTCTTTTCTGAATGTGGAGAGGTCTGCAGTGATTCGCTAATGCCAACTTCTGGGACAGTCACTCAAGACGTAAAAGTCACACGCAAAGAACTAATTTTTGCGCTATCTATCGCAGAAGGGGAAACCTATCATTCATTCAAAGACAGCCTTAAACAGTTCGCAGCACTATGCTTCAACAAATACAACAAACCGAACGTAAGGTTCCAAATATCTTAGTCCCAATACAAGTTTATCAGATATATATACACTGAAGTCCCAAAAAAAAAAACTTGGATAACTTTCTAATACGGCGTTGGTCCTTCTCGCGATTGATCGTATAACGGCCGCAGAATGCGCCGGGGCATAAACTCCACGAGCTCTCTATAGTATTTTGGGGACAGCGCACACGATGTTTACTGAAGATCGTCCCACAATTCCGTAATATTCCCGGTTGGAGGATTCCTGGCGTTGAGGGCACGTTGAACAGCATCCCAAATGTGTTCCATGGCATTTAAATCCCTCAAGCGAGGGGAATAAGTCAGGTTGCCAAATTCCGTGGAATGTTCCGCCAACCGTAATCGAGCGACTGTGGATGTGTGGGGTGGTGCATTGTCGTGTTGAAAGAAGTCGGATTCGTCGGAGTAGTTGCACGACATGTATGGGTTCAATGATCCCCAAGGATGGTTACGTAGCCTCCACCAGTCAGAGCAGACGGTAGAAGTATAAGGGGTCGTAATGCGTGCCAGCTGAAAGCACCCCACACCATAACAGAGCCACCGCCGGCCTGTACTGTCCCTTGTAGGCATGCGGAATCCATTACCACGTGGGGTTGTCGCCACATCAGGAGTCGTCCATCTGCCTGAAACAGTTGGTACCGTGATTCGTCGGAACAGGCTACACGTTTCCAGTCATCTTGCGTCTAATGGCGGTGTTCCCGAACCTAGGAGAAGCGCACAACCTTGTGCCGTCAGGTCAGCAATGGCATCCGGGTGGGACGTCGGCTCTGGAACCGCATATAACACCAGAAATCGTTGCACTGTCTGAACGCTGAGGCTACTACAGGCCTCAGCATTAAATTCAGCTGTGAAATTCGGCAATGCTGCACTCCTGGCGGATGTTACGATGCGTGCCAGACGCCACTGTCCACGATCGTCCAAGGCTTTTCAACAGCAACACCTGTCTCGCACTGTGGATGTTTTCCTTGAGTTTGTGGGAGTCCACGTACACCCTTGAAATCGTTGAGAGTGTAAATTCAAATTCCGTGGTAATTTCCGAGATGGAGTGACCCATATCCCTGTCGCCGACTATCATACCATCTTCGAAATCAGTTAAATGCTGATAAGCTGCCATTTGAACTGCGAATGTTACTACTTGAGCTTATAGAGATATTTGCCTCTATATACACTGAAGAGCAATTGAATTAGAGATAACGTGTAGCACCACCGTTCGCCCTGATGACGGTGTCGTTTCGTCTCGGCATGAACTCGACAAGACACCGGAAGCGTTGGGAAGCCATGTGGATCCACGACCCCTGAACAAGATCCCACAGTTCACGAAGATTTGATGGAGGGAGGTCATCTCTCTCGATGGCATCCCAGATGTGCTCAATGGGATTGAGGTCAGGTGACCTAGCTGGCCAAGGAAGCGAGGTCACGTCGGTGGAGTGTTCATCCAACCATTCGGATACAATTCGGGAGCTGCATTGTCTTGTTGCAGGATGAGGTCCCCCAGTGGGATGTTAAAGACGCACAAACGGGAGCAAATGGTCGTCCAGGATATCCCGGTAACATTGACCTGTGAGGGACGATGTCACAGGTATCAGAGGTCCCATTTTAGTACACGTAAACAGTCCCCATACGAGAATGCCACCCCCACCAGCTTGAAGAGTACCCTGCTGGCAAGAAGGATCCATCGCTTTCTGTGGTTTGCGCCGTACTCGTATCCTGCCATTCGCATGTATCAACGTGAATCTCGACTCATCAGTCTAGGCAACATTTTTCCACATGTCTGGGGTCCAGTGACGATGTTCCCGCTCCCATGCTAATATTTGCACCATGTGATGTGCGGTCAGCAGCGGTACCCTCGTGGGACGATGGCTTCTGTATCCCATAGCGAGGAGATGGTTCTGGAAGGTGTGGCTGCTTACACGTTTTTGTGCACCAGCGTTAAATTGCCGAGTGATTTCTTGCACCGTGGCCCATCTATCCGCAGTTATAATGCGAGCTAGCCGACGATGTCCCCGCTCCTCCACACGCTGTTGTCCATAGCAGTTGGCCCTTGCAGGGATGGTTTTACCGGATTCGATGGGCTCACGGTGCACCCATGACAGAGTGGCTCGTGAAAATCTCAGTGCCTGCACGACTTCCGAGATAGAGTGACCCATTCGTCGGACCCCGACAATTTGCCCACGATCAAAGGCGCTTAGTTCCTTCGTCTTACCCATACTGCGTCCAACTCTTACTGATTCTCGTCGCATCACTCCTTATATTGTCGGATCGCTGCATACGTCATGTCGTTTCCGTTTACAGGGCCGCCCACAGCTCCACATTTGCATAACGCCAGCTGTCTCTAATCCAATTGCTCTTCAGTGTATGTGCCGTTTGCGGAGGATACCATTTACCGTATGAGTGTGGTGGCATGTAATGGAAACGGTAGCGCCCTTCCCAGTTTTTTGCCACCTCAGGGTATATTTAGTTTTGCAGGTACAACGCAAGGCTGCACTAATTTACCCTTTACCCAACTCACTCCACACAGTATGTACGTCTTTCTTATCTTGTCAAAACATACATACGTCATCAACTTAACCTCAAGACTGTTGCCACGTAACATTCAGTGAGTGAGCAAAATACTGCTAGTGTTGAAACGCTTAAAGAGAATTAACTCAAAATTGACAAAGGAAAAGAAACCAAAAATGAAAGTTAAGTTAGGTAAGTCTATGCCAAACGGCGAATAGAATAATAAACAAGCAGTATCAGTATATACGACAGTCGAGAGACCACACGAGATAGAAATGGGCCAGTGAAGAACTTTGCTGTGTGAGCGCGGTGGCCTAGAAATGACAACAGAGAAAGTATCAGCAGGATGAAGTGCATCGTAGCAGTGTGAGACAAAATTATGTTCACGGCGAACAAAACCGTTCACATCAGTCGAATGTTCAGAAACTGTAGTCAAACCATACTACAACCAGCAGAAGAAATATTAAGATCAGGAGAAAGCGGAAAAGGAGGGACTTGAGATGGAACAGAAACAGAAATGTCGGGTTAGATGATCAAGAACAGGAACACTAGAGGGAAGAATAAGGGACTCAGAAGGGAGAGGGCCAGGAGCACGGAAAAGTGTAGCAGAATAGGCTACACGAGGAGAAGACAGAAACTAGGGCCGTGGTTGAAATGGGAGGTGCACAACAAAGACGGGGGTACCACCTCGCAAAGAACATGGGGAACTAGTAGAGAAAAAACAAAAGGAGACAGGGTTGGAGCTCGGCGAAGGAAGGGATGCTTAACACACTGAGAGAAGGCTCCGAAGAAGTTTCTCGTTCAGCAGATCCTAAAAGGACGGAATAGTTCATGCCAAATTCATCAGGAAATTCAGTAGGAGAAGGAACATCAACAGTAAAAGAAGAAATTGAAGAAAGAACCGAAGAAAGAGAAAAAGCTGAAGGTGACATACGATAAGTAGAGAGCAATGAGGCCTCGTGTGACCCGACTATTGACAGTCAAAGCATTGTATAGCAGTAGAAACATTAAACTCATAAGTACGACACAGGTTCAGGAGAACGGTAACACAAGGACAATATTGAACAGCAAAGTCGGACAGGAATACTATTCGAAGCCGTCTACGAAGACCACAAACGTGAGGATACTCTGAACCCCAAGGGGATACAGGAAGGTGCTGGACCGAACCAACAACCCCGCAGGCGGATCATACGGCCAACGGCAAAACCTCATCCGGGAGATCGGGAGGGACAGGAAAAATGACAAATTTGTAGATTAAGACAATAGAGAGGAAATCAGAATGGCGGAATTAACCATTAGGCTAAAAGAGAGAATGAGATCTTTTTTTTTTTTTTTGGAGGTTTAACGACCCCCGTGAGTAACTAAGTGGACTTATAACGAAGTAAATTTCTCCGTCATTTTTAGTCTACGCCAGGATTCGAACCCGAGGCTGCTTATTCCGGAACAAGTCGCTCTACCAACTGAGCTACGCAGATATGTATTCTGATTCCTATCTGCCTTTATGTCATGTGCGTCCTGCTGGCAGGTACGTCACATCTCCTGGTACGTTACAAACTATAAACAGTCTCCCGTTCCTAATTTAGGGCCAATGGTCCCAGGAAAGTTAAAGAGCCAGCGCCGTAAGACAAACACAACATCCATGCCACACCGGGAGTCGGACCCAGGCCCATCTCGGATGAATCCATCAATTAGACCACTGGGCCACCGGGGCAGCTAGAAGAATGAGATCAGTAGAAGCAGGCGAGTTCGAAATAGAGTTACAGGTACACCCGGGACAAGCGTTTCAAATCCGGAATAGCTTAAGATGGAAATTTGGAAGTCAGGGCCATCATACAGTATATTGCTGTAAAATAGTATGTGAAAGAGCATGAAAAGGAATACCTCTACGGAGACGAGAAATTAGGTTCTGACCGACGTTGAGGTATCCGGAATAGAGACACGTACGGTGTTGTTATGGTGAGTAACAACAGGCGAAGGAGAAGCACAGACGACGGTGACTATCGACGCTGAGGAGGGCAGATTTTCGAGCATAACTACCGGAAGCAGCGGGACCAAGATGAAAGCAGTAAGAAAATGTGATGATGTCAGAGTAGAGGTTTACGTGGCATTACACAAATGTAGTAAAGGCAACAACAGATTAGAACACCAAGAAGCAGCCGACGTATCAGAAAGAGGAGACGTGACGTCCGTAAGAGTTGACGTAACTGTGTGAGGCGCGCTTCTCGTCGAGGAAGCACCGGAAGCCGGCATTTGTAGTTTTTTAAGCAAGATAAACTGGCATCAAAAGTTTAGAAAACGGTACATAAACAGAGTTATAAGTTCATGAAGTAGCGTGAATGAACACTAAGAAAGGTACAACATCTGCACGTAGCACGTGGAAATACGGGGATGGCGGAAAGTACTCTGAAACAAGGTAACACAAGCGTCGTAATCACACGACGACGAAATCTAGGCAAAGTTCGCGTGCAAAGTTAACAACGCTCAGAACATCTAATGAAAAACTTATCGTTCAGCTGGAACGGGTGGGACAGTTGCCCGGAGACATCCTGGTAAGTGTACGATCGAATGGCGGGTGCAAAACGCAAAGAAGCATACGAAACTCAGGTAAAGAACTCGGAACAGATTGAGCGTGCCATCCCGGTGGCGCAGGTTTCTTACCATTCGTCGGAGATGGGTCCTTGAACCAGTGGCCCTAAATTAGGGACGGACGACTGCTTATAGCCCACCGTACTGCTCACGGTGGTCGAGTTTTTTATTGCGGTTTTAAGGACCACCGTAAGCAGCTCAATGGGCTATATGAACAGTCCCCCGTCCCTAATTTAGGGCTACTGGTTACAGGGAGGGGAGATAGCTAGTACAAACACAACATCCGTACCACAACCGTGATACGAACCCGGATCCATCTCGAGTGAATAGTCAGAAGCCAGCGCTTAGAGCATTGCGCTACCGGGGCGGCCCTCCGGAGGTTTACCGGGTTGTTTCTTGGCAGATTCAGCCCCCAGATTCAGCCCCAACCGTCTCCCTAGGGATCTTAAATGCCGCTGAAAAGTCACGTACGGAGTGATTGCTTATGTGGCACCCTATTATCAATCAATTAACTCGTTCAATCGAGGCAAATTACTTTCACAGTCCGATCATAGCCCTATGATCATATTTTTTGTATAGTTGAATCTGTGACGTGATATATGGGTAGAACTTAATTCACTAACAATTCGAGGGGTATCCAGATATCAGTCGTAGGGTTGTACTGTCCTACATATTTAAAGATAGAAGAAAAAAGCTGCGTATCAGCTCTGTCTCTTTACCATTTCCTCAACCGAAATAAAAATCGTCAGTTCACCAACCCTCGACCTTCAAGGGAGCGAGGATAAAAATGGCGATCCCGCATTACTTGAATCATTTGATTCAAAATCCTATTAGATTAACTACAGTACCCTTGAAGAAACTGCAGAAAAAATTAATAAATGCATTTCTTCATAAGTTTTACATACTTAATTCACTTTCAGCACGCCTTTTGTAATAAAACAAATATGTGCTTATAGTATCACTTTGTCCGTCCGTTCGTCTGCGAGCACCATATCTGTGCAATTATTGGTCAAATTAAAAATATTAGTTTTGCATTGAGATACCCCAAATGTGAAAACCCTGACACTTTGCTTTCCTGTCCTTTTCTGCCGTTAGAGGGCGTAAATGCAAATGCTATCGAATTCAAAATATATTACACTACGTTGCTTCGAAATATCCGATTGAAAAAATTCTTCCCTCCGGTATCATTTATAACGAAGTCTATTTTGGCTAGAGTTTCTTTTTCAAGTAACGCACACTTTACACGCTAGAGGGCATAAAGATAAACTGCTATTTTCACGATATCTCTGCTACTAAAAGTTCGATTTGAAGACTTCTTTTTGCGTCGGGTAGATCTCCTAATTCGAAATGTTCTGCCCATAATTTTCAATTTTTGGTAAAAAAAACTGTTTTTCCACTAAGGTGAGCGAGTGTATATTTCTGTTTCTGATGTATTTGCGGCAAAATCTGTTCCTGTAAGAACTCGATTGAAAACATTTTTAGTGATCAGATACCGCTCACTATGAAAACACTTTTCAGAGTACTTTGATCTAAAAATAATGCATGGTTTTTTCGTCAGGGGGCATTGATGTACTACTTATTTTTCTCGATATCTCTGCTTCTAAATTTACGATTTGATTTTTTTCTTTGCCGACAGCGATTTTGGTGCGGAATGTTTTGCATCTAATTTTAAAATTTTCTTGACGCACAAGTTTCCACTAGGGTACGTAAGTTCACGTTTCTGTTTACAGCATATTGGAGCAATATCTGCTCTCATACAATATAATCCTGATTGAAAAAAAACAGTTTCGATAAGATGATGCCATTAAATAAGGAAACGTGTTTTGCGCATTTCCTGCCAAAAATAATGCACAATTTTCCCGTTAAGGGACAAACATTTAATATGATTTTCTTGATTTACGCTTTTCAGCTGCTAGTGGTAATAAGTAGCTATTCCTATTAGGGGATGTATTATCGATTGTTGAAATCCGGTTGATTTATTGTTACCAGTTTCATTCACTACGTATAACTCCGCTCACATTGCGTGTTTTTTAAAAACGCGCAGTTTTTCTCTAAGCGGTGTAAATGCATTCTATTTTTTCCTGAATTTTTAGATTTTCTAAAAAACTGTTTCGAAATATTTTGTTCCTGTCGGAAAGGATTCAAAAGACATTACAACCTAAAATTCGGTGTTATCTTTCTAGTTTGAGTTTGAGAACGCATCTCAATTTTACCAACGCTTGTTAGATTCTAATTCTACGCGGCGATTCATTGTAACGAGTACATCGCGTAATATCAGGAATAACTGTAATCATAAAACTATTCGTCTGGCGAAATTAAAATAGCAAGAAAAGTCAATACATAGCTTCAATGAATGTTTGAAAATAGTGCGCAATTCATATATCAGCTGCTTCACTTGTTGATGTATAATCTCCATAACTCTTTACATCGCCCACGTGTTTCTATAAATAGCGTTTCAAATTACAGCAGTGCAAAGTTTCATGTCGTGTTCTTCAGCTGATGCACAAACCTCCTTGTCTGCCCCGAAAAACATCTCTATTCCCAACGGTATAAAGAACGGGAAACAGTAATATGTATTTTCCCATTTTCGTCTAAAGAGTTCGGTTTCTTTTCACCTTTTCCAAGCTTTCAATCTAAGTTTTTGCTCTTAAAATGATCCGGAAGCCTCGCTGTTTTTTGAAGACGTTACTGATTGCGAATAAGCCAGGGAATATACTATATACAAAATTAAAATCCTAGCTGGATTTTTCCTAATATTCTTATGCACTTATCTGAATTAGATTTTTAGTTTTCATGAATCATTCATACGAGTTTAATTTTTAATTTCATGCAGTGGCCTACGCAAAATTTCTCTAAGGAATATCTCAGCTGTAGTTCAGGAATTTCTATCTGCTGTATCCCACGCTTCACTGATTCGTTTTCTTTAAAACCATCCGAAAGATTTTATTTGTCGTGAGCTTTAATATCGTCGATGTAAAGTATTTCCTGTTTTTTTGTTTGTTTTTTTCTTGAGTTTCGCATTTTCTTTTTTCTAAACAATATCTCGCTCGTCAAATGAAAAAGTGTGAGATTTATTTAAGTTTTGTTTGTGTTCTTAAGATAAGATTCTTAGAAACTAAGAATGAAGGAGGAATAAACAAATGCAGGGTGTCTATAAATGAAGTAATACAACTTCAGTACGATATTAAAGAAAAAATACGATAGAAAAAGATTTACTTCAAACGTCAAGAGACGTGGCAAGTGTTAAAGTTTAATTCAGGTGGTAGATGGCGCCAGGCAGTGGCGGCCCCAGGTACGGGCATGCCGGGCAACCGCCGAGGGCCCCCGCACGGCCGCCAATTAATTAGCAGTTTTTGCCTGGCATCACCTAAAACATTGTAGTTGTAGTTCACGATGATATACAAATAAATGACCAAATTTAATATTTGTTTACTGCTTTTAATTAGTGACATCAAATAGTTACTCTGTTAGATTTTTTTTTTTTTTTTTGGTCAGAGACATTTTTTCAGCTGGAAAGTTGTGGAGAAATGTTAAAAAAAAAATGTTAGATATTTTTCTTAGGAGTTTTGCCGCAATTTCGACTTCCTCTTCTGTAACTGGAAAACGACGTGGCATCTACTTTGGACTACAGTGATTTGACTGAAGACTTCAGCCACAAGAAAAGTTGCAGAATTCTTCTTTAAATAATTGACTTATCTTATAATTATACAACTATCCTTGTTTATTTAGTAACAGGTCATATTGGAACAGGTAGTATTTCGGATTCCTAATTACGTTAATAAGCAATGTATTGTTATACATCGTGTTTATTTCATATGAATCAATACCACAATTCCCGATAAAAGGAATTGCTTTGGTATCACATTCACCCTAAGTGGGGGTTTGCGCGAGTAAAAAAAATGAGCGAATGGTTTACCGTCAGAGTAAGTAAGCACCATGTTATTTTTATATGTATATAGGTCAGGTGATGCGTAACATCACAGCCTCTCCTTGACAAATGTCAACCCCGCCTTCTCGTGGTACATCCTGTTCCCACTAAAGAGGCTCTGACGACCGCCAATAGCGGTATAACTATACCATCGGAATTAGAGGAAATGCTATCCCACACTCACCAACCCGCTTGGCCAGCGTGGTAAGTTATGGCCAGACCACTCCAAAATGACTCCACAACTTAAATCTTGGCCCTCAGTCTCCGGCAGCTGGAATGTACCTGGCCAAGGCAGCGGCCAGTGCGACATGAAGGCAGAGGGTGCTAAGAATCCCCGGAGGACCGGACTAGGCTGCCATCTGATGCTGACCTTGGCTACGTATAATGGACGCTCCCTATCTTCTGATTCAAGGCTTCTTCAATTGGAAGAGGAACTACAAAGGATCAAGTGGGACATCGTCGGGCTAAGTGAGGTAAGGAGAAAAGGAGAAGATCTCATTGAACTGAAAACTGGACATCTCTTCTATTATCGTGGGACAGATACTGGCAGAACTAGTGGTGTTGGATTTATAATAAACAAGAAACTGAAGGATAAAGTTGTACAAGTTGAAAGTTCCTCTGACAGAGCTGCACGACTCGTTATCCAACTCTCGAGAAGATACCAGGCTCGGATTATTCAAACGTATGCACCCACCACAAGTCATAATGAAGAAGAAATTGAATAATTTTATAAGGAAATTCGTCATCTAAAAAATAAAGGTAAGCAGCACTTGAGGATAATTATGGGAGATTTCAATGCAAAAATAGGGCAACAGCAACAGAATGAAACTTCAGTAGGTAAATTCGGTCACGGCAACAGAAGCCAGCGGGGAAATACTCTCGTAGAGTTTGCAGAGGCAGAAGGGTTTTTCATCTTGAACTCCTTTTTCAAGAAAAAGCCACACAGAAAATGGACATGGAGACATCCAAATGGGACGACAAGTGAAATTGATTTTATTATGTGCAACAAAAAATTCGTCATAGAAGACTGCAGTGTGCTAAATAGGTTCAACACAGGTAGTGACCATAGATTGGTGAGATGTAAGATGCACCTCAACACTAAACTCGAACGTGGCAAGCTCATAAGACAAACAAGATGTAATGACATAACCAACCTTAAAAAACACCATAATACCTTCAAGTTGGAAATGAAGAACAGATTCTCAGCTTTAGAAGGCCTAACATCGGAACAAGTGGATATTTCTGAAGTTAACAGAAAGGTAACCAAAGCTCTTATGGAAACAGCAACAAAATTAGCTGGGTCTATGAACAAGTTACATGTGAACAATTTCACACACATTAAAGTAAAACAATGGCACTGAATAATTTTAATTCCGGTCTTCTGAGTCTTGTTTTTTTATTTGTGAACCATCACAGTCGAAGACCTAATACCATGACAAATAGTCTTAAAGACTTAAAACAAATTAATCATAAATCCGCTTAGAAAGAAGCACCAGCATAAATAGAGTATATCACATTCACATACGTAGGAAGTACTGATGTGCTTTCACAAATTGTACACTACAAGCATTGTGATAGTTACAAGATTAAGAAAAAAATTCACAATTATTTTATTTTTCTTCTCGATCAATACTTTGGCTCAGCTTCTTCAGGACTTCGTGTTCTCCTTAGTATGTTGACACCCACTGCAGGGTAGACAAACAAGACAAACAAGATATAATGACATAACCAACCTTAAAAAACACCATAATACCTTTAAGTTGGAAATGAAGAACAGATTCTCTGCTTTAGAAGGCCTAACATCGGAACAAGTGGATATTTCTGAAGTTAACAGAAAGGTAACCAAAGCTCTTATGGAAACAGCAACAAAATTAGCTGGGTCTAAGAACAAGTTGCATGTGAACAAATTATCAGGAAAAACCAAAATGTTGATGCAAAAAAGAAGAGAGATGAGGACAACTAAAGAAGATGTGGCTTCCAAAGTGGAATATATAGAGCTATGTAAGACAGTACGAAAAAGTATCACTGAAGACGTAAGGAAATTCAACTGTGAACTAGTAAGGAAAGCAATTGGAAACAACCAAAGCCTAAAGATAGCAAAGGGACATCTCAGTAAGGGAAGAAAACAGATTATGGCACTGAGAAAAGAAGATATTTCTGTAACAAGAAATAGAGGCGAAAGTTTGACAAGAGTGAAAGATTTCTACTCCAAATTACATGAAAGGGATGATACATGTACTCCAGACATCATGAAAGGTACGAGTACCAGAGTTCTTCCAGTCCTCCCAGCAGAAGTTGCACACGCAATCTAGAACATGAAGCGGGGAAAAGCTCCAGGAGAAGATGGAATTACTGTAGACATCATACAAGAAGCAAGTGGAGAAATCGAAACAGTACTCGCCCAAATTTTCACTCGATGCCTTAATGAAGGAAAGATTCCTGAGGATTGGAACAACGCTACAATGATCCTGCTACATAAAAAAGGTGACATTGAGGATCTCAGGAACTACAGACCTATCAGCCTCCTATCAGTGATTTATAAAATCTTCACTAAAGTTCTTTCACACCGCTTGAAGGTGACACTGGACATGGCTCAACCGAGAGAACAAGCTGGATTCAGGAGTGGCTACAGCACAATAGATCATATCCACGTACTGAGAGAACTAATTGAAAGAGCGAGGGAATATGAACTTCCATTGTGCATGGCTTTTATCGATTACGAAAAAGCCTTTGATTCGGTGAAACCATCAGCAGTTACAATGGGTCTGAAATCCTGCGGTATTGAAGATGCGTACATTAATATTATTAATAACATCTATGAAAATGCAAGTGCAAAGATTCGGCTGTTTGAAAATACAACACACATAAAAACTGGAAAGGGAGTGAGACAAGGTGACACCATATCTCCGAAGCTCTTTCATGCCACATTGGAAAATGTATTTCAATCACTGAACTGGGAAAACAAAGGGATAAAGATTAATGGAGATTATCTAACCCACCTTCGTTTTGCTGATGACGTAGTCATTTTTGCAACTACCCCATCAGAGCTGCAGAGTATGATCCAGGAACTTGCTGACTAGAGTAAAGAAGTGGGATTAAAAAGGAACTTTCCGAAGACAAAAGTGATGTTCAATGCTTTTACAAGAAATGAAGATTTATCGATTGATGGAGAAAATCTGGAGATAACAGACACGTACGTTTATCTTGGACAGCAGATATCAAGTGAAGGTCACATTGATGAAGAAATTAATCGGCGTACAAAACTTGTCTGGAGAGCTTTTGGAAGAAACAGCATAATTTTCAAGAGCAATATGCCATTATGTCTTAAAAGAAAAGTGTTTGATCAGTGCATCCTTCCAGTGCTTACGTATGGTGCAGAGACGTGGACCTTAACTAAAAGAGACATGGAGAGGTGCATGCTTGGTGTAACCAGGAGAGATAAGAAAAGGAACTCGTGAATCAGAAAAATGACAAGAGTGGAAGACATGATGATCAGAGTTAAATCCCTGAAATGGCAATTTGCTAGACATACTGCCAGAAGGACAGACCATCGATGCACAGCCGAAATTTTAGATTGGATTCCAAGGGACAGGAAAAGGCCCAGAAGAAGATCACATGGGAGATGGGTGGATGAAATTCGAAAGTATGCGGGAGTGACATGGAGGAGACTGGCACAAGACAGACCGTTGTGGAGGAAACTTGTTGAGACCTTCGTCCAGCAGTTGATTGATAATGGTTGACAATGATGATGATGATGATGATGATATAATTATATAGCTTTATATGTATATATAATAACCCAAAACCATCGCAATAACCCCTTATATGTATAAGAGTTTATTACGATTGCGAAGAGCCCCGTGAAGAGCCATCGCCCGGGGCGCCGCAAGATCTAGGGCCGCCACGGGCGCAAGGTGTCTCATGTAATGAAAAATGTCGTCAAACATCGAATAAAATAGGCATGGCTTCCCCATTGGAGAAGGCAGCGTGTGTGTTTTGGTTTGTGGAGTCAAAATCGCTAACAACAGTTCAGCCTAAGTTCAGAACGGGGTAAAAGAGACAGCCGCCGACACGAAGGAGCATCGAACACTGGGTAAATAAATTCGAAGCAACAGGAAGTGTCTTGAAAGGCAAAAGCACTGGAAGACCTTCCATTTCGTTGAACCAACCATTACTAGCATAACGTACCTGGACATGTTAGAACAATTCGCAATTCCACAACTTCAGGACATGCAAGACATCATTTACCAGCAAGATGGAGCGCCTTCTCATTGGTCCTTGCGTGTACGCAGATATTTAGAAGGCCATTTTCCAGGGCGTTGGATTGAACGTCGGGGTCAGACACCTTGCCACCCCGTTCTCTTGATATTACCCCATGCGATTTTTTCTTTGGGGATTTATTAAGTACATTGTGTACAAGAAAAATGTTACATCTATCACTGAGCTCACAGAACGCATTACTACAGCCTTCCTCCTTGTAACACCTGATATTCTGTAGCGTACGTGGGTGGAACTGGACTATCGTTTTGACATCCTGCGAGCAACCAACGGAACACACGTGGAGACCTACTGACATTTTTAGAAAAACCTTTCACAGTTACCATGTGTTTTGACTTTAAAAGCAAGTTGTTATTCATTGTAGTTTTTTTTTTCAATAGCAAACCGAAGTTGTATACTTCATTTATAGATACCATATATACACTGAAGAGCAATTGAATTAGAGATTCCTATCTAGTAACGTGTAGCACCACCTTTCGCCCTGATGACGGCGGCGACTCGTCTCGGCATGGACTCGACAAGACACCGGAAGCGTTGGGAAGCCATACGGATCAACGACCCCTGAACAAGCTCCCACAGTTCACGAAGATTTGATGGAGGGGGGGGGGTCTGAGCCCTGAACATCTCTCTCGATGGCATCCCAGATATCCTCGATGGGATTGAGGTCAGGTGACCTAGCCAGTGAAGGAAGCGAGGGCACGTCGGTGGAGTGTTCATCCAACCATTCGGATACAATTCGGGAGCGTTGGCACGGTGCATTGTCTTGTGCAGGATCAGGTACCCAGTGGGATGTTGAAGACGCACAAACGGCAGCAAATGGTCGTCCAGGATATCCCGCTAACGTTGAATTGTGAGGGACAATGTCACACGTACCAAGGGTCCCATTTCAGTCCACGTAAACAGTCACCAGACGAAAATACCACGCCTCCCCGGTGGCGCAGTGGTCTAAGCGATGGCCTCTGATCAGTCGTCCGAACGGGGTCCGGGTTCGAATTCCGGTGAGGCATGGATGTTGTGTTTGTCTTACGGCACTGGTTCTCTCCCTTCCCTGGAACCATTGACCCTAAATTAGGGACGGGCGACTGCTTATAGCCCATTGAGTTGCTCACGGTAATCGTTAAACCTCCAATCAAAAAAAAAAAATAGAATACCACCCCGACCAGCTTGAAGAGTACCCTGCTGGCAAGAAGGATCCATCGCTTCATGTGGTTTGCGCCGTACTCGTATCCTGCCATCCGCATGTATACCAACGTGAATCTTGACTCATCAGTTCAGGGAACATTTTTCCACTTGTCTAGGGTGCAGTGGCGATGTTTCCGCGCCCATGCTAATCTTTGCACCCTGTGATGTGCGGTCAGCAGCGGTACCCTCTAGCAAAAGAGATGGATCTGGATGGTGTGGCTGCTTACACGTTTTTGTGCACCAGCGTTAAATTGCCGAGTGATATCTTGCAATGTGGCCCGTCTATCCACTGTTACAGTGCGAGCTAGCCGACGATGAATCCGCTCATCCACACGCTGTTGTCCACGGCAGTTGGTCCTTGCAGGTATGGTTTACCGGATTCGCTGTACTCACGGTGCACCCGTAACACATTGGCTCGTGAAAATCCCAGTGCCTGCACGACTTACGAGATGGAGTGACCCATTCGTCGGGCCCTGACAATTTGCCCACGATCAAGTGCGCTTAGATCCTTCGTCTTACCCATACTGCGTCCGACTCATACTGATTCCTGTCGCATCACTCTTTATATTGTCGGATGACTGCATACGTCATGTCGTTTTCGTTTACAGGGCCGCCCACAGCGCCAGATTTGCATAACGCCAGCTGTCTCTAATCCAATTGCTCTTCAGTATATATAGGGAAAGAGCTCTTTTTAACGGTGATAAAATTCGAACTAACATCTCCCTGCTCCGGAGCCGGATATTCTTCCGACTGAACTACACCGACGAAGACTGTAGCTGCAACTTGCCGTTTTGAGTCCTGCATCACCAGTGGTACGTCACCGATGCCAAAAATAATTCCGTTAGAAGTAACTGCTGCCTATGTACAAAGCGCTGTTTATGGAGGAGGGTTAAGGACGGTTCAGGACAAGCATAAGTAATTCGTACAGGAGCTATACAAAAACATGCATCCATATTCTGGATCCACTGGCTCTAGGGAAGGGGTAAAGCGAGCGTCATCAGACAAGCGCCTTAACAATTCCTTCCCCAGGACTCAAATTCCGGTCAGTTTCTTTTTTTTTTTTTTTTTTTTTTTGATTGGAGGTTTAACGACCACCGTGAGCAACTCAATGGGCTATAAGCAGTCGCCCGTCCCTAATTTAGGGTCGCTGGTTCCAGGGAAGGGAGAGAGCCAGTGCCGTAAGACATACACAACATCCATGCCTCACCGGAATTCGAACCCGGACCCCGTTCGGGCGAATGATCAGAGGCCCTCGCTTAGACCACTGCGCCACCGGGGCGGCCCCGGTCAGTTTCGGACGAATGATTAGAAGCCACAACAACTGAATACCAGCAAGGTGAGGAGTAGCCTATTACGAGCCGAACCATGCATACCGGGTAAAAGAAAATCTGGAAGTTTTGTGCTTATTTGGAAGCCAGTTCTGTCAACTAAAAAAAAACCCCTTTAAATCCCGAGAGCGCCGTAAACGGACACTAGAGCAATCGAAAACAGTTATGTGGTGAGATTAATGCAAACTGTACGTTGTTTTGCATTGACGAACAGTACGGAGAGTGGTGAGAATCCGATAAAGCAATGGATCCCGCATGCCTTATGTATACAATCCAAGCATTTGGAGGTGGCACCATGCTATGGAAGAGATTTTGTTGGAACAGGCTGGATCTGCTGACCTCAGTGGCAGGTATGGCGACATCCATGGAATAACTTAGTGTTGTAGCGAACCAAGTACGCCCTGGGATGTTACATTTTTCCTACATGTGACGGATGATAAAACTCGAGCACATCGTGCTCGAGTTGCGCGAGAATGGCTTGATAAACACAAGAATGATCTCCATCGTATCCCGCAGCCATCACTATCCCTTGATCTCTGGCCTATTGAAAATAAGTGGAAAATGCTGGAAAAACTGTTCGATGCCGGTGTCCTCTTCTATCAACACAAACAAAATGTGCGATATTTTGCTTCAGGAGTGGCAGCCTTTAGATCGAAACAAACACTAGCACATCACGGTATCCATACTGCGTCGCACACCTGCAGTAAATTTCAACAAAACTGGGCGCTACTAGAAACTAAATAATATTTCGTATTTTTTTTTATTGACGAATAGGTGTATCTTGAAGTTAAATAGTGAAAGGCTCGCAAAAAACCGAACTACTGCTTTCAAACGTTCTACAATCAGTGATCCTATTGATATCACTCTCGTGAGTACTCTCAGATCATACACTATCTACCAACAAGTAATTGGACACCCCTGCAATATACGATATCTGCGGTCCTGATACATGTCACGGCCGCCACCGTTAAATATCGCGTGGGAAACAACAACGCAACCAGTCGCATGCAAGATGCCGCGCAGTTCGGAGCTCTCTATTTTCGATAAAGGTGTAATCGTCGGGTATCACAGAAATGGCCGATCCATACGTGGCATATCCAGCGAGTTGAAGTACCCAAAATCGACAGTGGCCTAAGTGATTGGCAAGTGGAAGATGAGAGGTGACTGTCGGAATGAGCCCCGACCCGGCAGACCCACAAAACTGGGAGTTAGAGACCGACGGGTGCTGGCCAGGGAAATTCGGAAGAACCGCACCAAATCGATGGACCACATCCGCGAGGAGTTTTAACAGGCATCAGGGAGTGTTCTTTCGATGAATACCATCCGTAAGGAAGCCCATCTGTTCGGTTATCATGGACGTGCTGCGGCCCACAAGCCTTTGATCACCAAGTCCAATAGCGCTGCTCGCCTAACGTGGTGCAAAGAACGCGACAGTGGACCGTTGAACAGTGGAAACAGGTTCTCTGGAGCAACGAATAAAGGTTCACCCTCTACCGTTTGGATGGCAGAGTCTGGGTTTGGCGTCTGCCTGGAGAACGCTTCCTGCCGGAATGTATTGTGCCAACTGTGAAGTTCCGCGGCGGTGGAATTATGCTATGGGGGTGTTTCTCCTATTATGGCACGGGACCCTTGGTCGCAATTCCTGGTAGACTCAACGCCGAGACTTACTGCACCATTTTGGATGACCATGCGCTTCCTACGTTGTGGCAGTTTTACGGGGTGGACCCATGTTACTTTCAGGATGACAATGCCACCTGTCATGTTGCGAGGTCCACCATGGCTTGGTATGGTGATAATCGGGTTAACGGAATTGACTGGCCTGCGCAGAGTCCGGTCCTTTACCCTATAGAGCACCTCTGGGACGAGTTGGAGCGTTGACTTAAGGGGTGTCCACACCGCCCGAAATCGGTGAAGGAACTGACCTGTCTTCTCCAAGCCTAGTGGAAGAAAATACCGCTAGCCGTCGCAGCTGCAATCGTCGCTCGTGGAGGCTCCACCAACTATTGAAGGTGAATAAACTTCGTTTTCCTTTGCTATCACAGGTGTCCAATTACTTGTTGGTAGGTAGTGTTTCTTTGGGAAATTGGTATTGCTACAGAAATGTGCTAATACTAATTTTTCTGCATTTTCTCTTATATAGTGTGGCATTTAGTCCCATGGCTTTATTCGTTGAAGTGACTCTTTTGTGATCCTGTAGCTACATTTGGAAAGCATAATAATATCATCACTGAAACATAGGATTATTAATCCGGATTTCCGTGTCGTTTCAGTTTACTGATTAAGGTTTCATCATATGATCATAAGTATTCGGATACTCCTTTTGAGTACTTGATTTTCTCATATACATTACAGCCATGGTCTATACAAGTTTAAAAAGATGAACGTGGCCAGACAAACATCATACATCAGCATAAAAGTAGAATGGTCCGTACGAAAGGCACTTTCGACATGGCACGGTCATAGGATTCCATCTTAGCAATAAGTCTGTTAGAGACATTTCTGCCATGCTGCAGCTTCCTCGATCAAATGTGTCTGTAAGTGATGCTATGCTTAAGTCGAAACGCTATGGAATTCCAGATTTGTCAGTGAAATGGGTCGAATTCAGGCCTCCTCGTTCCGAAGCCAGTTGTCCTAACGGACTGAACTACACCAACGGAATCTATCGCTGCAGATTTTTCATGGCCTAGCAGTTACACACAAGCCTTAAATCAGCAAGATCAATTCCATGAGTCTCTAGGAGTAATTATTAATAAGGAACGATGTGCCAACAATACTAAAAATAGTATAACTATACTAGGAATCCGAATTTCTTGGCGTAAAGTAAAAGTTACAGTTTCGAAGCTTTCACACATCAACCATATGGCTTTTTCAAGGAAGATAGACAGCTAACTGAAAATTGGATAATAGAAAATAAATGAATAGGCGCAAATGTGATCAACCACGTCACGTCCCGTTAGTTGGGCATGCGGTACCATGGTAGAATACGCAGCATTTTTTGAAGAATTGATTCCAAATACGTGGCAACACTAGAGAGACGCTATTATTGCAAGCCTCGCTACTGGTCACGATTTCCAAGGTTTCGTGAATCTAGGTGTGAAGTACGAAACTAATTTCTTTATATCATTCCACATAGGATCAGCGGACTTGAACATGACTTCTCTTCATAGGGCAGTGGTTATGTTTCCATCTTTTTTTATCCGTTTCATGTTCCTTGATTCTAATTTCAAACGAACGTTTTGTCATTCCTATGTAATATCCCCTGGAGCCGTCCGGATGTTGTAGTGGGGTGGCATAAACACCTGCTACATTTAAAAGAGGGATCTTGTCAATATTTCCCTTAAGCATCGTATGTAAAGATGCTAGAGACCTTATGCTGACACCGAAGTTCATCCTCTTGAGGGCGTTTTTAAGTTGATAGGAAACATTTGGTATGTAGGGAATAGAGCCCAGGTAGCGAAGTTGCCGTATAGAAAGATTAACACGGCTGGTTCTGGCTTTTTCGATAAAGTCATGCATTTGGTTCTTTTTTTTTTTTTTATTATTGGAGGTTTAACGACCACCGTGAGCAACTCAATGGGCTATAAGCAGTCGCCTTTCCCCAATTTAGGGCCAATGGTTCCAGGGAAGGGAGAGAGCCAGTGCCGTAGACAAACACAACATCCATGCCTCACCGGGATTTGAACCCGGACCCCTTTTGTACGAATTATCAGAAGCCATCGCTTAGACTACTGCGCCACCGGGGCGGCGCATCTAGTTCAACGTGTATCCTGTCTCTGTGCCCAATTCGACGATGTTTTTAGTTCGCATTATCTAGAAGGAACATCGGAGGAGACAGCGAAGGGTCTCCTAATTCGAGAAAGGAAGAAAGTCGTCTTGTAATAATAAGGGCAGAATGAACTGCGGCTTTCTTCCGTTCTCAAATTAGGAGAGCCTTCGCCGTCTCCTCCGATGTTCCTTCTAGACAATGCGAACTAAGAAACATCGTCTAATTGGGCACAGGACAGGATATACGTCGAACAAGAGGCGTAACTTCATCGAAAAAATCCGAACCAGCCGTGTTAACTTTCTACGCCGCAACATCGCTGTCTGGGCTCCATTCTCTACATACCAAAAGTTTCCTATCAACTCAAAAACACGCTCAGAAGGATGAACTTCGGTGTCGGCATAAGGTCTCCGGCATCTTAATATACGGTGCTTAAGAAAAATATTGACAAGTCCCCTCTTCTCAATGAGGAAGGTGTTTATGCCATTCCACAACAATATCCGGAAGACTCCAAACGTTACTACATCGGAATCACCAAACGTTCGTTCGGAATTAGAATCAAGGAACGTAAAAGGGATAAAAGAAAGATGGAAACATAACAACTGCCCTATCAAGAGAAGTCAAGTTCAAGTCCGCTGATCCTATGAGGAGTGATATACAGAAATTAGCTTCAAACGCCACAACCAAATCTACTGCCATTCGCGAAAACTTGGAAATCTTGACAAGCAGCGAGGCTTGCAATGATAGCGTCTCTCTCGAGTTGCCACGCTTTTGGAATCGATTTTTCAAATAATGCTGCGTTTTCCACTACGCATGCCCAACCAACGTAACGTTCGTTTCTTCTTTTTTATTTTTTATTGAAGGTTTAACGACCATCGTGAACAACTTAATGGGCTATAAGCTGTCGATCGACCCTAATTTAGGGCCACTGGTTTTTGGGAAGGTAGATAGACAGCACCGTAAGACAAACACAATATCCATGCCTCACCGGTATTCGAACCCGGACCCAACTAGGACGAATGCTCACAAGCTATCGCTTAGACCACTGCACCACATGGGCGACATTTCTTCGAATGAATGATCACACTTGGGCCTATTTATTTAGTGTCTAGTCAAGTTATCCAGTTTGCAGTTAGCTGTCTGCCTTCCTTGAAACAGCCATCTGGTTGATGTGCGAAAGCTTGAAAACTTTTATTTCTACTCTATGCCAAGAAATTCGGATTCTTAGTATAGTTATACTATTTTTAGTCTGTTCGAGTGGTATAAAGCTGGGATCTAGTGGACTCTGGAGCAGAGTAAACGTGTTCTCTAGAGTGATGTGTCACGCTTCATCATCATGCTGTCCGATGGACGAGTCTGAGCGTGTAAGGAGCCAAGTGAACGCTACTTGCGTGACTTTGTTGTGTCAACTGAGGAGCCATTACGCTCTGTGGCTGATTTTTTATGCTTTAGGCTGGGGTGTCCTGGAATCTCTTATCGCTGCGACCTACACTGAAGATCAATTGAATTAGAGGCAGCTGGCGTTGTGAAAATATGGCGCTGTGGGCGGCCCTGTAAGCGGAAACGACATGACGTAAGCAGCGATCCGACAATATAAGGAGTGATGTGACAGGAATCAGTAACAGTTGGACGCAGTATGGGTAAGACGAAGGATCTAAGCGCATTTGATCGTGGGCAAATTGTCGGGCCCGAACAACGGGTCACGCCATCTCGAAAGTAGTGCAGGCACTGGGATTTTCACGAGCCACTGTGTCACGGGTGCACCGTGAGTACATCGAATCCGGTAAAACCATCCCTGCAAGGGCCAACTGCCGTGGGCAACAGCGTGTGGATGAGCAGGGACATCGTCGGCTAGCTTGCATTGTAACAGCGGATAGACGGGCCACAGTGCAAGAAATCACACGGTAATTTAACGCTGGTGCACAAAAACGGGTAAGCAGCCACACCATCCAGAACCATCTCCTCGCTATGGGGTACCGCTGCTGACCGCACATCACAGGGTGCAAAGATTAGCATGGGTGCGGGCACATCGGCACTGGACCCTTGACATGTGGAAAAATGTTGCCCTGGAATAATGAGTCGAGATTCACGTTGGTACAGGCGGATGTCAGGATACGAGTACGGCGCAAACCACATGAAGCGATGGATCCTTCTTGCCAGCAGGATACTCTTAAAGCTGGTGGGGGCGGCATTCTTGTCTGGGGACTGTTTACGTGGACTGAAATATGACCTCTGGTACGTGTGACACCGTCCCTCACAGGTCAACGCTACCGGGATATCCTGGACGACCATTTGCTCCCGTTTGTGCTTCTTCAACATCCCACTGGGGACCTCATCCTGCAACAAGACAATGCAGCTCCCGAATTGTATCCGAATGGTTGGATGAACACTCCACCGACGTGATCTCGCTTTCTTGGCCAGCTAGGTCACCTGACATTAATCCCATCGAGCACATCTGGGATGCCATCGAGAGAGATGTTCGAGACTCTGACCCCCTCCATCAAATCTTTGTGAACTGTGGGAGCTTGTTCAGGGGTCGTGGATCCGTATGGCTTCCCAACGCTTCCGGTGTCTTGTCGAGTCCATGCCGAGACGAATCGCCGCCGTCATCAGGGCGAAAGGTGGTGCTACACGTTACTAGACAGGT
This sequence comes from Macrothele yani, assembly GCA_039090855.1. Taxonomy (NCBI): domain Eukaryota; kingdom Metazoa; phylum Arthropoda; class Arachnida; order Araneae; family Macrothelidae; genus Macrothele; species Macrothele yani. The sequence goes on from CM077009.1 coordinate 83,197,153, forward strand.
ATCGCTAATTCAATTGCTCTTCAGTGTATACTGACATTATCGACAGTTCTGTACTTTGAACATTATGGCAACACTTCAATGTAGGCCTCCTTTACTAACAAGTTAATGTCCGCGTCAACAAAGCTAGGTCTGTGCAGGAATGGTCTGGTGAGGTGGGTGCGGAAGAACTTGACTGCCCTGCATACAACCCCGATCTCAACCCCATGGAATACGTTTGGAATGAAATGGAACGCCGACTGACAGAGAGGATGAACCGCCGGACATATAGCTAACCGACCTGACCAATGCTCTTGTTTTGGAATGGAAGACAATTCTCGCAGCAACGTACTAACATCTAGTGGAAAGCTTTCCCATAAAAGTAGCTGCTGTGATAGTATCAAACGTTGTTGGACCAGCGCGATGTTAATTACTTTATAATTACAAGAAATTTGTGGATACGCAAGTGCCTGGATAATATTGATCAAGTAGTGTATTCTTCTGGGCTATAGAATAATTTGAAATGAGCAAAATGTCACTGCTGCGTCCCTTTCTCAGTATCTGTCTTTTGTCTCTTTATGCTAAACATTATGAACCATATTGCATGAACGTGAGTCACCACGAACTCACGTTGCCTTCTGTAATGAAAGGCGTGCACATGCACTCAGCCTAGCAAAGATCTAAAGGCAGACCCTGGATGAAGTGGAGGGATCAATTAAAATGGAGTTTCGAAAAGAAATAGAATAAAGCCGAAAGCCTATGGACATGGTAATGAATACGTGAGGACTTCGGCCACGAGTAGATATTTTAATGGCTGAAAAAGGAAAAAAATTTGATCCCACCCAGGGTGTTGCTATTTTACTAAGTATCAAGACCCACTATTTTTGACTCTTGTCTACTGAGAGATTTTCACATATTATTGATTTCTTTTGAGACTCCTGAATTTTCTACCTAGTGATATGCTTAAGTTTTCGGCTTGTGTTATCGGCGGAAACTGAAACAAGAACACCAAGAAGAAGACGTCTGATACCAACGAAATTTATACAGCATAATAACGGAATACAGAGGATAACGTGATCAAAACATTATGGCAAAATACAGCCGTATTTGCTGGTAAACTGAAAAATAGCATTTCCATGTAACATGGTTAGTACGAGGTTGAACCGCCATGAAATGCGTCACACTGTGCAATTCTGGCATGGAGTCTGTCGTGCAGATGTTGGATGTAAGTTTGGGGTATTGAGTTCCAAGCATCGTCAACCTGGACGCGTAAATCGGGGATGGTCGTGGCTGGCCGTGGACACCGGATAAGTCGTTGTCCCGTAAAATCCCACACGTGCTCAATGGGGGACAAATCCGGTGTACGTGCAGGCCATGGAAGTTGTCTCACACCCTGAAGTGCATGTTGCGTTGCACGTCCCGTGTGTGGGCGTATGTTATCTTGCTGAAAAACACCACGATGGACCGACCTTACAAATGGCACAACAACGGGCTGAATGATGTTGTTGATGTAGGAGGTGCTGTTTAACGTACCCGGTACAAACACTAGTTGTGTACGGGAGTGATAGCTGATCGCTCCCTACAGCCAGGAGACCAGGTGTAGGCCCTGTGTGTCGCTGGCGGATGCAAGAAGGGTGGAAACGCTCCCCTGTGCATCTGCGAACACGCATACGGCCATCGGTAGCTCCCAAGCAGAATCTGCTTTCATCGCTGAACACGACAGATCGCCATTGCGTTCTCCGGTGCAGACGTTGGTGACACCACTGCAGCCGTTCCTGACGGTGGGCTGGAGTCAGAGGTACACATGCCAGAGGCACACGTGCACGTAGTCCTGCATCCAGTAGACGGTTGCGGATTGTTCGCACAGTCACCTCAGGTGCAACGGTAGCTCGGATTTGCGTCGCCGTGGATGCTCTGCTTGACAACGCCGCTCTTCTTATGCGTCGATCGGTCCGCTCATCAGTCCGTCTGTGATTCCCGGTTCCACGTCTTCTCGTGTGGGAATGTTCCTCGGACCATCTACGCCACCATCGTACCACCACCGATACTCCCCGTCCAATTCGCTCCGCAATACGACGATACGACCACCCGTCCTCGCGGAGTCCGACTAGATGACCTCGCTCAAAGTCCGATAACTGCTGAAATCGTACACGTCTTCCATGTCCAGGCATTGCAGCTTCTTCAGGGTCTTCGCACGTGTCCGTACGCCGACGACTGATTACATTCACTTCGCCGTACTCCTTAAATACCACCGACGATAATTTGCATATTATGCCGTGCTGTGGCGTAAGCGCTCACCGGTTGGTCCCGAAATTAACATCACACCTACGTAAACTGGACCCTATTAACATATGTAAATTTCATGATCGTCCGCCAATTCCTTCTTGGTGTTCTTTTTTCACTTTCCGCCAGTGTATTTCCTAGATCCTTTTTGACAGATTTTTTCAATCACACAATTTGTGCGATATTAATGTTCTGTAACTTTTTAAGCAGTACATTATGGTTCGTCTTATCGAATGCTTTAGGAAATAAAAAAAATATACCTAAAGTTTGTTCATAAAGTGTAGAAATATTAGTTGGGAGAAAAACAAGTAAGCCTGGTAAAAAATTTTAGCATCGTCGTGCCTGGACAAAGATTAGTTTTAATGGTCTCTGCTGTTTTATATAATCATCAACACTAACTATTATCAATCCACTGCTAGATGAAGGTCTCCCCATGTCTCGTCCACAACTCTCGGTCCTTCGCCATTCTCTTCCACATGACTCCTACATGCATTTGAATTTCATCCGTCCATTACCCATATGATCTTGCTTTAGGTATTTTTCTTCCACTTGGTATCCAGTTCAATATTTCAGTTGTCCAGTGGTGGCCAGTTCTTCTAACAATATGTCCAACACATTGCCACTTGAGAGTCTTTACTTTGATCAGATCAGATCATATGTAGAGGATTTTAGGAAGGGAATGTCTGACCCCAGGTCTTGAACAACCCTTAGAAATAGGAAGCTAGGAGATTTGGGTTAGCGTGCCCGATAGGAAAGTCACACGGATCGAAGTAGAAAGGGGGAGAAAGACGCCCTTATTTACTACAGGGAGGGGGGACAACACCCGTGGTCTGACGGCTTAACGTGCCCATCCGACGCACGGTGGGTATTTAGTGGTTCAAACGTTCGTACCTGCCCAGGATCGAACCTGAGGTTATCTCCATGGCAGTCATGAATGCCGACCACTAGGCCTCCTGCGGCCCTTTACTTTGATCATGATGTCATCAACTCTTGTCTTTTTCCTGATCCTTGAGTTCCTCTTCTTACGAAGGTAGATCAAAACGTAACGCCCATTGTTTTTCTTTTTTGCCAACAGTTTAAAAGATAGGCAAAACAAAACATATACACAGTGAAACTACATTTCTTAGCTATTTTTCAACATAAGAACCGAGACGCTGGAGACATTTATCCCACTGTGGTACCAGTTTTAGTATGCCTTGTTCATAAAAGTCCGTTTCCTGGGCGTATAGACATTTCCTACCCAGCAAAAACAGTCTTGCTGCCCCAGCAATATGTTGCCGCTGCCGAACCGTCAATAAAATGTCCGGACGGCCAAAAGAAGGGCCAGCAGCTGGCCAACAGTTGGCACCCCATCAGTTGTCATATGCCACAACAGGGCCATCAGTTGTCCATCACAGGCAGCAGCTGCCACAAGTGGCCCTTCAGGGGCCCTGCAAGTACATGCCAGAAATGACGGCTAGCCTAAGGTGGTCCGCTAGTTTGCCGGTAGTGGCAGCCGGCAACCACGTGACGTAACTGGTGGGTTGCCGAATCTTGTCGGCCAATTTCCCAGTTGTAGCCATAATAATAAAAAAATCAAGAATAACCGCAGTTTTCCAAAGCCAAAACTTCTTTTCTACCCTTACGAAACTAGTGAATTATCACACTGCGCTGGGGAAATTTTCTCAACAAGCCGGAAAGACGCCCGCTTGCATCGGAACGGATTTGAACCAGGGCCGTTGGCGTGGTAGCTGAGCTTTCTACCGATCGGACTAATTTGCCACGCACGAGCGTGTGCTTGAAGCTCCATGCAATGTGAAATCGAATGGTTCCCTCTTTCATTTTACAATATTGCGAGGTATTTTTCATAAATGTCAGGTTCATATAATTCATAAATTTATTTTTTCAACGTAACGATATTTTTTTTTTTTTTTTTTACCTTAAGGGAACTTCACTCATTTTCAAGGAGTGTACCAACTTAAAGTCGCTTTCCAAAGTTTTGTACTGTCCTTGTCGTCTTGAAAGGCGATTGTTGAATTAATATATATTTACCCGGGTTCATGTCACATTCTGTTATATTTTTAACGTTGTATCTTTCCTTTCCGTTGTTCGAAGCTGCATTTGTTTTAAAGAGGAAAGATATTTTATTTTACTTCTCGTTATTTTTAGAAGCGAATTCCTCCCAGTCTTGTGTATTCAACCCATGGATCCATATAGCGTTGTATAGTACATTTGTTTCAAGCGGTTTCAAATTATTTCTTGTTATTCACCCACTCCATTACACGAATTGTTATTCATGGGAATGGAGTGGGTGTATTTCATAGCTGTAATCTAATATTTCATGGCTTAATCTGATATCTTCGTCGACGTGGAATTTCATTAGGAAATTAATTCGCCTCTCTACATACGGCTTTTTTTCTCAACATCCACTAAAATAACACGATGGCGATAGCGTCGTATTCAACTAACTGGTACTATGAAGGACACAGCAAGTCATGCATCTACGCATGCGCAGTCACGTTGCTTTCACCTGCTATTGGAGTTGTATTGGTTGTCAGCAACGGACCACTAGTGGCACTTGCTTGGAGGCCCACAATTCACGGCGATGCTTCAAGGCCATCAATGGCTCGCCAACTGATGACGCTGCCACCAACGGACCGCTACCGGGCCGTGAGCGGTAGATTTCAGCCAACAGTGACCCATCACTGCCAGCTGGTGACCAGCAGTTTCCCAACACTTGTGTTTTTGCTGGGTAGCTATTTTTCAACATAATAACCGAGACGCTGGAGACATTTATTTATCCTAGCGTGGTACCAGTTTTAGTATACCTTATTCATAAAAGTCCGTTTTCTGGGCGTATAGACACCTGCAGACAACCGATTTGGCTTCGTGAGCCGAATTGAAGCGTTGGCGGCCTAGGAATCTTTTCAAGGAACCAAACAGATGAAAGTCCGATGAAGCCAGGTCCGGTAAGTACGGTGGGTAACTAAAGTACAGTAAAGTACAGTAGTACTCACCTGCCGTCACTATACCTGCCAGAAATTCATGTCTTTCTGCGTAACGCATCAAATGGTCCAAAGATGACATCATTCTTTGTCACTTCTGGTCGTCTGTCAAATTCTTCGGCTCCCATCGAGCACTTGCCTTGCGAAATCGCAATTTGTCATGCACGGTATCGTACGCTATAGCATACGAAATTTTGAACTTCTGCGCCAATGAGCGCAGATGGATCCGCCTGTCACTCAGAATTGTCTGTTCCATGCCTCTCACAGTGTCAGGTGATGACGCGGTTACAGGTCGACCTGAACGTTTCAAATCGGTAAGGTTGCCACTGCCCTCTGAAAAGAAACTGCACCATGTTGAGATGTTGCTGCGATCTAGGCAATCACCACCATACACTTCGACCATTTCTTTGTGAATTCCAGTCCGAGTTTTCCCTTTAGCCCACAAATATCGAACTACACGGCGTTGCTCCTCATTCGTAGACGACGCTACCAAACGCGATATATTTGTGCCGTCGTTCAACTGTCTTCCACCAGGGCGATATCTGTTACAGTCAAACCGGCCTGTAGCGTGATATTCGAACTCGTTGTCTGCCAAACTGCAACCTCCAAAAAGGAAAAAAAATTGCTGTGCGTTACTTTTCAATCCTCCCTCGTACAAGGTGCGATAAAAAAATAAATGGAACGGTGTTTTACTGAAGACAGGTATTTAATAGTGGAGTTACACAAATTAATCCCCTCAAAAAAAATAATCCCCCTCGGCACACACACACACACACACACACACACACACACACACACACACACACACACACACATTATTCCAGCGGGCCCACCCATAAAAGTTCTGCTTCGGAATGCCCTTTAAGACCCTCGTTACGTTACCTTTGTTGTCTTCCATAGAGTCAAAACGTTTACCTTTTATAACTGCTTTACGTTTCGGGAACAGCCAGCGTGCTAAGTCGGATGAATAACGAGAGTGAGGAAGCACCAGAATGGATTTTGCAGCCCAGAATTAGATATTCGGCAGAAAAGTGTCACTTGGCGCGTTGTCGTGGTGAAGCATCCATCCACTGGTCTTCTTCAAGGGCCTCTTGCGATGAACTGCAGTCCTCAGGCGTTTCAGGATTTCCAAATAAGGAATGTCCATGACGTCGTTGTCGTCGATTATTATCGGCGTTGATGATCTTCCACAACGATATTCATCTTTAATAGAAAAAAACGCTATCTTTAAACCTGGAAAACCACTTAAACACTGTCTTTCGGGGCACAGCACTTTCATCATAAACAATTGTCAGTTTTTCATACGTTTCTCTCACATAACATCCAAGGTGGAAACAGAATTTCATGTTTGCGCGTTGCTCGAACTTTGACATCCCGATAGCGTTGAAGAAACGAGAAGCACGCGACTACCCTCTTTGCTGTCTGGAGGGCTTCTGACATTTGCTGAAAACCGGTTTCCTGCCAGGCAACACGTGAGAGAGTTCAGGGTTAATAACCGATTACGTAAGACACCTCTCCTTTGCTTCTGAAGCAAGGGCGGCACCATTCACCCTGCCTCTTGATCACCCTTGGTATATTTCCCGGTTACACCAAGAACTCATCTCTATATGCTTCTTTGAGTTGTCCGCAGCGTCTGTATGTATTTTAAGTTAAGGTCATATTGGTTTATACACTGAGTGGCCACTTTATTATGACCACCCCCTCAGTACTTCGTTGGGCCACCTTTTGCCTATAATACTGCGTCGATTTTTCGTGGCATGGACTCCACGAGATGTTGATAGGTGGTTTACGGAATCTGAGACCATGTTTGATGAATAGCACTTTCCAGGAGTGGGAGATTGCAGGATTGTGGATCAAGCTGTATGATGGGTCGATCAACTTCATCCCACAAATTCTCAATGGGATTGAGATCTGGAGATTGTGGGGGCCACCTAAACAAAGTAAACTCACCAGCATGTTCCTGAAACCAATCCTGTACAATACGAGCACTACGGCAGGACGCATTATATTGTTGTTGTTTTTTTTATTGGAGGTTTAATGACCACCGTGAGCAACTCAATGGGCTATAAGCAGTCGCCCGTCTCTAATTTAGGGTCACTGTTTCCAGGGAAGGGAGAGAGCCAGTGCCGTAAGACAAACACAACATCCAGGCCTGACCGGGATTCAAACCCGGGCACCTTACGGACGAATGATCAGAGGCCAGCGCCTTAGACCACTGCGCCACCGGGGCGGCCATTATCTTGTTGAAAGTAGCCATCGCCATTGGAATAAACCATCCACATGACAGGACGCACTTGTTCCGCAATGATGTTTAGATATAATGTGCCAGTCAGACGTTGATCAACACGAATTAAAGGACCCAAAGCATGCCAGGAAAACATTCCCCAAACTATAACGTTGCCTCCACCAGCTTGAAGGGTTGTAGCAATGCATTTGGGGTCCATGCTTTCGTGCTGTTTCCGCTAAATTCTCACTCGGCCATCCGCATGGTGCAACTTAAAACGTGATTCATCGGACCACATAATTTGTTTCCAATTATCGACTGTCCAATCCTTGTGCTCCTGTGCGAACTGGAGATGTTTTCTCTTCTTAACTGCAGACAGCAAAGGTGTTCGAACAGGCCTTCGGCTGCCATATCACATCCGATGCAGTGTACGGCGAACAGTGCATGCAGAGATCATTTGAGGGGATCCTTGATTAAGATGGTCTGTAATTTGCTGCACTGTTGTCTTTCTGTTGTCTGTTACCAGTCTGGACACTCTCCGTTCCGCCCGAGCAGTCACTAGTCGATGACGACCACAAGTTGCACGTAGAGACCTAGTTTTTTGGCTGACAGTCCAGTCTTTAAACACTTTAACAACAGCTGCTCTGAAACATTTCACGAATGCGGCGGTTTCGGTGATACTCGCTTCATAGCTCCGAGCTCCTACAATCATCCCACGTTGAAAGTCCATCAAATCGCATTTTTTACCCATCTCGTCACCCAAAAATCACTCCTACTACTGTCGCAAGAACTACGCTTTCTCTTTTTATACTAGCCTCGCCTTCTGGCGGCACCAGCGTGCAGCCATAGCTCATTTGCTTAAAACTGTCAGGTGGTCATAACAAAGTGGCCACTCAGTGTATAGTTCATCTTTAGTAAAATTTTGGCAATAATATTGAGCTGTACTCATGTTTGAATTAGTTTTCCGATATGGAATTGTATTAATAAAGGACAGGTTTTGAAAAACTCAGGGTGTGAAGTACTAATATTATTTGTGGTATCAGTGAATTTTAGTATTGCTCTCCCGTTGAGATATCATGCAATGGTACATTAATTTTTTCAGGCGGGGTATATTTCAATCAGAAAACTTGATCTGCTGGTTTCTACTGATATTTTTAGGGCTTGTCTGCTTTCTTCCGCGATAGGTTTTAAACAAAATTTATCACATATTTTTCTTTGTAGAAGTTTCTTGGACTTCCACTACTGAAGTATTACTTGCAGAAATAACACCCTTTCCTACAAATGAAGGTGTGTTAAAAGGTACATCATTAATCTTAACCCCTTTTTTGTTTCATTTCATTGGTTGGGAAATATTTTAACAGGGAAGCATTTCAAATCCTGGTGCATATTATGTTTATGTGCATGTAAACACGAAATGCGCTTTTGTCGTCTTATTCCAACAAAAGGGATTTTCAAACTACAGAACAAAATGTTTTCAGTTCTAGAGGCAGAGTCCTGAAAGCCTAAGGCGCTGTTCTCTCTTTCCAACTTTGTCCACGCTTCAGAGATCACTGCGAATCTCCTACGAAACATAAAATCGCAGCAGAAGTACCAACTGGGGTACAATAAGACTGTTGCCATTCAGGACATCTTTTGACAGAAAATACAGATCCTTTTTTTGATCCAGTAGACGCAAATTTTCAACAGCGGAAGAATTTTTCTCTTCTGCGAGTGCACTTGTGGAAACAATAGTTGCAAAATAAAACAAAAAAGTCACTTTGAATCATCTTTCAAATAAAAATCAAAGGCATATTCTGTCGGAAGGGAGATTGAGAAGGAAGATTTTATCGTGACATGCCATCATTTATGCATATTCAAAAAACATGTAAAAATGTTCTTGTGACATAAAATGTTTCCAAATATATACAGGGTGTCCAAAAAGTCTTTCCCTGATTACAAACGTCATTCATATCCACTGTATGCACGTTACACATGTGAAACTGGTGCCAAAATGTTGGAAAACCAACCAAGTTTTTTTTTTGTTGCAAGTTTCCGCAACGTGGCTGTAGTGTAGCAGTGTCACTGTCCAGGAAACCGGAAATGTTCACAAATCATGAACACAACTTTTTATCATGAACCAAACTTTTTGGCATCTGTAATTTACGTGAAGCCCTACGCACTGATTTCTTGTGACTTTGTACAAAAGACTGGCTCACTGCTTCCACCCTTTCAGCTGAGGTTGATGGTCGGCCAGTTCTCTGTAAGTCAGCAACAGATCCTGTGGTCTTCAACTTGTCGTGCCACGACTTAATGCTCTTGGCATCGGGCGGCTTCTTTCCATACGTTGTTTGAAAGTTCCTCTGCACTGTTATTGGTGACCGGGTGTCGTGATACCAGAGGACACACTGAGCTTTTTCCTGATTTGTGAACATTTCCGGTTTCCTGGACACTGACACTGCTACACTACAGCCACGTTGCGGAAACCTGCAACAAAAAAACTTGGTTAGTTTTCCAACATTTTGGCACCAGTTTCACATCTGTAACGTACATACAGCAGATATGAATGACGTTTGTAATCAGGGAAAGACTTTTCAGACACCCTGTATATTGAAGATTTTATACTAGGATAAAAACTTTCGAAAAACGGTCAACACCTCAAAAATGCGACCGTTTGTATTTTGTTGTTTTTCTTTTTTTGATTGGATGTTTAACAACCACCGTGAGCAACTCCATGGGCTATAAGCTGTCGCCCGTCCCTAATTTAGGGTCACTGGTTCCAGGGAAGGGAGAGAGCTAGTGCCGTAAAACAAACACAACATCCATGCCTCACGGGATTCGAACCCGGACCCTTTTCGGACGAACGACCAGAACCCATTGCTTAGACCACTGAGCCACCGAGGCGGCGCCGTTTTTTAGAGGTGGCCATAATTAGGAGATTAGGCTTAAGGTAACATTGTTTGTCAATTTATTTGACGTAAAAAAAAACTGTTATGTGCAACTTATGTAGTATTATAACACCTTTACAAAATGCTGATAAAACTAGGCCGTCTATAAATACAAGACCATAACATTAGAAAGATAAGTTCCCTCCGTTTGTGACGTCACTTTCACATTTCAGGGCCTGATACGTCGGTATCATGTTTAACGTCATGCACGACAGCGTTGGAACTAAGGAGATTAGAATAAGATATTTGGAGGTGACCTTGTAAATGAAGCAGTACCACTTTGCATGAAGCCTATATAACCGCTCGCGACGGCCCTTAAAGTGTGGGGAAACCTGGTGGTTTTCAAGGTTATTGCAATGCATTTTGAGTTGGCCGAATCGCATTCTTTCGTCGCAAATGTTTCCAATTTTGCATCGTAACTCGCTGTCGACTAATGTGAAAATGCTGGATTTTTAAATATCTAATTATTTTGAGAATCCTTCCCATTTTTATTTTACATTGAATTACATGAACGTTAGTGCGAATTCAAAACAAAATATAACTCTAACATTGAAAACTTCACTCGTGTATAAAGTATAATTCATTCCGGTTTGATATTAACACGATTTCTACAACTAAAAATCACGCGATTCAAAAATACACATAACTGAAACTGTATGGGTATCATGTAAACAAACCAAAATTCCCACACTTTGCGGCTTCACGGTCAAGAGACCAGGGCATCTGTAAAAGTATTATTTAAACCTCCTTGGTTGGAATCTATTCGAAAGCCTTGGTTTTCGCGTGACGTCACTAAAAGAAGGAACTCATTTCTCTAATGTCGTGGCCTTGTATTTCTAGACGGCCTTGGTAAAGCTCAATAGAAATAACATACACAGTGCGGCAAAGAATTTTTAAGACTGGGTCTGTAAAATGAAACAGAAACAAGAAATTATAATTTGTTTTGGTTTGTTATTCAAAATAAGTCCCTCCGGCTTCAATACACTTGTTACAGCGATTTAATAATGATTCGAATGCCTGTTCCAGTTCACTTTGCGTTATTGCCATCAAAGCATGCGTCGAAACTGTTTGTATGGTCGATATATCATCAAAATAACACCCTTTTAACCTCATTTTAACTTTTGGGAATAAAGAAAAGTCGCAGGGTGCTAAATCAGGGGAATAAGGTGGATGATTCAACACAGAGACGTTATTTTTCGCCATAAATCTACGAACAAGAAGTGAGGTGTGACTGGGTGCATTAACGTGCAACAAACACCAACTGTTTTCATCCCGATATTCTGAGCGAATGCGACGAATTCAGCCCATCAAACGCCTCAAAACGTTTAAGTAAAACTCACCAGTAATTGTTTTTCCACTTGGAACAAATTCTTTGTGGAAGAATGAGGAATGTAATGAGCATTGTTTTGATTTTCGATGGAACTTTTCTTGTTTTTTTTTTTTTTTAGCTTGTGGTCAGTTTTTTGACTTCCATTCCGCACTTTGTTGCTTTGTTTTAGGATCATATTGAAAAAAAAAACCATGTTTCATGACCTATAACAATCGATTTTAAGAAGTCTGGATCATTTTCAGATGCTGAATTGATGTCTCTGCAATGTGCACTTTTCCTTGATTTTTGTTAATTGGTTACCGTGTGTGGAACAAATTTAGCACAGACTTTTGTTTTGCCTAAATCTTCATGCAGGATGGTTCGAATCGTTTCTTTGTTGATGTTTAAAGACTTTTCCATCATTCTTGGTGACGCACATCGATTGTTTGCCACGAAATCACGCACTTTTTCAATAATCTCAGGTGTCTTAGATGAACTTGGTTTTCCGGTATGCTTATCATCTTCCAGCGTATCTCTTCCGTCCAAAAAACGTTTGTGCCACAGGAAAACATTTGATCTACTTAAACAAGACTCACCATAAACTTGTTTCATCATTTGGTACGTTTTCGAGGCGCTTTTACCAAGTTTTGCGTTAAATTTAATAACAGCCCTTCGTTCCATCTTAATAACTCAACATGAAAAACATTTTGCTTCTCTAATGAATGGCCATTTCGTTTGAGTTACTTTAACAACTGCGCAGTACTTTTGGCAGAAAGCAAGCAGATGATCACGGTTTATAACGCATTCGCGATTACACTGGTGGCGCCACCGTAGGCTGAAATCTAGCGCCAGTCTTAAAAATTCTTTGACGCACTGTGTACATATTCTGTTACTAATTACCAGTGATTAAAAAGCTACTTTCCAAAGTAGCTCTAGCTACGCGCACAACTACATTCTTGAAAAGATAGCTTGCTACAGCTACAACTCACAAGTAAAATATCTTCGTATTTCACCTCAGGTCTAATAATTATACGTAACACATTTATCACATTCAGTGGCTTATATTCCAGTCTAGCGGACATGCCCAGGGAATTTAAATAAAATCACTATCAGCAAGTACATCTGCGAATTCATTTTCTTTACTAAGAGAATCGAATATTGCTATGAAATGTCATGGACAAAATCGCTAGCTTGATCATCTCGTACGTGTTTGACTGAGAACGCTTCCCTGAAATAGCATTAATTAAGGAAGAAAATGCCTTATAACAAACAATTTTGCTAACTTTTACAATGCACACTTATTCCCCTTATTTCAGGAAATCCAGAAATGTCACGCGATTTGAAGATTTTTGTAACTTTTTTTTTGGTGCAATTTTCCGCTATAAGCTGCTTTATTTCTACTGCTACAAGCACATTTTTCTACTTGTAGCGATGTTACACGCCACGCTACTTAAAATGAAAATGTAGCGCGCTCCTTACGATCACTGCACATTACCGTAATACATACACATTAAACTGTTGCTATAGTTCATTTACGCAGCACAAAAGCAGATACTATCCCTCTAGACTGTCTGCCTCCTTTACCGAATGAGCCTTTAAATATTTTGACAGGCACAGTGCAAAATTACACGCCAGTTTCATTATGAGGATTTTCATCATCATTAAAAATATCCTGATTTTCATTTTCAGGAACAAGGTTTCTCCCATTTCTCTGATATTTAAAATGCCAAAAATGTCGCAAATTTAAACTACAGAATAAATAAGCTTTCTGCGGTTGCCTGAATGTTTTCCTGGAAATTTCTGGAGGTTTACTTCTTTTATGGGTGTTGATTGTTTCGAAAGGGAGTGAAAAGGAACGCAGTCTACGAAACAAGGCCGCCTCCTTTTTCACCCAGAAAACTTATTTATTCTGTACTTCAAATTTGTGACCGTTTTTTACTGTACACCAAATAATTCAACTGCCACAAATCAGTGGGCTTCCCGGATGACCTCTACAATAATTCGTCCAAGATGGGTCCGGTTACTAATCCTGAGTGAGGATTGGATTTGAGTGATGGGTCCGGGTGCTAATCCTGAGTTAGGATAGGATTTGAGTGATGGGTCCGGGTACTAATCCTGAGTGAGGATTGGATTTGAGTGATGGGTCCGAGTATTAATCCTGAGTGAGGATTGGATTTGAGTGATGAGTCCGAGTACTAATCCTGAGTGAGGATTGGATTTGAGTGATGGGTCCGAGTACTAATCTTGAGTGAGGATTGGATTTGAGTGATGGGTCCGAGTACTAGTCCAGAGTGAGGATTGGATTTGAGTGATGGGTCCGGGTACTAATCCTGAGTGAGGATTGAATTTCAGTGATGGGTCCGGGTACTAATTCTGAGTGAGGATTGGATTTGAGTAATGGATCCGGGTACTAATCCTGAGTGAGGCATGGATGGTGTGCCTCATTTGCCTCTCTCCCCCTCTATAGAATTTTTACTTTGTTAGCGGTAGTTTTAAATGATTGAAGGTAGCTAGCAAATTGGCTAATGTTCTGGTTCTTTGGTTCTTGCACATAAGTCACGCCGCCCCGGCGCAGTGGTCTAAGCGCTGGCTTGTGACCATTCTTCCGAAATGGATATGAGCTCGCATCCCGGTAAGCCAGGATATCGTGTTTGTCTTACGGCACTGGCTCTCTCCCTTTCCTGGAACCGGTGATCCTAAATTAGGTCCGGCGACTGTTTATGGCCCATCGAGTTGCTCATGGTGGTTCTTAAACACCAAACATGCAAACATAAATCACACCTTAGAAACAAATAACCAAACGGCCAGGCAGAAAGTATCTACTGACTGACTTAATTCCAAGAGTTCCTTCTGTACTTGAAGACATCAACATAACCCACTGCCAGAATATAATGTTGCATGTGTCAACGCAGACATCAATCGTAGGACAATGACATTCATTATTTGATAACATATATACTGTATACATATATATACACTATATTGACAAAAGTCACCGGACACCTAGAAGAGAAACCCAACATAACATTTATTGGCATACATTAGTACGGTGTCTGTCCATCTTTGACCTTAATACATGCGCTGTCCTTCGAGACATGCTTTCGACAAGATTTTGAAACATAGCAATAGGTATGCACTTCCGTTCAGTACATAATGCTGCCGCTAACTGTTGCTTAGTAGTAGGCCTTGGTTCCAAACTTCTTATGCGGTGCTCTAATTCATCCCATAGGTGCTCTACGGAATTAAGATCAGGGCTCTGTGCTGTCCTGTCCACACACGATACGGAATTATCGTCAAACCACGCCGTAACACTCCTTGCTTTATGGCTCGCTGCATTATCCGGCTGGTACCAACGAGGCTTGGTTCCATAGTATTTCCACAGAGTTAGTAGGGCACAGTTGTCCAGAATATCGAGGTAGACGTGCTGGTTAACAGGTTTGTCCACGATAACCAATGGGCCGCTACCATACTACGAAAAACACCCCCACACGAGTTCACTGCCGGCTCCAAACTTGACCATAGCAACAGTACACTGTGGTAAATAACGTTCACCGGCTGCCACCATACCCACACACGGCCATCAGACTGATGGATCGTGTATCTGGATTCGTCAGTCCATAGGACCCGTTTCTATTCATCTACGGTCCAGCATAAATGTTCTTTAGACATGGTAAACGAGGAGTAGCATTCCGAGTGGAGATAAAAGGCTTATGAGCAGCCTCACGACCACGATAACCCATGGAATGAAGTTCTGCGCGAATGGTACGTGTACATAACGTTCCAGCATTTTTACTCACCTGTACACAGAGGTCTTGTGCAGTACTTTGACGATTAGCTGTAACGACTCTTCTGAGTCTTCGACGTCCTTTATCACTGATTTTCTTTGGTCTGCCGGTACGTTTTGCTGCTTCAGGCACGCCATGTGTCTTCCACCTATTCAATACATCCAAAACAGTTGACTTGGGTATGTTTAAACGACTCTCTGTTTCTCTTATGGACAACCCACTAATATAACACCCAACAATATTTCCTTTCTCGAAGTCCGTTCTCTCCCGCCGCGACATTTTCACTCAACCTCACAGTGCGATATGATCGCGGTCAGCTGCAGGCTTGTTTTTATACCGTTTGCAGCTGTACCGCATATCCTAACAACGCAGCGGATCCGTTTATTTGCTTTTGAAGGGGTGTCCGGTGACTTTTGTCAAAATAGTGCATATTTACAGGTTTTATCTATTTTGCAGTGTCAACGTTCGGGAATCTAATCGCGCTCCATCGACATGTCTACAAATTTTAACTACCTCCACCCTGTTCTCTTTTAATCTCGTCATTTTATTTTGCGCTCACTCACTGTTAGTGTTGCCAAATTGTAAAAGCTGTTCTGGTAAGCAATGCGCCGCTCCCTTTTCTGGACCCAGTGGCCCTAATTTGGAAACTTTAGATATTTATGTAGAGGATTTTAGGAAAAAAGTGTCTGGCCCCAGGTCTTAAACAACCCTTAGAAACAGGAAGCTAGGAGATTTGAGTTAGAGTGCCCGACAGTAAAGTCACAGGGAAGTGAGGTAGAAATGAAGAGAAAGACACCCTTATTTAGAACCGGGGCTCAGTAACCAGTATCTAGTATCTGACGGCTTAACGTGTCCACCCGACGCACCGCGGAAACTTAGAGTTTCGAGCGATCGTACGTGTGCGGGATCGATCCTGATACTTCGTGGCAGTCACGAAAGTTGGCCACTAGGCCATCCGCCGTCCGGGCTTTACATTTGAGACGGGAGACCGCTTATAGCCCACTGAGCTTCTCATGTTGGTCGCTAAACTACCAAACAAACATAATAATCAGTTTAATTCAGGAAGTTCATAAAGTCGTCGAAGAATCGGAAGCAAACCCAATCAGTGCCAGCTGATAATGCAGAGTCAGATCAGATCATATGTAGAGGATGTTAGGAAGGGAGTGTCTTAAACAACCCTTAGAAATAGGAAGCTAGGAGATTTGGGTTAGAGTGCCCGATAGGAAAGTGACACGGAAGCGAGGTAGAAAGGGGGAGGAAGACTCCCTTATTTATTACCGGGTGGCCAGTGCCCGGTGTCCGACGGCTTAACGTGCCCACCCGACGCACAGCGGATATTTAGTGGTTCTAGCGTTCGTACCTGCCTGGAATCGAACCCTAGGTCTTCTCCGTGGCAGTCACGAACTTTGACCACTAGGCCACCCGCGGTCCGATAGTGCAGAATCGCAATGCAAGCTGCGTTGTATTTCCTTAACTGGTCGAACTTCTTAAATCATAAGGTTACGTACAAGGTAATCGTTGGCGCTCGTTCGGTTACTACGAGGGGTATCTGTTGACCATTGTTAGGAGGTATCGTTGTTCCGGAGGGTATCGTGAATCCATCACAGCTGTTCTGTACCAATTCGTACTTACCGAGTTTTTGTTGTTGTTATTGTTGTTTTTAAGGTCTACCGTTGTTGGGAAGCGTCAGTTAATTGAGGTTTCACTGTATAAGCTAATGCTAAAAATGTTGTCCAAATCTATCTTCACGTCCTTTTAAATTAACTGAAGTTTTATTTAAATTATTATCACTCACGCTTTAAACATAGCGGTCCAAGAACTTGAGTACTAATAGATAAAAATGAACTTACAGTTTCTTGTAGCTAACTATTTTTTTCCACTGTTTGCAGAAGAGTGGAATAAAAAGTCCCTGCGTCTTACAAGTGTGTAAACGCTTGTAAGATACGGTGTCAGGACAAGTAACGATGCTTAAAAACGTAAACTAATTTATTCGAATCGTGATCAAGCTTTCCCAGATCTAACGATTTAGTATCGCTCGTCCTGGCACAGTGTCTCACAAGTGTATACACACTTATAAGACACGGTGTCAGAACCAGTAACGATTTTTAAACTTACACAACACACAAAATATCAGGTTGAAAACTTAACGAATGATAAATTAAGTCAGTCGAATCGCAATCTCATTTTCCCCAGATCTAACGATTAAACGCTTCATTTTGAGGTCCCCAAAGTTTTTCTTATGCCCACAATGTTTCAAAGCCACACGTCTTGCGTTTTGACGTTAACGTTTTCCAGCATCTAACGTTCCTATTTTCCAGCCTCGTGGCTTTTTTATCCCGAATTTAGTTTATTTTTTCTTGCAGTTTGAACTAGGTTGGCATTAACTATTAAAGCCACTGTGAATTTCCGGTTTCCATCTGTCCCCATCAAAGGGAGAGTTCCTACTACAGCGGTAGCAATGACATGGGTCGTTTTGCAACATTTTTTCGGTGTCACAGACTTTATTTCCTACCACACGCACACAAACAAACGCAACACATGAAACTGAAGGGATTCTCCAGAGAACTGATATAATTTCACGTGAATAGGAGCCTGTTTTCGCGAGCTTGTAACGTGAGGCTTTAAACTCGACAGTCCGTAAAAGGTCTCTGTATCACAGCAGCTAAAATTTCCATAAAACATGATAAGGTTTTTACTTTGAGAGAGAAAGCTAAGTTTACTGAAGATGTGGACAAACATAGAATTATTATATGTTGAACTTGCAAAAAAAGACTGAGATCAGCAAACCAAACCCATAATTTAAATACGAACATAGGAAATCGAGATTTGATCAGTTCTGCTGTGTAGAAGTCCAGCTTGTCATCGTCAAAAAGAAAGAATTCAAAGATATCTCCGTACGAAGGCTTGAAAAAACTCATACTGAGATAATTTCAAAAAGCACGTGCTGGTAATCTGGTATTGATTGTGATTTTACTCGAAACAGTGAAGAAAATTGCATCGAACATAGGACTCGAACAATTCACTTTCTGGTGGGATTGATAGATTTAGAAGCAGACACATGGATTTGTGCACAAAGCGTTATGTGGTGAGGCAGTAAATGTAGATCCCGTGACAATAAAAAAGTGAGAAAATAATGAGCATCCTAAAAATATGGGTAGCCATCAGACTTTTTCAAGAGTTAGTGCTCCTCTTAGCGAAGTAGTAGGATGTGTGTGCACGTTGTATACAAAACGTGTATTTCAATGTGCTATTTACAGCAACATATTTTCCTGTGGATACCTGCAATATACGGTACATTCATTGTCATAAAAATCCGCACACCAAGATAAAACCCGTTAACCTCGAAGTATAGCTACGGGGAGGGCAGACATGCAAATGATTAAAGTTTCGTGCGTCCAAGACCGGCGCTGCAATCGCAATCCTTGAGGCCTTATAAGGCGCCGAGCAGGGGACTCCACATTCGTGCCTAAATGCACGGTAAGAATCAGGTGAGATCGCTGAGCGATAGATATGCCGAGGAGCCGCCGTAGATGTGCGTACGGGCAACTGACGGAGTTTGGACGAGGCCGTATCGTCGGGATGAGAGAGGCAGGTTAGCCGGGGCGCCAAATTGGCCACCATTTCGGCCGGTCGGACAGTACGGGCGATCGTGTTGAGAGCAACGGACACGGGAAGGCAACCAGACACGGCGAACTGGCTCTGGACGACCCAGACATGCCATCAGCAGGTAGGGCCGTGCGATCGTGAGAGCGGCACGCACAGATGCAGAGACGAATAGGCACTCTCGAATGCCCTTGCGTTTTCTTCCATTAACACCTCATCATCGTCCGTGTCAATTGCAGCGGTGTCAGCAGCGAGCAACATGGAACGCTACGGACTGAAAACGTATAGTGTTCAGCGACGAATCTCGCTTCTGTATGGGAACTGACGACCGCCGTGTGAAGAACCACATGTGAGCGCTACAATCCCAACCTTACTGTACAGCGGCACACGTGCCGAACTGTAGGCGTGATGGTCTGGAAGTCATCGCGTTTGACAGCCTGACTTCCCTCGCAGTGATCCGAGGGACGTTGACAACCCACCGCTATGTACAGGAGATCCTGCGGCCTCATTTGCTGCCTTCCCTAGAAGGCCGGCCCGGAGTCATTTTCCAACAAGGTAACGCCCGTCCGCACATGGCTCTGGTTTTCCAGGACAGTCTACGTCATGCTTCGACGCTTCCGTGGCCTTCCAGATAGCCTGATCTCTCGCCCATCGAGCACGTGTGGAACCAGATGGGACGCCAGCTTTCTCCATGTCCCAGTGTTCGTGCCTTAGAGCATCTGTTGCAAGAAGTGTGGGTCAATCTGTCCCAGGATAATAAACGACGTCTCTTTGAATCCTTGCTGGACCGTATCACCGCATAAATCCGAGCACGAGGCTGTCCGACGCGGTACTAACGCTGACAGGAATGTGTACCGTATGTCCGCGGGAAATCGTCCTGCTGCTGTGATATTGTAATCACTTCTGTCGTTGGTATATACCATCTCACTACTAAAATCTCATTTCAATCAGACGCTCCCTTCTTGGTGCGCGGATTTTTATGACCGCGAGTGTATATAATTTTTATTTTGGCTCAATCTTTTTTACGCTTTCCAACCGTAGGTTGAAGAAGCGTATATGTTCCAGCTTTGTCTGTCTGTCCATCCGTCCGTTCGTCCGTCAGCACGATAACTCACGTGAAAATGGTTCCATTTCGACGAAATTTTAGTTTAGTGATAGGGGACCACCTCAGGACGAACCCTATTGAAAATGGGCGAAGAAGGGTCAAAGGTCAGGACATAGGAGCGGGATCCATTCCATTGCTCTAATGCGTCATACCGTGTGTAAAAATTGTTCGATTTCTATGCAATTTTACTATGTTGTAGGAAACCACCTGGGGACGATCCCTATTGAAAATAGGTGAAGTTAGGTCAAAGGTCAGGACATAGGAGCTGGATCCATTCGATTGCCTTTATGCGTCATAACTTGCGTAAAAATGGTTTGATTTCGATGAAATTTTGGTATGTGGTAAGAAACCACCTGGGCACGAGCCCTATTGAAAATGGGCGGAATGGGGTTAAAGGTCAGGACATAAAAGCGGGATCCATTCCATTGCCTTTATGCGTCATAACATGCGTAAATGTGGTTCGATTTCGATGAAATTTTAGTATGTGGTAGGGAACTACCTGGGCACGAACCCTGTTGAAAATAGGCGAAATGGGGTCAAAGGTCAGGCAGAGCATAAGAGCGGGATATATTCCATTGCCCTTATGCGTCACAACTTGCGTAAAAATGGTTCGATTTCGATGAAATTTTAGTATGTGGTAGGGAGCCACTGGGGACGAACTCTATTAAAAATGGGCGAAATGGGGTCAAAGGTCAGGACACTGGTGTGGGATCCATTCCATTGCCCTTGTGCATCATAACTTACCTAAAATGCTTAGATTGCGACGAAACTTTATCATGTTGTTCCGGAGGTATAGTAAACCGGTTCTGTTGAATATCAACGAAATGAGGTCAAAGGTCATTGCACAAAAGCCAGATTTATTCCACAGCTATTATTCTCATAATTTGCGTAAAACTGCTTCTGTTGCAACAAAACTTTATCGTGTTGTTCCGGAGGTATAGTGAACCGGTTCTGTTGAATATCATCGAAATGGGGTCAAAGGTCAAGTCATAGGAGCGAGATTTATTCTACAGCTATTTTCCTCATAACTTGAGTAATGATTTCTGGTATGTTGGAAAGCGTATCATAATCAATGCATTGCATGATTTTACTTTCTTGTTATTTGTACGCGTGATAACGTAAAACGGAAAATTATTTGATTGTTTCCATCACAAGGCATTTTAAATCGCAATTTCAAATTTAAAACATTGTGTTTCCACGTTTAACGATTTTCCGGATTTAACGTTCATCTCTAGTGTTCCATCCACAAACTTTAGTGTCAATTCGACTGTAGTACCAAATTGACTTTAACAAATACTGGGTTGGAAAGAAAGTAATGTGTCTGCAAATGCAAGGCAGCAGAAAATGTATTCGATTGCGAGTACATTTTCTAATGCAGTAGAAAATGTACTCGCCGTCGTTGGCAACGACCTGCTCCCATCGTATGGGCAGATGTTTGATACCGTCCCTGTAGAGTTGCGGCGGTTTGGCCGCAAAGAAGTGAGTAAGTGCGTGTTCCAAATCGTCCCTTTTGATGAACCGCTGTTTATCCAAGAAATGTTTCAACGACTGGAAAAGGTGGCAGTCGCTTGAGGGCAATGACCGGGAAATCGGCTGGGTGCGGCAGCAGGTCTCAGCCCAGGTTCTTGATCTTGTGACAGGTCACCCGTGCTGCGTGAGGTGTTGCTCCATCCTGCTGTAGAAGGACGCCTCTGTGGTTCAGCAGTACTGGCCGTTTCGACTTGTGCGATGCGTGCATATCGTAGAGCTGACGGCATATCGGCGGTGATAATGGTGTTGTGCGGCAGCAGCTCAAAAAACACCGAACCGCGCATATTCCTCCAAACAGACAGAAGGACTTTACATGGGTGTAAACAGGCCTTGGGTTCGGCAGTGTTGCGCCCAACCACTGTTTCCGGGCGCTGACATAGTCATACAGGACCTAATTCTCGTCACTTCCTCACAATGCGATCCAAGAATGATTCAACTTATTCACGTGCAAGCAGGGAAACACATGCACTCATGTAATTTGCTTTCTGTTCAACTGTGAGTTGATGGGATACCCAAACTCCCTCTTGTGCACTTTCCCAAGTTGACGCAAGTGCGGAATTATGCTCGTGTGGGTATTCCCTGTTGTTCCGCCAACTCCACTTGTGGTCCTACACGGGTCGGTCTCCACTATAGTCTTAAGCATGTCCACATCCACTGTTGCGGGTCTTCTGCCTTTGGGACTATCTGACAAGTCAAAATGTCCCTCTGGAAACCGTTCGAAACAGCGACAGCACTGACGATGTGATATGGCATTTGCGTACTGTGACGTGCCTGCCCCGCAGGACCCACACGACATAAAGGCAGATAGCAGCGAGAACTAACGTCTGCGTAGCTCAGTTGGTAGAGCGACTTGTTCCGGAATAAGCGGACTCGGGTTCGATCCCCGGCGTGGACAAAAATGACGGAGAAATTTACATCGTTACAGTACATACTGTTAATGTTCCTTACAGCACTTGCGGGGCTGCTACAGTGACGAAACTCATACAGCATGCAATGCCGGATGTGGTCCTTGTCCACTTCCATGTTGGCTGGCGCTTACACTATTTGCCTTCTGATGGCTAACTGCCACTGACTTCAGCCACCTACACTGTTAAATATTTGGGGATAGGTCGCACCTAAAAAAATGGTGCTACACCAGTTGCACCACTTTCTCAGGAAATATGCACCATTATGTGGTGCAAACAAAACCGAACAATAGGATGCAACTGTACACCACTTTATGGGGTAATGTTGCACCAGAATATGGTGTATGGTTGCACCATAAAATGGTGCAATCTTATACCATCAAATGTAAGGATGCACCATTTTATAGTGCAACCTTACTCCAACATATGGTGCAACGTTGCACCACTTGTTGGCGTACCTTTTTCAAAATGTGGTGCAGCTGGTTTAGTTCCACTTATCGGTGCAACATATCTCCAAAATGAAATGCAGTCTTTTTACATCACTGCTTCATGGATAAAATATTTTGAAAACAGGGTTTCTGTGTACAGTTCCAAAAAGTTTTTGTTTAATTCATTAATTTAGGAATAAAATATTCCTTTTTTTTTCTCACACATTCGGAAGATTTTAATCTTCTTTGCTTATGTTAGCACTATAGTCTCAAGATCAATACACTGAGCCAATTAATGCCGCAATTTGAGCTTGTTATACTACACTGGTGTGCAAAAATTAAGGACGAAGAGAGGAAATTAGCATAACAGCGGAACGAGAAGGCAGAACGGACCGAAAGACCACTCAGGAGATTGACTAGGGTCCGGTACCGTAGGGCATGCGCAGAAATGTAGCATGACATAGGGGAGGGATGTATTGGAAGGGCATAACGCACACGGGCGGTGTTCGCTCAGCAATTCGGTGAAAGCTATTGCACGGTGTACACCGGTTTGAACGACGTCGAGTTGCTTCCACCATATGATATGGCCAACAAACAATCCAGTAGACGACATCTGGATGACTTCACCCGAAGTCGCGTCATTGGGAAGTTGGAAGAAGGTCGAAGTGTCAATAGTGTGGCCGAAGAGTTCGGGATCGCTCACAGCATCGTTTCACGAGCTTGGAGAGCATTTCAAACTACAGGAAAAGCTGTCCGAGAGTTTAGCGGTGGTTGTCCACGAGCAACCACGGCGGCGGACGACCGGTATATTGTCCAATGAATGAATGAATAAATGCATCGCTCTTAACCACGTTCTAGAAACACAGAGCAACCGAAAAATTGTTTTTCAGCCGCCGCTGTGGAATTGAACTAACAGAACTCTCGATAACCAGCCGAGTGCGTTACATTTACGCCACGATGGCCAACAATCCACGGGGCTATGTGTGTTTTTAAGTCAGCTTCTGACATCATAAATTCGTAAGATGGGCTCAGCTACTGAGACGTCTCCATCTGGTGGGCATTAACGACGCTAGCTATATATATATTATAGCAGTTAAATCCAAGTATATTGTCCTACAGGCGAGAAGAGACAGACGGCAGACAGCGGGATGAATAGCAAGGCACATGCAACAGACAACTGGACGTCCGTTATCGCGTTTTACCGTGGCCAGGAGGCTCCACAAGGGTGGTACGGTGTGTGCCATTAACGCCTGCTCATCGGAGACGGCGGTTTCTGTGGTGCCAGGAACACAAGAACTGGGCACATCAGCAATGGGGTCGAGTTCTCTTTACGGATGAGAGCCGATTTAGTTTGACGAGCGATTCTGTACGTATACATATCTAGAGAGAGCAGGAAACAAGCAATCACATCTCCAACATCATCTAAAGGGACCGGTTTGGAGGTGGCGGAGTTCTTGTTTGGGGCAGTATCATGCTTGGTAGCCGTACTGACCTCCACATCTACCAAGGAGGTTCAGTCACTGGTGTCCACTATTGTACCGAGGTTCTCCTGCTTCACGTACGTCTGTTTAGAGGTGTTGTGTGTCCTGAGTTCCTCTTCATGGACGGCAACGCTACACCTCATCGTACAGTGGCTGTCGCAGAGCTGTTAGAGAGTGAAGATATTCAATGCATGGATTGGCCCGCATGGTCCCCGGACCTAAATCCAATCGAACACGTGTGGGATCTTCTCTGGAGACGCTTGACAGCACATCACCAGCCGCCAGCAACGATTCCGCAGGTGCGATTGGCGCTACAAGAGGAATGGGCCGCGATGCCTCAACAGCTCCTTTGCAACCTCGTCCTCAGCATGGACAGACGTTGTAAATCCTGCAACGCAGTCAGGGGTGATCATATCCCCTACTAAAGACTGGGTTTTTCTTGGTAGCCGCCCGACACATGGACGCTTCTGTCTTCTGTCCAGTTGTGCTCGAAACTAACTTTTCAATAAAGTGCCTTTGTATCCTTTGGATTCCTTGTTTGGACGGTTTTGCTCACTTGTCCCATATTCTTACATCTTGGGGATCTTATGGTATGATTTGAGTCGATGTGGAGCACTTCTTCACGACGTTACATTCGAAAAACCGTCGTCCTTAATTTTTGCACGCCAGTGTATATCAGAAGCTACTTTCATGTGAACAACCTCCTCAGAAAATTAAAATTGTATTGTCCTACATGTGACTAGGCACATATATAATATCAGAAAGTTCAGCGTGAAAATAATTATGTCAGGAACACCAAATATATATGTTCTACAAAAGTTATTTTCATCACTTACCTTATAAACTTGAGTGAATACTTTATTAAAATTTTTCAAACTCGTACTCACTCTAACGACAAAGCAAACATGGCGGCACAACTCAACATCTGTCTCCTTTGGATGATGAAGACGTATGCACCGTTTCCTTCACTGCACCAGAATGTGGTGCAAGGTAACGCCGCTTTGGCCGTTTTTGGTAATTTGCACGAACACTTGGTGCAAGTCAAACGTTTTCATGCACCACTTTATGGTGCAAGTGTTGAAATCGCACCAGATCATGGTGTAAGTGTCAGATACTGCAGGATATTGTGGTGCAACGTTGAACTGAAACTTTTAACAGTGTACCTGCTGATGTCATGGAGGTGTGCTGCGCAGTCTCAGTGGGCAATGTGCGCCGTGGCCGGGGCTTCCACTTCGAGTACCTCGTCATCGGACATTACTTTCTTTCCAACCCAATATTAATGCAGATTATAAAGGATTAATTGCGACCTTGTAAAAAGCCGCACAATACCGTGGTATTAATCAAATAACAAGTGAACCAAACGTTGATACCCTTTTACTAGTTATCACACAAAACAGACACACACACACACACACACACGCAGAGCGATTCTTGATTTTATAAGTTTCTTCACATTTTACATGTTACCAATTCTGCCACATCAATGTAAAATTTTGAGAGTCCAGAAAGTCTACTCAAGAGATAAACAAAATTTGCATAAGAAATAGTAACAAAAACGGAAAGTTACGTAGATAGGCTATATACATCGTATAGAATTAATATCTTTCGGTTATACCGACTACTTAGGAAAGAACTCAAGAAATTATGGCTTTGCGCCTTCAGGGAGTGGAAATTTCGCGAAATATTTGCCTGAAAACTTTTATATGTTATTAAGGATTCAACAGATGCTGTGAGTTCCTGCATATAAAACACGAAATACGTTACACGAAGGACATTCCTATCTTTCACGGCCTAATGATTAAGCTTAAGGAATAAGAAAACTCCTAGAAAGTAGTACTTTGTCTCCAATAAGACGACGACCACCGGACTTTTTTTTTTTGATTGGAGGTTTAACGACCACCGTGAGCAACTCAATGGGCTATAAGCAGTCGCCCGTCCCTAATTTAGGGTCACTGGTTCCAGGGAAGGGAGAGAGCCAGTGCCGTAAGACAAACACAACATCCATGCCTGACCGGGATTCGAACCCGGACACCTTACGGACGAATGATCAGAGGCCAACGCCTTAGACCACTGCGCCACCGGGGCGCCCCACCGGGCTTCAAGTGCACAAGACAACTATTCTAAAAGTTCTGATATGTGAATGAAAGAAACTTAGCTTTCGCGTCAAAATTTAGGATCACTTGGAAACAGGGGATTGTAACACGCATGCGACGATGTGCTTTACGAGACCGCAGAAGGAGAAAACGGGCTGGGAATTGCCTACGAAATTATGGGAATAGTTAAAAAAATCCACTTTTGGAAAATATTTGGCAAATATTAGCATGCCATTAAGTTTAGATACTAAATATCAAAAGTGCGTTTTCTCGTCAACTCAGGTTGCCGACACAGGTGCCACAAATCTGCCTTAATCAAGATTTTGTTTTTTTCGTTTGAGTTTAATGACCAGGTGTACGCAGTACTAAGGAGTGTAAGCTAGCTGTTGAATTCTTTGGTTGACTGCTGGTCCAAGTATGACGTACCTACTACCTCACAGGTGATGCACGTGTCAAAACGGCAAGTCACAGCGATAAGCCTTCGTCGGTGTAGTTCAAGTGGTAGAATATCTTATTCCGGAGAAGGAAGATGTGAGTTCCACCTCCGGAAAATTTCGGCTTTTACACTGTACAAGATTACTCAAAATCGAGTCAGACCACCAAAATCAAAATGACGATGATCGAAAGGATCAGTCGCAAATAACGTCATTTACTTCAGGAAAAAGCTATGACAGTTTTTTTTCGTAAAGTGAAGTTGCAAAATATATTTAGTTCATGGCAAATAGCAAATAACGTTTTAGTTATTATATTATCCCTTCTAAAGTTCAGTGGATAAAAATTGAAATTTCAAACAGCTGGTACAGAAGTTGAGCTGATTTCCTTGAAAAAGTCATTGTATTCTTGTACGTAGAGAAAAGCAAATTGTCATGAGAAGTGAGAAATTCACAGTATCATATTGAGCATGGAAATAATTTGGCTCTCATTGATGTTTTATGTTTTATTTCTTACACATAAGCCGAGTGTGTGAACGGGGTTCCGAAACCTGTATGGAGTTCAATAAAAGCAGAAACTGAGCACGAAAACTGTTTCAGACTTAATGATGGTGTCAGTATATCCCTTACATATTGAACAATTTGATCTACCTCCGGCAGTATCACTATGGATCCAACCAGATGAAAAGACAAAAAAAATTGCTAATAAGCCTTACACCCTTTAAAATACTAACTAAAAGTCAAATGAAAATTACATGTCCATTAGTTGGCATAAAAATTGCAATCAGGTTGGAAATATTTTGTGTTTGTACTTATATATTATTTAGTTAATTTCAAATTAAAGTTTATGTTTACCTGTACCCTGCCTTGAAGAAGATCAAAAAAACTGCTACTGCTACTCAACTAATACTGTCATTTGTGGATCAGTAAAACTAAGAGGGGACCACCAATTTCTGGTATACACTAGTCCGGAAGACCAGAGATGCTTGTTTGAAATTCTATCACTGGGTAAGCGGTCTTCCTTCCCTAATCTGGGGGCCTCTGGTTTCAGTAAGGGGAGAGAGAGCCAGTGCCGTAGAAAAAACGCATCACCTCATCCAGGGTTTGAGCACAGTCGTCGGAACGGTCATTGGTCAGCACTTATATCATTGGGCCACCGGAAAGGCTGATCAAGACTCACGAGAAAACAGTGAACAGCGTGTTATTCTTTATACTGATTAAAAATAATGGAATTATCTGATGTGCTTTCGCATTGTTTTTGTGACTGGGATTCTGAAAATATTCACCAAGTATTTTCGGTTGAGACCCGTAGCGAAAATTGCTTGCTGCGCACTTCTTCGTCACAAGGTAATTGGTCCCTTTTTCGTTGTTGGAATACTCTATATTATCAAAAGAATTTGGACGCTACCAAATATTTGATAACTGAAAAGAACGGTTGCGCAAGAAGGTGCGAAGTGAGTGGAGAGGTACTCACAAAGCTGAGATGTTGTGTCGTGTTATCAGTAATATTGAGGCGTTGACGTGAACGTTTCGAGTTCCAGCTTGGGCTGGTCGTAGGATGTTATTTGAGCAACGTTTCCATACGGAGCATTGCAGCTGAACTAAACATACCAAAATTGGCTGCATGTGATGTCGTGAAAAGATGGTGGCAGAGCGGTGGAACCAAAGAGGTTATATCACTGGAGACTCCACTGGGTCTGCCGCCATAGGTCACAGCTAATCTGTGGTGTGACATCACAAGCAGGCAAAAAACGAACTAAATTATACCGTTGATAAAACAGTAAACTTGTGTATCTTCGATAAAGATTATTGAATTACTCATTTCATCTGTTTACACGCTTAGAAGCTTTTGTTCCATTGGTTTCGAAGCAGCTTCTTTACTGCGGCTGCGTCGTGCCTGCTCATGCCGTCATTTGCAGCACGAACGGTGACTTATGGCGGCCAATGCTGCGTGGATAGGAGTGGTATATCCAGTAATATAACATCCTTGGGTGGAACTACAGCGTGAAAAAGCGTTCAGGAAGGCCGCATGAACTGACGGAATGTGACAGAAGAGCTATGGTTAGAAATATTAAGAAACCCCGTTCTTCCTCTGCCGTTTCCATCACCGCTGAAGTAGGACAATCTTGTAATGGCTCGGTTAGTACAATAACTATCCGCAGAGAGTTGCACAGTGTGCGTTGTTATGGTAGAGTAGCGGTACACCAGTCACATATCACTACCGTGAATGCGAAGCACCGTTTGGAGTGGTGTGTTCCCCATCGTTTTTGGACTGTGGGCGACTGGAAAGCTGTTTTTAGGAGTGATGAGTCACGCTTTTCTCTCTTCCAATCTGATGGGCGTGTTTGGATCTGGCGACAGCCCGGCGAACGATTTTCGTCGGACTGTGTTCTTCCAACTGCTAAGTTCAGCGGAGGCTCCATCGTGGTATGGAGTTCTTTTTCGTGGACGTGATTTGTCCCGTTAGTTATTATACCACAAACCATGAACTCAGAAGTGTGCCTCGACGTTCTGGATAATTCTGCCCTACCAACAGTGTGTCAGTATTATGGAAATGACTGTTGTCTCTTCCAACACGATCGAGCTCCCTGCCACACTGCACAGCGTTTGCAGGACTGTTTTCTTGAAAATGAGGTGGAATTGTTAGACTGAACTGCTCATAATCCTTATTTTAATCCCATAGAACACCTCTAGGATGAACTTGAGCAATGGATACGAAATCGATCACAAAAACTGTCTTTGCTCTCCACTCTGACAGCAGCTTTGCAAGACGAATTACAAGCAATTCCTGTCAAGACCTGCCGAAAATTGTTTGTTAGTATGCCTCGACGTGTTGTCGCAGTCATACAAGCAAAAGAAGGATCGACTAACTACTCACGGCGTTAATAAAGCCTTTTGCCCCAAAGTATTGTGGTCTCCGAATACTTTTGATACTACAGTGTACACTGTAAAAAATTGCCTGTTGATTTTACGGTTTTAAACCGTTTTCCAGGGTGCCAAAACAAAACCGTAAAATCTACGGTTTTATGCAGTGTTGTAGCAAAGCTATAGCTTTGCTCCAACACAATCAACACATTCGTTCCAGCCAAATTTTTGTGTTTTCGTGATTATTTGGACTGTGACTCGCTCCAGCCAAATTCCGTGCTGTTTTCTTCATTAAGTGCTCTGTTGGGGCAACGCTATAGCTTTGCACCAACACTGCATACCGTAGATTTTACGGTTTTGTGTTGGAACCTTGGAAAACGGTTCGAACCCGTAAAATCTACAGTCAAATTTTTACCGTGTTGGAGCAAACAAGCACCTGGCTTTAGTAACACCCGGTATCATACTTGGAACCCACATTTGTCTCGTGAACTAAACTTATTGCCGTCACAACGCGAAAATGTTTGAAGCACATCCAAATGAAACGAGCCGCTACGGTGGCCGAGTGACCTGAGGCACTGGCTTCTGACCATTCGTCTGGGAGGGACCCAGTTCTGTGCCCCGTGTCTCACGGGACTGGTACTCACCTTTTCCAGAACAAGCCGTGCGAAATTAGAGACGGGCTGCTTACGGCATGAAATGTTGCTCGAGGTGATCGTTCAAATGTTGCTCGCGGTGATCGTTCAAATGTTGCTCGCGGTGATCGTTAAAATGTTGCTCACGGTGATCGTTAAAATGTTGCTCTGGGTGATCATTAAAATGTTGCTCACGGTGATCGTTAAAATGTTGCTCGCGGTGATCGTTCAAATGTTGCTCGCGGTGATCTTTCAAATGTTGCTCGCGGTGATCGTTCAAATGTTGCTAGCGGTGATCGTTAAAATGCTGCTCGTGGTGATCGTTAAAATATTGCTCGCGGTGATCGTTCAAATGTTGCTCACGGTGATCGTTCAAATGTTGCTAGCGGTGATCGTTAAAATGTTGCTCGCGGTGATCGTTAAAATGTTGCTCGCGGTGATCGTTTAAATGTTGCTCGCGGTGATCGTTAAAATGTTGCTCGTGGTGATCGTTAAAATGTTGCTCGCGTTGATCGTTCAAATGTTGCTCGCGGTGATCGTTAAAATGTTCCTCACGGTGATCGTTAAAATGTTGCTCGGGGTGATCGTTAAAATGTTGCTCACGGTGATCGTTAAAATGTTGCTCGGGGTGATCGTTAAAATGTTACTCACGGTGATCGTTAAAATGTTTCTCGCGGTGATCGTTAAAATGTTGCTCGCGGTGATCATTCAAATGTTGCTCGCGGTGATCGTTCAAATGTTGCTCGCGGTTATCGTTCAAATGTTGCTAGCGGTGATCGTTAAAATGCTGCTCGTGGTGATCGTTAAAATATTGCTCGCGGTGATCGTTCAAATGTTGCTCGCGGTGATCGTTCAAATGTTGCTCGCGGTTTGTCGTTCAAATGTTGCTCGCGGTGATCGTTAAAATGCTGCTCGTGGTGATCGTTAAAATGTTGCTCGCGGTGATCGTTCAAATGTTGCTCGTGGTGATCGTTCAAATGTTGCTCGCCGTGATCGTTCAAATGTTGCTCGCGGTGATCGTTCAAATGTTGCTCACGGTGATCGTTAAAATGTTGCTCACGGTGATCGTTAAAATGTTGCTCGGGGTGATCGTTAAAATGTTGCTCGCGGTGATCGTTAAAATGTTGCTCACGGTGATCGTTAAAATGTTGCTCGGGGTGATCGTTCAAATGTTGCTAGCGGTGATCGTTCAAATGTTGCTAGCGGTGATCGTTAAAATGTTGCTCGAGGTGATCGTTAAAATGTTGCTCGCGGTGATCGTTAAAATGTTGCTCACGGTGATCGTTAAAATGTTGCTCGGGGTGATCGTTAAAATGTTGCTCACGGTGATCGTTAAAATGTTGCTCGGGGTGATCGTTAAAATGTTGCTCGCGGTGATCGTTAAAATGTTGCTCACGGTGATCGTTAAAATGTTGCTCGGGGTGATCGTTAAAATGTTGCTCGCGGTGATCGTTAAAATGTTGCTCTCGGTGATCGTTAAAATGTTGCTCTCGGTGATCGTTAAAATGTTGCTCGGGGTGATCGCTCAAATGTTGCTCGCGGTGATCGTTAAAATGTTGCTCGAGGTGATCGTTCAAATGTTGCTCGCGGTGATCGTTAAAAAGCTGCTCGTGGTGATCGTTAAAATGTTGCTCGCGGTGATCGTTCAAATGTTGCTCGCGGTGATCGTTAAAATGTTGCTCGGGGTGATCGTTAAAATGTTGCTCGCGGTGATCGTTAAAATGTTGCTCACGGTGATCGTTAAAATGTTGCTCGGGGTGATCGTTAAAATTTTGCTCACGGTGATCGTTAAAATGTTGCGCGCGGTGATCGTTCAAATGTTGCTCGCGGTGATCGTTCAAATGTTGCTAGCGGTGATCGTTAAAATGTTGCTCGCGGTGATCGTTCAAATGTTGCTCGCGGTGATCGTTCAAATGTTGCTAGCGGTGATCGTTAAAATGCTGCTCGTCGTGATCGTTAAAATGTTACTCGCGGTGATCGTTCAAATGTTGCTCGCGGTGATCGTTAAAATGTTGCTCACGGTGATCGTTCAAATGTTGCTCGGGGTGATCGTTCAAATGTTGCTCGCGGTGATCGTTAAAATGTTGCTCACGGTGATCGTTAAAATGTTGCTAGCGGTGATCGTTCAAATGTTGCTCGGGGTGATCGTTAAAATTTTGCTCGCGGTGATCGTTAAAATGTTGCGCGCGGTGATCGTTCAAATGTTGCTTGGAATGATCGTTCAAATGTTGCTAACGGTGATCGTTAAAATGCTGCTCGTGGTGATCGTTAAAATATTGCTCGCGGTGATCGTTAAAATGTTGCTCGCGGTGATCGTTCAAATGTTGCTAGCGGTGATCGTTAAAATGCTGCTCGTGGTGATCGTTCAAAATATTGCTCGCGGTGATCGTTCAAATGTTGCTCGCGGTGATCGTTAAAATGTTGCTCGCGGTGATCGTTCAAATGTTGCTCGCGGTGATCGTTAAATAGTTGGTGCTTGCGGTGATCGTTAAAATGTTGCTCGCGGTGATCGTTCAAAATGCTGCTCGCGGTGATCGTTAAAATGCTGCTCGCGGTGATCGTTAAAATGTTGCTCGGGGTGATCGTTAAAATGTTGCTCGCGGTGATCGTTCAAAATGCTGCTCGGGGTGATCGTTTAAAATGTTGCTCGTGGTGATCGTTCAAAATGCTGCTCGCGGTGATCGTTAAAATGTTGCTCACGGTTTTCGTTAAATTCTGAAACAAAAAAGAAAATGAAACGAAGCAATGGACCTAATGGATATTAAAGCTATTTTTTGTTTGTTTGTTCGGTGGTTTTTCAACCATCGTGAGCAACTCGATGTGCTATAAGCACCATTCTATGGCCATCCCGATCGCCCGACCTCTCACCGATCGAACATATTTGGGACATAATGGGAAGCCACCTACGCCCATTCCAGAGTGTCGACGAACTGGCCTCCAACTTGGACATCATTTGGCATTTGGCAGTATACAGTATCCGTGAACTGCATGCGTCTATGCCACTCCGGGTAATCGCTTGTATCCGAGGCAGAAGTGCCGATACAACCTACTGGCTTGTTCCCCTCGTGTAGCTGTTTTATCCGAACAAAAAGCTCAACTGCTCTGGAACTACAATAATTTCCTTTCTACGCATGTACACTGCACATACTAATTTTCATCTCGACTGGATGATTTTTTCTGGGTGCTTCGGGTTTTTTTTTTGGGGGGGGGAGGCAAAGAATGTATGAACTATGTCGAAAGCAGAAAGTGTGGGAAGAGTGGAGAGACTAAAGATTATGCGTGTGTTGATACTATCATCATAGGTTTTTTTATGATGGGCTACATTAACTGGAAACTAAAGTACAAAGCATATATGTAAGTGCTGCTGCATATAACTGATTTATTGGAAGATTTCCACAATCGCGTGACTTCTGTGTTTAGAAAGAATAAATCACTTGTAATTTAATGTAAGTTGTTTTCTTATTCATGCAAACCTTAGCCGCTCCTTATATTGTTAGACCTAAGATGTTTGTACAAGTAAGTTAGCAAAGACATTCAAGGGCGAACCCAGAAATTCGGAATGGGGGTGTGTGTCCGGCTTTGCAAGTAAAAATGCCCTTGTATACGCGACGTGACTGTTATAATAAATGTTTTGATCAGTGAAAGAATTTAATACATTGTATTCATGAATTATCCAGCTGCAAATGGTGTTTTCGTGGTTGTTTTTACTTTATACATATCTCAGAAAAGGAGTTAACCACAAATGCAATTATTTTATCTATTGCTATATTATAGTTTCATAGAATGTATTTTAGAACAAATTCTATAATGCGTGATTTCAGCAGTTATGAACATTGAAATTCACCAATTAGGAAAATTTGAGAACAGTTAGAGGGTTTTTTTTTTTTTTTTTTTTTTTTGATTGGAGGTTTAACGACCACCGTGAACAACTCAATGGGCTATAAGCAGTCGCCCGTCCCTAATTTAGGGTCACTGGTTCCAGGGAAGGGAGAGAGCCAGTGCCGTAAGACAAACACAACATCCATGCCTGACCGGGATTCGAACCCGGACCCTTACGGACGAATGATCAAAGGCCAACGCCTTAGACCACTGCGCCACCGGGGCGGCATTAGAGGGTTAGGAATCTCTCGTGTTGGACACCGATTGTGTTGGAATCATGTTACAAAACACTTGGTCTCACGGGGGGGGGTCCAGAACCGGGGACCCCCGCTGAGTGCGCCCCTGAAGACATCAATCAACCTTCAAAACGTTACTACGCAGTTTTCAAGTTAAAACACTGAAACGATGGATGGTCGGAATATTTCCAGTAGCTCTGACGTCACAGAGACATCCAGATTGGATAAGAGTTCCAAAGTCGGCGCCTCAGACTACTTTGCTACGACGGTGGCTTTCTGTCGAAATGAAACAAAACATTTGCGATAATAAATTAGATCTTGGAAAAACCTGCGTATGTTCTTCTGAAGCGTGATTTCTTCCTCATTACGTCAGATCGCTGTTGGGATCCTCACTTCAGCTCTTCTCTATATTGGGTCAACTTGCTCTTTAGTTTCCGATCTTCAAGTTGCTGTTGACGCAGACCATAAGGACTGTGTCAATATATTAGGTCTTCCTCTGCTCCATTTTCTGAGAAAGGTCTTATCCATAACTCTATGTCCCACGTATTCTCTCGAAACAGTACAATCTTTATTCACGGGCCTTCTTTGAAACCTCTGGCTTTTAAATTCTTGCACGTATCCTCTCATTTCTAATTCTGTCCTTCTTGGAGACATTACCTATCCATCTCAGCATCTCCGTTTCAGAAACATTAAGCTTATTCTCCAAACATCTTGGCATTGGCTGTTTCTTTACGAAAACATTAGCATTAACGGATATTTAAAACCGCGATGTCCGAAAACACAAGAAAAAATTCGGTATGCTTTTATACCAAACTCCACAGGAAAATGAAGATATGCATTCGTAAAAGTTCTTTTAAGTACTGCGCTGTAAATTATAAATTTGAGACTCGTCACTTTATTTAAATATATTTTAGTTATTATGATTATTTCAATGAGCAGCGAAAACATTTTATATTGGTTTCTGTGAGCATTCAATGGCTAGGTATTTATTGCAAGTCCTGTACAACCTTGTACTGTTTACTTTTTACATCCATTTCTTTGCTGGGAGCAAAAAAGGAGATCCAAATGTTCTGCCTAATTCTGTTACATAATCATGTCCAAAAGTCAAGGAAGAAACGGTGTGAAAAAACAACAACCGTGTAGTGTAAAATAAAAGTTTGTTTGTGTGTGAAAACAAATTATTGGGTTGTCGGAAAAGTCATGACGTATTTTACCCATGTTTTGCAAAGGACATTTATTGATAGAAAGAACAACGATCAATCAATGATATAATGCCCGTTTTGTTTGATGACCTTTTGCCATCTGTCAGTGAGCTGCAGAATGCTTCGTTCATAGAAGGACCTGTCTTTCGGGGCGAAAAACTGTACAAGGTGCTGATTTACAGCCTCACCTGAATTGAACGTTATACCATGCAAGTACTGTTGAAGAGAGCGAAACAAGTCGAAGTCTGACGGCGCAAGGTCAGGCGAGTATGCTGGGTGTGGCAACACATCCCACCCAAGCTCCAATAATTTTTGGCGGGTGATCAAACTTGTGTGTGGTCTCGCGTTGTCGTGATGGAACACAGCACCTTTACGATGAAAGAGCTCTGGACGTTTCTGGATGATGGATTCGTTCAAACTGTCCAATTGCCGACAGTACACATTCGAATTGATTGTTTGATTCCGTGGTAGAAGCTCGAAAAACACGACACCTTTAAAATCCCACCACACTGAGACCAGAACTTTCTGCTGATGAATGTCTGCTTTGGATGTCGTTTGAGGCGAAGCAGCATGTCGGGACCAAGACCGTTTGCGCAGCACATTGTTGTACACAATCAACTTTTCATCACCAGTTATCAATTGTTTCAAAAAATGATCTTTTCCTCACGTTTAATGAGCATATCGCATATGTTTATATGCGCCGTCAATTGAGCTCTTTGAGTTCGTGAGGAACCCTCACATCGAGCTTGCTTATGTATCGCAGCTTCTTCAGGTGGTCGTGAACGCTTGAATGATGGATGGTGCAATGTGTCTGCAATCTGTCGTGTCGTGTAACTGTGTGTTTGACTCGATTAATGCCTTGATTTGGTCGTTATCATCCTCGGTAGGCCTCCTGGACCGAGGAGAGTCGTTGAGTTCAAAATCACCAGCACGGAATTTTGCGAACCACTGCTGGCACTGACGTTCTTGTAGAGCATTATCACCGTACACTTTACGCAACTTTTCACAAGCTTGACGCGCGTTCTTCCCTTTACGGAAGTAAAACAGTAAAAATATGGCGGAAATGCACAGTTTGGTCTTTCATCTTTAACTTAATGTCAAATCTCCGCAAATCAACCAAATCGCTCACTATTCCTTTTAGACTGCAGCTAGAACTGGTACCTGTCGAATGCCATGGCGATAACAGAGCTGAGCATGACTGTAGTACTTCCAAAACCGCCCAACCGCCATCGGGTGCCAAAATCCGTCATGACTTTTCCAATAACGTAATAGAAAGAAAAAGATGACACCGAATTTTCGGTTGTAAAAGAAAATCAACACGATTTTTACAATCGATAAAACATCTAGAAATAGGTAAAGCTACTTACTTCCACCAGCGGCTGAAAAGTATTTTTCAAAAATTAACAAATGGCGCACAAAAAGGTTCTCATAGCAGAAGAAAGGTATCAGAGACAAACAAAGAGATTTTCAAATGGAAGAAAAATAGAAAGAAACGTGATACAAGGATCATTCTGAAAGTAATGCCTCCTTAATAACTTTTGAAATTTTGAAGTGATTTTAATGAAACTGCATTGACATGTACTATGATATGTTACCAATGTGGGAACAAATGTTTTTCAGAATCGGAAATAAAGATCATGAATGACAGAGTAAAGCAGCGAGCCATAATTAAATTCCTGGGAAAAAGAGGGCTATGAGGCTCCAGAAATCCACAGAAGACTCCTGGCGGTGTATGGAACTGCCGTAATCGATATCCGTAAGACTCCTGGCGGTGTATGGAGCTGCCACAATCGATATCAGTAAGACTCCTGGCGGTGTATGGAGCTGCCACAATCGATATCAGTAAGACTCCTGGCGGTGTATGGAGCTGCCACACTCGATATCAGTAAGACTCTTGGAAGTGCATGGAGCTGCCACAATCGATATCACTAAGACTCCTGGCGGTGTATGGAGCTGCCACAATCGATATCAGTAAGACTCCTGGCGGTGTATGGAACTGCCGCAATCGATATCAGTAAGACTCCTGGCGTGTATGGAGCTGCCACAATCGATATCAGTAAGACTCCTATCGGTGTATGGAGCTGCCACAATCGATATCAGTAAGACTCCTGGCGGTGTATGGAGCTGCCACAATCGATATCAGTAAGACTCCTGGCGGTGTATGGAGCTGCCACACTCGATATCAATAAGACTCCTGGAAGTGTATGGAGCTGCCACAATCGATATCAGTAAGACTCCTGGCGGTGTATGGAGCTGTCACACTCGATATCAATAAGACTCCTGGAAGTGTATGAAGCTGCCACAATCGATATCAATAAGACTCCTGGCAGTGTATGGAGCTGCCACAATCGATATCAGTAAAAGTCTTAGCGGTGTATGGAGCTGCCACACTCGATATCAATAAGACTCCTGGAAGTGTATGGAGCTGCCACAATCGATATCAGTAAGACTCCTGGCGGTGTATGGAGCTGCCACAATCGATATCAGTAAGACTCCTGGCGGTGTATGGAGCTGCCACACTCGATATCAATAAGACTCCTGGAAGTGTATGGAGCTGCCACAATCGATATCAGTAAGACTCCTGGCGGTGTATGGAGCTGCCACAATCGATATCAGTAAGACTCCTGGCAGTGTATGGAGCTGCCACAATCGATATCAGTAAGACTCCTGGCGGTGTATGGAACTGCCGCAATCGATATCAGTAAGACTCCTGGCGTGTATGGAGCTACCAGAATCGATATCAGTAAGACTCCTATCGGTGTATGGAGCTACTATAATCGATATCAGTAAGACTCTTGGCAGTGTATGGAGCTGCCACAATCGATATCAGTAAGACTCCTGGCGGTGTATGGAGCTGCCACACTCGATATCAATAAGACTCCTGGAAGTGTATGGAGCTGCCACAATCGATATCAGTACGACTCCTGGCGGTGTATGGAGCTGCCACAATCGATATCAGTAAGACTCCTGGCAGTGTATGGAGCTGCCACAATCGATATCAGTAAAAGTCTTAGCGGTGTATGGAGCTGCCACAATCGATATCAGTAAGACTCCTGGCGGTGCATGGAGCTTCCACAATCGATATCAGTAAGACTCCTGGCAGTGTATGAAGCTGCCACAATCGATATCAGTAAAAGTCTTGGCGGTGTATGGAGCTGCCACAATTGATATCAGTAAAAGTCTTGGCGGTGTATGGAGCTGCCGCAGTCGATATCAGTAATGTCCGAAGATGGATGAAGAGGTTTCGAGAGGGAGAAAGTTTAGTGTCGGACAAACAGCGGAGTGGAAGGCCCGCAACTACAGTAACAGATGCCAACAGGCAACGAGTGAAAGA
Organism: Macrothele yani; assembly: GCA_039090855.1. Taxonomy (NCBI): domain Eukaryota; kingdom Metazoa; phylum Arthropoda; class Arachnida; order Araneae; family Macrothelidae; genus Macrothele; species Macrothele yani. Next base: position 83,236,362 of record CM077009.1, read on the forward strand.
CCTCATCACAGCGGACTGTCGTGTCACCATCCAGGAGTTGCAACACTAAACAGTACTCACTATGTGCAGACACTGAAGAAGCTAAAGGAAGCATTCAGAAGGAAAAGACGTGCCATTCCACTTCACAGTCGTGTTTTACACCATGATAACTTACGTCCCCACACATCAATGGAGACTTCAAAATGGTGTGAACGATGATGCCCGAACCCCCGTACAGTCCTGATTTGGCTCCCTCAGACTTTTTCCTGCTTGCTCCTTTGAAAAACATCCTTCGTGGGGAACGTTTCGACGATGTGACAGACGTTAAACTCGCTGTGCAGTGTGCACTCATGGGTGAAAAGCCAGCCTCAGGAATTTTTCCAAAATAGATTTTACCAATGGTTCCAAAGATGGCGGAAATGTATAAAAAGTGATGGACAATACTTTGAATAGGCTAGTATTATTAACAATATGTCCAAGTATTTTGCCACCAAGTCTCACATTTTTACTGTTACAAATAAAAATCTTCTGGGGGACGAGGCATTACTTTCAGAATGCCCTTTGTATAAATGGAGACCTTTGATACGTAAACAGTCAGTAAATTCTAGCGACAAAGCCTTAAACTACAAAACTCCTCAAATACAAATCTAAAGTGTGCAAAGTAAATGATATCCAGTGTTAAAAGAATATTTCAAGTCACACATTTAGAAGCACAAGGGTATTGAGAAAAACAGATTAAACATTTGTCCCTCCCACCCCCCTCGAGCGGCGAAATTGTGCATTATTTTGGAAAGAAAATGCACACAAAGAGTTTCATAGTTAGTATAACAGTATACACTATATTGACAAAAGTCACTGGACACCCCTTCAAAAGCAAATGAACGCATCCGCTGCGTTTTTAAGATGCGCGGTACAGCTGCAAATGGTATAAAAACAAACCTGCAGCTGACCGCGATCATATCGCACTGTGAGGTTGAGTGAAAATATCGCGGCGGGAGAGAACTGTATTTGAGAAAGGAAAGATTATTAGGTGTTAGATTAGTGGGTCGTCCATAAGAGAAACCGAGAGACATTTAAACATACCCAAGTCAACTGTTTTGGATGTACTGAATAAGTGGAAGACACGTGGCGTGCCTGAAGCAGCAAAACGTACCAGCAGACCAAAGAAAATCAGTGATAGAGGACGTCGAAGTTTCAGGAGAGTCGTTACAGCTAATCGACGGAGTACTACGCAAGACCTCAGTGTACAGGTGAGTAAACATGCTGGAACCTCGGTATATACACATACCATTCGCAGAGAACTTCATTCCATGGGTTACCGTGGTCGTGCGGCTGCTCATAAGCCTTTCATCTCCACTCGGAATGCTACTCGTCGTTTAACATGGTGTAAAGAACATTTATCGTAGACCGTAGATCAATGGAAATGGGTCTTATGGACTCATGAATCTAGATAAACGAACCATCAGTCTGATGGCCGAGCGTGGGTATGGCAGCAGCCGGGGGAACGCTATTTACCACAGTGTACTGTTTATACGGTCAAGTTTGGAGCCGGCAGTGCATTCGTGTGGGGGTGTTTTTCGTGGTATGGTAGCGGCCCATTGGTTATCGGGGACAAACCTGTTAACGAGCACGTCTACCTCCATATTCTGGACAATTATGACCTACCAAATCTGTGGCAATACTATGGAACCGAGCCTTGTTGGTACCAGCAGGATAATACACCGATCCATAGAGCAAGGACTGTTACGGCGTGATCTGACGATAATTCTGTATCATGTGTGGACTGGTAAGCGCAGAGCCCTGTTCTTAATCCCATAGAGCACCTATGGGATGAATTAGAGCTCCGCATAAGAAGTTTGGAACCAAGGCCTACAACTAAGCGACAGTTAGCGGCAGCATTATGTAGTGAATGGAAGAGTATACCTATCACTGTATTCCAAAACCTTGTCGAAAGCATGTCGCGAAGGGTCAGTGCATGCCAAAGGTGGTTTGAGAATCGCTTTAATGTAACAAAACAGAGGAGACGAGCAACATGGAATCGTCTCAAAGAAAAAAAGAACAGGAATGATACAAACTGATAAAAGCGATGATATGTACATTGAATGAGTAATGACAAATTTACAACGTGATGCAAACAGAGCAATGCTTCAGGAAGAACAAAATGATCACAGGAGGGGCACCGTAGTGCGAAAGAATATCAAAAAGTTAATGCAGAGTCTTAACTCACTGTGAGATGTAACGGACTTGGTGTAACAGCGAACCACGGGGTCACTGGTGACCACATAGCATAGAAGGAGCTTTCACGCATGCGGAGATGGCAGACTGAAACTCCTGCTGTACCACCGTGTACAGAGTAACGGAAAGCATGGTGAAAGGTGAAGTCCCAAGTGCGCCATCTATGAAAAAGTTTCGAGGAGTGGTGGTTCTTCTTAAGTCGACCTCAAGGGGCGAGAGATCTTCCAGAACGAGAGCGTTAGCGAGGGTTTAGCACACCCCCTACAATTCAGAGTGGCGACCTTGAATGGGTAAGTCCGACGTTGGATGAACGGCAGCTATGGCAGCTTTCTGGAATGTGTCCAGGCGATTGATGATACCACGACTCCACAAGACGTAGTCGGGTTGCTTGGCATTATGCCGGAGGAATTTGAGGATGGAGGTTGCTTGGTTGAAGACCTCGGAAAGAACTGCTTGCTTCAAACTGCTGTAAAAAGATGAGAGAAGCCTCCCGATTTGTTTTATGAGTGAGAAACTCGTAAGGACCATCAAAGGAGACAGGTTCTGACGGAAGAGACCACATAGCATAGAAGGAGATAAGCAGAGTCGAGAAATCTGCGAGCTAGAACGTGGCAGGGAAGACTTGCAGCCTGCTAGACGGGTGGAACGATGTGGGCTGCCAGTCGGAGAAGGTGATTTCTTCTTTTTCCTCCGGGCCTCGGTACTGGTAGTAAAGCGACGTTTGCCGTGGATCGATGACATACGAGGTGTAGAATCAGAGGAAAGGTCCACCTCATCGCCAGGAGCAAAAGTGCCGACGGTGAATGAAGCTTGAGGATCAGCCGTGATGTCCTCTGATGGAGAGAGAACACGGGAAGGCAATGAGGAGTCAAGCGGAGGAAAATCCGACAGAGTGGAGAAAGCAACATAGGAAGACGCGTGTTGATCGAAGGCTTTAATCAGATTTTTGGCAGAACTGGGTCCAGGAGGTGCAGACGCAGGAGGAGGCATGGCAGCAGAAACGGAGGAAGAGGTAGAATGCTGCCTTGGAGCTGCGGGAGTCATTGGCTCTGCATGGGGGCATTGAGCCTGCTGATGGCCGTAAGCCTTGCAGCGTGAGCAATGAGCAGTGGTGAGGAGCTCAATCCGGCGGCGCTCGTTACCGCAACGAACATCGAAGAACCGTGGAAACTTTATGAGATGCTCTTCCGACGGGAAGATGATGTGAGCAGTTCTACGGAAGATATGTTTATCATCGGGGTCAGAGGGGGAAGAGGAGAGAATCTTCACTGGGCCGACTACTCTGCTACATCGACTAAGTGCAGCACACAGCATATCATCAGACATCTCCGGAGGGACCGGATGTAGAGAGACCAGAACAGGACGCTGGGCGATGAATTCGGCTACGAGGTGACGATCGCCAATTGATAGCTCCCGAGACAAGACAAGCTCGGTAAATTCGTTCTTCAAAAAATAAACAATCACAGTTCGTGGCTTTCGGGTGAGGTGGGTGATGGCACCAGATGGAAGCATCTTCTTGAGATCGGAGTTGTACTGTTTCGAAGGAGTGTTGGGAAGCACATCAAAACAAACCCCCAACTCCAGGGTCGAATGAAGACGTTGACCAGCAGGAGAGTTCTCGGGAATGTCTAATAAGATAGTGTCACCGTTGAGAGTAACGTAAGAATCCATAGGGGGCAGATGGGACGAGGAGAAAGCCGGTGGAATTCCAGGGGCAGCCGCAGAATACGTGCGTGCAGAAGCGCCTCTTCTGGAAGACATTGACGCAGCATAAGACAATGTACTGGAAGCAGAGGCAGTAGAAACTGTAGAGGGCAGATTAGCGACTCCAACAGAGACGTCCATGAATTCACCATCGTCAGCAGAGGCCAGTGACGTCACATCCACGTTCTCAATGGCAGAGTCAGAGACCTGAGCAGGAGAAGACGTGCAAATGACAAGAGGAATATTAAGAGGCTCTCCACTAGCAAGCGAAGATGATTGATCGGCTGCGTCTGTCGTTGAAGAGGCGACGCGAGGAGCTGCAGCGATAATGGCGGGAACAGCGCCCTCATCGGCAGATGCCATAATCAATGGCAAGGGTTAACGAAGAAAAGGACCAGCTCGGTGTGGAAATTAAACCCCTGATAATGAAAAAAATAAGCACTCACCAACTCGTGAGGGATCTTAAACGAAAGCACAGATCTTTAACTTCGGCACACACACAGAAGAACAATGACGGGACACACAAAACACGTACGTGAAGCACTCAAACACGGAGCTCGTGAAGACACGTGTAGGCCAAAGGTGGACCGACATCGTACTAATGTATGTCAATAAATGATATGTTGTGTTTATCTTCTAGGTGTCCGGTGACTATTGTCAATAAAGTGTATGTCCGGAAAAGAAATTTTTCAATTGGGTTTTTAGTTCCGTCGATATTGGTGTAAACGGAAACGCTAAGTTACACCTTCTAGTGGCACACTCGTGAGTTAAGAAAAATTTGAAATTGCGTGGGGAAACATTCCGCACCGAAAACGCTCTCTAACAAAGAAAGGATTTTTTAAATCGGACTCTTAGAAGCAGAGAAATCGACAAAAATAAGATGTATCTGTGCGCCCTGGCGGAAAAATATGCACTATTTTAAGCAAGAGGTATACTCAAATGGTTTGTCGAAGTAAGCTGTCCACAACAAAAAATTTTCAATCGAGTTTTTAGCTCAGATTTTGCTGTAAATACATAAGAAAGAGAAATAAACATTTACGCCCCATTCTGACCAAACCAATTCTTTACCAAAAATTAGAAATTATATGCAAAATATTTCCCATCACGAGCTGTACCCGATGCAAGAAGAATTTTTTAAATCGAACTTTTCTCTCAGAACTTGACTGTAGCGTTTAAGAGCACACTTGTTTCTTTGTTTTCTTGTCTTTGTTAGTCCCAGCATCCAATACGAAGTTATTCTTAGGTTGCCTTGCTCTTCGATGACCTACAATACACGGTCGCATCAGAATAACATGACCACCTTACCTAATAATGGTGATAACCACACTTGGCCCAGATGATAGAGGCGAGACGGTGTCGCATGGACGCAATGAAGCCCTGGAAGGTTACTCGAGGCTCACATGCCCACTCGAACTGCAGCAGAGCACGTAGGTCCCGGAGATGACGAGGTTGTGGGTCGGCACGTCGAACCTGTCGATCCAAATAGTCCAACAAGTGCTCTATGGGATTAAGGTCGGGCGATTTCTCCGGCCAAGTGAGAACGGAAACATCGGTTTCGTGTTCCTGGAACCAGTCACGGAGCATTGTGCTGTTGGTAGACGTCATCACCACCAGGGTAAACGTCGAACATGAAGAGATGCATGTGGTCAGCGAGGATGGACAGGTGACCATTAGCATTCTGGGACCCATCCAGTGGTACCAGCGGTCCCAGGTCATACCAAGGAAATATCCCCCAAACATGCACACTGCCATCGCCGGCCTGTACTTCACCGACAAGCGTGTCCTGGTGTTAGCTTTCGTGTGTCTGACGCCGTATCCGTCTCTTTCGTAGAGTAGAAACCTCGAGAAGGCAACTTTTTCGCACTCTTCCACTGTCCAATAACGGTAGTCACACGCGGGCTGCAGGTGTCGTTGCCGATGAGCGGGGGTTAACATGGGCGCCTTGACGCAGCGTCGACTCCGGAGACCCATGCGTAACAGGGTTCGCTCTACTGTTACCGGGGACACGTACCTGGGTGCCCCAGCGTTTATTTACGTGGTCAATTACTGAACTGTTGCGCGTCGATTGCCCTTTACCAGTCATCGAAGGCGACATTCTCCTCTGGAGTCGATGGCCTTTGGGGCTCCATAGTTATGACGTCATGAGGTACTCGGTATGCCAGCGGTCCAATCTTAGTACACCCTTACTACAGCACCTCGCGAACAACCCACTAATTCTACTTTTTCTGAGATGCTTCCACTCTTGGCGCGGTAGCCGATGATCACTGCTTTTTGAACGTCCGTCAAATCACTACCTCTTCCCTTTGTGCTCACGTCACGCACTATGGCTCATCTGTCCTGGCCGGCCGCTTATATCTCCGTGTGGTCGACCTTGTCACGTGCACTCCGTGACGCGACTGGGCGGGTACACTGTGATTCCGGGGGTGGTCATATTATTCTGATACGACCGTGTGTAGTCTTGTGACAGTTTTGGCAATCTAGAGAGCACTCACAGATACTTTTTCCGTTCTACAAAAGAAACCTCTCCACTTCCAGTGGCTGAGTGATAGGCCTTCGCATTGCCAATTTAGTGTTCGGATATTTTCGTCGCCTTATTTATCATGTTTCGCTAAGGAAGTCTAAATACTGTCTCATCACTTAGTCCATGTTCACTTCGTCTACATTCGTTTCGCCCTCAGAATAGATAGAATGTTTGCTACTGGACTAAAGAAATGTGTACAGCAAATTTTCATCACCCCTTTCCTCAGTCATTAATTTCATTGTTTCATTTTCTTTTCATCGAAACGTGTCTGTATTAATAAAGCCATGCTTCTGTCTGTCCGGCTTTATTAACACTAGTTGGTACCACATAACACGTCCGAACTGAAAACCAAATCTTCTTCACCCATACTCCCAATTAGTCTGTTGTCCATTTGCTTTATTTTTCTTCTCTACACCTACCTCGTCATTTGTCAATGCTTCTTACAAATACTCTTAGCTACCGCACAAAAGAAACAGATTTTAAAACGCCTTTTTTTCGCCCCCATCCTCAATCGGGTTTTTTTTTTTTTATCATACTACGCTGAAAATATCCATCTGTCCGTTCGGACTTGTAAATACGCGAGTGCGTCGCAGAGTTGATTCGTAAAATCCGATTTAGGAATTAAATTATTTTGGTGGCCATAATTGTGATGGATTGAAAAGGGAAATTGTTTGGTGATTCATATTACGCAAAAGAGTTTAACTGCCCTTCGAAGTTTAGTACCTCGTTTAAATGACATTTAAAATGGCCATATTTTAATCGAAAAACTTAAAGAAAAACAAAACTGAATGTAAGCAACGTCTCCTAACAATTTTTTTACTGAGTAGTAGCAATCATTCCACCAAAACAAGAATTTTCTAGTGTATTCCATCCATTCGGAGAACGACGTAAGTAGTGGACGAACTGAACAGGGAACGAAGTGAATAGTGAGCGGAATGAACACGGACAGAGAGATCCGTAACCTTTCAAATAGAAGAGGAAAAAGGTGGCAAAAAGATGATAGAAAGGAGAAGGAGATCCACCTTGTTCTCCAAGTGTTATAACTCAATTGATAGTGCCGTTTGTTGGTTCTTAGTTTGGTGTCAGAAGAACAGAGGCCTTACACATGGAACGCTGTAGATGAGAGTAGTGGTACGTTTTGTACCGCATCGCGACTTGTGTTGAGACCTTGTTCATTCATTCTCTACCCGATGGTGTGCGAACAGGTCAAGAATGGCGGTAACCAACTTCGTCTACGCTAAAAAAAATTTCAAGGTGACATTTTCGCGTGAGAAAATGGCGTTATCTGCACATTGGGACAATAAAGAAGTCACTCTAAAGAGTTTTTCATATAAACAAGTTAGTAAAATCATGCAATGCATTGATTATAATACGCTTTCCAACATACCAGAAAGCATTACTCAAGTTATGAGAATAATGGCTGTGAAATAAATCTCGGTCCCTGTGACCTGACCTTTGATCCCATTTCGATGATATTCTACAGCACCGGTTCAGTATACCTCCGAAATAATATGATAAAGTTTTGTCGCAATCGAAGCATTTTTACGTAAGTTATGATGCATAGAAGCTATTGAATAGGTCCCGCTAATGTATCCTAACCTTTGACCCCATTTCACCCACTTCCAATAGGATTCGTCCCCACGCAGGCCCCCTACAACATACTAACATTTCATCCAAATAGAAGAATGTTTACGTTAGTTATGACGCATAAGAGCAGTGGAATGGATCCCGCTCCTATGTCCTAACCTTTGACCCCATTTCGTTCACTTTCAATAGAGTTTCTTCCCAGGTGATCCCCTTCCACATACTAAAAGTTCATCGAAATCGAAAGATTCTTACGGGAGTTACCATACGGCCGGACATACGCACACAACGCGTGACGTCATGAGGCAGATGGGAATCGCGACCATCTGCTCGAAAGAGTGTGACGTCATAAAACTTTAATAGGATCCACACACAACGCGTGACGCAATGAGACAGATGGAGTGACCACGCGCCAACATCTCAAGTGCGAGATTGTGACGTCATAAGATTTCTAAGCATGGGCAACATTAATGAAACGACGCCATGACAGTAAAAACGTGGTAATTCGGGCTGGTTATTTATCCCACTAAACGAATTTTCCTAAAGTCGAGATCAAGCTAAATCGATTTCTAGTACCAGAAAACGGTAGGTTAACGACTTTAATCAAAATCCTTAGAGCCGTTTTCAAAATAAAATTTTTATAACATACATACAAGAATTGCTCATTTAATAGTATGGGATAAGGGCGATGGAATGGCTCCCTATCATATGCCCTGACTTTTAACCCCATTTCGTTCATTTTCAATAGGGTTCTTCCCCAGGTGGTCCCCTACCACATGCTAAAATTTCATCGAAATCGAACCATTTTTGCGCACGTTATGACGCATAAGGGCTATGGAATGCATCCCGCTCTTATGTCCTGACCTTTGACCCCACTTCACCCATTTTCAATACGGTTCTTCACCAGGTGGTCCCCTACAATATACAAAACTTTCATCGACATCGAACCATATTTACGAAATTATGACGCATGAAGGCAATGGAATGGATCCCGCTCTTATGCCGTGACCACTTCACCTATTTTCAATGGGGTTCATTCCCAGGCGGTCTTCTACTTTATGCTAAAATTTCATCGACACCGAACCGTTATGATGCATAAGAGCAATGGAATGGATCCCACTCCTATGTCGTGACCTTTGAACCTATTTCGTCCATTTTCAATAGGGTTCGTCCCCAGGTGGTCCCCTATCACATACTAAAATTTCATCGAAATCGAACCATTTTTACGTGAGTTATCGTGCCGAGAAACGGACGGACAGACGAACGGACAAAGCTGGAGCATATACGCTTCTTCAACCTACGGTTGGCCGCCCCGGTGGCGCAGTGGTCTAAGGCGTTGGCCTCTGATCATTCGTCCGAAAGGGGTCCGGGTTCGAATCCCGGTGAGGCATGGATGTTGTGTTTGTCTTACGGCACTGGCTCTCTCCCTTCCCTGGAACCAGTGACCCTAAATTAGGGACGGGCGACTGCTTATAGCCCATTGAGTTGCTCACGGTGGTCGTTAAACCTCCAATCAAAAAAAAACCTACGGTTGAAAAGCGTAAAAAAGGGCCACTTTAATTCAGCCATGTAGCTTAATTACGAGTAATCCGCCTTTCCCGCAGAAGTATATGCCACCACGGGGTGCTTGCCCTCGTCATTCCTCTGAGACACTTGCAACCAATCAGAAACTGAGTTTTCAAGACACAGTTCCTGAATGGTGGCTCTTGAGGTCACGTCTTCTTGTACCAACTTCTTCGAAGTTGTTCACCTTACCCGTCACCGTCCATCGACTCGAAGCAGCAAAAAACGTGACTCATCAGAGAAGACAACTTTCTTCCAATCTTTCACAATCTACTACTGATTATTTGTGGAAAATTTCACTCGCCCCTGATGACAAGCTGTGGACAAACTTTTGCACCGTAGGATTATACGGTGGATAGTTCCTTGTTCTCTATCTGTGGATACACTTTTCTGTTCTTTCTGGGTGTAGACTATGGTCAGCTATGCCAAGGTAGCATGTCTGTTCCAGATAATACAGCCAGCCACCTCCCTTCCCGGTAAGCAGTGGCGGTTGTCCAACACTCAACAGTAGATTATTCGTTTCACCCGTTTCCGTCCCGTCTCGGTAGACTTTAACAACGGCAGCCTGTAAACAATCAACAAAGTTCGCCGTTTTCTGGGTATTGCCGCGTTTTCTGGGTGTTATCTGTATCCGATGATCATGCTCTTTTCCAAAGGAGGTCAAATCTCGTCCCTTGCCCATTGCGACCGCCGTTTCAGCTCTGTGTGATAATGCAAGTGTCACAGATGGCATTGCATACGCCCTTGACCATCACACTTGTACATCTCTCCGCTGAAAACGATCCAACGTCAGATAAGGGGGATTATAATATTTTGCTCCTATCGTATATACACTGAAGAGCAATTGAATTAGAGATATCTGTCTAGTAACGTGTAGCACCACCTTTCGCTCTGATGACGGCGGCGATTCGTCTCGACAAGAAACCGGAAGCGTTGGGAAGCCATACGGATCCACGACCCCTGAACAAGCTCCCACAGTTTACGAAGATTTGATGGAGGGGAGTCAGAGCCTCGAACATCTCTCTCGATGGCATCACAGATGTGCTCGATGGGATTGAGGTCAGATGACCTAGCTGGCCAAGGAAGCGAGGTCACGTTGGTGGGGTTTTCAGCCAACCATTCGGATACAATTCGGGAGCTGCATTGTCTTGTTGCAGGATGAGGTCCCCAGTGGAATGTGAAGACGCACAAACGGGAGCAAATGGTCGTCCAGGATATCCCGGTAACGTTCACCTGTAAGGGACGATGTCACACGTACCAGGGGTCCCATTTCAGTCCACGTAAACTGTCCCCAGACAAGAATGCCACCCCCAACAGCTTGGAGAGTACCCTACTGGCAAGAAGGATCCATCACTTCATGTGGTTTGCGCCGCACTCGTATCCTGCCATCCGCATGTACCAACGTGAATCTCGACTCATCAGTCCGGGCAACATTTTTCCATATGTCTAGGGTCAAGTGGCGATGTTCCTGCGCCCATGCTAACCTTTGCACCCTGTGATGTGCGATCAGCAGCGGTACCCTCGTGGGACGATGATATCTGTGCCCCATAGCGAGGAGATGGTTCTGGATGGTGTGGCTGCTTACACGTTTTTGTGCACCAGCGTTAAATTGCCGAGTGATTTCTTGCACTGTGGCCTGTCTATCCGCTGTTACAATGTGAGTTAGCCGACGATGACCCCGCTCATCCACACGCTGTTGTCCACGGCAGTTGGCCTTTGCATGGATGGTTTTACCGGATTCGATGTACTCACGGTGCACCCGTGACACAGTGGCTCGTGAAAATCCCGGTGCCTGAATGACTTCCGAGATGGAGTGGCCCATTCGTCGGGCCCCGACAATTTGCCCACGATGAAATGCGCTTTGATCCTTCGTCTTACCCATACTGCGTCCGACTCTTACTGATTCCCGTCGCGCCACTCCTTATATTGTCGGATCGCTGCATACGTCTTGTCGTTTCCGTTTACAGGGCCGCCCACAGCGCCACATTTGCATAACGCCAGCTGTCTCTAATTCAGCTGCTCTTCAGTGTGTGTGTATGAAAGGTACTGGTGAAGAACGTGCAACTGGAATGGTCAGGTTTTCCAGTTCGTTAAAGAGTGACATCTCTGCGACTCCAGCCGGTCTTTTGCATTCATGTTATTGTGTTCCAGTACTCTTCGGAAAACGAAGTCTCTTGTGCCAAGAAATCAGAATAAATGAATATTTTTCTCAATTATGATTTGAACCACTATCGTGGTTTTCTTTTCCTTTGAAAGAATTATAAGTCACGTGGATGTGGAATGGAATAGCGTTCTTAAGACAGTAGTGAATGCAACCTCGGCGCATTACCAGTGGAAGTGTTTTTTATCATGAAATCAATCCACCACACAAAATGAGCATGCCTCATAATATGATTTCGCGTGTAAGAAATTGTAGATGTCATCTACCTCTGTGTATATATTTCTGTATAAAGTAATATCTCTAACAAGACAAAAAAATGCTTCTGGATTTTTTGAAAGAAAGAAGCTGTGGCTGAACAACTATTTTTATGAGTGTTTATTATTATTATTATTATTATTATTATTATAATTATTATTATTATTATTATTATTATTATTATTATTATAAAAAATAAGAAAATGAGATTCCACCTCTTCCTGAAGTTTTTTCTTCTCCTTCTTCCGGGACAGGTACGACGTACCAAGTCTGGAAAGTGAAATTTCTTTCTCTCAGTTGACCAGGAACTTGCTTACTCTCCTATAAGTGTTCAGGATAGCTGCCTTCTGTAGTTTCATGTAAGTGTTAGGTTGAAGGTCTAGATTCTGTATAGAGCTGTGAATGGTCTTAGGTACAACTCCTCTGGCTGATAATACTATGGGGACGGTGGTGACGTTCTCCACATGCCACATTTCCTTGACTTCGTGTCGTAGGTCGTTATACACTGCTGTGCAAAAATTAAGGACGAAGAGGAGAAATTAGCATAACAGCGGAACGAGCAGGCAGAACGGACCGAAAGACCACTCAGGAGATAGACTAGGGTCCGGTACGGTAGGGCATGTGCATATATGAAGCATGACGTACGGGGGAGAGTGTCGGAAGAGTGTAAAGCACACTGGCGGTGAAAGCTATTGCACGGTGTACATCGGTTTGAACGACGTCGAGTTGCTGCCACCGTGTGTTATGGCCAACATGCAATACAGTAGACGACATCTTAATGACTTTACCCAAAGTCGCGTCATTGGGAAGCTTGAAGAAGGTCGAAGTGTAACTAGTGTGGCCGAGCAGTTCGGAATCGCTCACAGCAAGGTTTCACGAGCTTGGAGAGCATTTCAAACGACAGGAGCAGCAGTTCTAGAGTTTAGCCGTGGTCGTCCACGAGCAACCAGGGCGGCAGACGACCGGTATATTGCCCTACAGGCGAGAAGAGACAGGCGGCAGACAGCGGGAGAAATCGCAAGGCACATGCAACAGACAACTGGACGTCCGTTATCGCGTTTTACCGTGGCCAGGAGGCTGCACAAAGGTGGTCTAATTGCACGACGACCAGTACGGTGTGTGCCATTAACGCCTGCTCATCGGAGACGGCGGTTTCTGTGGTGCCAGGAACACAAGAACTGGACACATCAGCAATGGGGTCGAGTTCTCTTTACGGATGAGAGCCGATTTAGTCTGGCGTGCTATTCTGAACGTACACACATCTGGAGAGGGCAAGGAACACGCAATCAACTTGTTTGGAGGTGGCGGAGTTCTCGTTTGGGGCGGTATCATGTTTGGTAGCCGTACTGACTTCCACATCTTCCAAGGAGGTTCACTCACTGGTGTCGGCTATTGTACCGAGGTTCTCCTGCCTCACGTGCGTCTGTTTAGAGGTACTGCGGGTCCGGAGTTTCTCTTCATGGACGACAACGCTACATCTCATCATACAGTGGCTGTCGCAGAGTTGTTGGAGAGTGAAGATATTCAACACATGGATTTTCCCGTAAGGACCCCCGACCTAAATCCAATCGAACACGTGCGGGACCTTCTCGGGAGACGCTTGGCAGCACGTCACCAGCCGCTAGCAACGATTCCGCAGCTATGGTTGGCGCTACAAGAGGAATTAACCGCGATGCCTCAACAGCTCCTTGACAACCTCGTCCTCAGCATGGACAGACGTTGTAAATCCTGCAACGCAGTCAGGGGTGATCATATCCCCTACTAAAGACTGTATTTTTCTTGGCAGCCGCCTGTCACATGGACGTTTCTGTCTTCTGTCCAGTTGTGCTCGAAGCTACCTTTTCAATAAAGTGCCTTTGTATCCTTTGGATTAATTGTTTGGACGGTTTTGCTCACTTGTCCCATATCCTTACATCTTGGGGATCTTATGGTATGATTTGAGTCGATATGGAGCACTTCTGCACGACGTTGCATTCGAAAAACCGTCTCGTCCTTAATTTTTGCACGCCAGTGTAGTTTGACAGCTTCTCTCCGAGCGTCTTCTGGATGTTGCACGTGTTGGGCACGGCTGTGTCAGTGAGGTATGTTTACTACTTCTCTTTGTCGACCAGGATGACGTCGTGCCGATTGCGGGGGAAGGTCTTCTGTGTTCTGATCAACCTGTCTCAGTACATATCGTGGGTGTTGTTCTCTAAAAGCGTTGTTAGCTCATACTTGTAGCAGGGGACAAGCTCAGTTGTAATGAAGTGGTGCTTTCTTGCCAATTTTTGATGGACAATATTGGCGACTTGATTGTGCCTGTTCGTGTACTTTGTTTGTGTGAGGACTCTGCACCCTGCTGTGATATGTTGGATGGTCTTTGGTGCTTGATGGCATTACCGACATGTGTCCCTTTCCACTGACGTGTCCTTCAGGATATGCTTCCGGTAGTTTCAGGTGTTTACAACTTGATCTTCTATAGCCATCTGGAACCCTTCGGTCTCGGGGAAGAGTGATCCGTTTGTTAGCTATGCATTGGAGGTAGTATTATCCATATGGTCCGATTGCAGGTGGTTGTAGTGCCTTCCGTGTAGGCCTTTCTCGCCCCAAGCTTCTTCTTTTGGCTCCCTCGTTCCAATCTCGATGTTCTGAGTAGAGAGTTCTAGGGCTGTGTACTTTTTGTCACTCTGGCTTATCGCTTGGTGAAGGGGTCCCTTGCTCTGATGGAAGTATTTTCTGAGGCTGCTGTTGTTGTTGTTGTTTGTTTTGTCTCGGTGTTCCAGGAGATCAACCATTCCCCGTCCTCTTTCTGCCCGTCTAATGGTCAGCCTTTTTATTGCTGACTTCAAGTGGTGCTAGCAATGTTTAGTGAGGGTTGTCCTGGTATTGCTCATCATTTCCTTAAGTTCTGTTGTGGTCCACTTGAGGATTTCGAAGGAATACGTGAGGAATGGAACTGCGTATGTGTTGATAGCTCGAGTGTTGTTGCGACCGTTGAGCTTGGTCTTCATTAGTCTCCTCAGCCTTTGGTTGTATTTGGCGTCTATATTGTTTTTGATTTCTTTCTGTTCTAGGCGTTGCACTTGAAGCATACCAAGGTACTTATAAATGAAGCCTTCGATGATTCGGATTAGCTGCTGGGGTTGGTTTCTGCGACGATGCGTACAGCTTGATGTCATCCACGTGCATGAGGTGGGAGAGCTTGTACTTGTTAGTTTTGTTGCACTTGATGGTAAGCCCATACTTGCTTTCGTTGAGCATGGTTGACAGCGGATTGAGAGCTAGACAGAACCATAGTGGGCTAAGTGAATCTCCCTGGAAGATGCCTATCCTTATGTGGATGGGCTTGGTTGTTATGTTCTCGAATTTGTTGTCTTCCATCCTGTCATGGCCGCTTTAAAGAAGTTGATGATTACAGGGCTTACCCTGTAGATCTCAAGGACCTCTATCAGCCAGCTGTGGGGTACGAAATCGTAGGCTTTACGGTAATCGATGTAAGATGTCTATATGTTGCGGTGCATCTTGAAAGCTTGCTTTATTACAACAGTGTCGATGGTAAGCTGTTCCTTGAACCCTCTACAGTCCAGTTGGTATCACTATAGTATTACATTATATTATTGCTGGTTCCAATTATTATTATTATTATTATTATTATTATTATTATTATTACAGCTGTTATAATAAATTTATACTGAAATTAAACTTTCCTGTTACTCAGTTTAATTTTCCTTTAGGTTCTCTTTTACTCCTTTTACTTAAATTTAACTTTCCTTTTGGTTCCAGTACCGTTATGTAAATTTTTATTCATTCTGTTTAAGCAGTTTAATCTTAAAGCTGCATTTTCTCTCTCACTGAATGTTGGTTTGGCAACCTGACGCTAGACCAAAAGTGAATGATGTATGTGATTAAGACTGATAAGAATGCTGTTTGTGATTGTATTAGGGAGATATTGGAGATGAGTGGAGAGAGCTCGACTTGCGTTGACGTTATACGATGGAGCTGGATTTTGTACAACTTGAATAAATCTCTCACTTTGAATGTGATGCTTAATTTATCATCGATGTCTCAAATTGTAGAGTTAGTGAGATTTGGCTATTGATTTTTGTTAAGAGCATTTGTTTATTAAGCTATTTGAAGCAACCATTCACGAATACTGCTTTTAGTGTAATTCTGTGACGTTGTGCTGACCTAAGAGTTCCTAAACAAGGACCAATAAACAATTATAATTGTTTTAAACAATTATAATTGTTTATTGGTTAGTCTACTTAAAATGCCAATAGTTATTGGCATTGTAAGTAGATTTTTACTCTCACCTGGTCGGGATTTCTTTCAGTTCTTAGTTAGTTCTGTGTTAATCATTTAAGCTGTCTGGAGCACGACTGCAACTCTACGTTTCAGTAAGAAGAGTGTACGCTAAAGTGTGTTAGGGCTTTGGTGTAACCATTAGCAATTCATTAACAGATATTTTCAACCAATTACATTAAAACTCTACAGTCAGCAAAGGCGGAGATATTCATCTCAAGCACAGAAATTTAGAAATGTTCTAGTGATATGGCAAGTATGTAAAATGACTGTCTTTTGTATATGGTGAGGCAGTCTCTGAAACAATCCTAATTACTCGAGATTATTCAGAAATTTATTAGGTATCACTGCGGTTGCTAAAATGACAGATGGTAAGAGATATACACTATATTGACAAAGGTCACCGGACACCTAAAAGAGAAATATAGCATAGTATTTATTGAAATACATTAGTACGGTGTCGGTCCACCTTTGGCCTTAATGCATGCACTGACCTTTCGAGACTGCTTTCGACAAGGTTTTGGAACACAGCGATAGATATGCGCTTCCATTTAGTGCATAATGATGCCGCTAACTGTTGCTTAGTAGTAGCCTTGGTTCCAAACTTCTTATGCGGCGCTCTAATTCATCCCATAGGTGCTCTATGGGATTAATATCACGGCTCTGTGCTGGCCAGTCCACACACGATACAGAATTACAAACCACGCCGTAACAGTCCTTGCTTTATGGCTCGGTGCATTATCCTGCTGGTACTAATAAGGCTCAGTTCCATATTATTGCCACAGCGTTGGTAGGACATAATTGTTCAGAATAGCGAGGTAGACGTGCTGGTTAACTTGTTTATCCACGATAACCAATGGGCAGCGACCATACCACGAAAAACACCCCACGCGAGTACACTGCCAGCTCCAAATTTGACCGTAGGAACAGTACACTGTGGTAAATAACGTTCCCCTGGCTGCCGCCATACCCACACACGGCCATCAGACTGATGAATCGTGTATATGGATTCGTCAGTCCATAAGACCCGTTTCCATTTATCTACGGTCCACGATAAATGTTCTTTACACCATGCTAAACAACAAATAGCATTCCGAGTGGAGAGGAAAGGCTTATGAGCAGCGGCACGACCACGGTAACCCATGGAATGAAATTCTTTGCGAATGGCACGTGTACATACCGAGGTTCCAGCATTATTTACTCACCTGTACACTGAGGACTTGTGCAGTACTCCGTCGATTAGCTGTAACGACTCTCCTGAGACTTCGATGTCTTCTATCACTGATTTTCTTTGGTCTGTCGGTGCGTTTTGCTGCTTCAGGCACGCCATGTGTCTTCCACTTATTCAGTACATGCAAAACAGTTGACTTAGGTATGTTTAAACACCTCCCGGTTTATCTTATGGACAACCCACTAATATAACACCCAACAATCTTTCCTTTCTCAAAGTCAGTTCTCTCCCTCCGCGACATTTTTCACTCAACCTCACAGTGCGATATGATCGCGGTCAGCTGCAGGCTTGTTTTTACACTGTTTGCAGCTGTACCGCGCATCTTAACAACGCAGCGGTTTCGTTCTATTTGCGTTTGAAGTGGTATTCGGGGATATTTGTCAATATAGTGTATATTTAAGCTCTGTCCAAAGCACGACTTCAACTCTACGTAGAGGTTTCCTTTATGACATCTGTTTATGATTTGTTTCCAGATCCTTTGGATTTCCATTCTCACATTCTCATACTTCAAATATCAAGTTGAAAACGCATGGAATAATTAATACGGACATGGACATAAATCAAGCTGTTTTTACATGTAACGTAGCCGCAGAAGTTTGAAAATTTCATCGTCCTGGAACGGGAATCAAACCCCCATCTCCCGATTTGCGCTCGAGTATGCTAACCATTATATTACCCAGGACAATGAAATCTAAACAACTGAGGTTTATATGAGGCGTCAGACTTTCACTTCACTAGCCGATATAAACTAACACTCTTGAGCGCAAATCGGGATATGCGGGTTCGATTTCCGTTCCAGGACGATGAAATTTTCAAACTTCTGCGGCTACGTTACATAGAAAAAAAGCTTGATGTATGTCCGTATTAATTATTTCGTGTGTTTTCAAATTGATATTTGAGGTATGAGAATGTGAGAATCCAAATCCAAAGGAAACAAATCATAAACAGATGTCATAAAGAAAACTTTACGTAGAGTTGAAGTCGTGCTTCGGATAGAGCTTAAATATACACTATATTGACAAAAGTCATCGAACACCCCTTCAAAAGCAAATGAACGGTTCCGCTGCGTTGTTAAGATGCGCGGTACAGCTGCAAACGATATAAAAACAAGTCTGCAGCTGACCGCGATCATATCGCATTGTGAGGTTGAGTGAAAATGTCGCGGCGGGAGAGAACTGACTTTGAGAAAGGAAAGATTGTTGGGTGTCATATTAGTGGGTTGTGTATAAGAGAATCCAAGAGGCGTTTAAACATACCCAAGTCAACTGTTTTTCAAAAACAGTTGACTTGAGTATTTTCAAATTTCTGCGGATACGTTACATGGAAGAACAGCTTGATTTATGTCCATACCTCATACTTCAAATTTTTCTCAAACATTGTTCTATGAATGTTTTTTGTTAGTAGAACCGTTACATCTATCAATGGTGTCTTCAATTTATTGACTACACTTACGATGTCATATCGATTATATATATATTGATAGGTTTGTCCCAGTACATGACGTAATTCTAATTTTCGAGTACAGGTTCTGGTTGGTACTTGTAAGAAGGTGGCGTATAGCCTTGGATAAGGCACATTTCGCATAGCCTCGGATAAGGCCATATTTAATTTCAAGCTCTTGACGTAGTATCTTGGCTACGTGGTCGTGTTTGTTAAGGTATTGTTTTGATGCAAGAAGAGGGAAGCCGGATAAAATGTGTTCTGTAGTTTCATTGTCTTTTTTACGCTTTCCAACGGTAGGTTGAAGAAGCGTATATGCTCCAGCTTTGTCTGTCTGTCTGTCTGTTCGTCCGTCTGTCCGTCCGCACAATAGCTCGCGTAAAAATGGTTCGATTTCGATGAAATTTTAGTATGTGGTAGGGGACTACATGGGAATGAACCCTATTGAAAATGGACGAAATGGGGTCAAAGGTCAGGACATATGAGCGGGATTCATTCCATTGCCCTTATGCGTCATAACGTGCGTAAAAATAGTTCGCTTTCGATGAAATTTTAGTATGTGGTGAGGGATGACATGGGAATGAACCCTATTGAAAATGGAAGAAATGGGGTCAAAGGTCAGGACATAGGAGTGGGATCCATTCCATTGCCTTTATGCATGATAACTTACGTAAAAATGTTTCGATTTGGCAAAACTTTATCATGTTGTTCCAGAGGGGACTACATGGGAATGAGTAACCAGTTCTGTTCAATATAATGGAAATGGGGTCAAATGCAGGGACACAGGAGCGAGATTTATTTCACAGAATTATCCTCATAACTTGACTAAAAATGCTTCTATTGAGATAAAACTTTAGTATGTTGTTCCGGAGATATACTAAACTGGTTCTGTTGAATATCATCAAAATGGGGTCATAGGTTGTGACAGAGGAGCGAGATTTATTCCACAGCTATTATTCTCATACCTTGACTAAAAATGCTTCTATTGCGACAAAACTTCAGTATGTTTTTCCGGAGGTATATTGAACCAATTCTGTTTAATAGCATCGAAATGGGGTCAAAGGTCAGGGCACAGGAGCGAGATTTATTCCACAGCCATTATCAGGTATGTTGGAAAGCGTATCATAATTAATGCATTGCATGATTTTATTAACTTGTTCATACATTCTACAGGTGTCATCATCTGCAACTTGCATTATGTGTTTCCTGTACTTCTGGGTTGCGTAAATGCGGTCTTGAATCCCAACGAAGTGAGGAGTTTTGATCACTATTTTCCATATCTAAGGAGTTTGGATATTTTCCGTGCAATTTTTCTTTTCCAGCTCTGCAACGAATCTGAAATGTCTTCTGAATAAGAGGGGTTTAAGCGGTATTCAAGTTCAGTGGGCTAAAGCTTTCGTCAGCTGCTGCCACCACTGTGCTTATGTCATGTTTTTTTGCCAAAGTGATTCTGTTTGATTGTTCTTCTTTTTTTCGTTAGAGACCTATAATACTGAATAGCCCACTCCCACCTTGGTTTCTTTTCAGGTGGAATCTTTCAACTGATGAATTATTATTATTATTTCATCGTATCGAAAAACGTGAGTTAATATACTCAATGAAATTTTCATTTGTCTAAAGCAGCGACAAGACGCGGTGCAGTAAAGTGACATTTTTTTTGTAAAATAAATTTTACTTTTTGTGATGCATCTTCTTTATGTTTATGCAAATTAATCATGCTGCAGGAATTTTTCGCAACATGATGTTTAAATCGCACCAGAATTCCTCGAAATGTGATCTCTTTGTGTTTTCATAATGGTGTATAAATATCCGGGCAAAGAATAAGTTTTGGATAAAAGGCACTGTTTGAAGCTTTTCAAATGGCTTGTCGTGATCGTGTGATACCGTCGGACGATTCCGCGAAGTTGCGTGTTGGAGAGTTACTTGAAATTTTACAGAACAGTTCGCTTTTAAGAGAATCACGCTTCTTGAACACGCATCTCAAACTTTTGAGCGGCTTATTGCTGGATGAAGCGAAACGAAGGAATAGCAATGTTTCACTCCCAGTAACTGGGTTCACTGGCGCAAATAACATGTTTGTTGTGCTGTGGTTACCTTGTGCTCAGCAACCTTACATTGTGGATACAGGAATTGAAATTTTCAATTTCCTGATTGTAGGTAAATAACAGCAAGAAAGATGACACCGAATTTTCGGGAGCAATGAGCACGGCTTTTGATTCCGTTGTGAAGCGAATTAAATTTATCAGGGCTATCAAACAAAGATCTTCGCTCTTTCCACGTTTATAAGTGAGTCACGGAAAAATTCTCATTGGTCGCCACCGGGAGTCGAACCCAGGGTCTTCCAGTTACGCGCCGGATATGCTTCCGCTACACAACAGCGGCCTCGAATTTCTCCAGACTCACACACGCTAACTGCCAAGCCAATTTGGCAGGTTGCTTTTTGGAGCCCCGCACAATGCTGGGGATTCACCAAAGATGGTAAGCAGCAACTGAAGAAATAATTAGAAGACGAATGAATAATTAATTCACACATTTAACGTGGACCAGGAACATCAAACAAAGATCTTCGCTCTTTCCACGTTTATAAGTGAGTCACGGAAAAAGCGTAACTGGAAGACCCTGGGTTTGACTCCCGGTGGCGGCCTATGAGAATTTCTCCGTGACTCACTTATAAACATGGAAAGAGCGAAGATCTTTGTTTGATGTTCCTGGTCCACGTTAAATGTCTGTATTAATTATTCATTCGCCTTCTAATTATTTCTTCAGTTGCTGCTTACATCTTCGGTGAATCCCCAGTATTGTGCGGGGCTCCAAGAAGCAACCTGCCAAATTGGCTTGGCAGTTAGCGTGTGTGAGTCCGGAGGAATTCGAGGCCGCTGTGGTGTAGCGGAAGAATTTTTCCGTGACTCACTTATAAACGTGGAAAGAGCGAAGATCTTTGTTTGATGTTACTGGTCCACGTTAAATGTCTGTATTAATTATCAGAGTTATTGAAAGTTAATGGAACTGGTATGGAAAATAGTAGCATCTGACCAAAGAAAGTAGGTTTTTAATCCCGCAGATATTGCTGTAAACGGAATCCTGAACTTACGTATTCTGGTTGCAGACTTGTGCGTTAAGAAAAACTTGAATTTATATGTGATACATTTCGCCGCGGAAACGCTCTCCAACGAGGAAAGAATTTTTCAAATCGAACTCTTTGAAGCATAGATATGGACAAATATAAGATATGCATCTACGCCCTCCTGGCGGGAAGATCATGCATTATTTTAGGAAGAAAGTATTCTCAAAAGGTTTTTTAATGTGAGCGGTATCGGTCCAAGAAAAAAATTATTCGAGTTTTCAGAAGCTCAGATTTTGCTGCAAATACTGTACATCAGAAGTAGAAATTAACTCTTATGCCCTCTGGTAGCCAAATCATTCTTTACCAAATATTAAAAATTACATGAAAAACATTTTCCATCAGGAGCTGTATCCGATACAGGAAGAATTTTTCAAATCGGAGTTTTAGAAGCAGAAATATCGAGGGAACTGCAATTCCCTTTTGCGTTCCCTAACGGAAAGTCTATGATTTACTTCAAAATTTTGAATTTATATCAAAAACATTTCGCATTGGAAAGACTACCCAACAAAGAAGGAATTTTTCAAATCGGAGTCATAGAAGTAGAAATATTGACAAAAATAAGATATGCATCTACGCCCCCTGGTGTAGAACCCATGCATTACTTTAAGAAGAAAATATTCCTAAAATATTTGTCGACGTGAGTAGTATCGGTCCGCGAACGAATTTTTTTCAATCGAGATTTTAGAAGCTCAGGTTTCGCTGCAAATACAACAGAAGCGGAAATTAAGACTTACGCCCCCTGGTGGCCAAACCATTTTTTACCAAAAATTAGAAATTATATGCAAAGGATTTCCCATGAGGAGTTGCATCCGGTGCAGAAAGGATTTTTAAAATCGGAGTTTTAGAAGCAGAGATGTCGGGGGACACGGAATTTATTTCTACTTTCCCTAGCGGAAAATCTATGAACTACTTGAAAATTTTGAAAACATATGAAAAACGTGTAACACCGGAAATTTTAACCAATAAAGAAATATTTTTTTCAAATCGGACCATTAGAAGCAGAGATATTGACGAAAATAAGATATACATCTACGCTCCCTAGAGGAGAAACCAGGCAAATTTTAAAAAGAAAATATTTCGAAAAGGTTTATCGACATGACGGGCATCGGTCCGCGAAAGAATTTTTTCAATCAAGATTTTTGAAGCTCAAATTTTATTGCAAACACATCAGAAATAAAATTTAACGCTTACGCCTCCTGGTGGCGAAAGTACTCTTTACCAAAAATTATAAATTGCATGCAAAAGATTTTCCATCAGGATCTGTATCCGCTGAAGAAAAAATGTTTCAAATCGGAGTTTTAGAAGAAGAGCTATCGGGGAAAATGTTATTTACTTTTAAGCCCCCTAGCGAAAAATCTATGCGTAACTTGAAAACGTAAACATACCTAAAATACTCTTCGACATAAATGGAATCGAAAGATAAAATAATTTTTTCAATCGAATGTTTAGAAGCAAATATATGGAATAAAATGCATTTTGAATTCGACATCATCTACATTTACGCCCTCTAGTGGCGAAATTCTACATCGTAAAAAACGAAATGAATGATCATCATTCGAATATTTCAAGCTTTCCTATGCAAAAAGAATTTTTCAAATCGGACTAACAGTTGCAGAGACATTGTATCTACAAACGGACGGACAAACCGATAACATAAGCACGATCTTTTTTTACAAAAGGCGAGCTAAAAATAACAAGTTAGTAAAATCATGCAATGCATTGATTATGATACGCTTTCCAACATACCAGAAATTATTACCCAAGTTATGTGGATAATGGCTGTGGAATAAATCTCGCTCCTGTGCCCTGACCTTTGACCCCATTTCGATGATATTCAACAGAACCGGTTCAGTATACTTCAGGAATAACATACTAAAGTTTTGTCGCAATAGAAGCAGTTTTACGCAAGTTATGAGAATAATGGCTGTGGAATAAATCTTGCTTTTGTGCAATGACCTTTGACCCCATTTTGTTGATATGCAACAGAACCGGTTCAGTATACCTCCGGAACAACATGATAACATTTTGTCGCAATCGAAGCATTTTTAGGTAAGTTATGATGCACAAGGGCAATGGAATGGATCCCACTCCAGTGTCCTGACCTTTGACTCCATTTCGCCCATGTTCAATAGGGTTCGTCTCCAGTGGCTCCTTACCACATACTAAAATTTCATCGAAATCGAACCATTTTTACGCGCATAAGGGCAATGGAATAAATCCCGCTCTTATGCCCTGCCTGACCTTTGACCCTATTTCACCCATTTTTAATAGGGATTGTGCCCAAGTGCTTCCCTACCACATACTAAAATTTTGTCGAAATCGAACCATATTTACGCATGTTATGACGCATAAAAGCAATGGAATAGATCCCGCTTTTATGTCCTGACCTGTGACCCCATTCCGCCCATTTTCTTTAGGGTTTGTGCCCAGGATGTTCCCTACCACATATTAAAATTTAATCGACATCGAACAATTTTTACGCAAGTTATGCCGCATAAAGTCAATGGAATGGATCCAGCTCCTATGTCCTGACCTTTGACCTTATTTCACCCATTTTCAATAGAGATCGTCCCCAGGTGGTTCCCCACCACATACTAAAATTTAATCGACATCGAGCCATCTGTACGCAAGTAATGACGCATAAGTGCAATGGAATGGATCCCGCTCCTATGTCCTGACCTTTGACCCTGTTTCGCCCATTTTCAATAGGGTTCGTTCCCAGGTGGTGTCCAACCACATACTAAAATTTCGTCGAAATCGAAGCACTTTCACGTGAGTTATGGTGCGGACGGACGGACGGACAAAGCTGGAGCATGTACGCTTCTTCAACCTACGGTTGGAAAGCGTAAAAGACGGAATCATGTATGCTCTGTCTGAAAAGTTTTATGACTGATTTTGTTTAAACGATACCACTGGTGCCATCCATTCACCACTCTTGGAACAATTTACTATTAAATCTGATTTGGCTCATTGCCAAGTTTCTACAAGTTACACAGAGAGGTTCTACTAAAAAGTCGTGTCTTGGTTGTAGGGCTGATTTTGTTCAAACGATACAAGTAGTGCCATGCATTGGCCACTGTTGGAACTATCCACTATGAACTCTGAATTGGTTCAATGCCAAGTTTTGACAAGGTTCACAAAGCGGTTCTACTGGAAAGTCGTGTTAAAAATTTAGGACTTATTTTGCTTAAACGATTCTAGTAGTGCCATGCATTGTCCATTGTTGGGACTATCCACTATCAAATCTTAATTGGCTCGGTGCCAAGTTTCAGAAGTGTGCACTGAGCTGCTCTACTAGAAAATCGTGTTTAAGTTGCTTCAGTAAAGTCACCTAGTCATGTATTGAAACACTAGGTAAAGAGTGGGATTCAAATTTAGCTCTATATCCCGAACAAAGTGCAACTGCAAAAGTTCCATTTGGACGTGAAGCTTATGAAGACGATCGCTATCAGAGCACATTTTTAGCTGGCATTGACGATTCTGACGCGAAGATGTTTAGGGCGACCATCAACCCCCTCGCATTCTCGTACGAGCTCCAACATGGTCAAAATTTGGCAGCTTTTAGTGGCAAATCGTCGCCTATCCCTACAAAGGATAAAAAAGGAGCTTCTGCTCAAGAAAAGCATCGTGCGTTTGATTCTTGTTAAAGATTTGAAAAAAAGAAAAACACGCTAGCGCTTCGTATCGCATGTATTTACGGCGAAACAGCAGGAGGGGAATATTGCTGCGTGTGAAGATTTGATTGAAATAGCAAACAGGAATTTAAACTTTAAAAAAAATCATAACTGGAGACAAAGAGACAATGTGTTAGAGAAAATTCGCTAAAGTCGAGGAAACTCCAGTTCCAAAGGTCTTGAGCCAAAACAATGTAGGTGGCTTTTTTTCATTGGAAAAGAGTAGTGCATGAAGAAATTGTACCGGAACGACAGCCACTAAACTCCGAATTTTACTGAGGAGTGATGGACAAGCTGCTGAAAAGAATTCGGGGCGTTAGACTGGATGTGGCTAAGTCATGTGACTCGTTTTTGCTTAGTGTAGTGTGCCTGCACACTACACTACCATCATCAAGAAGTTTCTCACATCGAAATCTTTGCAGTGCTTCACCATATTTACCGGGTTTCGTTTCTGCTGATTATTTTCTGTTTCCCTTTAAAGTGTCATCCCAACAGAAGAGGTACGAATTTGACAGCCTTTCATTGGTCTTCCTTGACGGGGAAATTAAGCAGGGTCCCACAAGCTCAGTTCCACAGAGGCACGCTGAAGCTGTACCATAAGGGAAAGATGTTTATCGAGTTTGGAAGATGAACTTTAAAGATTAAATGGCAACACGTTATTTTCCTTGAAATTTCGCTTTTCAATTTTTAAGAATGTAGTCTTTAACCATTTCAAAAACAACTTGTAAATGACAAATTTAAAGTCGTTTCCTCCGAAAAGCGGGAAACAGCTGGAACTGAAGAACGTGCTCACACCAGTGTCATATCGCCGGCTTGATTTCGCGTCTGAAACTTTCGCATTTTTCCTCTTAGCCACCGGGATTAGATTCGGTGGTGAGACGGATTGGTATTCTTGTTCTAAGACTCTGGTACTTTCTCTTCCTTGGAGGCAACCTGAATTAGGTGGGTGAAACAATAACTACCCCTCATCAGTCTTCAAAATCACCCATCAACAAAAACTTGAGTCTTAAAAATCGTAATATAATGCATCACTATGGGGAATAAGCCAACAGCCAACGGTTCTAATTGGTCATTCTTCCTAAGGGTTCCGAAAAGAACCAAAGTCAGTTGGAGTGTTTTGGCCACAGTACTAGCTTGTACCTCAACTTATACTGAAGCTATTAGGTGCTTAAATTAATTCCCGCTGTTGCCCAATATAACGCAGCAGTGGTGCGCTGTGACCCGGGCCACACGTGACCTCCTTTGCACACGCACGTACCGTCCGTAGTCTGGGCAAAGCAGTGTGTGACTCGCCATCGGAGGACACAGAACACCAGTTTGTATCACATTCACGATGTCGAGTTTCGTACCAAAAAAGGAGCATTTGCGGGAAGCATTACTCTTCTGCTTTCATCTCAAGAAATCTGCAACGGAAAGTCATCGTTTGCTAGTGCAGCCCTATGGGGAACATGCTCTATCGGAAACAATATGCAGAGAGTGGTTCCGACGCTTCAGAGCCAACGAATACGACGTGAAGGACAACGAGCGCCCTGGGAAGCCGAAAACGTTCGAAGATGGCGCATTGGAGGCCTTATTGGACGAGGATTCATGTCGGACGCTCCACTAGTTGTCTGAAACACTACGGGTCGATGAGTCAACGGTTAGCAAACGTTTAAAGGCAATGGGAATGATCCAGAAGCTCGGAAAATGGATCCCACATGACAAGGTAATTCTTCTCCACGACAATGCTAGACCTCATGTCGCTAAATCCGTGAAGGAACTCTTGGAGACCCTTGGCTGGGACTTCTTATCCCACCCGCCTTATTCCCCGGACATTGCTCCCTCGGACTTCCATTTGTTCCGGTCGCTACAACATGGCCTGTCAAAGCAGAACTTCCTTTTTGTCGCAGATATTCAAATATGGCTCGGTGAATGGTTCGCCTCGAAAGAACCTACATTTTTCTACCGCGGAATCCATTTGTCACCCCAACGGTGGGAACAGTCGTAGCTGCCAACGGACACTACTTTGAATGGACTATCCTGTACCGTTCTATGACGACACACAGGTGTTTTGTGGCAAAAAACAGCCGGAATTAATTCAAGCACTTAATATATATCAGTTCCCGGGTTCATACAAGCTGCTGTTGCTGTCACATGTGTGTACTTTTGCTCATCAAAGGGCTCCTTGAAAGCAAACTCATCTGCAAATAAGGTACAGACATAGACAAGGTAAATGACTATGTGCATTAGATTGTCGTACATGATTTGTCGGATTTTCAAGGCTCGTAAAGTTGCCAGGTAACTAAGGAATCAACACAATGTGCGATGTGACCTGAAATACGTATGTTAGTGTAAAGCGTCAAGATGTAGCTTTGGTCATTTTGTCAGTGGCTTCAGTTCCAATAGGACTGTTCAATAGTGAAGAGAACGATCATTTTCTAACGGGTCATTTTCTAATGTGAATTTAAACTTAAACACCGTGAATTGTAGGCATCAATACAGCATTTGGGGAAGGCACCATTAGTGAATGCAAGAAACAACGTTGGTTTGCTAAATTCTGGTTTGGAGCTGTGAGTCTCGAAAATGAACCACGTGGTAGACCAGAAGGAAATATCGATTATGCTGGGGTGGAGGCCTTGATTGAATCCTATCCACGTTAAATAGTATGAAAACATGACGAATTTCTCGACATTTAACGGCCATATGCAAAATGAAGGAGAAGAAGAAGATGGATAAATGTGTCCCACGTAATTTGAAGGCACAGCACGAAACATGATAATGTGATGTTTGCTTTTCTCTGCTTATCCGCAGTCAAACGAACTACATTTTTTGGGACCTCCTCAAGTGTGATGAGAAGTGGATGCCATGTGACAATCGCCGACGTTGGGCACAATGGCCGTGATGAAGCCCCGAAGCCAGTAGTAGTCCGCAGCTAGTATGATTCACTCCTCCTACTTACAATCGGGTCAGAGTACCACACTAGAGAGTATTAACCTGCTTGGTGGACTGTTTTCTATGTATAATGCCAAGAACTTAACATTAGGATGGAAAACAGTCCACCAAGCAGGCAGCATCATTTAATCATCACGGCTCATCATTCTCCGTGATAATGTGAGACACTGTGTTTCATGTCAAACAGTCGAGAACTGTACCAGTCGAGTTACAAGACCTTACCACATCCACCTTATGAACCTGATCTCTCCCTTACAGATTATTACTTCTTTAAGCACCTGAACACCTTTCTGCAGGGTAAATTGTTTTCCAACCTTGTGACATGCTACAGAGGTAAAGCACGTATCAAGACGACAAATCTTCAGCGATACATTCCGTCGGTGTCGCTTAGTTGCAAGAGCAACTCACTCCGGAGTGAAGGGAGCGCGGATTCGATGTGTTTTCAGAACCTGACATTAGATGAAACCACGTTCCACGAGTTTGTTGTATCTCGAAGCTCAACATTTCTTCACAATGTCATGCAGAGCTTGTGAATCTTTGGCAAACGTGTGCTCCAGCTGGTGGTGATTACTTTGCTTAATATAGTTTATTTTGATCCACATTTTGGGTGTTTGAAATTTCAATTAAGCCATCTTTGGTCGAGCTATAAGAATTTCTCTCACGCTTCGCATATAAAGAGCGCCATTTATTTGGAAGTGGCACTGGGGGCATCCACCACCCCCGCTCTTTTTTTAGAATCTTCTCAACAACTTTTAAAATCTTTTCAGCAATCTGTTATCAGTTCTGATAAGGATTAGCACGTGTTTTACTTTCAAGCAGTCTGCTCTTTGCTCCCGTGTGCTTCGCGTGAACATTTCTCTCATAAATGACAGCTGAAGCTTGCGTCACGCGAGAGCTTTTCTCATCAAGCGACCACTGACGCGATATACGAATGAGTTTTTCATCTAATTTTATTTGTAACTATATACACGGTTGAGTCACATTATTGTGACCACCAGACAACATCCAGAGTAACCGCCGTGTGCAGCGCGGACAGCAACTAGGCTTGGATGGGAGTGACTCAGTAAGGTGCTGGAAGGTGTTCACAGGTATGTGGAGCCATGCTGACTGCAGTGCATCTCACAGCTGCTCGAGGGTGCGTGGTGGAGGATCGATAGAGCGAACAACACGATCGAGGTGGTCCCACAGATGCTCAATTGGGTTTAACTCTGGGGAATTAAGGGCCCAGGGAAGTACTTTGAAGTCTTCATCGTGCTCTTCCAACCAGTCTCGGACATTTCTACGTGGTCCGCAAGAATGGATTCATAACTAATTCGGTCCATAGTGCCTTCCACGGGTATAAGTGGACCCAGAGAACTCCACGGAAACATTCCTCAGACCATAACGCTGCCCTCACCAGCTTGTGTTCTTCCAGCAATGGTTGACGAGTGCTTGTTCTCTGATGTTTCTTGCCTTATACGCCAACGTCCATCCGTTCAATGAAGCAGAAAACGTGACTCATCGCAGAACGCAATCCTTTGCCAATCAGCGGAAGTCCAATTTCGATACTGCCGTGCAAATGTAAGCCTTTTCCGCCGATGCACCTTCGTTAGCATAGGTGCATTGACCATCCGTCTCCATCGGAGCCCCATGCACAGCAGGGTTCGCTGAACTTTGGTTTTAGACACACTTCCGGTAGCCTCCTGGTTCGTTGGGCCAGTGAGTTGCTCTACTATATAGTGTGTCGAAGCCGACGTTCACCCCTCGCATCAATGGCACGTGGTGCTCCGCAGTTTGCACGTCGCTTATTCGCAATGGTGGCATTTCTCCAATCACGATACACTTTAACCACAGCACCACGCGAACTGTTTTCAAACTGCGCTGTTTCAGAAATACTGCCACCCTTGCCTTGAAAGCCGATAATCATCCCTTTTTACAAATCTGATAAATCGCTCCTATTACCCATGAGAGCAACGAGTGATATGTTTCCAGAATGCCTACAGCACACCTTATACACTATCTACCAACAAGTAATTGGACACCTGTGATAGCAAAGGAAAATGAAGTTTATTCACCTTCAATAGTTGGTGGAGCCTCCACGAGCGGCGATTACAGCTGCGACCCTCCGGGGCATACTCTCAACCAGGCTTTGTATGACGGCTAGCGGTATTTTCTTCCACTCGGCTTGGAGAAGACAGGTCAGTTCCTTCACCGATTTCGGACGGTGGGGGCACCTCTTAAGTCGACGCTCCAACTCGTCCCAGAGGTGCTCGATAAGGTTAAGGTCCGGGCTCTGCGCGAGCCAGTCCATTCGATTAACCCCATTGTCACCATACCAAGCCATGGTGGACCTCGCAACAAGACAGGTGGCATTGTCATTCAGAAAGTAACATGGGTCCACCCCGTAAAACTGCCACAACGTAGGAAGCGCATGGTCATCCAAAATGGTGCAGAAGGTCTCGGCGTTGAGTCTACCAGGAATTGCGACCAAGGGTCCCGTGCCATACCAGGAGAAACACCCCCATAGCATAATTCCACCGCCGCCGAACTTCACAGTTGGCACAATACATTCCGGCAGGACCCGTTCTCCAGGCAGACGCCAAACCCAGACCCTGCCATCCTAACTGTAGAGGGTAAATCTTGATTCGTCGCTCCAGAGAACCTGTTTCCACTGTTCAACGGTCCACTGTCGACGTTCTTTGCACCACGTTAGCCGAGCAGCGCTATTGGACTTGGTGATCAAAGGCTTGTGGGCCGCAGCACGTCCGTGATAACCAAACAGATGGGCTTCCTTACGGGTGATATTCATCAAAGGAACACTCCCTGATGCCTGTTCAAACTCCTCGCGGATGTGGCCCATCGATTTGGTGCGGTTCTTCCGAATTTCTGTGGCCAGCACCTGTCGGTCTCTAACTCCCAGTTTTGTGGATCTGCCGGGTCGGTGCACATTCCGACAGTCACCTCTCATCTTCCACTTGCCAATCACGTAGGCCACTGTCGATTTTGGGTACTTCAACTTGCTGGATATGTCACGCATGGATCCGCCATTTCTGTGATACCCGACGAATACACTTTTCTCGAAATCAAAGTACTCCGAACTGCGTGGCATCTTGCATGCGACTGGTAGCGTTGTTGTTTTCCACACGATATTTAACGGTTGCGGCAGCGACGTGTATCAGGACCGCAGATATCGTCTATTGCAGGGGTGTCCAATTACTTGTTGGTAGATAGTGTATATGGCTACGCGCTGTTAACTTCATAAGTAGGAGGTGGTCACAATAATGTGACCCCACTGTATATATTAATTTCATATTCTGAAGTGTTATTATTGAGTAAACTACTTAAAACAGCTGGAAAAGGTAGTTTGAGAAAAAATCTCACGCGCGACCACTGGCGTTGTTCAACGTGCAGCTAACAACGATGGGATAATATTCTTGCATTTCATCTGCAGCAACCTAATGTTAGCTACTGGAAGTAAATATTTGCGGGTTTGATTTTCATGTGCTGGAGCTTAATCAACTAGAAATGCTTTTATTCACGTTTTGAGCGCAATGAAAAATAACAGTGCTATAAATGCTTCATCACGGCAGGCTGTATCAGCATCATAAAAAAAGACTCCTAAGTATCTGTAGTATCATCAATGCTTGCTGAACAGTAAGTTTCCTCCAGCGTGGGCCGTGAGCGAATTTAGTAGTTCTCCAAGTGTAGGTAATAAAGGCGAAGACATCTCCCATATCAGTTGCCAAGTCGAGGAAGATGGCTTTACACCGATGTGGGGATAAAAGAGGTAGGATTTAGTCAATCTTACTCGAAAAAATTGACTGAGAAGAACACGAAAAATATTATCGGAGAGTTAGGAAGAGCACAAAAGTGAAGCAGACGATGTTGCAAAACCTGAAAACTTTAGTATCCTTTGTGAGATTATTGAATTTTGAAATCTCTTATCACCAGGGTTATGAAACATAACTTATAACTCAAGAGGCAATGAAGCTGCAAATTTCCCCAAACAAACGGCTTCGAGGAAATCTGCAATAAACTGTAGCCAAATGTATCTATAATAATACAATTTTTCCAGTCCGTGACTTAATTCGGCACTTCAGTAATAGATATCAAATAAATTGAGACCTACGCATTTCCAACTTCTCTCTACAATTGTACCTCAAATTATTTCACCTGCTTAGCTTAACCTACGTTTTCTAAATAATTTCTCATACTGAATCTAAGTGTATCCGGTTTATTTATACCTATTATAACGAATCTCGAGTTCGCCCTTATTTGACTTGTATTGTTGTATGTACGTCGCAAATAACTTTAGATGAATAACTAAATACATGTTTCCCCAAACCGTTTCGTCCTTTCAGATTAAGTCATTTTCCCTTATTTGACTTATATTTCTGTATCTCTGTACTTCAAATCATATTATCTACACAACGGGACCTTTGTCTTTTAAATAATTTAAATATTTGATTAGTATTACTCAACTTTTATTCATCAATTCTCCCGTCTGTATTACTTTCTCTCAATTTTCTCACTTGCTGTTTTGCATATAGATTTTGTGACGTGTCTGCCCCGCAGGACGCACACGACATAAAGCAAGAACGAACGTCTGCGTAGCTCAGTTGCTGGAGCGACTTGTTCCGGAATAAGTGGACTCGGGTTCGATCCCCGGCGTGGACCAAAAATGACGGAAAAATTTGCTTCGTTATAATTTCTATTCACCTTTTCTGAATTATTTCACCTATCATACACAATTTTTTCATAGGTAGAAAACAGTAAAACTGTACTAGTAAACCGATTTATTGGCGTAGGAATATACTACCTGACAGAGAAAAGGCCACACCACGAAGACGTGAACGCAGCGCCATGAAAATTGCAGGGTGTGTGCACAGTACAAGTTATGCAAATGATTGCATTTGCAGAACAATCGCACGAACGGCAAGCAAGGTATAAGCGTACAACCAGCCCATGAGCCCATTGGTCGAGATGTCGTCACGGCCGCAAGAAGTGAGTGGTTCTTCTGTAACCGTGTCTGGAGAACGAACAAGGGGTGCCAACGCCGTTAAGGCGCCTTCGTACGTGATTTCGTCAAACGGATGAGTTCACGAGAGACGATATCGTAGGCCTTCGTACCGTTGGATAGTCCTTGCATCGTATTGCGGAAGAAACGCTACGTGATGCCGCAACCGTCGGGTCGCATTTGGAGACAGTGGTCCCAGGAAGGACGTGTAAAACGTCGTACGGGGACGGGAGCACGGAGACGGACGTCCGTCTCCGTGCTCGTCACATCCGACGTCATGCCGTTGCGGAAACGCAGCACACAACGGGCGCCATTTTGCGTGAGTGTACAGGGAGGCTTGGATGGTCCTGTATTGACGCGGACAGTGTCGCGCCGATCGGCTGCGTCTGGTTTGCTGTCCAGCCGTCCGATGCGAAGGCTACCCTTAACAGCTAGCCATCGTCGTCACCGCTTAAGCATGGTTTCGCTCCAGAGCTACCTGGGGTGCCGAATGGAACAGTATGGTGTTCAGCGACGAATTGCGGTTCTGTCTCACTACGGATGATCGCCGTGTGAGAGTCCGTCATTGTAGAGCGCCACACCGCCTGTCAACGTGGAATCATAATCTATCAGCGTCAACAGCCGCTCACCGCTGGTACGCACATTACGGGCACATTCACGCCACGCAGATATGTTGAGAAGGTGCTCCGACCCGTGGCACTACCGTATCTGCAGTTTATCCCAAACGCCGTTCTTCAATAGGATAACGCTCGGCCGCATCAGCTTGAATGCTTTTCATGATGTGCGGATGTTTCCGTGGCCAGCACGATCCCCCGACCTTTCGTCCATCGAACATCTGTGGGACACGATTGGTCGTCGGTTGAGTATCCTCCCACCCCCGCAAAAGGAAGATGAATTGTGGACTCGGATCAACACCACATGGTCCACGAAACCCCAGGACTCTATTCGGACTCTCATTGCCTCAATGCCGCGTCGGATTCAACGCTGTATCGCCCAAAATGGGGGTCACACTCCTTATTGATCATCTTATATATTCTGCCACTGGAGCCTAGTCTGTATGTGACAATTAAATCATTTGTTCAGGACCTACTTGGCTATTTGTGTGTGCAGTTTGGTCGGTTTTCGAGCATTCCTTCATGGTGTGGCATTTTCTCTGTCAGGCAGTGTATATAAACAATCGTTTCCAAGCTTTCGTCTTCTGTCTCTCTTCCTTGAAAAAGCCATCTGGTTGATGTGCTTTCGCACAACAACCATATGGCTTTTGTTTATGAATTTCAAAACATTATTTGTACATCGTTAAGATTTTGCACTTTGAGTGTGTAGCGGAATTGCTCTTTGCGGCGTGTGGTGGTGCTTGAATCCACATCCTCTTACTACTGGGCGGCTGCTCTACCGACTAAACTGCGTCGGCAAGGCTTATACAGGGTGTGCCATATAAAAGTGGCCAGAGTAATATGAACGACAACAGTCAGGCAATGTTACTATACATGGTAAAGAATAGTTGAAATGACAGAAAACAGGAGTAATTTACCTGCGTTTACAATTGCTCAAAGTGCTGTTCTCCGGCATCAAGACACAGCTGCACACGACTTAACATGTTGTTCGTAACCCTCCACATCTCATCAGCAGTAATATGGGCTATGGAATCCGTAATGTTCACTTTTAATTCATCAAGGGTGTGCGGATTAGTTGCGTAGACTTTCCCTTTCAATGCTCCCCACAGATAAAAGTCACAGGTGGAGAGATAGGGTGATCTGGATGGCCATCGATACAGTTCTGTCCTCCCCTTCATGTACAGCACGTAGACTGTTCCGCGCAGTAGGTGCTGTTGCACCATCCTGTTGAAAGAAAGCATATGTTCACTCTTTTTCTGTAAGTGCGGCAACAAATGGGTTGAACAGTTCCTGAACATAGCGCTCCGAGTTGATGGTGTCAGTGAAAAAGAATGGGCCGACTATCCTCTTCGCAGACACAGCACACCAAACGCCTATCTTTTGGTCGTACAGAGGAGTCTCCATTGTCCGTCTGAGATTCGTGTTGGTCCAAATCCTGCTGTTTTGCGCATTGACATACCCGGACAGATGAAACCATGCTTCACCTGTCATGTGATAAAGTGTTGGGTCCATTTCACCGCTGACAATGGTTTCCTGAAACCACTTACAATATTGCATCCGTTTTGCACAATCAGGAGTTTTGAGCTCTTAGAGCGCCATAACTTTGTACTGCCAAAAATGCAAATCCACCTTAAGTATGCGTCGGCATGACGTGGCAGATATTCCCGTTGCAGACGATAATCGGCGAATCGACTTACGAGGGCTTTGTAACATCATTGTGCACACATCCTGGATATTGACTTCAGTAAGAATTGTCTTGGGGTTTGTTTCTTTTCCGGTTTCACGAAATTTCCGCACTAACTTCTGTACCACTGATTTGGTCGGTGCTGCACAATGGGGAATATTTTCTGTAGGTAACTCATTTAAAACCTTGTATGGGTTGTTTCTGAAATACTGTTCCACAATAAAAATCCTCTGTTCCGTACTTAAAACCATTTCCGTTGCCTTTGTTCTCTCTTCACTTACACTTATGCTGCGTATACACTGCTCTGGCCATGACTAACCACTCCGGAGAATTCCTTTGCAGCTGTTCACTGAGAAACCGGTTAGAAGTAGAACAAAGCGGTTCTAACTGGAAACCCGCCAAACAACTTTAACCCGCCCAACAACGTCTGGCCACGGGGCCACTTTTATATGGCGCACCCGGTAGCTGCAGCTTGCCATCTTGATTGCGTGACCTCTGTAGTACGTGAAATACCGTATACTACCCCTCCCCCGTCCCCTGAGAATGGCTGGAGGACAAGATTGCGGGTTTTGCATCCGCCCAGAAACCATGCTTGAAGGAGCTCTTATTGATTCCAGACGATGCGTGAAAGGAGCTCTTATTGATTCCAGACGATTCCTG
The DNA here is from genome assembly GCA_039090855.1 of Macrothele yani. Lineage (NCBI taxonomy): Eukaryota > Metazoa > Arthropoda > Arachnida > Araneae > Macrothelidae > Macrothele > Macrothele yani. Next base: position 83,272,999 of record CM077009.1, read on the forward strand.
GAAGGAGCTCTTATTCATTCCAAACGATTCCTGAAAGGAGCTCTTATTGATTCCAGACGCTTCCTGGAAGGAGCTCTTATTGATTCCAGAAGATGCGTGGAAGGAGCTCTTGTTGATTCCAGACGATTCCTGGAAGGAGCTCTTATTGATTCCAGACGATGCGTGGAAGGAGCTCTCATTGATTCCAGACGCTTCCTGGAAGGAGCTCTTATTGATTCCAGAAGATGCGTGGAAGGAGCTCTTGTTGATTCCAGACGATGCGTGGAAGGAGCTCTTATTAATTCCAAACGATTCCTGAAAGGAGCTCTTATTGATTCCAGACGCTTCCTGGAAGGAGCTCTTATTGATTCCAGAAGATGCGTGGAAGGAGCTCTTGTTGATTCCAGACGATTCCTGGAAGGAGCTCTTATTAATTCCAAACGATTCCTGAAAGGAGCTCTTATTGATTCCAGACGCTTCCTGGAAGGAGCTCTTATTGATTCCAGAAGATGCGTGGAAGGAGCTCTTGTTGATTCCAGACGATTCCTGGAAGGAGCTCTTATTGATTCCAGACGATGCGTGGAAGGAGCTCTCATTGATTCCAGACAATGCGTGGAAGGCGCTCTTATTGATTCTAGGCGATGCGTGGAAGGAGCTCTTGTCGATTCCAGACGATGCGTGGAAGGAGCTCTTATTGATTCCAGACGATGCGTGGAAGGAGCTCTCATTGATTCCAGACAATGCGTGGAAGGCGCTCTTATTGATTCTAGGCGATATGTGGAAGGAGCTTTTGTCGATTCCAGACGATGCGTAGAAGGAGTTCTTATTGATTCCAGACGATGCGTGGAAGGAGCTCTTATTGATTGCAGACGATGCGTGGAAGGAGCTCTTGTTGATTCCAGACGATGCGTGGAAGGAGCTCTTATTGATTCCAGACGATGCGTGGAAGGAGCATGACACATTTGTTTCCAACCTGACGACCAGCAGATTCATTTTTACGTTCGGGCGCCAATATAGCAAAACAGCCCTTTTTGCAGGTGGTGGAGTTTATAACCAACCCACATCTCCCCCTATTCCGGAGAGGGATATTCTCCGAACTGAACCATGCCGACATGGCTTATCACTGCAACTTGCCGTTTTGACTTGCCTCACCTCGGTGGTAAAGCATAAGTGCATAAGAAACAAATTTGTTTAGGGGTTTATAATGAAATATTCACTTCACTGCAGTAAAAATCAGAATATGCAGATTGTAATTCTAACGTTGCAAGCTCTGGGCAGAGTTGAGCTAGTTGCCGAAATCACCATATTTTATTACCCGCTTATGGACTATGAGCCCGTTTCCCCAGACGGGAAAGAATCGATTAATGAATTTGTATTTTCTGTTCGACGACGTTCTCATTAGAACCGAGACCCTATTGTTAACGTTTGTGCCTCGCGGTCCTTTCAGAGTTTTAAAACTTGATGTAAGATTTGCGTTTAGTGTTTTCTCTTCTCTCATTCCCAGTGAATGAAGATTTTATACCAAATGGTGAAAAGAAATCTGGCCACTAATGAGAAAACGACAGGAACAAGCATGACGTCTGGAAAACAAAATTTACTTGTATACCACCTAAAATTAATGGACAATGTGCTTGAAACAGACACCAAAGAATGAAGTGAAGGAGGGAGAGGTTGAAAGAGAGAATAAAGGCAGAGCTAACCCAAGAAAGATAATTGACTTCTTCCAAAGGAAATCATTTGGAGAAGTTTCATTAAGAGAGGTCACAATCGGAGAAAAACAAATTAGTGGTTTTCCCTCATTAGCTTCGGCATCATTAGTGGCAGATTTCTTTTAAGAAAACAAACAGAGCACGTGACATAGAATATCCTTAAAGTACGAACTGGAAATTCAATGCTCAGATTCTGTCAACGTAGTTTATGTTGGAATGATCAATTACTTCCGTGAGAAAAATGGAAAACTCCTTAAAAATCTGTTTCCTGTTATTACAATAACAAAATGTTGTGTTTTTCTGTCGCCTACAGAAAAGTCTACCGATTCTAAAGGTTTCAAGTTTGGTGTAAGCTTGCACAGAATCTGTGTGTGTGTGTGCGTGTGTGTCAAAGCCCATATTTCGAAATTCTAGTTAATTTTTTGCTGATTCTTTTAAAAATACTGAAAACCTAAAGCAGACGTAACCGATAGATGGCAGCACATTCGTTGCCTTTGAAAACTGGCTTTTTTTTTAATTTGAGGTTTAACGACCACCGTGAGCAACTCAATGGGCTATAAAGCAGTCGCCTGTCCCTAATTTAGGGCCACTGGTTCCAGGGAAGGGAGAGAGCCAGTGCCGTAATATAAACACAACACCCATGTATTACCGGGATTCGAACCAGGACCCCTTTCGGGCGACTGATCAGAAGCCATCGCTTAAACCACTGCGCCACCGAGGCGGCAAAACTGTCTTAATTTGTACGGGGGAAAAAAGGCCATTAATTTACATTTTCCTATTTTAAAACGTATGTTGATTTTTAAAATGAAAACCTGAAACAAAAAAAAAAAACGTGCGTTGATTTATGTTGTTAATATGTTGATTTTTAAACTGAAAACTTGAAACAGAAGTCACCGATAGATGGCAGTACATTCGTTACATTGGAAAACTGGCTAAATTTGTACCGAAGAAAAAGTCCATTAATTTACGTTTTCCTATTTTAAAACGTATGTTGATTTTTAAAATAATGCCCATAACGCCATTTGGAAGAATGCAGGCTGACTAAATATAGTTTTGAGAGTAATATTACTTAATATACTGCCCTACAACTGAACTCAGGAAATTTTGAGTTATTTCTGGCATATTTATTAAAAACGTAATTAACATTTTGATATTTAATTCGAAATTTAATATGACGAATCCTCCTGTCTTTTCCTTAAAATTTATTTTTCCTCATTCAGTCAAGTTTAAATGGAATCACAAGACGGTTACTCTACGACTAAAATGTCATTCAAAAAACTGTTCTTTTTGTTTGGAGATTCAATGCCCACCGTGAGCAACTCGATGGGCTTTAGGCAGTAGCCTGTCCTTAACTTAGGGTCACTGGTTCCAGGGAAGGGAGAGAGCCAGCGCAGTAAGACAAACACAACATTCATGCCTCACCGGCCCGCCCCGGTGGCGCAGTGGTCTAAGGCGCTGGCCTCTGATCATTCGTCCGTGAGGGGTCCGGGTTCGAATCCCGGTCAGGCATGGATGTTGTGTTTGTCTTACGGCACTGGCTCTCACCCTTCCCTGGAACCAGTGACCCTAAATTAGGGACGGGCGACTCCTTATAGCCCATTGAGTTGCTCACGGTGGTCGTTAAACCTCCAATCAAAAAAAAAAAAATGCCTCACCGGTTTCGAACCTGGATCAATCTCGGGCGAATGGTCAGGAACCAGTGCTTAAACCGTTGCACAAGCTGGTTTAACGAAATGCGTTAATCAATTTTATCGAAGGTCTGACTCATTAGGTCAACGAAGCAGAATCCGACGATATGCGGCAGCAAATCCTACATTGCACATAGAATGTTAAACGCTGCGCTGTACAGCGTAATAGCCAGTAGCCGAAATCAAAGCCGCATACTTCTGCTCCGGAACCGATTGCTTTCCCAATTAAGCTACACCGACCGGGTTTGTAGCTGCAATTTTGTCGTCTTGACATGTGCGTCATCTCTGAGATAGGTACGTCGCATACATCCTCTTCCCCTTTGAAAAGGGTAGGACGGAATCGTAGGTTTCCGGGCCAGCCGGCAGACCACTCTTGAAGGAGAACTCACTGTAGAAGAAGGAATTCTGACTAATTTCAAACGATGTGTGGAAAGAACATCACACATTTTTCGAAGAACCCATCGGCCAGGAAATTCAGTTTACGTTTGGGCGCCATTATACAGTAAAAGCCATTTGCCGATCCAAATACGATGGACAATAATTTAGAAAGAGGTTGTGGCGAGAGTTTAGTTTAGTTTTGCAGATCTAACCCCCCCCCCCCCTCCCCTCCCTACACACACACATTTCTAAATCCTTGTCCGTCTTTGGCAACTGAAGGATTGAGTAATCCTTGTCCGTCTTTGGCAACCGAAGGATTGAGTGGTAGATGCCGTGTATGGTACGCCGTTGTTGTTATTGTTGTTTTTCCAATCCCCTTTCCGTCAGAAAGGGCATTGCGACCCAACCCATCCCATCTCTTGTGTACATCGCCACGGAGCTACGCCACAGCAGTGCCGTTGATTTTTAGTCGGTCGCACCTTACATTTTGGACTGGTTTTGTCGGTCGCACCTTACATTTGGACTGGTTTTGTCTGTCGCATCTTACATTTTGGACTGGATTTGTCGGTCGCATCTCACAATTTGGACTAGTTTTGTCGGTCGCATCTTACATTTTGGACTGGATTTGTCGGTCACATCTTACATTTTGGACTGGTTTTATCTGTCGCATCTTTCATTTTGGACTGGCTTTCTCGGTCGCACCTTACATTTTTGGACTGGTTTTGTCGGTCGCATCTTACATTTTGGACTGGTTTTGTCGGTCGCATTTTACATTTTGAATTGATTTTGTCAGTCGCATCTTACATTTGGGACTAGTTTTGTCGGTCGCATCTTACATTTTGGACTGGTTTTGTCTGTCATGTTTTACATTTTGGGCTGGTTTTGTCGGTCGCATCTTACATTTTGGACTGGTTTTGTCGGTCATGTTTTACATTTTGGACTGGTTTTGTCGGTCGCATCTTACATTTTGGACTGGTTTTGTCTGTCATGTTTTACATTTTGGGCTGGTTTTGTCGGTCGCATCTTACATTTTGGACTGGTTTTGTCTGTCATGTTTTACATTTTGGGCTGGTTTTGTCGGTCGCATCTTACATTTTGGACTGGTTTTGTCTGTCATGTTTTACATTTTGGGCTGGTTTTGTCGGTCGCATCTTACATTTTGGACTGGTTTTGTCGGTCATGTTTTACATTTTGGACTGGTTTTGTCGGTCGCATCTTACATTTTGGACTGGTTTTGTCTGTCATGTTTTACATTTTGGGCTGGTTTTGTCGGTCGCATCTTACATTTTGGACTGGTTTTGTCTGTCATGTTTTACATTTTGGGCTGGTTTTGTCGGTCGCATCTTACATTTTGGACTGGTTTTGTCGGTCGCATCTTACATTTTGGACTCGATGGCCACAACCTGCTCCCATCATTTGGGCAGTTGCTGGATACCGTCCCTGTAGAATTGCGGCGGCTTGAACGCAAAAAACAGAATAAGTGTGCGTTCGACATCTTCCCGGTTGGCGAACCGCTGTCCGTCCAGGAAATGCTGCAATGACCGGAAGAGGTGATAGTCGCTTGGGCAATGCCCGGGGAATCGGCCGTGTGGGGCAGCAAATCCAGGCGTGCGTCCCTGATCTTGCGACGAGTTGCTGGTTGTTTCGACGTGAGCGACGCGTATAGATCGTCCAGCTGAGGGCGGTATACATCGGCGGTGATAGTGATGTTTTCCGACTGTAGCTCAAAAATCACTACTTCCCTCATATCACACCAAACACACATCAGGACCTTACGTGTGTGTAAGCCGGCTTTGGGTGTCGGCTTGGGCTTTTATTTTGGATCCAACCACTGTTTCCAGACGCTTACATTGTCATACAGAACCCATTTCACGTCGCCTGTCACAAAGCGTCCAAGAACGGTTCAACTTGTACACGTGAAACCAGAGAAATGCATGCACTCGTGCGATTTGCTTTCTGCTCAACTGTGAGTTGATAGGGTGCCAAAACTCCTCTCTTGTGCGCCTTACGAAGTTGACGCAGGTGCGTGATATTGCTGGTGTTCGTAGTCCCCAGTTGTTCGGCCAACTCCAGTGTGGTCACATGTGGGTCGGTCTCCACTAAGGTCTTCAGCATGTCCATATCCACTGTTGCTAAACTTTCCGGCTTTAGGGCGGTCTAACAAGTCAAAGTTTTCGTATCGAAACCACTCGAACCAACGACAGCACTGATGACGTGATATGGCTTTGGGGTACACACTGGTAATGTTCCTTACAGCACTTACGGGGTTGCTACCGCGATGACACTCATACAGCATTCAATGGCAGATGAGCACCTTGTTCACTTCCATGTTTGGCTAGCGCTTACACTCTTTGCCTTTTGACGGCTGACTGTCACTGACTTAAGCCACCTACCTGCTGATGTCATGCCGGTCTTCTGCGCATTCTCAGTGGCCAATGTGCGCTATGGTCGGGGCTTCGACCTCGGGCACCTCGTCATCGGACATTACTTTCTTTTCAACTCAAAACAATTAACCTCGTCATCGGCATTACTTTCTTTTCAACTCAAAACAATTAACCTCGTCATCGGACATTACTTTCTTTTCAAATCAAAACAATTAACCTCGTCATCGGACATTACTTTCTTTTCAACTAAACCAACCTCGTCATCGGACATTACTTTCTTTTCAACTAAACCAACCTCGTCATCGGACATTACTTTCTTTTCATCTCAAAACAATTAACCTCGTCATCGGCATTACTTTCTTTTCAACTCAAAACAATTAACCTCGTCATCGGACATTACTTTCTTTTCAAATCAAAACAATTAACCTCGTCATCGGACATTACTTTCTTTTCAACTCAAAACAATTAACCTCGTCATCGGACATTACTTTCTTTTCAAATCAAAACACTTGACGTTAATCAGCTGGGATTCATCGATTCGTGCTGTTGTCGCCATATTTCGGCCCGTCCATCGGCATGTATCTTTTAAACTGTAATACATCGTACTGTACGACCGTTTTCCTGTTCTGTAGTGTACAGTCTTGAGTGTACAGTTTGTTCTTGGTGCTCCCGTGAGCACTTCGGGCGAATTTACTGGTTTTTAGCAGAGACGAGCGGTACAGAAAGGTAACTTTTGCTGTTATTGGTCATTCTTCCCAATATGCTGCGGGCGTGTACAATGAAATTCCGCTCTCGACACCGTTGTTGTGCTGCGTGGTTAATCGGTGCAAAGACACTCGTCTGTTAACTCATATACTCCTCTCCAGCCGCCGCTGCCCACGAGCCTCGACCAGCCGTTTTCACCCGCAGGAAGACCTTTGACAGCTTGTTTTGTTGCTTGTGCACCACTAATTGTACACCCTCGGTACAGTTGTTCTTGTATAATCGAAGCGTTTTGCCGTTTCTGCGCTGCTTGCTTTTTCTCAACTGTGCGTTCACCAACACGTCTCTTTCAAAGCCACTTAAATCAGTCTTCTTTGCCATATTTCCCATACCTATCTTTCGTACACTACTGAATCCTTTGTAGTGAGCTGCTGATAAAGTCATTTCAACGTCATATCGTGCGCGCGTAAGTGAAGATGACACGTATTTCACCACTACAGGGTGTTCCTAATAATTTGCTACTTCCTTGTATTTGAATTTTGTTCTCATACCCATAATGGAAGATCAGCGAAATGAATGATTTCGTTGGAGCTGCTAGTAGTGACTGAAACCTTGATTTATCAACAGTAGCTACTCTGTAGAACTTTTGATCATTATAAGGCAAGTGAAGGATTTCAGTTACCTTAAAACACCCGTGATTTCATTTTTGACTTTTTCAAAAACTCTTCACAGTATTTCTCATAACAAACCAAAGGAGAATATTTGAACAAAAATACATGAAAGATGGTAAACAGTAAGAGACGATCATTACAATTTTGATATTTTTTTCAGGTTCATCAGACTTAAGAGTCTGTTTCATGTCTGACCCTTGTCAGTTCGGTCTTTTCTGCGGGCCTGCATGTGATGCCAGTGTTGATTTTGTCACACATGTATCAGCTCTTCAGAAACCCCATAATAGGATCTCCTAGAGATGATCTCTAGTCTTCATCCCTCAAATTCCGTTCAAATATGCAAACAGTTACACCTACCATGACACCGGAATCGCTTCGAAATGCCGGTATTGACTCTGGCGGACGCCTAGTCTAGCGTTATATGGACTGTTGTTCAGATCTCTCTGTAAATGTCTTCACTGCTCAGAGTAGCGGTGTGTGTAACGGCTGGCGCCATGCGGAAATACAAAGGATTCCGCCAAGTACCCTCCATGGCTCAGGCGTTACATTAAGCCGTTGGCCTAGGACATAGGCTCCTCTTTTCGCACAAGTCTTTACTTCCCTTGAGGCTTCTGCTCGTGATCTTTCAGCAAATTCTGTTCCGTGATCCTTCAGCAAATTCATTTACGAATGACCGTTCGAACGAATGGCCACTCATTTTCCAGGTGTAACTGTGCTCACTGAGTGATCCATTCGTTACAAGGATCTCATGTGCACAACCAAAGCGCTTTCCAGGTCACAGCTCTTTTGGAAAACTGCCCAAAAGAGCACGATCTCTTCACCATTCACGATAAATGATCTGGCTCGTGGCGAACGATTGGAGCGCACCACTCAAATGAGGAGCATTAACGGATCATTCCCATTCTTAAGTTTCACCATTATTTCCTAGCTGACTCCTGATTGCTCATTCACATAACGCCCGGTTGACACTTATTAACTCTCGACATTACTTTTCTAATTGGGAATTCGTTTCCGAACTCATGTAGAAGGAAGGAAAATAATAATAAATAAATACATCGCTCTTTCCACGTTCCAGAAACACACAGCATCCGAAAAATTGTTTTCAGCCGCCGCTGTGGAATTGAACCAACAGAACTCTCGATATCTAGCCGAGCGCGTTACATATACGCACGGTGGCCAACAATCCACGGTGCTATGTGTATTTTTAAGTCAGCTTCTGACATCATAAATCCGTAAGATGGGCTCAGCTACTGAGACGTCTCCATCTGGTGGGCATGAACGGCGTATATGTAACGCGCTCGGCTAGATATCGAGAGTTCTGTTGGTTCAATTCCACAGCGGCGGCTGAAAAACAATTTTTCGGATGCTGTGTGCTTCTGGAACGTGGAAAGAGCGATGTATTTATTTATTAACTGTCGCCACGTATTTGGAGTATTTTCACCTTAGACGGAATTAAATTAAAAGAGCTGCTGCTTCAGTGTGTGTGTGTGTGTGTGTGTGTGTGTGTGTCGCAGTAATGGCGGGTTGAATGATACTTCACAGCGGTGAAAGCTAACCATTCAGCATTCACGACGAAGAGACATGCATGGAGAACGAATCATTCACGAATGGTCTCTATCACTAGTTTCATCTACAACAGTGGTCTCAAAGTCGCGGTCTGCATGAATGATTACAAAATATAAATAAATCGCCCTTTTCTCAAGTATATTATAACAGGAGTACAAATAAGTATTAAAGCGTTTTAGGACAACACAATATGTAATATGATAGAAAACAGCAATACCTTTACGAATCAAAATATGCGCCGTCATTATCTATCACCTTCCGTCATCGGTCGGGCAGCTAACGGATTCCAGCCATGAAGAATACTTCGTCGTGTGACGCGATGAAGTCGTCCACCCATTTTTGCACTTCGTCACGTGTCCGGAACCGTACAGCAGACAAACCATGTTGCATCGATCGGAACAAATAATAGTCTGAAGGGGCTATGTCGGGACTATACGCCCGGTGCTCCAAAACTTCCCAGCCAAGCGTCAATAACGTTTCCTTGATTGATTTCGCGACATGCGGCCTAGCGTTGTCATGCAGTAATTTCATGGGATGCAATCCTTTGCCTGTGAATGGAAGCTTCCCACAGATTCCCTGGTTGAACCGCAGCAATTGTTGTTTGTAGCGATCAGCAGTAAGAGTTTGACCTTGTTCCAATAGTTCATAATAGAGCACGCCCTTCATATCCCACCAGATGCACAGCAGAACTTTCTTGGAGTGAATTTTGCGTTTCAGTGCGTTGCATCACTGGTGTATACCCAGGGTTTTTTTTGCGTTTGGGATTGTCGTACCATATCCACTTTTCATCACCCGTAACGATTTTCCGCAGGAAAGACTTTCTGTGTTGTTCATTCAACAGATTCAAACACTTCATAACACGCTCATCCTTGTTCCTCTGGATCAGGTCATGTGGCACCCATTTTCCTTCCTTCTGAATTTTTCCAACTGCTCGTGAACGATTGAACAACGCAAGGGAATGTCGGATATGTAAATTAGCGGTATACGTCACACAAAAAACGCTTTAAAACTTATTTGTGCACCTAACAATATATTAAATATAATAAAAACATATTAATGCTTAGCAAAGCCATTCTCTTATTTATGTTTATTTAAAAATACTTAACTGCATTATTCGTGCTTGTTGTTACTTCGAAAGGAATGCGAAAACGGTATAAAAGTATTGTCTACGAATCCTGGTCACCGGGTCGCTGTATGGAACGCAAGTTGTCTAAAAAGGAATAGCATTTGCGCAGAATTGAAATCAAGTCCTAGCAACACTGATCGACCTTGAAAAGCTTCCTCCCGCTCAGCTCGTGGCTAGTTTCGTCCGGTTGCGTAGGGTAATTCATACGCAATTTTTCTACTGGATTTGATTTGAGGGATTTTATTTTTACCATGTCTAGTTTTAAACCAAGTTCCAGTAGAAAACGATACATTGAAGATGAACATACAGTATTTAACAAGAAGTGCGAGTTACAGTACTTTTGTTGTGAAAGTAATAATCGTGTGTTTTGCCTTATTTGTAAGCAAGTGTTAGCGGTTCCAAAAGAGTACATCCTACGGCGCCATTTTCAAACTGTGCCTAAGGAGATACATGATTCACTGCAAGGGCACTTCGAGTTAGATCAGATGGGGTACAGTCCGGACTGTATGGACCATGGGGTAGGATCTCAACCTCTTCCAATTCTACGACGCCATTTTCAAACTGTGCCTAAGGAGATACATCATTCACTGCAAGGGCATCTTCGAGTTAGATCAGATGGGGTAAAGTCCGGACTGTTTGGACCATGGGATAGGATCTCAACCTCATCCAATTCTACGACGCCATTTTCAAACTGTGCCTAAGGAGATACATCATTCACTGCAAGGGCATCTTCGAGTTAGATCAGATGGGGTAAAGTTCAGACTGTATGGACCATGGGGTAGGATCTCAACCTTTCCAATTCTACGACGCCATTTTCAAACTGTGCCTAAGGAGATGCATGATTCACTGCAAGGGCATCTTCGAGTTAGATCAGATGGGGTAAAGTCCGGACTGCGTGGACCATGGGGTAGGATCTCAAACTTTCCAATTCTACGACGCCATTTTCAAATTGTGCCTAAGGAGATACATGATTCACTGCAAGGGCATCTTCGAGTTAGATCAGATGGGTAAAGTCCGGTCTACGAGTTAGATCATATTGGGTAAAGTCCGGACTGTATAGACCATGGGGTAGGATCTCAACCTTTCTTATTCTACGACGATATTTCCAAACTCTGCCTAAGGAGATACATGATTCACTGCAAGGGCATCTTCGAGTTAGATCAGATGGGGTAAAGTCTGGTCTTCGAGTTAGATCAGATTGGGTAAAGTCCGGACTGTATAGACCATGGGGTAGGATCTCAACCTCTTCCAATTTTACGACGCCATTTTCAAACTGTGCCTAAGGTGATACATGATTCACTGCAAGGGCATCTTCGAGTTAGATCAGATGGGGTAAAGTCCGGACTGTATGGACCATGGGGTAGGATCTCAACCTCTTCCAATTCTACGACGCCATTTTCAAACTGTGCCTAAGGAGATACATGATTCACTGCAAGGGCATGTTTTTTTTTTTTTTGATTGGAGGTTTAACGACCACCGTGAGCAACTCAATGGGCTATAAGCAGTCGCCCGTCCCTAATTTAGGGTCACTGGTTCCAGGGAAGGGAGAGAGCCAGTGCCGTAAGACAAACACAACATCCATGCCTCACCGGGATTCGAACCCGGACCCCTTTCGGACGAATGATCAGAGGCCATCGCTTAGACCACTGCGCCACCGGGGCGGCCAAGGGCATGTTGGAGAGGACAAACTGAAGAAACTGAAAATCGTAACAAAATGTGTTTCAGAGAATTATTAAACAGAAAACCGATAACGTGAAGTTAACCTATATCTTATCAAACATCATAGCAGAAAATTCTAAGGCTTTTACTGTTGGTTGTTTTTTTTAAAACTGTTTAGCAGAAGAGTGTATCTGCCTTGACAAGGTGAATGAATTTAAAGAAATAAGAATGAATTTAAAGAAATAAGAATGAATTTAAAGAAATAAGAATGAATTTAAAGAAATAAGTCTTTCGTCAAAGACGGTTGCTAGAAGAATCGATGAACTAACTTCAGATATAAACGATCAATTACTTCAGAATAAGCTAAAAATATCTTCTTTTCGTGCTTTAAAACGACACACATTTAAAATAACAACTGTCTTACACGATTAAAAACATCTCCACTATGTACAATTGATTCATTGGCAGTAAGTTTAATACAGTCAGGTCCCAAAGTACAAATAAAAGATGATAAGTTAAAAAGGCTAAAAGATGCTGAGTTAAAGAGGCAAGATCTTTCGAGCTCCCACTGGGGCTCATTCTCAAGCCATAATGCCGTGTGCACCCTCAGATACACGCACTTATATACAAAAGTTTACGTCACGTTATCCTGACAATTAAATTCGCAACAAAAAATCAGAGTTCCTTCACAACTGACGAAGGCACTGGCATAAAAGATGTTGCAAAGTTGGTGGTTTTTATTTGCGGGGTAGGTAAAAATCTTAAAGTAACTGAAGAACGGTCATCATTCAGAATGCGGTGTACCTATCTGGCATTCAATTTTCATTTTTCCAGAGCCTCAGGTAGAATCTCATGACAGATAGACTTACTGATGCCCACCGACTTAGCCAAAAGTCGGGTGGAAACACTGTTATTCGGTGACCTTTCTTGACTCATCACTTAGCCAAAAGTCGGGTGGAAACACTGTAATTTGGTGATCTTTCTTAACTCATCACTTAGCCAAAAGTCGGATGGAAACACTGAAATTCGGTGATCTTTCTTAACTCATCACTTAGCCAACAGTCAGGTGGAGACACTGTAATTCGGTGATCTTTTTTAACTCATCACTTAGCCAAAAGTCGGGCGGAAACACTGTAATTCGGTGATCTTTCTTAACTCATCACGTAGCCAAAAGTCGGGTGGAGACACTGTAATTCGGTGATCTTTCTTAACTCATCACTTAGTCAAAAGTCGGGTGAAGACATTGTAATTCGGTGATCTTTCTTAACTCATCGCTTAGCCAAAAGTTGGGTGGAGACACTGTAATTCGGTGATCTTTCTTAACTCATCACTTAGTCAAAAGTCGGGTGGAGACATTGTAATTCGGTGATCTTTCTTAACTCATCACTTAGTCAAAAGTCGGGCGGAAACACTGTAATTCGGTGATCTTTCTTAACTAATCACTTAGCCAAAAGTCTGGTGGAAACACTGTAATTCGGTGATCTTTCTTTAACTGATTCCGCACCTCTTCAATTTTTTCCTCTGTCCTCACACTAGAAGGCCGCCCAGATCTCGGAGCATCATGAAAGGATTCCCGCCCGTCACGAAATCGTGCATACCATTCGAAAACTCTGCTGCGGGATAATGCTATGTCTCCATACGCTTCTTTAAACATTCTCGGTTTACCTAGTCTCCACCAAAAACGGATCTTTACTCTCTGATGTTCCATGGATAAAATGAAATGGGACGAGAACGCTTGCTATCACTTCCTTATCGCACGTCTGCCGCCTGTCGGTACCGGTATAAGCCGGTTTCCAGATGTTCGCTGATTGGCCAAGGACTGCTGTCCTATGGCAAACACGTGATATTTTTATCACACTACTCTTACCTCAGTGATGTAGTCAGTCCCGCAACTCATGGGACGTAGATTGCATATTAATAAAATTACCATGACTGTCTGTCTGCCTGTTTTCTACAGAGGAAACTACTTAATGTAGAGACTCGAAATTTGGAGAACACAAAGAGGGTCAAATGAGGTTCTGCGCCTCGTTGTCCTTTTCTGAAATTCGAAATTGCTGATTTTTAATTTATTTATTTAGTTTTTAAAGCTTATCTTGTGGTTTTCTGTACCACAGACGCATTCAACGAAGGTTTATTTCATTGTCACGTGCGATATCTTTACAGTCTTTCACAACAATATTTTATGACACTTTAAATGAACACAACAATATTCCATCGCTCTATTGTGTTTAAAGTACGATAATTTCACTCCCAAGGATGTTAGAATTGATTGGGTAAGGATGACGTCGCAAACGTCAAGCTCTTTGAGCAAACGACGCTGAGTTTATTGTTACGCACAATGAAACTGTGACCATTGTGACACTAGGGCAGAGACATTTTGTTGTCAAAAACTTACGCTTCTTTTGAAATGTGATAGGGCTGTGCATTTGGAGGTAACAATTGTGAGTCTGGAGAATTTCGAGGGCGCTGTGGTGCAGTGGAAGCATATCCGGCGCGTAACTGGAAGACCCTGGGTTCGATTCCCAGTGGCGGCCGATGAGAAATTTTTCCGTGACTCACTTATAAACGTGGAAAGAACGATGACTTCTATTTGATGTTCCTGTTCCACGTCAACTGTATATTTATCATCAATTTATCAACTAAAGCCCCTGATGGGGTAACTTCTCATCGCCAATTTTACATGGAATATGATTTTTTCTATATTTTTTTTGAGAGCTAGTGGAGTGTCGTAAAGAAAATGGTGGTTCTGAAACTTGCCAAATTTTAAAAACGCCGGATTTTAGTATTACGTTACACTCAAAAAATAATTTAGAATATTATTCATTATTATAAAAAACCCCGATGGGGCCGAAGTGGATTCGCCCGCTGTGTTTAAACGTAGAACTACGTATGCCCTGTCTTGTGCCTATGATAAGATCGTCAATAAATTATACGCAGCCCCCGTGGCGTATATTTTATTGACGATCAGGGTTCGAATCCCGGTTAGAGTTCGAATCCCGTGAGGCATGGATGTTCTGTTTGTCTTACAGCACTGGCTCTCTCCCTTTACTGGAACCGGTGGCCCAAAATTAGGGACGGACGACTGCTTATAGCCCATTGAGTTGCTCACGGTGATCGTCAAACCTTCAATCAAAAAACAAAAATAAATAAGTAAAATATACAGTGTGAAGTCGCAGACGTCGCATTCTTGACCAAACTCGTTGCTGATGAATTTTTTCTGGAATTCCGCCGTTGTTTTTTTATAAATATTTTTTAAAAGTCGTTGGCTTTACATAATCCGGCTCCTCTAATTGACACTAGTCAATATCCGACTGGTGTCAATTAAAGTCCATTGGCTCAGCTTCGTTGACCGGCGCGATAGAGGAGCTCGCGACGGGCTCACTTTGACGCGCTCGTTTGGCATCGCGATAGCGTTTGCAGCACTCGGCATAGGTAGTTCGGGGTTTCTTGGGTCCACAAATTTCCTGTTCTTGCAGTCTTTTCAGTTTCCACAGCTCCTTTATATGCGCACAACTTCGCATTTTCTTGGCGTTTTAATGTTTTTTTCCGTTAATTTTGCAAATCTGCGAAAAAAATTTAATAAAGTACAGTTACATTACCATCTACTCTTATTGTCAACTGTTACAGTTGTAATTTTTTCAGTTCACACGACTAATACACTGTGTTTACATTGATTACATACCAAAATCAATGTTCAATCACCTTTAGTTCAGAAGTATTGTAAACGAAAACAAAAGTATACTCGCGGCGTAGAGCACGAAAATTACCGTCCTCTTCGGCACGCTGTCACGAACTGCCATTGATCCGCCGGCCCCACGCTGTCAAAGGGTACTAGCGCCGTTACCACGCCCCGATAACCCCGGAGTAATTGCGAGTTGAAATCGGTCGCACAATTATGTCGCATCCACCGCTAATCTGTATCGTACCATAAGACGTAGTTCTACGTCAAAAAATCATTATTCATTTACGAATAATCGATATAATTTCCGCATTTGTGTTATTTTTATACCTAATCACTTAAATTTTTGAGGGCCTTGATCTGCGCTTTCACTAGCAGAGTGTTTCACGGCAAAATGGATGATTTTTCTTTGCGGATCTTTCTCAGACATGTGTCGATATAATATAGTGAACAAATATGTAATAAAATATTATACACTCATATCTGTCAATAAATAACTTCCGTAGTTAGGTGTAACTAATCATTTATTTATCTACCAGCCGAGCCTTCGCACCTCAACTGAGGGCTTTTTCAAGGCTTTATACAACTGTTCGCACCTCAACCAAAGAATATCTAACGCTTAAAGAAGGCCAACTCTCATAGAGATAACGTAAAACAGGCGGCAACAGCGCCACCACATCTTAAGAGGTAATATGCTCTGCGGGAAAGTTAACGTTCAGGAGCAAAACACGTTAGGGGGACTACGGCAGTGAAGCTTTTCTTTGATCCACGGTGGTTTCCTTCGATCTGATGACTATTTGCTTAGAGCAGTTTTTTGTTGTTGTTGTTGCTGTTTTCTGATATTCCACCCATCCCTTATTTTGGTGAGAAAAATATGCAATAACATTAGTATTACTATTAAAATTAAATTTCAGCAAATATTACAATTAGGCCTAAGGATCCGTACAAAATGCAGACATTCCCTAGTATTTGGCATTACTGAAAATGTTTCTGAAAAACTGAAGAACAGACAAAAGCCTTAATTAACCCGGTTGGCATAACAAAACTAACATATCCGATTTGCAAAGTGATTATGCTACCGAGAAGGTAACAACTGCGTGCTGTGAGTAGCTCGGCTGACTGTTCTTTACCCAAAGAACTGAAGTCTACAGAAATACGCATGCGCAGTCTGCTCTCTATGCTCCGGCATCAGCCTGTATGTTGGCTTCTGTGCACTGCATTTTAATTCTCAAGATATGGCGGCGCTAATTACGTCTCTCCGTGCCTTAACTTCTTCTCGTTAGATATTCTTTGCCTCAACGGAGGGCTTTTTCAATGCTTCATACAACTGTAAAGAATAACTTATTCTTAACAGTTGCATGAAGCCTTGAAAAGGGCTTCCGTTGAGGTGCGAAAGCTCGGCTAGCGGATAAATAAATGATTAGTTACACTTAACTGCGGAAGTTATTTATTGATAGTAAACAAATGTTTAACATAAAGGAATAAATTAGTGGTCGTACGTTTGTGTTAATCAATTCTAGTAAACGTTTAAGCAAGTCGACCCAATGGCTCAGTGATCTAAGCGCTAGCTTCTGCTCGTTGGTCTGAGATAGGTCTGGGTTCAAATCCCATGAGGCGTGGATGTTGTGTTCTTCTTACGGCACTGGCTCTCTCCCTTCCCTGGAATCAGTGGCTCTAAATTAGGTACGGGCGACTGCTTGTAGCCCATGAAGTTGCTCACGGTGTTGTCGTTAAAGCTCCATCCCCAAAATTAAATGTTTAAACGATGTTTTTATTGTAAAAATTACGAAATGTCAAGAATTTCAGCTTACTACCATATTTGCATATTCAGCGCTGCAGATCATGTGTTCTGAAGAGTTCGATCTTGCAAAGGTACGACCCGTAAACTGATACGTAGAAAAAAACTAAACTCAAGTGTGCATGCCTGATGATCTGAGTCAGAACATCAGATATCAATGAATATTATTGATATTAAAAAACAGCGATAAACATGCGTCATCGCGAACCTCAAACGTCTATTATATGTTACTTAATATCGCTATTTTTTTTACTAATACACATGTTAAAATCTAAAGGTACATAGGGACAAATAAGGTAAACAGCAGCCCCATTTTTAAAACAGCTAAAATAGCGTGATACTATACAAGTACAGAGGACCTCAAATCGTTTCACCAACATGGCTGCAAATGCTGTGACGTCATGATTGTGACGTTTCGCTGACTTTATTTTTATTACACGAGATGAATAGGTGGACCATTACCCGATCATTTCTAACCTCTTAACTTACTCCAAACGCAATAGAAACTACCAGAAAAATCCGTTTTTGTTCTATTTATATATTTATTTTTGGCGTAGTAACTTATTATGTCCCAATTTTTCACACACCAACGGGTGTCTTAAGCGAGGCGGACTACCACAAACCTATAAGGCAAAACACCTACGGGACAATACGAGAAGCGACAACATTAATAGGTTGTGCCAAAATTTTGGGGTGCATTTACGAAGTGTTACGTGTATCCTTTCGCTGTATTTGCGGGTTGGTTTGTTTACGTTTTAGACTGCGGCTTTCCTTGCGTTACCACACCCTACAATTAGTTCCAAGTTATTTCTACGGGAAGATTTTGACAAAGTTTGTTCAACTTTTGTTTCGAATTTGACATAACATGCACAATTTATAATTAGAAAATTTATGTTGCTCTTGACTACTTTAAACTTCTAAAGTATTACGCATATCCTTCTCTCGCAGTTACCGGAGGAAATGTATTTCAGTGAAATGCAATTAAAATACAAAGAATACTATACAAGTAGAGAGGAAATGTATTTCAATGAAATGTCAATAGAATACAAGAAATGGAAAGTGAGAAAAATGCGAATTTTTCTTTAATTTCATTTCTTCAAAGTTGAGCAGTGGTCTAACCGATGGCCTCTGATCATTCGTCCGAACGGGGTCCGGGTTCGAATCCCGGTGAGGCATGGATGTTGTGTTTGTCTTGCGGCACTGGCTCTCTCCCTTCCCTGGAACCAGTGACCCTAAATTAGGGACGGGCGACTGCTTATAGCCCATTGAGTTGCTCACGGTGGTCGTTAAACCTCCAATCAAAAAAAAAAAAAAAAAGTTGAGCCTTGCTATTCCTCCAATCACGCATTCTCCCACTTATGTTGCCTTTTTTGGTTTTTAAATCTTAAAGTAATCTGGACACCAGCAATTTGCAATGGAACACGACTGGCTGTCATGGAACGCAAGTAAAATGCCACCCGAGCTACCATCATGATTCGCATGCTACACACGCAACAGGCCATGGTTTTATTCCACGTATTCCAATCGTCCTATTTGACCTCCATTTCAGTTTAAACGCCTACAGTTTCCTGTTCATCTTAGTTTCGCCATAAGTACCCAGCAAAAAACACAAGTGTTGGGAAACTGCTGGGTACCAGCTGGCAGTGGAGGGTCACTGCTGGGTGAAATATGCTGCTCATGGTACGGTAGCGGTCCGCTGGTGGCAGTGACATCAGTTGGCAGCCATTGATGGCCCTGCAGCATCGGCGTGAATAAAGGTCCTCCAATCAAGCGCCACTAGTGGCCCGTCGCTGGCAACCGAAGCATCCCCAACACGGGGTGGAAGCAGCGGGACTGCGCATGCGCAGAAGCAACAAGTGAGCCGTTCCTTGGGGTACCAATTAGTTGAAGACGACGCCATCACTATCGTGTTATTTTAGTGGATGTTAAGGGAAAAAAACACCATATGTAGAGAGGCGAATTTATTTCCTAATGAAATGCCAAGTCGAAGAAGATTACCGTCGGAAGAAAATTATATAAAATAATGAAATGTAAGAAACAATCAATTACTCTCATGTATTTACAGAAACTCATTTCGTAGCAAAATTCCTGCACTGATACACAAAGAATCGAGAATACAGAGGGCCATGAAACACACCTACTGCATTCCCATGAATAACAAGAAATAGTTTCTGTATAATCTTTCATTTTATCATACACTAAAGCGCTTCAAACAAAACTCCCGGAAAGTCATTACGGTAAAAAAACGTTAGGTTGGAAAAAATAAGAATTATACGCGTATACGCGTACAAAATTTATCAATTATTTGGAAAAAAAAAAGAAAAAAGCAACGCTATGTGGATACAATGTACTCATCCATGGGTTGAATACACAAGATTGAAGGCATGCGCTGATAAAAATAACGATAAGTAAAATAAAATATATTTGCTCTTTAGAACAAATGTAGCTTCGGACCGTGGCAAAAAAAGATACAAAGTTAAAAATGTAACAGAATGTGACATAAACGGGTAATGTATTAATTAACAATCACATTTAAAGACCACAAGGACAGCACAAAACTTTGGAAAGGGCCTTTAAGTTGGTACACTCGTTGAAAAGGAGTGAAGTTCCCTTACGATAAATAAAAATAATCGTTACGCTGAAAAAAATAAATTTATGATTTATATGAAACGGACATTTATGAAAAATAACTCGCAATATTGAAAAATTAAAAAGAAAAGCCTGCGTTTCACATCGCGCAGGAAAGAGACTCACCTTCACGCAAAAGCCTCTACTTGGCAAATTAGCGTGGTGGTAAAGCTCCTCCGATCCGCAAGCAGGATGTCCGTACCACCATGACATCTGGTGAGAGTCTATACCGCCATGACCACCATGACCTCACGTGAGAATCCGTACTACCATGATGAGTACCCGCTACGTCAATGACATTCTACGTCCAGTCGCCCTTCCGTACCTACAGGGCGTCCCCGGGGTCATATTTCAGGAGGACAAGGCACACCGCATGTGGCAGCGACAACACGTGCCTTCTTCAGGGATAACAACGTTCCACTTCTGCCGTGGCCCGCTAGATTGCCAGATTTGTCCCTACTAGAAAATGTCTGGGACATGCTCAAACGACAGATGCAGCGGTACGTCTATCCCCCAGCAACGTCGATGAGCTATGGACGTGGGTCAATACAGCCTGTAAGGCTATACCACAGGACACCATTCACACATTATTTCATTCTATGCCTCAGCGCATACAGTAGTTGATACAGCCAGAGGTGGCCACATCGATTATTATCTATATCGATGCACCTGGTACGTATGGCATCGAGATGCTAATCATTTGTTCTGTATTGCCTAATGAACATATCCTGTAAAATTCAAAGTCGTAGCTCGACTCCATGCAAGTGTCTTCGTTTTTTTTCTAACATGAGCGTAATTTCAAAAAAAACTCAGGGAACGATGATTGATGTATTTTTGGCTAAACCCGGATACCTTTGCTAGTTTTACATAAATTAGAGACCGTTTCTTTCAAAGTGGCGTTTCTGGGAATCAGGTATCAATATGCTAAAACGATCTGAAAATTGTGTGGGAATTATGAAACGGGTCATAAAATGAACGAAATAATTCAATGCTTTCAGCTCTTGAGTTTCAATTTTTCCAAACAGTAGGAGCGATGTAATTTCATTTCATTTAAAATGAACTTTCTCTTTTGATATGTTATTTTACATTAAAGAAACTAGTGTCGCGATGATGTGATCTCAAACAGAAAAAAATTATAGTTAAATGAAACCCAAGGTTGTCATACATTCTGGGAAGTGAAATGCCAAGATTTATTTTTTTATTATTATTATTAACTGTGTGAGGTAGAAAAATTCCAGCAGACAGCAACAATCTTTCCCTTTTTGCTTTTCATTATTTTTTTCTTTGAGGTGCCAGGACGACTTTAATTAAGGCTCAGGATTTTGGCAGTAGATTTAATTAGCATAACAGCTTTCTGTCTTTCTTTTAATGTCCGTCGAATAATTTCATTTTGATGCGATCTCGAAATGCCAGCATTTGAATTTTAAGAAGAGCTTTTCATTTCTTATTTTCAGTTTAAGTTTTGCAGTGTTGCGGGCTTGTATTAGAAAGAAAATCACTACCCTCAGATAATTTCATTAAATTTCCCAGAACAATTAGTTTTATGCGGCAGAAATACTGTTCTTTTTTCCTTTTCTTTTCCTTGTGTTGCCACGTAATATCGCCAGAGGTTGTGCGAGAAATTGTAAGAAAAATAAACAAAGATTTTAGAATGCAATGAAAAATCCCAAATTTACATTGAAATATTGTGGGAATATTCGTCCAGCAATTGTCAGCATTTTAGTTCGGTGTCCTACCAACTGCACATTTTTGTTTGGTTTTTGTACGGGAACTGGGTAAGAGAAAAATTTAGATGACTCCAGTACGTCTAAAATAGAAATTTAAATGAAGTAAACCCCCTACGACAGAATTGGACAAGAAAGGACGAATCTTAACAATGTACCACGCTCATGTTGCTCCGATTCGCGTTTATACTGTATAACGAAGTAAATTTATCCGTCATTTTGGTCCACGCCGGGGATCGAACCCGAGTCCACTTATTCCGGAACAAGTCGCTCTACCAACTGAGCTACGCACACGTTCGTTCTTGCTGCTATCTGCCTTTAGGTCGTGTGCGTCCTGCGGGGCAGGCACGTCACATCCCCCCCCCCAAAAAAAGAGGGCCGGGGGAATGGCCCACGGGTCAGCCGTGGCCATGAATCGTCGTAGGCAGCCATATCCGCTGAAGAACGTGCACCTGAGAACTCCCAGTCAATCTGGTGTGTGGAATGCAACATCACACACATTTATTTTTCGAAGCGCTGAAGAAGGGATTCTCTTATTTTTCCTATCTCGCGGTGTGGAAAGAACATCACATCATTGCGAGAACTTTAACGGCCGGCTAATCCGGGAAGTTCGGGCGCCATTATAAACGCATTGGGAACACGTTACGAATGTGTTTTAAATATATTCCGAATTGTTATGTCTTATATTTTCTTTCGTTTTAAGAAATTCGTTATCTCTTGGACGTTCCCATATCAGAAATTTTTGTTCTGGTTGAAACACAAGGAAATCATAGCTTAATATAATTTAACAAATCAGCAACTGAGATGATTGAACACACACAGCATTACGCGGTCTATAGCCCTCTCATTTGCCGCCGTACGAAGTTTTATGATAACGTGGAGAGGAGGGCGTATTCCCCCAAAATTGTATATTTTTAAATCATACAGTTTATGTTGGTTTTTTTTTGTTGTTGTTTGTTTGCTTGTTTCTTTGTTTTCTTATACGGCTACATTAACCCATTATTTACACACTTTCAAATGCGGAGGATAGGCCACACCATATGAACCCAGGAATCCACGATTGCCGGTTCTTACCACCATCTCCATATTCTGGCACGAGGACCCCCTTACCCCCTCCCCCTGCTTGTAACGCCACATATACCTGCATAAAGGCTTCTTAATAGCTACCGTATCCTGGATCCGTAGAGTTGGATCAACCCAAACGAAAGCTTTCGTTGCGTTTGTGAGAGACGATGACGCCTATTCACCGTAATGCGCGTCGATGTCACACACCTAATGGACGTTAGAGAACTGGCACCGCGTCTGCTTCACGGACGAATTTAGATTCAGTCTAACAACTGTAGACAAGATGCGTAGAAGGAATCAGGACCTGCTACACGCGTTTAACATTCATCCACGTGAGTATGTTTTGATCCGGGATGATGTATGGACGTCGCATGCACCTCATCCCCGTCCAAGGCAACATAACTTCTATGCCGTACCGGTAAAATATTCTACCAGTTGTGCCATCCTACACATTGAATAGCGTAAATTTTTGTTGTTTCTGTTCTCAGGGTTTAACGAACACAGAAAATGTCTAAGGCTATAAACAGTTCCCCGTCCCTAATTCTAGGCCATCGGCTCTAGGAAACAGAGAGATCATATCTGTAGAACAAACACGCTACTCATAATAAACCCTGGACTTGAACCAGGACCCGTCTAGGACGATGATCTAGACGCCAGCGTTTCTTCCCATTCGGCCACCTGGGTAGGTTCTTTCTGTAAGGCTATGCGTACATCCAGGAAACGGTAATCGCGTGAATGGAGTGACCCGTACTCCATCCCGGGAATCCCGTTGAGAATACTTGGAACTAATTCTAATGCTACGCCGTAGAATTCCCCCACGCGCCTCAGATAATTTTTGATGAGCTACCGTTGTGTAGTGGGAAGCTTTAAGCCAAAGCCGCCTTTGTGGACAGTATTTCACGAAAGGTACCTTCACCACACTAGTTGTGGCGAGACACCCTACTGAGAGGACTGGCACATTTCCCTGGTGCAGCTTCGAGACTCTACTGAGGACTGGCCCATTTTGTTAGTACAGCTTAGAGACCCTACTAACACTGGCACATTTTTCTGGTACACTTAGAGACCCAACTGAGGACTGGCATATTTTCATGGTACAGTTTAGAGCCCCTAATAAAGACTAGCACATTTTCCTGGTACAGCTTAGAAACTATACTGAGTATTGGCACATTTTCTTGTTACAATTACAGATCCTACTAAGGACTGGCATACTTTCCTGGTACAGCGTAATGATCCTACTGAGGACTGACACATTTTCATAGTACACCTTAGATACCCAACTGACTAGCACATTTTTCTGGTACAGATTAGACACCCTACTGAGGGCTGACACATTTTCCTGGTACAGCTTAAAGATCCTACTGAGGACTCGCACGTTTTGCTCGTACAGCTTAGAGACTCTACTCGAGACTGGCACATTTTCATGATACAGCTCAGAGACCCAACTGAGAATTGGCAAATTTTTATGGCACAGCTAAAAGACCCAAATGAGGACTGGCACATATTCTTGGTACAGCTCAGAGACCCTACTGCGGACTGGAACATTCCCCTGGTACAGCTTACAGACCCAACTGAGGATTGGCATATATTGCTACTACAGCTTAGAGATCCTACTAAGACTGGCACATTTTACTGGTACAGCTTAGAGACCCAACTGAGGACTGGCATATTTTCACGGTACAGCTTAGAGATCTTACTCAGGACTAGCACATTTTTCTAGTGCAGCTTAGAGACCCTACTGAGGACCAGCACATTTTCATGGTACAGCTTAAAGACACTATTGGAGACTGGCACATTTTTCTGGTGCAGCTCAGAGATCCTATTGAAGACTGGCACATTTTTCTGGTACCATACTGAGGACTGCCACATTTTCCTGGTACCGTACTGAGGACTGTCACATTTTCATGGTACAGTTACAGACCTTACTATGAACTGGCAGAGACACAACTGAGGACTGGCACATTTTTCTGGCACAGCTTCGAGACCATACTGAGGACTAGCACATTTCGCCGGTACAGCTTAGAGACCCAACTAAGGGCTGGCACATTTTCCTGGTACAGATTAGAGACTCCCAGTGCCGTGTATCCAGGATGTGTAAGTTTTCATTCCTGTTCAATAAATCGTTTTGGTACCTCAGTATCATCGCTTTCATACCACAGTTCTCTTTCTACTCCTGCTCACACAGTCCGTCAAAGACAATGGTATCTGAGAGATGGCAACCCTATGACTGTCAACCAAAAAAGGTTTTGTAATTTTTCTGGACCGTAAAATCCAGAAGTGGGCATACGCCTAAGTCACTTATTTTGCTCGTGCAGACTTTCACTCTCTACAAGAAATCCATTCACTGAATCCATCTATCGGGTGCAGATTAAGAAGTTTGCTCTGGCAAAAAATTGGCATTCCCATCCGGTAACACTTTTCTTGAAAATTTCAGCCTTCTACTACTTCAGCAGAAAACACAATTTGCACAGGTATCACTAAAACATTAGCCCGATATCATCGGTATTCGATTTGCCCTTCACAAAAACTTTGTTAAACGTATATAGACTAATAAAATTTCCATTTTTGTCGATACCTTTTATGTAAATTTTTTTTGCCTCTCGATAAGACTTTCTGAACTTAACGTCACGTCTGAACTCCCAAACCTTTCTCTGGATATGGTAGCAATGGCAGCAGGTCAAACGCGAAGGAACAGATGAAATCAAAAATAGCTGTGTGTTTTGTGTTACAGATGGGGAGCTAGATGTTACCAGCGTTAGACTCATTTGCTACTTTATTTGACGACGGTTTTCTGCTTATTATAAGTTCATAATAGTCCTTTATAATCCGCAGTAATATTTGTTAAAGTCATTTCGTTACTTTTAAATAAACAACGTTTTATGAAGTCTTCAACCTGATATATTTTGGGTTAAGCAAATTTAAACGTCGAGTTATCCTGCCAACGTGTCTTACAAGTGTGTACTTCTTGCAATGAGTGGAATTAAAACGTGGTTGCCTACAAAAAATTGTATGTTCGTTTTCATTTCTTAGTACTCGAGTTATTAGGTCGTTAGATTTAAAGTGTTTAATAAGAATTATTTAACTCAAACACCACACGTTTCTGTGCAAAAAAGGTATTTTTACGATGCACCTTTTGTAAGCACACTTTGTTACACCCCGCTGTTTCTCAGAGTAAGGCTTCATTGTCGAAATGTACCTAGTCTTACTATAAATACCGTTACAAAGTATTCAATGAAATAACAAGAGAAATTTAAAGCTATTTTAATAAACATGTGATATGACGTAAGCAGTACACTTGTGAATGCATGGCACCAGTCAGTTTTCAAAATGACATCCTTTTGCCTTCACACAGTCCTTCAGTCTCTGTGGCCACTCATCAATAGCTTTACGTCCGGTCTCCACAGGGAAAGCTGCAACTGCACGCACCAAAGAGCTTTTGGGACTGTCAATACTGGGGTGTTTCTTCAGGCCATTTCCTCCAGTGTGGCCCACAACTTATAGTCCAATGGGTTGAGGTCTGGGCTGATTGAAAGCCAATCATCTGGAGAAATGAAGTCTGGAAAATTCGCCTGAAGCCACTCCTGTGTTGACTTGGCCTTGCGGGCAGGTGCGTAATCCTGCTGAAAGCTCCACTGTTGATTTTGGAAGAGCGTGTGGCTCACATTTTTGACCTCTGGCTCCAAAACTCTGTCCTGGTAGACTTTGGCTGATGTTTTCACTCCTTTCTCACAGAAATACAGCTCCGTGGTACCCTCATAGGAGACTCCTCACCAAAACATGACAGAAGCAGGATAATGGCCCTTCATGATCCTTGAAGCTTTCTTCTGAGCTTCTCGTGAGATTCACGCATACATCCTGTCAGTTTGGTGATTGAAAGCCTCTTCAATAGTGACAATTTGTTCATCAGAAAAACGGATCTGTCTGTGGCAATCGTCTGCGTAACGCTGAAGCAAACGTTTCGCTTTTAGCACCCTCTTCTGCTTCAGTTGCGGAGTGAGGAAGCGCCCTGCACGCCGCCGGTGAGCTCTCACACTTAGGTCACTCCGCAGTACGCATGACATCGACATTCTTGAAATGTTCAGCTCACGAGCCAACACTGGTTGTTTTTTGACAGGATTTCGTCGAATATGGGCTGCCACTGCTTTGAACAGGCGATATGTCCTCCCAGTATGTGGCCGACCCTTTTTGGGGTGGTCAGCGACGGTCCCAGTCTCAAAAAACCTTTTTTTATGGTCCGGTAGACAAAACGTCGGCTAATTTCAGCTTCTTCAGCATGTTGAAAATCTTGGAAGCTGATTTTCCAACTTTGTGCAGTGCTATGACAGCAACACGATTATCATAATCGCCCACACTACATGGCACGTACTTCACGAAACACATTATCTCCTCTGTGACTGAACGCACAATGATACACTAGTTGCTTCATACCTCCTTGCTGGTCGGTGACGTTGCACACTGGTTGCGCGTGCCATCTGTCGAACGTTTGTAAGAATATTATGCTAAGACTGGGCACTTTGCGCAAAATCATTGTGCCATCGGCAGATTGTTGGCATTACGTCACCTATAGTCCAGTCTGACAGGCAGCTTTAATCTTTGTGTTTGTGTGTTTTAATTTCTTCCCATCGAGCGTGTGGCGCAGTATGGCCACAAGTATGACGCCCATGCTTTATTCCTTGAACTTTTCTTGCACTTTCTTACTACGTTTATCACTCTCTAATACACACACCGGCCACTGAATTAGAACCTTTATGCAGATGTAGGTAAACGCTACTTACACAACAAAATACGTGGTCACGTGCGTCACCACGTGCTCTAGGGAACAATTTAAGACTGCTGCTCGTCAGTAATCGTCAGCAGTGTAGATCGCAATGGGACAAGCGAAGGATATTTCGGAGTTCGATAAAGGGCTCATTGTAGATGCTCATCTTCCTGGAGCGACGATTTTTAAAGCAGCAGAACTGACTGGTTTCTCAAAAGGTGAAATATCCCTGCTCTTTCATCAGTGGATAAAATAACCCACATTGCTTGTCTAAGAGGCGGAAATGTGACGCGACGACAATCTGTCAGGAACAAGATCGCCGTCGTCTGATTAGGCTTGTACGGAGAAATAGGACTTCCTGTATGCGAAAATTGACCGAAATATTAAATAAAGGCTGTTCCCGACCTATATTTCAACGAAATATGCACCGGGTATTGAAGAAGATTGGAATTGGCAGTCGCATGCCCATAGGAAAACTACCGATTTCTGCAAAGAATCGGAAAGTTCCTCTACAGTGGTGAATGTACACTGGGAGACCGGAAAATAGTCATTTGGTCCGACCCAGCTTGCCTTGTAAACATAGTTCGAGGTTATGGAGGTGGTGTCATGGTGTGGGTCACGTTCTGTTGGTACGGAATGGATCATCTGATATTGCCAGAAAGTTGGGTGTCCTTCAAGGATTATCTGAACATTGTTGCCGATCAAGTTCATCATCAAATGTTAACTTTTTATACAGCAGGTAGCAGCCGTTTCATGGACGACAATGCTACTATACATCGAGCAAGATGTGTTCAACAGAGGTTCGGAGAGCATAGCGGCGACTTCCTCCATCTTGCATGTCCAGCATAAAGCCCGTATCTGGAGCACCTACATAATATATGGGACATTTTAGGAAAACATATCTGGGAGCAAAGTCCTCTTCCGACAGATCTGTGCCACTTAAAAGATTGTCTCGTGAACGCTTGGTAAGCTGTAGACAAAGATGCACTGCAACACCTAGCGGAATCTGTGTCAAACCAAATACCCGGTATTGAATAAAAGTTGTAATTCAGTGGCCAATACTTGTATTTATAACTACGTTTACCATTCTGGTATTTATCACCACGTTTGTCACTAATATTTACATCGATGAGCCACTACATTATGACCACCTACCTTTTTAGCTGGCAAGAAAGCAGCCACTTGGCGAGGCTTCGATTCGACAAGGTGGTGGTGATAAGTATCCTAAGGTATCTGATATCATTATGTCAACAACAGGTCCTACAGTTCCCGTACATTTCGGTGTGATGGTGATTTAGCGCGAACCTGCTTTTCCAAGTCGAACCACAAATCTTCGATTGGGCTT
This sequence comes from Macrothele yani, assembly GCA_039090855.1. NCBI lineage: Eukaryota > Metazoa > Arthropoda > Arachnida > Araneae > Macrothelidae > Macrothele > Macrothele yani. Next base: position 83,301,856 of record CM077009.1, read on the forward strand.
ATGTCAAGTGAATTTGGAGGCCAGGGCATTAACAGAAAGTCACCAGCATGTTCCTCGAATCACTCCTTGATGATTCTGGCAGTGTTACATGGCGCATAAGCCTGTTGTTAATGGCCATCACTAGCAGGAAACACAGTTGCCATGAATCAATGAACTTTATCCGCAACGATGTTCAGATACATGACAGCTGTCACGGATTGTGCTATTGGGATAATGGGGCTTAAAGTGTCCCAAGAAAACATCACACACAGCATAACACCGCCGCCTCCGGCCTGTTTTCGCCCAAAAGTGCATCCAGGTACTATAGTCTCCGTTGGTAATCGGCTTATCCGCGCTCAGCCGTCTAAGTGATGCTCCAGGAATCTTGATTCGTCAGACCAGGCCACTTTCTTCCAATTATCCACGGTCCAATCTCGATGACATTTGGCCCATTTCGTGCTTTGTTATCGATGACGTGCATTGAGCATGGGGACCCCGCTGGGTCTTTGGCTGCGCATGCCCATGCACAGAAGTCTGCGATGAACAGTGTGCTGTGACACATTGCCCTGATCACCACTGTTGTGGCTGCGGGTGATTTGTAGCACTGTGGCTCTGCTGTCGCTGTGAACAATGCGCGAGAGTGTCCGCTCTCCTTTGGCATCAATGAGGTGCGGATAACTCACTGCTGGACGACGGTTCATCTTTTGGCCAGCTGTGCACCACTTTTGATACGTACTCACCACAGCGGCACGTGAACAAACCCCAAGCCGTGCCGTTTCCGAGATAGCAGTTCCGAGGCTCCGTGTCATCACAATTTGTCCTTTACCAAACTCCGATAAATCGGCAGCTTTTCCCATTTTGACTCCGAACACTCTACTAACCGAAAGCCGGTCCTCGTGTTGTATATATACTGCTCTGCGAACTTCACCTGTGCCACCTTTCGGTCTCCAGGTGCGCTCATTTCTCAAGGCTTGGGGTGGTCATAATGTCTTATTTATTATTAATAGTTATCACTACGTTTATCCCTAGTACACTGGCATGCAAAAATTAAGGACGAAACGGTTTTTCGAATGTAACGTCGTGCAGAAGTGCTCCACATCGGCTCAAATCATATCATAAGATCCCTAAGATGTAAGAATACGGGACAAGTGAGCAAAACCGTCCAAACAAGGAATCCAAAATATACAAAGGCACTTTATTGAAAAGGGAGCTTCGTGCACAACTGGACAGAAGACAGAAACGTCCATGTGACAGACGGCTGCCAAGAAAAATCCAGTCCTTAATAGGGGATATGATCACCCCTGAGTGCGTTGCAGGATTTACTACGTCTGTCCATGCTGAGGATGAGGTTGTCCAGGAGCCGTTGAGGCATCGTGGCCCATTCCTCTTGTAGCGCCAATCGCAGCCGCGGAATCGTTGCTGGCGGCTGGTGACGTGCTTCCAAGCGTCTCCCGAGAAGGTCCCACACGTGTTCGATTGGATTTAGGTCCGGGGACCTTGCGGGACAATCTATGCGTTGAATATCTTCCCTCTCCAACAGCTCTGCGAAAGCCACTGTACGATGAGGTGTAGCCTTGTCGCCCATGAAGAGGAACTCAGGACCCACAGCACCTCCAAACAGACGAACGTGAGGCAGGAGAACCTCGGTTCAATAGCGGACACCGGTGACTGAACCTCCATGGAAGATGTGGAGGTCAGTACGGCTACCAAGCATGATACCGCCCCTAACGAGAACTCCGCCACTTCCAAACCGGTCCCTTTCTATGATGTTGGAGGTGTAATTGCGTGTTCCCTGCTCTCTCCAGATGTGTATACGTCCGGAATAGCTCGTCAGACTAAATCGGCTCTCATCCGTAAAGAAAACTCGACCCCATTGCTGATGTGTCCAGTTCTTGTGTTCCTGGCACCACAGAAACCACCATCTCCGGTGAGCAGGCGTTAATAGCATACACCGTACTGCTCGTCGTGCAAATAGACCACCTTTGTGCAGCCTCCTGGCCACGGTAAAACGCGATAACGGACGTCCAGTTGTCTGTTGAATGTGCTTTCCGATTTCTCCCGCTGTCTGCCGTCTGTCTCTTCTCGTCTGCAGGACAATATATCGGTCGTCCCCATCCGTGGTTGCTCGTGGACGACCACTGTTAAACTCTCCGACAGCTGTTTCTGTCGTTTGAAATGCTCTCTAAGCTCGTGAAACGATGCTGTGAGCAATCCCGAACTTCTCGGCCACACTAGTCACACTTCGACCTTCTTCCAACTTCCCAATGACGCGACATCGGATAAAGTCATCCAGCTGTTGTCGTCTGCTGGATTGCCCGTTGGCCATACCACACGGTGGCAGCAACTCGACGTCGTTCAAACTGATGTACACCGTGCAACAGGTTACACCGAATTGCCGAGCGTACAGCGCCCGTGTGCTTTTTGCCCCCCCCCTCCCCGCGTTGTGCTGCATATACGCGCATGCCCTACCGTACTGGACCCTAGCTGAGCGGTCTTTCGGTCTGTTCTATCTGCTCGTTCCGCTGTCATGCTAATTTCTCCTCTTCGTCCTTAATTTTTGCACACTAGTGCATTTATTACTACAGGGCAAACGGTGAAACAGAACTGATGTAAATACACTCGCTGTAGCATAAAAGGTTTTACCTCACAGGGTTCTGATCATTATTTATTATTATACGAGTAGTTTAAATTTTGATATTTTAGCCTTTCGTTTGAACATTGTAATGTAAAGGGAACAATTTTCCCTTTCGTAGTTTAAAGTTATTACTGGTACCTCGAAACGAAGAAGACCTAAGCCACACGCAAAAAAAAAAAAAAAAAAAAAAAGAAATACGAGTGTCTTCTCTCACTTGGGACATGAATCTTGATTGTTCGAGGAAGTCGTTGGTCCCATAACCGCTCATCCATCATGTAACTTGCATTCTTTTCGTGAAAATATCTATAATACAAAACCATGCTCAAAGTCGAGGAGAAGTAACAACAATTTGTTTCTGCTAATTAAGTTTCATTGGAAATGCCACCCGTTCTGTTAGTCGGCAGGTCGTGCTTGTTGGAGCGTAACCACGTGTGTTGGTAACATGCAATGACCGTAACATCTGCACAGGGGATTAATTGACCTGCCCTCGAAAAAAAAAGGCGATACATAAAGAGGTATTTTAGTTCCTTAATTGGTTTTTAGTTATTTTGCTGCCGAACTCTATCTCTCCTCTCTTAAGAGGATAAACTTTAAAAGTGAAAGTGATGCTATTAAAAGTATTGATTACCCCGAGAGGCCTCATAAATGCCTTAAATTAAATTTCTGATTTCACTGTTCAGTGCTTGATAAATTGGTAGCCTAATTGTTTTTTTCATTTCTGAAAGAAAAGGTATTCTAGTTCAGGGGTGAAGCATGTTAGTATTCCGTGTTACCACTGAAAACAGTAAATAAACAGATATACAGGGTGGGCCAAAAGTCTCTGTGCACCTGAAGTACTGTGATAAGAAATAATAATAATAAATATATAAAGTGTAGTTACCGCGCACGTACATGCAGTATTGTAAATGGAGAATGTTCGTGTGTTTGGGGCGAGGTTACGCGCATCCTGCCGACGCAGCCTGTATTTTCCTTGAACGATGTTACCTTGAACGACGCAGCCTATGTTTTCCTTGAACGACGCAGCCTAAGTTTTCCTTGAACGATGTTACCTTGAACGACGCAGCCTATGTTTTCCTTGAACGACGCAGCCTAAGTTTTCCTTGAACGATGTCACCTTCAACGACGCAGCCTAAGTTTTTCTTGAACGATGTTACCTTGAACAACGCAGCCTAAGTTTTCCTTGAACAATGTTACCTTGAACGACGCAGCCTATGTTTTCCTTGAACGACGCAGCCTTAGTTTTCCTTGAACGATGTTACCTTGAACGACGCAGCCTGAGTTTTCCTTGAACGATGTTACCTTGAACGACGCAGCCTAAGTTTTTCTTGAACGATGTTACCTTGAACGACGCAGCCTATGTTTTCGGCGTCTGGCGTTTGGCTGTGATTGAATCAGTCAGTAGTGAGGCGTCACAGTGGCCGATTGAACATGGTTTTGTCGCTTGAAGGTAGAGTGTTTCTGATTGAACATGTGCTCCGTAGTGGAGGTGAATATACAGACGAAGTGAAATGTAAGTACAGAGAATAATTTCCGGATACTAAAGCCCCCATTTCTGCATCCACCATTTTTTTTTCAGTCACGATTCAGACCAAAAAAAAACCCCATCTGTATCCAACTTTTTACGGAGTCGCTGTGGCGTACGTTTTCACGAGTCGCACTGCAGTAATAGTTGCGTTGAGGAGTGGGAGATTTTCCGGACTTTCGAAGCGAAGAAAATTGAAATTCTTTCCTTGCCTGCGCGGTGGGATACAAGCTCGCGGTGGTTTGTACGCGATTAAGAAACGCTGTTGACTGAGCTAGCAAAACAATTCCCAGAAGATCGTGTTTATAATTTGAAACACAGAAGGCTAGATTTGTGAAATAATTACATGTTATGAATGAGCTTTTTTTTTCTCTATGAAAGCGGGTTAGTTAGTGATTTATTTTCTGTAGAAGTTCATTACCTTTTTGAATTCATTTACAACAGTTTTATTTTTTCTAAAGAGGTCTTATCATAAATTCCATGTTTTTATCATCTTGATTTTTCAAAGCAACATGATATTTGAAACTCGAGATTTTTCAAATTGACAATTATATTTTTGGGTTGGAAAGAAAGTAATATCCGATGACGAAGAACTCGAAATCGAAGCCACGGCGCTCGTTAGCTACTGAGATTGCGCAGCACGCTGGCATTTGAACGAAGAGTGAAAGAGATTAAGAGCGACGCAGGGATTTGAACGAAGAGTGAAAGATATTAAGAGCGACGCAGGCATTTGAACGAAGAGTGAAAGAGATTAAGAGCGACGCAGGGATTTGAACGAAGAGTGAAAGAGATTAAGAGCGACGCAGGCATTTGAACGAAGAGTGTAAGAGATTAAGAGCGACGCAGGCATTTGAACGAAGAGTGTAAAAGATTAAGAGCGACGCAGGCATTTCACTCAGGCATTTGAACGAAGAGTGTAAGAGGTTAAGAGCGACGCAGGCATTTGAACGAATAGTGTAAGAGATTAAGAGCGACGCAGGCATTTGATGCATTTGAACGAAGAGTGTAAGAGATTAAGAGCGACGCAGGCATTTGAACGAAGAGTGAAAGAGATTAAGAGCGACGCAGGCATTTGAACGAAGAGTGAAAGAGATTAAGAGCGACGCAGGCATTTGAACGAAGAGTGAAAGAGATTAAGAGCGACGCAGGCATTTGACGCAGGCATTTGAACGTAGAGTGTAAGAGATTAAGAGCGACGCAGGCATTTGAACGAAGAGTGTAAGAGATTAAGAGCACGCGGGCATTTGAACGAAGAGTGTAAGAGATTAATCGCTATGCTTGCACTCTTCGCACCTTCGAAGGTGAAGAGTGTAAGCCCCAGCCAACATAGAAGTGGACAAGGAGCACATCCGCCATTACGTGCTGTATGAGTTTCGTCGTGAGATCATCCGACAAGTGCTGTGATGAACTTTATCAGTGTGTACCACAGTTCCGTATCGCATCGTCAGTGCTATCGCTGGTTTAAACGGTTTTAATAGGGAAATTTTGACCTGTCCAACCGTCCCAAAGCCGGAAGACCCGCAACAGTGGGACATGGTGAAGACCTAAGTGGATGCCAGAGCACGCGGGAGTTGGCCGAACAGCGGGGGACTACCAACACAAGCATTATCACGCACCTACGCCAACTTGATAAGCTGCAGAAGAGGAGGGGATTGGGTACCCTATCAACTCACAGTTTAGCAGAAAGCAAATCGCATGAGTGCATGCTTTTCCTTGCTTGCATGTGACCAGGTAGAACCGTTCTTGGACCCATTGTGTAAGGTGACGAGAATTAGGTCCTGTATGACAATGTTAGCGCCCGGAAACAGTGGTTGGGCTCAATACAGAAAGAAGCCCATGCCGACCCCAAAGTCTGCTGACACCCACGTAAGGTCCTGCTGTCTGTTTGGTGGGATATGCGAGATGTGATTTTGGGGTTGCTACCAGGCAACACCATTATCAGGGCCGATGTGTACTGCCTCTCAGCTCGACGATCTGCACGCACTGCTTCCGTTGAAACGACTATCACTGCTAAACTGCAAGAACGTCTTCTTACAGCAGGATGGAGCGACACCTCAAACATTTCGGGTGACTTGTCACAAGATCAGGGACCTGGGCTGGCATTTGCTGACACACTCAGTCTATTCCACGGACATTGCCTCCAAGCGACTATCACTTTTTCCAGTCGTTGCAGCATTTCTTGCACGAACAGCAGTTCACCAGCCAGGACGATGTCCAAAGCACACTATCTCACTTCTTTGCATCCAAACCGACACAACTCTACAGGGACAATATTAAACAGCTGCCCAGACGATGAGAGTTGGTCGTGGTAAACAATGCTGACTACTTCAATAGCATAACTATACTAGTGAACCGAAATTTCTTGGCGTAGAATAGAAATCAAGGTTTCCAAGCTTTCGCACATCAACCAGATGGTGTTTTCAAGGAAAGTAGACAGCAAACTGCAAACTGAATAATACAACGGCTTAACAATTTGAACCTGGTGACTTGAGTTAACATTATTCTTCATATGGCCTCACAGAAAGGAGACCGTCCAGCTTTTTCTAGGTAATATCAATGAAATTCATCCTACTATCAATTTCACTATGAAGCTCGAACACAAAGACGCCTTGCCTTATCTGGATGTTTTACTTAGTAAATTACCTGAAAATCGCCTTCGCACACAGGTCTATTATAAACCCACATCCGTACCTAACCTTATGCTCCGCTACTCATTCTGTCCCGCTGACTACAAGAGATCTTTATTCCGTTCTCGAATCCGAAGAGCCTTTGCAGTCTCTTCAGATGTTCCTTCTAGGTAATACGAATTGAGAAACGTTATCGACTTGGCCACTGACGCAGGATACACCCCAAACCTGGTACATCGCTACATCGAGAAAACCCGAACCAGTCGTACTAATCTTTCTACGCGCAGCTGCGCTACTTGGTCTCAATTCCCCATATACCAAATGTTTCCTATCAGCTCAAAAACGTGCTCAAGAAGATGAACCTCGGTGTTGGTATCAGATTTCCGACGTCTTTATATACCATGTTTAAGGGAAACACTGAGAAGTCCCCACCTGCCAATGAAGCAGGTGTTTATGCCATTCCTCTACTATATCCGGACGGCTCCAAGCGATACTATATTGGAATTAGAGTTAACGAACATAAAAGGGACGCAAAGAACGGGAAAGTTACCACGGCCCTATCTATATAGAGAAGTTATGCTCAAGTCCGCTGCTCCTATGTGGGATGACGTAAAGAAATTAGCTTCCTGCTCCAACCCAAAATCTACTGACATTCGCCAACCTTTGGAGATCATAACCAGTCGTGCAATTATAGCGTCTCACTGCAGTTGCCACGAGTTTGGAACCAGTTCTTAAAATAGTGATTGCCTCTTGGTTTTCCTTCCATGATTCCGCGTGCTAAACGAGGATAAGTCCACGTGTCTTTGAATACCTGATAACGTTCGCATCTATTCGTTATTGATAAGTCAAGTCACCACGTTCAAAATATTGAACCGTTCTATTATTCAGTTTGCTGTCTACCGTCCTTTGTAAATGCCATCTGGTTGATGTGCGAAAGCTTGGAAACTTTGATTTCTATTCTTCGCCAAGAAATTTCGGATCACTAGTATAGTTATACACTGGTGTGCAAAAATTAAGGACGAAGAGGAAAAATTAGCATAACAGCGGAACAAGCAGGCAGAACAGACCGAAAGACCACCCAGGTCATAGACTAGCGTTCGGTACGTTAGGGAATATGCAGCATGACGTAGGGGGAAGTGTCGGAAGGGTATAAAGCACACGGGAGGTGTACGCTCAGCAATTCGGTGAAAGCTATTGCACGGTGTACATCGGTTTGAACGACGTCGAGTTGCTGCCACCATGTGATATGGCCAACAGGCAATCCAGTAGACGAAATCTGGATGACTTTACCAGAGGTCGCGTCATTGGGAAGTTGGAAGAAGGTCGAAGTGTGACTAGTGTAGCCGAGGAGTTCGGGATTGCTCATAGCATCGTTTTACGAGCTTGGAGAGCATTTCAAACGACAGGAATAGCTGTCCGAGAGTTTAGCAGTGGTCCTCCACGAGCAACCAAGGCGGCGGACGACCGGTATATTGTCCTACAGGCGAGAAGAGACAGACGGCAGAGAGCGAGAGAAATCGCAAGGCACATGCAACAGACAACTGGACGTCCTTTATCGCGTTTTACCGTGGCCAGAAGGCTGCACAAAAGTGGTCTATTTGCACGACGACCAGTACGGTGTGTGCCATTAATGCCTGCTCATCGGTGACGGTGGTGTCTGTGGTTCCAGGAACACAAAAACTGGACACATCAGCAATCGTGTAGAGTTATCTTTACGAATGAGAGCCGATTTAGTCTAACGAGCGATTCTGAACGTATACACATCTGGAGAGAGCAGGTAACACGCAATCTCATCTCCAACATCATCGAAAGAGACCGGTTTGGAGGTGGCGGAGCTCTCGTTTGGGGCGGTATCAAGCTTGGTAGCCGTACTGACCTCCACATCTTCCAAGTAGGTTCAGTCACTAGTGTCTGCTATTGTACCGAGGTTCTTCTGCCTCACGTACGTCTGTTTAGAGGTGCTATGGGTCCAGAGTTCTTCTTCATGGACGACAACGCTACACCTCATCGTACAGTGGCTGTCGCAGAGCTGTTAGAGAGTGAAGATATTCAACGCATGGATTGGCCCGCAATGTCCACGGACCTAAATCCAATCGAACACGTGTGGGACCGTCTCGGGAGACGCTTGGCAGCACGTCACCGGCCGCTAGCAACGATTCCGCAGCTATGGTTGGCGCCACAAGAGGAATTAACCGCGAGGCCTCAACAGCTCCTTGACAACCTCGTCGTCACCATGGACAGACGTTTTAAGTCCTGCAACGCAGTTAGGGATGATCATATCCCCTACTAAAGACTGGATTTTTCTTGGCAGCCGCCTGTCACATGGACGTTTCTGTCTTCTGTCCAGTTGTGTTCGAAGCTACCTTTTCAATAAAGTGGCTTTGTATCCTTTGGATTCCTTGTTTGGACGGTTTTGCTCACTTGTCCCATATTCTTACATCTTGGCGATCTTCTGGTATGATTTGAGTCGATGTGGAGCACTTCTGCATGACGTTATATGCGAAAACCCTTCTCGTCCTTAATTTTTGCACGCCAGTGTACTATTTAAGTACAGTTGGTGTATTATTCCTTGTTATTAATTAATGGCGACTACATTTTGGACTGATTTGTACTTGTATATACGGTAATTGGCACTCTTCTTTTGCCTTGTTCTTGCAGATATTACTTTCTTACCAACCCATTATGTTTAAGAAAAGGTGAAATGTGCTGTTTTATAATATTATTTCACAAACTCCCTAAATATAAAATTTGCTCTTAATAGCTATAATAGTTTTTATGTTAAGGTGTCCACCGTTTGATGTATAGACATCATACACTAACTGCGCCATACATCCAGTGCCCAGCTTCTTAAGGTATACAATAATAGGACAACCAACTCGGAGGGGGTGGAATTTGGTTTCCACGGTAACCTTAATATCATGCCATGTGCTATGCACAATATCCGGTATAGCTATAGAACATCAAAATCAAGTTCACTAAACTACGAAGGTATGAGTTTTCTGCGGAATCCCACAAATGTGCAGGTGGCGAGGCTCAAACCCACATTCTGCTCCGGAGCCGAATGCCTTTCCAATTAAGCTACACCAACAAGTTAGCTACACCGATTTGCTACTTCGCATCTTGACATGTGCGTCACCTCTTTAGCAGGGCCCTTTCGGTTACAACTTCCACGATATGAATAAAAAGTGATTCAGCAAAACTGTTGAATTGACATTTATTAGGCAAACACACCTCTTTAAATTCAAGTTTTTTCGTGAACCACTCTGATTACCGGCAATTTTCCGTCGTATCGAGACGGAAAGAATGGGAACAGAATTTTTCCGCTAAAATACTAACGGAATCACTGAAAGACTGCCTGAAAATTCAGGTTTTCTGTCAACGCCTAGCATAAACTTCAATTTTCAGTTATTAACAGAGAGAGATGAACAGGAATACTTCTGTTAATTCACGAATGAAAAATTCGTGAAATTCAGGTACAGTCAAACTCCTATTTAACGGACTGCGATTTAATGAATTCCGCGAGGAAAATTTTGCGGATGCAGTTAACCAGCGTTTCAAAGAACACCATCTGCAACACAGCTTGACGGAATCATATATCAGTTTGCCTTTCCTATGACTATCAAGCGTAAGCTTCTTACAGGGGGAAGCAAACGACCAACAAGTTCTAAAGCAGCGCAACGTTTTGTTTGCATGCGTGGGAAGCAGGAAAAACAAAGTCGGTGTAGGGGAGGAAATCTAGAATGCCCTGGGGATTCTTGTTTTCAGCTACAGACAGAATAATAGCACTCTGTGAAGTCAGGGACGCACATGGTGCGTACCCATTCCTGAACCTATGGAATTCTTCGCCACATCGCGCCTTTTCTTTCTTTTCTTCTCAGTGTTAAATCTACAGCTCAAATTAAACAACAATAGCTCGTTTATGGAAAAAGTTTTGATGTACACAGGTAGCACTACAAGAACAAGTCACTGAAAGAAAGAGAACATAGGTGCTTACGTATTATATTACGAACACTAGCTTAATTTGAATGTTTCATTCGAAAGGTTTCCTCGATTTAGCGAATTCCGCGATTTTACGTACAGGACTATTCGTCCCTTGAAGTTCGTTAAATCCAAGTTTGACTGTATTTTCGGTCATTTCGCGAAAAAAGTTAAATCAGGAACATACACAGTGTGGTAAATAATTTTTAAGACTGGGTCTGTAAAGCGAAATAGAAACAAGAAATTATAATTTGTTTTGGTTTGTTATTCAAAATTAGTCCCTCCGGCTTCAATACACTTGTTACAGCGATTTCATAATGATTCGAATGCCTGTTTCAGTTCACTTTGCGGAATTGCCTCCAAAGCACGCGTCGAAGCTGTTTGTATGGTCGAAATATCATCAAAATAACACCCGTTTAACGTCATTTTAAGTTTTGGAAATAAAGAAAAGTCGCAGGGTGCTAAATCAGGAGAATACGGTGGATGATTCAACACACACACACACACACACACACAGACGTTATTTTTTGTCAAAAATCTACGAACAAGAAGTGAAGTGTGACTAGGTGCATTATCACGCAACAAACACCAACTGTTTTCATCCCGATATTCTGGACGAATGCGACGAATTCTGCCCATCAAACGCCTCAAAACATTTAAATAAAACTCACCAGTAATTGTTTGTCCACTTGGAACAAATTCTTTTTGGATAATAGCCTTACTATCGAAGAATGTAATGAGCATTGTTTTGATTTTCGATGGAACTTTTCTTGTTTTTTTGGCTTGTGGCGAGTTTTTTGACTTCCATTTCGCACTTTATCGCTTTGTTTTAGGATCATATTGAAAACACCATGTTTCATCACCAGTAACAATCGATTTTAAGAAGTTTGGATCATTTTCAGCGGCTGAAATGATGTCTCTGCAATGTGCACTTCTCCTTGATTTTTGTTCATTGGTTAACGTGTGTGGAACAAATTTAGCACAGACTTTTGTTTTGCCCAAATCTTCATGCAGGATGGTTCGAATCGTTTCTTTGTTGATGTTTAAAGACTCTTCCATCATTCTTAGTGACGCATATCGATTGTTTGCCACGACATCACGCACTTTTTCAATAATCTCAGGTGTCCTACATGAACTTGGTCTTCCGGTATGCTTTTCATCTTCTAGCGTATCTCTTCCGTCCAAAACACGTTTGTGCCACAGGAAAACATTTGATCTACTTAAACGAAACTCACCGTAAACTTGTTTCATCATTTGGTACGTTTCCGAGGCACTTTTACCAAGTTTTGCGTTAAATTTAATAACAGCCGTTTGTTCCATCTTACTAATTCCACATGAAAAAGACTTTACTTCTCTAATGAACGCCCGTTTCGTTTGAGTTACTTTAACAACTGCGCAGAACTTTTGGCAGAAAGCAAGCAGATGGTCACGGTTTATAACGCATTCGCGATTACACTGGTGGCGCCACCGTAGGCTGAAATCTAGCGCCAGTCTTAAAAATTCTTTGACGCACTGTGTTCTTTGTTAATTTACGAAAGGAATTACGGTAAATGGCTTTTGAATTTCAGGATAACGTTTACAGTGTAAGTAAAAAGAAAAAAATTCCGGATTCATAAACGAAGAAATAATATGCAATTAATTATATTTCGTATGGCATTTGTGAACTGTTTCTACTATGTGAACATTCGAAGTTATTATACTATTTTATAGTGCCCAAAGGTCTTCCAAAGAATTTTCGGGGACTATAAAATTTAATCTTGCAGCTCGCTGACAGACTTAATATCACAATGCTTCTTTTTATTACCACGGCTAAAAATAATGTTTCACGGCCAACCAGAACAGTGGAATGTCGTATTATTAAATTAAAGAAAAAGTGCCTTCAGGTGACTTAATTGTAGCCTTGGATACCTGTCTGTATTTGTACAGATGTAAGAGTTCATGTGTGTGGTGCAGACGGAGATATATTCATCTGTTAATGAATGGATGTCATGTGCTCTCGCAGCTTGCGATGAATAATTAAATTCTGTTCATGACTGGCATTGTGCCGTCAAATGGACACCGAAAATGAAACATATGGTCATTTCAAGAACGCAAGCTTACATGTAATTGCTGCTGCAAATTAAGTGTAGACCGCAGCGACACGTGCAGTCGAGCGTTCACTGCGAAATTAATTACGCATGAAAAGAGTTTTTCTTCCACTAGGTTTTCGGATGCGAGGATTGTCATTACATTAATTTTCTCGCTTTCACTTCTTCATTATGCATCCAACAATTCTGTTCTTCTTATTATTTGGAATAACCTGGAAAAACATTTATCCCCCCTAAAATACGTCACTTTTGGGGGGACAGGGAAAGGTTAATGACCACCGTGAGCAACTCAATGGGCTATAAGCAGTCGCCCGTTCCTAATTTAGGCCCGTGCCTCCAGGGAATGGTGAGAGCCAGTGCCGTAAGACAGACACAACATCAATGCCTCGCCGGGATTCGAACCCAGACCCATCTCGGATGAATGGTAACAAGCCAGCGCTTAGTGTAATGCGTCATCGGGGTGGCAATATATCACTTCCGTTTGGTGAAACCTGAAAACGTCAGCCCCGGTGGCACAGTTGTCTGAGCGATGGCTTCTTAATATAAAGTCTAGAATTTCAGAGCTTCTCGTTTTCGGGACGAATGGTATGTATGCCAGTCTCTGCATGTGTCTCTATTTACATCAGCAGAAGTATACCAAATTTTGAATGAAACAGTTTGTCTCGTTTAAAATTGATCCAGCCATCCATTTAAAGCTTTGAAAAGTCTCTACCGACCAGTTCGTTTGCTACTCCTAGAGCTTTAATCTAACTTAACAGACCAGATACAAGAATGAATTTGTTCCTGGAAGCTTAAAACCACTTGTAAATATGATTGATTGGCATTCTTTTCACTTCGGGAACTTATTTTGCGGTTACCGTTGTTGCTTTCCTACTTCTGTTTCCTTAACGCATTTCTCTGTCACGAAATGTTACTTATTTGAGTTTTGCAATTTCCAAATTCTAGTCAATGGTATTTTTCCTTTTCCGCACATTCCACGACTTCCAGTTTTTATCGCAGTGTTAATACCTTGTAAAAGTCACTCATGGCTAACGTCCCCTGTTATATACTATCCCTCTCGACTAACTATTGTGACGTACCTGCCAGCAGGACGCACACGACATAAAGGAAGATTGCAGTCAGAACGAACGTCCGCGTAGCTCAATTGGTAGAGTGACTTATTCCGGAATGAGGGGACCTGGGTTCGAGTCCCGGCGTGGACAAAAATGACGGAGAAATTTACTTCGTTATAATGGCGCCCGAGCTTTCCGGATTACTCGACCGTTCAAAATCTCGCAATGGTGTGATGTTCTTTCCACAGCGCGAGATAGGAAAAATAAAAGAATCTCTTCTCCAGCGCTTCAAAAAATAAATGTGTGTGACGTTGCATTCCACACAGCAGATTGACTGGGAGTTCCCAAGTGCACGTTCTTCAGTGGATGGCTGCTTACGACAATTCATGGTCACGGCTGACCCGTGGGCCATGTCCCCGGCCCTCTTTCGGGGGGGGGGATGTGACGTACCTGCCAGCAGGACGCACACGACATAAAAGCAGATTGCAGTCAGAACGAACGTCCGCGTAGCTCAATTGGTAGAGTGACTTATTCCGGAATTAGGGGACCCGGGTTCGAGCCCGGCGTGGACAAAAATGACGGAGAAATTTACTTCGTTATACTATGGTGTACCAGAGGAGCTCTAATTGTCGTATGGACAATAGGAAAAGAAAACACGGCAGCACACACTTAAACAACAGTCCAGATCTGAAATTAATCTCTCTTATTTGTAGGCTATTGCCAAGTTTCCACAGATGTTCGTTTAATTACAAGAATACACTCAAAGCATTTTTCCGATAGAGAAAGAAATTGGGGGGAGAGAGAGGAGGAGGTTACCTAGCTTCAGATATTAACAGGGTCATTCGGATGATCCATTTGAAAGCTCAGTAGAATCAATCCTTGTTCGTCCACTGGAAAGCTGGGTTACCTGGTTTCAAATATTAATAGAATCATTCGGATCATCCATTGGAATGCTGAGTAGAATCATTTGTGGTTAACCCATTGAAAGCAAGGTAACCTGAGAAAGGCCCGTTCTCACGTACACAGACCTACAATTAGACCTACAGTCAACAGCCGAAACACCCCACGCTGATGAGAGAGAAAGCTGCCACCAGGGACCCTACAAGTCACTTCGCTGAATACATGAACAAAAGTCATAATTCTTGAAGATCCATTGGTATCCACTACGTCTCTCTGGAAGGAGGTGTCTTTCCATATCCGAGGAGCAACATACACTGACGGAAAAAAATCCCAACACCAAGAAGGGGTTGTGTTAGATAAACGACAGTTGGTAGGCGGTGAGAGTACATCTGTAAGATGACGTCTATGCAAATTTCGCACTCGACGCATACGTGTGGCGCTAGTAGAGCCCTCGGAACATGCAAAGCAGGTTTGCTGTAAATAAGCGCTGTAAAGTTCGTGAGCGTTAGTTATCGTTGAAATTCGACGTAGGGTGTTGATGTTAGTCAAGAATGCCTTTAAGAAGACGAAGAAACCATTATCAACAGCTCACGGAGTTTGAACGAGGTCGTGTAATAAGGCTACGAGAAGGTTGATTTTCTTTCCGCAATATTGCAGAACGACTTGGCAGGAATGTAGCCACTGTGCATGATTGTTGGCAGCGGTTGTCAAGGGAAGGTACTGCCTCAAGAAGACCGGGTTCCGGCCAGCCACGTGGCACTACTGAGAGGGAAGACCGCCGTGTACGGCGTATGGCCGTGGCGCATCGTACCGCGTCTGCGGCAGCAATCGAGCTGCAGTTGCAACCACAGTGACAAAACGAACTTTTACAAATCGGTTACTTGAAGGACAGCTCCGAGCCAGACGCCCTGTAGCGTGCATTCCACTTACTCCAAACCACTGCCGTTTGCGACGTCAGTGGTGTCAATCTAGAGCTCCTTGGAGGACGGAGTGGAGATCTGTTGTGTTTTCTGATGAAAGCCGGTTCTGCCTGGGTGCCAGTGATGGCCGTGTGTTGGTTAGAAGGAGACCAGGTGAGCGCCTGCAACCAACGTGTCTGCGGCCGAGACACACTGGACCTACACCTGGAGTTATGGTCTGGGGAGCAATTTCCTGTGACAGCAGGAGCACTCTCATGGTTATCCCACGTACCCTGACGGCACACTTGTACGTCGGTCTGGTGATTCAACCTGTTGTGCTGCCATTCATGAACAGCATTCCAGGGGGTGGTTTCCAACAGGATAACGCTCGCCCGCATACCCCTGTTGTAACCCAACATGCTCTACAGAGTGTCGACATGTTGCCGTGGCCTGCTAGATCACCAGATCTTTCACTAATCGAGCACGTATGGGACATCATTGGACGGCAACTCCAACGTCACCCCCAACCAGCATTAACCGTCCCTGTAGTGACCGAGCAAGTGCAACGGGCATGGAACTCCCTCCCACAAACTGACATCCAGCATATGTACGACACAATGCATGAACGTTTGCGTGCTTGCATTCAACATTCTGGCGGTTACACCGGTTATTAATGTACCAGCATTTCACATTTAAAATGGCTCTTCTCGCGCTTACAATAAGCTGTGATCTTGAAACCTTAATCGATTAAATATGTTACCTATACAAATGTATTGCCGCCATTGCATTCCTCTACAACTATTTTTTCATGGTGTTAGGAATTTTTTTCCGTCAGTGTATGTAGCAGCCAACGAGGGCAAAAGAGATAAAGAATTCCATCAACAGCATCACAACTCCAACAGTTCTCCAGTGCGAGAACAAGGAGATGAGAGAGAGTGAGACTTTATGTCGTCTCCACTTTAAAGGACATTAGTTCCAGAGACAGAAACCAACAGTATGTAAATTCAGCGTTCCAAAGTGTTGTTCTTGTCACCTTCGGAGAAGATTGACGTCTCACAACCCAGAGCAGGAACGGTCCGAAGACCCCTCCAGCTATCCTTTCTCTGTAGGACTATTAAGAATTTAATCCCAAGTTGAAGAATATTGCAGCCTTAATAAAAATCATAACGAACAAAATCCCGCAGCCACGGTGACGCAGTGGTCTAAACGCTGGCTTATGACCATTCGTCCGAGAAGGGTCCGGGTTCGAATCGCGGTCAGGCATGGATGTTGTGTTTGCCTTACGGAACTGGCTCCCTCCTTTCCCTGGGACCAGTGACCCTAATATATAGACGGGTGACTGCTTATAGCCCACTGAGTTGCTCACGGTGGTCGTTAAACCTTCAATAAAAGAAAACGCATTCGCAAACTCAGAAGCAATGAAACAAAAAGAAATGTCAGCATGAAACGCGTATCACTAACTACTTTCATCAGAAGTTCTGGTCAAAAGTTTTGAACAGGAATTTGTCAGATGAGCGAGCATGGCAGAAGCCGCCGGCACTGTAGCTTACGAAATCCCTGTGATTTGTGCAGATTAAGTCATACGTGCTACCATCAGCTGGACGTAATTGAAAAGTTGTAAATATGCAAGATTTTTCTTTCGTGGTTTAAAGATCATCGTTTAAGAACTCTAAGAGCTATTTATAAGCAGCCTCCGGTTCATAATTTAGAGCCACTGATTCCAGGAAAGGGAGACACCCAGCGCCGTACAACAAACGCACCACCTGTCTTGTCCAGGAATCAAACCAGAGTCGATCTCGAACGGATTTTTGTTCGGTGCCATGACGGTGGGAGAATGAGAATTTTAAGAGAACAGCATGATTCTATCGAGCAATGGTCGACTCTCTAGACTGGTGGAGGCAGTGTAATAGTGACAACCGTTTTTCATGAGAAAATTTGATTCCTTGATTCCAGTGAACACACGACTGTATGCCTAAGTGCATTTAAACATTGTCTGCTTTTAAGTCCCTTCAACTTTGGGTCACTGTCTATCCCTCTGGTGATGAATACTTCCAGACAGACAAAGTGCCGTGCCACATTATCTCGGGGTGGTTTCAGCAACACGAGAAAGACTTTTTCTACTTCATGGTTATCTGAGTTCTTAGATCTGAAACTCATAGAACATTTGTGGAATGAAGTCGAACGGGACATGCGACATATGGGTCTACTACCGTCTTATCAGAGATGCGTGGGTCAGTATTTTACCAGATCATTACCAAAACTTAGCAGAATCAATACCGAGAGAATGGCTACTGTTCTAAAGGTCAAAGTTATTCCAGACAGACGGTCCTAAGAGATTGGTGACCCAGAGCATACTTATACAGTCAAATTTTCCTGAACGGACACCACTCAAGTACGGACCCCTCCCAAATACGGACACCTCTCAAATTCGGACCCTTCCCAAATACGGACCCTTCCCAAATACGGACCCCTATCAATTCCGTCTAATGTTCATAGCCCGTGGGAAACGGCATGCGTTACAATGGACATTGTTGGGAACAGCCGGACTAACCATGTTGTCGAGGTCGAACGCTTTCTCTCTTCGAACGGTCCCGACTCATATTTTGTTTTCTTTTTGTTTTTTGTTTTTTGTGCAATATGAACTGTCGCAGCTGTTGCAATGTCCGTAGTAGATCGTCGATTGACTCATACACTCGGATTCACTGGAGGAAACAATCATGTGCAAACTTAAGTTTATTCTAATACCAAAATTCAGCTCCGGCTGATAAACTGTATTCTGACGTGGACAGGCTTCCAGGTAAGGTTACAACACTTCCTCGCTCTGAAATAGTTCTATCGGGAACCTCGCTCTGAAATAGTTCTATCGGGAACCTCGCTCTGAAATATTCTATCGGAAACCTCGCTCGCTAACCCCGCGAGCTGTCACTGATATCCTCCTGTCGATCAACAAACACCCCACGTGCTCCTTCGCTGACGGTGATGCGCGTGTTCCGGAGAGCTTAACAAGGATTCCTCCCCACACTCCTCTGCTATCCGAGGCCCTCGGTCAAACCCAACGCAGAGCAACCGAACTCCAAAAGAACGCCTGGGTCAGCAGACAACACACCCCCACGTCGAAAAGCCCCGAGCAGATCAGATCAGATAAAATCATATGTATAGGATTTTAGGAAGGGAGTGTCTGACCTCAGGTCTTAAACAACCCTTAGGAACAGGAAGCTAGGAGATTTGGACTAGAGTGCGCGGTAGGAAAGTCACACGAAAGCTAGGTAGAAAGAAGGAGGAAGACGCCCTTATTTATTACCGGGGGCCAGTATCCGGAGCCCGACGGCTTAACGTGCCCATCCGACGCACGGCGGATATTCGGTGGTTCGAGCGTTCGTACCTGCTGGGATCGAACCAGAGGTCTTCTCCGTGGCAGTCACGAATGTTAACCACCAGGCCACCTGCGGCCCCAAAATCTCCGAGCAAAATCGCTCGTCCCCATTTATAGGACTGTATGGTATGGTATTTGAAGAAGTTTTAGGAAGGGAGTGTCAGACCCCAGGTCTAAAACTGGCCTTAGAAATAGGAAGCTAGGAGATCTGAATAAGTGAACTCAATAGGGCCGCCCCGGTGGCGCAGTGGTCTAAGCGATGGCCTGTGATCATTCGTCCGAATGGGGTCCGGGTTCGAATCCCGGTGAGGCATGGATGTTGTGTTTGTCTTACGGCACTGGCTCTCTCCCTTCCCTGGAACCAGTGACCCTAAATTAGGGACGGGCGACTGCTTATAGCCCATTGAGTTGCTCACGGTGGTCGTTAAACCTTCAATCAAAAAAAAAAAAAAAAAAAAAAAGAACTCAATAGGAAAGACAAACAGAAAAATGTAGTGAAAGGAGAGGGTGATCCGTGACACCAGTGCGTGAAGAAAGGGGGTAAAGGGAAACGAAGCACCGCACAACATCACAGAGAACCACAACACCACCCGGCCGCCAACGCACCAGGGAGTGACTGAAACTCAACGATACCAAATTCAAATGTCCAAGCAGAATCCATTTTCACCATCTCGATGCCAGTCTCAAAAAGAAAGGGGTGGTGGTCTGTCTAAGACCCTCCAGTGTACACCTACTCTCTCTGTCAAGGGGGTCAACGATCTCCGCCTGAGTTCGGGTATACCTGAGGAATTCGCTGGGATTGTAATCAACCGCGCCCCTAACAAGTCCTTTAGGGTGGGTTTCCGCTTTCTCGAAGTACTTTTTGGCAAGTCTGATTGAAAACTCATGTACCTTCTTGATTCCAAGTCTGTCCCTCAGGTTCCAAAGTGGGGTCCAAAGGGGAGCCCCAGTGATCATTCGAAGTGCTCGGCTCTGCACCCTCTCGATTCTCTCTCTCTCTCTCGCTGTTTCCTACTAATACCAATCCAAATGGAGGAGGCGTAGGTAAGCACCTGCCTGACGACCGTCTTATACAGCAGTACTTTGTGCCGTGTAGTAATGAAGCTTCTCCGGCGAATTAGTGGAGCTAGCTGCCAGAGGCATTGTCTAGCTTCATTCGTGCGGTAGCTGGTGTTCGCCACATACTAAAGTCGACAATCCAGTTGGAGCCCTAGGTACTTAGTGGTGGTAGACCAGAGGATTGTCTCTTGAAACATAGCGAGTTTCGGTACTCCTTGGAGAGATTCAAAAAACAACAGCGCACTGCTCTTAGACAGTTTGATCTTGATCCGCCAGTCAGTGTAGTAGGTTTTTAGCTGAGGGAGAAAGTCCTGGAGGAGCTTCACTGCTCTGCCTTTGTTCAGGGACCTGATGACAACAGCTGTATCATCTGCGTACATCATGACCTGCCCTTGTTTGGGTTTGGGTAAGTCGTACAGATAAATGGAGAAGAGCGTTGGTCCAAGAACCGAACCCTAAGGAACGCCAGCCCGAATCTTCTTTTCCGAAGAAAGCTCACCGTTAATCTTACCAGTGAAACTGTGGCTGTTGAGGTACGAGCCAATAAGCTCACCAAGTGGGCGAGGGCATCGAAACTTCTGCAACTTGTGCAGGAGACCATCATGCCAAACGGGGTCGAAAGTCTTGCTGATGTCCAGGAAGACAGCAGTGGAATACACGCTCTTATCTCGTCCTTCAGAAAAGAACTCCGTAAGTCTGATCAACTGGTGGGATGTAGCATTATTCGCCCGTAAACCACCCTGTTCGTCAGGAATCACACCATTGGCTTCACAGAACTCTAGAAGGCTAGAGAGGATGACCCTCTCAAGGAGTAAATCTCCGAGCAAAACCGCTCTCCCCCATTTATAGGACTCCTAATCTCCTCCCCTTTCTTATCCCCCGTCTTTGGAAGCTGTCCACGCCTTCGAAGACATTGGAGACCTTGACGCCATACATCGATGACTCTGAGCCAACATCGCCGCAGGCGACGCATTCGCTTGACTCGGCAACCATGCCGTGTTCGCATAGTACAATGGAAATTTGCCCACGGGCCCACCACGTGCACTTTATCGTTGCTTCAGCGTGCTTAAGATTAAGAAAAAAACATTATTACAAATAGACTTCTGGGGATGAACCGCGGTAACATTACAGGCATCTTACCCTCCTTTTTTACGGACGCTCTCATATACGGACGCGCACATCCATCAGAATATCCCAAATACCTATTTAGAGGTCCCCGTCATCCCAGTGGTTAGAGGCGTAAGCTAATGGCGAATCCACCGAGATCGGTTCATGCTCGAGTCCTGGATGATGCATGGTGGTGTGTTTACCATACGGCAGGGGCTCTGTCCCTTTCGTGGAACCAGTGGCATACGACTTAGGAACAGGCGACTGCTTACAGCTCTTAGAATTACTTGTGGTTGTCGTTAAACCATGAAATTTGAAAAAAAAAATGCATATTTACAACCTTACAGTTACGGCCACGTGAGTATAGTGCTCATGACCTAACCTCGTAAATCTCCAGGATTTCGTAAAACACTACCGGTGGTGGCAACATCCTCGCCCAAATGATAAGTCATCCAGTATTGGTAGGAAATGACCTGTCACAAACCTCTGGCCTCGACACCTGATAAAGGTATTCGTGTTTCGCTTTTGTCTTCCATGGATACATAAATTTTTTAGCATGTCTTTTGCAAAAAGATCGTGCTTATGTTATCGGTTTGTCCGTCCATCCGTCTGTCCGTCAGCCTGTGGACACCATACCTCTGCAACTAATTGTCCGATTTGAAAAATTCTGTTTGCATTGGGAAGCTTGAAATGGGCGAATGACGATCCTTCATTACGGTATTTTTTTTTTTTTTTTGACGATGCACAATTTTGCCACGAGAAGGCGTAAATACAGATGATATCAAAGTCAAAATGCATTTTATTCCATATACACTCATTGTCATAAAAATTCGGCCACCTGGAAGGAGGCGTCGAATTGAAATGAAGTTTCAGGTGTGAGATGGTACATACCAAGGACAGAAGTGTTTACAATATCACAGCAGCAGGACGATTTCCCGCGGACATACGGTACACATTCCGGTCAGAGTTAGTACCGCGTCGGATAGCCTCGTGCTCTGATACATGCGGTGATACGGTCCGGCATAGAGTCAAAGAGACGCCGTATGTTATCCTGGGACAGATTGGCCCACACTTCTTGCAACTGACACTCTAATTCACGAACACTGGGACATGGAGAAATCTGGCGTCCCATCTGGTCCCACACGTGCTCGATGAGCGAGAGATCAGGCGATCTGGCAGACCACGGAAGCGTCGAAGCATGGCGTAGACAGTCCTGGGAAACCCGAGTCGTGAGTCGTGTGCGGACGGGCGTTATCTTGTTGGAAAATGGTTCCGGGCCGCCCGGCCAGGAAAGGCAACACATGGTAGCCACAGGATCTCCTGTACATAGCTCTGGGCTGACAATGTCCCTCAGACCACTGCGAGGAAAGTCCAGCTGTCATACGCGATGGCTAACCAGACAATCATGCCTATAGTTCGGGACGTGTGCCGCTGTACAGTGAGGTTGGGATTGTAGAGCTTACCTGTGGTCCTCCACACTCTGATACGGTGGACGTTCGTTCCCATACAGAAGCGGGATTCGTCGCTGAACACTATACGTCGGCAGTCCGTATCATTCCACGTTGCTCGCTGCTGACACCACTGCAATACACGCCGACCATGGTCAGATGTACACGCCGACCATGGTCAGATGACCATGGTCACGCCGACCATGGAAAACGTAAGGGCCCTCGAGAATACAGATTCGCCTCTTCCAGTCGTCTGGAAATGGTTCTGGTTAAATAAAGATGATCTGGTGGACACAGGAGTCGCTTTTACAAGGGTCTCATGTTTCTGAATATTGGACAAGGACGTCGTTGCATCGATGCGTGTAGCTCTAACAATCCTACGGTCCTCTCTGCTGGTGCTGTATCTGAGTCGTCCAGAGCCAGTCCGCCGCATCTGGGTGCATTGCTCTCAACACGATCGCACCATACTGTCTGACCGTCACAAATGGCGCGCCGGCCACCCTGCCTCTCTCATCCCGACGACACGGCATCGTTCAAACTCCGTCAGTTGCCCGTATGCACATCTACGGCGGCTCCTCGTCATATCTGTCGCTCAAATATCTCTCCTGACTTTTACCGTGGACATCGGCACGAATGAGCAGTCCCCTGCGCGGCGCCTTACAACCCCCAAGGATGCTATTCGCCGAGTTTCGCGTTAATCGCACGGTTTTTTTCTTAATGCGCGGATTTTCATGACAAAGACTGCACTTTTTTTTTTTTTTTTTTTTTGTAAACGTCCGACTGAGAAAATTGTTCCATTCCATTTATGTTGAAGACAATTTTAGGTATAGTCACTTTTTCAAGTCACGCACACATTTTCCGTTAGGGAGCGTTAAAACTGAACTGCGTTTTCCCTGATATCTCTGCTTCTAAAATTCCGATTTGAAAAATTCTTTCTGCACTGGATGCAGCTCCTGGTGGGAGGTATAAAATTTGAAAAATTTTGCAAAATTCTTTCTTTCTGCTGTGCACCGGATACAGCTCCCATTTGAAAAATTATTTCTGCACCGGATACAGTTCCTGGTGGGAAATATTTTGATTCTAATTTCTAATTTTTGATAAAAAATGGTTTGGCTATCAGAGGGCGTAAGTGCTTATTTTGTTTATTTCTGCTTCTGATGTATTTTTATTTGCAGCAAAATCTGAACGAAACTCGATTGAAAAAATCTTTTGATACCGCTCTCCCCGGAAAACTTTTTGAGAATACTTTTTTTTATTAAAATAATACATAGTTTTCCCGCCAAGAGGCGTAGATCTACACTGAAGTGCCAGAAAACTTATACATCAGTCTAATACTTGGTAGGTCCCCACGGGAGCGCAAGACTGCAGAAATACGACGGAGAATGAACTCCACTAGCTTCTGGAAATATGCTGTAGGCAATGCACACCATACTTCCTGCAGAGCGTTCCACAATTCGGGTGCATTCCGAGGTCTCGGATTATTGTGTTCGATAGCACGTTGCATGGCATCCCAAATGTGTTTTATCACATTCAGATCTGGGGATTTGGTTGGGAATGGCAACACCCTAAACTCAAATGAATTCTCCTGTAACCATAATGTAGCGTCCCGACACTTGGGTAGAGGTGCATTGTCCTGTTGGAACAGGCCCAACCCATCAGCATGAATGCAGGACATGAACGAGTGTACTTCGTCAGAAAGGATGCGCACAGAGCGTTGGCCGGTCTCAGACGTTTGTAGACGTACCAGGGGTCCCAGTGAAGTCCAGCTAAACACACCTCATACCATTACGGACCCACCACCAGCTGGTAAAGTTCCCTGTTGACAGGCGGGATTCATGGCTTCATGGGGTTTGCGCCACACACGAATCCTTTCATCTGCCCGATACAGTTGGAAACGCGACTCGTCAGACCAGGCTACTTGTTTCCAGTCATCAAGTGTCCAGTGGCGGTGTTGCCGTGCCCAAGCGAGGCGCATAGCTCTGTGTCGGGACTCGAGTTGGGCGTCGGCTCCCAAAGCCCATATCGTGCAGGGTACGTTGCACAGTCCGGAACCTGATGCTTGTTGAGGCTCCAGCATTGAATTCCGATGCTACCTGCGAGAGTGTCGCGTGAAACGATTTTTGACAGCCGACGATGGTCACGTTCACCCAATGTCTTTTTACGACCACACTGGTATCGTAGGTTGGAGGTTTTGCTGGAATTCTTGTAGTCACGGTACTCCCTTGCAATGGTCGTCCGTGAAAATCCGAACTTCGTTTCCACCTCTGCCCTTCTCACGAGCGCCAACTATGACACCGCGTTGAAAATCGTTTAAATCGTTATTACTTGCCATTCTCATACCGAAAACAGCTCTGACAGCTGGCAAGAATGTCTATCGCACTGGCGGACGCAACCAAGTACGTCTGTACCAGTTTTTCTGGCACTTCAGTGTATATCTTACTTTTGTCGATATCTCTGCTTCTAAGAGAACAACTTGAAAACTTATTTCTCTGTTGGAGAGCGTTTCCGCTGCGAAATGTTTCTCATACAATTTCAAATTTTTCTTAAAGAACAAGTCTGCCATCAGAGTTCTTAATTTCAAATTTTTGTTCACAGCAATATCTGCTGGACTAACAACCCGATTGAAAATCTTCTTTTTCGGTCAGATGCTACTAACTATGCAAACTGTGTGCGTAGTTTCTTCCCAAAATAATGCACACATTCTCCGGTAGGTGGTGTCAATGCTTAATCTGTTTTTCTAAACATCTTTGCTTCTACATCTGCTCTTTAAAAACTTCTTTCAACACCGGATGCCATTTACAGTAGCGAACAAAAGTATTTGGCGAAACACTTTTTCGACAATAATTTTTTTTTCTGCTGGACCAAATCGGGTCATTTTGGGATATGATATGTATTATTTAGTTGTAAACATGACCCATAGGCAGATGGATCGGAAACCTTAACACAGATCAGGTAGCGAGCTTAATCGCAAAGATCATACAAATTGACCAACAAAGTAGGTGTGTACCACATTCATTTAATGCAACGATATCAGAAAACAAGTACGAGAAAACGACAAAACAATAACTAATACTTAATGGGATAACCACGAGACTTAATAACAGCTGCACAACGGGTCGGCATCGAGTCCACTAGCTTCTCGACGGTGACCTGCGGAATTCGCGCCCATTCTGCAAACAGCTGGTCGAACTTCTGGGCCCTATTCCGGCAGGTTTTCTTCGCACATCGTCTCTCCAGCTCCTCCCACATGTGCTCGATGGAGTTGAGGTCAGGAGATTGGCTTGGCCAGTCTAGAAGTGTGACCTGTTGCTGCTGGAAGGCTGCCTTCGCTACTATGGAGGTGTGCTTCGGGTCGTTGTCTTGCCGCATGATCCATCTGGGTGGCATGTTCTGGTTTGCCCATGGGAAGACATCGTTGATGAGCATGTTCGTGTACTTCTGGCCGGTCATTAATCCGTTAATCTTGATGATGGGGCCCATTCCATTGCGAGAGAAGGCGCCGTAAACCATGAGCGATCCTCCTCCATGTTTAACAGTCGGCTGAATGAACTGGGGGTTGAATCTCTGGCCACACGGACATCGTACGTATCGGATGCCATCACTTCCGAACAAGTTGAACTTGCTCTCGTCGGTGAAAAGCACCTTACTCCAGTCCGCTGTGGTCCAGTGTCGATGACGGCGCGCGAACGCTACCTGTATTTCGTCGATTCTTGACTCCGATGAGTGGTTTCTTGGCGGAGCGTCTTCCATTCAATCCACCAGCAATGAGACGACGGGAGATGGTCATTCGGCTGACGTTCAGGTTGTCGCTATCGCGGAATTCGGAGGCGATGTCCACAGCAGTCAAGCTGGGATCAGCACGAGATCGACGGAGGATGCGTCTATCCTGACGCAACGTAGTGGAACGAGGCCTACCACATCGCGGACTACTCTCGACGGTCCCAGTCTTCTTATAACGTTGCAGGATAGCTGAAATGGACTGCTGTCGGATCTTCAGGGCCCTCGCAATGTCGGTGGTGACGCGCATTCCGGATTCCATCATGTTCACGGCCGCCTGGCGAGCTCCAACAGGGATCTCCGCCTTTTTACCCATTTCTGAAAACCTAAGATTGACTTATTATCACACTACACATCACAAAACCCACAGAAATCACACGAAAATCATTAATACATGCAGCAAACAAATGGGTAATAATTGGCGATTCTTGAATATGGCCCATTTCGAACGACAAATTCGCTCTGAGCGAAATACAAACTACGCGGCATTGTAACCCACGAATCAACACATACCATATCCCAAAATGACCCGATTTGGTCCAGCAGAACAAAAATTATGGTCGAAAAAGTGTTTCGCCAAATGCTTTTGTTCGCTACTGCATCTCGTAGAACATTTTATGTTATTATATGAGGAGTTTTTTATTTGACAGCTGTGTCGCTAGGTGGTGTTTTTGTACTTTAGTTTGCAGCTGTATCTCCTCTTCTAAAAACCCTATTGAGAAATTTCTTCTTTTCTGCATGCCATTCGCTACAATAGAGATGTGGATTATATCTCATTACCCCTCCATTAAACTCACGATAGAACTTGAACATAATTTTGTTTTACCTTTTCTAGATTTTCAAATTACTCGTAACCCTTCTGACAATTCCCTGTCTTTTGCCGTTTATCGAAAACCCACTTCCACACCCATTCTCATTCCGTACAATTCTGCCCACACTTTTCAGCATAAAATTTCTGCTCTGCACTTCCTATTAAGAAGGGCATATTCACATTCTTCTAGCCGTTTTGCCAGAGCTCAAGAACTACAATGGATATCATCCTTTGCTAAAAACCATGGTTATCCGGGCGACGTTGTTAAGGGGTGCACAATAAAGTACGGTTTTCTATGTCAACTGCTTTAATTAGTGAACGAGTGCCTAAAAAGTATGTTGGATCTGTTGATTTCAATCCACATATTGTAAGCCTTCTTACCAACATATGCTCCAGTCATAAAATACAATTTGGAATAAGATCATGCAATCTATATTCCATTATCCGCAACGATCGTGACAAAATTAACAAAGGGGAAAAATGGGGTGTGTATGTTATTCCTATGCTCGACACTATTTCTGGTGAACTAAATAATCATTATGTGGGTTCAACCAAAAGAAATTTGGGTTTGAGATTAAATGAACACAGATATAATTTAAAAATGAATCATCAAAGCACCTCTTTTACAAGAACTGTAAGTGCTGGAAATTCCATCCCAGACTGGGACAACGCTAAGATCATAAACACACCTAACTCTGTTTATTCCTATTTTATTTACAGAGAGCCTCTACATTTCGGCTTATAATACACGTTGCTGTAATGACTATTATCCTTGTGTTTTACCTGAACCCCGGAGCAATCTGATTAAGGAGGACAGCACATAATTGGCCAATGAAAATTACTTTCTGTTGAGTAATTTTCATTGGCTAATTATGCTTTTTTGACTGTCTTGTTATCTGGTATATGATGTGACACTGACATTACCTTTCCCATGATGCATCTGCTCCACGTACTTAAGACCAGCATGTAACCACATGGTGAAATCACATCTGATGAAGGTGTCACTGTGACACCGAAAGTGCTCATGTTTTTTTTAACTTGTACATAGATTTCGTTTTTTTAGCTGAATAAATATCATCGTGCAACAAGACGGATTTCTTTTAATACTACGATTATTATTATCTTTAAAGAATGCACAGATTTCCCGCGAGGAGGCGTAAAACTCGGCACCCTTTTCTCGCTAGTTCTCCTTCCGGGAAACGAATATGTAGACTTATTTTTCCATAAAGAATATTTTTAGCCTATTTTCATCTCTTCCATTATGCAAAAATCTTGCCCTGGAAGGCGTAGATTTATATCATGTTTCCTTCTATATATGTATATTTTTCTTTTAACTGTCCAATTTGAAAATGTATTTTTCTCTGATGCCTTCCTTGGGCTATGAGAAACTTTTTGTTCGCCATTTGTTAATCTTTATAACATGCTTTTTAGCCGGTGGTGGAAGTATTTAGTTGTTTCTGTTTCTGGATGTTTTATCAATTGTAGAAACCAGGATGATTGTTTTCCTAACCGGTTCCATTGATTTTGAACAACTTTCATAGATTTAACTCACCTCAGAAAGGATTCAAAAGACGAGTTAATTACAGCGGAAAATTCTGGGTAATCTTTCTTGCTACAGATTTAAGTTAACTTTGGTTTGCTTGACTGGGCGTTATATTTAATGCCACAAACGAAGATGCTGGGCGCATAATAGTGCTTCCCGAAGGCTCATGCCCCATGAGCATCCTCCGTGTTTGCTCCCATGGGGTGAAAATATCAAAAAAGTTGACGGAACATCGTTTTTTGTTAGATTGCTTCTGAGCTTATGACTGCATACGTGATATTTTGACTTATGGCCAGTAACGTATAGTGCGATAAAAATTAGAAGTCATGTAAAGTGCGGAAATAGGGAAAAGTGATGCACGTATCACTGCCGAGAAGCTCGGAACTGGAAAGAACTCAAATAAGTAACATTTTGCTTCAGAATAAACAGTGGTCGAAGACAGCGGTACCAACCGCAAAAATAAGTTTTCTAAAACCGAAGACATGGCAACTGATGAAATCATTTACGGAAGGTTTCAGGTGCCGAGAACAAGTGAATCCATATCGCTCGCCCATTATTTCAGGGAAAAGCTCTGGAAGTAACAAAGGAACTATGAGTCACAAACTTCAAAGCTTCAAATGGATGGCTAAATAAATTCCTCAGTAGACACGGTGTTCACAGATAAAAACTTTGCAGCAGGTTGCTCCAAAACGTGGTGCACCCGCTGCACCAGTTCTGGCGCAAAATAAAACTATTGTGTGATGCATAAAACATACAGTACATACGCATAGGGCAATGGATGCAACTTTGCACCCTTCAGGTTGGATACCCTATCATAGTGCATAATTGCATCATGTTTTTGTACATTTTACGCATCATACAATGGTTTCCCTTTGCGCCAAAAGTGGTGTAGCTGGTGTAGCATCCCTTTTCGATGCAACCCACTACAAAAGTTTTAACAGTGGTTCATTCAAAGTTTGGAGTGGGGAGTTTGCTGATGTGAATCAGAACACATGCAATGGTTGGATGGATAACATTCCCTCTATAATTGAGAAGTATCCTGACATTGAAATAATTCATAATGTAGATGAGGCTACGCTGTTCCTCGGAGTCGTTCCAGGAAAACAAAATGTTTCTGAAAGGTGATAAATGAAAAGTTGGAAAGATTCCCAAAGAGCTTCTATTTTCGCCAAATATGGCAGAAGAAAAAGAAAATGTATTTATAACTTAAGATTCCATGAAACCTTGATGTTTTAAAAATCTTGATGGCATGAAGCTTCCTGTGGATTATAGCCAGGTATTAAAGCATGGATGACAAGAAGCATCGTCAGAATGGCTGAGAAGCTTCGATAAAATACGTCTAATGATAACAAAAAGAGTATTCTCTTTTTGGATAATGGCATCTTCTCATGCGTGAAAATGTTAAATTTAGCTTCTTTCCGCCGAACACAACATCTGTGTGTTAGCTTTCGGACCAAGCAGTGGCGGCCGGTGGCTATGTGCTGCTGGGCTGCAGCACGCTAAAAAAATTTGAATTCAGATTCGTATTGTTTATTGTAGCTGAAAGCCTGCAAGTGCATGCATATGATTTGCTGCCAGCCCAAAATCTAATTTTTAGACGGGCCTGTTTTCAAGGCTCCTGTTCGTCATTTCGGTTAGCACACGGGAATAACAGCGTGGTTCTGCTACCGCCTATGTTCGGTCTTTCGTGCTGCATAACAAGTAGCACGGCCCCAACAGTGAGTCATTCCTGCCTCCTACACCACACACCTCTTGGGAGTCATCTTGTCAAACCGGCCACAAGGGTTTCCAGCGTGATTTATTTCTCTCAGCACAATATAAGATCGCCGGCAGCAAACGGCGTTGAAACCAAAGGCACACACCCCTCTCTTTCTCTCATCGGAACTGGGAGCAGGACAGTTGACCAATAGAATAGGGGGAAAACTAATGTGATTGTTTGTTTGTTTCTGTGCTCTCATAGTTAGTCAGTTAGTTGATTTTAGTAGCGCAAGGGCCAGGTACTGGATGACGGATATGGCAGAAGAAAAAGAAAACCTATTTATAACTGCCAGGTTCGGCCAAAGAGCGCCAGACACATGACTATGAGTGTGAGATTTTGAAAGAGGGGTGTGATGATTAAGAGCAGGCAGATTTGGTAAAGGTTAGAAAAGAGAATGATGAAAGGTGTAAAGACTAGTTAGTTGATTAGTAGCTGTTGGGTTTTTTTTTTTTTTTGCTAAATAAGTCTTAAAAGGTCAATTTGTTTTAGAAAGGAAAAAACTGCGAAAGTGTCGCAGTGATCTCCCAAAAGCTTCTGAAGCGTAGCTGCGCCGTCGTCCAGTACATGAGATTGAAAATAGTGAGACCGATGATTGCGAAACCGAACACAATTTACACAAAATATGAGAGACAGTGAGTACGCAGTCGCACGTCTCACACGTCGGGGCAGTGTCGCCACACAGCAAATAGCGGTGAGTGGAACGACAAAATGCCCAATGCAGAGACGCGCAAGAACAACTTCCTCCCTACGGTTCCGGCGACACGATGATTTCCAGACTCCAAGGATAGGTTCAATACGGAGCAGTTTATTCTCCACCTGTTGGTTCCACAGACCCTGCCACGTTCGCCTAATATGATCGTGAACAAGAAAGCGAAAATCACGGTGAACTGTGCTCTCATAACGTTTGCTTGATCAGTCAGTTAAAATCTATTTGTGCTTTTAATTTTTTGTTCATTATTCTGTGGTTTTCGTAATCTTTTTCAGGAGGGGCTGAAACTAAAGCTTGATCCATGTGCAATTATTATCTACGTTCTTTTTTCTTTTTTTTTATAAACTTTTTACTTGTGCAATACGTTGAGTAATTTCGGTAATTCATATATAATTAATTCATATTTAAGGTAGGTGTCAAGTAATTTTGCTTCCTATATTTCCAATGAAAAAACTTTTGTACACATTTCCTTCACAATTAGTGTGTTCCCAAGGATGGAAATTTAAAATCGATTAAAATAACTTCATATTATAACTTGGATTACTTAACATTTTCTAAAACATAACCATAATTATATTAAAAAACAATAACGTTTCCTTTGGTGGTGTTGAAACCAGAAAAAAGATGGCGCGACCTGTACTTTGATTACGTCATGTAGACAAATAAATGTTGGATTGCATAATTATGGTTATGTTTTAGAAAATATTAAGTATTCCAAGTTATAAAATGAAGCTATTTTAATTTATGTTCAAATTTTCATCCTTGGGAACGCATTAATTGTGAAGAAAATGTGTACAGAAGTTTTTCCATTGGAAGTATAGGAAGCAAAATTACTTGACGTCCACCTTAAGCTCTTCAAAAGTGCATTAAAAATCGCAAATAATAAAGTTGCAAGAGTGATTGACTTATTGTATATAGAAGCATACCGTAAGAAAGTTTCGTATTAAAAATATGAAAATAAA
This sequence comes from Macrothele yani, assembly GCA_039090855.1. Lineage (NCBI taxonomy): Eukaryota > Metazoa > Arthropoda > Arachnida > Araneae > Macrothelidae > Macrothele > Macrothele yani. The sequence goes on from CM077009.1 coordinate 83,334,083, forward strand.
AACCTATTTTCAAAAAAAAAAATGAGTAAATAAATAAACTTTCAGTCTTTTTTCAGAACTTTGATTTTGTTCTCGGCTGTTTTCTACGATGATCAGGATCTGATAATGTTTTCTAATCAACTGAAGTCGGGGCAGATTAATCAAGCCGTATATTCCGCAAACTATTAGGCTTAATACTCTGTCAAATATACAATTACAAATTTAACCATTAACGCCGAAGAGGTGAACAAAATGAATAACCATATTTATTTACTTGTAATTACGAAAATCTGTTCTCGGATATTTTCCCTGATGATCAAGATGATCCCATTGCCCAATTCCTAAGGCCTTTAGTGAAAGTGGTAGTGAGAAGGCACATTCTCAAGAGAACGAGCCACCTCTGGGACCAAGGCATAACTATGTACAGCCAGCTAGTTTCAAAATACCCAATTTGCAGAATGGACATTATGGCATCAATAAGTCAGTTGTCAAAACCAATCAGCGTTCTTTATATCATTCAATGGTTGAGCTTCGCACGGAACAACTTAACGGAATCTATAATAACGAACAGGTTTCTGAAAGCCAGATTCTACGTACTTTTCCAAACAGCGTCGTGGAGGCATATAGGCAGAATGACGCCTCTGCTACTAATTATGTCGCTATTGATACCGGTCTGGCTGTGGAAAAAGATGAACTACAGATTACACGACTTTGTCAGTAGAATAAAAATTCATACAAGCACACTCTTTGTCAAAAAATAAATCACCTGGGGTTAATCATCCAATCCAGATGAAAACTGAAATGCGCAATGTACCAGGGCCCGACTTTGGTCAGTCAAGGCTCTGTGCACATCCTATGTCCGAGGCACCCTCGATCAAAAAATTTCGGTCAACAGTTGAAAATAGTATTTTCTGGTAAATACACTGGTGTGCAAATATTAAGGACGAAGAGGAGAAATTAACATAACAGCGGAACGAGCAGACAGAACGGACGGAAAGACTATTCAGAAAATAGACTAGGGTCCCGTACGGTAGGGCATGCGCATATATGCAGCATGACGTGGGGGGGAGTGTCGGAAGAGTATAAAGCACACGGGCGGTGTACGCTCAGCAATTCTGTGAAAGCTATTGCACGGTGTACATCGGTTTGAACGACGTCGAGTTGCTGCCACCGTGTGATATGGCCAACAGGCAATCCAGTAGACGACATCTGGATGACTTTACCCGAGGTCGCGTCATTGGGAAGTTGGAAGAAGGGCGAAGTGTGACTAGTGTGGCCGAAGAGTTCGGGATCACTCACAGCATCGTTTCACTGGCTTGGAGAGCATTTCAAACTACAGGAACAGCTGTCCGAGAGTTTAGCAGTGGTCGTCCATGAGCAACCGCGGCGGCGGATGACCGGTATATTGACCTACAGGCGAGAAGAGACAGACGGCAGACAGCGGCAGAAATCGCTAAGGCACATGCAACAGACAACTGGACGTCCGTTATCGCGTTTTACCGTGGCCAGAAGGCTGCACAAAGGTGGTCTATTTGCACGACGACCAGTACGGTGTGTGCCATTAACGCCTGCAAATCGGAGACGGCGGTTTCTGTGGTGCCAGGAACACAAGAACTGGACACATCGCCAATGGGGTCGAGTTCTCTTTACGGATGAGAGCCGATTTAGTCTGAAGAGCGATTCTGGAAGCATACACATCTGCAGAGAGCATGAAACACCCAATTACACCTCCAACATGATCGAAAGGGACCAGTTTGGATGTGGCGGAGTTCTCGTTCGGGGCGGCATCATGCTTGGCAGCCGTACTGACCTCCACATCTTCCAAGGAGGTTCAGTCACTAGTGTCCGCTATTGTACCGAGGTTATCCTGCCTCGCGTGCGTCTGTTTAGAGGTTCTGTGGGTCCTGAGTTCCTCTTCAATGACGACAACGCTACACCGCATCGTACAGTGGCTGTCGCAGAGCTGTAGGAGGGTGAAGATATTCAGCGCATGGATTGGCCCGCAAGGTCCCCGGATGCAATCGAACATGTGTGGGACCTTCTTGGGAGACGCTTGATAGCACGTCACCAGCCGCCAGTAACGATTCCGCAGCTGCGATTGGCGCTACAAGAGGAATGGGCCGCGATGCCCTAACAGCTCCTTGACAACCTCGTCCTCAGCATGGACAGACATTGTAAATCCTGCAACAGGGGTGATCATATCCTCTACTAAAGACTGGATTTTTCTTGGCAGCCGCCTGTCACATGGACGTTTTTGTCTTCTATCCAGTTGTGCTCGAAGCTACCTTTTCAATTAAGTGCCTTTGCATCCTTTGGATTTCTTGTTTGGACGGTTTTGCTCACTTGTCTCATATTTTTACATCTTGGGGATCTTATGGTATGATTTGAGTCGATGTGGAGTACTTTTGCACGACGTTACATTCGAAAAACCGTCTCGTCCTTAATTTTTGCACGCCAGTGTACTTTGTTTCAAGCAGTTTTTTTACGAGTAGTAGTAAAAGCATTAACACACATCTCACATGCTAGTCAGCTTTATAGCCAATGTGTCTTGTAATATACGAGCATTCACACTAATTGTACTTCCCCGCACCCACAGAGCTTACAGCTGTAACATTAATTGCTCTGGAATTTTTTTTTTGTTTCATAGTATCATTTACTGAAACAAATAACTATCCTCCGAGAGTTATAAATTAAAACCAATTAGTTTCCTAGAAATTTAGTGGAAATGATGAACTGATAGTAGTTTAAGCTGTAAGAAGTAATCCCTCACAAAGTGTTACACCTGACCACAAACACTGTGGGATAAATTATTGCAACAGTCCATGTAAATTATTACAACAGCAGCGTTCGAATTACCTGGTCAGCTGGCCAGTAAAAATTTCATCGGGCCAGTGAATTATTTATGCTACTGGCCCGGATGGCCACTATTTTTTTTTTTTTTTTTTTTTTGTCGGGTTTGTTTTGGAATTTACGGATTTATAAAGAATTGAACCAAATTTCAAAATATTGAGGTTTGTTTATGGCAGTTTTCGAATTTTTTGAAATTCAGATATTTACTACTCAAAATCTGAATATCGGAATTGCAGATCATACTTCAGTTTTATGAGAATTTTGGACTGTAGGAAACCGAGGTCCAAATCAAAATATTTGGATTAAGACCTTTTTGGCCCAAGTAGTGACCCCAGAGTACAAGTCTTTTATTATGCTTTCCAACTAGAGGATGAAGACCCATTTACGCTCTGGCTTTGCCCATCTGTCTGAATTCTGTCCACATGGGAGAACCTCCTGCCTTTCACACAGAAGCAAAATATTCTATGAAGGTGGTTTTTGGTATGCTGCAAAGTGCCTTATAATCAATCAATGCATTGTACTCATTGTACTGTATATGTATATACATATATTCAATTTGATGACTTAAAAAAGAAATATTTTGAAATTTTTTATCAACTTTTTTTCAAAGTAGTTTGGAGGCCCCCAAATTCTGAGGACCTGTGTACGTGCAGAGATCAGGCTCTGCAATGTACATGTATAAGGAAGGAAATCATTGGATTTCCAGAACAGTTGGACCATTTATTCGGATAAAACAGCTGCATGAGTGAAACAAGTCAATACGGTGTTGCGCAACCTCTGGCTCGGATACAAGGGGTTACAAGGTGTGGCATGTAACGCATACAGTTCACGGATACTGTCTGGAGGTATAGCATACTAGATGGTGTCCAACCTGCGAACCAGTTCGCTGACGTTCCGGGATGGGCGTAGGTGGCGTCCCCATCATGTTCCAAGCATGTTCGATCGGTGAGAAATCGAGCGATCGGGGTGTCCATGGATGCATATCGACATTATGCAGACAGGCCTGGGAGATCCGGGCCGGGCATTATCTTGTTGAAAAATTGCTCGGTGATGCTGCAACAGGAATGGCAACACAACACGTCGTAGAATGTCGTCGACGTATCGTTGAGCTGTGAAGGTGGTACGGAAGACTACCAAAGGTGTCCGACTATAGTAGGAAATGGACAGAAACTTCCGGTGCGAAAGCCGTATGACGTTCCCCGGCAAAGACAAAATCTCGTCTCTAGACACGTATGCGCTGGTCATCGGCGCCAAGTGCAAACCGTGACTCATCAATGAAGACAACACACCACTTGACACTATCCCACGTTGGTCGGGCTGGACACAACCGTAACCGCTGCCGGCGATGCTCGCTGATCAGTGGTAGGCGGCGGAGTGACCTCCTCGAATGCAGTCCCCGTGCTGCTAGTCGTCTTAAAACGGTCCGGATGTCCACTTCCGTACCTGTAGGCGACGCAACATGACCATGGATGGTTGCGAACGACGAATTCACTTCTGCTCGTGCGACTCTGACAGTCGCTCCATCCTCGCGTTCTGTCCTTGCCCTTGGCCGTCCACTGCCCACGTGTCGCTGAATTGTGCCCTCCTTGACCCATTGGCGCTAACATCGTCCGATTGCCTCGTCTCTGCGATTCGGCCTCTCTCAGCCCAATTACACGTACTTTCTCAAACGCGCTCTATTGCTCATGTTATGCACAGATCCATCCTCAAAATCCGCGGAGGTCTATGCAACCGCAATCCGCTGACACAATTGTCCCTGCATGCGAGCTTTGCTCTTGACATACCCTCCTCGATGCCATTGGTCGTTGTTTTTTAAACATCTGCATATTCTGCCCTGAGGTACTTGCATGCGGAGTTTCATCAGGATCCAACTAATTTCTCAGGGTGCTTCGGATTTTTTCTTTTTTTTTTTTTTTTTTTTTTTGGCAAGGAGTGCAATGGTAAAGATGAGGAAGATGTGACCGAGGGAAATTCTGATTCTCTTGGGGAAAATAACACAGAAGTTTGTAAACTATTGCAAAGCACAAATCTTTTTTTGCTGGGTGTAACGATGGTAAAACTCTGAACCTGATATCTCAGTAGTAAATTCACTTTGAGCAGGAAATTGTAATGGAAAAAGACCTTAATAAACTAACAATAACAGGTTTGTTTTCTAATGTTTTCTGAATAATAATACATATAGTGATGACGTCGTAATTTTCATGTAAGCCATCTATTTTTTTCTTTCCTTTTTTCTTTTTCTTTTCTTTTCTCTTTTTTTTTTTTTTTTTGTACATGGCGTTTTTTATGAGTCAAAGTATGTATTAAAAGTTTCGTCAATGCTACGATAATATATATATACACTGAGTGGCCACTTTATTATGACCACCCCCTCAGTACTTCGTCGGGTCACCTATTGCCTTTAATACTGCGTCGATTCTACGTGGCATGGACTCCACGAGATGTTTTTTTTTTTTTTTTTTTTTTTTTATTGAAGTTTTAAAGACCACCATGAGCAACTCAGTGGGCTGTAAGCAGTCGCCCGTCCCTAATTTAACGTCACTGGTTCCAGAGAAGGGAGAGAGCCAGTGCCGTAAGACAAACACAACATCCATGCCTCACCGGGATTCGAACCCGGACCCCGTTCGGACGAATGATCAGAGGCCATCACTTAGACCACTGCGCCACCGCGGTTACGAGATGTTGATAGGTGGTTTATGGAATCTGAGACCATACTTGATGAATAGCACTTTCCAAGAGTGTGAGGTTGCAGGGTGGTGGATCCAGCTGTCTGATGACTCGTTCAACTTCATCCCACAAATTCTCAATGGGGTTGAGATCTGGAGATTGTGGGGACCACCTAAGCAAAGTAAACTCACCGGCATGTTCCTGAAACCAATCCTGTAAAATACGAGCACTATGGCAGGACGCATTATCTTGTTGAAAGTAGCCATCGCCATTGGGATAAACCATCTACATGACAAGATGAACTTAGTCCGCAACGATGTTTAGATATGATGTGCCAGTCAGACGTTGGTCAACACGAATTAAAGGGCCCAAAGCATGCCGGGAAAACATTTCCGAAACCATAACGTTGCCTCCACCAGCTTGAAGGGTTGTAGCAATGCATTTGGGGTCCATGCTTTCGTGCTGTTTCCGCCAAATTCTCACTCGGCCTTTGGCATGGTGCAACTGAAAACGTGATCCATCGGACCACGTAATTTGTTTCCAATTATCGATTGTCCAATTATTGTGCTCCTGTGCGAACTGGAGACGTTTTCTCTTGTTAACTGCAGGCAGCAAAGGTGTTCGAACAAGCCTTCTGCTGCCATATCCCATCCGATGCAGTGTACGGCGAACAGTGCGTGCAGAGATCATTTGAGGGGATCCTTGATTAAGATGGTCTGTAATTTGCTGCACTGTTGCCCTTCTGTTTTCTGTTACCAGTCTGGACACTCTCCGTTCCGCCAGAGCAGTCACTAGTCGATGACGACCACACGTTGCACGTAGACACTCAGTTTTTTGACTGACAGTCCAGTCTTTAAACACTTTAACAACAGCTGCTCTGAAACATTTCACGAATGCGGCGGTTTTGGTGATACTCACTCCATAGCTCCGAGTTCCTACAATCATCCCACGTTGAAAGTCCGTCAAATCGCATTTTTTACCCATATCGTCACCCAAAAATCACTTGTACTACTGTCGCAAGCACTAAGCTTTCCCTTTTCATACTGCCTCGCCCTCTGGCGACAACAGCGTGCAGCCATAGCTCATTTGCTTAAAACTGTCCGGTGGTCATAATAAAATGGCCACTCAATGTATAACTATAACATTTGCCTAATAACATTAAAAATACTAGACAGTCCTCGTGGCGCAATGGTCAAGCGATGGCTTCTTATCATTCGTCCAGGGAGGGGTCTGGTCTCGAATCCCGAGTAAGGTATGGATGTTCGCGTTTTTCTTTCCGCACTGCCTCTCAATGTGTTACTTGATCAGCACTGGCTCTGTAACTTGATCATTTGGCATAATCTATACCATGTTCGCTATGTACATTGTTGATGTAAACCCCCGAACAAACAGAAAAATAAGTAAACGTGTGACGTAACAGCTGTATGATGCATTTTACTACGCTTTGTGTTCTTATTATCAGAGGTTCTAATTAAATTAAATGAATCATGTGTACTATTAAGTCAACAATGAATTAATACCCACATAAATATACAAATACAGGAAAACATGGGTTAGCGTGTTTTAAATAAATACATCGCTCTTTCCACGTTCCAGAAAACACACAGCATCCGAAAAGTTGTTTTTCAGCCGCCGCTGTGGAAATGAACCAACAGAACTCTCGATATCGTGCCGTTCATGCCCACCAGATGGAGACGTCTCAGTAGCTGAGCGCATCTTACGGACTTATGATGTCAGAAGCTGACTTAAAAATACACATAGCACCGTGGATTGTTGGCCACCGTGGCGTATATGTAACGCGCTCGGTTAGATATCGAGAGTTCTGTTGGTTCAATTCCACAGCGGCGCGTAAGCTGAAAAACAATTTTTCGGATGCTGTGTGTTTTCTGGAACGTGGAAAGAGCGATGTATTTATTCATTAACTGTCGCCACGTATTTGGAGTATTTTCACCTTAGCGTGTTTTATTTTATCATGTTATAATTAAATTAATATACTCTTAAGTCAATAGGCACACAATGAATTAATTCCCAGATAAGTAAACAAATACAGGAAAACGTGGGTTAGGCTTGTGTCAAATATTTTATTTTAATATATTCAGTTCTGAGAGTGAGTGAGTTGTAGTTCCAAAATAGCATTATTAAAAACACGTGTAAACTTGAATTCAGGGTATTTATTGACCCCCTCCCATCCCCGTAAGCAGCAACAGAAAAGTAAAAGAAAATACTGTAGAACCTGCCAGTAGCGAGGCGCTCCGGATTGACGGAAAGTTTCGTTAATCGGGAGGGCTCGCTAAATCCATTTTTAGGTGGAAATTCCCGCCATGTAAAAACATGTATATACGCTTTTATAATATATCCATAATAATAGAATATACTTGAAAATTTTAATGAATTGACTATATCATCCCTACAATTAATTAATTACATCTTTCAAGTACATTCAACTTCACTGCTACGTGAGATTGAGAGCTGTTTAACTACATAACACACATGAGGCAAAAGCAGCACCGGTCCTCCCAATGCAGCGCTCATTTGGAGGGTGAAAGAGGCACTGAACAGTATTCCAGGGAATTTTTCTCTCGAAGTCCCTCCGGCAACACTCCCATTCCTTTACTCCCGTATCTCTTTCTGCAATTCTCGCCCAGAAATCCACATACATGTGGGTAAATTCCACCCATCCTCTTTTTGCCTAGCAGTAGGTGGCCTGTTTGACACTCTAGGTAGCCCGACACTCTTGGTAGTCCTCCGAACCACCCTCACGGCTCAACGGTATGTCGACGATATTCTACGACCTGTTGTGTTTCTATTCCTGTCGCAGCATCACCGAGCAATTACTCAACAGAAAAATGCCCGGCCACACACGGCACGGCTCTTCCAAGCCTACCTCCTTAATCTCGACACCTTTCCATGGCCATCCCGATCGCCCGATCGAACTTGCCCATCCCGGAATGTCAGTGAACTGGCCCGCAATTTGGACACCATCTGGCATGCTATACCTCCAGACAGTATCCGTGAACTCCATGCGTCTATGCCACACCAGGTAACCACTTGTATGCGAGCCAGAGGTTACGCATCAAAGTATTGACTCGTGTAGCTGTTTTATCCCAATAAATGACTCAACTATTCTGGAATTGCAATCATTTTCTTCCCTATACATGTACATTGCACATACCAATTTTTCATGTCGATTGGATGATTCCTTCCGTGTGCTTCGGTTTTCTCAAAGAATGTATTTTCATTTTTTTTTAAATACATATTATAAGAATAATTACAAACGCACTTTAATATGACGAAGATATTTTTATCGCTTCTCAATATCTTGGGAGATGTTTCATCGGGATATTTTTATTTGCGTCTTCAATATTTTGGGCCACTTCCACAAAGAAATCCTCAGTGGGCCACTGAGTAACATATCGATGTATAGATAAAGCATATCAAAAATAAATATAAGCTAATACCAATCGTCCCCTAAGGGAAGACTGAGTGTTTACGGAAAACAAAATAAAAGGACGAGATTTTCGATTAAATGAAAAAAGGCTTTCAAAACATCTTGAATGCTACTTTAGCAAAGTTAACACATGCTTCTGCGATAAAATCTTTTTTCGGAGTATTTCTTCCACATCCGTTTTTATTTTACTCGAAATGAAAAAAGCCAGTTGCGTTTTACATGCATATGCGTACAGTTTGTGTTCGATACCATTTTACCCGTTCGTAACATTAGCTGCTGTTTCTTCTGGCTTATGAAAGTTTCTTGGTCCCCATTCACTTCTTTCGCATTAGCTTCCACAATGGAGACTATCTGCACCGCTTCTTGAAGGGTGTTTACTTGAGAAATGGCTTTCCTGTCCCACACACTGTGTCTCATGAAGAATTAAGGAGACTGTCGAGTAATCCAATACTCATGAGAATTCCACGGGTAATTCCTCTGTTACTCGCCGAACAGCACAGCTGTCCTTTGCTGGAGAATCCACGCTTTGTGTAAATCAAAGCTTCCGGATTTATTTTGCTCGGTTTCATGTAAACGGTCCAAAAGATTTCCAAAAAGTTCCTCTCGCCATGTAATGAAAAGTAAATCAACTACCAACCTTTCATGCTCCATTTTTAGGAAACGGGGATATCGATGTACAGGGAATGGCCACTTTACTAGGAACACTCGTGATCAGTGAGAACAAGAACAGTTGCGTATATTCGAAGCCATAGAATGCACAAATAAAAGTCAATTAAATATACACAAATAAAAGCCAATTAGCAATGGTATTAAGATATATCGATGCTTTCGCTGCGAAAAAAAAACACGTGCGGATTCGCTTCTTTTGACTAAGAGAATCAGTCTGGCGAGCGGAAACCAACGGGTCTCCTAGTGGCGGTATGGTGTCATCGTAACGCAAACAGCTCTACCAGTCCCTCTTCGCTGTTATGATTCGAAGACCTTCCATACGATCGCCAGCTAGCGTTTCCATGACAACATGAATGAGCGAGGGAAGGGGAATGCTTTGGCAACGGTCCACTCAGAAAAGAGAAGACGACTTCATTAGTCACTCGCATGCTTCAGCCCTTAACAGTATGTGCTTCGCGAGAATTATTTCAGTTTCTGTGAAGTGACCATTAATTAAAATCAGTGATATTGTATCTGAAATTCGTGGCTTTGTTGGATCCGAACTGTTTTGATAAATTTAGCTTTTTTAACATCTACTCTCAGAACTTTAAGAATTCTATGTTTCAAATTTTGATACAGCTCAACTAAAAAATGAACAAAAAGGTGTTTGATTCCCTTGATGAATGCAAAAACTAATCAGTAAGAGACATAACGTGTTACATAGAGTTGAATAAATTATTGAACATTGTGTTTAGTGAGGTGTACAAATCAGCAGACCTAATATTAAAGTTTTCATCAACAACTGCAACTACCGAAAGAAGTTTTTCTGCATTAAAAAGAATCAAGATATATCTTAGAGCCACACAAAGACATACACATTTGAGCAATTTGGCTATTTTGTCAATAGAGAAAAACATTCTTTTTAAATATGAAAAAGTACTCGGAAGAAACTTTTAATGAAAACATAACACTCAAGTCCACACAAAAGAAAAGAAGAAAGGAGTTCACGTATACAAATTAAGTATTCAGAAAAAGAATGGAGTTCATGTACAAATAAGTGTTCAAATCCTAATCCTCATAATTATTTGGTATCATGTTAGCAATAGCATGTACCTAAAATTCAGGAAGACAGTTACTTCTATTACTTAACAACTGAAAAATAAACTTCGCAATTTAAACAAAACAGTACTGAGGGGGAGAGGGGGAGGTCAGCCCAGGTCTCGGACCCAAGATACGCCACTGGCACAGAACACCAATACTGAAATATGCCATCCGTTGGTTCTAACCGAGTTCGGATTCTTCGGTGGCCCGCTGGTTCGAGATCACTAAAAATAGAGTCGGACCATTAAAATCAAAATGGTAGTGGTCCAAGTCACTTTTCAGGAAACGTAATTTATTTCAGGAAATAGCTACGGCATTTTTCTTTTCCATTAATGGAAGTAAGTTTCGAAATTTTTGATGTTATGCATCCTTCCTTACAGTAGCAAAGTAAATTCCTAGTAAAGAATTTCGATGTAACGAAAATGGGTAACGGAAGTAATTAAAACCATTGTTGAAATATGATCGTGTCCGTGCTGTTTCATGAAGTGACGCAACAATAGTTTTTTCACTGTTACTCAACAATATACAGTATTTTGCTATACTATCGCCGAATATTATTTCTTCACGTTTTACATAAATGTAGCAAATCTCATTGCAATGTGCGTAAATTACGAGAAGCTGATGCTAAATATGATAAAGGCCATTACATAAAACAGTGCGTCGTAGTGAAATTTGGATTCCTCTCGACCTCTTCGTGGGGGGGGGGGTTACCTGCTACTGCACAGAGCTTTAAAATGATGTATAACACGATGGTGTGTAACCTATAGATATCCTAGATCAGAAGTTACCAATCCCCCTGTCTAAAAAACTTACGATTCAGTTTTGCTTTCTATCTTGAGGTTAGATTTTATGATAGTTTCCGCATGCACAGATGGACTTTCCTAGCTACATCACATTTTATCAAGTCGTTTCTTACGTTTGTCTAAATCTGAATAATGTGTAATAACAAAAATAATAAAATAAATATTGTTTTTGAAAAATTAAACAGTCGAAATACTTTCAATTGTCGCCCCCTTAGTTTAGTAAATATTTATGTCTACGACTCGCATTTCATTGGTTTTACGACAATAACATTCATTAATCCACCTATCTAATGTGAGGAATTAGTAAACCTTATTGTTCTATGTGAGGAATTAGTAAACCTTATCGCTCAATGTGAGGAATTAGTAAACCTTATTGTTTGTTTGTGATTTCATTCCACTCAGAACTGTGGCTCGGTGTGGTAGTGAGTGACGCGAATAAATGTAATGTGCTGTACGTAAAGAAATGTTATACTCTTGAATCACTTATTTTATTTCATACCCACAAAGGTATTGGCATGCGAAAGATGCATAGCATAAATTATTTACGAACAGCACCAGGGTACTATCTCAATCTTGCGTGCGCGCGTGCGTGTGTGTTTGTGTGAATGGTAGATGCCGAATAATTCTGTAAAGTCCAGAGAATAAAAACTGCGTAGGTATGTGTAAAACCGTAAGTAAAGCACGCTGTAAGCGAGCAAATCGAGACAAGAGCAAGAAGTTCAGATTTGGCAGCATGCTGCCCCACAGGATTATTGTGAAGAGAGTACGGTGGGGCAGCAGAGATGTTAACAATCTCTGCCTTATTGTTTGTTTATGATTTCTAACTTCAAATGTTTATTTATGATATTGTTTGTTTATGCTTTCTAACAATAAGGCAGAGATTGTTAACATCTCAGTAATTCTAACTTCAGTGCAAGAAACCTTAAGAAGGGAAGTGTATTATGTGTGTCACAGTGGCAGACTAGGAAACGTCAGTTTTAAGAGTAAAGTATTAGGTGCGCAACTTAATTCTCGGCCCCTAACCACAAGCGATCATAGAACGTCAGCAAACGCAAATAGCTGTGTGCGATATGGGCTGACTGCAGCGCCATCCAATAGCTTTCCAGACAACTGAAACCGCTCACAGCTGTAGTGACAGAAGGGACGAAAATTGACGGCGAAAGCAATGTCGTTCGAGAAGCAACATTTGAGGCACTGCCTCTTGTTCGCATTTCGACTGAAAACAAGTGCCGCGGAAGCCCAGCAAATGATCTGTGCTGTTTTGGGTGAGGCTGCTGTGTCCTATCGTGCGTGTAAGAAGTGGTTCCAGCGGTTTAAGCAGGGAAATTTCGATCTCCGTGATGCAGAACGTCCAAAACAGCCACAGAAAGTTGACGATGAGGAACTGGAACAACTGTTGGACGAGTATCCCTGTCGCACACAGTCAGAGATCGCCCAGAAACTCGGAGTAACACGGCAACCCATTGCAAGGCGCCTGCACAAGCTTGGACGGATTCACAAGCAGAGCCGTTGGGTGCGCCACCAACTCACAGCTGCGAATAAGTCTAGGCGCTACGATGTTGCTGTGTCCGTGCTCTCCAGATTCAAAAAGAAGGATTTCCTCCAGAAGATTTTGACCTGTGATGAGAAGTGGATTCCTACAATAATCCTAAGCTGCGCAAATCGTGGGTTTATCCAGGTCAGCCTACAACCAGTACCGCCAAACCGAATATCCATGCCAGAAAGTTGTTGTGCATGTAGTGGGATCAGCGCGGTGTCGTACACTATGAGTTGCTCAAACCTAGTGAAACGGTCAATGCTGAGCGTTATTGTCAGCAACTCATTCGTGTGAGTGACGCAATGGAGGCGAAAAGGCCATACACCGGCAAGGGCAGAAGGTCGGTTCTGTTGCTTTAGGATAACGCACGTCATCACACCGCGAAAACGACTTTAAACGCGATCACTGACCTGGGATGGGAGATTTTGTCCCACCCGACGTATTCTCCAGACTTCGCCCCGTTGGATTATCACCTCTTTCGCTCCCTACAACATCACGTGAGTGATACGCACTTCAATTCTGTCGAGGAGATCCACACAAGTATTGATGACTTTATCAACTCGAAACAGCCCTCTTTTTTTTCCGCAGTGGCATTCGGCAGCTCCCTGACTGATGGCTGAAATGTATCCAACACGACGGGGAATATTTCCCTGATTAGGTACGTATTCTATTTGCTATAATTTGCTGTCAACGTGTCGTGCCTGTGGCAGAGAATTAAGTTGTGCACCTAATATATTGTAAGCGAGCAACCCCAGACAAGAGCACAAAGCTCAGATTTGGCAGCCAGCCAAACACGTTGGTAACAAACTCTGCTGCACCATGGGAACATTGCGAGGAGAGGAGGGTAATTCTATCTTCAGTGCAAAGAATCTTGGAAAGAGAAGTTTGTTACAGTGGCAGACTGGGAAGAGTCAGTTTAAAGAGTGGAAACTCAGGGTTATTTTTGCGTTTGAGATAGATTTTATCAACAAGTGAATCGGTTTTAAGCATCTACCAAACAAAACTGAAAAGTATGTGAATGCAACAGTATCCATCAGGGAAATTATGATTGCAATCAGTGATCACGTGCATTCCAGCAGCAGTTCTGAAAACGTAGATAGCTTCAGTATGATTTTGAATCAGTCAGAATGCTTTGCTCACTTTGCAAAAAAATCTAAACTTGCTGATAAACAGCCATCATTTATTACTGGAAGTGATAACTTCGAACTGATTTCGTTAAGGCTCATGCATTGAGTACACCATACAATCTGGTAATATAATACGTTTCAACATAGACATAGCGTGACCGAAAAATTGGGGAGAGGGACAAGATTAAGTGTAAAGGGATATTTTTCTTGGATGGCACAAAAAATGTAAACTCATGTTTACCTTTTTGGGGTGGGAGTTACAATTCTTGGAAACAGTTTCTCCGTAAATTTCACAAAATTCTGATCCTTTAAGTGCATAACAAACTTTTTCTGTTATGCCTTACTCTTCAGTCATTGCTGATAATGAACGATGACGAACACACTAGCGTAGTTTTGTCAAGATGCTAAGGTTTCTTAAAATAACGTCCTCTCTTTTACTACAAATTCTTTTAAATATCACAAATCTCTTTGTTGATACATAAATTTTACATAATGAACAAGATCTCTGCAATGACAGCATTTCCCCGTGGTTTCAGTTCCACACAAATACAGGGTGATTCACTCTGGACTGAGCACTTGTTATGTAAAATACACAGTCGAGTCACATTATTGTGACCACCTCTTACTTTTGACGTCAACAACGCGCAGTCAATGAAAGAAGGCACGTGTCGTGAGCTGGCTTGCAGGGTATATAAGGTTTGCTGTAGGCAATCTGAAAACATATCTCGTGGAAAAAAGGAGCGATTTATTAGATTTGCAAAAAGGGATGATTATTTGCTTTCGGGCCAAGGGTGGCAGTATTACTGAAACAGCGTAGTTTGTGAACTGTTCGCGTGTTGCTGTGTTTAAAATGTATTGTGATTGGAGAAATGGCACCATTTCGAATAAGCGATGTGGAAACTGCGGAGCACCACGTGCCGTTGATGTGAGAGATGAACTTCGGCTTCGAAGTTGCGTGAGGGCCGATCGACACGCTACAGTGGAGCAACTCACTGGCCGAATGAACCAGGGGGCTGCCGGAAGTGTGTCTAAAACGACAGTTCACGAACCCTGCTGCGTATGGGGCGAATGCCTTCTCCGATGAGTCACGTTTTCTGCTTCATAGAACTGACGGACGTTGGCGTATAAGGCGAGAAACATCTGAGAACAAACACTCTTCAACCATTGCTGGAAGAACACAAGCCAAGGCAGCGTTATGGTCTGGGGAATATTTTCGTGGCATTATCTGTGTCCACTCATACCTGTGGAAGGCAGTACGGATCGAATTCGTTATGAATCCATCCTTGCAGACCACGTGCACCCATACATGCTGATTGTCTTCCCTGGGGCGGATGGGATCTTCAAGAACGACAATGCGACGTGTCACACAGCTAGAAATGCCCTAGAGTGGTTGGAAGAGCGCGGTGAAGACTTCAAAGTACTTCCCTAGCCCACTAATTCCCTAGACTAAAACCCAATTGAGCATTTGTGGGACCACCTCTACCGTGTTGTTCGCACTGTGGATCTTCCACCACGCACGTTCCAGCAGCTGTCAGATGCACTGCAATTAGCATGGCTCCACATACCTGTGAACACCTTTTAGCACCTTATTAAGTCCCTCCCAGCCCGTCTGGATGCTGTCCGCGCTGCACGCGGCGGTTAGTCTGGATATTAGCTGGTGGTCACAATAATGGGGCTCCCGACCGTGTATATGAGATGGGGAATATACGATTAACGTGAAACTCGAACGGAGCGGTTCTTTATTCCCTGCGGTAGCAGTAGACATGCATTACCGGTAAATAAAATGTCTCTCTGGCAGCTGGGTGGCGCCGCACGCACGCGCCATTTGTCCAGTAGTGGTTGGGGAATAACCTGTCTACGCAGACACTTTAAGCGAGGAGGTCG
Source organism: Macrothele yani (assembly GCA_039090855.1). Taxonomy (NCBI): domain Eukaryota; kingdom Metazoa; phylum Arthropoda; class Arachnida; order Araneae; family Macrothelidae; genus Macrothele; species Macrothele yani. The sequence goes on from CM077009.1 coordinate 83,350,127, forward strand.
AATGAAGATGGTGTACTCAATTGAAGAGCGTGTGTTCATTGTGTGTCAGTACTGGGTAACCGGTTCCTTCTAACATTGTTAAAAGGAGTTTCTGAAAAAATTTGGTGGACGTAAACCACACACCAGAGCCGCCATTTCGAAACTGGCGAAAAAGCTGGAGAAAACGGGAAGCTTGTTGGATCTGCATACAGGCGGGCGAAACCAGATGGCGGAGGACACAATAGAGGATGTGAAGCAGCGGTTATTAGCATCCCCACGAAAATCTATTCGGCGGCTATAGACTAGACAATCACATTCGGCGGCTATAGACTAGACAATCATATTCGGCGGCTATAGACTAGACAATCATATTCGGCGGCTATAGACTAGACAATCATATTCGGCGGCTATAGACTAGACAATCATATTCGACGCCTATAAACTAGACAATCATATTCGGCGGCTACAGACTAGACAATCATATTCGGCGGCTATAGACCAGACAATCACATTCGGCGGCTATAGACCAGACAATCACATTCGGCGGCTATAGACTAGACAATCATATTCGGCGGCTATAGACTAGACAATCATATTCGGCGGCTATAGACTAGACAATCATATTCGGCGGCTATAGACTAGACAATCATATTCGGCGGCTATAGACTAGACAATCATATTCGGCGGCTATAAACTAGACAATCATATTCGGCGGCTATAGACTAGACAATCATATTCGGCGGCTATAGACTAGACAATCATATTCGGCGGCTATAGACTAGACAATCATATTCGGCGGCTATAGACTAGACAATCATATTCGGCGGCTATAGACTAGACAATCATATTCGGCGGCTATAGACTAGACAATCATATTCGGCGGCTATAGACTAGACAATCACATTCGGCGGCTATAGACCAGACAATCACATTCGGCGGCTATAGACCAGACAATCACATTCGGCGGCTATAGACTAGACAATCATATTCGGCGGCTATAGACTAGACAATCATGTTCGGCGGCTATAGACTAGACAACCATATTCGGCGGCTATAGACTAGACAATCATATTCGGCATGTCAAAGAGTAGCGAAACAGACGAAGATGAAGCAGTACCTTAGCACGGTTGTGAGCGAGTTACAGCCACCGGATTTTGCAAAGCAATTGGCATATTGTCAATGGCTTGCCAAATTTTTCGCTGAAAACCCGTCCTGTTGGACATAACATGGTTTACTGACGAAGCATGGTTCCATATATCCGGCTATGTAAGCTCGCAAACTACACGGGTGTAGGTCAGTGATAATTCCCACGCCATCCATGAAGAGCCATTTCATCTAGTAAAAATCAGTGTCTGGTGTGCGGTGTCCCGACACCGCATCTTTAATGAGTTTGTGAACCAGGTGTACGATCAGGAACTTGCTTGTTTCAACAGGACGGTGCAACGTGCCACACCTCCAATAAAAGCATGGCAGAAACTCGTAGTTTTTCCCAAGACAGGACTATCTCCAAAGACCTGTGGCCGCCTAGGTCTCCCGACCTGACATCCCCATATTTCTTTCTCTGGGGACTTTTAAAAAGCAAGGTTTATGCCAACAAGCCAAGGTCTATTGAGGAACTGAAAGACATCACGCGTGAAATTGCTACCATCGACTTCCATCGCACATTCGCCAATATCGTGTGAATATGTGCCTGGAAGTTGGCGGTGGGCACTTATAACATCTCGCACGAGACATTCCTTTTTTGTCGTGAATCAAGGTATGTTTTGCATTAATTTCATTCAAATATGCCTTTGCAATCGTGAGTTTATTAAAAAAAATAAGTGTACAGTCCTGAGTGAATTACCCTGTACAAATCATAGATAAATCTACAGAGGACGTTCACACATTTTTAGAACGATTTTCCAGCAATATAATTAATGTTTAAAATAAAATTATGTCTTTCTTAAATGTTCTATCTGATAGCCCTTCCTCTGGACTATGAACTTACATCCAGATTTCCAAGATAACTTTTTTTTAAATTGGTAGTTGTATTTATTCCATTCTTCTTCCACTGCTTTCCATAGTCCAATCATTGTTTTTAGGTAGAGCCACACTTCAACAGTCACGATAAATTTCCGTCTGTCTCCGGCTGAGTGATTTTTCATAAAGAAATCTACACCGCGTTCTGCACTCAGCCACGTGTCTAGGCAAAGGGCGGTGAACATAATGGGGGTTTTTTGGAGTGGAGGGGAGGTTCTGATTCAAATCGTTGTTTATTGCCTTGTTTAGAGTTGATACAGAGATTTTTAACGACTTAGCGATTGATCTTTGGGTCGATGGATTTTCTTTTAGAGCAGAGACCTTACTTTTGAAATAGTCGTAAAAGTACGTGCCTTCTTCGGATATTCGGTTGTTGTTGTTTTTTTCCCCTGTTAAAAGCAACGCTTGACGATTTTCCTCTCTATTTTTCCATTGATAATATTGCTTATTTTACATTTTTACATTTCGAAATGCTAGTTCCGTGATTTTCAGAGCGTTTATTCATTGCAGAATAACAATACTTCTCTTCGTAAAGAGCAAAAATATAACCTTCTCTTCACAGCTTGTTTACGTGCGCCATTTTCTTAGCAGACGATATTCAACTGCAGCAGATGTTTCTTCCGTGTTGTGTACCTAACACGCAGTTGCCAATTTTGAATTATTTGAACCTTTTTTATTTGCTGTAATTTCTCACCAAAAACGTTCTGAAAAGGTGTGAACATCCTCTGCAAAAGGTGAGCGCAACAGTGTGTGTGTGTGTGTGCGCGCGTGTTTACAAAGCTCTTGGTTTTTCCTCTTTGAAACTCGTAGCTACCCCATTAAGCCTCTCACTCATATTTGACACCATCGAAGGCTTACCCCGCATTTAAATTTTCCTGTCATCGTGATACGAGTATAACTACACCACTGGAATTACACCAAATGGTATCCCACACTCACAAACTGGCACTGCCATCTTCCGTGCAAATGATTTCCCAACTCGAAGCCAGCGCTTAGATCACTGCGACACCAGGACAGGGGCCAAAGTATGGATGACTATGGATTTAACTGTTAAACGACTTTCATTGCTTGAACGAACAACACTGGAGCACAAGCGGAAGGTAATTTTACTTACGGACAACGTTACGTCTCATCCAGACGTTACGTTAACGTCAAATTAGTGTTTCTTCAGCCAAACTCGTCTTAAAAATCAAGACATTAAAAATGTTTTTAAAGTTGCTACCGCCAAAGCAATGTGTTGCACTGTAAAAAAATTTCTGAAATTCATGAGCCACTTTTTGTGATTCCTTTCATAAATTAACGAAGCATATTTCTGATACAACCTTTACCGTGAAATGAGGGGGAACGGGTGGGACCTGAATTTCAGGAATTTTTCGTGCCCCAGTAAATTTCTGATTTTTTAAAAACCATTCCCCTATTCCTTCCGTGTATTAACGGTAAATTGCCGTTTTTAAGAAGTGTTAACGAAAAATTTCGAATTTTCAGAAATGGATGTTTTGTTTGTTTTGCATCACTGGCTCTCTCCCTTTCCTGGAGTCAGTGGCCCTAAATTAGGGACGGGCGACTGCTTACAGCCCTGCTTGAGTTGCTCACGATGGTCGTTAAACCTCCAATCAAATAGAAAAAAATTCAGAAATCTTTCCCTAATTCATAAGAGCTGTTAACAGAAATCGGAGTTTTTTAAATTCCTAAGACCTGTTAACAGAAAATTCTGAATTTCCAGAAACCTTTTCCCAATTCCTTTCGCATATTAACTGTAAATTGCCGTTTTTAAGAGGTGTTTACCAAAAATTCTGAATTTTCAGAAACCTTTTCCCAATTCCTTTCGTATATTAACGGTAAATTTCCGTTTTTAAGAGGTGTTAACGGAAAATTCTGAATTTTCGGAAACCTTTCCCCAATTCCTTTTGTATATTAACGGTAAATTGCCGTTTTTACGAATGCTAACGGAAAATTCCGAATTTTCATAAATGGATGTTGTGTTTGTCTTGCGGCGCTGGCTCTCTCCCTTCCCTGGAGTCAGTGGCCCTAAATTAAGGACGGGCGATTGCTTATAGCCCATTGAGTTGCTCACGGTGGTCGTTAAACTTCCAATCAAATAGAAAAAAAATTCAGAAACCTTTCCTTAATTCCTAAGAGCTGTTAACGGAAAATCTGAGTTTTTTAAATTCCTAAGATCTGTTAACAGAAAATTCTGAATTTCCAGAAACATTTTCCCAATTCTTTTCGTATATTAACTATAAATTGCCGTTTTTAAAAGCTGTTAACCGAAAATTCTGAATTTTCAGAAATCTTTCCCCAATTTCTTTCGTATATTAACGGTAAATTGTAGTTTTTAAGAGGTGTTAACGAAAAATTCTGAATTTTCAGGCACCTTTCCGCAATTCTTATATCAACAGAAAAATTCTGTTCCACTTTTTCGTATCCATAAGAGGGAAAATTTCCGGTGTTGAGCGATTCGCAGGAATATTTGATGTCTGATTAACTATTAAATTGATTGTACAATGTACATATGTCTATGTATTAGTCAGAGGACACCTTAAAGCAAAAGCTATTATAGCTATCAAGAGTAAACTTTGCATTTAGGAATTTTATGAAATAATAATTTCATCTTTTCTTAAACATAATTGAAAGTCACTGTTAGTTTAATAAGATCTCAAGTCCAAAGCATTCCGTTGCTTCGAAAAAACACGATGAAAAAATACGTAGGTCCGAAAAAAATAAAGTTATTACAAACATATTCAGAAAAATAATAAGCTCCAACATAATATGAAATGACTATTTGACGCACATTAATAACAAAAAATATTTCATCATCGAGCAATATCTTATACGTGAGCGAGCGGCTTAGTGGCTCAGCGGTAAGACACACGCTTTCCATTCCGAAGGGCGCTATTTGAAAACCATTAAGGGGCTGTTGAAAAATGCCTCGCTTATCGCGTCTGTGACGGAAATAGATGCCGAGATCCGGATTTTGTGAAATTACGGAAAAACCCGGAGGACATTTTTTTTTTTTTTCTGAAATAAACGGAATTACTGAATACGGAAATTCTGGTTAGAAGAAACGGAAACTTCTAAGAGGGAAGTTTCAACTTTTCTGCACGTTAATTTCAGAAATTTTCCGTGAATTTACACCACTTAATTTTTACTGTGTCTGAGGCATTTTTTGGGAATAACACACGTGGAAGAAAATTCAGCAAGTGTTCTTTCGGGCAGTGTCAGCATCTTGGACGCTATACTCAGATGGTCATCTGCCCAAAACAAGGGGGAAAGTTCCTGTGGTACAGTGCGATGCTTTTTTGAAACCGTCTAATTTTTTTCAATCCACGAAAAACGCATCATCCACAATAAGTGTATTTGGAGTGATTCATCCTCACATATTGGAATACATAAGAATTTCTACAACCCTACGAAGACTACGTTAAAACCAACGAATCCGTAGCCACTGAAAATCAGTCCACTGAGATCATTGACCTTATTCCTTCCATAAAAAAAAAAAAAAAAAAAGACGTAGAAAAGGAAATGGTGAACACATGAAATTGATGAGGATGACGCTGCGATAATATGTGAGGCAATGACCGCTAAGGACGGTATTGAATGAGAGATATAACGAACTTTTGCTTATAGCAAAATAACTCTCGTGGAGCTCTCTGTCGTGTAAATTCATTTAGAAAGAAGAAAGCAAAAGAAAGTATAAAACAAACGACAATTTCAAATGTTTTAGTGCTTAGGTTTTCTGCAAAGAGTGTTAAAATTTAGTGTACGGTTAGATGTGTGCTCAAATGTTGCGAATTGCTTTGTTTCTTTTTATTGCATGTCTTATACGATGGCCAAGAGGGAGTTCGAACTTGGAAGTCCATATCAGGAATTGACGACGGCATCTGAACTTTTTAAAGTTTAATTGCTTAGTCCCTTTTTGTTGTATCAGCAGTCGAAAAGAGCAAACATTTTCCTTTTTGTTTTAAAAAAATTAAAGTTCAAAATCTGAAAAATTCAACTCTCTGTCTTCCGCCCCCCCCCCCCCCCCCCCCCGGCAAAGTGGTTTTCTCTGAACGGGGAATTAACGGTAGTGTTTTTGGACATTGATTTTGCATTGAAGAAAAGAAAAAAAAATGCTTGCTCTTTAGCTTAATATACACTAGAGACCAAAATTGTGAAAATCTTTTGGAATTTTTTTTAAATTCTGAGGTTTGATGTCTCATAACACACACACACACACACACACACACACACACGCATTAGTCATTTTCAGAATAATACCATAAAATTATATAGTATTAGAAAAATATAATTTAATGGAGAACGCAAAGCAGGGCAATTTATTTTTAAAATGCATTTTAAAATAAGTTATACACAGAAACCACGGCAAAGTGTAATTGATAACTTCTCACCATTTCTGTCCGGGAAACTTTTTGCCGCAATTACAGCCTTAGAACAAGCGTCCCATGGAGTGAACCAAGCGTTTTAGTTTATTGGGTGTTAGAATGTAATACAAAGATTGTATGATTACTTTTGTCAGTTGAACTTTATTCCTTTGTTGCTTCGGAGTAAAGAGTTTTTTTTAATCGGTTCCACTGATTTTCTATTAGATTTTGGTCAGAGCTATTTTACTTGGACATTCCAGCAGTGTAACATGATTTTCCTGAAACGACTTTTTGCAACACAGCACCAACATGACAAGGGTCTGAATCCTGTTGAAATATACACTGATGATCCATTACATTATAACCACCTACCTAATAAGCTATAGGACCCCCTTCAACCCGCAAAACAGAGACCACTTGGCGAGGCACCGATTCGGCGAGGCGCTGATAGGTATCTTGGGGCATCGGGTATCATAATGTCAACAGCAGGTCCTCCAGTTCCCGTACATTTCCGGGTGGTGGTGATTCAGCGCGAACTCTCTTTTCCAAGTCGAACCACAAATGTTCGATTGGGTTCATGTCAGGTGAATTTGGAGGTCAGGCCACTAACAGAAAGTCATCAGCATGTTCCACGAACCACTCCTTGACGATTCTGGCGGTGCGGCATGGCGCATTATCCCATTGGTAATGGCCATCACCAGCAGGGAACACAGTTGCCATGAATGGATGAACTTGGTCTGCAACGACGTTCAGATACATGACAGCTGTCAGGGAGATTGTGTTATTGGGATAATGGGGCCTAAAGTGTCCCAAGAAATCATCGCCCACAGCATAACACCACCGCGCCGGCCTGTTTCCACCCAACAGTGCATCCAGGTGCTATAGCCTCCGTTGGTAATTGGTGTATCCGCGCTCGGCCGTCTACGTGATGCACCAAGAATCTTGATTCGTCAGAGCAGGCTACTTTCTTCGAATCATCCATGGTCCAATCTCGATGATCTTGGGCCCATTTCATGCGTTCTTGACGATGATGTGCAGTGAGCATGTTGACCCTGTTGGGTCTTTGGCTACGCAGGCCCATGCGCAGAAAGTTGCGATGAACTGTGTGCTGTGACACATTGCCCTGATTACCACTGTTGTAGCTGCGGGTGATTTGTCGCACTGTGGCACTGAAGTCGCTGTGAAAAATGCGCGACAGTCTCCCCTCCCCTCTGGCATCAATGAGCTGCGGACGACGTGTCGTCGTTTGGCCATCTGTGCACCACTTTTGATACGTACTCACTTCAGCGGCACGTGAACAACCCACAAGCAGCGCCGTTTCCGAGATCGTAGTTCCGAGGCGCCATGCCATCACAATTTATCCTTTACCAGACCGATAAATCGGCAGCTTTTCCCATTCTGTCTCCGAACAATCTACTAACCAAAAGCCGGTCCTCGGGTTGTGTGTATACTGCTCTATGAACTTCGTCTGGGCCACCGTTCGGTCTTCAGGCGTGCTCATTTCTCTAGGCTGGGGGTAGTCATAATGGAATGGTTCATCGGCGTGTAAGCTTCATTATTCTGGAAAAGATCACATGCCGTAGGCTTCAGTTTGAGCTCAAGTATAACAATGATGTATTTTTTGTTAATTAAAGTACCATTATTTGCAAAAATTTTGTCCACACATTTTACTGTCATGCAACCTCAGATCATAACACTAACTGGAGGCTTTAGATCCAGTAGATTCAAGTCTTTCAGCAATTTTCTGTGCTCTTCCTACAATTCTAAATAACCAGAAAAGAAGCCATCTTTATCACTATTGTATTCCCTCAAAAATGTCTGGAAAACGTAATTTAAAGAAACCTCCATAACCTTCAGAGAAAATTCGAAATCGCTAATATGAATCCCATTTCAAGTTGCACCATCTGATGAAAACCTTATCGAATGGTTGTATATCGTTTTTCGATATATTTTATCGCAAGGGCGCAACCAAAGACCTTGGAGAGAATAGACTAGCAAATACCTAGCTACTTCCGTCAGATTTTTGAAAACCGGATGTCCCGCCATTAGCGAGTACGAAAAGCGTTTCAGTTGAATTCGCCGATAGTGCGCGTGTTTCAAATCGTGCTTTAAATAGTTGCTAAAAATAAAGGTACTGTGTTCGTTATGGTTATAAGAGCATAGCTAAATCATCGACGGAATTCTGAGATCATTTCACAAGTAGGTGAAATTAAGTGTTTTTCTCATTGTTGTTTATAATGTCTCTGTTTACATTACTTTTATATAGCAGTTTTCAGGCTTTTCTGACTGGTAAGAAAGTCGGTTGTAATATACACTGCTGGACAATTGCTAAGGACGGATGACAATAGCAACGATAGCAACCATAAAATGGAAGGCAGGAAAATGTGGAAATTAGCATAAGTGCGGGATACAGTAAGACGTGTTGTGCGTATGCAAATTTTGGATTGCCGAACTTGTTCGTGACGTCATAGCGCTGATAAGAGATATAAAGGATTTGAAGCGTATTGACCGTTGTTGTTCAAACGCAAAGTTGAAAGGGAAGGAATCAATTGACGAACTTGCAATTTTCAGTATGTCTTCCCTACATCACCTAGATGATTTTACGCGTGGCCGTATTATTGGCAAGATTTAAGAAGGGCGAAAAATAACAGATGTTGCCAGGGAGTTCGACGTCAGCCACAGTGTTGTTTCAAGGCTTTGGAAATCATTTCAAACAAATGGAGAGTGTAGCAAACGTCACGGGGGAGGTCGTGTTCGCAGTACGACACCTGCAGAAGATCGGTACATAGTGCTATCAACAAAAAGACACCGGCGCAGCACAGCTAGTGAGGTAGCAAATCAGTTTATGGCTGCTACTGGCAAGCGGATCTCCCGAAAAACTGTCGCCAGACGTTTGCATGAAGGAGGACTATACGCCCGCCGTCCTGTAGTGTGCATCCCATTGTCCAGACGTCACCGTACCGCCCGTTTGCAATGCTGCCATCAACATCACAATTGGACTGATAACGACTGGTCTGCTGTCCTCTTCTCAGATTAAAGTAGATACAGTCTATCGTCTGATTGTCGACGACAACTGATCTGGCGTAATAGTGGTACTGCATATTGTCCAGCAAACATACAGGAAAGGGACCGATATCCGACATGTAGTGTCATGGTATGGGCTGGCATCATGATCAATGGCCGTACGTCCCTCTATGTGCTTTCAACTGGGACTATGACTGGCCAACGATATATTAATGATGTTCTGCTACCTCATGCTTGCATGTTCCGTGGTGCTGTCGGTGATAGATTCATTTTCATGGACGACAACGCAACATGTCATCGAACAGTCGCCGTCCAGGAGTGTCTGGAGAGCGAGGATATTCAACGCCTCGTATGGCCAGCACGTTCTCCAGATCTGAATCCCATTGAAAATGTGTGGGATGCTTTGGAGAGGAGTCTTGCTGGTCGCCAATGCCCTCCAATAAACGAGGACACCCTCATCCATGCACTGACAGAGGAATGGAATAAATTACCCCAACAGCTGCTTGATAATGTTGTGCAAAGCATGACACGACGTATGGAATCTTGCATCGCCCTCCATGGTGGCCATATCCCGTATTGACATCTTACGCCGGAACGCCTGCGGACGGTAATTGCATTTTTTTCACGTTTACGTATTCTGCACAAAATGGCCTGTTTGTCCCTTGAACACGTTCCAAAGCCTTCTGGATTTCAGAGCACAATAAATTGTCTTTCTTGTAATGTCCTGACATTCTGACATTATTTTATTTCACTTGGCATCCAACCACACTTACTTTTTTATGCGCTATATAGCCATTAATGATCCGTCCTTAGCAATTGTCCAGCAGTGTAATAACTTTTCTGAGGGCATTGCAGAAACATTGCTTTATTTAAAAAAAAAAGAAATTGCTCGTCAGAATTATTTCACGTCTCACGAATAGTGAGAACTTCTCAACTACAGTACGTAGAAAAGGAAATGAAAAATTAAGCAGACACTCATATTCATATGAAGTTTTCATGTAATTGTATTATTTACGTGTAGTAGCATATGAAATGTGACTTGTCGACCACAGCAGATGTGGAGCAGTGAAAAATATAACTGAGTCTGTTGCTGCCAAAGAGGTTAGAATAATACTTCTGAAGATGCCTTGGTCTCTTAACCGTGAAGCCGCGAGATGTGGGAATTTGCCGTTGTTTACATGATACGTATGTAATTTCAACTGTTTGTATTTTGAAATTGCGTGGGTTTTGGTTGCAAAAACCGTATTAATATCAAACCGGAATGAAGTATATTTCTTATACGAGTGAAGTTTATAATTTTAACGTTATGTTTTGTTTAGAATTCGCACTAATGTTCGTACATTTCAATTTAAAATAAAAATGGGAAAGAGCCTCAAAATAATTAAGAATTTTATAAATTCAGCATTTACGATGCAAAATTGGAAACATTTGGGAGGAAAGAAGGCGATTCGGCCAACACAAGATGCATTGCAATAGCCTTGAAAGCCATCAACTTTCTCACACTTTGACGGCCGTTGCTCGCGGTTATAGGCTTCACGCAAAGTGGTAGTGCTTCATTAACAAGGGCATCTCCAGATACCTTATTCTAACCTCCTTGGTTGCTGCCCAAGGTCTTTGGTTGCTGCTGATTTGCTGGTTTTTTTGTTTTTTTTTCTAGCTTGTAGCCCAGTTTGGGAGTGATACTGTGATAATCCTACCTTCATAGTTTGTCAGAATCGACTTAAAAGAAGGTTCAAATATGCTTTTTTTTTCAGGAAGATTTTATTAAGCTTCCAAAGTACACTTTAAGTTTTCCTACGCTGATAATCGAAAAACTTCACATGTAAAAGTGTACAGTGCCGTAGGTATGCTATAATAGTCAAGGGAAGGCTGGAAAATTTGTAGGTACTTTCATAAATTAACTTGTAACTCATATTATGGATGAAAATATGGTATTATATTTCATATTATAACAGTATGCATATTGAAAAATTGATAAGCACAGCAAAAATATAAGCACAGCAGAATATGTATATGTACATTCCGAGCAAACCTCCCAAATTGTTACCTCCTCTTTTGATGTCCTTAATGTTTTCAAAGTAGCCGCCCCGGTGGCGCAGTGGTCTAAGCAATGGCTTATTATCATTCGCCCAACGAAGGGTTCAGGGTTCGAATCCCTGTAACGAATAAATGTTGTGTTTGTCTTACGGCAGCCCTGGTGGCTCAGTGATCTTAGCGATGGCTTCTGATCATTCGCCCAACGGAGGGGTCTGGGTTCGAATCCCGAGTAAGGCATGGTTGTTTATGTTTGTCCTTCGGGGGTTTATTCGCTGTTCAGCTATGAACATTGCTGACGTTGAAACACAAAATGTCTCTACTGTATGAATCTGTGAACCAAGTCCAATATATGTTCAGTACATGTGTCAGTGAATCTGTCAATTAAGTCCAATAAATAATTATATTGAACCTCCAATCAAAAAAGAAACGTCACCAAAGTAGAGGTACCCTTGAAAGGTTTATATGTATATTAAGAAAATGTTTATAGTTGATTTGGTTGAAATTGGACAAAAGTATCCTTTATGTAATGCGAAACTACTATTCATTTTGTTTAGGCTAGGCAATTTTAAAATAAAAAACACCTGGACTATATGATTTTAAGAACCCCAAAGGAACATCATTCAAGGACAACTGACGGAAAATTACTGATAATTTTTTATCTGAGAATAGTTAATTAACTACTAACTGAAAGCTGTATTAATCAGAAATTCTACAGAATGCAATTTATTCAACGGAGGAATGTGTTTTCATGCTGATAAAGGGGTTTGCAAATAGCATACGTATCTAATAATGTTATGTTTTGCATTATGTTTCTGCCTTTGAAACATATTCTCCTTCGTTCTTGCCATGACTATGCTTAATTGTGGCAATTGTATGCAATGGTTTCTTATTATGTACTTATTATGTTGGAAATGTTGACTTGCTTTTCAAATCCTGGGCATTTTTTATTCATGTTTTTTTTATTTTAATATCCACATATTTACCCTAAACTCTTCCAGCAGATCTCTCCGAATGAAAAGCGTTTCAAAAATGAGTGCACATAGTAAATACAGAGAATGGACTGGCATACTGTGTAGGATTTCAAAAGCTTTAAAATACTGAAATTGATCTGCCAATTTTTGTATCTTAAACAAGTTTCTGTGTAGACATGTTTTTTAATCAGCTGATTTACAGGATTTCTTCTCAGTAAGATCTATATATAGTGCAATACAACCATTTCTCACATCTTTTTTCTCTTCTGGTATCTAGTCAAGTAATTAATTCGTCCAACATTTGTCAGTTTTTATGTGATGCTAAATTTCCCTTTGGCATCTTCCGCCCCCCCCCCTCTACATATGGCATGTGCTAAATATTATTACATTCAAAGAATCTTTCCTAGGGGAGGCTCAAAACTTCTCCTGGTGGCCTCCAAGATACTGCCCTGAAAGTGTATCACATTTCACCTGAATGTTTCTCCGAGGCTAAACAGAAAGTCATTGTATATATAGTTTGTGTTAATCAGTTGACTGAGAAAGAACACATTTAAAAAAGTTTTAACGTGCACAGAAAACAGCAGAAATTACTACATTATGGGTTTTTAACATAGGTTACTTGCTAAACGGTAGTTCACAGGACCTGATTTCTGTGATCCATAATTTTTTATGCTAGAAGAAAAAAGAAACACTTATATGTTAAGCAAACTCTTCTGGTGGCCAAGTGGTATGTTGCTTGTACCTCTGACTATTCTCTTATATCACATGTATTTGCATTTGTATTCCATGTTCAAAAAATCAAACCTTTTAACACATGTTCGACATCCAAATAGTCACATTTGGGGCCTAAGGATATTTTGCTATTGAGGTTTTCGAACATGGGGTACGAAAATGTCAAGAACTGTGTTTCGAGACATCAGAATTTCTAACTACTGCCTGTAAGCACTAGAAATGCAAATGCAGTTCCTCAACAATCACCCCTGGGAAAAGTGACATGATGTTTCTCCCATGTGAAAAAATGAAATATATTTATTTCCTTACATTTTTTTTAATTTGCTGAAAAATACCAGTTGGAAAGTATTTTCTCCTATGGGTTTAAATTTTTAATCATATTTTTTTAATAAGATTGCCCAAAACATTATGAAAAGCTTCCAAGGCTCAGCGTAAACATCTTTTGAACGCTCCTGCTATTTTGGAAAAATTATATAAATTATTCTCCTACTTTCTTTTTAATTTGGTGAAACACACCAGTTGGAATCTAGAAAAGACCTTTAAGATACATAGACTGGAAAACCGTAAGTTAACCGGGTGACATTTGAAGTTTAGCGTTTTATGGAGAGAATCTCTCAAATCTCGTTCTTTACGATAAGCGTTCGTGTGTTTATATCAGTTACATGCATTTTTTTAATGTATAACCACTAAGTTTTCATTTAATGTTTTTATAAAATAGTGGGTAGATATTGCAAAGTATTTCAGAAAATATTATAGCCAAATTTAATGAGCTAAACAGATTTTTAAAACTGTTATATCATGCGTAGCTTACGGATGTACCAATAAACAAACAACTGGCCAGCAGACACTTTCATTTTGTAGGTTTCCTCATAATAATTATTATACTTTGGGGAAGTGGGTAAATGCTCTAAGACGTGCTAACTGGAAACAAAGCTAAGCCAAGAAAAAATCTGACGATTGCTCTTTAGCAAGAGGTATCACAAACCTTTACGGTCTCACAATACCACTATCCCCTGTCTGGAAACAGAAAAAAGTGCGACGACCAAGTTGTGCCCAAGAAAAAAAGCGTGAGAAAAAAAGGAAACATATTCATATTATCATTGGTATTTACATGCTAGTCACGGCAACATTGCCGTGACTTGCTCTTTCAATTTACGCTTCTCACTTCCGTTCGTAATATATCCCTTGAAATAATAGAGATGTTTTAGTATTTCGGAGTGTGATTCGACGAACGTGACCATCACACTTAACTGTAAGCTTGGTTGGGCAGCGAGCAATATCATCTTGAGAGGAAAACACCATATGCACCGTGCGTCGAGCACTGAGGATGGAGCGATCATCTGCATCACGTGGTGCAGCGGAAAACGTGCTAATACGGCCGACAACCCGCCCGACTATTGTAAGGGCAGCATAGAGCATACGATCAGTCACTTCTGGGGGGACCGGGTACAATGACAGAGCAACAGTGCGCTGGGCAACGGGTTAGGGCAAAAGAATTCGATTCCTGATAAACAATCCAGTCTGTAGGACAGAATGAGCAATGGCTGCCTCCGTGAAATACACGATGACAAATCGTGGTTGACGAGATATGGGAAGTATGGCTGTAGGGGATAACTGGCGTTTAAGAGCAGTAGCATAGATTTTGAGAGGCGTGTTAGGCAAAGCCTCAAAGCATACCCCTTGGGCCAAAATAGATGAGAAGGAGGTTCCGGGAGACGATTCCTTCGGGAGATCAAGAAGAAGCTCATCGCCCACACGACTCAAAAAAGGTAAAAGAGTACTTTTATTTTTTTTTTTTTTTTTGATTGGAGGTTTAACGACCACCGTGAGCAACTCAATGGGCTATAAGCAGTCGCCCGTCCCTAATTTTAGGGTCACTGGTTCCAGGGAAGGGAGAGAGCCAGTGCCGTAAATCAAACACAACATCCATGCCTCACCGGGATTCGAATCCGGACCCCAGACGGACAAATGATCAGAGGCCAGCGCCTTAGACCACTGCGCCACCGGGGCGGCTAAAAGAGTACTCGCATCCTTGTACAACGGAGAGGACATGCGAAATGCCCGAGCAGTTGCAGCCGCAGAGTAGGATGGTTGTTTGCTAGGAAGAGCACTGTCCGACGTGTCCATGACGTTATCAGACGTCACAGTGGAGGAAGAAGTAGAGGAGTGCACACGCTGAGGAGCTCCGGAAACACGTCGAGATGACGCACCTGAAGAGGGCAAAGGACCAACGCCAATCGGGGAAGACGACGTTGCAACACTGTCAAGCGAGAGTCCAGGAACGGAAGAACCGGAAGTAGGCAAAGTAATCTCAACATCCCCACCGGATGACGCCATTAATAATGGCGGCACCTAGCAGCTCTTCTGGCCAGCACGACCAAAAGGTAAATAAAGCTATTTCGAATAAATTATCGTACTTACGATTCGGGAAACGAAACAAAACGATTCTCCAAACCTTTAGACGCACGAAATTCACAAAATAATAAGTCGTAGGGCACTAAAATCTTAACTTTGGGCACGAAATATCGGAGCTCAGAAAACACAGTACTACGACGCAGTATTATGAGTTCGTAATAGCGACTCAACGGGAGAAAAAATAAGTGAAATCAAATATGATAGAAAGAAATGCCTTCTTCATATAATTTGGAGTTTAGACAATTATAAATCTCGAGGATGAAAAGTCTGGGAAAAGAAACACGAGTTAATTGATCTCTAAATATTAAATTGAGGGATTTAGTTTTTACTAGAGCTTTGTATCATTCATCAGACTGTGTATGGTTCTAACAATGGCGAATCCTGGTATATAATCCTGCGAATCCTGGTATCATGCTGGCTGGAAATATGCAACATTGTAAGTAATTCTCTGCCTAATACCAACCGAACCATATAATAACCCCTTATGGGTTTTAATAACAACAATGCAACATTGCGTGTAGAGATTTTCTAATCCACCCGAGCTCCAAGAACTGTCATTTTTAGAAAACAACAAATAGCCAGCAAAATAGTTTATTTAAATTTCTGCAGCCTGCCAACCATAGATACAAATCATACTGAGAAACCTGAAAATTCCGATTATAAGTATTTTTTTGATCCTTGCATATGTAAGAGAGGTAAAGGTGGGCATGGTCTTCCGTCCTTTATTATTTTCATCTTTTCCATTGTAGTCCTCCTTGAAAAAGGTATTTGCCGCCCCGGTGGCGCAGTGGTCTAAGCGATGGCCTCTGATCATTCGTCCGTAAGGGGTCCGGGTTCGAATCCCGGTGAGGCATGGATGTTGTGTTTGTCTTACGGCACTGGCTCTCTCCCTTCCCTGGAACCAGTGACCCTAAATTAGGGACGGGCGACTGCTTATAGCCCATTGACTTGCTCACGGTGGTCGTTAAACCTCCAATCAAAAAAAAAAAAAAAAATTTCTAACAAATCTTGAATAATACTTTTATCGACATTGCCTAAATTCATTGTTTAGTGAGAAAGTTTTAAAATTCTAGAAACACTGTTCAGGATTTAAAGAAACAAACTACATAATTTGCAATAAACACAATGATCATAACGGCTTTAGTCACCAACACCATTTACTGCATAGCACACAATTCACAATCTAAATAGAATCTGCAATCTAGCCCAAAGAAGAAAAATTATGTTTGGTTGCTGCCTGCACTCAACGGAAAAACACTTTCGAGAAAACGTATGGCGTGTTTGCTGCCGCATGACTTGATAAACTAACAGAACCTGTTTTCCTTCACCGTCTCTTGGTTCGGCCGTTGAAACCCACGCATGCGCTACACCATAATTCTGAACAGCAGTAAGGCTGTGAGCTCTCAGCTTCCCTACGTTTCGAGCTTCCTATTGGCTTCCCAACCACAACGAGGGGTGAGCGTGAGCCTGCAATGATTGAAGCTAAACACGTACTCTGGCGTTATACAGCTGATTTCAGCATTCCAGCTCTTTATGAAATGGAATTTTTTTTTTTCATTTTACATAGGTGTAATTGCAAATATTCCAGCTTTTATGAAATGGATTTTTTTAACTTCGACAGTTTTAGCGGTCTGGCGGCGCACTGCTAGCCATACCGCAACATTCGCCACTGGGTTCTAAAGGGAAGGTTTCTGGTTAAACCTGCACATGGTTTGTTAACTCGTGTTTCTTTTCCTATACTTTTCATCCTCGAGATTTGTAATTGTCTAAACTCTAAATTATATGAAGAGGGCATTTCTTTCTACCATATTTCATTTCACTTATTTTTTCTCCCGTTGAGTCGCTATTACGAACTCATAATACTTTTTTTTTATTGGAGGTTTAACGACCACCGTGAGCAACTCAATGGGCTGTAAGCAGTCGCCCGTCCCTAATTTAGGGTCACTGGTTCCAGGGAAGGGAAAGAGCCAGTGCCGTAAGACAAACACAACATCCATGCCTCACCGGGATTCGAACCCGGACCCCTTACGGACGAATGATCAGAGGCCATTGCTTAGACCACTGCGCCACCGGGGAGGCCACTCATAATACTGCATCGTAGCACTGTGCTTTCTGAGCTGCGATATTTCGTGCCCAAAGTTGTGATTTTAGTGCCCTACGACTTAATATTTTGTGAATTTTTTTTTTTGATTGGAGGTTTAACGACCGCCATGAGCAACTCAATGGGCTATAAGCAGTCGCCCGTCCCTAATTTAGGGTCACTGGTTCCAGGGAAGGGAGAGAGCCAGTGCCGTAAGACAAACACAACATCCATGCCTGACCGGGATTCGAACCCGGACCCCTTAACGGACGAATGATCAGAGGCCATCGCTTAGACCACTGCGCCACCGGGGCGGCATTTTGTGAATTTCGTGCGTCAAAAGGTTTGGAGCATCGTTTTGTTTCGTCTCCCGAATCGTTAGTACGATAATTTATTCAAAACAGCTTTGTTTACCTTTTGGTCGAGCTGGCCAGAAGAGCTGCTGGGTGCCGCCATTATTAATGGCGTCATCCGGTGGGGATGTTGAGATTACTTTGCCTACTTGCGGTTCTTCCGTTCCTGGACTCTCGCTTGATGGCGTTGTTACGTCGCCTTCCCCGATCGGCGCTGGTCCGCTGCCCTCTTCAGGTGCGTCATCTCGACGTGTTCCGGAGCTCCTCAGCGTGTGCACTCCTCTACTTCTTCCTCCACTGTGACGACTGATGACGTCATGGACACGTCGACAGTGCTCTTCCTAGCAAACAACCATCCTACTCTGCTGCGGCTGCAACTGCTGGGTCATTTCGTATGTCCCCTCCGTTGTACAAGGATGGAAGTACTCTTTTACCTTTTTTGAGTCGTGAGGGCGATGAGCTTCTTCTTGATCTCCTGGAGGAATCGTCTCCCGGAACCTCCTTCTCATCTATTTTGGCCCAAGGGGTATGCTTTGAGGCATTGCCTAACACACCTCTCAAAATCTATGCTAATGCTCTTAAACGCCAGGTATCCCCTACAGCCATACTTCATATGTCTCGTCGACCACGATTTGTCATCGTGCATTTCACGGAGGCAGCCATTGCTCATTCTGTCCTATAGACTGGATTGTTTATCAGGAATCGACTTCTTATGCCCGAACCCGTTACCCAGCGCACTGTTGCTCTGTCATTGTACCCGGTCCTCCCAGAAGTGACTGATCTGATGCTCTATGCTGCCCTTACAGTAGTCGGGCGGGTTGTCGGCCGTATTAGCACGTTTTCCGCTACACCACGTGATGCAGATGATCGCTCCATCCTCAGTGCTCGACGCACGGTGCATATGGTGTTTTCCTCTCAAGATGATATTGCTCGCTGCCCAACCAAGCTTACAGTTAAGTGTGATGGTCACGTTCGTCGAATCACACTCCTTACTTCCTACGATTGTGATAAATGCCTGGCTTTCGGATATCATAGGACGGATTGTCCTCCTCCTGTTTCTGCTCCTCAGTAATCTCCTCGACGGACTACTGTGCCTTCCGCTACTGATATTCCAACGTCGACAGCAGCCTCTGGGGTGGCTCGAGGTGTTCCGTCCTCTTCGCCTTTGTTTCTTCCTGTGGATCCCTTCCCTCCGCATTCGGTGTCTTCCGATCCGACTGCAACTGATTTACCCGCCTTCAGACCGGCCGTTGTCAGAGGCTGGTTGAGTGAGTACTGTGTGATTGATTGCGAATCAAATCGACTGCTGATCCGTTAGACTCTGTTAGCAGAGCGAGGGGAGTTGTTTCTTCCCTCAAAATTTGATTTTTCTTCTCTTTCGTTTTTCAAAACGAAGGGAAGAAAATTTTTTTTTTCATTAATTTGAAAAAAGTGTTTTGGTGCAGTCAGTTTGGACTTAGAAAAACTGTCCTTGTAAGGGCAAAGTCCAAGCTGCGGTCAAAGCACAGTGCGCAACTCTGACAAACGAGCGGGTACGTCGTCGCCGTGCTGGTCCCACTGATCTACGGATCAGTCCAAATCCCGCACTCAACCAGGGTCAGGTGCAGGTTACAGCGGAAGAACCCCAGGGTACCGCTGAGCACCTGACTTTCGAACGACGTAAGTCTGACCGACCAGGGACACAGGTCCCAGGGCGTACACTCGGTTAGCAACCCCAGTAGAGAGATGGCAGAGGACGCGGGGGCTTCAACCTCCCGGTCCAAGTGAGCCCGTTGAGGCAGACTGCGGCTTAGAAATTCCGTCGGAATTCGCAAGCGCAGTCAACTCCTTCTTTCAAGAGTTGGAGAGGATTCTAGAGAATCCGTCAAATAAGGTTCTGGTTAACACCAGAACCAAGATAAGAAAGGTAGCGAACTCGCTACAAGCAGCTTGCACCAAGCAAGTGATAGAAATGAGTCTCATCCAAGGGAGACTACAGGAAAGAAGTGAGCACGCTAGCGCGGCTCCAAAAACATATGCCGAAGCGGCTCGAGCGAAGCCCGGCAAGGGGAACACGGCCCCTAAGCAAAAACGGCTAAGAAGGAGGTAGCCAAGAAGGTGGTAGCCAAGAGGGTCGAGAAGAGGCACGTGCTTCTCGTTTACCCCGCAACAGACAAGGGTTCTCCCTCGTCAGAAGACGTTAAGGCGGTTCTGCAAACTCAGATTTGCCCCGCCAAACTCCAGATTGGGGTTAAGGGAGTTAGAAAGGTCAATGGGGGAGGAGTAATGGTCGAATGCTCCTCCGCCAAAGAAATAGAGAAACTGGATTCGGAGCTAAAAAGCAATGCAGTGACGAAGGAGAACCTTCGGTCCAGATTGCCAGCTAAAAGGAATCCGAAGTTTATCGTCTACGGGATAGACGGAAACCTGTCAAGGGAACAGGTCGAGCAATGTCTCGCGGAACAGAACCCAGAGTTGGAGGAGAGCAGCCTCCAGCTCAAGTTCTCGTTGAAGGTGAAGGGTGGGAAACGCCACTGGGTAGCAGAGGCGGACCCACTGACCTTCAAAAAAGTGATGAAGCGAGGCAAGCTCGGAGTGGGATGGACCGTCCACTCAGTAAGGGAATATCTGAGGGAGGTCCGTTGCTACAGGTGTAACGGGTTCGGGCACTTTAGGTCAAGGTGAACCGAAGAGCAGGATAGGTGTGCCCGGTGTGGGGAAACCGGGCACAAGCGCCAGGAGTGCAGCAATAGCCCGGTCTGCACTAACTGCTTGGCAAACAATAAGAGATTCAGGCGTCGAGTGGATGTAGGCCACTCGAGTCTAGACAAGGAATGCCCAAGCCTTGTCAGAGAACTGGCTCTGCTAAAAGAACGCACTCATTATGGATAATAAACCAAAGAGAGGCGTTAAGGTGCTTCAAATCAATCTGCACCACGCACGGGCAGCAACAACACAGGCCCTGGTGACAGCCACTGAGCAAAAAGCTCATATTCTGCTACTGCAGGAACCATTCGAACAGGGGGAAGAGTGGTGGGCTTCCCTAACTCCTACCGGATCTATCACCCTATGGTGGCAAAGCCCAGGGTGGCCACGGTCGTGAAGGACCCGTCCCTAGCGGTTCTCGAGATAAAATGCTCCGAGAACGTGGTCGCCCTGGGGGTGGAATGTGGTGATGCGAAATTTTTAATGGTGAACGTATGCAGTTCTCCAGCAGGCGATCTGAGAGAAACGCTGAATGAGATAATGGCTCTATTAGGGGAATTCCCCAGTCATGAGATTTTAATAGCAGGCGACTTCAACGCGAAGAGTCCTCTCTGGGGCAATCAGAACGAGGACGAACGCGGCCAGCTACTAGTGGACTTTGCCAACGCGGCAGACCTGAGTTTCTTGAACGATTCAGAGAGCACCCCGACCTTCCAAGGGGCGAGGGGCTCCTCTTGGATCGACGTGACTCTCGTCAGAGTCTCTAAGCGCAGCCTTGTCCAGGATTGGCAAGTACTGGACGACGAGAGCTGCAGTGACCACCTAGCGCTATCTTTCGTTTTGGGATCGGAAAAGCCCATCCGACCCAAGCGCAAAAGGTTCTTAATGAAGAATCTAGACTGGTGGGCTTTTAAAGCCATGTTAACTACCCTGTTGGGGGTAGGAGGGAAGAAGAGGCCGCAGAAGTGTCGGACCTCAACTCCCTCTTTGAAGAACTTACCAGTCAAATAACAACGTTATGTGAGAGTAGTAGGGGAAATAAAAGGGGAGCCAAGGACCCCCGCCCCTGGTGGTCGGAGAAACTAAAAGCTCTAAGGGCGAGAGCTAGGCGGAGTAGGAAAGCTCTGCAAAGAGCAAAAGCTACTCCGCAAGACAGGGAGTGCACAGAAGTGCATAAAAAGGCTCGTTCAGCATACAGGAGAGAACTGAATCTCTCGAAAATCTCCTACTGGAGAAAACTGTGTTAGTTTCAAACTCCGGCTGACCCTTTCGGGATCCCCTACAAGATCTCGAGGGGATCCATAACCGAACCGCTAAAACTGCAGCGGTAGAAAGGGCAGACGGTAGCCTATCAAAGACTCTTGATAGTACCGTAGAAAGTCTCTTGGATTACCACTTCCAAGAAGACGAGGGAGAAGGGGACTCCCCTCAACAAAAAGAAATAAGGGAAGAATGTCGGATCCCGCCGGACACTGGTGAGGACCCCCCCCTTCACGAGAGACGAAGTGGAGAATGCCCTCTCCAGTCTAAATACGGGCAAAGCACCAGGCAAGGATGGGTTCTACCTCAGCATAGTCAGAGAAATCTACTATGCAAATCCCGGGTATTTTGTGGCGCTCCTAAACGAATGCCTTGGGAGGGGAATCTTCCCAGACTTGTGGAAAACAGCGGTGCTAGTTCTTTTCAACAAGACCGGAAAGAACAAAAATGATCCCGCAGCCTATAGGCCCATCTGCCTCCTCTCGGCGTGGAGCAAGGTGCTGGACAAGCTCATAACGAACAGAGCGCTTGGCTTTCTCATGGAGCAGGGAAAGCTAAACAGGAACCAATTCGGTTTCCTTCCGGGGCGTTGCGCAACGCAGGCAATTCGCAGCCTCCGAGAGAGGGCAGAGAGGAACAAAGCGGAGGGGCTCCATACCTGCTTCATCTCACTAGACGTGAGGGGGGCATTCAACAGTGTCTGGTGGCCAATGGTTTTAACCAGACTTAAAGAACTTGGCTGTCCAAGGAACCTGTTCAAACTGATCAGCAGCTACCTGTCTGATAGAAGAGTCGAGTTCGAAGCGGGGAATGGGCAATCCTCGCGTTCGTACCATAGAGGGTGTCCGCAAGGATCCAACTCCGGGCCGCTCTGGTGGAACATAGTTGCTGATTCAGCTCTGAATCTAGACCTGGGTCCGGCAGTGGAGATTCAAGCCTATGCGGACGATTTCGTTCTCGTGGTCTCCGCCTCAGGGAGACACGTGATCGAAAGAGAAGCACATAGCGCCTTGGATGTGCTAGACAATTGGAGCAGAGAAAGCAAACTGTGCTTCGCTCCTGAGAAGACCACTCTGCTAGCAATAGCTAAGAGAGGAGTAATGAAAACACCACCTCAGTGCAGATTCCAAGGGTGCACTATCAAGGCGGTGCGTGAAATGAAGTACTTGGGTGTGGTCCTGGATCAGAGTCTATCAGGGCTGCCACACCTGAGGCACCTTTGAACAAGGTGCACGGTGATTCTCAATAGATTGAATGGCATGAGGTTAACGGGCAAAACCAAGAAGGCCATCTATCAGAGAGGAATTGAAAGAATTCTGACGTATGCAAGTGGAGCATGGTGGACTCCCACAGTCAGAATGAAGAAGGGGATAAACCAAATCCAAAGGTTGGCCCTACTAGGGATAACCGGTTGTTTTCGCACAACGTCGACCCTAGCACTCCAAGTGCTGGCGGGGTGCGAGCCGGCAGACCTAGTAGCGGAAAGGGAGGCAGCAATGCACTGCCTAAGGTCAGGCGGGGACGCCTACCTTCTCGGTGCGCCGCATCGAGCCTCCGACATGGAGATGGAAAGCGTGGACTGGCAGATCCACCCTGCCGAGGAAATTTGCCCACCGTGGGACAAGGAGAAACCCACGGGAGTTGGGCATGAGCTGTTCACGAACGGCTCAAAGTTGAAGGGACAAGTGGGGGCAGGCTTCTGTGCGTTCTCGGATGGGAACGAAGCCACTGCAGGAAGCGTGAAATTATCGCAGAACGCTTCTGTCTTCCAGGCAGAACTTCTGGCGATAGAGACGGCACTCACCTGGGCACTCCCCAGGCGTAGTGACGAAAGAATAAAACTCTACTCTGACAGTGAGGCAGCACTGCAGGCTCTGAGTAGATTCAGGGGAAGAAACCCCATCGTCCAGAGGATCAAAACCCTCTTGAGGGCAGAGGGAGATGGGGCAGTTAGTTTCCACTGGGTACGAAGCCATGTCGGAACCCTAGGAAATGAAAGGGCAGATCAGCTGGCGAAGGCAGCCACGCTGAAAGAGACGGTCGACGTGCAATGCAGAACGCCGCGAAGGAGTATTCGCGCAGCATTAGCACGTCGGACCACGACCGAATGGCAGGTCAGATGAGACACGGGAGAGACAGGGCGGAAGACACACAGAGTGTTTCCGAAGGTCTCGACCAAACGAGCACAGACAAATAAGTTCCTGAATCAAGTACTCAGTGGCCATGGCATCAGCCCTGAATACCTAGGCAGATTTGCCATCAGGAACTGCACTTGTCCCTGTGGAAAGAGAACGGCAAGCATATAACACTGCGTACTTGAATGCAGTGGCTTCGCCGAATGGAGAAACACACTGATCCCAGGTGTGCAAAGAACGCGAAGATTGGATCTGCTCATCCAATCTTCCGTTAACAGGAGGGGGATAATAGCCTTGGTTGAAAGGCTAACCCTCCAGCAACATACCATCTTCCCCAATCAAACGGGGACCGAAACGCAGGAGGTGAACGTGCACACCGAAAGCGATTCGGAAGAGGAATGAGGGCAGAAGTCTGTAGGAAAGCAGACAAAAATCCCTCCAGTGTACATACTATGTAAATACTCTTTAAATCTCTCAATGTTGTAAGTCCTAAGCATGAGGACAGTGTAATTGATGTGTGTAGGTCTTTTGAAAAATAATAAAGGGAAATTATTCCCCCAAAAAAGTTCGAGGGCAAGGAATCTCCCAGTCAATGCTAAATACATGAACGACCTATCCCGCCAGACAGAGCGGGAACCCAGACAAGGTATACTAGGTCGCCTGCCAGCACGTCACCGCGGGCTGGTCTCTGGGCCATTGGGGTGGCCAGGGTCCGAACCGGCGTCTCAAGGCAGGATAATTGTCGCAACATGTCAAAATAACATCCAAGGTGCTCAATAAGTCCCCGTGGAGCCAAGACAGATTGGCGGAACGGGACAATGAAATCAGTATATATTACCCGCCTTCATGGATGACACAGAATCTATCTCTGAATCGGAGCCTTCTTCTGATGCCTCTTTTTAAACTCCATCGGTTATGGAAACTCCTGCAGCTCCGTTCGTTGCTCCAGCTTCAACTCCAACATCGAGAGCTTCACCTCCTACGACTCCGTCTGTGCCTGTAGCATCGATTGTTGCTCCTGCTTCAACTCCAACGTTGAGAGCTCTACCTTCTACGACTTCGTCTGTGCCTGTAGATGACGTCGGTCATTTTGGAAATGACCCAACTCCCGCTGATTACTCCGCGAGTGATCCTCGCTTCCGGAGTGAAAAACGTATCGGTTTCCTTGCTCCTAGTGCTCCGGCGAAACGCGAACGCTCCCGGGTCTATCGTTCCCGATCCTCCTCTAGCACTCGTTCTCTTCTTCCATCTCTGCGAGGCTGTGGCCTAACTGATAACCCTGCGGAACTTGCTGAAGCTGCATTGCAAGTCAAGTTTGATCAATTATGTACACTTGCTGCTGTGCCTACTACACCTTTGTCCCATCGGCAACTGTGTCGTCTTTTTACGCTAGCCCCCAGGAAATCGTTCTGCTTCCGAACATATTTCTTTCGCTGTTCGTATCCTCCACGAGATGTTGACGACCAGATGTGCATGATTACGGATGCGCTTAGCCATTATGTGAAGACTCACCCTGACTTTACACCTTGCTACGACCGCTGGGATTACATTTTCGACCAGATGCATGTTTATGCTACACCCGATCTTACTTCCGGGACTTCTACAGTGTGACTTCTGGTTTCCTTTTTTTCTTCCTGGACGCTTGTACTGCCGGACTCTTTCTCTGAAAGGACTCTTCCTGTAAGACAAGGTGTTTACACCTACCCGGATTGTTTCCGGGCTATTTTCTTATCATCTATTATTTGTTACTCATCTGTTTACTTGATTTTATCCTGTTTTTTTTTTTGATTGGAGGTTTAACGACCACCGTGAGCAACTCAATGGGCTATAAGCAGTCGCCCGTCCCTAATTTAGGGTCACTGGTTCCAGGGAAGAGAGAGAGAGCCAGTGCCGTAAGACAAACACAACATCCATGCCCGACCGGGATTCGAACCCGGACCCCTTACGGACGAATGATCAGAGGCCAGCGCCTTAGACCACTGCGCCACCGGGGCGGCGTTTTTATCCTGTACCTTGTTATAAATGTTTCTCAATAAATATTTGATCTCATAATACTGCGGAAAGCACTTCCGAAGTTAAAAGTTTTGCTCTCGGCAAATTCTTTTAAGAATAAACAAATGGCCACACTAAATTTATTTTTGACATTACTTAGAGTGTGAAATACGAATTTCATGCAACTAGATCACGCAGTTTGCAAGTAACTGAAGCCGAAATATATTTGACATGTAGGACAAGCGACGTTTTCCTTCAGTTATTTCATATCCCCCAAAATTACGATAATGATGTTTTCTTCAATCGTAAGTTAAAAGGCGCAATGTCTAATTTATACCCCATTGAAAAAAAATAATAATACGCAGTATTGAAACAACGTAAAATTTCTTCTTGCGCTCAAGTAAAAGAGCTTAATTAACATTGCTCACTTACGATACATGCCGTTTTTACCGCACAAGCTCTGCGATCAAAATGTCGCCAGCTTCTGCCACTCATTTACACAAGAACTTCCAGTCTATGTATCTTAAAGGTCTTTTTTTTTTTGATTGGAGGTTTAACGACCACCGTGAGCAACTCAATGGGCTATAAGCAGTCACCCGTCCCTAATTTAGGGTCACTGGTTCCAGGGAAGTTAGAGAGCCAGTGCCATAAGACAAACACAACATCCATGCCTGACGGGATTCGAACCCGGACCCCTTACGGACGAATGATCAGAGTCCAGCGCCTTAGACCACTGCGCCACCGGGGCGGCTTTAAAGGTCTTTAGAAACTAGTATGAATAATGGATTCAAAAATGTCAATCATATTTTGAAATAAATTGCCAGAAACATAGCACAAAAACATGGAAACTTTATCCGCTTCTCTGGACAGTGTATCAACAACGTTCATTGAACATTTCAAAGTTTGTCTCCCCTCAAAAGTTAAGAATACACAGCATTTGTGACCCCTGAAAGCTAATTCTTATGTGACGTGCAAAATTCTTTGGTTTAATAACCCAGTATGTCACGTTTGTAAGCCCATGTGACATGGTTATCAAGTAACGCTGAACCACTGCACAACATCAAGGTGTTAATGTGTTAACAGAATAATTTCAAATGGAAGGTGTGCTCATTTCAAAGTGTCAGGTGGTCATGCAATTTTCATTTTATTAGATCACAGCTGGATGAAGGTAACTTTGTGTTGTATAACAACCAGAACAATTTCAAATGGAAGATATGTTCATGTCAAAGTGTCACACAATTCTCATTTTATTCGATCACGGTTGGGTGAAGTGAATTTTCTGTATTGTCACATATTCAGTTTGTTGTGGTTGTGATAAAAACAGCTATTCTGTGCTTGCTTACAGCACACAATCGTTGAACACAAAGCGCCAATGGGTAACTAACAGCTTGGCGAAGTGAATTTTGTTAAATGTGGCTACACAATTGCTGCATACAAGGTTTACGATTGAAAATAACTCAGCACATTATCAGATTAGCTATCGAGAGAAACATCCTACAATCTCATCGGTAAAAGTTACACTCATGGGGATCGATGTATTCCGTGCTGAGTGCGTCAAAACATCACTTGATTACAGAACAGTATGATGACATTCACTTCATATTAAAGCTAGCATTTGACTAAATCATAATTGCAGGAAGAAAAACAAAGCTTGTGTACCACTATTTTAGTGCCTATCCTGTGCTATGTTCTCCTTTTTCATCTTTTACAAGATAATTTTTAAAAAATGTTTATATAGTCATTTTACTTAGAAAAAAAAACAGTTCAAGCAGGTTTGTAGTCAAAGAAACAAATAAGGTATGAAAAGGATGTTTGTATGCCTGTATCAGTTAGAGGGAGTGATCTATTAATTGTTCATTTACTTCATAAAAACGTATACTGTTTACTGAGGCATAGACGAAGTGCTGGGTTAGAAAATTTGATGAGATAAAGTGCTGCGTTATTTTTTCAAATTACATGTAGGAATAGCTTTTAAAATTAGTTTATTGAGTATGAATACGGCACTGCAATTAATATTATATATAAAGAGCGCTGCATGTTTAAGGAAAAGCGTTGATAGTTTTGTAAACATGATATCTGTAGACCCCCTTTTTTATTTTATGCGATATTCATTTTTCATGGGGCAAAAATATTTTTCAAAAAAAACAATTTGAGGAACAAAATCGGGTGATTAAGGGTAATATGAAGCAGCGGTAATACGGTGTATTTAAATTCGCATTGCTGCAACTTCACGTATCAGGTGTTCGTTGTATGTAGCGGCGTATATTCTATTTCATAGCTGAATTTCATCGAAATTGAGAACTTGCTAATTAAATTTTGATCTAGTATTTGTTAGTTCGCATTCGCACCCGAATATTTCTTCTGCGCTATTTATAC
This sequence comes from Macrothele yani, assembly GCA_039090855.1. Taxonomy (NCBI): domain Eukaryota; kingdom Metazoa; phylum Arthropoda; class Arachnida; order Araneae; family Macrothelidae; genus Macrothele; species Macrothele yani. Next base: position 83,378,549 of record CM077009.1, read on the forward strand.
GATATATTATGCGTTTAATCAAACACACGTACCTTTCCAATTGGGAACCTCAACGAACTATAGGGGGCGCTGCGCAAACGTAAACAAACTTCTCTAGTACGGGTAACGTCGCACGTGTTTCCATAAAGTCGAATGTTAGAATGCTTGGTTTGTCGCTTTCAATCCTTGAAATAATGAAATTTGTGGACGCTTCCAAAAATTCAAGATGCATTAAAGAAGGGAAAGTGATTGTTAATGTAGGCCATATAATTTCTTGTGGAATTAAGAAGGAAGATGGAAGAGAAATTCTCATAGTTTCGCACTGCATTCAGTCCACGGCAATAACGTCGTCGCCTCACTCCATCAATGGTGTTTTAGATACAAGTAACAGTGAAATTTCTATAAAGTCATTTGAGGGCTCTTGTAAAGCGGGCAGAAGTGGAACTTTAAGCACTGTGTAGCAGTAATGCTTTACTGTAACAGGTAATTTTTATTTTTACATTTTCAGGCAAGTGATATAGTAATACAGACAGTGGTGTTCTAATCCGGATTGCTATTAAAAGCTGACGTTTCGTTTCACTTGACGTTTCCCAGGACCCATTTTCAATACTGTCAACAATAACATTTGTAATTTTTGAACATTCTGTTCCTAAAAGTGTTTGTGAATTGGTGATTGTTGATCATCATTGGGTTCTGCGTTTTTGAACCGATGACTGTTGACAGAACATTGCAAATCTTGTGCCATAATGAAGTTTAAATTTATACAGATAACAGCAATTATTTGTTTTCAAGATTATGTAGAAATGCGGATTTTTTAATTACTACTATGCAATAAAAACATGCTGCCTTGTTTATTTTTCATTCAAAGATTTTACTAGGTTAGTAGCATTTCACTGGAAGGATTTCAAACGCAAGGCACAAACGTTTATACTAACTTGTGAAAAACATAGCTGAAACCTTGGGAACGACATTGCGGGACACAACAATATGATTTGTTCTTCTTCACGGAATTCTCCATTATACAACTCTCTAATTCCAGAATGAATGCAAAAATACACCAAACTACGACAACTGAACGTAATGAGCGATCTACAAACAGCCAAGCATTGAGCCGAAAACGTTACCCGTACTACAGTAATTCTTCCTTTTGCCGCTAGAGGGAGAGCGGACCGCTGAGATTGCCAATAGCTATGTCTTTCTGATCAAGTACCCGTGGTTACAGTTGGCGCTGCTGCCTATTCTTTCCAAGGTTTTTGGCTTACCCAGGCTCATCACGTGAGTGACCAGTCCAGCTACCCCATAGCTGTAAAAACGTATATATAAAGTAAAAACATTAAAAAAAGGAAAGGGTTGGAAAATCGGTATTCGGGATTGGCAACGGTTGGCTGGTGTGAAGTTGGCTCTCCTGTTTCTAATCGGTGAACCCCGTAGGGTACTGTTTTTGTGTGTGTCGTCGTTGGCGAAAGCGCTCTTGTTTCGTTGCATTTTTGAAACAGCGGCTTGCTGTTTCCTCTTCTATTTTCGTTTCTTTTCCTGCTAAAGTTTTGCAGGCGGTTGGTTCTTCCCATATCCAAGGTAGGATTCTTGTCTTTGCATGCTCTTGTCTGTTGTGGTCTGTTGATTCGGGGTGGGCCCTAGCTGCCGCCGGTGGGTCCGGCGGGGATGGGGGACTCTGATTCCTCGACTCCGGCTAAAAGAATGCGTTCTTCACCGGGTGATGAGCTTCCTCAGCTGGGCGGTTTGCTAGTTCCAGTTAATGATTTTGTTTGTTCAATTCAATGGTCTCCTCAGGAATTGCTGCGTAGGGCATTTGCGAGCTGAGTGACTCGTGGTGAAATACTTATTTCTGCGACTTCTGGGAAGCCTCCCAGAGTCCGTCCCATGTTGTTGAAGAGGTTCTTCGTGGACAATATTTCCATGCATGACTCAATTTCAGACGTTCAGTTTTTACGTTCGGGTGACTTATTGGTGCGTTCCTCGAATCTCATTTGCTTGCTGGAAATTTGTCAACTTTCTAATTTTCTTCAGGTACCTGTCAAAACTCAGGTTCTTACTAAGCTTATGACAACAAAGTTTTTAGTTCGAGATGTGGACACTGAAGCCCCTGTTGATGAAATTGCTTCAGAATTGTTGGACAGTGGTGTGAACTGTCTTCGTGTTGTTCGGTTCCGACGTTCGGTAAATTCCTCGAGGGTCCCTACTTCTTCGGTCCTAGTGGAAGAACTGGGCTTTACGAAACGTGACACTATCTATCTGTGGTATTCCAGATGTGCGGTCAGACCCTTCTTGGATTCGCCTAGGCAGTGCAAAAACTGTCAGCGTTTTGGACATCTGCTGTCAACCTGTCGTAGTGCCGCTCGCTGTTCTCGTTGTGGTGAAGGACACGACTCTTCGGTATGCTCGGCGTCGAGCTTCCAGTGCGTGTTATGCAAGGGCTCTCATCCTGCTTCTGATACGAACTGCCCAATTTACCTACGAGAAAAGCAGATCCTAGATATTATGGCTTCGAAGCATCTCAGCTATCCAGAAGCTCGGGACTCTGTGCGTCAAGTCCACCAGGCCTCATATGCAGCAGCGGCGGCGGCGACTCAGGCTCAACCTCCGTGTGCTTGCTCCTCTGCCTTCCCTCAGCTTCTGAACATTATCTCTAAACTCACCAGTAAATTGGACTCCTTGACGAATCTTCTTTCACCTCCTTCCCTACATGCTGGCCCCACATCATCCGTTACACAGGTGCCACAGGCTGAAATCTTGCAGAATCCTCCTACTACAGTTGCAGCGTGCCCAGCTTCTTCAGTGCCTACTGAGCAACCTTCTGACACTGGCCTCAGCGCCGATGAATTCCTGTCATGCGAAAAATCTGTGGTTCTGTATGTAGAGTCTGCTGCGGAATCCGTCAAACTTTCTCACTCCAGAACCTACTCGTGTCTTCCATGCGCCATATCTTTCTCTTCTCGTCCAGCCTTGCTGTCACACCTGAAAGCTCATCGTGACGACGGTAAGTTTCTTTGTGGCCTCTGTTCCATGAGGTTCAAGACGGCATCTGGCCTAGCGGATCACTTTTCTCTTCATGAATAGCTGGTCGCTGGTCCAATGGAATGCGCAGTCCCTTCGCTCCAAAAGACCTTATTTCACCGACAGTTCTATTTTTTCTACAGCCACGATTTTGACTATCCAAGAATCCTGGCTATCTCCTGATCTCTCTTTTTCCCTCCCAGCCCGTACGGTGTATAGGAGTGATCGGTGGGCAGGGTCGGGGGTGGCCTCTTAACTGCAATTAGGTCGGATATCTCTTCCAGATTGGTGGACATCTTCAGCTCGGATTCGAACGAGCAGCTTCTTGCGACGGATATCTTCTCTGGCGACACCACGCTCAGGATTATTAATTTATACATTCCCTCTCCTCCCCTCTCGGCGCTCTTGCTTGGACGGATCGAACAACTGCTCACTGATTGTTGTATGGTGGTTGGTGATTTCAATATTCATCACCCTAGCTGAGGTTCTACTTCTCCGAGCCGGGGAGGTACTGAGTTCGTGGACTGGCTTTGCTCGCAAGATCTTTGTCTCCTAAACTCGGGGGCCTCTACTTTTTGCAGGGGTTCAACTTGTTCTGTTTTGGACCTCACCATGTGCTCTCCTCAGCTGGTTCCGTACTGCTCCTGGTCTGTGGATAGTGACCTCTACGGTAGCACCCATCATCCTGTCATTACAACATTGGAGGCAGGGATGTTTGGCTGCCCTCCCCCTCCTGCTCTGGGTCTACAACCAGTTGCTTGGTCAGTGGCTTGGCCTTCTATCCAGAAGATTATCCGTGGTGAACTTCCTTCCACTCCTGACGGTGCCGCTAGGATCCTGGACCGCATTTCCCTGATTCTCCACGCTTCTCGTCGGCTCAGCGGTGACGTTGGTCTCCCTGGTGGGACTCTGATTGTGCTCAGCGGCTTCGCAAGAAACGCCGCCTCCTTCGCTCTGCTAAGTCATCCGGCTGCCTCTTCGCTTGGTCATTTTATCGGCAGGAAGAACGGAATCTTCGCCACCTCCTCATTCTTAAGAGACGTGCCTACTGGAGGGCACAATGCAACGACACCTCGAGGCCAGGATTCGTTTTCTCCCTCTTGCGCCGTCTGAAATCTCATGTTGGTTCGAGCCCGGATCACTTGCTACTTCGGATTGGCGATTTCCTTGTTGCTGATCCGGCGGAGCAGGCTTCGGCGTTTGGTGAACTCTTTTCCACTGCCTCTGGCTGTTCGGTGCACTCCTTTTCTATTGACCATGATGACTCTTCTCTTGAGATGGATGCGTTACTTACTGCCAGTGAAGTTGCCGGGGCTATTAATGGATCGCCTCGACGCTCTGCACCCGGCCCTGATGGATGCACTTACGAACTGGTGAGACGTATATGGAGGTGGAATTCGTCTTGGCTGGTTGACCTCCTTAACCTTTTTTGGTCAGCCGGCGTTCATCCTTCATGCTGGAAAGAGTCCTGGGTGATTCCGATACAGAAGCCTAACAAACCTGCTCTCGACTTATCATCGTACCGAATGATCACTCTCACTTCAGGTTTTTCGAAGATCTTGGAGAAAGTCTTGGTCTCTCGCCTAACAGACTTCATTATCTCTCACCAACGGATCAGCAAGCTGCAATTCGCATTTTTGCCTGGACGTTCCACATCGGCGTGCCTTCTGTCGATCCAACGTCATCTTCTGGTGGCTCGAGCTAGACATAATTATGTTTTTCTGGTGTCTTTGGACCTTCAGGTGGCATATGATTCGGTCTGTCATCCTGCTCTCCTAGGGAAATTGGCGTCTCTGGGTGTTCGTGGTCGTCTTCTCCGTTGGCTGGCTGACTACCTTGCTCCGCGCAGATTTCGCGTTCGTTGGCGGGGAACGGTGTCTTCCTCCTTTCCGCAGTGCCGAGGTGTTCCTCAGGGTAGCTCCATTTCACCTATCCTTTTTAACTTATACATTGATGATGTGGTTGCTTGCTGTCATCCGAATGCGCATATGTTCTTATTTGCAGACGATATTTTTATTGTTTCCTATAGTCCCAACCGGGCGGCGGCACTTAGCTATATGCAATCCTCTTTGGATTCCATTGTTCAGTGGGCATCATCCTGGGATTTACGTCTCTCTCCTTCTAAAAGCTTCGCGGTTGACTTTTCTCGTAAGCGCCGGTCGCCTGCCCCTCCTTTCCTGCTGGGCTCTGACTCAGTGACTTGGTAGTCCTCCATCAAGATTTTAGGGGTCTGGTTTAACTCCTCCCTGACTTGGTCTTCTCACCTCACGCACGTCAAGAAGTCAGTCTTCCGAGCCTTGTCTGCTGTTAAAGTTGTTTGTCATCGCCGGTGGCCGCCCCGGTGGCGCAGTGGTCTAAGGCGTTGGCCTCTGATCATTCGTCCGAAGGGGTCCGGGTTCGAATCCCGGTGAGGCATGGATGTTGTGCTTGTCTTACGGCACTGGCTCTCTCCCTTCCCTGGAACCAGTGACCCTAAATTAGGGACGGGCGACTGCTTATAGCCCATTGAGTTGCTCACGGTGGTCGTTAAACCTCCAACCAAAGAAAGAAAAAGAAATCGCCGGTGGGGTCTTGGCTTCCCCAACGCTCTCGCCTTTGTCGTTGCTGTGATTCGTCCTATTCTGGAATATGCGGCTCCGGTCCTGTTCGCCTCCCCCACCTATCTCTACGACGCTCTCGAAGTTCTGCTCAACCATGCACTCCGTGCAGCCATTCACCTCCCTCGTTCGACGCCTGTGGCGGTCTTGCGTGCCGAATGTGGAATCGCTAGCGTGCGTTCTCGAATCACCCTCCTGACAGTCCGATTTTTGTACCACCATTTGTCGATGGGTCAGCGTTCGCCTATCGCTCATCTTCTTCTGGAAAAGGACGCCTTGTCATTCTACGCTTGGAAATCCCATGGCTTTCCCCTTGGAATCGTGCTCAGTCGCTTCCGACAGGAGCCGTTTTCCGTCAACAGCGATCTTATTCAGGCTCTGTCGGCCCCTCCTGTTTCGTCTGCACCCTGCTACTCGATTATTTGCTCGGGTCTCCCTTTTCAACGACGATATATGCATCCGATGCTTATCAGACATTGCTTTGGGGTGTTCTTGGCCCAGTTCTCGGCGTCACACCACATCTTTGCTACTGACGCTTCGAAGATTCACTCCTCGGTGGCGATTGGGCATTTTTTTCCACGGAACAAATCCAGCCGTTCGTTCTCCTTCTCGACTATTTCCTCAGTGTTCTCGGCTGAAGCATGGGCCCTAATATCAGCACTTGAATTTGCTCCCGGCCCGTGCAGTGGCCTCTTGCTGCTTACGGATTGTCGCTCTGTTCTACAGGCCTTGTTGGCATTAAATCGCAAATCTCCAGACATTATCGTTCTTCTGCATGATTCTCTTCAACGCCTCCGTTCTTTCTACGAGGACATTATGCTCGTTTGGTGCCCGGCTCATGTTGGTCTTCCAGCGAATGAGGCCGCTGACGCTGCCGCCCGACGGGGCCATGCTGAGGGCCTGGCCTTGTTTCCCGCAGTTACAGCCTCCGACGCTGCTCGGCACAGTGGTAACATGCTCATCACCGCTTCTGACTCAGCCTGGCTTTCGTCCGGGTGGGCAGAGCTGTATCCGTTCATCAGCTTCCGTCACAGATGGCCTAGCGAACACTGTTTTCGCAGCTCCTCAGCAATCATAATTCAAAAATTACGCACGGACACGGCACCTTTAAACAGCTACCTCTTTCTGATTAGAAAACGTTCTTCCCCGATGTGCTTCTGTGGCTCCGGGCCAGAGACTGTTCCTCACTTCCTCCTCTCCTGCCCTGCGTACAGTGCATATCGGAGGATTTGTTTTGGAGTGACAACCCCTCATTCCTCAACCTCCGTCTCTGCTCAACTGTGTTCTTTGTTGGACTTTCGGGACGCTTCCGTGGCGAAACGTAAAGTTCGGGCCTTGGAGAAATTTATTACTCTCTCAAGACGTTTCTCTGTGAGGACGCTCCTGTTCTAACATTCCTTCTCATGAGCGTGCCCCTTTGATGGACTTTAGTGCTGCTACTGTGACTTCACGTGCTGGTCGCAAGGAAGTCTCCTCTGTGGCTGGTCGTGCATCTTCGTGTCTTTCTAATCAGGAGATATTTTAGCTATTTCCGCATGGCCAACTAGTTGCTGTGAGGCACAAAGCTTTGTCTATAAGCCTCATCGTCTTATTAATTAAAAAAAAAAAAAAGGAAAGAAACCTGAAAATTAGAGCCAACCGGAGAAATAATAAATCTGTGTGATATGTGATACCAATATTTTACAAGCCTTTTCGTTCATTTTTAATTTGGAATTGCAGGGAATTTCGGTGGTAAAAAGGAAATTTTTGGGTTTAGTGAAGTGCATTTTTCTTCCTGGCATGGAACATCACTTTTTGTCAATTTGGCAACACTGCATGCATATACTTTAACTTTATGAGCTGCTTTAACCACTGTTTTTGAAACAAGTTAATGGTTCGTTCATCGTTCGTCATTGTTCCGGATTTTTCGCATATCGAAAATAAAGAGGTATGTTGTATCGTTCTACTCCTATCCTTTTCATTCAGCAAGGACTAATTTGCCATAAAATCAGATTGCTTTCTAATATCAGGAATTTAAATCTAGTTGTTTCTTAGTATTTTCTGAGCTAAGTAATCACTTTGCATCTTCTATAATTAGTTTTGTAATCATGCCCAGTTAAATTGCTGTGAGCACTAATGAATGCAGTTGTACACAGCCCTTGGACAAGGTTTTTCCGTTATTCTCTTTCATTTCACGGTGGAAATTTTTGTGCACACTTTCTTTGCTAGTGAATATAAATTTAAAACAGCTACAGCATCAATATTATAGTTGAAAATTCCCTACCTAAATAAAATGTAACACAAGTACTTGCTCCCATGATTATGTGTTTAAGAAATAAGAAAACCTTTGGTCCTTTGAAAAAGTTCCAAATATTTCATTTTTCTTACCCTTAAATTTCCAATGTAAGCATTATTTCAAAATAATTAAATATAAATTAGTCTTTTATGTATTAATTGTGTGGTATATATGAAAGCATTTCAAGAGTAATGCCACATACCTATGTATTTTTGAGTTTTATGTGGGTTTTTTTTTTAATTATTCTGTAATTTCCATCCTTCAATAATTGAGCTAAAGCCAAAGTAGAAAAATAAATTTTTCTCAAAATCAGGATAGTAAACTGTATATAGAAGTTTAGTAGATATTAAACCTGGTCACATTTTCAGTGACAGTTTTGGTATTTCAGTATTTATCTGTGATTCTAAGTTTCTCAGCTGCAGTGGACATCATTTTTAACATTCTGCATTAATTATTACTATTTTTTCATTAATTGAACCAATTTTTTACTGTTTCTCATGTTCGATAATGTTCTACAGATATATGGGTAAACCTCATCCTGACTCTGCCATACTAAATTGTGAACAGCGAACGTCAAACTTACCCTTTCGTTGTATTTTGCTGCAAATCAATTTGTACCTTCTTGCTGAATTTCATCAAGAATTCTCATTCCTTTTACTATTGTTCACTTGTGACGATGATTTTGCAAAATGCCATTAATTTGCTGTGTACAATGAATGATATGAGTTTCAAACGGGCTTGAAGAATGAAAAATTTTGAAAATAATAACTGAATAAAAGTCATATAACAAGTAAAGTGTTAGTTTACAATTGTCAGGGGTTTAAAATTCAGGGCGTGGTGGCGAGATTCCCTCCGAAAATTTAGAACTCCTGTCCAAATAAAGTTGTTAGGCAGGAGTCTCCCGCCTTACGAAATTTTAAGAAAAAATATATATAATTATATAAAATCTTGGGTCCATTTTGGACCACTCGTGAAATTCGTGTGTTATAAACGGACCTTCAGAGTTCAGAAAATTGAAATTGGATACATCGTTAATGTGCGGAACATAATCAGTTTATGGACATGTGAATCGGCTTCCTTATGTAGCCACATGAGCAGTCATTTCGGATATTGCGGACTGTTACGAATCTGGTATGTCATTCTTTTTCGGATTCGTGGAATTTCGCCACAATTCAGTTATACTCGAGATTGATGCAAAACAAAAACAACTGAAGATAATGTTTTATTTTTGGAAGATTAGTGTGTGTATGTATGCATGCAGGGGGGAAGGAGAGCCGTTTTCCATCTGGGGGTATTCCGTTTTTCAGAACTTCCGTAAACGAAAGTTCAACGGAGTGAAAAATTTTCCGGCAATCGTAATTTTTTTTTCTCGCGAAGTTTCCTCCGTCCAATATTGTTTTTAAAATATCAATTTATTACATAAATGTTTGAATTTCAGCTTCCGATAACGGAAGTTCGACGGAGCAAAAGCAAAAATGTCCTTGTAAACTTTAGGCATGGGTTTCTTCCGCGGACTCTAGGAACTCTGACTTTGTTCTCGTCATTTGTGTCGTTCTCAAGAACAATGAAAAACTGAAGATAATTGAAGGGGAGGGGGCGTTTCCCCGCTGGGTACGGAATTTCGTTTTTCAAAACTTTAGAAAACGGAAGTTACACAAACTGCAGATTTAATCTGTAATCATAATTTTTTTTCTTGCGGTATTCGCTCTGCTCAGTATTACTGTAAAATATAATTTTGGTTGATAACTGATTGTGTTTCAGCTTGAAAACGGATGTCGGGCGGAGCGCAGATTTTTTCGTAATTGTACATTTTTTTCCCCTCCATGTTCCCACTGTCCTGAATTATTCTTAAATATTATTTTCCTCCCATAAATACAGTAAAGCACTGTTTATACATTTTTCAAGGGACCATTCATAAAAGACTTATAACTGAAATTAAAGTCTAAAATGTGAAGTGAATTTCTTTTGTACATACGTATAATATGTACAGTACTACTGTAGTACCTGTTTCTTATAATGAATATATATATTTTGTTATGCATAAATCTTCACACTTATTATGTTATTTATACAAAATTTTGAAGTAATTTTTTAGAGTTTAATTTCAGTATCACATCTTGATTAAATATGTTAAATCTCTTTCGAACAAGAAAAAATGCTGGATCACATCGACCTTTAATAAGCACTTTTAAATTCATTTGAAAAAGTATTTTAGGGATGTTTGCCTGGTTGCTTGATTTTGCATTCTAAGAAGAGTACTATGGATTAAATTGAGTTCTGCAAACGTTTTCTCACTGGTGTTGGAAGAAATTTCCTCAGTGTATCAATACTATGCATCGCATTTCGAAAGGAGGGTCGAAAAGGCTCTTCACTTTCTTCATCACTGCTGCTGGAATGTTCATTCTCCAAATTGGTGTCTATTAGTTCTTCTACTGTGCATAGTTTTGGAAGTGATCACATCAGCATCGCAATTTGCGTACTCCTCGAAGGTTATGTCTACTCCCAGGAGTTTCCAGTCCTCGTCATCCATAATCACAGTTTCTTCATCGCTTTCGTTTGCTTCTGAGATTGGAAAACCTCCTTTGACGAAATAATTTTGAATTGTTTCTGACTTTACTTTAGCCCATGCCAGAAATATTTTCTTCTTTGCATCACATATGTTTATCTTTTGATGAACACTTCCTGCATTAATGTTTTGAATTGCAAGTTGAAATAAATTCTTTCTGTAGTGCACTTTAAAGTTCTGGATTATTCCAAGATCTAGGGGTTGTAATTGACTATTGCAATGTGGGGAGGGGGGGTAACTTTCATGTTTTGCAAAAATCCGGTTACTTGAGGATGGGCGGTGCATTGGTCCATAAACATTAAAATCTTTCGGTTTTGATGCTTCATCATTTTGTCTATGTTCTTGAGTCACTCAGTGAAAAGGACACTCGTCATCCGCACTTTTTTTGTTTGATTCTTAAAACACCGTGGATTTTGTGACTTGCCTATAACTAACAGAATTAGTTTTTCAGTTCCATCAGCATTCGCACAATGTAAAAGAGTGAGCCGGTCTTTACTTTTTTCCCCTCCTTTACATTGGTCACCTTTAAATGCTAAAGTTCTTGTAGGCATCAGATGAAAGAATAACCCTGTCTCATCAACATTTCCCATCCTGGACGTGCAACTTCTTTCACACAGATTTTGCACAAGCTGTAGCTTTGCCTTCTACTTTCTCTCTGTCGCACACTATTGTTTTCAGTGTTGGCACAGGTACATTCAACATTTTTGCAATCTCTACTTTAGTCAATCCAGTATTCTTGTCAAATTCTTTTAAAATTTTAACTTTATCTGTTAATGAAAGTGCCTTTTATTTTCTTGACATTTTTTACCAACAATCGTAAAGGCAGCAGCAGGCAATCTTAGAAAGGCAATTACCCAAAGGCACCTGAAATGGATGTGCTGTATAGAGGCTTGGTGGAGGGTGTCTTATCAATAAACTGGTCCAGTGAGGTCAGAATTCTGTCAATTCTTTTCCGACCCCTCGTATCTTCCGGCTATGTCCCCAGTTCCTTCAAAGAAGGAACCTATGCTTGCCGTTGCTGGTGGGGAGCAATTTCATTCCCCCGCATTCAAGGTCTTCTGGCGGAAAAGGGGAGCACCTTCACGTATACCCCTATCTTCGTAGACCCCACAGGTCAATGGAAAGTTCTTCTGTCTGCTGAAGAAACAGGACTCGAGTCTGCGTTCGAAAAGTGTGTCAAAGAATAACTCGGATAAGAAATATTTGACCTCAATGACGAACTTCGAATGAGGGAAAACGACAACGTATAATCAAAGTTATGCATCGTATAAACAAAATGTTTTACTATTAAAATGAATAGGAATTAATCGGGACCGACCTGAAACTACATATAAATATAAAAGACATATAACTGATGAACGGTGCTTTACTGTAGTTGCAAAGGAAAAAACTGGACACTTATATCAGAAGAATGGTTGAATCACTCAAGTCTCAGTTATGTGAACTGTAAACATCTGTACGTAGTATTCAAGAAAAAAAAAAAATTCAGAGCTGAAAGGAAACTTGTTCAAAAATAATAAATTAGTTGACCCTTGTAATACTTGCACATCACAATGCCCAGTGAAGGTTTATCTTTTGTGACTGAAATAGACTTTAGATTTCCTTCTGCCACAATGAAACTCTTTTTTAAGTTTGAGTGTGTGGAATCTGAATCTGTGAAGCAAAATATACACTCACGCACTCCAGGATTGAAAAAAACTCAGCCCGGGTGGGTTTTATGGGGTTTCGACAGGGTTTGAGGGGTTCTATTTGGTTTTCATATCCTTTCATTAAAATTTCAAATGATTAAATATTATTAATGAAAAATCCATGCAACTTACCTATTGGTTTACAAAAGTCTCCTTTTTATGTAGTCTTGAAAGAATTTTATTTAAATCTACACAAAGGTTAAGATACTTTACACATCATTCACTGCAATCTATAAACTAGTATTTGATCAAACCCTAAGCCCTCATGAGATGTTTAATTAAATTTGGGTAAAACCACAGATTTCAATATTTTTTGTGAAAATTTTACTGTTTGTTTTTTAAATATTTGTGGATCTTGACAAGTTTGTGTACTTTATCAACACTTAAGCAATTGCAAAGTTTTGATCAAACTAGTCCGCAAGTTGAAAATATCCTTTCTACTGCAGATGAACTGGCTGGGCAACTACAAAGACTTGACATGTAAGAGCAGAAATCTATCAGGGTTCCAGCTTTGGTCACACTTGCATGTTGCTCCATCAGCTACCACCATTTGGCAGTGCTTAAGTTTTGCACAACATCATTTACAAGCATAGACTGTGGATAGTACTTTGTGTCACATATTTTAAAACCCATTACAAAAATTATCCATTCAGGTTTCTTTTCTAACACCCAGTTATCAGCATTTTTTTTTTTTTTTGTTGTTGCTCAGGGCTCAATTTCTTTCCATGGCCATTTTGGATTTATTAAGTTTGCAAAGTAGTGGCAAAGCTAAAGTGCTTGATCCATCCTTTTTTTTTTTTTTTTTTTTTGTATCACTGGTGTATATGGTTCAAGATCTGCATTTTCCATAATATCTTGCAACAGTTCCACTGCCTCAGAAATGTTTGTTTGTTCAGCCTGGAGAATGTCTAGCATGCTACTAACTTCTTTTAGGTGTTTTTAGCATTTGTACTGCATCTATGTAAGTGATTACATTCTCTAGAATTTTATTTATGTTTGGAGGAATTTCCAGATCATTTCAGTGCTTAACAAACAGGTATAATGCATCTATGTAATACTAAAAGCAAAATAGGTATGATAAAAAAAAATGTTGCTTTTGAACTCTTTGAAGAAAATATTCCAAAATTGCAGTAAAACTCCAAAGTATATTCCAGTTAAAAAAAAAAAAAAAAAAAACACTACCAAGTGGGTTTTATGGGGTTTTTTAAAGTAAGTTTTGAGTGCTTAACAAACAGGTATAATAAAAAAAATGTTGCTTTTGAACTCTGAAGAAAATATTCCAAAATTGCAGTAAAACTCCAAAGCATACTCCAGTTTAAAAAAAACACTACAACGTGGGTTTTATAGGGGTTTTGAGTGCTTAACAAACAGGTATAATAAAAAAAAATGTTGCTTTTGAACTCTTTGAAGAAAATATTCTAAAATTGCAGTAAAACTCCAAAGTATATTCCAGTTAAAAAACAACAACAAAAAAACACTACCAGGTGGATTTTATGGGGTTTTTAAAGTGAGTTTTGAGTGCTTAACAAACAGGTATAATGCATCTATTGTAATAATAAAAGCAAAATAGGTATAATAAAAAAAAATGTTGCTTTTGAACTCTGAAGAAAATATTCCAAAATTGCAGTAAAACTCCAAAGCATACTCCAGTTTAAAAATAAAACACTACAACGTGGGTTTTATAGAGGTTTTGAGTGCTTAACAAACAGGTATAATAAAAAAAAATGTTGCTTTTGAACTCTTTGAAGAAAATATTCCAAAATTGCAGTAAAATTCCAAAGTATATTCCAGTTTAAAAAACAAAACAAAAAAAACACTACCAGGTGGATTTTATGGGTTTTTTTAAAGTGAGTTTTGAGTGCTTAACAAACAGGTATAATGCATCTATTGTAATAATAAAAGCAAAATAGGTATAATAAAAAAAATGTTGCTTTTGAACTCTGAAGAAAATATTCCAAAATTGCAGTAAAACTCCAAAGCATACATACTCCAGTTTAAAAAAAAACACACTACAACGTGGGTTTTATAGGGGTTTTAAGTGCTTAAGAAACAGATATAATGCATCTATGTAATAATAAAAGCAAAATAGGTATAATAAAAAAAAATGTTGCTTTTGAACTCTTTGAAGAAAATATCCCAAAATTGCAGTAAAACTCCAAAGTATACTCCAGTTTAAAAAAAAAAACACTACAAAGTGGGTTTTATGGGGTTTTTTAAAGTGGGTTTTGAGTGCTTAACAAACAGGTATAATACAAAAAAAAATGTTACTTTTGAACTCTTTGAAGAAAATATTCCAAAATTGCAGTAAAACTCCAAAGTATACTTTAGTTTAAAAAAAGAAAAACACTACAAAGGGGGTTGTATGGGGTTTTTTAAAGTGGTTTAACCCCCTTCCCCCCCCCCCTTGAGTTTTTTGTCAGACCAGTTTTGTTTTGTTTTTCTCAAAAACGTAAGAAGATGCAGTTATGGAATATTCACTATTCAAACATAGCTGTAAAAAATGAAGAGTGTATGTGCCAATGTCCAAAGTTTTCTAAGAGTTTCGTAAGCAACCATCTGGCATCTGCATACATTCCCATTAGTGTCAAAAGTTTGTTTTGCAAGTAAGTCTTGTGTTGCATTCAACAAATTTACCATGTGAACACGCCACCACAACAGAATTCAGTCAAAATTTAGAGATTCACTGAGCAACAAAACTCTTAATGCATATTACTGATAAACCCTCAGAAATAAAACAACAGCTATCAAAGCTCATTAATGGTGTCATGAAAGACAGACATATATACTTCAGGTGCAGTTTTATGATAGCAATGTACTGCAAAATGCACAACTCTAGTTTTGTAAAATGAAGGGTGGTAATTTGCATTAGACTAAATGTAGTAAATTTTTTTATCTGATATCAAGTGTAGCTCATATTGTTTGAAAAATTACTACTGTTTTCCCAGTCTTTTATTATTAAGTCACGTATTCACCCTCCACCCCCACCCCCACCCCCATCAAAATTTTCAATCCCCTCTATTTACAAACACAAGTGGGGAGACTCCCATTTCAAATTTGCATTTTAAACCCTGGTTGTGTTGCGTTCTTCTTGTAGCTCGGTTTCAAAAAAGGTTTTTAACTTTTACTCATTTTTACTTCTTACATGACTTATGATTTTTATGCGGTTATTATTTTCAAAAATTTTTATTCTTTAAGTTCGTTTGAAACTCCATATCATTGTACATAGGAAAAACATCATCACAAGTAAACAGTAGTAAAACGAATGAGAATGCTTGATGAAATTCAGCAAGGAGGTACAAATTGATTTGTAGCAAGGAACAGGGAAAGTTCAGGCGTCGATCCAGGCTGAATTTCATACTGTTGGACGGTATCTTCACAAAAGTATTTTGTGCTCAAACGGTATCTTCATAAAAATATTTCAAAATTAATGGTATATTCGTTTCCCGTAAAATTTTAATCTAGCAAAAAATATTTTAGTATAAGAGTCATCTTGAATATTATATTTAACTATTATGCCTGTTTTGTTTTTTGTTTTGTTGTTGTTTTAAATGTTGTTTTCAGTAAAACGGACTTTGACGGATGCCTATCAAAAACTGCATCATCGCTGCCGGCGGCTTAGGTGACGCTCGTTGAAAGGAATCCCAAAAGATTGTGGGAGCCTCTTTTTATGGAGAACGCGCTTGGTTCTCTGTCCTTCCTCTTTCGCAGCGATTTAGACATGTTGCACCTTAGATTTCTGTCTCCATCTCCCCAAACCGAACCCTCTTGTGCCAAAGAATATTGAATGAGAAGAAGTTAAGGCTCAGCGAAACATAACTGGTGCCGCCATATCTTCAGAGAAAAAATGCAGTGCACAGATGCCAACATACAGGCTCATGCCGGAGCAGACTGCGCATGCATATTTCTTTTTTGTTGACTTCAATTCTTTGGGTAAAGAACAATCAGCCGAGCTACTCACAGCACGTAATTACCTTCTCGGTAGCATAATAACTTCGCACATCGAATATGTTAGTTTTGTTACACCAATCAGGTTAGTTAATTAAGGCTTTTGTTTGTTCTTCAGTTTTTCAGAAACATTTTCAGTAATGCCAAATACTAGGGAATGTCTGCATTTTGTACGGATCCTTTGGCCTTATTGTAATATTTGCTGAAATTTAATTTAAATAGTAATACTAATGTTATTGCATATTTTTCTCACCAAAATAAGGAATGGGCGGGGTATCAGAAAACAACAACAAAAAAAAAAACTGCTCTAAGCAAATAGTCATCAGATCGAAGGAAACCATCGTGGATCAAAGAAAAGCTTCACTGCCATGGTCCCATTAATGTGTTTTGCTCCTGAATGCTAACTTTCCCGCAGAGCATATTACCTCTTAAGATGTGCTGGCGCTGTTGCCGCCTGTTTTACGTTATCTCTATGAGAGTTGACCTTTTTTTAAGTGTTAGATATTCTTTGGATTTGGGAAGGTGGTACAACAAAAAGAAAAAAACACACTCCAGGTTGCATTAAAAAAAGGAAAGTCATCAAAGGTTAAACATTTTTTAAGTGCTGGTGGAAATGAAATAACTCATTACGCAAAATATTTATATATTAGAAAAAAAGTCTTGTATGCCACCGATCTCTCATAAAGTAAACAGTTAGCCACTCCCCACCATGTTGTTCTCCTCATAATAGTAAACACGATTCGTGGAATCCCGGTTGGTGCAGCAAAGATTAAATAAATACACTTTTCAACTTTCCTCCTTGTGTGCAAGAACTGCAGGAACCAAACCTTGCGAAGTGATCAGCACAAGCAAAAAATATCTAACGCTTAAAGAAAGTAAACTCTCGTAGAGGTAACGTAAAACAGGCGACAACCGCGCCACCACATCTTTAGAGGTAATATGCTCGGCAGGAAAGTTAACATTCAGGAGCAAAACACATTAGTGGGACAACGGCAGTGAAGCTTTTCTTTGATCCACAATGGTTTCCTTCGATCTCATGACTATAAGCTTTTCTTTGATCCATATGGTTTCCTTCAATCTGATGACGACGTACGTCACAGATTTATTTTGGTCCTGCAGACATTTTGCAGAATCTCTATCATAGATGCAAGTTTTTTGCCTTCCAAAATTTTCGAAAACGGAAGTTAGGCGTAGTGAAGATTTCTCCCTTAATCGTAATTTTTTTTTCTCGCGGTGGATGACGTTGGTCGCAGGTTTATTTTGTACTCTTCCCCCGTAGCAGAATCACAGCGATGGCCGACGTACATAGCAGATTTGATTTTGTACTCTTCCCCGTAGAAGAATCGCAGTGACATACATTGCAGATTTATTTTGTACTCTGACTCATCGTCATCCCCGTAGAAGAATCACGGCGACGGCCGACGTACATCACAGATTTATTTTGTACTCTTCCTCGTAACAGAATCACGACAACGGCTGACTACATCACAGATTTTGTACTCGTCCCCGTAGAAAAATCACGGGGACGGCATCGCTGATTTATTTTGTACACGTCCCCGTAGAAGAATTGTGGCGGCACGACGACGTACATCGCAGATTTATTTTGTACTCGTCCCCGTAGAAGAATCATGGCGACGGCTGACTTAGATCATAGATTCATTTTCTACTCGTCATCATAACAGAATCGCGGCGACAGCCGACACACATCGCAGATTTATTTTGGCCCTGTAGATAGAAACGATATCCTCCAGAGCCCTATTAAACCATCTTGCAGACTCTATCACAGATGCAAGTTTTCTGCCTTTCAAAATTTCCAAAAATGGAAGTTAGGCGGAGAGAGGATTTCTCCCGTAATTGTAATTTTTTTCCAGGGAATTATCCGATATTATTGTTAAATAGGGCTATCATTTTATTGCATAAATATTTGTGGCTTGGTTTAAAAATGGAGGCCAACAATTTTTGAAAATTAAAGTTTGACAGAACCCAGTAATCTTGAATTCTTTTTCTTGCGATATTCCCTCAGCCTTATATGGTAATTAAATATCATTTTATTAGATAAATGTTTGTATTTAAGATTGGTTTTCAGAATTTTTTTCTTTATTTTCAAAGTTGTAGAAAGCAAAAATTTCTTCCTCTAATAATTCTCCACCCGCTGTGCTTCTGTATTATTGTTTAACTACATAAATGTTTGTTTGCACTTGAGATGGGAAATGGAGAAAAATGTTCCGAAAAGGAAAGTAGAAAGGAGCGAAGATTTCTCCTTTTATGACAATTTTTCCTAGTGATGCCTCTGCACTTTTTTGTTAAATATCATTTATTCCCTAAATCTGTATTTCAACTTGAAAATATTGGTAAAATTCCAGATACAGAGGACCAGAATGTTCTTGGTTCTAATTAACATTTCAATTGCTGCAGTACCCAGGTTAGACATTTTTTTTAAATAGAAAAATATGTTTGCACATTTTTTTTATTGTTTTACACATTTAGTAGTTATCTTGCAGTGACCACCTGCAGATTATTTTGTGGCACAATGATATATCTGTTGCAGACTGACCAAGAACTTTCTGCTATGAAGGTTCACATGAGTAAAAAAAAATGTTACCCCTCCTTCCCACATGCTCTTTCTTTTTTTAGCCTTGGCGATCATATTTTTGAGAAAATTTGACTAATTTGGGGGATCATATCTTATGAAGGGGTCAGAGTAACAAGCCAATTTTTTTATACAAATAATAGACATGTATCCAAGAAAAAATAAGTTGACTTGTCATTCCAAGCCCTTCATGGGTTTTTAAATTTCCAAAAGTGGCAAAAAATTAGTTTTGCATGGTAAACTTTGACCTTGAAAGAATAGGCTTTGGCTTTAAAATCTGAAATGTGTTCAAACTGCATAAAAAAGAGCTTTTTTTGTGCTTTCCAATAAGTGATGGCTGAGGCTTGTAACTGTATATTCATAATTAAAGTCATAGCTCATAAGTAAAAACTCTGAAATACCACTTTTTTATTGTTAGCCTTAAAAAAAGTAAGCCTATATGTACAACAATGGGTATATTATTTAAAAACAAGAAAAAAGTTTTGAGGTATGCAAATTTTCATCAAAATCAAAAATGGTAGAGCATACTGCATTTGTTGAATTAAAATGGAATGACCCTATAAAAACCTACATAAAAGTGTGTTTATCGTCCTCTAGTGCGAAATCCTGTACACGCCAAGGCATCAACTCCACCGCACGTTGCAGTTAATGCTAGGCCTGTAGCAGCACTTCCACAACTCCGCCCGAGACATCTCCCATTCCACCATATCCCAGAGAGCTACCACAAGGTTTAACATGGGGACCTTGGGAGCAACTTGATGGTTCCCCAAACAGATTAGTGTTCCTCAAAGCCATGCCTGGGTGGTCACAGCCCAATCAGGCAGCGTGTTGTCCTGCTGAAACAGACTATTGGCCGCAGGATGTGCAAAGGCCATGAAAGTGTGTAACTGATCAGCCAGCACATAGTGGTTAATTACCTCTCCAGACACATTAAGGTCTAATGTATCCCAGGACAAGGTTCTCCAGGCCATCACAGAGTTGTCTCGGCACGATGGGGCCAGGACTGCATTCTCTAAACGCCACACTCGCACCATCCCATCGGCTCAGTACAACGGATTAATCTGACCACGTGATGCAGTGCCACTCTGAAGAGGCCTAGTTTTGATGCCCAGCACTAGATGAACCATAATTTCCAATGATGAGCAGTCAACTGTGGCACGCAGGCAGCCCTTGTGAAACTGTTGAAATTTCAACTAGCCAAAGGACAATGTACTGGCCATGCAAATTTGAAAAATAATAATTCAGTAAATTATCAACTTATATTTCTATGAAAATAAATGGATGAACTTTTTTTTCTTTCTAATGAAAGACCTCACCCCCATAAACTTGTACATAGCAGTTACTGCAAAGTACAATATTATTAGATTAACTGAAAATATTGCATATGCTTTTGTTCCAAAAGGATTGATTTTTTGACAATTTATTTTCAGTACTGTAATCATACACGAGATTCATTCACAGAATTCCGCTTTCTTTTTCTTTTTTTCTTTTTTTTTTTTTTTTTTTGTCACCATTTGGGTCATTCTGGAGACTGATGCAGAACTGAAGATAAATATTTGGGGGGTTAGGGAGGGGTCATTTTCGGTCGGGAACACACGCTGTATTTTGTCTTTCAAAACTTCTGAAAATGGAAGTTAAATGAAGTAAAGGTTTTTTCCGTAATCATAATTTTTTTTTCTCACAATGTGGAATATGTCCAGTATTGTTAAATATTATTTTATTGCATAAATGTTAGTATTTCAGCTTGAAACTGTGGGAAACGATTTCCGAGAATGGAATTTAAGACGGCGCAAAAATTTCCCTGTAGTGTATAAGCGTGAGATTCTTCTGTGAATTTGAAGAATTGTGCCATTTTCGTTATCATTTTGAGCATTCTCGAGGTCAATGCACAACTGAACAGAAATTTTGGGGGATAATGGTGAGGAAGGTTTCGTTTTCCGTTTCAGGACTGAGTTCCGTCTTTTGAAACTTTCAGAAATGGAAGTGAGGCACAGCGAAGATTTCTCCCATAATCGTTTTTTTTTTTTTTCTCTTGCGATATTTCTTCTGCCTAGTATTGTTCTTAAATGTCCATCTATCCCACAAATACTGCATTTAAGTTTTAAAAGTTGCCGAAAACGGAAGTCGGTCAAAGGGAACATTTCTCTCGTAATCGTATTTTTTTTTTTCCCCCGCAATGTTCTCACTATCCTTTGTTGTTGTTGTTAAATGAAACTTTCCTCCATAAATGTCTGCACTTAACCTTGGTAAGGGAGGGGAAATTTTCCAAAAACGGAAATGACGAAATTTGAAAATTTGGTAGAATTGATGTATGGTGTTCAAAAGTATTCATATTCTGAAAGTTGCACCATCTATCTAAAGTAGTGAAAGCTTTGATATCATGCATTCATTGTCTTCAGGCTGAAAGTTCTTTCAACATGATGGATAAATTATTGTCATCTTCTAAGGAAATAAAAGGAAAAAGAAGGAAAGTGACAATGATGAAATGGGAAGGGAATAATATCAACAGAAAGAAAAACTAACTAAATTTTGAATTCAGTAATCTTGTATTGTGAATACAGTGAATTCCATCTTGCTCATGCTGTGTTATATTCACATTTTCTTGCCGTGCACTCTAATTTTTCACCTGGTTAAAAAGTTCAGCTTTTTTGTTCCATGGTCAGTCTTGTGTATGTGTAATATCATTACTCTTGCTATCTTAATTTACCCATACATAATTTATTTTCGAGAGGCCATTGAAGTTAGATGCCTAATTTATTTAATAATATTTAAAACAAAGGGACAAAAATTAGGATAGATATACATAAAATGGCACTAACAATGTTGATACAGTTTACTGCTGATTCTGATGTGTACTGTGTCTGATCGTCCCATCAGTGGTAGCTTCCCACCACAATTGAATAGCATGTTGAGGATCAAAAATCTTCTCCGTTTCATGTAATTATCATTAAGTCATTTAAAGTGTCACTATTCAGACATGCCCGATTACTCATTTTTATGAGGTTCATTGCTGAAAAGGCACTCTCACAAGGAGCAGTACTACATGGCATTAGATGTAGCAGCTGCATCATATTAAAAACATTGCCATAAAAGTGTGTTTCTTTTTGTTCAGCATATATGTGGCTAAACAGAGATTCAAATGTAATTCTTTTCCTGTAGATGACATTATACCATGGCAAAGGTTGGAATAGAAAAGATACATTTACCATCCATGGCAAAGGTTGCTTTAGCAACGTTGACCCTTTAGTCACTCTAGGCTTATCCGTCAGCAAATTTTCTCTTGAATCCCACCTTGACTTCCATTCATTTTCGAAGCAGCTGCAGGAATACGGGCGAGAAAACTGAACTCGTGTATTGAACTTGATATTCATTCACAAGTGGGAGTAAAATGTTGGACAAAATAGTTGCTCACTTGGAGGGGGGGGATCTACTGGCCATAGTTGGCTACTATATATTAAAAAATTTACTAGCCACTACAAAATATCTGGTCACCATTTGGCCACTGGCTACTGGCATTCGCAAGGGCTGCACTTGGGTAGGGCTTTGGCTCTCATAACCCAGGATATGCAATGTGGGCCGTAATCTGGAAGTGATTTGCACTGCCGTTGCCAAGTGTTCGATCTGTACAAGTCTGGGTAGTCTACATCAATCCCGGTCATCAGTGGTGTGTGGTCGCTGACCACTTGCTCTCTGGGATTTGGTATGTCCATCAGTAGTATAATTACAGTACACCTTTGATATGGTTACCCTCGGGAACCCTAGGGTTCTTACCCCTTGGGCAATAGAAAGACTCGTCTGACTTGCGCCGACAGTGTGTCCACTAGAGATGAGTTCGGGCTCGATTTTAGGAGCCCTGACCCAGCTAACTTTCTTTGATTACATGTGTTTGCTAAGCCCGGGTTCTCAGAAAATTTTGTTATGTACAGGCCAAAGCAATGGCCCGATCAAGGATTAGTTTTAAAAGTTTACTTCAGTTAATCCACTTTATAATATTAATATGTTCTTCAAAATGCAATGCATAAAAGCAAATATTCTAAAATGTGGACTGGAAAATAAATAAATAATCGATGCACATGCCGTTCGACTATCCCACGGGAATCAGTGATTTTGCCAAAAGCTGAAGATAAGAAAATCTTTTAGAAACACACAATATTCCCTTCGTTATTTCTTTTGGATAAATTGCATTACAAAACATACAACTCTTTACAGACAGTTGCACATGTTTTAAATTTTTACTCTAGAATGCTAAACTTTACAATATAATTTACATATATTCTAACTGGTTAAAGGTAGTTTACAGTATAATATAAAAAGCATGTAAGAAAATTTCCAAAAGAAACAAGAATCTATGAGCATTCCAGACCAGATTATTCTGCATTTTGTAACATTAACAAAGCTTTGCACTTAATATTGGGTATTCGGAAAAGTCATGACATATTTTAGCCATGTCTTGCAAAGGTCAATTATTGATAGAAAGAACAAAGATCAATCAATGATATAATGCCCATTTTGTTCGATAACCTTTTGCCGTCTTTCAGTGAGCTGCAGAATGCCTCGTTCATAGAAGGACCTGTCTTTCGTGGCGAAAAACTGTACAAGGTGCTGATTTACAGCCTCATCTGAATTGAACGTTATACCATGCAAGTACTGTTGAAGAGAGCGAAACAAGTGGAAGTCTGATGGCGCAAGGTCAGGCGAGTATGATGGGTGTAGCAACACATCCCACCCAAGCTCCAATAATTTTTGGCGGGTGATCAAACTTGTGTGTGGTCTCGCGTTGTCGTGATGGAACACAACACCTTTATGATGAACGAGCTCTGGACGTTTCTGGATGATGGATTCGTTCAAACTGTCCAATTGCCGACAGTACACATTCAAATTAATTGATTGGTTCCGTGGTAGGAGCTCGAAAAACATGACACCTTTAAAATCCCACCACACTGAGACCAGAACCTTCTGCTGATGAATGTCTGCTTTGGATGTCGTTTGAGGCGAAGCAGCACGTCGGGACCAAGACCGTTTGTGCAGCACATTGTTGTACACAATTCACTTTTCGTCTCCAGTTATCAGTCGCTTCAAAAAAAGGATTGTTTTCCTCACGTTTAATGAGCATATCGCATATGTTTATATGCACCGTGAATTGATCTTCTTTGAGTTCGTGAGGAACCCACACATCCAGCTTGCTTACGTATCGCAGCTTCTTCAGGTGGTCGTGAACGCTTGAATGATGGATGCGCAAAGTGTCTGCAATCTCTCGTGTCGTGTAATGTGTGTTTGACTCGATCGATGCCTTGATTTGGTCGTCATCAACCTCGGTTGGCCTCCTGGACCGAGGAGCATCATTGAGGTCAAAATCACCAGCACATAATTTTGCGAACCACCGCTGGCACTGACGTTCTTGTAGAGCATTATCACCATACACTTTACGCAACTTTTCACAAGCTTGACGTGCGTTCTTCCCTTTACGGAAGTAAAACAGTACAATATGGCGAAAATGCACAGTTTGGTCTTCCATCTTCAACTTGATGTCAAATCTCCGCAAATCAACCAAATCGCTCACTATTCCTTTTAGACTGCAGCTAGAACTGGTACCTGTCGGATGCCATAGCGATAACAGAGCTGCGCATGCCTCTAGTGCTTCCAAAACCGCCCAACCGCCATCAGGTGCCAAAATATGTCATAACTTTTCTGACAACCCAATAGTGTAGTAACCACAATATTATTCTGTGTGTGTGCAGTTTCCAGCAAGTTCATCATGAGAATTGCTTACTGTTCAAGTCTGTCGCAACTCCTCAAAAAAAGAATCGCATATAATGCTTCAGCACTTAACCTTGATCTTATTTCCTCTAAAACTAGATCTGGTTAATATATATAATATATATTTACATATCCATTTACATTTAAAACTGGATCTGCTGCGCTAAACACTCTTGCATGCAGAAATATTGGCTGGTATACATAGTACACGTCTCGCAATGGCAGCTAGCTTAGGAAATTCAGAATTCTTCCACCACAGGAACAAATCCACAGCTTCAAAGTGTGTTTCTCCCATGCACGCAATTCTACATACTTACAAATTTCATCTGTATCAAGATCGTGAATTTCAAACTCATCTTCCAAATCTTCAAATAAGCCTGCTGATTTTTTTCTAGAAAAAAAAAAAAATTGTTGCTGAAGAAATCAAGCTGCAGCTCTAGAAGTGGCACCACCCGTGCATTTAACACTAGAAATTCTTTAATTTTTGGTAACCAGTTATAACAATAATATCCAGGGAATTATTTTTTAATTACAGTTTTTCGTGAAGGTAACTTATAAACAATGAAATTGGATATATATAAAGAATTCAGTAATGAAATTCAATATGTGTAATGCCAAGCCCGGGCCCTGGTTGATCAGCTCTTAATTCATCCTGAGCCTGCCGAAACCTGGTTTCCATAGACGAACCTGGGCCCGAGCTCATCTCTAGTGTCCACGATTAAAGTCGCTCAGATCATGACTTTTAAGGTGTTTGTCGATTGCAATGCACTGTTGGACCCTTGCCTGCCTATTTATTGCCTGTGATCGGTTTAGGTCTGTTCAACTATGCACAGTGGATTCCCATATGTCAACTGCCCATCACTCCTATCTCTAATATTTTGTCTACTGAGTGTGTACATATTTAAAAAGTGACGCAACTGACAACCTCAAACAGCATGTATGTATTACAATATTTTAAAGAAATGAAATTAATAGTCATGGTAAGTACTCCCAATTGTAGTTGTACAAACAAGATAAAAATTGTCATAAGAAAGCAATGGGGGGTGGGGGTGCAGAGCCTCTAAAATCACAAAGTCGATGGAAATGCTTCTTGCATTTATTGTTTTTTGGATAGAAACAGCCAGAGTTGCAGAATGACACTTTTAGGTGCATAGTCTATATGCATTGGTCCCTTCAGGGTCAATCCATATGAAGTGGTCCAATGCTTGTTGCTTGACCATTTTAAAAAAAATTATATTTGGCATGCTGTTGGCCTTATACTCTATCTACCAACAAGTAATTGGACACCTCTGCAATCGACAAAATCTGCGGTCCTGATACACGTCACGGCCGCCGCCGTTAAATATCGTGTGGGAAACAACAACGCAACCAGTCGCATGCAAGATGCCACGCAGTTCGGAGCTCTCTGATTTTGAGAAAGGTGTAATCGTCAGGTATCACAGAAATGGCCGATCCATATGTGACATATCCAGTGAGTTGAAGTACCCAAAATCGACAGTGGCCTACGTGATTGGTAAGTGGAAGATGAGAGGTGACTGTCGGAATGTACCCCGACCTGGCAGACCCACAAAACTGGGAGTTAAAGACCGATGGGTGCTGGCCAGAGAAATTCAGAAGAACCGCACCAAATCGATGGGCCACATCCGCGAGGAGTTTCAACAGGCATCCGGGAGTGTTCTTTCGATGAATACCATCTGTAAGGAATCCCATCTGCTCGGTTATCATGGACGTGCTGCCGCCCACAAGCCTTTGATCACCAAATCCAATAACGCTGCTCGGCTAACGTGGTGCGAAGAACGTAGACAGTGGACCATTGAACAGTGGAAACAGGTTCTCTGGAGCGAGGAATCAAGGTTCACCCTCTACCATTCGGATGGCAGGGTCTGGGTTTGGCGTCTGCCTGGAGAACACTTCCTGCCGAAATGTATTGTGCCAACTGGGAAGTTCACCGGTGGTGGAATTATGCTATGGGGGTGTTTCTCCTAGTATGGCACAGGACACTTGGTCGCAATTCCTGGTAGACTCATCGCCGAGACCTACTGCACCATTTTGGATGACCATGCACTTCGTACGGGGTGGACCCATGTTACTTTCAGGATGACAATGTCACCTGTCATGTTGCGAGGTCCACCATGGCTTGGTATGGTGCCAATGGGCTGTGCAGAGCCCGGACCTTAACCTTATCGAGCACCTCTGGGACGAGTTGGAGAGTCGACTTAAGGGGTGCCCCCACCATCCGAAATCAGTGAAGGAACTGACCTGTCTTCTCCAAGCCGAGTTAAAGAAAATACCGCTAGCCGTCTTACACCGCCTGGTTGAGAGTATGCCCCGGAGGGTCGCCGCTCGTGGAGGCTCCACCAACTATTTAAGGTGAATAAACTTCGTTTTCCTTTGCTATCACAGGTGTCCAATTACTTGTTGGTAGATAGTGTATGTTGACAGTTCAAAACCACTATTGTTTTATTTTTATTCACATTGCTTTCAACATGGTGGCAATTTTTGTATCTTGACGTATAGCAGTTTTGGCATATGTAAGGGTTAGCAGTAACTTCATTATCTCAGCTGCGGTAAGTCCTAGGACAAATTTTCAGATATTTTTATGTTAAGCACATTGTAAGGTACTATTTTGTCAATTATACTATGCTTCTAAAAATATTCCTTCACCATGAATTTTTTATTCAAAGTTTTGTAACAAAATCGCTAAAAATGTCATTTTCAGGGTGGGCCCATTCCATCTCAATTCAGGCAGAGCATGTCAGTTGACCCCCTTAGATTTGTTCCAAAAAATTACAGTAGCTACTCCTACTACAGATATAAGATATTCCAAAGGGATTTGCTTCAAAAAAATTTATATCACTTGCTGAGTCATTTTGAAATTTGGTGAAAAACGCGTTTTTTGAAACAAATGTCAAAAACGGCATATTTTAAAAATGTTATTGAGTTTAAACTATTTGGGCGATTCAGTTCATTTTTGTTTTGTTTTGTAGCTAATGAATTGATTTTTAACTTGACATACTTTAAATATGCATGTTATAATTATTAGTAATTAAAAAAATCCACTTTTTAGGTACAAAATTTTGGTTTTTCTGACATTTAACGATTTTTTTTTTTCTTACACTAAGAAAAGTTTTTAAAATAAATGAAGATGACAATGTGTAGTCCACCAATAGTAGTTTTACAGAAAATTTTATTTATTGCCTAACATATATACAGTCTATACAATTCAACTTCAAAATATGCAAAAGTACGAAAATGCACTATTTTCAAGTAGCAATTACTCAAAAACCCCATTTTTTTTAAATCTTAAAACTTGACCGTATGTTGTCCTATTAGTATATTATCAATTGGTGGGAGCAGAATTGTATGTTTTTGCCTCGTAAATTTTGAACGTTTTTTTAAATGACAGTTCTCCAGCATTTGCGGGTCGCAAATAGAAACGATACAAAAACGTATACAATTGTTCTTTACAATGAAATTTTAAAGCCACCCTGATTTTTAAGCTCTACTGAACACTTTTATAAGTAAACTTAAGTTACTCATTTAGAAAAAAATAATGAAAAAGGAACAAAAAGAAAAACATATAGAAAATGTGGAAAACCGAGAACTCATTGAACTGTTTGTCTTTTTACAATTTTCTGATTTCCGTAACACTAAAACAAATAATCATAAATAACTCCATGTTAGCTGAGATCTATAAACATTATACTAAAATAATTACAGAGTAAGTTTACATAAAGTTCAGACACTGCAGATCTGTTGGATCTGGTTCAGCTCCTTGGTATCGAAAATGTGGAGTCGAGCGGATTGTCCGCTGGGAGTGGGTTCCTTCACCTTTAACACTACATTGTTTAATGGCACTGCACATACATACATCCTCTCTCTTTCCACATTCCTCTGGCCATTGGAACCCTTTAGCTTGGCCATGGGGATGCATAAACGACACAGTAATGTCTTCGAGCTCTAGAGATATGCTCTTTATCTGTCCCATCCACCAATAATCATTATATACACACCCAACAAATTGACCTACTATGAAATCACTCAAAGAGTACCTGTTTTTTACTTGGCTTGTTATTTCTACTTTCTGCACATTATGTTTAATTGTTCTTGCCATATAAGCTTCATTATTTTGCACCAACCAATAATGCTGAGATTGTAATCCTACAACAGGTTTTACAGTGATCCATTCTTTTTCTTTACAAGACCTGAATTTTTGAACAACTTCACTTTTGAGGTGTAGTATTTTCGTATTACGTATAAGATTTGAAATTGTACAAACAAATGAAGCTGCGTCTCTTATGGCTTCCACAGATTCTTTTTGTAGATTAAATCTTGTAGCATAGTGCTTGCATATGCCACCTATACCATCGCATGCACTCTTACCATGCCCAGTAGCTGAAAATATCCACTTTCTTTCTATAGTTGGATTACCCTTAGACAACTCATGAAGTTGATATCGATTTTTGAAATGTGCGGCAGCTCCATCTGAAACGTAAACTACTGAGGTCTTAGTTTCCAATGGATACGATTTTGAAATGTCATTTTTTATAAGACCTATGGCACAGAGAGCATGAGCTGTGTCATGGGTTATATCATCAGACACTACTGCAAAACTTTCTTTCACTTGACCAATTTGTGCAACACATGTAAACAATGAGATTTGTACATTTTGCCAGTGATAGCTTTGTATCTCATCAGGCAATATAACTGACCAGTTCTCTGCAAAATCAAAATGTAAAACACACACAGAACTCCCTTTCGCAGAGATTTTAGCTTTGGTTATTCCTTCTCTCTGGATTTTTTGGATATAATTATGAGGAATTGCTTTATTAATCCAATGTCTAGCATCTTCGAGGAACATTTCAGTAGGTACAGTTTTCTTTATAAGGTCATTATGTTCCCAAATAGCATATGTAACTTCTTCTTCATTCAACAAGCCAAGAGTATCGGCTGTCAGTGCATCTGTACCGAGACAGTCACCACACATTTGGAGCCAACAATCTTCATTGTCTGTTTTGTTACACAAACACTTAAGTAAAAGAGCCTCTTCAGTATACTTTTCATTAGTTACATTTTGGAGAGCTATGCTTATTAGTGTAAGATTACTACAGTAAATGCAAGTACAAACTGCTTGTATAGGTTGAATTTTCACCCACTTTGGACATAGTGAATAAAATTTTGAAAGTCCAATTTTTATTCCTTCGTTTTCCTTTTTCAATATACTGTATGTCTCTTTGATTGATCTTGTCATAAATTTTTTTGCCTTTTTAACTTTCTCACCATTACAATCTTTAACACATATAACATCTTTTTTGTTTGGACTCTGTCTTGTGCAGTCTTTGTTGTCATCTAGGTAGTATGACAAAGCAATTGCCTTAGTATCTGCAGACAATGGATGTCCACTGTAGGGATCAGGTTTAGCATAAATTCCTTTTTCTTTTTTAACACTATGTGACTTATCTATGATGTACTTTGATACTGAAGGTAACTTTGCCTCCAGTTGCGTTTTAGTAAAAGTATGTGGTAACAGTGTCAACAATTGCACTTTTTCATTGTATTTAGAATTTATAAGAGCTGTGTTAATGTTAAAAAACCACTGATTGCAAGTATAACAGTCAGGTTTTTCAGCAGAAGGTTCACTTGAAATGTCATCATTGACACTATACACTTCTTCTAATTTCTTCACAGATGCAGTTACTAGTACTTCCTCTAATTTCAACTTTTTTCTTTTTACATAACTTTGCCTCCTCTCAGGCCTAACTTGTGAAGGGGATTTCAATGGCGACATATTTACATCAAGAATGTTAATACTTTTGTTGACAGCATTTACAATCTCCTCACTTGCAATAAAAGGTTCATCAGATGAAATTTCTTGTTCAGGTTCATTTGTAAGTTCCCCCAATTTTTTATAAAAAAACAACACAATTACTACACAAACTGTCATTACTTTTTACAATAACAGACCTACCTACAATCCTTTGAATTGAATCAGCTAAATCACCAACACCACATAACCTCACACTCTTACTTTTGTATACAGTTTTTTTGTGTCTTCTAATATAGTCCACACACTTAATTCATTCAGAACTATGATAATCTGACATTATTAAATAGGCCTATTCAGCAAAAATGTAAAAAACATATCTGAGAAATCACAAACACATATCAAGTGTTACTCTTCCAAACAAAAGAACAGACTGCACAGTAGTTATAGCACAGGTGGGTGTGGCCATGGGGGGGGGGGGCTAGTGAGACAGTTGATTAGCTGTGCAGTGAGCAAACACTGGTCATGCATGTGCATGTATGATCCTGTTGATTCAGCATTGCACAGGTGTAGAACAAGCTTATTTGTTGTTTAAGCATTAAGACTAGGTCAGTTCATTTAACAACTGTAACTTTATTACAGAATTTATTATATAATAATTAAAATTATTTTATATTTTTTATTTACTAGATTAATATTTTAAATATTTTTACTTTAAGTATTATAATTAGTCTACTAGCCTATATTTTAACTTTCAGAGTTAATTTAAAACAAAACTTTGTAGTGTTTTTCAGCGACCTGCAAATGCTGGAGAAGTGTCATTTTCAAAAAAACGTTCAAAATTTACGAGGCAAAAACACACAATTCTGCCCCCACTAATTGATAATATACTAATAGGACAACATAAGGTCAAATTTTAAGATTTAAAAAAAATGGGGTTTTTGAGTTATTGCTACTTGAAAATAGTGCATTTTTGTACTTTTGCATATTTTGAAGTTGAATTGTATAGACTGTATATATGTTAGGCAATAAATAAAATTTGCTGTAAAACTACCATTGGTGGACTACACATTGCCATCTTTATTTATTTAAAAAAACTTTTCTTAGTGTAAGAAAAAAAAATCGTTAAATGTCAGAAAAACCAAAATTTTGTACCTAAAAAGTGGATTTTTTTAATTACTAATAATTATAACATGCATATTTAAAGTATGTCAAGTTAAAAATCAATTCATTAGCTACAAAACAAAACAAAAATGAACTGAATCGCCCAAATAGTTTAAACTCAATAACATTTTTAAAATATGCCGTTTTTGACATTTGTTTCAAAAAACGCGTTTTTCACCAAATTTCAAAATGACTCAGCAAGTGATATAAATTTTTTTGAAGCAAATCCCTTTGGAATATCTTATATCTGTAGTAGGAGTAGCTACTGTAATTTTTTGGAACAAATCTAAGGGGGTCAACTGACATGCTCTGCCTGAATTGAGATGGAATGGGCCGGTGGTTATTAAGGAGGAGGCAATTTATTTAAGATTTAAAATTTTTTGGGGGAGCACTTATATACAAATAGTCTCAGTTAAAAATTATTTGAAACTTGAAAGTTGCATGCTTTTTTTTTTCTACATGGTAGTAAAAATGTACTTTTCCAAAAAAATTGCCAATTTTAGAGTTTTATATCTCTGGTGGGCAGTTATTTAAATAAAAACTACCCACCAGAGATATTATTAAACTGGTGGGCAGTATAGAAATTTACACACATTATAAAGGTACTCTATTATAAGCAACATTAAGTAAAATTTTGAGTTTGAGATTCAAGTGGTTTAAGAGATACAGCCTTGCAAAAGTCGTAAAGCATCCATAATGATGATTATAGGTTTTCATTTTAAAATGATTCCTAGGGCTTGACGGGAGACTGCAGCATAAAAACAAAAGAAAAGTATTATTTCCAGGAAGTTTTGAGAGCACTGTGGTATGATTGTACTGTTGAAAGTTTTTTCATGGGTGAAAGTTTTCCTTCATTTTTTTTTTTTACAGCATCAAAATTGCAGGTATTCCAGTTTAAAAGAAGACACATTTACAACTAGTGCATGGCTATGTCCACATCACACTCCCACCCACTCTTTGCCTTATTCCGATGCCTTGGGCTTGCGCATTCCGGTTGATCGCTAACTCCTAGTTCGGAAGCTTGTGGTAGACCCCCTCTTTTGAAAATTAAAATGCGAAAACTTATTTTTCTGAAAAGTTCAGCAACTCATGCAGTTTTTTTTTTTTTTTTTTTGTAGATATTGTGATTTGCTGAGAAAAGATGCTCCGAATTTCGCCAAAATGCGTTGATAACTTTTAAAATTAAGTCTGAATTTTTGTCTTAAGGTAGAAGTATACAGATTTCTTAGTAAAAAAAAAAACTAGGTGTAACTTTAAAAGATATTGGTGGATTTGGGGAATCTGTTTTTCTTAGCCAATCATTGTCTTTAAAAAATTTGCATATTTTGTTAAAATTTTCTCGAAAATTTAAGCAAATTATTTCAAACAGAATGAACTGCAACCTAGAGCTCATTCCTGGTGAATCATTGTGTCCCACCTGTTACAAAAATATTTTTACAATTAGAAAATGTCGAAAAAGAGGATGAAGAGCTTATTGCTTCTACTGAGCATTTACCAAACGTAGACTCTGTTTGTGCTCTATTACTAATTAGGGATTTCACCACCATCTAAAATAAGAAAATTAACCTCAGAAAGAAGATTGCAGGCCTTAAAGCAAAGACAGAGAAAATTTCAAATTCATTGAAAAGAAATTTGAGATTTCCTTTGATACGGTAATAGAAGAGCCTGAAGAAAATGTGGATGCAGTAGACGAGTTTGAGGAATTAATAACAAAACTGAAGAAGTGCGCTGTAACAGACAAAGGAGAGCGGGTAAAAATAATTAACTTACTACCTAGTTCTTGGACTCAAAAAAGAATAAATACTGAGTTTAGTGTATCCGATTGTCTAATAAAACTGACAAGAGATCTAGTTAAAGAACAAGGTATTCTACCAGAGCTAGGAAAAAAAGTTGGATTCTGGCATTCAACCAGAGACATGAATTTTATGAAATTGATGAGTGTAGCCTACTCTGTGCAGGCAAAAAAGACTCCATAAAAGCAAATAATATTAAAGTTAAGAAGCAGAAGTTACTTATTCTTTGCAATTTGGATGAACTGTTTGTGGAGTTCAAAGCAAAAAATCCAAATTGGAAGATCAAAATTCATAGAACTCAGACCTAAGTGGTGTGTCATTGCTGGATCCTCAGGAACTCATACTGTTTGTGTTTGTTTGTGCCATCAAAATGTTGAGCTCATGATTGATGAGGCAAAACTTAGCATTAAATACAACAACCTTCTTGACATGCTTGTTTGTGACATGAATAGTTACAACTGTAGGATGGGCAAATGTGTTAAATGTCCAGGAAGGACAGCCCTCCAAGATTTGATGCAAGAATTTGAAAATACTGATACCATGCCAGACAATATAGTCTTTAAACAATGGACCACTACAGATCGGGCTGAAATGATCACTGTTGTTCAACTGATAGAATATTTGTTTCCGTCCCTCACTGAAAAGCTTGTTTTACTTGACTCACCATTTTACAGCAAAAGCACAAACTCAGTACCTGAAAGAAAAGAACAACTCAATGAAACTGAATGTATTATTCTTGCAGACATTGAAGAAAACTTTACTTTTGTAGTTCAAAATGAGATCTAAAGCTACCACACTGGGTAAACCAACAAGCAACTGTTCATCCATTTGTGTGGTATTACAAACAAAAAGGCAGATTTCTCAGCCAATGCATTTGTGTGATTAGTAATAACTTGGACCACAACATGGTTGCAGTGCACATGTTCCAAACACACTTGCTGACACACATTAAGCAAATTGTCCCCAGTGTTAACAAAATAATTAACTTTTTGTATGGAACATCAGGCCAATATAAATACAAGGATTTTATTAACCTATGCCACCACAAGAAATATTTGGTCTTGATGCTGAATGGAATTTCTTTGCGTCATCACATGGAAAGAATGCGTATGATAGTGTAGGTGTAACAACAAAGCGAGAGGTGACTGAGGCGAGTCTACAAAGGCCTCTGAATAATTACATTATTACCCCTGAACATATGTATAACATTTGCAAGAAAAATATAAAATGGATCACATGCATTTATGTTAAAGAGGAAGAAGTACTTACTCAAGAAGATTTGATAAAGAGATTTGACAACTGCCAGTGACTTCCTGGGACACGGATATTTCATAGATTTGTTCCAAATTTGGAAAGTAGTATGAGATGCTATTTAACATCTAATTCAAAAGAATATGAGTGTCTTCCAATAATGAAAGCTGTCCCACTAACTCTTAGGAACATCATCACCTGTGTGTACAAGGAATAGAGGTGGCTGGGAGTAATTGTGGACATCAATTTAGAGAACAAAGATATATTTTTGAAGTACTATCACCCAGCTGGACCTAGAACTTAATTCAAAATGTCACGTGAGGACAAAGTATGGGTACCACTGACAAATGCAGTAAGAAGCTCAGCCCCTTAAAACTATCCACAGGAACTGGACGTTCATATAATACATATCAGCACTCTGTGAAGAAATTTCATTGTTCTTAAACAATCATACAAAATAAAATAAGATGAGTATTTTATGGCTTCACTTGTTCTAAATTGCTAACTATAGAAGCATTGTGATTCCATCTGAACTATTTGAAAAATTAACTTTGTTAAGTGCATTTAACACCTACGCCCACATTTTTTTATTTTAATTAAGGCTGTTAAACAATTAAAAATCATCATTGTATATTTTATCAATTGTGATCATGCCTGTTTACATTCTGAAGCTTAATTTACACCATAAATACTAACAAATATGTATGAAGACAAGTAATAAACTCACAGTAATAAATATGATTTATTCAATAAATTTTACAACTTTTGCAAGGCTGTGTCTCTCAAACCACTTGAATCTCAAACTCAAAATTTTACTTAAAGTTACTTATATAGAGTAACTTTAATGTGTGTAAATTTCAGATTTTTAAATAACTGCTGACGAAAGATATTAAACTCTAAAATTGGCAATTTTTTGAAAAAGTACATTTTTACTGCCATGTAGGAAAAAAAGTATGCAACTATCAAGTTTCAAATAATTTTTAACTGAGACTATTTGTATATATGTACTTCCAAAAAAAAATTTAAAATATTAAATAAATTGCCTTCCCTCTTAATAGCCACCCCAAAAATGACATTTTTAGCGATTTTGATACAAAACTTAGAATAAAAAATTTATGGTGAAGGAATATTTTTTAGAAGCATAGTATAATTGACAAAATAGTACCTTACAATGTGCTTAACATAACAATATTTGAAATTTTGTCCTAGGACTTACCACAGCTGAGATAATGAAGTTACCACTATCCCTTACATATGCAAAAAATGCCATATGCCAAGATACAAAAATGGCCACCATTTTGAAAGCAATGTGAATAAAAATAAAACAATAGTGGTTTTGAACTATCAACATATAAGGTCAACAGCATGCAAAATATAAAAAAAAAAATTTAAATGGTCAAGTAACCAATAATGATTTTTTTTTTATTTTTTTTTGACCACTTGATATGGATTGACCCTTCATTGAAACAGTTTCTCAATTTTTTATCACTTTACCCACAAATTTTTTGAGCAGTAAAATAGGTAATATTTTTGAAGTTTGGCAGTCCTAAAAGCCTAACAAACCAAAAAATATGAATAATTACAAAACGCATTATAGCGTATGAAATCCGTTTATTTTCGTGGTGAAGTCAGCACAAATATTCGCCAAGCTTTTGCACTATCATTGCCTTGAAAAAGCCTCCCAGTGGAGTGCGAAAGTTTGGCAAATATTTGTGCTGACTACGCCACAAAAATAAACTGATTTCATACGCTATATGCGTTTCGTAATTATTCAACTGGTGTATTTAAAAAATATGTAGTTGGAATTAATTGTGTAGGAAAAGTAGTTGTAATACAT
Source organism: Macrothele yani (assembly GCA_039090855.1). Classification (NCBI taxonomy): domain Eukaryota; kingdom Metazoa; phylum Arthropoda; class Arachnida; order Araneae; family Macrothelidae; genus Macrothele; species Macrothele yani. Next base: position 83,414,770 of record CM077009.1, read on the forward strand.
CAAATAGGCCAAAGCGTTTGGCTGGTTTCATTTACATATCAAAGCTGTAAATTTTTCATTTCCCTACCAAGAAAAAATTTAATTACTCAAAAATATTTGAAATTTAAAAAAATAATTCAACTTACCATTTAAAAAGAATGGCAGTCTTACCTTTAAAATGACATGCCTGAATTAGTTTCAGAAAAATATGAACACAATTATTAATAAAATAGTGAACACTTTTTCATTCCAAAATATGACATGAAGATTCAAAGGGCAAAATCCCCTCCCCTCTTCCATTACTCATTTGAACAAAAATTGAAATTCTGTTTTCTCTCTGTATGTAATATAAGTGATAAAAGTTTTAGCAAAATACATGATTGAGAGTAACCCTCCAAAAAATTTGTTGGTTTGCATTTGTGTCAGTATGAGTGAGTGAGTTTGTTTGAATCAAAAGTTTATTTTCGTAATGCTCTTTGGGAGTCTAACATTGCTGGCTCTTAAACATTGTGTAATAGTAGTTGTGGCACTGCTTGATATCTCCACCTAATTTTTATTTGTTTTACATTAAGGATCTGCAACATGTTATTTCAAAGTATTATAGAACTACTGAAATATTGCTGAACATTATTTTCCAATCAGTTAGCCCATTTTTCATACCACTGCACTTTTGATTGTACATATTTCTTTTTGTTTATTCTACTTTTTTTTTTTTTACAGGTAAAGAAATGTAGTAGGTCTTACAGCGATATCACTTCACTTGCTAGCAAGGGTGCTAAGATAGGAAATGAACATTTACCACACAATTCAAAGTACTCCCCCAATTTGGGTGGTTGATAGCAGTTGTTTGGCACTTCTACATGGAACAACAGGATATTCCACAGATGGGCAAGATTTGGAAGAACAAAAACATGTTTCCACTGAAGAAAATCTGACCTATTCTGATCAAATTCCTCCACTTGTAGAAAACAAAGGGAAGTATGAAAAAGAAGCAGAAAAAGCTGTTCCATTATTTTTGCAGAATAGAATTAATGCAAACTTCACATGCCGAAAGTGTATGCAAATTATTTTTGGGTACAATGCTGATCAAAACTTAAACAAATTCTTAAAATTTTTACTAATTGCTGCTGCAAAGGATGGGCACGTGGAATATTTAAAAATATTCTTTTCTGATCCAAACATGAGCATGAAGTTTTGTGTGATTCCACTCATAGCAGCTTGTAGAAATGGTCAACTAGAGTGTGTAAAAATACTCCTTGATTCTAATGCAAATCAGAACTTGTACAGGGACAAAGTACTGAAATTCTTACTCTTTACAGCTGCAAATGATAGCTATGCAGAATGTTTAAAAGTGCTCCTTAACTGCAATGTTGATTCAAATTTGAATGCAAAACCACTAGGGATTATGCTCATGGCTGCTTCTGAGAATGGTCATGCTGATCCCAACCTGTACATCGATACATTTCTAGAGAAATCATTCCTTCGTGCTGCTGGCAGTGGGCGTGCAGAATGCACAAAATTACTTCTTGATTACATTGCAAGCTTGAGCACAGAGAAGTTACCAAAGACTCCACACTTTGCTGCTGCTATGAAAGGTAATACAAGTTGTGCAAAATTACACCTTGGCCACAATGCTGATCCTAACTTGAAAAAGGATCGATTACAAGAGACTCCGCTCATTGCTGCTGTTAAGAATGGCTATGCAGAATGTGCAGGAATTCTCCTTGATTACGATGCTGATCCAAACTTGAAACTTGCACCAATAAATTCCAACCAACCAAACTTGAAACAGGATCAATTACAAGAGACTCTTCTCATTGCTGCTGTTAAGAATGGCCACATAGAATGTGTAAAAATTCTTGATTATGATGCTGATATGAACTGGAGCACGCATAAGTTCCCAGAGATTCCACTTATTGCTGTTGCTAAGAAAGGCAGTATAGAGTGCGTAAAGGTACTCTGTGACCACAGTGCTTATCAAAACTTGAAAAGGGACAAAACTCTGGGGACTCGACTCATTTCTGCTGCTGAGAATGGTCACACAGAGTGTGTGAAGTTTCTACTTGATTACGGAACTGACCCAAACTGGAACACAAATGAATTTCCTGAGACTCCACTTATTGCTGCTGCAATAAAGGGGCATACAGAATGTTTAAAACTTCTCCTTCACTACGGTGCTGATCCAAACTTGAGATGGGATGATTTTCAGATTACTCCACTCATTGCTTCTGCTGAGAATGGTAATGCAGAATGTCTAAAAATTCTCCTTGATTACAATGCTGATCCAAACTTGAGAGACAGTGATTTTGATGAAACTCCACTCACTGCTGCTGCCAGAAATGGTCATTTAGAATGTTTAAAAATACTCCTCAATTACAATGCATATCCAAACTTAGGGGGAGAATTTCTAGGCACTCCACTCATTTCTGCTGCTGAGAATGGTCACACAGAGTGTGTAAAATTTCTACTTGATTACGGAACTGGCCCAAACTGGAGCAGAAAATTTTTCCTCACACTCCACTTGTTGCTGCTGTTATAAACTGCCATACAGAGTGTGTAAAAATTCTCCTTGATCACAAAGCTGATCCAAACTTGAGATGGGATGATTTTCAGATTACTCCACTCATTGCTTCTGCTGTGAATGGTAATGCAGAATGTCTAAAAATTCTCCTTGATTACAATGCTGATCCAAACTTGAGAGACTGTGCTTTTGATGAAACTCCACTTGTTGCTGCTGTTATGAACCACCATACAGAATGTGTAAAAATTCTCCTTGATTACCATGCTGATCCAAACTTTATAATGGATAAATTTTGTGGGACCTCGCTTATTGCTGCTGCTGAAATGGGTCGCACAGAATGTGTGCGAATTCTGCTTGATTACAAATCAGATCCAAACTTGACTGTGGATGATACCTCTCCACTTATTGCTGCTGCTGAAATGGGTCGCACAGAATGTGTGCGAATTCTGCTTGATTACAAATCAGATCCAAACTTGACTGTGGATGATACCTCTCCACTTATTGCTGCTGTTAGGAATGGTCACACAGAATGTGTAAAAATTCTCCTTGATTACAATGCTGATCCAAACTTAAGAGACAGTGATTTTGATAAAACTCCACTCACTGCTGCTGCCAGAAATGGTCATTTAGAATGTTTAAAAATACTCCTCAATTACAATGCATATCCAAACTTAGGGGGTGAATTTCTAGGCACTCTACTCATCGCTGCTGCTGGAAATGGTCACACAGAGTGTGTGAAATTTCTACTTAATTATGGAACTGATCCAAACTGGAGCAGAAACAAATTTCCTGAGACTCCACTTATTGCTGCTGTTATAAACTGCCATACAGAGTGTGTAAAAATTCTCCTTCACTACTGTGCTGATCCAAACTTGAGAATGGGTAAATTTCATGAGACCCCACTCATTGTTGCTGCTGAAAATGGTCATATGGAATGTGTAAAAATTCTCCTTGATCATAATGCTGATCCAAACTTGAGATGGGATGATTTTCAGATTACTCCACTCATTGCTTCTGCTGTGAATGGTAATGCAGAATGTCTAAAAATTCTTGATTACAATGCTGATCCAAACTTAAGAGACAGTGATTTTGATAAAACTCCACTCACTGCTGCTGCCAGAAATGGTCATTTAGAATGTTTAAAAATACTCCTCAATTACAATGCATATCCAAACTTACAGGGTGAATTTCTAGGTACTCCACTCATTGCTGCTGCTAGAAATGGTCACACAGAGTGTGTAAAATTTCTACTTAATTATGGAACTGATCCAAACTGGAGCAGAAACAAATTTCCTGAGACTCCACTTATTGCTGCTGTTATGAACCACCGTACAGAATGTGTAAAAATTCTCCTTGATTACCATGCTGATCCAAACTTGATAATGGATGAATCTTGTGGGACCTCACTTATTGCTGCTGCTGAAATGGGCCGCACAGAATGTGTGCAAATTCTGCTTGATTACAAATCAGATCCAAACTTGACTGTGAATGATACCTCTCCACTTATTGCTGCTGTTAAGAATGGTCACACAGAATGTGTAAAAATTCTCCTTGATTACAATGCTGACCCAAATATATTTGTGCATTCATCACAATTTGGAGAAGTCCAAGCTCTGCATTTGGCTGTTTTTCATGAAAATTCCGTTTGTGTGAAACTGCTGTTAGGCAAAATCAATAAATTTCTATTGCAAGGCTATACTCACACAGGTGTATGTCCACTTCAGGTGGCTGTCATGCATGAAAAATACGAGGGTCTAAAAACTCTTCTTTCATGTGGTTTCCCAGTAAATAGCTTACATCGCAGGGAAATGGAGATTTCCGTTACCCTGCAATATTTGCAAAATAACATCTTGCCACTTTCTCATCATGAAACTGCCTTCTCATTAGCTGCAGTCCTCGGACGTTTAGCATTCATGAAAATTTTAGTGGAGTATGGAGCCAGTGTGAATCCAGTATGTTTTAATATTGATGGTGAACTAAACTACTCTTATCCTCCAATCTTCAGTGCATTGTTAAGTGAAGAGGGTAATTTAGAATTCCTCATTGAACATGGCTGTGACATTAGCTTCCATCGTGAAGGTGTTCCTTCCAATGAATGTTTGCTTGTCTCATTTATTCATTTTCATTTCACCCTGGATTTGCTTAAGTTGGGTTCCGATCCACATCTGTTTTTTCAGATGGGAAATGTTCAGAGTCAGCAATGCTTTGTTAATTATTTGACTGTTGATATGAAATTGTTCCATCAGGATAAAATTCTAAATATTTTACAGTGTCTGCTTCCATTCACTGCAATCACGGGACCAGTTCAAAATTCGTTCTGTGCTGTTTCTACAAAATGCCAAGAAATCCTTAAAGCAGAGTACAATGCTCAAAGGTGGAATGAAATCTTAAGGGAAGTTAATAAACCATCATCTTTGAAGAACTTATGCCGTATCAAAATACGACAGTTGATGATTTTCAAACATGGTTATTCCTCTTTTAGAACAGCCATTTGTAATCTTTGCTTTCCACTGATGTTAAAAAAATATCTGTTGTATAGTGAGTTAAATGGTTGATGTACAGAGTTCATAACAGTAAATGATTCTTGATTGTGTCTGTGGAGTAATTATGTATTTCTAGTATTTACATATATTTCTGGTAGAAAAAAATATGGATAACGTCTATAATTGAGACAAATTATCTCTTGATTTTTGTAGATAAAGTGTTCTGTACAGCTCTGATCAGTATTTTTTTCTCTGTTCAGAAGCAATTTCTGTAGTTTTGAACAAGCTTTTGTAGAAGTTATAATTTCACAAAGAATGTTTGGCACTGAAATTTGTTAGGTTTAAAAAATCTGAAATTCCAAAATAAAAAAAGGTAAATAAAACCATCTCTGGACAGCGTAAAAAATTTTAATTTTGAAAGATTCAAGGCAATTTTGGGTTTTTTAAATATTAACTAGGGTCTTACGAGGGAATAGCATTTCCTCTAATTCCAACAGTATAGTTATACCCAGGGCCGCCCTTAGGGGTGTGTGACAGGTGCAGTGGCACAGGGCCCCACGCTTACGCCCTAAGAAAAAAAGGAGGAAAAGAAAGAAAAAGACGTAGGTGCCAACTCTACTGGATTTCAATGCTTCCGGTTTTTAATCAAAAATCTCCCGTTTTTGGTAAACAAAAAATTTGGCTCCTTACATTTACGGATTTTACGCGAAAATTGTCCCATCGTTATTTTTCCTTCCCAGAACAAATTGCAAAAAAGTGACGTAGTATGCCGCAGAATCTCCGAAACGTGCTGACGCGCAAGGTGCAAAGCGTTGCCCATGAAATCCAATGATATCGCAGCTGTAACGTGTTTGTAGATCGAATCAAAAGAACATCTAAGCGAGAAGAAAAAGCTCAGCGACACGTAACTACCACCGTTAGTTCTGGAACAAAACATGTAGTGCACACAAAACAACATGCAGGCTGATACAGGAGCAGATTGCACCGTGCTTGAATCAATGTGATTTGTGAAGCTTTTCTTCCTCTGCTGTCTCCTCATCAGTTGCCTTTTTATTTTTTTGAGTTATCTTGAATGATTGTAGTAATCAATAAACTAAAAAAAAAAACTCGTTCGAATCCAGCAACAGTTCCAGTGTTGGTAAGTTTTTGCCACAGGTAAAAAAAAAAAAAACGGGAAAAATTGTCCCAGCAAAAAATGGGTTTTTTCCTAAGTGGCAAAAATAGGGATTTACTGTGTTTGCTTACAGATCATATAATCAAGTTATTTTTTTGTTTTCTACAAATGATTTTAAAGGAAAACAAAATAATTTTGAAGCTTTCAATCTTGATTTAAGAGTTAAGATTTTATTGACATAAAATACATTTTTATCACGTTGAAACTGATTTAAGGAAATATGAGTACAAATTATGTGTTTATAAAGGCATACCTGCCAACTTTTACGCATTTTAGCTGTTCTTAACGATGTTCGCAAAGATCGCTTTTTTTTTTTTTTTTTTACAAATTTCCGTATATATATATATATATATATATTTTAATCTTCCTTGAGAAATAGTTGTTAATGTTTCAGTTGAATCATGCCTGCCAACTCTTCCGGATTTTGCGGTCCAAGTTTTCCGCTTTTTCGACCGGAAGAACTTTTCTTCTGTATTTTTTGCTAAAAATATCCCTATAAATAAAATATACACTAGTGTGCAAAAATTAAGGACGAAGAGGAGAAATTAGCAGAACGGACTGAAAGACCACTCAGGAGATAGACTAGGGTCCGGTACGGTAGGGCATGCGCAACTATATGCAGCATGACGGGGGGGGGGGTCGGAAGGGTACACTCCGCAATTCGGTGAAAGCTATTGCACGGTGTACATCAGTTTGAATGACGTCGAGTTGTTGCCACCGTGTGATATGGCCAACAGGCAATCCAGTAGATTACTTTACCCGAGGTGGCGTAGTTGGAAGAAAGTCGAAGTGTGGCCGAGGAGTTCGGGATCGCTCACAGCATCGTTTCACGATCTCGGAGAGCATTTCAAACGACAGGAACAGCTGTCTGAGAGTCGAGCAACCACGGCGGCGAACGATCGGTATACAGGGGAGAAATCGCAAGGCACATGCAACTGGACGTCCGTTATTGCGTTTTACCGTGGCCAGGAGGCTGCACAAAGGTGGTCTATTTGCACAACGACCTGTACGGTGTGTGCCATTAACGCCTGCTCATCAGAGACTGGTTTCTTTGATGCCAGGAACACAAGAACTGGACACATCCGCAATGGGGGCGAGTTATCTTTACGGATGAGAGCTGATTTAGTCTGACGAGCGATTCTGGGCGTATACACATCTGGAGAGGAGCAAGGAACACGCAATCACACCTCCAACATCATCGAAAGGGACCAGTTTGGAGGTGGCGGAGTTCTCGTTTGGGGCAGTACAATGCTTGGTAGCTGTACTGACCACATCTTCCAAGGAGGTTCAGTCACTGGTGTCCGCTATTGTACCGAGGTTCTTCTGCCTCACGTGCGTCTGTTTAGAGGTGCTGTGGGTTCTGAGTTTCTCTTCATGGACGACAACGCTGCATCTCATCGTACAGTGGCTGTTGGAGAGTGAAGATATTCAACGGATTCCCTCATTCAAAACAATCAGAATCAAAAGCTATTAACAAACTGCTCAAGTTTATACTGAGAAATTAATTATTAACAATATTTCAAAATCCAAAAAATGTACACACAATCTGATGAAGATGACCTAAAATCTTACAGCCCATGCACAAATAAGAAAAAAATATATAAAATTGAAATAAATGAAACATTCTACTTTTGAAATTCAAATTTCATTTTAATACAAAGTCACATTTCATACTTCAGTAATCAGTTTCATCATTGAATTCAATAATATCTCTTACATCAAAACCAAATTTTTTTGTGGTTCAGCCTTGCATAACAAAAAAACAAGTTTTGAAACATTTTTTTTTTTTGAAAGCCTATTCCAGATTTTGGTGTGCACAAATGAAGAATTAAAGAAATATTCTTTCTACTGCAGCACTTCTTGTTAGACATGTTTGAAGGTAGGCGATTAACATGCAAATCTTAGGAAATTTTGCATGATCTTGCCACGCTTTTCCACCACTTATGAGCATTGATTGTTGTCACATGTTCCGTAAAATATGTGCTAGGAAAAGGCTGTTCCTTAAGCTCGAAGTTAATGGTGCATGATACATAATTGGGATTAATTTTTCCCAACCATGCTTCTGCATCTTCCTTTTGTGCAAAATTTTGGTGTTCACCTCTATATTTAGAGTGCAGCAAATTTGCACCGAAATGACATGGCAGAATTGCTTGTGCAAACCGTTTTGTTTTTTACTGTAGAAAAATGTGGCTTCAAATTATTTTTCAATAGATTGCACCATGTATGATAAGCATCTGCTAATGTTGAATCACACTCAAGGCACTTGATACAGGTTTCAATTGCCCCGCTGGCGCAGTGGTCTAAGGCGTTGGCCTCTGATCATTCGTCCGAAAGGGGTCCGGGTTCGAATCCCGGTGAGGCATAGATGTTGTGTTTGTCTTACAGCACTGGCTCTCTTCCTTCCCTGGAACCAGTGACCCTAAATTAGGGACGGGCGACTGCTTATTATAGCCCATTGAGTTGCTCACGGTGGTCGTTAAACCTCCAATAAAAAAAAAAACAGGTTTCAATTGTTTAATAAGATTCTCACTTGCTGATAAAGATTAAGATCACGTATACGAGTTAAAATGTTTTGATCCATCTCTTCAAAATGTTCATTTGCTATTTTTATGTATGAGCTGTGGTTTTGCACAAAAGTTTATAGACAAGTCAATTGGCTGTTCCACCTAGTTTTTCCCGGTAATTGAGGAGAAACATAACCACTACATTCTCGGAGCCATGATCCAGGAGCATGATGATTTCGGAAATATTTATGCATCTCCGCTTCATGCTTTAGCACACTACTAGGTGTTATATCTTCGCCTAGAAGGTTCAACCAGTGAGCTCCGCATCCGAATGATATCAATGCAGAATTTTCATCTCGTTTTTCAAGTACAGATCTAATTTTTTCCATATTCTTATTAGCATTATCGGTAATGATGCTTTTTATTTCATAGTCATACTTGGTTTTAACAGTCTAAATGACCTTATTGCATTTCTCAATCAAGAAATCTGCTGTCTTTTTAGTTGTGCCTGTAGCTTCTACATCCACAATATATGATGTTTTACAAACTTGAATACATGAAGCTGTTATCGGTTCATTATGAATGTTACTCTATCCATCAATCACAAGAGTTCCTTCTTTTCCCTTCAAATTTTCTTTAAGTGATTGTTCCATTTCATTATAAACAGCATCTAAAAAGCCATCTGCCAGTTCTTTACGTGAAGGTAATTTATAGCCTGGCCTCAAGATGTGATTTTTTTAAATTCTTCACTTTCCACAACAGCAATGGAATATTTCAGGCATAGAATAGTTTAGTAACCATCAAATCAATTAAACACAGTATCTTTGGATGTGGCTCATCAACTTCTTCCCCACACCCTGTCTCTGAATTACTAAAGCAGTGGCGGCTCGTGGTTGGAAAAATAGGTGAAGAGGTACAAAAGCAGTATGAAAAGATATCTACTGTCCAATGAAAATCTCTTAATGAGGACTTACCTATTTTTTGTATATTAAATCAATTTTTCTTCCTTTTAAAGATGCAAATTTATCTATTATGTCGTCAGAGATGGTTAGATGGTTGTTTCTTCGTGAGCATCAATAAAATGTCTTCCTGAATAGAAATATTTGCCAAAGAAGCAAGTCTATCTAGGTCCATTTCACCCCCCCCCTCCCACCTCGCAAATTAAAACATTTAAACAGCCTCATCGTTTGTGCTCGAATGAACCTAAAAAATTTCGTTTGTACCACAACCGTTTTTCCGTTATCCGCGAAACAAAGTGTGGGGGGGGGCTGTCGAAACTGCAGCCCCCACTTCGGAAATTTCATAATTTGAACGTACCATTCGTTTGTGCTCGAATGAACCCCAAAAATTTTCGTTTGTACCACAACCGTTATCCGCGAAAAAAGTGGGGGGGGGGGGCTGTGGAAACGGCAGCTCCAACTGGGAAAGTTCATGATTTCAACATACCATTCGTTTGTGCTCGAATGAACCGCAAAAACTGTCGTTTGTACCACAACCGTTTTTCCGTTATCCGCGAAATACAGTTGGGGGGGGGGGGGCAGTGGAAACGGCAGCCCACCCTCGGAAATTCCAACATACCATTTGTTGCAAAAATTTTCGTTTGTACCACATCCGTTATCCGCGAAACAAATGGCGGTGGAAACGGCAGCCCCCACCTCGGAAATTTCAACATACCATTCGTTTGTGCTCGAATGAACCGCAAAAATTTTCGTTTGTACCACAACCGTTATCCGCGAAATAAACTTTTCAGGGCATGCAGAAACAGAAGTTTGAACCTCAGAAATATCTTACTCTCAACATGTAATTCGATTGCGCTACGTTTGTGCTCGAATGTACAGCAAAATTTATCGTTTGTACCACTACGGTTTTACAGTTTTCCGCGAAAATAATTTTGCAGCACATGCAGAAACGTATATCCGAACCTCAGAATTTTATAATTTCCTTATGTCATTCGTTTATGCTCGAACGAACCTCAAAAATTTTCGTTTGTACCACAACCGTTTTTCCATTATCCACGAAATAAATTTGGCAGGACATGCAAATGCGGAAATCCGAGCCGCCCCGGTGGCGCAGTGGTCTAAGGCGCTGGCCTCTGATCATTCGTCCGTAAGGGGTCCGGGTTCGAATCCCGGTCAGGCATGGATGTTGTGTTTGTCTTACGGCACTGGCTCTCTCCCTTCCCTGGAACCAGTGACCCTAAATTAGGGACGGGCGACTGCTTATAGCCCATTAAGTTGCTCACGGTGGTCGTTAAACCTCCAATCAAAAAAAAATCCGAACCTCAGAATTTTCAACATGCCATTCGTTTGTGCTCGAATGAACTGCAAAAAGTTTCGTTTATACCACAACAGTTATTCCATTATCCGAGAAATAAAGTTGGCAGGACATGCAGAAACGGAAATCCGAACGTCAGAAATTTCATAATTTGCACATGTCATTCGTTTGTGCTACGTTTGTCCTGAAATGAATCCCAAAAATTTTCTTTTGTACCACGTTTTTTCTGTTGTCCGCAAAATTAGGTGGCAGGAAATGCAGAAACGGAAGTCCGCCTCAGAAATTTTATAATTTCAACATAATCTATTGTATTACGTTTGTGTTCGAATGAACTGGAAAATTTTTGGTTTGTACCTCAACCGTTTTTCAGTTATGCGTGAAACAAAATATGGGTGGGTGGTGAGGAATCTTCAGCGTCTGCCTCGGAAATTTCGTAATTTCATCATGCTGTTTCTTCATGATGTAACGTTTGCGCACGAATGAGCCGCAAAACGTTCCTTTTTTTTAGTAATGAAATCCAGAAGACCAAGTGGGATACTTATGAATGAAATTCAAAACATGTAGGAGTGACGTGGAAGAGACTGGCTTAAGATAAACAATATATAGTAGAATAAACTTGGGGAGCACCTTAATCGAGCATTGGATTGAAAATAGTTCACAAGGACGATGATCATAGCCGGCGGAGCCTATACGGCAGGTCCGGCTATAGCCGTACCAGAAATAGAGCCTGGTATGGCTAGTCCGTACCAGGCGTTTTCTCTTGCAGTATGAAAATATCAGATTTTTTTTTTCAAATAACTTTTTAGCAGTTGCTTAAATAAAAAGTTAATGGCAGGGTGGTCACATGAAGAAGGAAGAAGTCGGTAATCTTTCCAATTTATCGCATTTTTAAAAGTGAACATATGTGGGCCCATAAAGCTATCGTCGTAGGGACGAGCATTTGTGCCTTAGCACAAATGCTCGTCCCTACGACGACGGCGTGGCATGGACTCTGTGAGGCTCTGGAAGGTTGCCCGAGGCACACGCGCCCATTCGGACTGCAGCAGAGCGCGGAGGTCCCGGAGATAACGTGGTTGGGAATCGGCACGTCGCTCCAAATAGTCCCACAAGTGCTCTACGGGATTCAGGTCGGGCAATTTCACCGGCCAAGGGAGAACGGAGACATCGCTGTCGTGTTCCTGGAACCACTCACGCACCCACTTAGCGACGTGACAGTGCATTGTCCTTTCGGTGGACACCATCACGTCCAACATGAAGGGATGCATGTGGTCAGCGAGGATGGACAGGTAGCTATTGGCGTTCAGGAATCCATACAGCGGTCCCAGGTCATACCAGGAAAACATCCTCCCAGACATGCACACTGCCATCGCCGCCGGACTGCACTTGACCGACAAGCGTGTCCGCGTGTTGGTTCTCGAATGTCTGACGCCGTATCCTCCACCGCCTGTCACTTCTTTTGAGTAGAAACCTCGATTCGTTGGGGAAGGCAACCTTTTTTCGCCCTTCCACTGTCCAATGACGGTAGTCCCGAGCGAACTGCAGGCGTCGTTGGCGATGGACCTGGGTTAACATGGGCTCCTTGACGGAGCGTCGACTCAGGAGATCCATGCGTAACAGGGTTCGCTCTACTGTTATCAGGGACACGAACCTGGGTGACAAAGCGTTCATTTGCGTGGTCAATTGCTGCACTGTTGAGCGTCGATTGCTCTTTACCAGTCGAAGGAGGCGACGTTCTCATCTGGGGTCGATGGCCTATGGGGCTTCATAGTTATGAAGTCGGGAGGTGCTCAGTGTGCCAGCGGTCCATTCTTGGTACACACTACAGCAACTCACGAACAGCCCATGAAGTCTGCTGTTTCTGAGATGCTTCCACACTTGGCGCGGTAGCCGATGATCATTCCTTTCTGAACGTCCGTCATATCACTACCTCTGACCATTGTTTTCACGTTACGCACTTTGGCTCATTTGGCCGGGCGCTTATATCTCCGTGGAGTCTACCTTGTAACATGCGCGCCTTAGCGGGTACACTGTGTGTGTGGTCGACCTTGTTGTGACGCGCCTTAGCGGGTACACTGTGTGTGTGGTCGACTTTGTTGTGACGCGCCTTGACGGGCACACTGTGTTTCAGGGTGTGGTCATATTATTCTGATACGACCGTGTACAGTGACTGTACGCTCAATGGAAGAGAAGTGCGTTGAATGAACAACAAAACAAGTAACTTTTTTCGTTTGATAACTGCATTTCGTTGTACCTGTATAGCACATTGCAACTGTTAGAAGAAAGAAAGTATTTATGTATAGTTTAAATTTCCATATGCGTGCAAAAATGAAATTTCGAGACTACAGAACTATATGTTTTCAGATACTTTACCATTCTGGAAATGAGAAAATGAACGAGACTAAAAAAAAAAAAAAAGCAAGCTTCTTTATCCTGCTACTTCAAAAAAAAAAAAAAAAAACCAACAGAAAAAACCTGACGCCAGTTCTTCAGAAACAGAGAGTCCATCTTCAACCGCAAGTATTGGTGACATCAAGGAAATAACTTCAGCAGCAGAAAATGCCCTCATGGAATCAACAAACAGCAGTTCTGGCGGTAACGTTACATCGACAACCTACAGTTTACAAGCCAGCAACCTTAAAGATCCTGATGTATTACCGAAGGAGGGTAAAAGTGCCTATAATACTGTTACACTGACTCCAAATCAACCTAGAGACAACAGTTTTCCAGTGGTTAAAAAACCTGGATCGCAAACTAGGAAATTTCAGGAATCATGGTTCGACGCATAGAAATGGTTAGAATGGGATAGTGATAAAGAAGCAGCTTTTTGTTACACATGCAGATTATCCCTGAAGTTTAAAATGAATGTTCATGCTCGAAATAGTGAAAACGCTTTCACGACAAGTGGCTACACTAACTGGAAAGATGCTACCGGAATGTTCAAAAAGCATGAACGTTCTTGCTTTCACCGGGAGGCATCACTAAAAATTTCAGCTTATTTGAAAAACATTCCTGTTTCCCAACAATTAAGTGAAGCACTTGGGGTGGAACAACAAACATTTCAGCAATCGCTGAAAAGGATTTTTGAGGTACTTTTACTTCTAGGCAGGCAAGGCATTGCCTTTCGCTGTCATAACGAAGATGGCGGAAATTTTAAAAGTTTTTTGAAACTGATTTCTGAAGATTGTGAAGAACTTTCAAAATGGCTTAAACGTAGGAACGACTTCACTTACTATGAGGTTCAGAATGTAATTTAAAAAAAATTGTATTTAGATGCTGTGCGTAACATCATAGACAGAGTAAAACCGTCTTCATAGTTTTCGCTTATAGCGGATGAGACATCCGACATTGGAACACGGGAACAATTATCTGTTTGCTTACGTTATGTAACAGATGATTTTATTGTGCATGAGGACTTCATCGGATTGTATGACGTTAAACAACCACGCCATCTTTTCTCGAAAGTGTGATAAAAGGCGTGCTTGTTCGATGCGGCCTAAATTAAAAAAACTGTGTGGGGGGGGGGGGAGCTACGACGGAGCAGCTAATTTTTCTGGAAGATTGCAGGGTGTAGACAAAAGAATTTTAAATGATGAACCGAGGGCCACTTTTATTCATTGTGCAGCTCATTCCTTAAATTTGGCGCTTCAAGACATTTGCCGAGCTATTCCCGAAATTCGAGACGTTTTGGTTATCGCACCTGAATTATCAAACGTAATTCACTAGTCACCGAAGCGTAATGAACAATTCCAAAAATTTTAGGTGCAAATAAAATCCGAAGCTTCGAGAACTGTTAAACCACTTTTCCCTACCCGGTGGACAGTCCGGGCAGCTGCCATTTCTTCTATATTGGAAAATTACGAAGTTCTCTTAAACTTTTTACCCGAATTGCCCATGGTAACCGCGGCAGCCCTACAAGTTCACCTGCAAGTGGTCTTTGCGGAAAATGAGAAAAATTTGAAACATTATTCTTTCTCAAATTAAGTTTAATTATCTTTGAAAAAACTGAGAACTTCAGAAATGCTCTACATAGTCAATCCATAACGGCTCACGAAACAAAAAACGGATCTTTAATAATGCAAAGTAGTTTGGAAGAGCTACGTTGTGATAGCACATTTCAGAAATTGTGGACTGAAACTCTCGAATAAGCTTAACTTAAATGAGCCTTCTGTTCCTCGATTTCGATGACCATCAAGGTGTACAGACGACAGAACCACAGCGTATGAATTCACGGAACCCAAAGCCTTATTAAAGCAGGTATACTTTAATTTTTTGGATAACATAACAGGCGCCATTAGTTTCAGGTTTGATCAACCAGGTTATAAAATTTATAAGAAAATGGAAGCAGTTCTGCTTGCAGCATTAAAAGAGGAATTATTGCTAGAAGACACACATCACGTGTGAACTCACTTCGGAAACGATTGAGAAGAACATGCTCTAACAGATCAGTTAAAAATGCTTAAATATTTGTGTGACTCTGACTCTAAAAGCCTTGAAGATGTAGTGGCAGAATTAAACAAAGTAGTTCATTTAAAAAAATCTGTTCTCAGAAGTTTCTACATTCGTAAAACTTCTGTTACTTATACCCGCAACAACTGCCACAGCAAAAAGATATTTTTCCGCTCTTAGACTTTTGAAAACGTACCTCAGAAGTACAATGACTAGCAATCGGCTGAATCATGTGTATATTTTGCATGAGCATAAAGACTTGTGTAAAGATATTGATATTCAAAAGTGCATGGAAATATTTGGAAATAGCATTGAAAATAGAAAACAACTCTTTGGGAACATTTTACCATAAATAACATAGTCATAGAAATATTTTTTATTAGTAATAACAATGTGCCTACATATACTCAGCACTTCTTATTTCCTGAAATAAGCGCAATCATACGATATTCTAGGTGAGCAATGCTTTTAATTTTGTTTTCCAACAAAAAACGAACGAAGAGTTATCTTGTTTCTTTAAAATACACTGACGGAAAAAAATCCCAACACCACGAAAAAATAGTTGTAGAGGAATGAAATGGCGGCAATACATTTGTATAGGTAACATATTTAATCGATTAAGGTTTCAAGATCACAGCTTATTGTAAGCGCGAGAAGAGCCATTTTAAATGTGAAATGCTGGTACATTAATAACCGGTGTAACCGCCAGAATGTTGAATGCAAGCACGCAAACGTTCATGCATTGTGTCGTACAGGTGCTGGATGTCAATTTGTGGGATGGAGTTCCATGCCTGTTGCTCTTGGTCGGTCAATACAGGGACGGTTAATGCTGGTTGGGGGTGACGCTGAAGTTGTCGTCCAATGATGTCCTATACGTGCTCGATTGGTGAAAGATCTGGTGATCTAGCAGGCCACGGCAACATGACCCTCTGTAGAGCATGTTGGGTTACAACAGGGGTATGCGGGCGAGCGTTATCCTGTTGGAAAACACCCCCTGGAATGCTGTTCATGAATGGCAGCACAACAGGTTGAATCACCAGACCGACGTACAGCTGTGCCGTCAGGGTGCGTGGGATAACCACGAGAGTGCTCCTGCTGTCATAGGAAATTGCTCCCCAGACCATAACTCCAGGTGTAGGTCCAGTGTGTCTCGGCCGCAGACAGGTTGGTTGCAGGCGCTCACCTGGCCTCCTTCGAACCAACACACGGCCATCACTTGCACCCAGGCAGAACCGGCTTTCATCAGAAAACACAACAGATCTCCACTCCGTCCTCCAATGAGCTCTAGCTTGACACCACTGACGTCGCAAACGGCAGGGGTTTGGAGTAAGTTGAATACACGCTACAGGGCGTCTGGCTCGGAGCTGTCCTTCAAGTGACCGATTTGTAACAGTTCGTTGTGTCACTGTGGTGGCAACTGCAGCTCGAATTGCTGCCGCAGACGCGGTACAATGCGCTACGGCCATACGCCGTACAGGGCGGTCTTCCCTCTCAGTAGTGCCACGTGGCTGGCCGGTACCCGGTCTTCTTGAGGCAGTACCTTCCCTTAACCACCGTTGCCAACAATCATGCACTGTGGCTACATTTCTGCCAAGTCGTTCTGCAATATTGCGGAACGAAAATCCACCTTCTCGTAGCCCTATTACACGACCTCGTTCAAACTCCGTGAGCTGTTGATAATGGCTTCTTTGTCTTCTTAAAGGCATTCTTGACTAACATCAACACCCTGCGTCGAATCTCAACGATAACTAACGCTCACGAACGTTACAGCGCGTATTTACAGCAAACCTGCTTTTCATGTTCCGAGGGGCGCTACTAGCGCCACACGTATGCGCCGAGCGCGAAATTTGCATAGACGTCATCTTACAGATGTACTCTCACCGCCTACCAACTGTCGTTTATCTAACATAGCCCCTTCTTGATGTTGTGATTTTTTTCCGTCAGTGTATTTGAAAATGATAGTCCAATATTGTTTTTATATACACGTTTCACATTTACTTCAAACTGTATTTCCTTCCTCTGTTATTTAATGTTTTGTTTCTAAAAGGTAAGTACGTGTTAATACTGTAAAAATTATGTTGAGAAAGCTGAAATTTCGCATGGATGCAAATGAACGAAACCATAGGGGATGCATACTTCATTCCCCCATGGCCTCGGGGGTAGGGGGATATATTGCTGCAAATAGCCGTACCAGTTTTCGAGAGCTTCCGCCGCCACTGACGATGATGATGAAAGTTTATAAAACAATGACAGCTTGGCATTTTGTTGCAGCACTTTTGCTTCAGCAGAATATCTGGCCGCCAGGTATACGCTTCCAGAAACGCAGAACAAGCATAACAACATTTCGTTAGACATAGCGTATCAGAAGAGGAAATAAATTAACTTCTGTCATAGTAGACTAACACCAATATTTACAATACTACACAATTACAAATATTGGTGCGAATCCTACGCCTTGGGATAAAATATTAAGCCGAAGTTACAGGTTTTTCAGTTGCAATAACTGAAGGAAAATTGATAAATGATAAATTATATTCAGCAGGCTTTTTCTTTTCAAATATTTTAAAAGAGATGTTCAAAAGATTATCAGCCACTAATCAAACTGTATCACAGTTCTCATAACTGTGTTGATTTTAGCCCGCATGAATTACACATTAATTTGATATATTTATAGGAAAGAATGCTCAATTTTTAACAGTGAGAAACACCTTTAGCGAGCAAAATCCCGTAGTTGTGCCGCTGGTTGAGAAAATGTTTCATCTAAAACGATTATTTAGAAATTTTATTTTCCAGTTATTTAGATAAGAAATAAATTAAATAAATAAATTCAGGAAATTTCGTTGAAAAAAGTATTGTTTAACTGCAGTGGTAAAAATGCACCGGGCTCACTCGTTCGTGAAATACTATGATCTCATTCGAAATGTTTCTTGTTATTAAACTTCGGCAGCTGACAATCAGTCTTGTTTTATATCTAGTCTCTCTGAAATCAGTATTTTTGTTATACGTATCACTATGAAATCATCGTTTTCCCTGTGTATTTAATGATAATGTGAAAGTGATATAAACGAACCGTGATTTCTAATTGGAATGTCAGTCACTTTAAGTTGATTTATTTCCACAAATTATGCTCTGTATTCAATCCTAAAGCACAAAGTAGAAAAGTAAAAAATCCTAAAGCGCAAGGTGTGTTTTAATGTCATTAGATAAAGGGTTCCTGTTAAATTTTTAAGCAAATTGAACTCCTAAAACTGTCACGTACAATAGAAGCGCGTAGGGAGAAAAACAGTCTCGTGGAAAAGAAACACGAAGGTTAGAAAAGGTGAAATAAACATTCAAAGTTAAAATAGAATGATCCACACATAATGTTCTGGGCTCAAGCTACACCAAATGTGCAACATCACGTGGACAGAATTCATCATTCTAAAACAAGGATTTTTGCCCTTCGCAATATTGAAACATATGAACTCAGTTTAAAAAATGATCATTTCTGAAAGATACAAATGTCATTACCTTGTGAATCCGAAGATTTGTATTACTGTTTGAAGCGATGCGATGATAACGGCAACTGTCGAACATCACCTAAGTATATGCTTTACTTTGGGTTGTCAAGACAGTTTAAAGCGAGTCAACGACGCTGTTAGATTGTTTTAAGAAGAATCTGTATATAGTGTTTCCTCGAAATATTCGAACTGTTTTAATAATATAAATTTAGTACATTACTCTGAGAGTATCTACGGCAATGCATATTTAACAAAGGTTTGTTTTAATGTAATAGAAATGATTCCTGTGATCTTTTTAAGCGAATTGAACTCATGAAATTATTTCTTGTTCTTCATACAGCCATTTTGTTCTTACTTTTGTTACATCTCATCAGTAAATGCTTTGCGTCTTAAAAGAGAAGCAGTTAAATCGCTACAAAATTAATCATCTTGAAACGAACAATTTTGTTTTCCACTAAAGTGCGTACAAATCACGGAGAGAATAAATGTAAATATACTTCCTAAGGATCTTAATTACTGAAGTGGCTCTAAGAAACCTTCAAAACCCTATTTTGTCCAAAACATTTTACATTATTTCAAAATCAACAGCATGTGAACAATGTCAGTATAAGTGCGCATGTTTAAACAGTGTAAACAAGCATCTGGCAAGTAAATTTCTTTGATACGTAGCAGAAGGACTTCTTATCATTTGTATCGTCATAAATTTCGCATATATCGTTGTTTCTTCGACAGACAGCAATGTATTGACCGACCAAATTTAATGAACAACCGCTACCGTAGAACGCAACCAAGCCTCTTAAGTGAAACTGCCTGTTCTGGATCGTCAGTGTTGCAGGTACAGCTTCTAAAGAAATCACAACATCCTTTGCAAAGTTTGTTGTTCGTACTGATGCAAAATCTTCGTCCACCAGCTCAATAAGTACATGCATGTCTGAAACTCTACAGGTACGCTTTACAGTTGAATTACAAACAGATCCATTTGATTTAGTGTAGTTACAGGAGGTCTCAATATCACACAAAGTATATGTCACACCGAATGAATGCGTTTGGCAACGATACGCTAGTGTCTTCAAACAGAAGGATACAACAATTCTTCAAATAATCACTTAAACTATTAAATTGGGTGAAGGCTCGAGTAGCAGCAGACAAAAGGGCGATGGACTGATCGCACGCAACTTCCTTAGGTGATGCAGCGCCATCACGCTTCCATACCGCTAGCCAATGAAAGATACTATTCACATCATGGCGCTCTGATAACATGTTGCTCACAGAATATTGCATTTTGCAGTTATCGTCATGGACGGTTATTTCATATAGAAAAATATTTCCCGAATAACTATTCCCTGGCCTCTTAAGCTTTCTTACAACGTCACCTGTTGCATCAATACATACTTTTGAGCATCCAGATTTTTTGCAGTAGGCTTTATAAGTAACAATCTTAGATGGTATCTAATAATGCACGAAAAAAGGATCATATCCTAATGATTTAATGCTGTTTGAATAATCGCTATTGTACATCATCATGTGCACAGCAACTATTGGATTTTCGTCCAGCTGTTTCATTTTTTCGTGTCTGTGTTTTAAGATTCGCAAAGTATTTGATGTAGGTAGATGGCTTGGCTCCCAGTCTCCAAAAACCATCGCTTCATTGGCTTCTTTTTTCCTGAAAACATTGGGAGAAACATTTTTCTTGCATAGTGCATCAACAGCTTTCTCTCTAAGGGCACCAGCAAGCTTGCGTTTACGTTCAGGTTTACATTTATCGAAACCTCCTTTGTACTTGCAAAAAAAAATGATCTGATCTCCTGCAGATGGTTGATCATAAGCATGCGCCAATAGTTTTGATTTGCAATTTACGCACCGTCCGCAAAGTACTATAAAATGATCTGATTCATCATGTACTTTGGCGCATTTAAATGATAATGTGCAAGGAAGTGATGTGTTTTCCCACAAATGTGTATTTACAATTTCAGTCCACGAATTCGGCGGCAAAATCTTGTACCAACGGCTTCTTCGGTTGGGATTTCTTGCGTCAGTGCAGTTGTACGTAACACTCATTGGACAAATGGTATTCCATTCTTCTTCTGATAGAATGATTTCAAATTTCAGTTCATCTGGCGTAAATTCATCTGATGAGTTGCTGCATGTATCACTTTTATCTGCGCTTTGAACTTCATAACATCCACTTGATTCGTTTGGTTGGATTCCTAATTTCTCCCAGATGTTCAGTCTGTTCAACTTAAATAAAGTATACACGTGTTTGCTAGAATATTTAAAATTCAGGCTCTCACTTATGTTGGACCACACAGGGTTTGATGGACGTTGTATCTTTTTTCCGTATCCAAAACATCGTCCTTAAAATTCGAAGCGGCATTTAACATCACGCTTTCTTCAACAAAAGCTTTTCTCGGCATTTCATTATGCTTCAACCAGGAAATGTCTAATTTTCACATCACACTATTAATACTTCTTGTTGTACATAAAAACTAATCACTCAACAAGTCAAACGAACCAAACGAACAGGACACCTGCCTCAGTTAAATCGGTCTCAATAAATCCTACAATTAAGGTTTTCTTTGTGCCATACTGCGTCTATTCCTTTATGCCATAAACAATAAAAGAAAATGAATGAAAGAATAAACACGGTACCTTGATATGAGGCAAAAAAAAAAAAGTATTAATTCAAAACTTCCGCACAAAACATGTGTTTCTCTCTCTCTCTCTACGCTTTGCGGAGGAGGACCGAAGAGTAGATGTTAATACGTACGGTATCTAAAGGACCAGTGAGCTTTTGCACCGAAACGCACAGGCCGAAACTCCAAAAGTTCAGCTTCCGAAGTCGTAAAACTATTCCCAGGGACATTTTTTAAATACCAGTTACTTTTCAGTTAATGTTCGGCTACAAGGTATTGGAAATGAGTAAATAAACACCCCCAGCTTTTGGTGCGATGCATTCCCAGAAATCCGGGACACAAAGCTTTTAACCTCTGACCTGGTGGGGACATGAATATGTCGCTAGAACAGAGGGAACAGAGACAAACTGAAGAACCGTCTAAGGAGTAAAGTTATAAGCACTTCGCATCCATGTAAAATATAAACAATTTCTTACTTCGTGTGCTTAGCAGCAGCTCGGAATAAATTAATTCTCAGGAAGTAAACATGAAACAACTGCCGGCGCCATTTAACATTTGCTAATACTTCTAAAGTTAAAGGCACAACCTATGAGCAAACAATCTATATTTATAAAATTAATGTGTCTGTCTGTCTTTCGTTGCCAACAGAGGAAACTACTGAACATAGACTTGCATGATGCATCTCGAAAATTTTATCTCATATTTCAGTTTGCTGACTTCTAAACAATTTATTCGTTTTTAAAGTTTTTTTAGCACTTAACCCTTGAAAAAACCATTGTTGAAATCTGATCGTGTGGTATCTGTCTCATGAAGTGACGCAACAATAATAGTTAGTTTCATTATTTTACAGTAATATGGTTTGCTAAACTATCACCGAACATTATTTAATCGCGTTTTACATAAACGTAACCATATCTCATTGCAAACTTGCGTAAATTACTAGAATCTGATGCTAAATGTAATAGAAGCCATTTTTTATTGACGCAGCAACTAATATATGTCAAACTTAGACACATTTACGGGTGGCTTTATCGAGGCAGACTAATACTACAAACCTATGAGGGAGAATAGAAGAAACGATTTTAATACGCTGCTTCGAATTTTTTTTTTAATGCACTTCCGAAATCTTGAAGTGTGTCATTTCGCTGAATATGTCGCTGGCTTGCTTACGTTTCACACCACGGATCTCTATGTGTTACTACGTGCTATGAATAGTTCCATTTGTTTTAAGAAAGGAGTTCTGCGATTTTTGAGAGAAAATATATTTCAATGAAATTTGAATTGAATACATACAATGAAATGAGAGGAAAATACGAAGTTTCGCGCATTTCAATTTTAATAAACTTAATATTCTATCATGATTAAATCTGGATCCCCAGCGTTCTACGTATAATAGAACTTGACTGACTATACCAAGAAATTCGTGTAAAATTCCATCAGAGCTACTATCGTGATTAGCCATGCTGCAGGAGACCATGATTTTATTACACACATTCCAATCGCCACATCTTCCATTTAACTTTAAATGCCATCAGTTTCCTGTTGTTCAGTTTTCCTATGAGTATCAACAAGACACAGGTTCAATCGTTAAAAGGTTTTGGACCCACGAGTTGGTAAAAACAAAAACCTCTTCGTCTTGGTTCAAAATAAAAAAAACACACTCAACGTTGTTGGCCCAGAGGCTCTTTGCGGATACACTTACTTGCGCGTCGAATAAACTATGCATTACAATTATCATAAGAGGACAGATAAACGTAGATACATCCAATATTTGAATTTCTCTATAATCACAGTAACAAAATACAATTGTGCCGGCACAAGTACAGATTTTGTTCGGTTTTTTTTAAACCCTTTCTTTTAACTACTGGAGAACGTTTCATATAAATTTTTTCGTGCATACTATCCCATTCAAAATTTTAGAAAAACTCAGTAAACGCTGGCCCAGAACCTTATTCATGTATTTTTGTTAAACCAGGGCAACAGAAATGCCCACAAAATGTTTTCGTAGTTGATAGAATTTGAACGAACTTTTTTTTCATTTGGGTTCTTAGGCGTGAGGTAAATATGCTGTAAACGGAAATATGAACTTATGCCCTGTAGTAGCAACCTTGTGCCCTCAGGTAAGTTTAAAGTTTCAGTGAAACCGGTTTAGCAAAGTCATCGCCGGTTCTGTGAAGAAATGATCGTCTTGAAAGATAACCGCCAAACAGACTGATTTGATTTTCGTCAAAGCTCTAGTTAAGACCCAAAAGGAAAACTCAAGAATGGAGTGAGGCGTTCGGAAATACGTATTAAATTGGGTACTCCTCTCACATGTTTCCACCGAAGAAAAGAAAGGTGAGGAGATATCAAACGTAACAGCAGTACAACTGCGGTTGAGCTTTGAAGCCATTTCCACAATCCTCAGGCTTTCCCTTTCTTAGTCTCATCGATATATTCTTTTGTTATCTGGCATCATCAATCCTGCTCAAGAATTTTTTTTGATTGGAGGTTTAACGACCACCGTGAGCAACTCAATAGGCTATAAGTAGTCGCCCGTCCCTAATTTAAGGGTCACTGGTTCCAGGGAAGGGAGAGAGCCAGTGCCTTAAGACAAACTCAACATCCACGCCGTACCGTTATTCTAACCCGGACCCCTTTCGGACGAATGATCAGAGGCCATCGCTTAGAAGCCTGTGCCACAGGGAGGCCCTCTTCGAGAATACGGCTACTACAATGACTGTATTATTAAGTACTACAACCAACTACAGTCAGGTTCCCCGGAAAGTCGAGTATGAACTTCTCCGTGTTCTTCTCTCTTATTTAGGATAATGAAAGACTAAAAAATATGCGTACCCTAGTTATCAGAATTCCGTACGGTCTGCAAACAAAATACTAAGAACTTAAATGACCCCAAGGATGACCCACCATTTATAATCTCGTAAATGGTACCGCCAGGGAGAGAAAATAAGCAGTTGTTTGATATTTTTAAGCCCACAGCTTTTTCTTCTAGGACCTCCTAAACAAGTTTTTTATGAGTTCCACAGGGTAGTGACCTTGAAATGCAGATGTATCCTCTTATGCGATTCAAAAATGGCTGCTCGTGTCAACGTCCTGCAGGTAGCACCCAAATAAAGGTTTCTCATGCATGTTTCGATTGGTGATAACTCTCCTGCCAAACAAAACTTCACGACTTG
Organism: Macrothele yani; assembly: GCA_039090855.1. NCBI lineage: Eukaryota > Metazoa > Arthropoda > Arachnida > Araneae > Macrothelidae > Macrothele > Macrothele yani. Next base: position 83,439,460 of record CM077009.1, read on the forward strand.
GCAGTTGACAGCAGAAAGCGAGTGACCTCCAACACAGGTTTCACTGTATATTCAAAACATTTCGCGTCGCTCCCCGACAAAAGAATAGTTTTTCAAATAGAAACGGAGATAACAAGAAAAAAGAGATGTAAATCTATGCCCTTTGGGAAAAAAAAAACAATGCAAAGGTTTTTGTGGTAGCCGGTATCTGATCATAAAAGAATACTTTCAATCGAGTTTTCAAGAGCGCAGATATTGTTGAAAATACATCATAAATGGAAATATATACCCAGCAAAAACAGTCTTGCAGGCCCAGCACTATGTTGCCGCTGCCGAACCGTCAATAAAATGTCCGGGCGGCCAACAGAAGAGCCAGCAGTTCAGGCCAACAGCTGGCACCCCATCAGTTGTCATATGCCACAACAGGGCCATCCGTTGTCCATCACAGGCAGTAGCTGCTCCAAGTGGCCCTTCAGCGGCCCTGCAGGCACGTGCCAGAAATGATGGCTAGCCTAATGTGGTCCGCTAGTTTGCCGGTAGTGACAGCTGGCAACCACGTGACGTAACTGATGGTTTGCAGAATCTTGTCAGCCAATTTCTCAGTAGTAGCCATAAAAAAATCAAGGATAACCTCAGTTTCCCAAAGCTACACAGAATACGGATAACTACGAATATCCTAAAAACTACTGTGGTGCAAAGAAACGTTTTTGACTCACACTGGAGCATTAACAAATGGGATGTCGTAATTATGGAATTTTCAGGTTGGTGGGCTGTACGAATTTGTTTCGCACACAACTTACAGACCGTTGCGGTATAAACAAAAAATTACCAAAAATGTTTGCAGTTCATTCGTGCACAAACATACCACAAACCAAAGGCATGTTGAAAGTACGAAATTTCCGACGTTAGGGTTTCTGTTTATGTAGCCCCGTGCTTGTTTCGCCCCGTAGATTACTGAAACTTGGCTCTGGTACAAACAGCAATTTTAGCAGCTCATTTGAGCTCAAACTTATCACCCACGAATGGCATGTTGAAATTAAGAAATTTCCGAGGATGGCGATTCCGTTTTGGCAGCTATGTTTCGCGGATGTCTGAAAAAAAGTGTTCTAAAAGGTGTACGGAAAACAGACATCTTTATTGCACATTGGAGCACAAACAAATGGAATATTGAAATTATGGTATTTCCGAGGTGGAAACATCTTCCGTTCGATAGCTCCCACATTTTGTTAAAAGGGTAACTCAAAAATCACTACATTACAAACGAAAATTTTTGAGGCACATTGGAGAATATAACTAGCAAAGAAATGGCGTGTTGAAATTATAAAATTTCCGACATTGGAGCTTCCGTTTATTCAGCTCCTACTCACCTTTTTCGCGGATAACTGTAAACTGGTTATGGCACACGCGAAACGCTTTGTGGTTCATTCGTGTTCAGCATAGCACGAAGGAATGGCATGATGAAATTATGAAATTTCCGAGGCGGAGGCCGAAGTTTCCTGAATAACAACCCACATTTTGTTTCACAAATAACTAAAAAACGGTTGATGTACAAGCCAAACTTTCTGCGGTTCACTCGAGCACAAAAGTAGAACAAAGGACTGACATGTTGAAAATAACAAATTTCTGAAGTTAGGACTTCCGTTTCTGCAACACTTACCAAATTTATTTCCCGAATAACGGTAAAACGGTTGTGCTACAAAGGAAATTTCTTATTCGAGCACAAACGTATTCACAAACGAATGACATGTGGAGAGTACGAAATTTCTGAGATTCAGACTACCGTTTCTGCAGTCCCTATTGATTTAGTTCGCGGATAACGCAAAAACGGTTGTGGTACAAACGAAAATTTTTGCGGTCCATTCGAGTACAAACATGGCACAAACAAATGCCATGTTGAAATCATAAAATTTCCGGGGTGGAGAGCTGGCGTTTCCCCAGCCCCCTCCCACTTTGTTTCGCGGATAACGGAAAAACGGTTGTGGTACAAACGACAGTTTTTGCGGTTCATTCGAGCATAAACGTAGCACAAACGAATGGTTTGCTGAATTCATGAAATTTTCCAGTGGGGGCTGTCGTTTCCACAGCCCCCCCACACACACACTTTTTTCGCGGATAACGGGAAAACGGTTGTGGTGCAAACGAAAATTTTTTGGGTTCATTCGAGCACAAACGTAGCACAAACGAATGGTATGTTCAAATTATGAAATTTTCAAGGGCAGTCGCCCCAAACAGTTCGCGCCAGCAAATATTCTCCCAGTCAGGGGTAGAGAAATTTCTTTTCTAGCCCCTGCCCAAATGGCACGCACACCCGGGTCATGATGGAGAGGTGAGAAGTACCGGCAAACTGGGGTAGCAGTGCACTGCAGGTCTACGGACCGATTCTGTCCGGATGGGGGAATGTCCGATCCAGGCAGGATTACTCGAACGCCGTCACTAAAAATCTTTTGAGAGAGTTCTTTTAACCCTGTGGAGTCCGCATTTGGACGGTACAGGATAATGGTCATCAGCTAGTCGTCGTTACCGTTTTCCACTAGTGTCTAAATATTGTGAGAGGGGTGCATGAGACCCTCAGAGTGAAATGTGCATGTCTGTAATACACTATGATGCCAAATAAAGGACTTTTGTCCCAAAAACTCGCGTTGGCGGGCGATCTCCCGGCCACGAGATGGGATATTCTTAAAAAAAGTTGCTTGCCCCAACTGCCCATAGCACGTCGCACACACGGGTTGTGACAGAAGGGTGTAAGGTACCAGTCCCGTGGGGGAGGCAGATCCCCACAGGTCACTAGACCGAATCTGTCCGAGTGGAAGACTGTGGTTTCCGGTGACTGACAGGTTAGCTGTCGGAACGCCGTCAGGGATCCTATCAATCCCAAACTATTCGAGAGAGTTCCGCATTTCCCTGCGAAGTCAGCACTTTGACGGTGCAGGTAAAGTCATCAGCTAGTATTACCGTTTCCACTGCCCCCCTCCCAACTTTATTTCGAGGATAACGGATAAACGGTTGTGGTACAAACGAAATTTTTGGGGTTCATTCGAGCACAAACGTAGCACAAACGAATGGTACGTTCAAATTATGAAATTCCGAGGATGGGGGCTGCAGTTTCCACAGCGCCCCCCCACTTTGTTTCGCGGATAACGGAAAAACGGTTGTGGTACAAACGAAAAATTTTTGGATGCATTCGAGCACAAACATAGCACAAACGTATTTCGCGGATAACGGTATGTTCAAATTATGATATTTCCGAGGTTGGGCTGCCGTTTCCACTGCCCTCCCCCAACTGTATTTCGCGGATAACGGAAAAACGATTGTGGTACAAACGACAGTTTTTGCGGTTCATTCGAGCACAAACGAATGGTACGTTCAAATTATGAAATTTCCGAGGGGGGGGGGGGGCTGCCGTTTCCACTGCCGCCCCCTACTTTGTTTCGCGGATAACGGAAAAACGGTTGTGGTACAAACGAAAATTTTTGGGGTACATTCGAGCACAAACGTAGCACAAACGAATGGTACGTTCAAATTATGAAATTTCCGAGGTGGGGGGCTGCAGTTTCCCCAGCCCCCACTTTGTTTCGCGGATAACGGAAAAACGGTTGTGGTACAAACGAATTTTTTTGGGGTTCATTCGAGCACAAACATAGCACAAACGAATGGTACGTTCAAATTATGAAATTTCCGAGGTGGGGGGCTGCAGTTTCCCCAGCCCCCACTTTGTTTCGCGGATAACGGAAAAACGGTTGTGGTACAAACGAAATTTTTTGGGGTTCATTCGAGCACAAACGTAGCACAAACGAATGGTACGTTCAAATTATGAAATTTCCGAGGTAGGGGGCTGCAGTTTCCACAGCCCCCCCCTTTGTTTCACGGATAACGGAAAAACGGTGGTGGTACAAACGAAAATTTTTTGGGTTCATTCGAGCGCAAACAAATGGTATGATCAAATTATGAAATTTCCGAGGGTGGGCTGCCGTTTCCACTGCCCCCTCCCCCCAACTGTATTTCGCGATAACGGAAAAACGGTTGTGGTACAAACGACAGTTTTTGCGGTTCATTCGAGCACAAACGAATGGTACGATCAAATTATGAAATTTCCGAGTGGGGGGGGGCTGCCGTTTCCACTGCCGCCCCCCTACTTCGTTTCGTGGATAACGGAAAAACGGTTGTGGTACAAACGAAATTTTTTGGGGTTCATTCGAGCACAAACGAATGGTACGTTCAAATTATGAAATTTCCGAGGTGGGGGCTGCAGTTTCCACAGCCCCCCCCTATTTGTTTCGCGGATAACGGAAAAACGGTTGTGGTACAAACGAAAATTTTTGGGGTTCATTCGAGCACAAACGCAGCACAAACGAATGGTATGTTCAAATTATGAAATTTCTGAGGTGGGAGGGCTGCCGCCCCCTTCACTTACACTTTGTTTCGCGGATAACGGAAAAACGGTTGTGGTACAAACGAAAATTTTTACGGTTCATTCGAGCACAAACGTAGCACAAACGATGAGGCTGTTTTTAAAATTTATTTAAAATTTGCGAGGGGGGGGCTGGTGAAATGGACCTAGTCTATCTTGGGAACTAGTGTTTCTTGAGCAAGTTTGTATTCTTTTAAGAAAACTTCTTTCCACTGGCACACTTGTAGATGGAATTGTTAAACTGAGGAAAACCAATTTATAATCTTCTGTAAAAATGTCTTTGTCTCCGTGAAACACTCGAAGAAGTTCTTGAGTCAATATATTCCTTAATTTTTCATCGGCATATACAAGACTCAGTTCATATTTAAGGCGCTGGTGTTTAGTAAATATGTTTCCGTAAAAATGTAGATTTTCAAGAGCGCGAGAGGGAAAGCATGCATTAAATTATTCGAATTTGGTTGTGTTAGCAAGTCAGACAAATTGAAGTTTCTTACAGACCTGAAATTTTATATCCATTTCCATAAGAATGTTGTCCAAAATTTCAAAATACAATTGTTTATAATTTTGAAAAATTGTTTCCTGTGTAAGAGCAGCATATTCTCGTGCTTATTTCTGTGATTTTGCTAGCTTTTCCAAACTGTGTTTCAAATAACTCATCGTTCCTTTTATGGCTCAAAATTTCACGAGTTTTTTTTTTTTTTTAATTTGAGTTACACAGTAGTTTATGTTTAGTTATTTTTTCTTCAAAAGTTCGAATAATAGATCGGTGAAGCCAAAAATGTAAATCCGAAAGTGTTCATATCATTCAAAAACCCCTTGGCAAGATGAATTGCTTTTTTGTCTGATTATTCGCTATTCGTCAGAAATCCGAACACTTGCTTCCAATTTATCCCAATCTTGAACAACTACACTTACTAATTTCGAAGTGGATGACCATCGAGTTTCTGTTATGGTTGGTCTGCATCTTGCGGTTGTTGATATAAGTGTATAAGACCGCTTCGCAGAATGGTGAACAAACGAAGCAATTCCTCAGAGGCTTGCAAAAAGTATTCGACACTTAGAAATTTTAGTAGAACTCTGGTGTAATACAAGATTCAAACGATCAACTAAGCAATGAACAAAAACAGCTTGAGGAGCTTTATCCTTGACTTTTTTTCGGTAGCCCATTTAAGTGTCCAGACATTATATTTGCCCCATCGTAACATTGTCCTATTTATTTGTGTTGGTAATCAGACTGTTCCAAAATTTTGTCTAGCATTTTGTATAAAGCTCCTGACGTTCTATCTTCATTCACATCATGGAAACGCAAAAATCTCTCAACCAATACACCTTCCGAAACAACAATAAAAAAGTTTTTTATACTTTCGTATTGATTTTCAATTTCTAAAGAACTTCTTCATATCAACAATGAAAGTAATTCAATGAAATTTCCATGATTTATAGAGCCCATGCTTTCGTCATGGCCATGGAATGCTAGTTCTTGTTTGCTCAAATACAGTATATATAGGCTAATACTGCGTCAATCACTGTCTGCAGGAAAAGTCTATTTAAACGAACGTTTTCGTTAAAATGCGTTTTCAAAAGCGTAGCATTCTTCCTCAGGGAATCGGCAATTGTGTTTTAAATTTTTTCAAAATTCCTTAACCTTAATCCGCATTTCAGGTGTTCGCTAGAATCACGATGTTTATGAAGTGACCGTGTTACGCTTAATAAATTTGAGAATCCGTCTTTATTCCACGCCGAATGTTTATTATCAAAAGTAAGCAGGACCAAAAAAAAAAAAAAATTAGCACAGAAGTGCTGCAAATCCATTTATATTCAGTAAATCAACAATTTTTAAAATGAATATTGTTAGATTTACCGCTCTTCTTCATTTCGTTCTTGGCAACAATTGTCAGTGAATCCGTCGGTCGTCCTTGAAGCAAAATGTCTCTTTTATCTTCATCTTTCCACAGATAAAATGGAGTTTGCAATAAATTACAAACAATGTCGTCCACAGGATGCATACTAAAAACTATCACTATCAGTTACATTGTACACAAACCTAAAATATCAGTTAAAGCTTTCAACAAATAATCACAAAGCACGAAAGAACAAATTCCTTTCGGAAAATAATGTACCACAGCACCACAAGGAAAAAGCCCGAGCAGATTGCAAGGTACCCTGGTAGTCCGCCCGCTCCACCGTCATCTCTCACGACTTTACGCTCAAAAACTGAAAGATGCAGAGGTAAGGCGCCTGAAGCTCGAACACTTCACTTGAGCAAGCAGATTGGGGAGGGTGACGTCACGGTTACCATGGCAACTCGGCGGAAAACTGCAGACTTCCAAGCATTCTCATTTCGGCTCTTCACTTGCACTGTTTTGCGTATAAGGATTTGTTTTCCGTATTGAGCGCGCCATGTGAATTAATATCTATTCAAAATTTTGAGTATTTTGGAACTGAATAAAGGCAAAAAATAATATATTATAAAAAAATACCGAATAAACTTTATTTTGAGTAAAATAGGTGAAGAGGCACTTCACCTACTTCACATGAAAAGCCGCCACTGTACTAAGGTAACCCTTGTTCTTGGTCACATCTGTTGGCATGGATACAGAAAGTACTTTCACACATTCACTTGAAGCCTTTTTTACACAGTTCTTAGAAACATGTACTTTCATCCTGGCTACTTTATTACTCTATACATGTCCACATCTTTTGCACTTTGCAGCAGTTTTTCCATTGATAGATACTTCGTCAAAAGATTCCCATATAGGATCTTTTCTCCTGCATCCTTCGTACATTATTTGCTTAAAAATGTTTTTTTTTCAATTTATTAGGTTGAGAAGCCCTTGGTAAAATAAAATTGCAGAAGTTGCTTATTATGATGATTAATTTTTAAATATTACAGGCATTTTTTAATAATAAAATGCAGAATTGGTACTTACGTTTGTGGTGGTAACTTTTACAATAATTTAGAGGTAATAATGTTGCCAAACTAATTAATAATACTGTCACAATATGTTAGCAATACCTAAGTTGACCAGAAGTTCCCAATTTTTGAGGACAGTCCTCAAATTTAATCTACTGTCCCCAAAAACGTCTGATGCATTTGGGGACGCAAATTGTCCTCAAATTTCGATGTTTGTCCTCAAGTGTCCTGGAATATATATACTTCATTAACTTTTTAGATTTCTAATGAAAAATGTTCTAAAAAGTAATTTTCGTTCTATTAATTTTCCAACATGCTTCTTGTGAAAACAAATTTTGACTGTTTTTTTTTCCTTTTTCCAAATTTAAAGACCACCATGAGCAACTCTAAAGATTATAAGCAGTTACCCGTCCCTAATTTGGGGACATTCGTTCTAGGAAAGGGGGAGAACAAGCGCTGCAAGATAAACACACCAACCATGCCTCATTCGGGACTCGAACTTGTACCAACTTGTACTAATGGTGAGTGGCCAACACAAAGAGCACTGGGACGGACAAATTTTGACTGTACTTGTTCTAAGTTCTCCCAAAAGCTTTAACAAAATGAAAAATTTGCCATGCAATTTGTTCATTAGAGTGCAGCTTGATTTTAATTCAGCACATATACCTAAGGTAAAGCATTTCACTTTTACTAATACATGTGTGTTCTCGCCGTCATAGCTCTTCTTTGTCAGTGCAAATAACCAACATCTACAAGATATATCCCTTTAAGACATTAATTTTCATATGTAATATCGCACTTATAGAAACAATAGAGTTTTGCGACAAAAATATTTGCATATTTATTTTGAGTATGTATGCAGGGCCGGTTGGACCCTAGGGGCAACCGGGGCGGTCGCCCCGGGCCCCGCGCCTTTAGGGGGCCCCGCAGTTTAGAAAACAAAATAATTTTCGGTAAAAAAAAAAAATTAACTGCATTTTTTTTTGTAACTTTTGGGGCGCAAAGCCCTTAAAAATATATTTTTGTAGTTTTTTGTTTGTTTCCAATCTCCCCATTTTTGAAAACGTTATCCCCCCCCCCCTGTTCGTCGTACGGACACTGAGATTTGCAGATTCGAAATGATTTTGATTTTTGTAACCACCTCAATCTTTTCCGCATTCATGAAATAGCAAATTAAATTTCATCATTTTGTGGTCCCCTATTTTTATATATCCAACAATTTGTGTGAAAACCTGATACTTAAATTTAAGGAAATGAAAAGAACAATATCCAAGTTACTTTCGGACTACATATGGAGGCCACTTTTCCAACATTACAAGAAATTGAAAAAAAAAGGCAACTTTCATATATGAACGCGTATAAAAGTTTAGAATGTCACTAATTTGTCAGTTACTTCACTGTGCATTAAAAATCAATCACTAAACATGCATCAGGGGAAAAAACTGTTTATACCAATTTATTTTAGAGGGATCCTTATTATATTTCCTATACAAAATATTCGCAATGAGAAAATATTCGCTAAGCAGGTATCTTTTGAACATTTTGGGAATAAGCTGTTATAAGAGCCACAATGCAACCTAAACCTCTTCTCCCGGGAAAGAAAATCGTAGATTTTAATACTTTTTACTCTCTCTCTCTCTCTCTCTCTCTCTTCCTCTCTCTCTTTTTCTCTCTCTCCCTCTCATTTTCCCCTTTTCTCTATCTCTCTTCCTCTCTCTCCCTCTCATTTTCTCTCTTTTCTCTCTTTATCTATCTCTTTCTCTCTCCCTTCCTCTCTCTCTCTCTCTCTCTCTCTCTCTCTCTCTCTCTCTGAACTTTCAGTCCGTATTATGGTCTTTTTCTTAAGCTTAAAGCAAATACTTCTTTGAGATAATCATTTTGTCTTTACGGTAATGTTCGTGTGTCTTCCTCACGAACGATAATTTTCAGAAACGACTTTATTAAAATATGAGATTTATTTTTTAGTGACCACAATGAAATTTTGCTCTGGGCCCCGCAATGAAATTTCGCCCAGGGCCTCGCAAGAGCTCCATCCGGCCCTGTATGTATGTGTTTCCAAATGACCTGCTAATCTGGGGACACCGGGCCATTTTGTCCTCAAATCAGTGTTCCAATATCTGGTCACCTTAGCCGTAGCCTACGAAGATCACGCTGGCGAAAGAAGCCTGCTCTTTCGGTATTCAAAACCAGAAATCATTTACTTCGGAAAACTCACCAGATGGCGCCTTTACAGAGGATAACAACAACAACCATTAGCCGCTGCTGGTGGCATGTGGTTATGCTCAAGGTACTTAGAAGGAGGAGAGGTAGGTCCATCGTAACCGAGCCGTCTTTCCGCTTCTCTTCGCTGCGCTGTGACGTCACGGTAGCCATAAGCGAAGCTGTAACGCGCACGCAGCCATACCGAGAAAGTGTCGTGTGCTCTGTGAATTTTCAATTGAAATAACAGAGCTAGTTTTGAGTAAATAATTTTTAAGTAAAAATTGTACAAACATCCAACTAATTTTCAAAATAGAGTAAAAAAATATATATATATATATATATATATATATGTATATATTCTGGGAACAATATCCAAGGGACATCTCAGTAAGGGACATCTCAGTAAGGGGAAAAAACAGATTATGGCACTGAGAAAAGAAGATGGTTCTGTAACAAGAAATAGAGGCGAAATTTTGACAAGAGTGAAAGATTTCTACTCCAAATTATATGAAAGGGATGATACATGCACTCCAGACATCATGAAAGGTACCAGTACCAGAGTTCTTCCAGTCCTTCCAGCAGAAGTTGCACATGCAATCAAGAACATGAAGCGGGGAAAAGCTCCAGGAGAAGATGGAATTACTGTAGACATCATACAAGAAGCAAGTGGAGAAATCGAAACAGTACTCGCCCAAATTTTCACTCGATGCCTTAATGAAGGGAAAATTCCTGAGGATTGGAACAACGCTACAATGATCTTGCTACATAAAAAAGGTGACATTGAGGATCTCAGGAACTACAGACCTATCAGCCTCCTATCAGTGGTTTATAAAATCTTCACTAAAGTTCTTTCACACCGCTTGAAGGTGACACTGGACATGGCTCAACCGAGAGAACAAGCTGGATTCAGGAGTGGCTACAGCACAATAGATCATATCCACGTACTGAGAGAATTAATTGAAAGAGCGAGGGAATATGAGCTTCCATTGTGCATGGCTTTTATCGATTATGAAAAAGCCTTTGATTCGGTGAAACCATCAGCAGTTGCAATGGCTCTGAAATCCTGCGGTATTGAAGATGCATACATTAATATTATTAATAACATCTATGAAAATGCAAGTGCAAAGATTCGGCTGTTTGAAAATACAACACACATAAAAATTGGAAAAGGAGTGAGACAAGGTGACACCATATCTCCGAAGCTCTTTAATGCCACATTGGAAAATGTCTTTCAATCACTGAACTGGGAAAACAAAGGGATAAAGATTAATGGAGATTATCTAACCCACCTTCGTTTTGCTGATGACATAGTCATTTTTGCAACTACCCCATCAGAGCTACAGAGTATGATCCAGGAACTTGCTGACAAGAGTAAAGAAGTGGGATTAAAAATGAACTTTCAGAAGACAAAAGTGATGTACAATGCTTTTGCAAGAAATGAAGATTTATCGATTGATGGAGAAAAGCTGGAGATAACAGACACGTACGTTTATCTTGGACAGCAGATATCAAGTGAGGGTCACATTGGTGAAGAAATTAATCGGCGTACAAAACTTGCCTGGAGAGCTTTTGGAAGAAACAGCATAATTTTCAAGAGCAATATGCCATTATGTCTTAAAAGAAAAGTGTTTGATCAATGCATCCTTCCAGTGCTTACGTACGGTGCAGAGACGTGGACCTTAACTAAAAGAGACATACAAAGGCTGCAGACAACTCAAAGAAGCATGGAGAGGTGCATGCTTGGTGTAACCAGGAGAGATAAGAAGAGGAACTCGTGGATCCGAAAAATGACGAGAGTGGAAGACATCATGATCAGAGTTAAATCCCTGAAATGGCAATGGGCTGGACATACTGCCAGAAGAACAGACCATCGATGGACAGCCGAAATTTTAGATTGGATTCCAAGGGACAGGAAAAGACCCAGAAGAAGACCACATGGAAGATGGGTGGATGAAATTCGAAAGTATGCGGGAGTGACATGGAGGAGACTGGCACAAGACAGACCGTTGTGGAGGAAACTTGGGGAGACCTTCGTCCAGCAGTGGATTAATAATGGTTGACAATGATGATGATGATGATGATATTCTGGGAAACAACGGGAATATGACATGAATACTGTTCGATGCTTTTTTGCAGAATATCTTTTTTTTTTTTTTTCCCAAAAGCACACTGCAATAGTTCTTTGGAGCTGGGAAATCTACATTTCATTACGTCGAATCTACAGCTTTGCTTACGTTGTTAGATTGCATCTGGGGCGCTGAAACTAATTCTCTGTCTAGCCTCTTACATTTGTGTGGATCCATTTTATTTTATGAAACTCCATTAATTCTGAGTTATTACGTTCCAGCAAAAGGTCAAATATATGGCGAGTGATGGTTCCACACTACAGCGTGTTCCGCGATCAAATATATGGTTTCGGGGAAGCTTAATTAGATGGGGCACATCGGCAAACATCCATATTTTTCGATTTTCATTTACTAGATTTGGAAAAGAAGACAATATTGGGGTTATTCCAAGCTGCCTCCAAACCTTGATACCCCCACCCACCCACCCCTCCAGATCAGCACTAAATAACACGATTGCTCCATGCACTAAATAACCCGATTGCTCAACGGCTCGAATTATGTCAGTTAACAGCTTTTGATCCATCTGCTTATCAAAGGAATAATACAGTATATGGTTGTTTCCAAGCTTTCCAGAAGCCTCTCAGCATAACTACTAAAACTTTACTATACGGTCCTAAAATTTTATCTGCAGCAGCATCATAACAATATCGGCAATCAACGCTCATTTCACCGAAAGATGAAATTGAAACTTTGTCGAATTCGGTTAGGTGTATAGCATTTATTTTCATCACCTTTAAAACGGGCTCAATTAAACCATCGGTAACACAACTTTACCACACCACCGTTTCAGAGAGGAAATGCTTGGAACCAGTATGTGCATTTTATTTTTGATGAAAAGATATGCTTTTCGAGAAATAGCATGCAAAGCAAGTGCTTGACTTGTATCTTCTTCATTCCATTTTGCTGGTCTCTTTCTTGACACAAGAGTTTGAATTTGCACTTCAGTGAAACAATGGCCAAGCAAATTTATGATAACTGGCCAACTTTCACTGTTGCTCAGCAAATTTCTATTCTTGCATTTGCGTTTCATAATATTAATTTCCGTTTTCAGGCTTCTTTTCTCCAGGCAAAAGCATTGTTTTACCATTTCCAACTGTTTTCTTACGTTTGATAATTCTTTCCCTAGTGAATTATCTTCACTCTTCAGTTGCATTATATTTTTGTTCAGACATTCGCACTTCTCACATAACGTTAACCGTATGATAAATGTTGGTCAGGAATGATGCCACTTTCATTGTGCCCTGTGATTTGACGTTTAATTGGAGATATACTTTAATGCATTTTTTTCTGACCTCTCCGATCTTAAACCGTTTACTTCGAACAGAAATTTGCTCCTCCATCTGCTAAGGCATATTTTGTGTAGCCACGGCATCTTTTCTCAGTTTTTTTCTGGGAGGCAAGTTCAGCAATTCATTTCTAAGATCTCGCTCTTACTTCGAGACATCAAAGTGTTCTGAACACATTCGAGCTTTCTTTGCATCGAATACATCCTTTGGACAGCATTTCGCTACCCATTGCTTCAACAAATCTCTATCCGATGGAAAACCATGCCATGGTATGCAACATCTAACTTCATTTCCTTTGAACTGCTATTATGACAAAGTGCAACAGAGTATCCAGGTATTTTCGAGATAGTCGTACACAGAAAAAAAATGAAGAAAAAAAATGAATAAAACGAAAAACCGGTCTAAAATTGACAAAGAAATGCAGCGAGTAATCGACACTACAGCACAAGCTCCGAATGACACCGAATGCTCAAGAGATCGTTTATGGCCACTGTGACGTCACATTCCAGCTCGTAGGGTGACAGCTCGCCGGCGGCACGGAAACAAAGGCGATTGGACCTACCTCTCTTCTAAGTACCTTGGGTGTGCTGTCATACAGAATTAAATGGCCTAAATTTTCTCCATAATCGCCAGAATTGTTTTATTTTTTCTTGCGAAAGCGATGAAGTGGCCACTTTATTATGACCACCTGACAGTTTTAAGCAAATGAGCTATGGTTGCCGCTAGAGGGCGAGGCTAGTATAAAAAAGGAAAGCTTGGTGCTTACGACAGTAGTAGCAGTGATTTTTTGGTCACGAGATGGATAAAAAATGCGATTTGACGGACTTCCAACGTGGCCTGATTGTTGGAGCTCGGAGCCATGGAGCGAGTATCACCGAAACCGCCGCATTCGTGAAATGTTCCAGAGCAGCTGTTGTTAAAGTGTTTAAAGACGACTGTCAGCCAGAAAACTGGGCCTCTACGTGCAACGTATGGTCGTCATCGACTAGTGACTGCTCGGGCGGAACGGTGAGTGTCCAGACTGGTAACAGACAACAGTGCAACAAATTACAGACCATCTTAATCAAGGATCACATCAAATGATCTCTGCACGCACTGTTCGCCGTACACTGCATCGGATGGGATATGGCAGCCGAACGCCTGTTCGAACACTTTTGCTGTCTGCAGTTAACAAGAGAAAACGTCTCCAGTTCGCACAGGAGCACAAGGATTGGACAGTCGATAATTGGAAACAAATTATGTGGTCCGATGAATCACGTTTTCAGTTGCACCATGCCGATGGCCGAGTGAGAATTTGGTGGAAACAGCACAAAAGCATGGACCCCAAAGGCTACAACCCTTCGAGCTGGTGGAAGCAACTTTATGGTTTGGGAAATGTTTTCCTGGCATGCTTTGAGCTCTTTAATTCGTGTTGATCAACGTCTGACTGGCACATCATATCTAAACATCGTTGAAGACCAAGTGCGTACTGTCATGTGGATGGTTTATCCCAATGGCGATGGCTACTTTCAACAAGATAATGTGTCGTGCCATAGTGTTCGTGTTGTACAGGATTGGTTTCAGGAACATGCCGGTGAGTTTACTTTGCTTAGGTGGCCCTCACAATTTCCATATCTCAACCCCATTGAGAATTTGTGGGATGAAGTTGAAAGAGACACCAGACAGCTGGATCCACAACCCTGCAATCTCACACTCCTGGAATGTGCTATTCATCAAGCATGGTCTCAGATTCCACAAACCACCTATCAACATCTCGTGGAGTCCATGCCACGAAGAATCGACGCAGTATTAAAGGCAAAAGGTGGCCCAACGAAGTACTAAGGGGGTGGGCATAATAAAATGGCCACTCAGTGTATAACTAATAAATAACATTGATGGTATAATTTATCAGTCCTCTACCGTAATCTAGCATTCCGATATGATCAACGAAGTTACACATTTCGGGACACATTAAATACATCGATGACCTGCTATATAGAATTTTAATATATGTATATTTTTTAGTAATTAACTGTTCCTAAATCATTTTGAAAGGTAAGATTACATAAGTATCTACTTTCTTCTTTATTTGAACGCTTTCCACACTTAACCCTTTCAAGGGTGGTGGCACACTTTTGGAACCACCATTTTTAGAAATTGGACCTACAAATTTAATGATCTGTTAAATAATTGTAGTCGGGTGGTGGGTTCAATATGTAACCACCTAATTATGCAAATTAGGGTTACACTAATTTTATTTCTTTGTAAATTCTCTTTATATGGTACTAAACCGCTCTACAACTCATTGTTTGTTAAATAATAAGATCGATTATTTTTGTTACTGCCCCTTCATGCTTTGCTGTTTGCGCAATGTATCGTGTGGAAATTTTTATTTAGGAGGAGCGTAATGCTCTGGCCTAATTGTCCAATTTTTAATTAAATTAAATAAAGGAAATTGTCCACAATTTGGTTAAAAATTTTACATTTTAAAATGAGGCAGAAGGGTAAATCTTCATATTAGAATGCGTGTTGTACACAAATGAATATGATGGTATGTGTCGGTCAGTTGTACCCAAGGATTTTAGAATGAAATCTGGAGGCTGTCGCCATGAAACGTACGTGAAAGTTCAAATCAAATATGACGTTAAAATTAAAAACTTCACTCTTTTATGAAACATAATTCATTCCAGTTTGATATTACTGCTATCAAAAACCACACAACTCGAAAATGGCATCCCCGGTGGCGCAGAGGTCTAAGCGATGGCCTCTGATCATTCGTCCGAAAGGGGTCTGGGTTCGAATCCCGGTGAGGCATGGATGTTGTGTTTGTCTTGTAGCATTGGCTCTTTCCCTTCCCTGGTACCAGTGACCCTAAATTAGGGACGGGCGACTGCTTATAGCCCATTGAGTTGCTCACGGTGGTCGTTAAACCTCCAATAATAAAAAAAAACTCGAAAATGCACACAGCTGAAACTGCATGAGTATCGTGTAAACAAATCAAAATTTCCACAGTTACTTGCTTGTGAGAATATATTAATACAAAAGGCACACAGCAATACTCATTTCTTTTATATAAAAATAATTGAAAAACGAAAAGTATGCAGTTTCGTAACCTTCGACAGTATACTAAAAGCACTAACGGTAAGGCAAAGTTGTCCTCGGTAAAAGCGGCCTCTGGTGGCGTTGGTGGAAACCAAAAGTGCTTCTGTTTTTGTTTTTTAGGAAATATGGCCCAAAATAACGCTTCTTTAACGAACTTCGTAGGCTACGCCTTAGCATCGCTAACACGTGACATCAGTGATTCACGCGCGCTTTGTAAAGCACAAATCGCGAGATCCCCGATGTTGCCCTCCCGTACAGTGCTGAAGCGATTGGTAATTCGGACTAATTCTCGCTTCGTTCGAGTGAAAAATCACGAGACATCCGATGTTCTGCCGTTTTGGCGATCTGTTATACATAGCTCTCCAAAACCTTGTGATGTAACGTCTTGAACGAAACATCACGTGATCATTCGATATTTCGCCGCCGGATTGGCCGATGTGAGATCGAAGCTACAAATTGTCACGTGCGTCCCTCACATCGCTGGCTGCATCGGCGATTCCGGGGGTTCGTACGTTTCTTCACGGAACATCGCAACATTCACATCGCTGGCAGAATCGGCGATTCCCAGTGTTTGTACAATTCTTCACGGAACATCGTGGTTGCGATGTTCTCGGAGCTTAACATTGATGCGTCGATGTTAGAAGTACATCGGTTTTTTCGATGTATCGCCCATCTCTACTCCCCTTCATACAAAATCTTGAATTTCAAGTTCTGACTATGTTACTTAGGCTAAAATATTTCTTTCTGCAAAAGAAAAAAGTATAAAAGCATATCAAAACTCAAGGCTACTAAACTAAGATTAAAAAAAAACTTATGCCATTAAATTAATCAATGTAGAAGTCAGTTCATAATTCATATAAAACCCTTGAATCTCTTAAAAAATTCATGACTGACAAAAATTTGCATTTTTTAAAAAAATATTTTAATGAAATGGAAACCCCAGCATAAATTATAATTAATTCCCAAAATAATTTATTTTAATCAACTATTATACGATTTCTTATTAATTTCTAAGAATCGGCTTCATCCACTGATGAAACAGATTCTTGGAACACTACTTTTTTTTAACATTGAAATCGTTTTACAATGTATTTTAAATTATGTTTTAATTAATGATACTGAGTGATATATAAAAAATATTTCACTGTTGATGTGACTATAAATCATTGCTATGTAAAGTGCATTATTGTGTTTAGTCTAACGTATTTTCCATTCTGCCGGTTTTTCCCAGTTTTTGCCACTGTCCCGGCGAAAATATCGTTTTGCCGGCAAAAGGACCAACCCTGGACTTCTCACACAAGTTGAAGTGAGCTGAAATAGTATTTTGCTGTTTTGCCTCGCTTATAGTTGCGTTCTTGCCGGTTTTTGCGATTTCACGCGAAATGTTAACTTCAAAGAAAAAAAAATATTTCCGATCTTTTGAAAGACCTTATTCTGCGGAATATCCATTCATAAAGAGTTCGAGAAAAAGCACAAATCACGCCTTTTGGACTGAATGTGCTGTAAATTTAAGTATTGCACATGCTGGGAAAGGCGACATCGTGAATCACGTGCAAAGCAAAATGCATCGTGAAAACTCTTCAAAGAATGCGAGCGATTCTAAAACGGTCGAGTCACGTTGTGACCACCAGCTAATATCCAGAGTAACCACCGTGTGCAGCGCGGACAGCAGCTAGACGGGCTGGGAGTGACAGAATGGTGCTAGAAGGTGTGTGTGTAGCCATGCTGACTGCAGTTCATCTGACAGCTGCTGGAGGGTGCGTGGTGAAGGATCCATAGAGCAAACAACACGATCGAGGTAGTCCCACAGATGCTCGATTGGGTTTAAGTCTGGGGAATTAGAGTGCCAGGGAAGTATTGTGGGAAGATCCCATCCGCCCTAGGAAAGACAAACAGCTTGTATGGGTGTACGTGGTCTGCAAGGATGGATTCATAACGAATTAAGTCCACAGAATACCACGAAAACATTCCCTAGACCATAACGCTGTCCCCATCAGCTTGTGTTCTGCCAACAATAGTTGAAGAGTGTTTGTTCTCCAATGTTTCTCACCTTATACGCTGACGTCAATCCATTCAATGAAGCAGAAACCGTGACTTAGCGGAGGTCCAATTCCGATACTGCCCTGCAAATGTAAGGCTTTTCTGTCGATGCACCTTCATTAGCACAGGTGCAGTGACCATCCATCTGCATCGGAGCCCCATATACAGCATGGGGTTTGCCGAACTGTCATTTTAGACACACTTCCGGTAGACCCCTGTTCATTCGGCCAGTGAGTTGCTCCCAGGGCTTAGTAACAACAAAGAATATCTAACTGATAAGAAGGTAAGGCTCAGCGAGACGTAACTAGCGCCACTATATTATGCGGCAAAGAATCACTACACAGAAGCTAACATTACAGGCTGATGCCGCAGGATGCCGAGCAGACTGAGTTAGACTGAGCATGCGTGTTTGTGTTCAAAGAATATAAACGCTTGTTTGTGTTGGCGTTTTGTTCAAAGGTTTTGTTGTTCTCATCTAGATCTGCGTTTATATTACAGCCATGAAATACACCCACTCCATTCCGATGAATAACAATTCATGGAATGGAGTGGATGAATAACAAGAACAAATTTGAAACCGTTTGAAACAAATATCCTGGAAAACCATTAAAACAACGTTTGCTGAAAAAAAAAGCTATCGTTACGTTGAAAAAATTAATTTATCAATTATATGAAACTGACTTTTATGAAAAATACCTCGTAATATTGTAAAATGAAAGAGGGAAGCATTCGATTACACAATGCATACCAAACAGACAGCTTTAAGCATACACTCAATCGTGGCGAGTTAGTCCGGTCGGTAGAGAGCTCAGCTATCACGCCAGCGGCCCTGGTTCGAACCTATTCAGATACGAACGGATGTTTTTCCGATCTGTTGAGAAAATTTCTCCAGCGCAGTGCGTTTAATTTACAAACTTCGGAAGGGTAGAAAAAAAAATTGTAGCTTTGGGAAACTGCGGTTGTCTTTGCTTTTTTTTTATTATTATTATGGCTGCTACTGGGAAACCAGCCTCAGCATTTTTGACAAGCAACCTGGTATTACTACGGTGCTTAAAGTGAGAATAAAACTGCTAAAATTTCCTTAAAATAATATTAATTGCTAATGTATATATTTGTTTCACCAAAAGAAGGGACAGGAGGGATACTCAGAAAAGAACAACAAAAAAAAAAAAAATGCTTTAGTAGACCCAATGAGACCGAAGGAAACAGTCGCAGATCAAAGCTTAGCTTCCTTTCCGTGAAATAGGCTTCCCGTCCCGTGTCTCCTACGCTTTTTGCGCCTGAATGTTAACTTTCCCGCAGAGCATCTGCTGCCGCATTACATGGTGGCGCTGCTGTCGCCTGTTTTACATTATCTCTACGAGAGTTGAGCTTCTTCACGCGAAGCGTTTATATTCTTTGGTAACAAGGGCTGTCGCTTTGTGTTTCTGGTCGTTGAAATGGTCCTCGCCTGCACCGCTCTGTTACGTCACGGGGATGCATGTCAGGGCGCGATGTAAAGCCCTCGGTGGATGCTGTTAACCAACGTTTGTTGCATTCGCATTAGTTATCTTCTGTTTATTTCGTTGTATTTCTGACAACGTATTTTTTTTTTTATTTAATTTCTTTAGTACATCGTTTTCGTACAATGGCTTCCTGCGCTGTTGCTACGTGCCGAAATACCTGCAGGAAAATACGAAAAGGCAAAACATAATTTTTCACTGGTTCCCTCGAAACGACCCAGTTGCTACAAAAAAAAAAAAAAAAAACTGGGTTAACAGGTATTGCAGAGCAAGTTCTTTTAATTTGAAAAATGCCAGGATTTGCAGTGAACACTTTTTAAATAGTAAGTACGAAGATGATATGGCCGCCCCTGTGGCGCAGTGGTCTAAGCGATGGCCTCTGATCATTCGTCCGAAAGGGGTCCTGGTTCGAATTCCGGTGAGGCATGGATGTTGTGTTTGTCTTACGGCACTGGCTCTCTCCCTTCCCTGGAACCAGTGACCCTAAATTAGGGACGGGCGACGGCTTATAGCCCATTGAGTTGCTCACGGTGGTCGTTAAATCTTCAATAAAAAAAAAAAAAAAAGATGATATGATGAATCGCTTGCTTGGTTAAGCAATGAAAAAGATATTAAAATCGTCGGCTATACCAACAGTACCGAGATCAAACATTGAATATGCCACTGCAAGAGGTGAAAGAGAAAAATACTGCATGATGCTTTTGATAGACTTAAAAATCTTAGTCCCAAAAAAAAGGTCTTTTGAAGAAAATGTGGCTCCAATTTAACCTGCATCAGATGAAGAGACAATTTTCTGCGTGAAATGTGATATGTTCCAAAAAAAAAAAAGTATCTTTTTTTAATTGACAAATTGTCAATAACGGAAAAAGAGTTAAACTTTCTGAAAACAGGAGAAAAAAAAAAAAAAAAAAAAAAAAAAGGATATTTTAAAGAGTTTTTCTAGCAAAGCCAGAAGATGGAATCGTTCTTGTCGGCTTTTATTGAAACAAATCAGAGAACTGAAAATTAATGTAAAAAAACAAAATACGAAAAATTAAAAAAAAAATGACAAATGCTTTCATAATATACTTACAAAAACACAGGTAACCTCTCTTGTACAGGGTAGAAGTCGAATTAAATGGACACCTGAGTATCCGAAACGTTCCACAAAAATTACAGTAGCCGAGGTTTTGTTATTAACAAAGAAGCATCATTTTCGCGCTTGATGGAAGTAATACACATATATAAAAAAGAGGAAACAATCAATGATATATTCTGCTTCACTCCTTTTGTTTCTTTAAATCATTTCACCATTTTGTTTCATATTCGGCAGCTCAGTAGTTGTTCTTATCATCATAGTTCCCCGTACAGAGCAAAGCATACGCGATTCCTAACACTCGGCGATGCATCCCAGGTACGTCACGAACCGCAACTTCCGGCGACAACTGCAATCTGCCGTATGAACCAGCCCTTGTATCTAGAGCCCTGAGTTTCCGCCCCGGCGGCGCAGTGGTCTAAGCCATCACCCCCTAATAGCTTAACAGGCCCGCGCACCGAACACCGGAAGCTGCGTGACGTAGGGGAGAGTAGGCTGATGTCCGTGGTGGGTGGTCGAGCATGCATGAGCTTGCTCACTCTGTGTAAGCGTGACTGTCGATGTGCGTGGTTGTTGTCAAATTGTCAACTAAATTGATTTTCATAGAGGAATATTAAAAGTATTCAAATTCCTTACTAATGGGGAGGTTCTCAGATAATGGATTACAGCAATAAAGCGGGAAAAATTTCAAGTGATTAACTCTAAGGTAAGTGGAAACCTTTTGTTAACCTTATTTTAAACTACTCGTAAAATAAAAATTTTGAACTAGAAAATTTAAATTTGGCTAATTTTATAATCTAATGCATCTCACAACGGGAAGTCAAAGCACTGAAAAGATTTTTGAAAAATGAAATTTATGTTTGTAATGGAAAGAATAGATTACTTGTGTTGTTATAGTAACCCATAACATGTTTTTACCAATGTATCAAATAAGTTCAAAGTAAAATATGTATATTTAGGAAGGGATTTTAAACTTTATTATGGACACAGAATAATAAGGGTTGCATGTTTTTGATCCCAAGAGTAATATGCTGATACATTCGTACTTAGTTATTTAAGTGTTTAGGCAGCGCCAGATTAACTTTTTTGGGGTCCCTATTTCTGGGCACAAGTGCTTGTAAAATACCTATATCCTATACGAAATATATGTATGTCATGTACACATCTAACATGCCTATGTCCTTTATATAAATGCTAAGGCCTTGTTGCCATGTGAAATACATCTTTTGTGTTTGCAGACATGGAGAGTTGCATTGAATTATCATTTTAAATATTTATTACTAAAGGAACACAAACACTGAATCAAGTATAGACAGCAAAAATTAGATATGAATGCACAAAAACAGAAGTTCACACATAGTTCAGGAGTAAGTTCGCCTTTAAAATGTCCATTTAAAGATTTTGAAGCATTTTTCTACAAACCAACACATTGAAGAACTCTCGTGTGAGCAGTGTGTATGCTCTATCTGTGGTAGGATGGGAATTTATCAGAACCATTCAATTTCTTAAAAATTAGGTGAAATATATCAGTACTACCTGGGCAAGAAATTATTTACATGCCAGGTAGTAAAAGCTGGATGCGCAGGAAAATTTATCTTTTAAGATAACAAACCAGAACCCTAATTTTTTTAAGTTAAAAATATGAACTGTTTTAACATGTTTGCACTTCCATTTTAAGGGTCTGTATTACAAATGTTCAATGCACAAACGTGTGTATATCAATTTTTAAGATGCTGATGCTAAAATTGGTATGAAATGGTACGATGATGAAACTGGTGTTTCAGAATTTTAGTGATTCTGCCATGTTCCTTTTGTTAAAGTTTTCTCCCTTTGTCACTAAACATGAGAGGCCAGTTACATCAGAGGCATGCATACTGTTGTTGATTATAGACAAAATTTGGAGCAAAACTAGGTTTCCGATTTCTGGGCGTAGAGCATAACATAATTAAAGATGTGATATTGCTATTTCCTTGGTACTTCGTAACAATAATACAACTTCCATTAATTAACAATGACATGAAACACGATATGTGATGACTGTCTTTTTTTCTTGTGTTGTAGGAAATTTTATTACAAACTTTTTTCTTTTAAAATTTAGTTACCATGCATAGATGTTTATTTACCTGCCCAGACGAATGATTTACATGCTCTGGGCATCTCGGGCATGGTATTTTTAAGCCTTGGATATTGTTATTTTTAAGAGAAAAAAGTACGTGGATCGACATGAATCCACATATTGTAGAAACTATGTTCTAAACAAACAAGATTTTTAAAATACAAGTAGAAATATATACTCGCTTCTTTTTTTCTTTTTTTTTAAAACATTTGCTTAAAATGAGAGATCAACTTTTTATTCATTTATCTAGACATCTGTTTCCAGACTTCCTGCACTGTGTCTTCACAAGCTACATCAATAATAACTGGAACTAATATATCTCATATTATCCGATAACTACTGGAAAGTGTGCTTCCAAACGTGGGGGTGGATGTCAATTTTTGTATGGGGAAAAACTTCTTCAATCCTTCATAGAATTTATTTTGAAACCAAAATCATATAAAAAGGAAACAACAATCTTTTTCAGTAGATTTAGTAATGACAAAACATTTGTGCAAAATTTTATACCATTGCTTTTTATAATTTCTGAGAAAATGGTACATCAAGTTAGTCAATTTATAATGAAACATGTACATCTTTTAAAATACATCCTATAGTACCAAAACAATTGCTTAGATTTATTCAGAACAATAACTGCATGTGCATTTGCCAGGTTCTCAAAAAATATAATAATTATCTGAAAAAATACTTTAAGAAATTATTGGAACAAATTTCAGATTTTCTTAGAAACGTGTCTTTGAAATTCTTCAAGGAACAGCTAACGGATTATTGGAACAAATTTCAGATTTTCTTAGAAACGTGTCTTTGAAATTCTTCAAGGAACAGCTAACGGACACATAATCAAATTGTGTTTGTGATACACAAAGAACTACACAACCATAGTTATTTGTACATTGGCAGTTTTCCTGAATACTTCTTGAAAATCAAATTTCAGGAAATTTCTGCCAATAAGTTACTTGTATTTTTCCAGATAAAAAGAAATGCTTATATTGTGGATCCAAATGGTTTTGCTTAATGCTACTAATATACTTAAATACAGATGTGTTGAACTTGGACAAGGTAACTTTTTTGAAATAGTGCTCTGGAAGACAAAAATTATAAACTTTATATTTGCTTATCAAAATGAAGTTGTCCAAACACGTAACTAGATGGTACTAAAATTAGGGAAACTTGTTATGTCATTATTGTACGTTTAATAATGTAGCAATTGCATAATTTTCTTGAAATCTTAATTTATTTGATGCAATCAGTGGATCAAGCAGCAATTTACTGTATGTATGTTAAAAGGTGCTTTATTGAGCCTTTGGTAATAATTAAAATACACAGAAAAAAATTCAGTTTTTCTTGACCTTTTTAATATATTAGTGATCACGGATTGCATATAAAATACATTTTCACTAAAGGAATTATTTCATTACTAAAATTTTCATAGTCATAAGTTTGCAATGAATGAAAAATCTGATTCCTTAAATATGTCAATCGACATCTTTTGAAACGACGGCGATACTTCGTAATGGACCCTCAAACTAATCTTTCAAGTACAAGAACGATTTGTTCACAAGTACAGGAATCGTTCGGCTAACTATAAAGACACTATAACTTCAAGTGAAACTACGACAACAGTTTATAATTTCGATTATAGGAATGGTTTATCACTTCCAGTGAAATGACAGTGATGCTTTCATTAAGTTGACGAATCTGCCTTGCTTACCATTTCAAGTCGAAATTATTGCTACGCTAAATTTTACGCTGTAATTTCTTTTTCTTCTGTATTTTAAAAGATTATTATACAAACTTGTTAACTCTGCAGTTATTTGAAAACTAACACACAAGTTCTTATTTAAATGCAGTGAAACTCTAAAAGAACGCACGACCTGGTTAGTTGGTGTACGTAAAGACGCGTTCGTTCGCACATCGCCGTAATGCTCCTCTCCGCGACTACGGACTACTCTAGTGACGTCACAAATCGGTGCGCGGGCCTGTTAAGCTATTAGGGGGTGATGTCTAAGCGATGGCCTCTAATCATTCGTCCGTAAGGGGTCCGGGTTCGAATCCCGGTGAGACATGGATGTTGTGTTTGTCTTACGGCACTGACTCTCTCCCTTCCCTGGAACCAGTGACCCAAAATTAGGGACGGACGACTGCTTATTGCCCATTGAGTTGCTCACGGTGGTCGTTAAACCTCCAATAAAAAAAAACAAAAAAAAAACCCCGTCTGAAGCTTTTGGGGACGCAAATTGTCCCCAAATGTCCTCGAATTTACACTTCTTCATTAACACTTTAGATTTCCAATGAAAAATGTTCTTAAAAGTAGCTTCCGTTGTACTAATTTTCCAACATGCTTCTTGTGAAAACAAATTTTGACTTTTCTTTCTTCTTTCTGGGTTTAACGACCATTACGAACAACTCTAAGGACTATAAGCAGTCAACTGTCTCTAATTTGGAGACATTCGTTCTAGGGAAGGAAGAGAGCAAGTGCTGCAAGACAAACACACCACCCATGCCTCATTCGGGACTCGAACCCGTACCCACTTGTACGAATGGTCAGTAGCCAGCACTAGGTCAATGCACCACAGGCGCTGTCAAATTTTGACTGTACTAGTCCTGAGTTTCTCCAAAAACTTTGGCAAAATGAAAAATTCGCCGTGCAATTACTATGGTGTGCAGCTAAATTTTAATTCAGCGCATGTACCTAAGGTAAAGCATTTCACTTTTGCTAATATGTTCTCGCCCTCATAGTTCTGCTTTGTCAATACAAATTACCAACATTCTACAAGATATATCCTTTTAAGACACAGATTTTATTGTGTAATATCACACTTATTGAGACAATGCAGTTATGTGACAAAAAGATTTGCATATTTATTTTGAGTACGTATGTGTCCCCAAATGAACTACCGATTTGGGGACGCCACGCCCATTTGTCCTCAAATCGGTGTCCCAATATCTGGTCACCTTATCGTAGGGGAATTTGCTGCAGAAAGATCAAAGCTTGTATCTGTTCTTAGAGAACAGCCGTTGTGTATTGCAACAGATGGTACTAATGATAGTGACTCCAAATTTCATCCCATCATTGCTACTCATTTCAATGTGGAAATGAAACAAATTGAGAATAGTGTCTTGGCCATTCGCGCATTAAAGGGTAATGCCACTGGTGTTATTATTGGGAATCTGGTATTGGAAACCTTAAAAGGTTTTAATATTCCTACGACCAATTAACTTTATCACCTTGGTCTCTGACAATGCACCTGTAATGATACAGACAGAAAGCAAGTGTTGTAGCTATGTTGCGGGAACATCACAATGAAATCATCATTGTTGGGTGTCCTTGTCATCCAATAAATTTAGCTGCGGAGAAGGGTGTGGCTTGCTTGCCCCTTAATGTGGATGAACTCCTAGTAGATATTTTTTTTTACCTCAAAAACAGTCCAAAGAGGAAGGATCATCTGAAGATTTTTGAAGAAATTCATGATGGTAATACTACGAAAATGCTAAGACATGTATGTACCAGGTGGTTGTCAACGGGCAAGTGCATTGAAAGATTATTGAGTCAGTGGGTTCCCCTTGCAAGTTTCTTCAATCGTGAAAGTGGAAAAAGAAATATTCACACGCTTTTAAAGCTTGCACAATTCCAACAAGAAAGATGACACCGAATTTTCGGGTGTAATAAGCACGTCTTTTGGATCCGTACTGACGCAAATTAAATTTAGCAAAGCTATTCAAAGTCAATGGAACCGGTATGGAAAACAATAGATCTGACGAAAGAAAGAAGATTTTCAATCGGGGTTTTAATTCCTCAGATATTGCTGTAAACGGAATCGCGAGCTTACGAAATCTTAGAACAGAGATATCGACAAAAATAAGATGTGACTTTACGTCCTCTGGTGGGAAAACCATGCATTATCTTAGGAAGAAAGTATTCTCAAAAAGTTTATATATATATATATATAAGCGGTATCGGTCCAAGAAAAAAACATTAGTCGAGTTTTCAGGAGCCCAGATTTTGCTACAAATAGATCAGAAGCAGCAATTAAAACTTATGACCCCTGGTGGCCAAACCATTCTTTACCAAACATTAGAAATTATGTGAAAAATATTTTTCATCAGGTCTTGTATGCGATACAGAAAGAATTTTTCAAATCGGAGCTTTAGGAGCAGAAATAACGCAGAAAACGCAATTTACCTATGTGCCCCCTAGCGGAAAGTCTACGATTTACTTATAAATTTTGAATTTATAGGGAAAACATTTCGCATCGAAAACACCATCCGACAAAGAAGGAATTTTTCAAATCGGACTCTTAGAAGTAGAGATATTGACACAAATAAGATATACATCTACGCCCCTGGCGTAGAAACCATGCATTATTTCAAGAAGAAAATGGTCCTAAAAGGTTTGTCGACATGAGTAGTATCGGTCAACAAAAGACTTTTTTCAATCGAGATTTTAGAAGCTCATATTTTGCTGCAAATACATCAGAAGCGGAAATTAAGACTTACGCCACCTGGTGGCCAAGCCATTTTTTACAAAAATTAGAAATTATGTGCAAACAATTTCCCATCAGGAGCTATGCGGTGCAGAAAGAATTTTTCAAATAGGAGATTTAGAAGCAGAGATATAGAGGGAAACGCAATTTACATTTACGCCCCTAGCGGAAAGTCTATGAATTACTTGAAAATTTTGAAGTTATATGAACCACATGTCACACCAGAAACACTATCCAACAAAGAAGGAATTTTTCAAATCGGACTCTTAGAAGTAGAGATATTGACACAAATAAGATATACATCTACGCCCCTGGCATAGAAACCATGCATTATTTCAAGAAGAAAATGGTCCTAAAAGGTTTGTCGACATGAGTAGTATCGGTCAACAAACGACTTTTTTGCAATCGAGAATTTAGAAGCTCATATTTTGCTGCAAATACATCAGAAGCGGAAATTAAGATTTACGCCCCCTGGCGGCCAAACCATTTTTTTTTTTTTACAAAAATTAGAAATTATGTGCAAACGATTTCCCATCAGGAGCTTAATCCGGTGCTGAAAGAATTTTTCAAATCGGAGATTTGGAAGCAGAGATATAGGGGGAAACGCAATTTACCGCTACGGCCCCCAGCGGAAACTCTATGAATTACTTGAAAATTTTGAAATTATATGAAAAACATGTCACACGGAAAACACTATCCAACAAAGAAGGAATTTTTCAAATCGGACCCCCAGAAGTAGAGATATTGACAAAAATAAGATGTACATCTACGCCCCCTGGCGGAGAAACTGCGGAATATTTTAGAAAAAAATATTCCAAAAAAAATTATCGATGTGAGTGGCATCAGTTCACGAAAGAATTTTTTCAATCGATATTTTAGAAGCTCAGATTTTATGGAAAATACGCCAAAAGCAAAAATGAACACTTACGCCCCCTGGTGCCCAAAGTATTATTTACCCAAAATTTGAAATTATATGCAAACGATTTTCCATCACGAGATGTATCCGCTGAAGAAAAAAATTTTCAAATCGGAGTTTTAGAAGAAGAGTTGTCGGGAAAAATGTAATTTACTTTTACGCCCCCTAGCGGAAAATCTATGCGTAATTTAAAAAAGTAACTATATCTAAAATACTCTTCGACATAAATGGAATCGAAAGATAAAATTTTTTTTCAATCGGATGTTTAGAAGCAAATATGCGGAATTAAACGTATTTTTGAATTCGACATTATCTGCATTTACGCCCTCTAGCGGCGAAATTGTACATCGCAAAAAAAAAAAAAAAAACGAGATGAAGGATCAGCATTCGCATATTTCAAGCTTCCCAATGCAAAAAGAATTTTTTCAAATCGGACTAATAGTTGCAGAGATACCGTGGGTACAGACGGACGGACGGACAAACCGATAACATGAGCACGATCTTTTTTACAAAAGACGTGCTAAAAAATTGAACAAATGGCAAAGCAACATCAAAAAAAAAAAAAAGAAAACCGCAGAACTGGAAGATTCTAGGCTTTAAAAGAAGAAAGTTCATGATGTAAATACGAACCAGCACTCATTGCTTTCTCGAGAAGAGATGCTTTTTTACATATTAAGTAGCAATGTAAATAAGGCGTACTGTTTTTTCTTTTTTTGGTTCTATATCATACCTTATTTTGACAAAGTAAATGTTTTACTCCGAGTAGTGCTCCACTGATTCACAAGCTAAGAGTTATCTTATTGGATTTGTTGAAGCAAATTATGTCTAAATTTGTGAAAGCTAATGTTGTGATAACACATTCTGATATTTTGAGTGTGTATTATTACTCAAAAAAATCAGAAGGATTATTCTAAAATTCTTGTTGGGCAGGAAACTAATGTCATTGTGGATACTTTGGCATCTGATGAAAAGAGGTCTCTTTTTCTTTTTTTTTGTTTTTGTTTTGCAACATCAGAAAATATTATGTGAAAGCTTCAGATTACATGATTCATAGGTTTCCATTCAAAGACAGTGTGTGACTTGAATGCAATTGAAAATGCTTCTTTCTCTGATGTTAAATATTTTATAGAGAAATTTCCCGTCCTTTTAACAGGAAGTCAAAGTAACATTGATAATTTGCAGTCTGAATTTTGTGAACTTCAGGTGGCAGTAACTTGCCCATAAAATTTCCGAACAAATGGTTGATATTCAGTAGAGTTTGCTTAGCAATTACAAAAATGTATTATGCAAACATTCATTTAAAAAAAATCATTGGTTATGCTATATATTTTATTCATACCACATAGTAATGCAGAGGTGCCAACCATTACGGGTTTTCCGTAATTACTACGGTTTCGGCTGCCTGATTACGAAATTACGAATTTCAGTGTATTTGTGAAAGTTCTGAATTTTGTGTCCTTTTTTGTATAAATCACGGTTTAAACTGCGATCGCATTTTACGAATACATTGGCGGAAAGAGAAAAAAGAACACCAAGAAGGAATTGGCGGACGATCATGAAATTTACATATGTTAATGGGGTCCAGTTTACGTAGGTGTGATGTTAATTTCGGGACCAACCGGTGAGCGCTTACGCCACAGCACGGCATAATATGCAAATTATCGTCGGTGGTATTTAAGGACTACGGCGAAGTGAATGTAATCAGTCGTCGGCGTACGGACACGTGCAAAGACCCTGAAGAAGCTGCAATGCCTGGACATGGAAGACGTGTACGATTTCAGCAGTTATCGGACTTTGAGCGAGGTCGTCTATACAGTCGGACTCCGCGAGGCCGAGTGGTCGTATCATCGTATTGCGGAGCGAATTGGACGGGAAGTATCGGTGGTGGTACGACGGTGGCGTAGATGGTCCGAGGAACATTCCCACACGAGAAGACTTGGAACCGGGCGTCACAGACGGACTGATGAGCGGACCGATCGACGCATAAAAAGAGCGGCGTTGTCAAGCAGAACATCCACTGCGACGCAAATCCGAGCTCCCGTTGCACCTGAGGTGACTGTGCGAACAATCCGCAACCGTCCACTGGATACAGGACTACGTGCATGTGTGCCTCTGGCATGTGTACCTCTGACTCCAGCCCACCGTTAGGAACGGCTGCAGTGGTGTCGCCAACGTCTGCACTGGACAACGCAATGGCGATCTGTCGTGTTCAGCGATGAAAGCAGATTCTGCTTGGGAGTCTCCGATGGCCGTATGCGTGTTCGCAGACACACAGGGGAGCGTCTCCACCCTTTTTGCATCCGCCAGCGACACACAGGGCCTACACCTGGTCTCCTGGTGTGGGGAGCGATCAGCTATCACTCCCGTACACAACTAGTGTTTGTACCGGGTACGTTAAACAGCACTTCCTACATCAACATCATCATTCAGTCCGTTGTTGTGCCATTTGTAAGGTCGGTCCATCGTGGTGTTTTCCAGCAAGATAACGCACGCCCACATACGGCACTTCAGGGTGTAGGACAACTTCTATGGCCTGCACGTTCACCGGATTTGTCCCCCATTGAGCATGTGTGGGATTTTATGGGACAACGACTTATCCGGTCTCCGCGGCCAGCCACGACCATCCCCGATTTACGCGTCCAGGTTGAGGATGCTTGCTAAGACTCAATACCCCAAACTTACATCCAACATCTGTACGACAGACTCCTTGCCAGAATTGCACAGTGTGACGCAGTTTATGGCGGTTCAACCTCGTACTAACCATGTTACATGGAAATGTTATTTTTCAGTTTACCAGCAAATACAGCTGTATTTTGCCATAATGTTTTGATCACGTTATCCTCTGTATTCCGTTATTATGCTGTATAAATTTCGTTGGTATCAGACGTCTCCTTCTTGGTGTTCTTTTTTCACTTTCCGCTAGTGTATATTTACAGTTCTTTTAGCTGAAATGCGAAAACATTTAATTGGTCAAGTTTCTAAGTAAGCGCTATTGAAATTCAGATATTGGATACATCGGCAAAGCCGATATCGGATGAAGAACGGCAAGAGGATATTGGATGCATTGGCAAAGCCGATATCGGGCGAAGAACGGCAAGGCGATAATGCATATGTCGGAAAAGCCGATATCAGCGCAATGACTTCCGCATACCTGCCAAGTATTCCGGATTTCCCGGAAGTTTTACGGTAGGAAGACAGTTTCTTCTGGATTTTCGCCAAAATTGCTCATCACTTTTTGTTTTTATTATTATTGATGGAAATTGATATTGTTGTTATTGTCGGTTAGTATAAACTCCTGCTTTTGTTTTGTTGTGATCTCATAGCGATTGAACCTTATGTTATCTCATGTTTCTAGCGTGGCCGATATTTATTTATAGATCGCGCACACCTCCTCCCTCCAATATTTCCAAACTTCCTCTCTCAGTGTTTGAAATAATTGCGCCGAAGTGCGAAAATGTTTTTAATTCTGCACCGCAGAGTTAGCCAAAATGCGTAATTACGCGTCTAGCACGCATCAAAAAGTGTGTTTACGCATCGAAATTTTAATAACGATAAAAAAAAAAAAAAAACGCATCAGGAAACATGCAGAATACACATCAACGCGTAAAAATACGCATTCACGAATTTTACCAACGCCTAAAAATTCGCATAGGGACGGTATTTCGTCTTTCTAAAACGGAAGTAAACGAAATAAATATTTTTTCCGTAATTGCAATTTATTTTTTCTGCGATGTTGCCTCTGTCCAGTATTGTTATACACTGAAGAGCAATTGAATTAGAGATACCTGTCTAGTAACGTGTAGCACCACCTTTCGCCCTGATGACGGCGGTGATTCGTCTCGGCATGGACTCGACAAGACACCGGAAGCGTTGGGAAGCCATACGAATCAACGACCCCTGAACAAGCTCCCACAGTTCACGAACATTTGATAGACGGGGTCAGAGCCTCGGACATCTCTCTCGATGGGATTGAGGTCAGGTGACCTAGCCGGCCAAGTAAACGAGGTCACGTCGGTGGAGTGTTCATCCAAACATTCGGATACAATTAGGGTGCTGCATTGTCTTGTTGCAGGATGAAGTCCCCAGTGGGATGTTGAAGACGCACAAACGGAAGCAAATGGTCGTCCACGATATCCCGGTAACGTTGACCTGTGAAGGACGATGTCACACGCACCAGGGGTCCCATTATAGCCCACGTAAACAGTCTCCAGACGAGAATGCCACCCCCACCAGCTTGAAGAGTACATTGCTGGCAAGAAGGATCCATCGCTTCATGTGGTTTGCGCCGTACTCGTATCCTGCCATCCGCATGTACCAACGTGAATCTCGACTCATCAGTCCAGGCAACATTTTCCCACATGTCTAGGGTCCAGTGGCGATGTTTCCGCGCCCACGCTAATCTTTGCACCCTGTGATGTGCAGTCAGCAGCGGTACCCTCGTGGGACAATGGCTTCTGTACCCTATAGCGAGGAGATGGTTCTGGATGGTGTGGCTGCTTGCACGTTTTTGTGCACCAGCGTTAACTAGCCGAGTGATTTCTTGCATTGTGGCTCGTCTATCCGCTGTTAGAATGCGAGCTAGCCGATGATGACCCCGCTCATCCACACGCTGTTGTCGGCAGTTGGCACTTGCAGGGATGGTTTTACCGGATTCGATGTACTGACGGTGAACCCGTGACAGCCGCCCCGGTGGCGCAGTGGTCTAAGGCGCTGGCCTCTGATCATTCGTCCGTAAGGGGTCCGGGTTCGAATCCCGGTCAGGCATGGATGTTGTGTTTGTCTTACGGCATTGGCTCTCTCCCTTCCCTGGAGCCAGTGACCCTAAATTAGGGACGGGCGACTGCTTATAGCCCATTGAGTTGCTCACGGTTGTCGTTAAACCTCCAAGAAAGAAAGAAAGAAAGAAAGAACCCGTGACACAGTGGCTCGTGAAAATCCCAGTGCCTGCACGCCTTCCGAGATGGAGTGCCCCATTCGTCGGGTCCCGACAATTTGCCCACGATCAAATGCGCTTAGATCCTTCGTCTGACCCATACTGCGTCCGACTCTTACTGATTCCCGTCGCATCACTCCTTATATTATCCGATCGCTGCATACGTCATGTCGTTTCCGTTTACAGGGCCGCCCACAGCGCCACATTTGCATAACGCCAGCTGTCTCTAATTCAATTGCTCTTCAGTGTACATCACTTTATTCCAAAAAATATTTCTATTTCAGTTTGAAAATGGAGAAAAAATTTCCGAAAACGGAAATTCGACGGCGCAAAAATTCCCCTGTAATCTTCCGGCATGAGCGGGCAACGGCATCGTGGAATTTCTCCTTTTCCGTCATCATTTCGGTCATTCTCGAGATCGATGCATAACTGAACAGAAATTTCGGGGCAATTGGTAGCGGGGGAGAATGTTTTTCGCCTAGAACTTTTTAAACTTTCGAAAACGGAAGTTAGATGCAGTGAAGATATCTCTCGTAATTTTATTTTTAACGCGATGTTTCCTCTGCCTAGTATTATTAAATATCATTTTATTTCATAAATATTTGTATTTCAACTTGAAAATGGAGGGAAAAGGTCCGAAAAAAAATGGGACGTATAGTAGCAAAGATTTCTCCCGTAACGTATTCCCCCCCCCCCCCCCAACGATGTTTCAAACATGTATCCTGTATTCTTAAATCTCCCCAAAAAAAAAGGTTTGCGGTTCCAGCTTGGCAAAACGGGGGGGGGGGAAGGGTCGAAAACGAAAGTGACGAAGCTGAAAATTTGTAAGAGTTGTTGCATATTGTTCAAACGTATTCATATACTGCTGGCACATTCCATACATTACCACTCTCCCCTAGTAATAGGTAATCATAAATCAACAGTTCTGGTATTGTCGCAAAGCTTGTAGATTTTCTTAAATCTACAATCTTAATTTTAGGGCAAATCTTTTTTTTTTTTTTTTTTTGATTGAAGGTTTAACGACCACCGTGAGCAACTCAATGGGCTATAAGCAGTCGCCCGTCCCTAATTTAGGGTCACTGGTTCCAGGGAAGGGAGAGAGCCAGTGCCGTAAGACAAACACAACATCCATGCCTCACCGGGATTCGAACCCGGACCCCGTTCGGACGAATGATCAGAGGCCATCGCTTAGACCACTGCGCCACCGGGGCGGCAGGGCAAATCTTGATTTTATGGGTAAATCTGAAACTCAATGGGCTATAAGCAGTCGCCCGTCCCTAATTTAGGGTCACTGGTTCCAGGGAAAGGAGAGAGCCAGTGCCGTAAGACAAACATCCATGCCTCACCGGCATTCGAACCCGGGCCCATCTCGGACAAATGATCAGAAGCCATCGCTTAGACCCCTGCGCAACCGGAGCGGCCAGTACTTGTTTTGTAGTACTATTTGCTAGATCATCTAGAAGTCTACATGGGTCCGGCATCTTTTTGTTTAGAGAACAAAGCAACGGGCCTGGTCTAGCCGGGCCAAGTCAACTGATTCTTTTTATCGCAATGGTGAAGTAAACAAGCATTGTTTCTCGATTTTCTGGTCTGTTTAATTGTTTTACTGGCTTTACGTACTTCCATGACATTGGCGACCTCAATGCGAGGTCGCCAATGTCATGGAAGTACGTTTGCGCTGCGCAAACGTAAAAAAACTTCTTTTAGTACGGATAACATCGCACGTGTTCCTGTGAAGTAGTATGTAGGAATGGCTAGTTTAACACACTCAATTCTTGAGATAATGAAATTTGTGGACGCTACAAAAAAAAAAAAAAAAATCATCACGATGCATCAAAGCAGATGAAGGGATTCTTAATGCAGGTCATATAATTTTATCTGCAATTAAGAAGGAAGATAGGAAAGAAGTCCACATAGTTTCGCATTGCATTCAATCCACCGCAATAACGTCGTTGCCTCATTCGATCAACGGTGTTTTAGACAGAAATAAATGTGAAATTTCTGTAGTCTTTTGAGTGCTCTTGTAAAGCAGGCAGAAGTGGAACGCGTAAGCACTGTGTAGCAGTAATGCTTTACTGTAACAGGTAATTTTTATTTTTACATTTTCAGACAAGTGATATAGTAATACCGACAGGGGGTGATATTTCGGTAAATGTGTAGATTCGCGTCCTAAATTGTTTCGTCGGAAAAAATGTTAGTACCTGGAAAAAGTGCAACATACAGTTTTGAGATTATGGCAAATGGTGCAGAAATTTCATGTTTTAAATGTCTTTTAAAGATTTTTATCGTAATATTTACCTGTAAGTGCGATGCTGTGAAGAGACGCTGCGGTAGGCCTACCGCAACGCTACCACGAGAATAACGAGAATTTACTGTGCCACTATACTTTTGGTTCTCTTGTCAATACTTTCTTCGCAGGTCAGTATCTATCTCACTGATACGCATCTTTTGCAAATCAAAGAGGTTTTTTTCCGGTTTTTCCTGAAACAGCGAACAGGATACAACAAAATAAAGGGTGAATAGTCTGGACTTATTTTCTGTAGCGTATCACTACAACATTTACCGCTTTCTCTTGTACTCTTCCGCCCGTCATTTCTGTGCAGCAACAAACCTTCCTTTTAACGGAGCAACGCATGACATCGTGCGGTAGCGATGCGTTAGGCCTACCGCGGCGTTTCTTAACACCATCGCACTTACAGGTATATATTACGAAAAAATCTTTAAAACACATTTAAAATATGAAATTTCTGCACCATTTGCCATTATTTTCCATACTCTAAAATCTGTACGTCGCACTTTTTCCAGGAACTAACATTTTTCCGACGAAATAATTTAGAACGCTAATCTACACATTTACCGACATTTCGTTTCACTTGACGATTTCCATGATCCATTTTCAATACTCTGTCAACAATAACAAATTTGTAATTTTTGAGCATTCTGTTCCTAAAACAGTTTTTGAATTGGTAATTGTTGATTATCATTCTGTTCTCAGTGTTTTTGGACTGGTGGCTGTTGACAGAACATTGCAAATTTTGTTTCTTAATGCTGTCTTTGAATGAGTGTTAGGGTTCCACTTCTGCGATAGATGGCGTAAAAATCACTCCTTGGGCGTAGTTTTTACGTCTTGATGGACTGTCCAAGAAGTTGGCGTCATCGAACCACTGCAGACCTCGTCATATTCAGAATGGAAGCGGTCTCTCGTTGGCTCCGCAATGAAAAGACAAAACATGCGCTGTTACATTTTAACCAATAACGTTGTTTGGGGTGGAGCTTAGTAGGTAAAGCGTAGTTTCTATAGCTCAAATTCAGCGGTTCTCTGCTAATGTACACATTTTCTCTTAAAAAAATGAACGTACAGTAGGATTTAAGATGATTTATGGGAGACAAGATTCCAGTCTCACTTTTGGCCACATTCAATTATTTCTATTTGGCCTAGATAATTAAAAAAAATCAGACAGAAATGAGATATTTCGTTTCCTCCAGAGAGAAACACAGCTAAGCTAACTTATCGCGCCATCTAGTACCTAAATTGGAATACTTTTGAGTCCGATAAATTGAATTAAAAAAAATAAATTCTAACAATTTTTTCGGAGTAATAACTGTGGCATATTAGCCATAGATCGTTTCCATTTGTGATCAAGATTTCAAACACTACAAAGTAATAATCTTCGAGAAAATGTGTTCAAAAGAATTTACTAAACCTCCCTCATGTCACATTTGGTCCGGTTGTCAGGAACCCCCATAATCTCAGACGTACTTTATGAACGGCCCCTATTAAGAAAATAAAATCACTTTGGGGCTACTTGACAACAAAAAGATTCGATCCCCAGAGAGTGTGTCAGGGGAGGTGTCTTCAGTGGGGTGGGGTGTATGTTGTTTGTATGAGGGATTGGGACAACATAGTTTCTCCTATCCCTAATCATGTATAGGGATTGACTTTTGTAGGGTTGCCACTTGCTAGTTCAGAGAAAGAGATATTTTGAAAGCGCTTAGTCTTCTTTTTTTCTCTCTTTAAAGGTTATATTCTTCGATATTCGTCAAATTTCAGTTAATATGTTTAGGCTTATATTCAACTAAATATTTTCAATAATATCTCACTTCATTATTTATTTTATTTATCCATACTCTTGTTTAGAAAGACAAGTTTTTTTGCAGGGAGTAGAGAAAGTTTAGAAGAGATTATTTATCATTACTATTAATGCTTAAATACGTCATTCACAGTTTTCAGGCTTGTTCCGTCCCCAGGCGGTATTTTGTAATATAAAATTTGGGCTCGAGTTTTTAAAATTGGGCCCGAACTCAGGACTGGCCAATACTCCTGGGACATACTACTATCACAGGTGAAAAGTCTGAGTCATATAGTCATATTGGTATCCTGTGCTTTCTTCTCCTGTGACAATGTCACTGACATGCTGTATGGAGGTTTAATGACCACTGTGAGCAATCAGTAGGCCAGTCTGTAATTTAGAGCCAGTGCTGTAATACAATCACAACATCAATGCTTCACCAGCATTAGAACCCATCTTAGACACATGGTCAGAAGCTAGCGTTTAGACCACTGCACAACCAGGTTGAATCAGTGCACAGTGAATATGCATTTTTTAATGTTGGAACAGTGGTCTAAACACTGGCTTCTTACTGTTCACCTGAGCTGGGTAAGGGTCGAATCCTGGTGAGGCATGGATGATGTGTTTGTCTTACACGGCACTGGCTCTCTGCCTTCCACAGAACCAGTGGCTCTAAATTCCGAGCAGGTGACTGCTTATAGCCCATAGAGTTGCTCATTGTGGTCATAAAGCATAAAAGTAACCAAATGAGCTACGTGCTCCTATTGAGGCTTATAATAACATCAGCTAAAGAAGCCATTAAATTTAGTGCCGACATATCAGATGATCTTTTAGACAAGTTACAAACTAAGAAAAACTCTTCTGGTGAACAAAAAGAAAAAATAATTCAAGGTCCTCTTTTGCTTCTTCAACACATAGTTGAGTGCAGTCATGGTGGTATTTTCTTAAACTTTATGATCAATTTACAACTATTTTTGACCACACCAGTAACGTCGCAGGTTCCAAAAACTCATTTAGCATGCAAAAAATAATTAAAACACATTTTAAATAAACCATTCGTTTTACATCTTTATCGATATTAAGCATTGAACACAATGAAGAACTGAAGTGTGATCTTGATTCCATAATAAAGAAATTGATTCAGAGTAAGAAAGAAAATTATTGATGCAAATTTATCAAAAAGAATCATTTTAAAAATAAACACAAAAATGATTGTCGGGTGAGTTTTTTTCCCCATAATTTTCCTCAACAATGACAGCTGTATTTATTTCTATTTTTGAAAAAGTCTTGCTTTTTAATGCAAACAACCACAATTTGCATACTGTGGAATTTCAATGAAGCCAAAATACTAATAACTCATGATTGACCATATTCTCATTTATTGTAATTCTGTCATTTGAATGACTTCAAATTTTTTTTATGTAATGACTTATGAGTGACCAAGCACCACTGCAAATGGCTTTCCTTCAATTTTTTTTTCCTGAGACAAAGTGGGTTTTTAATAATCAACGATTATCAAGATCATCTTTTCTTTTACTCCTTATGGGTGGTTTCAATCAAAATGGGTTGCTCCTTGTCTTGGCTGAATTTAGTAATCTGTCGCTCACTGGACAACCTGTTCTGCACAGTCCTCATCACAGCACAACAGTCACACCCTTATAAGTCTTGTTTTTGAGCTACATTTACACAGTTGAGTCACATTATTGTGACCATCTCCTACTTATCACATCAACAACATGGAGCCAATTTTTTTTTTGATCGAAGGTTTAACAGCCACCATGAGCAACTTAATGGGCTATAAGCAAGCGCCCATCCCTAATTTAGGCCCACTGGTTCCAGGGAAGGGAGAGAGCCAGCGCCGTAAGACAAACACAACATCCATGCCTCACCGGGATTCGACCCCGGACCCTTCACGGACGAATGGTCATAAGCCATTGCTTAGACCACTACGTCATTGGGGTGGCCATGTAGCCAATGAAAGAAGGCACGTGTCGCGAGCTGGCTTGGATGGTATATAAGGTGTGCTGCACGCATTCTGAAAACATATCACTCGTTGCTGTTGTGGACGAAAAGAGCAATTAATCAGATTTGCAAAAAGGGATGATTATCGGCTTTTGGGCTAAGGGTGGCAGTATTTCTGAAACAGCACAGTTTGTGAACTGTTCGTGTGCTGCTGTGGTTAAAGTGTATTGTGATTGGAGAAATGGCACCATTGTAAATAAGTGATTTGGAAACTGCAGAGCACCACATGCCATTGATGCAAGAGGTGAACATTGGCTTCAAAGTTGCGTGAGGGCCAATTGACATGCTACAGTGGAGCAACTCACTTGACGAATGAACCAAGGGGCTACCGGAAGTGTGTCTAAAACAACAGTTCAGTTAATTCTGTGGCGTATGGGGCCCTGATGCAGGTGGATAGTCACTGTACCTATGCTAACGAAGGTGCATCAGCAGAAAAGGCTTACATTTGCACTGCAGTATCGGAATTGGACCTTCGCTGATTGGCAAAGGATTGCCTTCTCCGATGAGTCACATTTTCTGCTTCATCAAATGGATGGATGTTGGCGTATAAGGCGAGAAACATCGGAGAACAAACACTCTTCAACCACTGCTAGAAGAACAGAAGCTGGTGAGGGCAGCGTTATGGTCTGGGGAATGTTTTCGTGGCATTCCCTGGGTCCATTCGTACCTGTGGATGGCGCTATGGATCAAATTCATTATGAATCCATCCTTGCAGACCACATGCATCCATACATGCTATTGCCTTTCGGGGTGGATGAGATCTTCCAGCATGACAATGCGACATGTCACACAGCTAGAAATGTCCGAGAGTGGTTTGCAAGAGCATGATGAAGACTTCAAAGTACTTCCCTGGCCCCCTAATTCCCCAAACTTAAGCCCAATTGAGCATCTGTTGGACTACCTTGATCGTGTTGTTCGCTCTATGTATCTTCCACCACGCACCCTCCAGCAGCTGTCAGATGCACTGCAGTCAGCATGGCTCCATATACCTGTGAACACTTTCCAGCACCTTATTGAGTCACTTCCAGCCCGTCTAGCTGCGGTCTGTGATGTACACGGTGGTTACTCTGGATATTAGCTGGTGGTCAAAATAATGTGATTCGGTCCTTTTGGATAATTTAGATCCACTTACCTTCCAGTCCTTATATATCTCTGAAATGGCTGCTTTTGAGAAACCAGTAATTTCTTTCATTTTGTTAATCATGGCTTCCCACTAAATGTGAGCCAACAATTAGACATTTTTCAAGTTAAAATTTTTGTAATTTTCTCCCTACTTCACTATTTTTTGTCCAGTGTGTGGACAAGGGCATCATTTAATCAGAAAACCATAGATACACCATACTAATAAATAAGGATAAAGCCTGAAGGTGCATATTAAAATTTGGTGTACAGGTATAGAAGAAAACAGAGACAACAGTTCATCTATTGCTCACACATGGGCAACTTTCTCAAGACACAAACACCATACAGTCTGTATGTATGTGGCATAAAAAACACAGTCTGTACGTTGCTTGTTCCTTTAGAAAGCCATCCACATACAAGCGAAAGCTTAGCTGTTATTTCTAAGTTTCCTTTTACGCCTATGTGTCCTCAAGCCTCAAACTTATTTATTGAAGATATCATTTTTTGATATATGCCCAAAGACACCTAATAGGTGCTTGAATTAATTCCCACTGTTTTTTGCCACACAAACACCTGTGTGTTGCCACAGAACGGTACAGGATAGTCTATTCAAAGTAGTGTCCGTTGGCATCTACGACCCTTTCCCACCGTTGGGGTAACAAATGGATTCTGCGGTAGAAAAATGCAGGTTCTTTCGAGGCGAACCATTCATCGATCTATTTTTAGATATCCATGACAGAAAGGAAGTGCTGCTATGACAGGCCATGTTGTAGCGACCGGAACAAATGGAAGCTCGAGGGAGCAATGCCCGAGGAATAAGGCGGGTGGGATAAGAAGTCCCAGCCAAGTGCCTCCAAGAGTGTCTTCACGGATTTGGCGACATGAGGTCTAGCGTTGTCGTGGAGAAGAATAACCTTGTCATGTGAGATCCGGTTTCCGAGCTTCTGGATCATTCCCATTGCCTTTAAACGTTTGTTAACCATTGACTCATCGACCCGTAGTGTTTCAGACAACTCGTGGAGCGTCTGACATGAATCCTCGTCCAATAGGGCCTCCAATGTGCCATCTTCGAACTTTTTCGGCTGCCCAGGATGCTTTTTGTCCTTTACGTCATATTTGTTGTCTTTAAAGCATCGGAACCACTCTCTGCATGTCTTATCTGACAGGGCATGTTCTCCATAGGGCTGCACTAGCAAACGATGACTTTCCGCTGCAGATTTCTTGAGATGAAAGCAGAAGAGTAATGCTTCCCGCAAATGCTCCTTTTTTGGTACGGAGCTAGACATCGTGAATGCGATACAAACTCGTGTTTTGTTCCCTCCGATCGCGTGTCAAACACTGCTTCGCCCAGAGACTACGGACGGTACGTGCGTGCGTCAGGGAGGTCACGTGTGGCCCGATTCACAGCACACCACTGCTGCGCTCTATTGGGCAACAGCGGGAATTAATTCAAGCACCTAATAGAAATATGATTTTTCACTCAAAGTGAAACATCCCACTTTTTCTAAATCATTTCTTAATTTATATGCTGTTTGTAATTAGTCTATCAATGAAAATTATGAATAATACAAAAAGGAGGGGAAGGTTATAATGCTTCCTCTTACATGTCCCATTCAACTAAAATAACAACTTTTTTCAGAAAGAAAGAGAGATCAATCACAATGGAAAAAGTTTTAATGAAAACAAAATATCACAAAACAAACGGCATTAATCTACATTCAGTACTTAAGTACATTCAGGTTTCAAACTTGGGAAGTCTATAGAGACCTCCTGAATACAAAAGCTTGTGCTCCCTTACTTTCTTATCAAGAAATTGTTTCACTCCCTGTATGCTGCACTCATTTGCACTCGGACTCTGCATTGCAAACATGCGAAGCATTGAGTGAATCCTTTCCAGAGGAAGTGATTCCATATTCGTTAACATTCCAACAATGAAAGACCAAAACGTCTAAGGGACAGATAAAGCAAAAAATAATGTCAT
The DNA here is from genome assembly GCA_039090855.1 of Macrothele yani. NCBI lineage: Eukaryota > Metazoa > Arthropoda > Arachnida > Araneae > Macrothelidae > Macrothele > Macrothele yani. The sequence continues at coordinate 83,481,717 of CM077009.1, forward strand.
CACTTTTGCCAAGCTCAATTTCATTCTTTATTAAATTTTACAAAGAGCGCACAAATCTCACTTAAAATTTTCAAATCTAATACATTCTACTATGAATCCGTATAAAATACACAGGTCCAAAATTAAAGTTCGGATGGCATTCTCAGAGATAAATAGGCAAGGAGAGATGTTTGGCATGTAAAGAGAGACAATCATAAGAGTAATAAACATTTTAAAACAAAAGACAAATACACATTTTGTGTATACAGGGTCACATCCACAAATGACACCAAGCTGAGATGGAAGAATGTAGCCCCAAAAATGTCTTAATATGGAATGTGATCACCTAGTAGACCGACAACTCTCACAATGATAATACAAGGTTACCACAGGTAAATGTGGAAAATTTATGTATATAATAAAACAATTAACTGAAACATGAATACACATTTTATTGGAGCAAAATCTTGTACAATAATTGATGCACAAACTTCGTAATTATTCAATGAACCTAGAAGTTGGAGCTGATGATGGCCTCAATACTTGAATGGGCTGCAGGCCTTGGTAAACTGGGCCTTCAGGCCTGTGGCACATTGAAGTATCATTGGTTCATGTGGGTTATATGACATTGGCGATGGCATACTTGATGGAGTCAAGTGTATAATAGCAATGCTTGATGATCTCTCTTTCAGCTACGTCCCACATGTTGTAATCCAAGGAATTCAAGTCAGGGGAGTAGGGAGAGAAAACGTATGGAGACCAGTAGTAAGGAATGCCTGATGTAGTCAAGGGTGTTATGGGAACGCTTGTTGGTTTCTCTTTCAACTATATCCCACATACAGTAATCCAAGGGATTAAAGTTGGGAGAGCTGGAGGGCCAAACGTTCGGAGACCTGTGGCGTGGCGTGGCGTGTTTTCTTCAAGCCATTTCTGAGTCGCTTTGCCCTTTTGGGTTGGGGCAGAGTCCTGTTTGATGATGTAAGGCCTCCCGCAAGCAAATGCTTCACTACATCTCTCAGCACCTTAAATACACGTCTGCACTGACCCTTAAACCCTTCTCAAAGAAGTGAGGAGGCATGACATCTCCCTCGCTGGAGATGACCCCGAGGATCATGATGGTGGCAGGAAATTTTGTGTGCATCTTGCACAACCACCTGTCATTTCTCCTATTAACCTTTTGGTCCTGGTGAAAATTCTCATCTGAGAAGAACCTCAGCAAGTTGTTCTTTTCAGGGTGCTTGCCTTTGTTGAGCAGTTTCTTTGCCTGCATCAGATGTCTTTCTTGCATGAGCTGGTCCATGAACTGACCCCTCTGAAGAACATAGGAGACGTAGCTGAGCTCACTGTGGATAATACCATAAGCAACACCCTACTACTTGGATAAAGTGTTCATTGATTTTCTGGGGTTATTTTCCACCATCACTTGCACCTTGGTGACAAACTTGAGTGACTTGGTGTTGGAGTGATGGTCATGCTTCTTACACTTGGTAGGGTGTTGCTGGGGTCCTTTGCATTGTCGACCTTACTCTTGATCTTGTAGACAAACGACAAAGAGAATTTGTGGAACTTGGCAATCTCCTTTGAGACTCGCCATCACAGAGAGCGGACAGCACGGATGCTCTTTAAATTTCTTCTGTGACAGTCATGTTTATGACGATGTTATCGATGATTTACTTGGAAAGATAATAAACTGAGCTTTCAAATTACTTTCTTACCTTTTTCAGGTTCGTCTTTAAGATATAAGTACCTAAAATCATTCCACATTTACCATAAACCTGTACATGCTCATAATCAGGTTGTTGATGAACTCTGGAGCCAAAGAATTCCATTCCTTAATGCAGATAGTGCATAGCTCAGGAAGGACTCTGGGTGGGGAATGATGAACCGCTCAGTATCATCCCAGAGCATCCCAGGCATGGTACATAAGGTTCAGGTCCAGAGACCTAGCTGGCCAGTCCATATGCTGAATGTCCTTGCTTCACAGAAAATTATTAACAAGCTGAGCCCTGTGCTGGTGAGAGTTATCATCCATTAAAAGGAACTGAAGGCGAAAAAGCCTGACATAGGGCTCTAGGATCATGTCCCTGCAACACTCAGCATTTATGTTGCCTCCTCTGAACACATGGAGTGGTGTGCAGAAGTTGAACATAATGCCACCTCATATAAGCCGACCACCACCTTTCAAGGAGTCTTGTTCATGGATGTCTGCAGGATCATTACGGGTTTCTTTCAGTCCTGATGAGAATCCATTGCAGACTGAACTTTGAGTCATCTGTAAATAGAACACTGGTCCACTTGTCTGGGCACTAGGAATGATGGCGCTTGCACCAGTTTAAGCTCTCTTGTGAGATGTGGTTAGCAAGACACAAACCATGGGTCTCCTGGCATAAAAGCCAATTGCATTAAGCATTTGATATATCATTTGCCTTGATACTTCAATCCCAGTGGCAGCGGAGAGTTCCAAAGACAATTGCTGGGCTGCATAGAATGTATGATGCTGTGTGGTTAAACAACATACCTGCCCTCATGATGTGTCATACACCTTGGACAACCTTGGCCAGATTTTTGGGACACCATACCAGTGTTGAATTGCTACCAAAACAGTGAAATCACTCTGGGTGGAAATTCAAGTCCCTTACAACCTGGGCCTGAACCTAGCCATCCTATTGCTTGCTGGCATACAGCATCAGATACGCCTGTATAAAACATAAGGAAACCATTTGCAGCCACCGGAGTGCCTCTTACACAAACCATCAATGAGAAATGCCACTGGTATTTTCCGTTGGCTTTAAAGTATGTACCTCAATTTACATATTAGACAGCATTTTGCTTACTGATATGCAAATTTCACTGAAGGCATTGGATCAAAGGCACTGTCTTCTGGACTTTAATTTTGAACACCAGCAAAAATCACCAAAGAACTTTTGGAAAGAAAATACAAGAAAAACATATAGTCATATCAGAATAATATGACCATCCCCAGAATCACAGTGTACCTGCCCAAGCATGTCACAGAGTGCACATGATAAGGTTGACTACAAGGGGATATAAGCGGTCGGCCAGAACAGATGAGCCATAGTGCATTACAGGAGAACAATGGGCAGAGGTAGTGATTTGATGGACATTCACAAAAAGGAAAAAGGAATAATCATTAGCTACCACGCCAAGGAAGAAGCATCTCAGAAACAGCAGACTTAGTGGGCTGTTTGTGAGATGCTGTAGTAAGGGTGTACCAAGAATGAACTGCTGGCACACAGAGTACCTCCCGACGTCATAACTGTGGAGCCCCAAAGGCTGTCCACCAGAGAGGAGAACGTCGACTGGTAAAGGGCAATTAACGCTCAACAATGCAGCAATCAACCACACAAATGAATGCTGGGGCACCCAGGTACGTGTCACCGACAACAGTAGAGCGAACCCTGTTACGCATGAGTCTCCGGAGTCGGCGCTGCGTCAAGGCGCCCATGTTAACCCGCACCCATCGGCAACAACACCTGCAGTTCACATGGGACTACCGTTATTGGACAGTGGAAGAGTGTGAAAAGGTTGCCTTCTCTGACGAATCGAAGTTTCTACTCCACAAAAGTGATTGGCAGTGGCGGATACGGCGTCAGACATACTAGAACCAACACCCGTACACACTTGTCGGTCAAGTACAGGCCAGCGGTGGCTGTGTGCATGTCAGGGGGATATTTTCCTGTTATGACCTGGGACCGCTGGTACCACTGGTACCACTGGATGAGTTCCTGAATGCCAATGGCTACCTGTCCTCCTCGCTGACCACTGGCATCCCTTCATGTTGGACCAGTGGACACCATTACCCTAGTGGTAATGGTGTCCAGAGTTGTACAAAAATAATATTATCTGTGTACACAACTATTGAAACAGAAAAGTTGCAGCAAACCCACGAATCATGATAACTATAAAATAATTTAAAGAAACATTAAAAAAACAATAAATTATTAGAACATTACGTATTCCAGTGAGGACAACTGAATGCACAGCAATGTGTATGAAATGGGCCTTTATGGCAAAATATTAAAGTATTGGACTATGAACTTCATAAAAACAAGAGACTAATTAAAGAAAGCTTTTATGTCTAGAAAAACAGTTCCATTAATGAACCTTCAAAAATTATAAATGGCAGTTTCAACAACTTAATTCAAAGCTAGTAGACTTACAAAATATGTAAGGAAAAAATTTTAATTTAATAACTGGCAACTGCAAGAGGAACCTGGCAATAAAATATAAATTCTTTCTGTGTAAACAGAACGTTTGTAACAGTTCCTATACACTGAAGAGCAATTGAATTAGAGACAGCTGGCGTTATGCAAATGTGGCGCTGTGGGTGGCCCTGTAAACGGAAACAAGATGATGTATGCAGCGATCCGACAATATAAGGAGTGATGCGACGGAAATCAGTAAGAGTTGGACGCAGTATGGGTAAGATGAAGGATCTAGGCGCATTTGATCGTGGGCAAATTGTCGGGGCCCGACGAATGGGTCACTCCACCTCGGAAGTCATGCAGGCACTGGGATTTTCACGAGCCACTGTGTCACGGTTGCACCGTGAGTACATCGAATCCGGTAAAACCATCCCTGCAAGGGCCAACTGCCGTGGACAACAGTATGTGGATTAGCGGGGTCATGGTCGGCTAGCTCGTATTGTAACAGCAGAAAGACGGGCTACAGTGCAAGAAATCACTCGACAATTTAACGCTGCTGCACAAAAACGTGTAAGCAGCCACACCATCCAGAACCATCTCATCGCTATGGGGTACAGAAGCCATCGTCCCACGAGGGTACCGCTGCTGACCGCACATCACAGGGTGCAAAGATTAGCATGGGCGCGGGAACATCGCCACTGGACCCTAGACATGTGGAAAAATGTTGCCTGGACTGATGAGTCGAGATTCACGTTGGTACATGCAGATGGCCGGATACAAGTACGGCGCAAACCGCATGAAGCGATGGATCCTTCTTGCCAGCAGGGTACTCTTCAAGCTGGTGAGGGGTGGCATTCTCGTCTGGGGACTGTTTACATGGACTGAAATGGGACCCCTGGTACGTGTGACATCGTCCCTCATAGGTCAATGTTACCGAGATATCCTGGATGACCATTTGCTCCCGTTTGTGCGTCTTCAACATCCCACTGGGGACCTCATCCTGCAACAAGACAATGCAGCTCTGGAATTGTATCCGAATGGTTGGATGAACACTCCACCGACGTGACCTTGTTTCCTAGGCCAGCTAGATCCCCTGACCTCAATCCCATCGAGCACATCTGGGAGGACATCGAGATAGATGTTCGAGGCTCTGACCACCCTGCATCAAATGTTCGTTAACTGTGGGAGCTTGTTCAGGGGTCGTGGATCCGTATGGCTTCCCACCGCTTCCGGTGTCTTGTCGAGTCCATGCCGAGACGAATCGCCGCCGTCATCAGGGCGAAAGGTGAGGCTGCACATTACTAAACAGGTATCTCTAATTCAATTGCTCTTCAGTGTATATTGAGAACAGGCCTTGATAAAATCTAGAGGTCAGAAATGTCTGTAAAAGCAAAAGAACTCAGAAGATATGAAAAATAATTGAACGCTCTTCAAGTTAAAATAGAATTAAATATATTTATCTGAGTAAAGTCTTGAGTAAGTGTTAAATTAAATATATTAATCTGAGTAAAGCCTTGAGTAAATATTTTAATTGCTGTAAATAGAATTTTATTATTTTTTTAATCTACTGAGGGTGTCTACCATTGGGACAATGCACCCTACCATGTCACTAAAGGGATGTGTGACTGGTTCTAGGAACACGACAGTGATGTCTCTGTTCTCCCTTGGCCAGCGAAATCGTCTGGCCTATATCCCATAGATAACTTGTGGAATTATTTGGATTGACAGGCTCGATGTGCCGACCCACAATCATGTCATCTCCGGGACCTTCCTGCTCTGCTGCAGTCAGAATGGGCACGTGTGCCTCAGGGAACCTTCCAGGGCCTCAGTGAGTCTATGGCACGCCATCTCATCGCTGTCATCTGAGACAAGGGCGGTTCTTCCCATTATTGGGTAGGTGGTCATATTATTCTGGCACGGCCGTGCATTTGTGATGACGATGCCTTGGGAGCAATGTAAAATATATAAAAAGCAACAACATATTTTGCATACTAAGGCTCCATTAATCAGGGTCAGATTGGGACGACAAAACTGGACCAGGAATTTTAGTTTTGAAGCCCATTATAGAAACGCCCGCATTTACAGGAAAATGCCGCATGGAAAAAAAAAACTGTTAGATCCTGAATGGAAACAGCAGTGATAAAATATGTTGTAAAACGAATTCAGTCATGAGCAAATTTTTATAACAATTTAACAGAAAAAAAGTACTGAGAAAGTATTTTAAAAATCTGCTCATGATTGAACATGGCATCAGACCATGTTTAAAACAAGCTGTTGCACCAGATCATTATATCTTTTTGAAAAATTTGGTATTGATAAAAAAAAAAAAAGTATCTTGAAGACCCAATTTCCAACTAAATCACCATGGTAATTCTGACAGTTAGAATGTGCATAAGCGGCATTGTGATTCTTCTATGCAATTAGTTTTCATATTTATTTGGTCATTGATTGCTTTTTGTGCAATGATATTGGTGCCTTCTCCTTGAGTAGATGCCATTTTTAAGTTTACCTATTATTTTGACCCATGAACCAGTAATCATAAATCGCTATTTTTTTTAAGCTACATATGGGTAGGATACGAATTTCAGATTATCTCTGCCAGAGAATATCTTTATGCTCTGCGTATAAGGTTGTGGGATGATTGGCCATCAGAATGGGCACTAGTCTCTTGTTCAAGAATACAAAGAAAGGGTAGGGCACACCAATGACACTGGGCTCCAAGTCCACTAACCTAAGTGCAAGTGCAGTTAGTGTCAGCTTAATTTATGTATAACAGCAGGCTTGGGCTGGCGATACTTTTCACACTAAGTACTATACTTTCGGGTAGATAAGCCCCGGCGTATAAGAGTTCCATGCGCCTTTATACACCATGGCGGCAAATACAGTTTTTTTTTTTTTTTTTTTTTTTTTTTTTTTTGGCAGAACAAAACTATGTAACAAAAAACGTTTTGGTTTGTTCCATTCTTTTTTCCCACGAGAAGATATCTCAATAGAGAGGGAATAGAATAACGATGTTACAGCCACGTGCAATAAATTCCACCAACTCCTTCTTAAAACAATGCATGACAATAACAGGTTATAGGATTGAAATGGGACAGGTAAGAGAGAGACGACTCCGGTAAAACTCAGAAAAAATCTGTGGCGGGGGGAAACTTCACAGGCAATCGCCCTTGTTTCATGCTCTGAGCAACTAACTCTCTTTGAACTCATGACATCATCAGCTTTGCTCCGAGGCTAACGAAAGGACAGCACGTGCAAACTTTGTCAGTGACGTGCAGCCCTGAGTGACGTCTGCGTTCGTTGCATTCAGTTTGCCAAATCGCCTTTTCTCGAGTTCGCGTAGTTCTACGTTATCACGGAAAGTAAAATGACGCAACGCAGAAGTTATACTTCTGGTTTTAAGCTAATGGTAAATAAATATGTTTTTTCGAATCCTGGAAAAACATCAGAACTTCGACGATTATTTCGGGCTTCACTGAAGCAAACATTATTTCTAAACACTGCGGTGAAACGTCAGAAGACAGCAAAAGTGACGCGGACGACCCCAAAGTTTTTTTAAATGAGCTTTTAAAACTTCTTAATTCGGACAGTGAGGTTTCTGATTTTGATGGATTTGATTGAAAAAATATGTGTACCATATATTTTCAGAATGTTGTGTGTGTATTTTTTAAATTCTTGAGGTATAAATGCTTTATAATTGGTTTAAGCGCCTTATAAATTTATCGAGCAAATTTTTATAAAATAGGTAGTACAGTGAGTGTTATACTTAAGATTGAATCTTGTTTAACTGATATTTTTATTTATTACTTGAAAGAACAGGTACTATATTTTTATCTAGGTAATGTTTAAAAGATTTCGTGGCGATACTCCCCACCTTACTGCGAAGGTGCGCCGTATACTGAGGTGTGGTGTTTCTGGTGATTTTTTTTCATTCCGCCCCTTTTTTTTATCGCTGGGGCGTATACGTCAGTGCGGCTTATTTACCTGAAATTATGGAACAAAGAATTTTGCCATTTCATTTCAGAGCCAATGCCCAACATAAACAGAAGGAAAGGTTGCTATTATTTTTTTCTAATATGAAATAGCTTTCCAGAGAGAAGCAAATCTCAAACGAAGTTAATTATTACACATAAGAACCAAAAAAAAAAAAAATTTTCATTCCAGATAATACAGACATAAAAAAAAAAAAAAAACAAGACAGTGGACCATTCCTCCAGTGGTCCACCAGGAAATGTCCCAGTGCAATTATGTGGAATAACTGTACACTTTTACAATGCAACAATTAGGTTTCAAAGAATATTTTTAAAACTCCTATTTTCAGTATTCTATATGCTCATACTTTTGGTAACTATTATCAAGCTATAGTGCACACATTGGGTTCCAAATAGAAACAAGGATCTGAAACATGTATACCCATTTAATGGGAAGTATTCTGGTTTAGTCTATAAAAAAAAAAAAAAAGCATACATAGAACTGATACAAAAATGCATCAGAAGTTAGAAACTCTATAGCAAAGTATTCTATGAGCATTTCACTACCTTCTATAACAATAATTGAAAACACAAAACTGTGAATACACCAGAGTCAACTAATAAATAAGCACAAGGAATTGAAGATATATACAATTATCTAGTTTAATGGGTAACAGACTTACTGCCAAACCTGTGCCTCTATATAATGTGTCTATCCCCTGTATACCAAAATTTGTGTTCTGGTTTAGAAAAGCCCTAAGTCCGATTGCGATGTGAAGTAAGTTCACTGAGAAGTATTACCGATTTTATCATCCATCCCAATCCTAAGCCAGCCATTTCTCTAAGTGACAGGGTGTACTCCATCCCTTTATTGAGCTCTGATGGTTCTATATTAGCATGATCAAGAGATCTTTTGCTATCAGGCTTGATGAGCATAAGAGAGATTTTAAGTCTGGCAAGCTTACCACAGCATTGTCAAAGGTTGTTTCATACAAAGGAGCAACTCCACTCTGAAATGGATTGGTGCCTATTGCATCATATACTTCCATAAAATGGACATTAATAAGATAGATAATTGAAAAACTTTCTCACCAGGAGTTGTGCAAGGATTATATTCCTGCCAAATTACCATGTGTATGGACTGTTTTATTATTTTATCCAAATTGTATCTTGCAGAACAGTAAGTCTTGCTATTGCATTTATATGAACATGCAAATTGTTCATTTAAATTTTTAATTTCAGTTTTGTTTAGAATTTATCAGTTACAATCTGTATGTTGTTTGTGCCCTGACGAAGCCACTGATGTGCAAGCAAAAAAGCTCAGCAGAGTTTTCTATGATTCTTTCTATACCATACCTACCAACTTTCAAGATTTCAAATCCGTAAAAATTTTTCTGCGAGCATTTAAGCTGATATGTTCGATTAAATTCACAGAATATAAGCGATTGTTATAGAATATATTAGATTATTCTGTATCGATTTTAATCGATATGTCGGTGGTGCTTGTTAATTTTTTATTAATATTTTAACTATTATTGCATGCAAATATCCACACACCGCAATTTTTTTGTGTGCCCACCGCACCTTAAATATTCAGCATTTTAAAAATAAATTCGATATATGGGCCGACATAGGTTAGTTGTTTTTATAGTGTGATAACAACCAACAGCATTTCTGAGTGCCCCCTTTTACCCCTTTTTACATATCTTTATTTTTAATGGCGTTGTAACAGTTTATGGAATTTATCTCCCTGCCCATCTGATTTTATCTGAGATATTTAACTTTAAGTGCCGACTATCTGATAATTGGGGGTGGGGGGTAGTTTTGTGCGGACTGTACGCAGGAAAATACGGTAATTATTGGCAGACTTTACAAAACAAAATACTGAGATTTCACAAAAATGCGTCCTTTTTTTCTTTCTGAGCTGCAAGGCGGCATTCGTACTTTTCCTGTAGTCTGCAAAAAAGAAAGCTTGATACTACCGCATTTGTTTTGACAGATACCGCTTTCATCACTGATTAAGTTTCTTGTTAATGACATCGTGGGAAAAGTGTCTCCATGACAAACGCTATATATAAAAATCCTGTTAAAATACACTCCACTATTCTCTAAAACAGTAAATAAATGCTTCTTCAAGCAGTGGCTTGGAATGTGTAAGAAAAGCTTTAAATAAAAAAGAAAATGGTAGAAATTTATATATAGAAAAAGCCCTCTCTTAGTTAATGGACGGGATGAATAGAAGCTAAAAATCTTACAAAAAAATTATGCGCAACTTCTACAGATTTCACTGGATTCTAGCGAAAATTAAAACCGAAATTTATGTTGTAGCATTTCGATCACTGCAAAAATTTCACTCACTTATATTAAGAATCGGAGAAAATTTCATTTAGAAAAATTTCTCCACGCCATCTGCAGCAAAGAGCACACACTCCTACTTCGGCACTTGACAGTGCTAACGAGGGTCAAACACATTGGTATATGGGTGCTACCCCCTCCCATCTGCCTCCTTCCAGCCCTTCAGCCCCATGCCTCCACAGAGCACATTCTAAGTGATGAAAAACTTGCTGCAAATTCACTTAATTGATAGAAAACAGGAGATGCTAGGACAAGAAGTTGGCGGTCCTAAAAGAAAGGTTTTTAAAAAAACAATTAAGTTTCAAAACCAATAAATGTTTGAACAGGTAAGGTTATGCGGATTTTTGGTATGCAAATGAAAAATCGGAAGAAATCACTTTCCGATCGGAATATCGGAAAGACGCCCCAAAATCGAAAGGATTGGAGCTATGCTATACCTACACCGATCAGACATCAACATTAAAACCACCTCTGCATTCTCCAAATAAGCATGCCTGCAACCAATCAGCATCAAGTGCCAAAGTCACAAAAGATATACACTGAAGTGCAAGAAAAACTGGTACACCAGTTCAATACTTGGTAGGTCCCCCACGGGAGCGCAGGATTGCAGAAATACGACGGGGCATGGACTCCACTAGTTTCTGGAAATATGCTGTAGGCAATGCACACCATACTTCCTATAGAGCGTTCCACAATTCGGGTGTATTCTGAGGTCTCATATTTCTGCGTTCGATAGCGCATTGCATGGCATCCCAAATGTGTTCTATAATGTTCAGATCTAGGAACTTGGGGGCAAAAGGATGCGCACATAGCGTTGGCCAGTACAGTTCCCTGTTGATAAGCGGGATCCATGGCTTCATGGGGTTTGCACCACACACGAATCCTTCCATCTGCCCGATACAGTTCGAAATGCGACTCGTCAGACCAGGCTACTTTTTTCCAGTCATCAAGTGTCCAGTGGCGTTGTTGCCGTGCCCAAGCGAGGCGCATAGCTGTGTTTCGTGCACCCATCAAGGGGACTCGAGTTGGGCGTCAGCTCCCAAAGCCCATATCGTGCAGGGTACGTTGCCCAGGCCGGACGCTGATGCTTGTTGAGGCTCCAGCATTGAATTCCGAAGCTACCTGCGAGAGTGTCGCGTGAAACGATTCTTGACAGCCGGCGGTTGTCACATTCACCCAATGACTTTTTATGGCCACACTGGTATCGTAGGTTGGAGGTTTTACCAGAATTCTTGTAGTCACGGTACACCCTTGCAATGGTCATCCGTGAAAATCCGAACTTGGTTTCTACCTCTGAAACACTATGGCCCATCTCACGAGCACTAACTATGACACCGTGTTGAAAATCACTTAAATCGTTATTACTTGTCATTCTCATGCCGAAAACAGCTCTGACAGCTGGCAAGGATGTCTATCGCTTTATATACGCACTAGCGGACGCAACCGAGTATGTGCATAGGTGAAGTTGCTATGTATTTTGCATAAGCTCGTCTGTACCAGTTTTTTTGGCACTTCAGTGTATATAATACCTGGGTCAAAGCTCTTTCTGTCACTATTTCATTTTGTCTCAACATGGGAAAATCAAAGGCTTTATCTGATTTTGACAAAGGCCAGATTGTTATTGGTGAGACACTTTGGTAACAGCATCTCTGAAACAACGACGCTGGTAGGCTGCTCATGCTATGCAGCAGTGATCAACTATCAAAGATGGTCCAAAACAGGTGACAGTTTAAGTTGTGGACAAGGCGCGGGCAGGCCACGCCTCGTCGATGCCAAAGGTCAGCACAGGCTATCTCATCTGGTGCGCAACAACAGGAAGGCTGCTATGGCTGACATTGCCCACAATTTTAATTGTGGTGAAGAGCCCAATGTGTCCGAACACACAGTACATCATAAGCTCCTGGATATGAGACTCTGCAACCACAGACCCATTGGTGTGCCTATGCTCATTGCTGTTCACTGTTGTCAACACTTGCAGTGGGCACGTAATCATCAACACTGGACCATAGAAGACTGGAAGAGGGTCTCATGGTCAAACGAATCCTGTTTTCTGTTCCACCATGTTAACAGACAAGCTCATCTGTAACGTTTACACAAGGAAGCCTTCTCACCTGGATACGCTGTGGGATGTAGCCAGGTGGCTAGAGGGAGTGTAATGGGTTTGGGAAATACTTTCTTGGGAAACACTTGAACCCATTTATCCCTGTAGAGTGAACTCTGACAGCTGTTACGTACCTGAACATCATGGCTGACTAAGTACACCCTTTTACATAGTTCCCACTCTTTTTCCACCAAAAAAATCAAGGACTTTTCAAGAACATAAAAAAATTTCAAGACAATATTCATGCCCGATAAGAACTCTCATGAAACAGTAAAATAAGTTGTAACAAACAATCAAAAAGTTCAATTAAAATTACAGTTATAACTAAACATAGGGACATACCTTGGTGAGGTATTATTGCTCCATAGGATTTCAGGTTTCCTTATCACTGACACAATGTGTTACACATTTGACAAAACAGTTAAAAGCAAAATATTTTTCATTAAAGTCAAACTAAGTGAAGAATAAAATATAAAAAATTGAAAGCAACATCCCTTTGGGCATTATGGAATATGGTCATCAGTTGAAGGCAAACACTAGGAAAAAGTAACACTTGGCTGCAGAAATTTAATTTCCATTACTATTACTTAAAGCCAAAAGCACCATCAAGTTGCAAGTACAGTTTCTATGCCAGAATTTCATCTTTTATCCATTTTGACTTATAAAATGACATAAAATGCATATTTGGTTTTCCTTGAATTGCATGCAAACTTCGGATGTACGAAGTTTGCATGAAATTCAAACTGAGTTTAAATAAGGGAAAAACCAAAGTTATGGTGTTTGAGAGAGGAACTGGTAGAACTGAATGTAATGTAAGTATAAATGGCACTGTGATTGACCAGGTGAGTGAGTTTGTGTATTTAGGAAGCATGTTTGACAGAGAGAACAAGTTGGATGGTGAAATCAGTAGGCGAGTGAATTCTTCTTTGAAAGTCACAGCTGCTCTGGGAGGTTTTCACAGGAATGATGGGTTCTCTAGAGAGTCCTGCATGGCTGTGTATGAAAGTGTAATTGTTCCTACTTTGATGTATGGCAGTGAAACCTGGGTACTGCAGAAGAAACATAAGAGTCGTTTGTGTGCTGGAGAAATGAGTTACTTACGGGGAGTTTGTGGCAAGACACGGTATGATTGTGTGAGGAATGAATATGTGTTGCAGTTGTGTGATGTGAAGCAAAATATTGTTAGCAAGGTGGAGACCAATATGCTTTGGTGGTTTGGCCATGTTGAAAGAATGAGTGATGAGATGCTTACTAAGGAAATCTTTTTAGCCCAAGTGGCAGGAAGGAAAGGCAGAGGAAGGCCAAGGAAGACATGGGTGGATCAGATTCAGGAGTGTCTGCATGAGAAAAAGATTATGAGTATGAAGTATAAAAGATCTTGTGTATGGCATGTAATGGATATCAGTGAAGCCCAAGTTGTATGTGAAGATCGCTGTAAATGAAGAAGTTTGATACGACAACAGTAAGTAAAAATATTTGGTAGTATTTCGTTTTGGAGCTAACTTCTGAATCTCAGAGAACAGCTTAGTGATATGTATGTATGTTATATTTGGAATTCTTCTGGCTCTTGCACAGAGCTACACAGATGTATAAAGTATCTCTTTATATAATATACGGTAGAAGACTACATGGGAGATGGGTGGATGAAATTTGAAAGTATGTGGGAGTAACATGGAGGAGACTGGCACAAGACAGACCGTTGTGGAAGAGTCTTGGAGAGACCTTTGTCCAGCAGTGGATTGATAATGGTTGACAATGATGATGATGATATATGGACGATGTCATGATCAGAGTTAAATCCCTGAAATGGCAATGGGCAGGATATATTGCCGACAGACCAGCGATAGACATCCGAAATTTTGACTGGATTCCCAGGCTACAAGCATTCAGCAAATTGCAAAGACGCTAGTACCTTACACTTACACTCCTTCGCATTTGCTTATTATAGTTCAGAAGAATTCCCCTCTCATTCGCTTATCGTAATTCAGAATCACAACCGAGTGAAAACTGGAAACGTGACAGCTATGTATGTGCTCCCGATTCCAGGAGAGCATTCCACAATACAGTGCTGCCACCTGTGACATTTTGGCGATAGCTTCTCTTCAATGAAGTGTGGCTATTCTGAAATTTGGGGAATGGAAAAAAAAATCAAGTAATTTTCAAGGACGCTTACAAAATTCAAGGAGTTTTAAAGGGCCCTTGAAAAGGAAAATTAAATTCAAGCAGTTTTCAAGGACCGTGAGAACTCTGCTTTATGGCAAATGTATTTCCTGGTAGAGATGGCGTCTTTCAACAAGACAATACTCCATGCCACACTGGAAAGGTTTGGGAATGGTTCCAAGAACATGAAGAGGAATTCCATTTACTGCCATGACCCCCAAATTTGCCGGACATGAATCCTATTGAGCACTTGTGGTTTGAGTTGGAGAAATGGGTACTGTGGGATCTCCTGTTGCAGTCATAGAACACATATCAAGAGGCACCTACCAACATGTTGAATCTGTGCCTTATTGGGTGAGAACTCTTTTGGTGGCAAGAGGACCTGCGTCATAATTAGGTAAATGGTTTTAATGTCTTGGCTGATTGGTGTATTTAATTGGATTAACATACATATCTTTAAGCATCATGCTTATTTATTAGTTAATCAATACAATGATGCATTACTGTATTCATTTAAGAAAAAGTCTGTTTCATATTTGAGTATATTTACACACAACCAGACAAAATGCCTATACCTTTTTCAGGGAATTCCCACAGGAAAATGTGGGGTCAGCTCCAAAATATTAGCCCTGGACAAACTAATTTTTTTCTTCACTTATCTAAGACACTGGCTTGATCCAGTTTCTGGCACAAGTAAAATGCAACTATGAGGTTTCTTACGGAGGAGAGACAGGCCGAACACACACAGAACACAAAGTCACAATAAGAAAGTGTTTGGAAAACTTGTCACAATATGAACCAGGATAATCTGAAACTCATTAGCCATTAGAATAACCTACTAATAAGAAAAAATAATTAAGGATTGAAAGTAGAGAAGAAAAAGTTCATCATCAATGACATCATGGGAAATTCTCTACTAGGTATCTGGTGCAGTTCAGTAGAGTTAACTATAACAGAACAACCAAAAGAGAAGTGAATTCTTTTGAAAAAACCTAAATCCCATTAAAAAAAAAAAAAAAAAAAAGAGTTCTCAAAATAAGGCATTTAAAAAACTAGGAATTGGCTAATACAATGTTTCATTTCACGAAAAAAGAATTTGATTTAAATCATCTCAAAGATTATACTGAAAAGTACAGCTCACAAGAATTATGTTATAAAAAGTTACCACAGAGAAATAAAGTCCCCACTCCATTCCCCCCAAGAAGACAATGAAAAATGAAAAAAATTACCTGCAGCTCTTCTTCTCTTTGATCATGAGAAGATGCTGTGACAGATTCAGCTTCTTCCTCAACCACCACATCCTGATTCTGGCCTCTTTGTTCCTCAAGCAAAACAAAGACATCTTTTTCTTTTTCTTGTAAAATTCCATGACTCTGCCAAAATGTTATTTTTCGCCGCAACATTGACGCTTGCATTTGAATGGTGGCACTAAGATCATTAATTGTCCATTTATCTGAGAGAAAAAAAAAGGAATTAAATGAATTAGCAACAGCAGTGAAGATTAACTGTTACATAAAATGTTCACAACTGCACAAAAATTCTACACACACCCACAGAGGTGAAAATTGTGATCTCTGTGTGGATGGCAGTTGCCAGGCATTGTTTCCACAAAAATAAAATATGCATAGAAGTTTGACTGCACTAAAACATTCTGACTGAAATCTTACACCTGTTTTTAGAATCCCACTACACTTCATCACAACATCCTGGCTTTTTACAAACTTTCATGTGGATGGATTGTTTTGAAGACATTTCAGGAAATGAAGATTGCCAATGGATGACTTTCTAACTCGTGCAAATGGCAATTTTTGATGACAATTCTATGTATTCCACAACTATCAGCAATCCAAATTTTCTAAAAAATATAGACTACCAACAATTGACTTTCCATGCTTAGAAAAAAATGCAGATTGCTAATAGGTAACTTTCCATGCTTAGAAAATGTTAATTGCCAACAGGTATCACAGTGATGACTCCCACGTGCTGCAAACATTGTTGGTGTTAGTTACAACAAATTACTGGCGTCTACTATGTTGACAAAACTTGTAACTCACCTAACAAAATACAATGAAGATGTTCAAAGATATCTCAATTCCAATATTCTTTCCAGACTACGTAAGCAACATAAGTCCTTTGCCAAATGGAAAGGTACCATTTTTTTCACTGCAGAAATGACTGAATTCTGCATTAAGTGTGCTTGGAGACAATTCTTATGACGATGAAAGCTGAAGATGAAGACTGGCAGGCACAAGTAAATAGAAACCCTGGTTTTGCAGCAATATTAGGGCAAAACAAACTTGCATTGCATAACAACCTTAACTTCAACAGCCAACAAGACTGTCACAACAGCAGGCAACTTTTTTTTTTTTTTCCCTTAATGTAACTAGTGTGTTTATCCACATACCTTCATCTATTTGCTATATGTGTATTGCATGCTGTTTATGGCAACAGCTCATCTGCGATTAAAAAATGCACAAAGAAACAACCAAGCAATTAACCAACAACAGTGTTTGAAGATTATCACAAAGCTGTGAAAAATTTCTGCTAAGTTATTCAGTCTTCAGCAGCCCGATTTTTATTTATTTGTGATCCTGTAATATCATCCAAAAAGACCATTCCGTGATCAAGGAAGCAGTATGGTAGAGCCAAATAATATTGTAATGGACAGAAAGATGAAAGTATGTTGCAAACCAGAATACAATTATTATTACCCGCTCTTCGCATCTATAGCATCTACAGCATGGTCCGATTGTCAGTATGGGCATGAAGTCAAGCACAGACAGTCATTCATAGCTTAAAAATTCGTCATATGATTTGGCATATATCTTGGATTTTGGGCCTTAGCCCAAAGCATCGGGCTGCGTTAAACAAGTCTGAGGAATACAAATTTTTTGAAGATGACAATCCGAGTTTTGGCATAAATGTGACAAGGATGGTAAGTCAGATAATATCCGAAAACTTGAAAATTTTCATCGTCCAGGAGGTTGCTTCCACTAGCGAATCCTGTGATGGTTATATTCAAATTGATCAGAAACTTGAAACTTGGTTGTTCTGGGTGGTGTAGTGGTTAGCATACCTGGGCATTTTCCGGGAGACGCGGGTTCGAGTCCCGCTCCAGGACAATGAACATTTTCAAGTTTTCGGATATTATCTGACTTAACATCCTTGTCACATTTACACCAAAAATCGGATTGTCATCTCCAAAAATTTGTATTATATATGGCGTAATCCCGTATTTCTCTCAAGTCTGAGGAATTATACCAGTTGTACAGACAGTTAGTGGATATGTATGAACTGTTCACAGCGGGCGGTCGTAGTGAGCGATGGGTTTGCCTCCTCGGGGCGCTCCGTGGTAACAATGGCACACACAACAGCAACTAGGGCCTCTGTGAATCTTGGAGAGGTTCCAGCTAGTTCTGTGTGACATTGGCGAAAAGACCCCAACTCACTGGGTTTTGTTCCAGAATCCTTAGGTTGAATGACCAACTGGAACCCTCAGCTGTGGGCTAATCCCCCACACTGATGTACTTACCTGATTAAAAAGACAAAAAGAAATATTAAGAATGACTCAAGTGTGGGATATGGTGGACCTACCACACTTGAGAAGGACGGTCCACCACGGAATCGACCTGGACTTTCTAAACGGCGTATGAGAAAGCGATCTCGGCTGAGTGAATGTAAGATTGGTGTACGGAATACTAGAGGTATAAATGGCAAGATGAGTGAGGTGATTGAGGAGATGAATAAGTATAGACTGGATGTGCTGTGTGTAAGTGAAACCAAAAAGAAGGAAATTGGGGTAGAAGAAGTGAATGGCATGGTGAGTGTGTGGTCTGGAGTATTGGATAATATGAGAGGACAGGCTGGTGTAGGTGTGATTTTAAGTGAAAAGATGAAGAACAACTTGATTCACTATAGTTGCATAAGTGAGAGAATTCTCTGGATTCGTTTGAAAGTGAAACTTCAGAGAATTGTAATTGTTGTAGTGTATGCTCCTTGTGACTCGGAACCTTCTGATAAGAAAGAAGATTTCTGGAATGAGCTAACAGCTGTTTTGAGCCAGTTTGGTGCTAAAGAAAAAGTTATAATAGCAGGGAATTTCAATGCTAGAGTAGGTGTGCAGAATGCAATTTCTGACAATGTTCTGGGTAAGTTTAATGATCGTTGTGTGAATGATAATGGTGAAAGATTAATTGAACTCTGCATTGAGAATGATTTGTGTGTATCTAATACATTTTTCAACCACAAGTATATACACACATATACTTGGGAAAATCGTACTCTTGGTCAAAAGAGTGTGATAGATTTTGTTGTTTACGATCAGCGTTTGAAACACTTAGTTGTTGACACTCGTGTGATGAGAGGTGCGGATGTTGGTTCTGATCATTACTTGGTAGTGCCACGAGTGAAACTTAATGTTGGTTGGAGGAAAAGGAATAGGAAGATACCCAGGATAGAAAGAATAAAGGTTGATAGGCTCCTTGAAGATCATCAGCAGTATTCTGACTTACTCAGAGAACGACTGAAGGATCTGAAGTCTGATGAGAGGGATGTAGAAAAGAAGTGGAAATGTTTTAAGAACTGTGTTGTCACTGCCGCTAAAGAGGTCTGTGGCACCACAATAGTGGGTAACAATAGAGGTGATGCTTGGTGGAATAGTGAGATTGATGAGGCAGTAAAGAAAAAGAAGGAAGCCTATTTGGGGATGTTGCAAGGTAGAGTCTCTGTGGATGAATATCACTGTAAGAAGCGTGAAGCTGCTAAGCTGGTTCGCCACAGTAAGGCAAAAGATAGGAGGGAGAAAGTGGAAAGGCATGAACTGGCTTTTTGGAAAGATAGAAAGTCCTTCTGGAAGTACATGAGACTCAGGAAAAATAGGGGAAACAAAGTTGTAAGTTGTGTGAAGAATGAGATTGGGGAAATGATATGGGAGCCCAATGAGTTAAGTGACAGATGGGGCAAATACTTCTGTGAGTTATTAGATCAGGAGAGCAAAAATGATTCTGAGACAGATGCAGATGATGTCGCAATGAGGGATGAAAGCACAGGAGGGATCTCAAGAGAAGAAGTGTGTAAAACTCTAAAATCTCTTCAGAATGGTAAGGCTCCAGGAGTTGATGGCATAACTGCAGAGATGTTGAAGTATGGTGGCAACTCTATAATTGACTGGTTAACTGAAATTTGCCAGTTGTGCTGGGAGTTAGGAATGGTCCCTCGGGATTGGAAGGATGCTGTTATTGTTCCCTTGTATAAGGGAAAAGGTGATCAGACTGAATGCAAGAACTATTGTGGTATTAGCCTACTGAGTGTGCCAGGGAAAGTGTTTGGTAAGGTTGTTATTGAAAAAGTACGGGGTCTTACATCAGAGAAAGTGTGGGATGTTCAGAGTGGTTTTATGCCTGGTAAAGGCTGCACTAACCAGATTTTTGCATTACGCATGATGATTGAAAAGTATCTGGCTGTTGGGAAGAAAGTTTTTACTGCCTTCATAGATTTAGAGAAAGCTTACGACCGAGTCAGGACACTTTTGTGGAAGGTATTGAATGAATATGGTGTTACTGGGAATCTACTTAATAGTGTAAAAGCCATGTATGCTGGTAGTAGAGCTTGTGTACGAGTGAATGGTGTTTTATCAAAATGGTTTTCCATTGGTGCAGGAGTTAGACAAGGTTGTGTAATGTCACCATGGCTGTTTAATATATTTATGGACGCATGCATGCCTGAGGCCAAAATAGATAATAGTGGTTTATGTCTTGGTGATATCCGTGTGTGCAGATTGCTGTATGCTGATGACACTGTCCTGTTGGCTGAGAGCAAAAGTGAGTTGCAGAGTATGTTGACTCGGATGCACAAAGTTTGCATGAAATTCAAACTGAGTATAAATAAGGGAAAAACCAAAGTTATGGTGTTTGAGAGAGGAATGGGTAGCACTGAATGTAATGTAAGTATAAATGGCACTGTGATTGACCAGGTGAGTGAGTTTGTGTATTTAGGAAGCATGTTTGACAGAGAGAACAAGTTGGATGGTGAAATCAGTAGGCGAGTGAATTCTTCTTTGAAAGTCATAGCTGCTCTGGGAGGTTTTCACAGGAATGATGGGTTCTCTAGAGAGTCCCGCATGGCTGTGTATGAAACAGTAATTGTTCCTACTGTGATGTATGGCAGTGAAACCTGGGTACTGCAGAAGAAACATAGGAGTCGTTTGTGTGCTGGAGAAATGGGTTACTTACGTGGGGTTTGTGGCAAGACATGGTATGATTGTGTGAGGAATGAATATGTGTTGCAGTTGTGTGATGTGAAGCAAAATATTGTTAGCAAGGTGGAGACCAATATGCTTTGGTGGTTTGGCCATGTTGAAAGAATGAGTGATGAGATGCTTACTAAGGAAATCTTTTTAGCCCAAGTGGCAGGAAGGAAAGACAAAGATCACTCCATGAAGAAGATGCAAACACCGGTAGGCCTGAAAAAATAGCAGGACGAAATCCGCTGAAACGAGCCGCTTGGCTGAGAGGTCGGCTGACAGTTCTCCCTTGGCGAAGTCCG
This sequence comes from Macrothele yani, assembly GCA_039090855.1. Classification (NCBI taxonomy): domain Eukaryota; kingdom Metazoa; phylum Arthropoda; class Arachnida; order Araneae; family Macrothelidae; genus Macrothele; species Macrothele yani. The sequence goes on from CM077009.1 coordinate 83,502,992, forward strand.
AAGAGGGGAAAAGACAAATCCTGCTCTTTTTCGTGGCTGCAATGTCCAGGCGGGTCCCTCGATGTTTTGGAAACACTTGCGAAGAATGGTGTGAGACTCCATCACTAGTTATTCGCTGGCTTTTGATGGTTGTCGATTCGAGACTCGGGCCCGAAGACCCCTGTTTTCTTTTCGTTATCGGAACTTCCCTGGTTCCTTCAAATATTTTTCTTTCACTTTTAATTTGTAGTCACCATCAGCGCGTTTAGGAGGTCAGACTCAACATGCTTTCTCTGTTATACAAGGGAAGATTTCCGCAAGCTCATCTTTTTCTCGTCTGCGTGATGTCAACCAGCTTCCTTTCTCTCGCTGGATGCCTGCCTCTCTCGGATGGTCCCCAGCAATAACTACCACACATTTTCTTCTCTGCTTCCACCCTCACTTCCTGACCCGTCAAAACAAACCACTTGAGAATTGGTTTATTGCGTCCGGCCATATCACGTGCCATTTAGGAACAGAGTTTCAGACGCATTTTTGTCTCGGCGAAAGGGTGAACTTTGGGGACTTGTTCGCAAGATGTGTTTCTTGCTTTAACTCGGTGCTCTTAAAAAGCGTCCCCAAAAATACAGCTTGGGCCATATTATTTTTGTAACATCTGTTTTGATCTCGTGGTTCCAATATTATCATTTGCTGTGTTGTCATTGACTTTCTCAGACAAGGCCAGTGAGCAAAAGGCCGAGATATTCATCTCAGGCCTGGAAATTTGGGAATTTTCTAGCTACATGGTAGATCTGCAGAATGATTGCCTTTTGGATTGGGCAAAGCAGCTTGTGGTAATCCTAATTCCTCTAGACTTTTCAGAAAGTCATCTGGTACCACTGCGGTTGCCGAAATGACAACAGGTGCAATCTGCCTTATGCTTTGTTTTCAGATCCTGAATTTCCATTCACAGTGTAGGGCCAGACATATCAATTCTTAAATCCTTAAATATATCTTAGATAATACCTGGATTATACCTTTTGATTCCCGCCGTATAGGAAGCTACCACCTCGCCTTTACATTGAAATCTGGCTATCAAAGCGGCTAAAGGTGTCCTTGCTTAGAAGAAAATTTATTACTTCGATGAAACTCAGTCCAGTACACGAGAATAAAAATTGAAACAACAAAATTTTATTATTCCGATAACTATTTGCTTCACAGGTTTCCAATGGCTTCCTGCTCAGGGTCCCCGTGCTGACCACGTGCTACGTTTCCACAATGCTTTACGCGAGACCTGGTGGACCAAGGCATCCTCCTTCCTGTCCACCACGCTGCACTACTGCGATACCTGCAGTAGGGTGGAGCGAAAAACACTTTTTTTTTTTAATTTGAAACGTCACCATGTGTAATAGTTTCGATTTTATTACTGAAATGACCCCGCCAAAATATGGATGGCATTATTTGATATCTTAGGCTGCCCCAAGAACCTCGAAGTTTGAAAGTTATAGGGAAAAATGGTTTAAAAACACCCGCTTTCTCTATTTTGTAAATATAAAAAAAAAAAAACTGTGTCACCATGTTATTTAATATCACCTTTGAGGTTATAAACATGGGTAAAAGTTCAGCAGACATGAGTTAATTTCTTAGGGCTTCCCCAGATCCCTTAAAGTATGTAATTTTTGCCAAAAATGGCATGATAAGTTACATAAGCATTAAGTTCAACAGCAGCCTTATTGTTACCAATTTAGACTTAACATTAACAATCCTCCCCCCATCTCTCATACTTTCTGGAAACCTCTTGTTGATTTTCAGAAACATAGCTTGCTGTTTTGCACTCTGCTTTGTTTTTGTTACCTTTTTCATCTTTTCATCTCAGCCCACCCCCTCTTTCAAGCGGAGCTCTGTTTGCGAACTTGCTGAGTCATCTCATCACTGTCGCACAGGTCCGTTTGAGAGAGAGTGTTAACGGGTTTGCGTCATAATGATGCAACAGTTTCTTTCACTCCTAGTGACGTTGATTGGATCGTACCGGCATTTTTGTTTTGTCGTCCAACTACTTAAGATGGCTGAAACAAGAAATAAAGCTGATTGCCCTATCCTCGGGATTTATAAGGAGATGCATGGAAATGTGTTGCCTACGTACAAAGATGTAATGCACCATTACTACCTTGTGAGGAATACTCTTAGGCAGGAAGGTACAAATTATGAGCCTGCTGCAGCAGAAATAGCAAGTATTGTCGCAGACAAAGTGCTAAGTATATGGAAGAAAGCATCTCTTCCGACATCTCTCCACAAATCTGTTGCAAAGCGTATTACCGCATACACCACTGAAATCCGAAAGCTGAAAGAACACGCTGCAAGAATGGATGAAACCTACCGAAAGAAGATTGAACAATTTCGTGCAGATTCGCAACGTATCTTTGACATATGCTCATGCAAGTGCAAATGTTTTTGAACCTGCAAAATTTGCAGGTTTCATGCATAAGGAGATGTATGAAATAATGCATTTTCATGCATCTCCTTATAACTCCCGAGGATAGGGCAATCAGCTTTATTTCTTGTTTCAGCCATCTTAAGTAATTGGACGACAGAACGAAAATGCCAGTACGATCCAATCAACGTCACTAGGAGTGAAAGAAACTGTTGCATCATTATGACGCAAACCCACCAACACTCTCTCTCAAACGGACCTGTGCGACTGTGATGAGATGACTCAGCGAGTTCGCAAACAGAGCTCCACTGTGAGAGAGGGGGTGGGCTGAGATGAAAAAGGTAACAAAAACAAAGCAGAGTGCAAAACAGCAAGCTATGTTTCTGAAAATCAACAAGAGGTTTCCAGAAAGTATGAGAGAGGGAGGGGGGGGGGATTGTTAATGTTAAGCCCAAATTGGTAACAATAAGGCTGCTGTCGAACCTAATGCTTATGCAACTTATCATGCCATTTTTGGCAAAAATTACATACTTTAAGGGATCTGGGGAAGCCTAAGAAATTAACTCATGTCTGCTGAACTTTTACCTGTGTTTATACACTCAAAGGAGATATTAAATAACAAGGTGACACAGTTTTTTTTTATATTTACAAAATGGAGAAAGCAGGTGTTTTAAAACCATTTTTCCCTATAACTTTCAAACTTCGAGGTTCTTGGGGCAGCCTAAGATATCAAATAATGTCATCCATATTTTGGGGGGTCATTTCAGTAATAAAATCGAAACTATTGCACATGGTGACGTTTCAAATTTGAAAAAAAAAGTGTTTTTCACTTCACCCTAACCCACAGCCCTTACGTGAACCCGGTGTCTGAACTAGGACCCCATCTCCTTGATGACCGCAGCTCAGCTATCTCCCACTGGACTTCCTTGGCTCCTTTCGGTACTCTACCATGCATGCAAGAAAAACTCATTAACTCATTAACTCTACCATGCATGCAAGAAAAACTCATTAACCCGGCCAGCACATGAAATACCTGAGCTCAGGAATGCCGTCGGATACCTGCAGGCGATTACAACCTTGCACATACACAAAAGCGGTACAAACAGAAGCACTTGAGCAGCCGACTCTTCAAGGTCAGGTGCCCCAGGCGTTCATGCACCACTCCTTGCTCAAACATAGCATTTAAATTGTTTCACGTGGTGAAGAATGTTCAGTTCTTTGCTGAAACAACGAAATGGCGGAATGAAACATCCGTCCGCACGTGTTTATCACAACATTAAAATGAAGTAAATTAATAATTGATAGTTTGATCACGGGCGAACCTTACACACAGGTTCTCAGATTTCGAGATTTTCTCAGATACTAATTTTTGAATGTTTTCTATAAGTGGAACTGCTACATCTATTGGTCTGTGTCTTCAATTTTTTGTCTACAATTACAATGTTAGGTCAATTGTGGTCAATGGTCTTGTCTGTGATGATAGATTTGTCCCAATACATGATGTAATTCTGATTTTTAAGAATAGGTTCTGCTTGGTACTTGTAATAAGGTGGAGTATAGCCTTGGATAAGCCCATATTTAATATCAAGCTTTTGATGTAAGATCTCAGCTACCTGATCGTGTCTGTCAAGGTGATTTCTTGATGCAAAGAGAGAACAGCTAACTACATTGTGTTCTATGGTTTCATTGGCTTTTTCATAGAAATGTTTCATTCACTTTTCACACATTCTACAGGTGCCATTGTCTGTAACTTTCATTATGTGTTTACCATAGTTATGGGTTGCGATAATGTGGTTTTCAATCCCAATGAAGAATCCTTTGGTTTCTGGATAAAGCTGACCTCTTTTCAACCATTGTTGTGAGGAATTTTGTCAGTGTTTTCCAGATCTAAGGACTTTGGATATTTACCATGCATAATTTTGCTTTTTCATAGAACGAAAGGTTCCCTAACTCCTGGGACAACAATCTGTTAGATGGCATGATTCATTTGTTAAATGAATTTAGCAGCTTTTCTAATTTTCTAATTATGGCAATGGAAAATAACTACAAAAGTGAAGCTACAAGAAGATCATTCAATAATAAGGTAACAAGATACCCATCAACAAAATGTTTAACATGCCAACACAGTATGCTTGCTAAAACATGGCTAATGTCTCTGATGGTGATTTTCAAAGCCAAGCACAAAATTTGGTGTCTGCATGGTGCTCAGTTGTTGAATTTTTCAACTGTGACACTACTAAATACATAATAAAGAAACTGTTGGTGTTCCACACAGACCTGAAGTCAGATGGTGCCACTTGCTGTTAGACATCATGGGTGCTGCCAACCTCCAAAACAAAAAAATCCCCCACACATTTCTTCATACCTTCAGTTGGGGATGATTCCTGGAACTTTTTGAACCTACCTTGTATGGCGTTGGCACAAACAATCAAGTTAGAAAATGACATGCACATTGCATTATTCATATTTACGAAAATTCCCTGAAGCAAAGCAAAGTGAAATAGACAAAAGCCTAGAAATTTTCAATGATAGCAACACCAACAATCATCTAGGTTTGAAGTTGAACTCATCACTTCAATAACAAGTCTACACATCATGACGCACCAAATGAGAAGCAAACTGGGAAGTTGTTAAGACCAATGGCATTGGCATCAATGATAATTTGGGTTGCAAGTTGACCTCAGTAATTTTCTTCAGCAATAACCCTTGTGAAGTACGACTGCAGTAAGTTAGAAGAAACAGGAAAATTATGAGAATGCAAATGGTGTTCAAGTCTGAAATTGACTGATTTTGGCGTTTTTGTCCAATGAAGTGTCAATATTTGTCCAAAAACAAAACAAATTATGGCAACAGACATGCAGTGGGGCTCACAACCTCCAATCAACTGACTGACCATGTGAACAGGTTTGAAATTGAGTGTAGTCCGTGAAGATAAACAGGAAACCAGACTAAAATTTTGAAAGCAAATAAATGATTATCACAAAAATTCCTGTAAAATTGACATAATTAAAAAAAAGATACTAATTTTAGAGAAACTCAGCATTATTTCACATTAAATGTGCAAACCATGTGGCAATGATATATTATTGGGATGTCCAAAAAAAAAAAAAAAAAAAAAAAAGAAGCTTTTTTTATAGATAGTTCCACGAAGTAAATATGCATATTTTCTGGGGGCAGTTTTGAAAGAGATAACTGAAAGCACATACTGTGAGGAATCAAATAAGATGTGAAGCACATGTCATGACCCATGCATTAAACTTGTACCGCAATCAAATTGCAATGGCGACGAAGTTTGAAAAATTGGTTCTGTTACAACATTACTGGAAACAGGGGTTTAAGGCTACTGAAACAGTCCAAAAAATGAACAAAGTTGAAGGCCTGGCAGTTACTCGGACCACACAAACATGGTTAAAAAAATCTGTTGCTGGTGACTTGAGCTTAAAACGAAAGTAAGGGTTGAGGTAAGCCCTCTGCTGTTGATTCGGATGTCCTACAAGCGGCTGCGGAAGGCAATCCACAAACAAGCACTCATATATTTTAAAAAGAACTGAAAGTTTCTAAATCTACCATCGCTGAGCACCTGCACAAGACCAGAAAGGTTTACAGACAATGCCATGAGTTGCCTCATCAGCGTACCCCAGCTCAAGCTCAATGACGTGTTGAGTATGCACAGAATTGCTAAGAAATCCATGCGATACTTGATTTATCAAACAGATAGTTACTGGGGATGAAAAGTGGATATACAGTAGTGGCCAAAATTGAGGAAACCTTTTGCAAAAAGTGTATTTTTGAGGTTTGATGGCTCATGACACCACTTTTTTTTGGGAGTAATACCATAAAATTATATATCAATGGAAAGACAATTTCATCAAGAATGTAATGCAACAAAGTTAGTTCAATTATCTGTATTCTATGAAAAGTTATAGTCAAATAACCAGAAAAAGGAAGCACAACATGCTTAGGTTGATATGAAATATCTTTCCTTCATTTGAATGTAGCCAATGAGCATGAGTGTTTAGAGAGCCAATCAGGTCACAGTAGGATACAGCTATTTATGTAATGTATTGGAGCTGAGAGGACATTTGTCAGTGTGTTATGTGATTTCTATCAAGTTGTTGTTGTTGTTGTTGTTGTTGTTGTTGTGTGTGTGTATGTGCGTGTGTGTTCTTTCATTTAGTGAGCTTGTAAAACGTAATAAAATTAAAGAAATGGCGCAAAGAGTTGACTAATCACCCAGAAAGCGATGTAAAATAGTACTATTAAGTGACCAAGGCTTCAGTTATGAAGAAATTAGAAGAAAAATTGATGGAAACTTAACCAAAGGTGGCATTTCTAAATTTTTGAAGAGGTATAAGGAGACTCAGTCACTACAAAACCATACTGGTAAAGGCAGGAAAAGGTGCACAACAGCAAGTGATGATAGAAGAATTAAGAGACTGTGCCTAGGTGACAGAAGAAAATCATCTGGGTGTATACAAGATGAAATGGCGCAATGCAATGTGAAGTTGAGTGCAAGGACTGTTCGGCACAGACTGCAGGAATTTGGTCTAAAAGCTCGAATTCCATGAAAAAAGCCATTTTTATCTCTCAAACAAAGGTTGAAAAGATTAAACTGGGCTAAACCCCATGTTAACTGGACAACGGAACAATGGGACAGTGTTTTTTGGAGTGACGAGACCAAAATCTCCCTGTTTTGTATGATGGCATGAAATACGTAAGGAGAATAATCGGAGATTTGCATCCTGATTGTATTACATCAAAAGGTGTGGGCAGAATTTGAGTTGATTAATGGGAATATAAATGGCCAGAAATACATTAATGAAATACTTGAGCCTGAACTGAAGTCTTGTGCACATGATCTTTTTCAAGATAATGAAGCATTTATATTTCAACAGGATTCAGCTCCATGTCATGTTGCTGCTGTGTGCAAGAAGTGGTTTCAAGATAATCATATTCCACTGCTGGAATGGCCTGGGAATAGCCCAGACCTTAACCCCATCAAAAATCTATGGAGCCGATTAAAGAAACTTGTTAGTCAGAAGCAACCCAGCAATAAAACCCAATTAATAGAAGCAATAATTCAATCTTGGTTTCCCATTATAACAGCTGCAAAACTAAACAACTTGGTTCACTCCATGGGAAGGCATTGTAAGGCCGTAATAAACGCTAAAGGTTACACAATAAGTATTAACTGACATGGTGAGAATTTTTGTATATCTCATTTTTTCTATGTGTTTTACTTTTCTTCTTTATAACTGCTGTTTTATTACAAAATCCTTCATAAAAGTTATTGTATTACATTCTTGATGAAATTATCTTTCCATTGATATATAATTTTATGGTATTACTCCAAAAAAAAAAAAAAAAGTGCTGTTATGAGCAATCAAACCTCAAAAATACATCATTTCCAAAATGTTTCCACAATTTTGGCCACTACTGTATATGTGTAAACCAGATTCTTCACAATAGTGGTTGAATAGAGATGAACCAGCTTTACCTACTCCCAAATGCAGATATTTTGAGAAAAAGTTCATGCTGTGTGTCTGGTGAAGTTATGAAGGTGTAATCCACTTTGAGCTCATTCCGATTGGTTGGTTCATCAATGCCAAACTGTATTCTCAGCAACTGGACATGATGTATGCCAAACTTCAGTGAAAGTACCCTTCCTTAGTTGACTGAAAGTGAGCACTGCTGCAACAAGACAATGCAAAATCTCATTCTGCTAATCAGACCCAAGTTAAATTTCAAGAACTACAAGGAATCGAGCTGCTGCCTCATTCATCATACAGCCCCTGAGCAATTCCATGTCAGATCAATCACCTTCTTGACCTCACCATTTCTGATTTTGATGAAATTTGGTATGAAGCACACATATGACAAGGTAAGTAATTCTGCCAATTTTCAAATTTTTATTTTGAAAATTGTCCAAGATACACACATAATAAAAATCGAAATTTTCGTAAAAAAATGACAAACTCGCACACTTATAAATGGCTGTAAATTTTTTCCTAATTGTAGTAGAGTGACAATTCAAACACAGTTGCAAAGCTAAAGGATTGAGCTTTCTATAGATGCCATGCATGGCATTCTTACAACAGATTAAAGTTTCAAGGTCATCCACTGTTACTGTGACCTTGAACATCTCAAAACATGCCATCTTAAAAAATTACGAAAAAAATATATATTTTATTGCTACAACATTCTTCTACCCATGTGCCAGATATTAGGCTGGCACTGCTATGGCAAGGCAGTGTAGGATTAATAGGAGTGTCATGCTGCACCCTTCTGTATGTAAGGCACAGAGACATACCATGCAATAAATATTTCTTACGTTGAGGATTTGTGTTTATTATACATGAAATGTGTATATATTATAACAGATTTATCAGAAATATGCTATGTGATAGCAATTTTACTTGATAGACACAATTTTCAGCAGTAAATAATGTCAACAAATCTTTGAGATCAGAGATTGAAACTCCACCCATTTTAGCCAATGGCAGGGCTTCTTCTTAGCCAATGACAAAGCTTCTTATTAGAGCCAATGACAGGGTTTCTTATGAAAGCCAATGGCAAGGCTTCTTATTACAGCCAATGAGAAATCTTACTGGTACACCATTTTACATTTGCTGTTATTTCAATTCTGAGCTTGTGAGTGTGTGGTTATTAATTTATTTGTAACATTGTTAACTGTTTAATTGTTATTTTATTTTATCTTTATTGTTATCTTTATTTAATCAATTTCTTTTTATCAAACTATATTTAGTTATCATTTTTTTTGCAGGTGCAGTTTCATTAACTAAAATGGACTTTAAAAGTAAAATTTTTTGTTGCAATCCTCTGGGTAAAAGTGGACACACAAGGTTTAGAAAGAATCTGAGAAAAGTACGGCCTTGTATGGTTCAGAAATGTCCAAATATAACATTAGAACAGAAAATATGTAGTTCATGTAGAAAATCTATCTCTGAAATGCCAGGTCCTTCATGTATAATTGAAACAGATGCAGAGGCAGAACAACCTCGGTTAAGTGAAGATAATTCAGAAGGAGTGGTGAAGAGTGAGATATGGACTCACAGAGACACAACTTTGGATAGTCTGAATGATATGTTACTTTCTCTAGGCGAATCTCCTGTGAAAAAAAAAAAAAAGATTAGGTGTTGGACAGTACATTAAAAAGAAATATCAGAAAATTGGTGAAGTGATAAAAGACTACATAGGTGTTCCAGAATGTGATAATCCTGTGACAGTGTCTGATGAATCGGTCATGATTTCACAGTTGAAAGAAAAATTTCAAGAAACAGACTCTAGCAGTGTTAAAGTCCAAATACTAACAATATTACCTAGAACCTGGAGTATTCGTAAAATTCAGGAAGAATTTGGTGTAACATATTACATGGCACGAAAGTCTAAAACTCTTGTGGAAGAGCAGGGTATTTTAGCAACGCCAAATCCTAGGCCTGGGAAAACTCTCAGTGACAGCACAGTTGAAAACGTTATTGCATACTATAATAGTGATGAAGTGAGCCGTTGTTTACCAGGAAAAAAGATTTTGTTACAATGATGGAATCAGGATCAAAAGTACAAAAACAGAAACGTCTTATTCTAGGAAATTTGAAAGAGATATTTCAAGGATTTAAAGACAAGAATCCTAATGTCAAAGTAGGGTTTTCAAAGTTCTGTGGTTTACGCCCAAAGAATTGTGTGCTGGCTGGTGCAAGAGGAACACACTGTCTGTGTGTGTTGTGCTCATGAAAATGTAAAACTTATGCTAGCAGGGTGCAAATTGCAAGACTTAACTCGTAATGATGAATTACCAGTTAGGACATACAAAGATTGCCTTGCAAGAATAACTTGTAACCCTCCTCTTCCAGAATGCTTCTTCTTCAAGTGTGATTCTTGTCCTGGTATAGCACACTTACTAGAGCAAATAAGTAGCTTATTCACCATGAATGGGATTGATGAAATTGTATATAAATTGTGGACTACAACTGATCGCACAACACTTATGACAGTCTGTAACACTGTAGAAGAATTCCTTGAGACCTTTGAATCGAAAGTGAAATTGCTATTGCCACATTCTTTTATAGCTATTCAGCAGTCATACTTTCTGTCAAATCTGAAAGAAAACCTTGATGATAATCAGTATGTTGTGTTGTACGATTTTGCTGAGAATTATTCCTTCATACTGCAGAATGCAGTCCAAGGATACCACTGGAACAATTCCCAAGCTACTATTCACCCTTTCGTCATGTACTACAAAAGTTCACACACACTTCAGTTGGATCATGTTTCTTTTGTTGTCATCTCAGAATGTCTTAAGCATGACACTATCAGTGTTCACCTTTTCCAGAGTCAATTGTTGCAGTTTATATCATCACATTTTGACAAGAAAGTAGAACACATCTATTACTTCTCAGACGGTGCAGCCTCACAGTATAAGAACAGGAAGAATTTTGTCAATCTGTGCCATCATGATGTAGATTTTGGTATCACAGCTGAGTGGCATTTCTTTGCCACCTCACATGGAAAGGGGCCATGTGATGGCGTGGCAGGCACCATTAAGAGATTAGCTGCACGTGCCAGCCTTCAGTGTTCATACAATGACCAAATTATGACACCGCGACAACTGTATGATTGGGCTTCCAGAAACATTCCTTTGTGCCATTTTAAATACAGCACAGACAAGGACTATGAGAACCACAAGGAGTTCCTCGAGATACGTCATGCTAGTGCTCGACCAATTCCTGGTACTCAAAAACTTCGCTGTGTAATACCAGTAAGCCGCACAGCTATTAAAACCAAGATGTATTCAAACTCAACTGAATACAAGGTTGAGTCAGTATTGCTAAATCCAATAGAACTGGATCTGGAGGATATTCGTGGCTATGTTATTGTTGAGTATGATAACCAGTGGTGGGTTGGTTGTGTTTTGGATGTGAACATTCATACAGAACAAGTTAAGATAAGTTTTCTGCACCCACATGGACCTTCAGTGTCTTTCACACCCACAGAAGCCAGATATATAAGAAGTGGATAAAACAGCGGTCATTACGATAGTTGACCTACGAACAGCAACAGGTCGGACATATTTTATGGAGAGAAGCAAAATAGAGATGGTCACTAGCAAGATGGCATCACATTCTTTTGGTTTGCAACCTTATTAACCAAGCGGTTCACTTGTATGTGTACACCACTAATATAACCTGTAACACATTGTGAAATTAATACATACATGCATCTGGAAAACAGTTATTGTACATTTGTCCGAACCTAACCTGGAGGACATATACTCCTATTAATCCTACACTGCCTTGCCAGTGCCAGCCTAATATCTGGCACATGGGTAGAAGAATGTTGTAGCAATAAAATATATTTTTTTCGTAATTTTTTAAGATGGCATGTTTTGAGATATTCACGGTCAAAGGTCACAGTGGATGACCTTGAAACTTTAATCTGTTGTAAGAAGGTCATGTATGGTATCTATAGAAAGCCCAATCCTTTAGCTTTGCAACTGTGTTTGAATTGTCACTCTACTACAATTAGGAAAAAAATTACAGCCACTTATAAGTGTGCGAGTTTGTCATTTTTTACGAAACTTTCGATTTTTATTATGTGTGTATCTTGGACAATTTTCAAAATAAAAATCTGAAAATTGGCAGAATTACTTACCTTGTCATATGTGTGCTTCATACCAAATTTCATCAAAATCAGAAATGGTGAGGTCAAAAACTTATTTTTTTTTATTGATCTGACGTGGAATGTCCCCCCTTTAGACTACCACTTCTTTTGGTGATGGCTCATTTCCTTCGTGGGAAGCAGTTATCTACTTGGGACAATATCGAATGCGAGTGCTAAGAGTTCTTCACCTTTAAACCGAAAGCCTGAACCGTTCGGAATTGAACAACTAACAAACAGATGAGTTCAAATTATTGAACATGATGGCATGTACTTTGAAATTTAGCTTAGATTCTTCCCAGGTTATAGGTAAAAGAAACTGTTGCATCAAAAATGCCATTTTTTTTTTCAGAACATTCCAATACTAAGATCCTAAATTCAAATTTCTCTAACTTACGTTTATCCTGAAAGTGCCACAGAATTGTGGCATGAACTGGACTGACAGTCAGTTCCAGTGTCCTGTCCTTCAGGGCAATCTCCAAATTAACAAGACCCAGGTGAGGCTTCCACACTAATGTACGATTACCCTTTAGAGTTTCAAACGCAGCAGTGTATTTCTTCAAGTGCTGCCAAATATATTCAGGAAGCTTGATTTTTCTTCTCTAAATGCAGGCCAGAACTGAGCAGATAATATCATGGAGTTCACTGGAAAATCCTACAAAATAAGGTTATGGTTGTATGACTTATATCATAGCCGAAGAATCAAATTCAAGCATTATAATAGCTAATTAACATGAAAAAGGTCATAAAGGGTAATTTGTACATTAACATTCTTTAAGAAAAACTTTATAAAATTACATATTACACAATTCTACTTGGTGGCATCAAGGCCTACTAATCTACTGTCAGTATCACTACATGCCGTTAACAACAGTCAATAATAAGAACATACTGACTGACTAGATTAGTTTAAATACATACAAATCATGTTTAAAAAAGTAATTGGACCATAGCTGTGGTTACTGTGCAATTCTATAAGGGTCATTAATAAACAATTGACACTCACTAAAAATGTAAGACTCAAGAGTTTAATAGCCTCAGTGTCACACTGCAACACATTCCACATACTTCGAACCACGGTCAATGCACTACTGGCATCTAGCAACTTCCTGATGGCTGTTGCACACGAGTCTCTGGGGAGTGCACACACACTGACTCGCAAACACTTCTCTAAAAGACATAATCATCTGGAATCGTAGGCCATGCAATGATTCTTTAATGCTTTCGAACAGGCCTATAATCCAGTAGGATCAAATCAGGTATTTTTTAGGGAGGGGAGGTTAAACAACCGCTGTGAACAACTCGATGGGCTATAGACAGATGAAAAGTGAGAAGAATGCTAAAGGGCATAATAGGAATCAACGCATTACAGTTGTGTAGCAAACACTAAAGGAAAGACATTTTGGTAGTAGCTTCTACCTTCATCAGCTTAACAGTGAATGAGGATGACATGAGGTGGTCAACAAGCTGATGAAGGTAGAAGCTACTACCAAAATGGAAATATTAACTCAGCAATCAGACATCACTGAATTGCCTGTATTTACTGTTCAGCACATAACATTAATCACATCAGAAAACTAGAAAATTCTTCCACAGAATTTATACCTAAGAGACTGGTGATTTCACTTAACAACACTATAAGGAAGTAGAATTAGCTTTGACTGGAAAAAATCTAAGAAGTTTCAGATTCTTAGAACTCAGATAGTTGGGATTTCATCATCTTGGGTGTTGTAATGGATAGTATGCTCGAATGGAAATTGGGAGATGTGGGTTCAAATCCTGCTTCAGGGCGATGTAATTTTCAAGTTTTTCGGTGTGATTAATATTACCCGATGAACAGTAAATACGGGCAATTCAGCGATATCTGATTGCTGAGTTAATATTTGTAACACACTCCCACATATTAGAAGAATATTTCTTCCACAGAATTTATACTACCAAAACGTTCTTCCTTTAATGTTTGCTATGTAACTGCCATGCATGGATTTCTATTATGTCATTTAGAATTCTTTTCACTTTTCATCCATCTCTTGTTACATGTTTCTGCTACCTTGTTTTTATGGGCTATAAGCAGTCACCCATCCCTAATTTAGGGTCACTAGTTCCAGGGAAGGGAGAGAGCCACTGCCATAAGATTAACATAACATCCATGCCTCACCAGGATTTAAACCTGGACCCATCATCTTGGATGAATGGTCAGAAGCCATCACTTAGACCATTGCACCACCAGGATGACCAAGTGAACATGGCAGATGTGATTAAGACTGGCCATCTGTTTGTCAGCAGGAGGAGCTGCTCAAAATCTTTGGGACAAGGACTTCCATCATGTTTCCACTGCATGCATCACAGTTTCTTTTCAAGAGCAGGTAGAGAAACCACTACTGATCACCTGTGACCAGCCTGGCAAGAAATTCTTCAGGGTTCTGATTGTGAACTGTGTGTAGTTGACAAAATGTTTGAACCCCTGTCTCCTTTGTTGAGGTGTTGATTATCTCCCTCCAATGTCACTGTCTGCCCTAGCGAGCAACTGGTCTGGAAATGAGTGTGCTGCACATGATGTAATCAAGCAGTGTGTAAACCACATGGAATTGGCTTTGGGGTCAAAACAAGAAACATTTTTCAAAGCATTATGAAAGATCAAGACCCAGTGCATAAGAATAGTAGATTTGGTGCATGTAGCATCCCACTCAAAGCGACTGACTCTTGTGGGGTTGACCAAGAGTACATCGGCTCCACTTCAAGATCTTTGAATACCAGAGTGAAGGAACATGTGTACAATGTCCGAGTAGGTGCCAAAACAACCGCTCTCCCTCGATTAGTTGACTCTGGAACACATGTACCAATCTGGACAGAAGCGGAGATCTTCGCCACCCCAAGTAAGAGGTATCAATTAACATTTACTGAAAGTCTATTTATTGCATGAAAGGGGCATCTGTGTTGTAATGACTCTGTTCCATATGTCATACCTACACCTTGGACATTTTTGTTTATAGATAACAGTGCACATAACTGTCCAATTGAATATGTTGCTACTTAAATTAATCATAAAGGCATTGTAATCGTATGATTAGTTGGTACACTAGATGGCAGTTCGCAATTGCGTCAGATGTGATATTATAAATTGTCTGTATCCAGCCCACATTACCTCTTTTTATGTATCTGATGATGGACTCTAGTGCGGGGTGTGTGAAAGATCTTATACATTCTTTTATACTCAGTGTATTTTTATTAAATGTAACTAGAGGTTCCACAGTGAGCCCTGGTGTATATCATGCACAGACGGCATCATTTTATTAGTATATTGTAATCAAGCTTCAGCTGCCATCTTGTAGGTTGATGCTGAACTAAACACAGTGAGAATAGCAGTGGCCTAGATGCTAGCTATCATGCACAGTGTTGGTAATAGTCCCATTCATTTATGAATGACCCTTGTATTTACAGACATGACAACAGCAGTGTTTGCTCAAGGTAATGCACAGTTTCAGGTGTTGCACCTGCCTTCATTCTCACCTATTACTCTCTGTTTAGTGTTATGTTTTAGTGGTTTGGCAGATTTTAAAATGGTTGATGTGAAGTGTTAGAAAATGTGCATAAAGTTCAGTCTAAATCTTGGAAAAACTGCCTTGGAAACATTTGAAATGTTGTAAACAGTATTTGAAGAAGCTCTCAGCCATTCAAAAGCATTTAAATGGTTTAAAAGAGACTTAAAAGATGGTCAAATATCAACTGAAGATGACCCTCTTTCTGGACACCCATCAACTTTAGAACAGACTGTTTGATCACCTGTGTGAGTGAAGTAATAGTAACTGTTAGGGTAGTATTTAGCAAAACTGGCATCTCAATTGGGTCATGTTATGTGAACAAAAAACAAAACAAAACAAACTTGCCTCCAACTCTACATTTTCAAGAAAGTATTGAAATGTTGCTAACCAAGAACTGCAATTCAGATATCTTCCAATAAATCCAATTTATTTGGATCTCTCTATTAAAATCTGGCAAGTGTTTCTACATTTCTAATTCAAGTTGTAGTTCAAGCAACCAGTCCTCTGATTCAGTTGACCTTGGGTGACCACAGCACAGTCAAAAGCTTCCACTTATAAGAATTTTAATTACTATATGTAATTCTGTGTGTATTTACTTAATTCTCAGATGGTTATTGTTGTATGACACCTGCTGTTTTCAACCAGTAACATTTATAAGCATATCAACCACACACGTGGTGCATTTGTACTGATTTCCACGATAATATTCCATCAGGAAATCTGTGATGAAGGCTTTGTTTAGTCTCAAGCCTAGACCTGCTTTAAAAATTTCAGAATGTTGCATTTTCATCTGTCTATTTCACTGAACCCATTTCCACGATAAAATACTATCTGAAGATGCCCAAGCCTGCAGTTAGCTCTTTTTTTTTTCTGATTAAGACTTTTGGGAATGTAACATTTTGGTATCAGTCCATTTCATATGTAGTGCATTTACACCAAGTTTCATGGTGAAATTCACATTGGGAAATACTCAAGTCAGCTGTTGGACATTTTTAATTGAAAATTTCAAGAATTTAACAATTTTCGGTCTTTTTACTTCACACTTAGTGCATTTCTACCAATTTTTAGAAAGAAATTCCATCAAGAAGTACCCGAGCTTGCGGTTAAGATTTTTTTAGTGCCTAGCCTAGACCTTATTAAAAATTTTGAGAATGTAGCATTATTGTGTCCACCTACTTCACATTTGCACCGATTTTCAGGGTGAAATTCCATCAGGAAGTACCCAAGCTCACAGTTAGTTTTTTTTCAGGAAGTACCCAAGCTCGCAGTTAGTTTTTGTTTTGTTTTGTATTTGAGTGTATGATTTTTCTGTCTGTCTGTCTTCTTCACATGCAGTGCATTTGTACTGATTTACCTAAGCCTGAATCATATTTTGGGGAATTTAGCATTTTTGTTAAATTCTGTTTAACTTGAAAAGCTTTCCATTATTCTTCATATCTTCTGAGATCTTTTGCAAGCTCTTCAAGTTAAACTAGAATTTAATTATTTAAATCTGAGTAAAGTCTGTGAGTAAGTGTTGTTTTTAATTCCTGTTAACATTTTTGGTGCTGTCAAATTTATGTGTAGTTTGTGGGCACCGATTTTCACATTGAAGTGCAGAAACTGACAGTCAGTTGCAGGAGCCTTACAAGGCACCCCCTCCTTTTTTTACATGCAAATCTGTTGTTTTTCCAGGTCTGTACTCGACTGTTACTATATGTGTGTACCAATTTTTATGCCTAAATTTCATAGTAAGTTTCTAAAAGAGGGTTTTGGTTTGGTTTGGAGGTTTAACGACCACTGTGAGCAACTCAGTGGGCTATAAGCAGCTCTCCATCCCTAATTTAGGGCCACTGGTTCCAGAGAAGAGAGGGAGCCAGTGCCAAAAGACAAACACAATGTCCATGTTTCAGCAGGATTTGAACCTGGACCCATCTCAGACAAACTGTTAGAAGCCTGCTCCAAAATGAGGGAAGTGCACTGACTGACCTTCGGAAAATAGATATAATTTTAAATAGCCATACATCTCTTTATACTGTTTTGGAAAAAGCATCTCTTTATATCATTCTGCAAAAACGAGTAAAAAAAAATTACTTGCTACCTACTTCCGAAACTGTGGTAAATTCCCAAGATCAGGGAAATTGCAATGATGACACAGAAAAATGTTATCTTTTTTAATGACTCATCAACAATTTACAGTTTGTAATCACACTGATCAAAACCAGTTTGAACATCATTGTGATAGCAGTCGATGTAACAATAACTGCAAATGTGTAGCATCAGTAATAACTGCAAATGTGTAGCATCAGTGATGCGTGGTGGCCCAATCAGAAATGGTTTGAACATTGTGTCTGCTTCACGATGGGAATAGGTAAGCAGGAAGCTCCGATGTCCCCGACGGTATCGTGGGGTGACATCCACATCCTTCATGATGCATCATGAATGATGTATTGCTATATCAGTTAATAATAATAATAATAATAATAATAATAATAAATAAGGAACATCAAGGTGAAACTTAAACTGGTTTTTTCGCGATATACCAACACGCTCCCAGCTTTAGTATGCTGATGGCAAAATCTCATCTAAGAGAAAAATTGAAGCATAGGCTGTTCAGAATGAATTAAATACATAACAGATTTGGACAGCACATAAATGAAGGAAAATCCAAGTCACAGTTTTTGAGTAGAGTGCTCTTTATAAAACAAAGGGTCAGCATCAACAGTATAAAGTTAGATTAAGGGAATGAAACAGCGAGCTTAAGAAATATTTTACACATAAAACATTAGCCTACATATTGAAATCATCCAACTGTTTAATCTATTTTTGAGACATATGTGTTTTACATTATTTCAAAAGAATGATAGATCGCCAGAAAGATCTTATAGGGCTGCACATGAAACTTAAATATGAGCAGGGGTGATATATTATTTAAAAGAGGGCTTGCATTAACAGTAAACAATGTGAAAAGTTTACATCAGCAGTTCTCAAATTATGGTATGCAGTAAATAAATAAACAAGAAAGCTGACACTGAAATCGCAGGTATAATGAGCAGGTTTTTGAAACCCTACAGGGAAATTTTTTCTTCCAAGATTTTCAGGGGGGAAAAAAAATGGAGAAAAAGATAATACTTTTATGCCCTGAAGTGGAAAAACTGCGCAATATTTTAAATACACAATGTGAGTAGTGAACTTTAGATTAAACAGAGTCAGTTACAAATTTAAAAAGAAGGGGGAGAGGAGCTGCCTGTAGCTATAGTATCTCACTTCCATGTTTATGTGCAATATACACAAATACCATTTTACCACACACAGCATTACTATTATGAGGGTTGTACAGAAAGTACTGCAAAAGTGGGCATAACTTTTTTTATTAAGTGATAGAGGTCGTTCAAATTGCACATGTTCGTAGAGTAACTCTTCCTCTATACAAAGGCACTATTCAACATAGTCTCCATCACAAGCGATGCATTTGTGCCATCGTTGAACCCAACTCTCGAACCCTCTTTGAAAAAATTCAGGTATAGACTGTTGTATGTACCTACTTCTTCACAGCCACTTTCACCCCATCTATGTCATCAAATCATTGCCCAGAGCCTGTCCTTCATTAGACCGAACTGTTGGAAGTCAGAGAGTGCGAGATCTGGGCTGTACGGTGAATGACCATCAACCAGTCCAATTTGCTAATCGCCTGATTTGTAGCCAAAGATGTGTGTGGTCTCGCATTGTCAAGGTGAATATACACTGAAGTGCCAGAAAAACTGGTACAGACGAGCTTATGCAAAATACATAGCAACGTCACCTATGCGCGTACTCAATTGCGTCCGCCAGTGCGTACATAAAGCGATAGACATCCTTGCCAGCTGTCAGAGCTGTTTTCGGCATGAGAATGACCAGTAATAACGATTTAAGCAATTTTCAAAGCGGTGTCATAGTTGGCGCTCATGAGATGGGCGGAGGTAGAAACGGAGTTCGGATTTACCCGGACGACCATTGCAAGGGTGTACTGTGACTACAAGAATTCCAGCAAAACCTCCAACCTACGATACCAGTGTGGCCGTAAAAAGACATTGGGTGAACATGACCATCGTCGGTTGTCAAGAATCGTTTCACGCGATAGGCGTGCAACAATCTCACAGGTATCACCGGAATTCAATGCTGGTGCCTCAACAAGCATCAGCGTCCGGACTGTGCAACGTACCCTGCACAATATGGGCTTTGGGAGCCGACGCCCAACTCGAGTCCCCTTGATGGGTGCACGACACAGAGCTATGCGCCTCGCTTGGGCACGGCAACAACGCCACTGGACACTTGATGACTGGAAACAAGTAGCCTGGTCTGACGAGTTGTGTTTCCAACTGTATCGGACAAATGGAAGAATTTGTGTGTGGCGCAAACCCCATGAAGCCATGGATCCCGCCTGTCAACAGGGAACTGTACCGGCTGGTGGGGGGTCCGTAATGGTATGGGGTTTGTTCAGCTGGACTTCACTGGGAACCCTGGAACGTCTAAAAACGTCGGTGACCGGCCAACACTATGTGTGCATCTTTTCTGATGAGGTACACCCGTTCATGTCCTGCATTCATGCTGATGGGTTGGGCCTGTTCCAACAGGACAATGCACCTCCACACAAGCGCCGGGATGCCACATTATGGTTAAGGAGCATTCATCTGAGTTTGGGGTGTTACCATTCCCACCCAAGTCCCCAGATCTGAACGTCATAGAACACATTTGGGATGCCATGCAACGGGCTATCCAACACAGAAATCCGAGACCTTGGAATACACCCGAATTGTGGCACGCTCTGCAGGAAGTAGGGTGTGCATTGCCTACAGCATATTTCCAGAAGCTAGTGGAGTCCACGCGCCATCGTATTTCTGCAGTCCTGTGCTCCCGTGGGAGACGTACCAAGTATTAGACTGGTGTACCAGTTTTTCTGGCTCTTCAGTGTAGACCCATTTCAGATTCTTGATTGGTGTCTTCCTCCTTATGGCTTCTCAAAGCTTCTTGAGTGCCTCAATGAACTGCTCGCTGGTACAGCCATGTTCCAGAAAATCAAAGAGAATGACACCCCTGTCATCCCCCCCCCAAAAAAACAGTCACCATGATTTTCTGAGCTGATTGCTGGCTCTTAAGCTTTTTAGGCCTTGGTGAAGAGCTGTGGCGTCATTCCATGGATTGATTCTTCGTTTTAGAATCATAAAGATACACCCACATTTCATCCCGTCACCAGATTAGAAAACAACGTGTCTTCATTGTCTTCCAGCAGATCAGACCAGACTTTCACCCTTCTGTCCTTCAAATCAGGTGTCAACGGCTGAGATATACCCACTTTGCACACACTTTCCGATACCCTAAGTCTTCAACCATCTTCTGTAAGGCACTGTGACCACAGTCCAGTTGTGCAACAAGCTCACGGATTGTCCCTGCACCCGAATCAATTCATCCGCTCGCTGACGCTTCGTGTGAGTGGTCGCAGAGGATGGTCTTCCATTGCGTGGTTTGTCTTCAATGCTGGTTTCCCCTTCTTTATACTTCTTCATCCATCTGTGCACATTGTTCTTGTCAATGGTGTCATCTCTGTAAACATTCTGTAGCCTTCTGTGGATGTCGGACAGCCTGCACCCTTCCTTTGTCAAGATTTCAACGATGGTGCGTTGCTTCTGCTTGGAATCCATTATTTGCTTGCAATGAAGAAGGGTTACTATAAAGGAAGAGTTACTCTACCAACATGTGCAACTGAACAACCTCTGTCAGTTAATAAAAAAATTATGCCCACTTTTGAATTACTTTCAGTACAACACTCGTGTAATTCAAAATTATTTATTATAATGTTAACTCTAAACACAAATATTAAAGCACTTAATGTGTTTAGTTGCAGCACTTAAAAAACCTAGCTGGTGTGCAAGAACATTATGTGGGAAGTTAATTTACAAATACATTTACCTTTTTCTTTCCTTAAGGAACTTCTTTAATAAAAAAAAAATAAAACATAGGATACCTACACCTTCAAAAGTTCCTTTTCCATCTTGGGCACTTAGATGAACATTCATTCGCTTCGAATCAGCAACGTCTTTTAGCATTACTTCACAATAATGCAACTGAGATTCTCCAAATCTGAGTTTGAGCAATTCCAAATAACGAATTTCCTTTTCAGTGTTGTATGAAAACGTTGTGAGCAGCCGATCAGCAAGCAGGGTGCGGTACTCATTTACAAACAGTTCTTTGCTTCCGTAGATGTTGACTAACATGCTGATAATGTCAGATGAACGCTGGCTCTTGGTAGTTTTAGCTACAGAAAGATAGAATTGTGGATCTTAGATTTACATGGCCAAACTTATAAATTCAGAATTTAACATGTATTGCATTACTCAATGAAAAATACTAAAAAAATTAATTCATCTGATAGCAAGAGTAGAATGATAAATCAAAAATATCAAAGATGTTGAAAAATACTAAAAAAAAAAATCATCTGATAGCAAGAGGGGAATGATAAATGAAAAATATCAAAGATGTTGAGAAGGACTGAAAAATTCACTCGACAGAAAGTGTGGACTGATAAATGAAAAAATTCAATGTTGAAAAGCACTAAAAAATCACACAATAGCAAGAGTGGAATAATAAATGAAAAATGTCAAAGATGTTCAAAAACAAATTCTTTGAACAATTCCTGAACACTGTAGGCCTTGTGTCACAGAGCATTGTCATGCTGAAAGAGTCCAGTGCCATTAAGAAGCACTGTCATCATTTAGGGCAATGCTTAGTCTGAAACAATGTCTCAGCAGGATCTGGTAGTCAGGGTGTTTTTAACAGGAGATGAGAACAATCCCCATACCATGATACAATTATCACCAGCCTATTTCCATCCAAGTATTGTTTTCAATGGGGATGAGGAGAACCAGTGATGTCCATGAGAACAATCTCCATAATATGATACAACTGCCACCAGCCTATTTCCATCCAACCAAGTATTGTTTTTAACAGAGACTGAGGGGAACCAGTGATGTTCATGAGAACAATCCCCATACCAGATGCAATGCCACCAGCCTATTTCCATCCAACCAAGTATTGTTTTTAACAGCAGATGAGGAAAACCAGGGATGTCCATGATAGCAATCCCCATACCATAATACAATCACATCAGCCTATTTCCATTCAACCAAGTATTGGGGGGGGCAGTGGTGTCCATGAGGACAATTTTCATACCATGATACAACAGCCACCAGCCTATTTATTTCCATCCAACCAAGTATTGTTTTTAATGGCGGATGAGGAGAACCAGTGATGTCCATGAGAACAATCCCCATGCCATGATACAACTGCCACCAGCCTATTTCCAACCAACCAAGTATTGTTTCCAGCTGTTCACCCATGTGGAACAGAATGTTAACTGGCCCATTGGGAATTTGAGCTGGAACCTGGATTCACCAAACCAGGCAACTTCTTTCCAGTCAACCATTGTTCAGTCACAGCATTTCAGCGCTCATTTCAGGCAAAGATGATAATGATGATAGTTGATCATCATAGATACACAAATGTGTCGCTGACACCTTAAGCCCATCAACAAGAGCATCAGCTGGACTGTGTGCCTTGGTTGTAGTCTAACATTAATTGAGAGACCATGAACTGTCTGCTGTCCTGGACAGCACATGCCAACTTGAGTTTACCTCAAATGTCAACCAGTGATGGTTTTCTCTTTCCAGCTGATTGGGTGGATATGTAGCCTTCCTTGGTCAATTCCCACCACACCCTCACTATGGCAGCCCTGACAGCAGTTGTCACTGATATCATCACTGCCCCCCCCCACCTTTCTAGCACCGATAATTAATCATTCCCCATTTAAACTCTGACAAGTCCTCCCATTACTCCAATGCACAGATTTTGAAATGGCAAACTGACACTATGCCTGTGCCATCTAAAAATGTTACGCACTGGTCCATGATTTCACTGTTACATACCGTGGGATGGATCCGTTTACGGAAACAGAAGTGGTCATTACAGTAAAAATTATGAGCGTATGTGCATCATTCTCGAACTGTTGATCAGTGCATTGCATCCCATTTGAAAATTCAGAAATCAGATGTGCCATTATCTGAAATTTGAAGCAGAAGATCACATCCTAACAAATTCATGTAAATGTAGTAACACTATGTCACAATGAAAAGGTAGACTGTAAACTTTAACATGGGGAAAAAAGTGTGTAGGATGAGCTCAACAGGAGATAAACATATACTCTACCTTGTTGTGTCACAGGTACACTGACACACATCTGTAAACTGTGTGCTTCATAGTTTTAGAAGAAAACTGCATGCTCCATATTTCCAGAAGTAAACTGCATGTTCTTTGTATTTTTGGAAGTAGGCATGTCTCATACGAACGTTGTACTGAAAGTAATGCAAAAGTGGCCATAACTTTATTAACTGACAGAGGTCGTTTAAATTGTACATGTTAGCAGAGTAACTTTTTCTCTATAGTAATCCTTCTTCTTCATTGCAGGCAGATAACGGATTCTAAGCAGAAGCAATGTGCCGTCATTGAGTTCTTGACGAAGGAAGGGTGCTGCAGGCCATCCAATATCCACAGAAGGCTATTAGAATGTTTACAGAGATGACTCCATTGACAAGAACAATTTGCACATTTGGATGAAGAAGTATAAAGAAGGGGAAACCAGCATTGAAGACAAACCATGCAATGGAAGACCATCCTCTGTGACCACTCACACGAATCGTCAGCGAGCGGATGAATTGATTCGGGTGCAGGGACAATCCGTGAGCTTGTTGCACAACTGGACTGTGGTCACAGTGCCTTACAGAAGATGGTTGAAGACTTAGGGTATCAGAAAGTGTGTGCAAAGTGGGTATATCTCAGCAGTTGACACCTGATTTGAAGGAAAGAAGGGTGAAAGTCTGGTCTGATCTGCTGGAAGCCAATGAAGACACATTGTTTTCTAATCTGGTGACAGGGGATGAAATGTGGGTGTATCTTTATGATTCTAAAACGAAGAATCAATCCATGGAATGGCATCACACCTCTTCACCAAGGCCTAAGTTCAACAGCCCGCAATCAGCACAGAAAGTCATGTGACTGTTTTCTGGGATGACAGGGATGCCATTCTCCTTGATTTTCTGGAATGTAGCCATACCGTGACAGTGAGCGGTACATTGAGACACTCAAGAAGCTTAGAGAAGCCATAAGGAGGAAGAGACCAAAGAAGAATCCGAAAAGGAACCACATTCACCATGACAATGGGAGACCACACACATATTTGGCAACAAATCAGGTGACCAGCAAATTAGGCTGGTCAGTGGTACTCCATCCATTGTACAGCCCAGGTTTGGCACTCTCTGACATCCACCTGTTCAGTCCAATGAAGGGCAGTCTCCAAGGGCAACGATTTGATGACATAGACAAGGGGAAAGGGGCTGTGATGAAGTAGGTACAACAGTCCACAACTGAATTTTTTCAAAGAGGATTTGAGAATTGGTTTCAATGAAGGTGCAAATGTATCGCTTGTGATAGAGACTATGTTGAGTGGTACCTTTGTATAGAGGAAGAGTTACTCTACCAACATGTGCAATTTGAACGACCTCTGTCAGGTAATAAAAAGGTTATGCACACTTTTGCATAACTTTCAGCACAACCCTTGTATTTCTAGAAGAAAACTGCAAGCTACATATTTCTAGAAGGGGACTGAATATTTTTACACGTATATTTAAAGTACTAGAAGCATGTTTAAGGTACATATGAAGTGTTCCAAAAATAATGCTTGAAATGCCATATGTTTTTCTATTATAATAGATAGAATGTTCAAAATACACTGCTCAAAAAAAAGGGGGGGGTGTTATGCATAAGTGACCCTGCATGGACAGACACACATGACGGACTGATATTGAAAACACTGAATGTGAAACAATTTGAGCATGAAACATGAAAAAACAGGCAAGACACAAGCCATTTTATTAATTTGAAGGTAATACTGTGGCTTCACACAATGTGTGATACCCCGCACGGGGATAACTGGTTTTCCAGTTATTTGGGGAGCGGCGCCCCCACGGCCCGAGCTGACCTTGTGACGGTTTTTTGCTTTCTTGTTTTTGTGCTTTCACGTTACCGTGTCCTGCGTCCAATTGGGCTTGCGGACCTCCGGCTCTCCCCTGTTGGGCTCGGTTGTGGGCGGGGAAATCGGCGGATGAACTTTTACTTCTATTCATGGACAACAAAAAAATTTCCCAAGAACTTCAAACAAAGCGGCCCATTGAGGAAGGGTCACCCCCTCACAACAAGAAACCTACACCTGATTCTGCCAATGTTCGGTTCTTTTGCATCCACTGCTTAGACGCTTCAAACCCATTAAACACCAGAAGCCCCTTCTGGATAAATAAAGCATTGCAATCAATTGCCAGCTCTCCTAAGAGCGTTAAGAAGCTCCAATCTGGAGATCTTCTTGTCGAGATGTCGAGTCCCAGATATGCTACAGTGCTTTTAAACACCACCTCTTTTTTAGATTGTCCAGTGAAAGTTACTCCTCACGGCTACCTCAATTCCTCACGAGGTGTTATCTCTTCTCAAGACCTTCTGGAGTGCAGTGACCAAGAACTTCTGGAGGAGCTGAGAGACCAACAAGTGAGTGGAGTCCGGCGCATCCTATTTCGGCGAAATGGCCAATCTGTCCCATCTCGAAACATAATACTGACCTTTAACACCCCATCCCTGCCAACATCAATCAAGGCAGGGTATCTACACCTTGAAGTGCGCCCCTTCATACCAAGTCCTCTACGATGCTTCAAATGCCAAGCATATGGTCACTCCCAGCAGTCTTGCAGGAGCACTGCTCGGTGTGGGCGTTGTACAGCAACAGACCATACTTTGCAAGATTGCCATGCCGAAGCCGAGCTGTGCTTCAACTGCAAGGGATCTCATGCAGCATCGTCGAGAGACTGCCCAAAGTGGAAGGAGGAAAAAGAGATCCAACGCATTAAGACCGTTGAGGGAATCTCCTACCCAGAGGCCAGAAGAAAGGTCGCCCCAAATCAATCAAATCGGCGATCCTATGCGTCAGTGGTTGTTGCAAGGACTACAGTCGGTACCCAGACTGATAGCCAAATCCCAGTGAATTGTCCTTACAAGCTAGACGACATCATAGCTGCTGGTCTGGCAGCACTGCAATCCCGAGCTCGGGACGCGAAAACTCCAGCAACCACCGTGCCTAAACCTGCTGCAACTAACACCAGCACCACCGGGACTTCAACAACCCCGGGAGGAAAGAGAAAGGAAAAAGAAAAGGAGAAGAAATCTCCAAACTCCCATCATAAGAACCAGGATCGGGCAAGATCATCTGCGACACAGGAACCAAAATACCGCCCCATTTTACCACCAGAGACTACAGGGCGTCGGACAAAACAGTCCCAAGCGCAAATGGACATTGCAGACGAAATGATGGAATCGGACAACTTTTAGTTGTCCCAGTTTTTCTCGGGTTTTGTTTTTCGTTTTTCTTTTTCTCATTCACCACAATTCAAACCATGGATCAAATCGTTCAGTGGAACTGTCGAGGCTTTCGGACAAGACACGACGACGTGAAACATCTGCTTTCGTCATACTCTCCGGTGTGCCTTTGCCTCCAGGAGACAAAACTTAAACCATCAGACCTCCTTTCAGTTCGAGGCTACAGTGCATTTTGGAAAGATAATGTTTCAGGAGATATAGCTTGCGGGGGAGTTGCCATCCTTGTCCCCCACAGTGTTCCAGTTTCTCCCGTTGCGGTCTCAACATCTTTACAAGCCGTTGCGGTGCGTATCTCCATGCCTGTGCCTCTAACTGTTTGCAGCGTCTATCTGCCGCCGGATGAGGACGTGAGCGTGTCCATTCTTGAGAGCTTAGTTGCGCAGCTGCCGTCACCTGCTCTTCTTCTGGGTGACTTCAATGCTCATAATCCATTGTGGGGTAGTGTCAGAACAGACTCACGAGGCCGTAGGATCGAATCTCTTCTTTCCTCGACCTCTTTGTGCCTGTTTAACACCGGTGCTGACACTTACTTCCACGAGCCTACACGAAGTTTCAGTGCAATCGATTTATCTTTGGGTCAACCATCGGTTATGGCCAACTGGTCGTGGACGGTGTGTGACAACCTCCATGGAAGCGACCAATTCCCAATTGTACTTAGGTATAATGTGAGCGTACCATCTTCTGCCTCCCGCCCTCCTCGTTGGAGGATGGATAGTGCCAAATGGGAGGTCTTCACACCGTCCGCAGTAATATCTTTTGCCATGGTGACCCGTGGGTCAATTGACGCAGCTGTTACTGATGTCACAACGTGTATCATTCAGGCAGCAGATTTCTCTATCGCAAAAACATCAACGACGCTCCCAAGACGTCCAAAGGCTTGGTGGAACCCTGATTGCGCAGCGGCTAGGAGAGTTCAACATAAGGCCTGGTGTACTTTTCGGCGTTATCCGACCGATGCTAATCTTGTTAAATTTAAAAGAGCAAAATCTTACGCTCGGTTGGTGCGTCGACGAAGCAAGAGGGAGTCTTGGATGAAGTACGTTTCATCTATCAATTCACGTGCCAGTTCAAAAACTGTTTGGGAAAAAATTCGTAAGATCCGGGGAAACTATAGTTCCCGCCAAATTTCAATTCTTGAGAATAACGGCTGCACATATGCTGAAGTTGGGGAGATTGTGGATTGCTTGGGCGAAGCGTTTGCCTCAGTTTCTAGTTCTCAGGCGTATCTCCCGTCCTTTCAGAGGATTAAAACAACCGCGGAACGCCAGAAAATCTCCTTTGCGCCTTTTTATAACACTGAGTATAACTCCCCCTTCAGCATGGTTGAACTACGGGTGGCTCTGCATCGGTCCGGCGCAACATCTGTCGGTCCCGACGGCATCCACTATGACATGATTCGTCATCTCTCGCAGTCGTCTCTCGAGAATCTGTTAGTGCTTTTCAACCGTATTTGGTTGGAGCACAGTTTCCCAGACTCTTGGCGAAGAGCTTTTGTTTTACCTTTTCCCAAGCCTGGCAAAGACCCCAAGTCTCCCTCTAGTTATCGGCCAATTGCCCTCACTAGCTGTCTGTGCAAAATCCTTGAACGAATGGTTAATTCCAGGCTAATTTATTTTCTTGAAGAACATCGAATACTCTCTCCATCACAAAGCGGCTTCCGTCGTCATCGTTCAGCTCCTGACCATCTCCTGCTCCTTGAGACGTCTATTCGTGAGGCGTTCGTACGTAGGCAGCACCTGGTGTCTGTATTTTTTGACATCGAAAAAGCTTACGATAGAGCGTGGCGTCACGGTATCCTCCATGACCTCCACGAGAGTGGGTTGCGGGGAAACCTGCCAACCTTCATTGCCAACTTTCTTCGTAACCGTGTGTTCCAGGTGCGCCTGGGTACAACGCTGTCCGCCTTTTCCCATCAAGAACAAGGCGTTCCTCAAGGCAGCATTCTTTCGGTGACTCTGTTCATCCTCCGCATTAATTGTTTACTCAAAAATCTTCCTCCTACGGTTTCGGCTACCATTTATGTTGACGACCTTCACATCTTCTGTTCGTCATCCAGCATGCATTTCGTTGAAAGGCAGCTGCAGTCTGCAATTACCCAGATTGTTAAAGCCGCTAACAATAATGGGTTTGTTCTTTCTCCCGACAAGACAGCCAGTGTCCATTTCTGCCGGAGGCGTGGCCTCCATCCTGATCCAGAGCTCTATTTGGACCGTGCAGCCATTCCAGTTTTGCCGGAAACCAAGTTCCTTGGTTTGACAGTTGACCGTGCTCTCACCTTTCGCTCGCACGTTCGACGGCTTAGGACTTCCTGTCTGAGAGCCTTGTCAATCCTTAAGATCCTTGCCTCAGTCTCCTGGGGTGCAGACAGGACTTCTTTGTTCCGTATTTACCATTCCCTCATTCGGTCTAAGCTGGATTATGGCTGTATGGTGTATGGCTCTGCGCGTCCTACCGTTCTCCGGCCGTTGGATACCATCCACCATCAAGCGCTGCGTCTTTGTACGGGAGCCTTTCATACGTCACCCATTCCCAGCCTTTATGCCGACGCGAACGAACCGTCGCTTCATTTACGCCGTCTGCAGCTGTCTCTTCAATTTTACCTGAAACTTAAATCACTCACAGACCATCCTTTATACGATGCAGTTTTTCATCCCCAGCATGCTCGTTTGTTCGAGATCCGTCCCTCGTGCATTCGAACCTTCGGTCTTCGTATGGCGGCCGTAGCTCGTGATGCAGGGCTCGACTTGTCACTCGTTGGAGAGACCAGGGGCTTTGAGGATTCTCCATGGCATCCTCTTGGTGTCATGGTCGATACCAGCTTTACATCTTTTGACAAGTCCTCAACCCCTGCGTCAGTGTACCAGCAGCTCTTCACTGAACACCGTTTCGTCAATGCAGACTTTATTCCTGTTTTCACCGATGGATCTAAGGCGGCTGGTGTTGTTGGATCCGCCGCCGTCTGCGTTGACGAAGTTTCTGTTGCCCGCATTCCTCCTGAGGCCACGGTTTTTTTGGCGGAGATGCATGCTGTGTATCTTGCACTTGTTCACGTGCAGTCGAGCTCTCATCAGCGTGCTATTGTGTACACTGATTCGTTGAGTGTTGTGCAATCATTGTCATCTTTGGATTTCACTGGCCACCCACTTCTTTTTGCCGTTCAGAGACTTCTTCGTTCTTTGCTCGAGGCTGATGTCCAGATTCGGTTCTGCTGGATTCCTGGGCATGTTGGGATCCCAGGGAACGAGTCTGCCGATGCTGCTGCTAGATCTGCCTCTTCTTTGGTCGTCACACCCTTGCCACTGTTTCACCGCGATTTTCGCTTTCTTGTTCACGATCATATCAGACGAACGTGGCGAAGTCTGTGGGACCAACAGGTGGAGAATAAACTGCACCGTATAAAACCTAACCTTGGAATCTGGAAATCATCGTGTCGCCGGAACCGTAGGGAAGAAGTTGTTCTTGCGCGTCTCCGCATTGGGCATTGTCGCTTCACGCATAGCTATTTGCTGTGTGGCGACGCTGCCCCAATGTGTGAGGCGTGCGACTGTTTACTCACCATCTCTCATGTTTTGTGTAGTTGTGTTCGTTTTTGTAATCATCGGTTTCACTATTTTCAGTCTCATCTACTGGATGACAGCGCAGCTACACTGCAGAAGCTTTTGGGCGACCACTGCGACACTTTCGCAGTGTTTTCGTTCTTAAAGCAGATAGACTTTTTAAAACTTATTTAAAAAAAAGAAAAAAAAAAAAAAAGAAAAAATAATAATAATAATAATAATTTATAATGATTATAACAGTGAATTGGTGAATTTATTTATTTATTTATGGACCTGGTTGACTAACTGGTCTTCACAGCTTTTATCATTCTCTATTCTAACTTTTGCCGAGCCTGTCTGCTCTTGATCATTTCACCCCGCTTTTAGGTATCTTTAACTGATTGTTCTGTGTCTGGCGCTCTTTGGCCAAACCTGGCCCTTGCGCCACTAAAATCAATTAACTAACTAACCAATGTGTGATAGCAAAACGTATTCATTCTTAGTACAGTGCACAGTTGCCAGTAATTAACGAAACACTCAATTATCCATTTGAGCATGAAACATGAAAAAATAGGCAACACACAAGCCATTTTATCAATTTGAAGGTAATACTGTGGCATCACACAGTGTGTGATAGCAAAACATACTCATTCTTAGTACAGTGCACAGTTACCAGTAATTAACAAAACACTGGTATGTTGGCGAGGCATTGAAAGGATAAAATTATCCAGTTCTTGAGAAGTTCTCCACAACTCCTCATTGAGGACATGTACCACTGTTAAAGCATTTTGGGTGGAGGATAGGTGAGCTGCAACACATCTGTCCAGTGTATCCCATACATGTTCATTGGGGATGAGATCCACAGAAAGTGTGAATGCATATGCTTGATGCCCTCTTCGTGAAGCTTGTTTTCCACCAGCTGAGCATGCAGTGGGAGGGCATTATCATCCATGAAGAGCAATGTATCCTTAACTGCTGCAGCTGGTACAAAACAAGCTCAACTCAACATTTGATCATCATTAGGAGTCCACTCAGGAATGATGAGGATTACATCACCACTGAAAGTATCTCTTTCCTGTGTTTTTGTAATTCATATAACTTCAGTGCCATTTTTTTTGGTACAGCATTTGGATTGCTTATGAGGAACTATGACTGATCCTATTCTTTTTTTTTTTTTTTTTTTTTTTTTTGCCATATGAGAGATCTTTACTTACTGAAGAAACCAACAGACAGTGCAGCACTTTCACTTATAGGAGAGCTGCAGTTATATTTAGTTGGCCTACTTGCCATCTCATTGCATAACATCAATCATGGACGTGATGCATCAGCATTTTCTCACCATGATTTTTTATAATTCCGAGTGCACACTGACTGAACAGGTGTGTTTGGAGAGATTTAGAGAGCTTTCATCTTGAACAACCATTTATGTGAGGGGAAACTCCATCAAGGCAGAAAATTGCCGAAAGATGAAGAGCATAAAGGCCACCTGGATACAGCAGTCACGGAAGAAAATGTTGTGCATGTGGAAGCTTTGATAAAGAATGATATGCAGGTAACTTACAAAGAGATAGAGCTGACTGTGGGCATTCACAGGTTTCAGCAATCTTACACAAGTGCACATGGAAACTCTGCTGTTGTTGGGTGCTCCACAAACTTGGAGAAATATAAAAGGAAACCACAGGAGAGTGGTGTCATGAAATGACCCAAAGCTTCGCAGATGGAAACTCTCACCCCTTGACATCATAATAAAATACAAAAGCTATGACTATACCAATATGACTCTGAGATTAAGCATCAGTTGGCAGTCTCGGTATTTGCCAATGATCCATCTGTCTGGGCTTGTACAGCAGGGTCCAAAACTTTTTCCAGGACTATTTATGAACTTTCCGAGACTAATATACATCATTTTCCAGGTTTGCATTTTTTTTATCGCCATACATGATAAAAATACATTAGTCACATACCTGCCAGCTTTCAGAAACCGAAAATCGTAAAAAAAATAATCGATATATTTGCAGAAATTTTTAATCGATATATCCAATGAAATTACTTGTCGCGCATATTGATTAAATGCACTGAACATATCGATTAAAAAACGATATGTTACCTAACTCAAGTATCAACTTTTAATTGATATGACTACAGATGCTTGAATTTATCGGCATGTTTATTTTGATTATCCATACATAATTTCTCATTACTATGCTATATCATTATGATCTATACAGAGAAAAAATTTATTTTTATGGAAGCTTGCATCTAAAGGGAAGGATGTTCCACACTCTTTTGACCCACAAATCCAATAGGATCATATCCCACGCCGTCATGGAACAAACTAAAATGTTTTCAAAAACAAACCATTTTCATGCTAGGATTATCTTATGGAGAGACAGACGATGGATGAGACAGTCAAATGAAAAGAAAAAAAAATGAAATAAATGAGTGACCGAGGGACACCAATTGGTAAATTATGCTCAACTAAAGACGAAGTGAACAAACATTTTACACGAATCGCATCCAATTCATTATAACTTTTAACAAAAGAAGTTAATTTCGTATTTTTTTTTCCACGCAGTCAACATTAGATTTGTGCTTGGCACTAGAAATATGATTAGTAATATCATTCCTTCCACCACGCGAAACGCTGAAATTACATTGACACGTAATGCAAAATGCATATTTTTCATTTTTTGAAGATTCTGCACCCCCCCCATCCCTTCACATTGCTGCTCATAGCGAATCACTAATACTAAATTTATTGACACTTGAAAAAACATGCAAGTAAAACTGCTATTGTAAAACAGTAACAGCTTAAATAGATGCAATTTGCAGAGGAAAAAATAGTACCCCAACATATTAATTTCGTTGAATCAAGCCAAAACATTTTTATGCACGCTATCAAGCGACGAACAAAAAAGCACGGTTGGAAAGCGTAGAAAACTTACTGACTGATGGACCAGCAAATTAAATAATTGCTGGAGAAGCACAGGCTTGAATGAATATTGAACTTTTTTTTTTTTTTTTTTTTTTTTTTTTTTAACTTCCTCTTATAGTAGCATTCTTTTGTGAGGTCAAATTTATTGCCACAGAAGTTACGAAACCATGCCTAATTTTTAATTTCACAAAACTGGCAGCTTTTCCTTAATTTCGTCATGTTGGGCATCGACCTGGGCTTTTTAAAAATTCCACAGATTTAAAATCCATTTGAATTTTTTTCTGTGATAACTACGCTCTGAAATATCATTTCGAACTGGGAGTAATAAAGACATGTGCTCGAATGAAAGACACACCCCGTGCTGGCCTCTGAGAAGTTGCGACCTGGGGGACAAATAATGCATTATCTGAAAAGAAGAAGGGGGGGGGGCAGAGAGAGAGAGAGAGAGAGATAGAACGTGATTGTAACCCTTACGTTATGCAGCTGCATAGCCTGATGGGAACTGAGGTCACCAGCATTGTGCCGCTTGCGCACGGAAGGTACTCGGATCCATCCAAAAGTCCACGTCGAAGCAGAAAACCGTGCCGCTCACACTTTCTCTTCACAATGGAAATAATAAGAATATTTTTTCTTTTTAATCATCTCGTGCTAAGGTTTTTTTGAAGTGGAAAAAATATATTTTTTTTTTTTTGCTTTTGAATGGGTAGAAAAAAAAAAATGGGAAGGGGGGGGAATAGGGATTTTTGGTATGAGAATGAAAAATCGGAAGAAATCACTTTCCGATCAGAATATTGGAAAGACGCCCCGAAATTGGAAGGATTGGTAGCTATGCAATTAATATCAAAAGAAAAAAAAAACCCTAAATAACTGTGAAACGGCTCAGATTGCCTCTTTATTACTCACTCATTTTTTTTTCACTGTACAGTGAGTATTATTTTTGAATTCTTATTTTACTTAGTAGACATTATGCAAAAAAAAAAAAAAAAAGAAATCCATTATAGTTATGTTGAATGACTTTTAGTAAACAATTTAGATTTGTTATGTCTCATCATAGGGCTTTTCACTGGGAATCTACTTAACAGTGTAAAAGCCATGTATGCTGGGAGTAGAGCTTGTGTACGAGTGAATGGCGTTGTATTAAAATGGTTTTCTATAGGTGCAGGAGTCAGACAAGGTTGTGTTATGTAACCATGGCTGTTTAATACATTTATGGATGTCATGCATGTGTGATACCAAAATAGATAATACTGGTTTATGTCTTGGTGATATCTGTGTGTGCAGATTGCTATATGCTGATGACACTGTCCTGTTGGCAGAGAGCAAAAGTGAGTTGCAGAGTATGTTGTCCCAGATGTATGAAGTTTGCATGAAATTTAAACTGAGTATAAATAAGGGAAAAACTAAAGTTATGGTTTCTGAGAGAGGAACTGGTAGTACTGAATGTAATATAAGTCTAAATGGCATAGTGATTGAGCAGGTGAATGAGTTTGTGTATTTAGGAAGCATGTTTGACAGAGAGAACAAATTGGATGGTGAAATTAATGGGCGAGTGAATTCTTCATTGCAAGTCATGGCTGCTTTGGGATGTTTTCACAGAAATGATGGGTTCTCAAGAGAGTTCTTTATGGCTGTTTATGAAAGTGTGATTGTTCCTACTCTGATGTATGGCAGTGCAGCCTGAGTACTACAGAAGAAATATAGGAGTCGTTTGTGTGCTGGAGAAATGCATTACTTATGGGGGGGTTTATGGCATAACACATTCTGATTGTGTGAGGAATGAAGATGTGTTACATTTGTGTAATAAGAAGCAAAATGTTGTTAGCAAGGTGGTGACTAATATGCTTCCATGGTTTGGTCAAGTTGAAAGAATGAGTGATGAGATGCTCACTAAGAAAATATTTTTAGCCCAAGTGGCAGGAAGGAAAAGTAGAGGAAGGCCAAGGAAGTCATGGGAGGATCAGATTCAGGAGTGTCTGCATGAGAAAAAGATTATAGGTATGAAGTATGCAAGATCTTGTGTACAGTGTGTGATGGATGTCAGTGAAGCGGGAGTTGTATGTCAAGATCGCTGTAAATGGAGAAGTTTGATACAGCAACAGTAAGTAAAAATTACCTGGTAGTTTGTATTTCTTTTTGGAGCTAACCTCTGAATCTCAGAGAACAGCTTACTGATATGTAATGTAATGTAATCATATGGCTTTTCAATCCAGATACACCTATACTTGAAATGTCAAAGTTTTTCATGCACAATTTTCCAACAAGCTCTAGATTTGTTACTGGTATTAGATAACAACCAACCTGAAATTAAAATATTCTCTCACCAAATTTCTTGGAATACACATTTTCCAGCCATACCAGAAAAAGGAATAAAATTATCCGTAACCAGTGGTCGAACAACAAAGCATAATCATGTTGTTAAATGAACAAAGTAACACATGCAAGCGATGGAATGGGAAACATAAACAGGTGAACATGAACAAACAATAAAAAAATGAAACTCACGTGAAGACGGAAGTACCTAACACCAATTTGTATTGTGGAGCATGTGGGAATTCTTGCACGACAGCCCGGGCTCTGGCTAACAGACCTTTCATCACCCAGTTTATGACACAAAGGGATGGTAGCTACAATGGCAGGAGTCACCTACCGAGTTTTACAGGGAAAAAAAAATCAAAAAAATCTGCATTTCAAAATAAAGTCTCCCAATTTCAAGGAATTTACGCCAAGAAATACAATTTTCTAGGACTCAATAAGAACAAATCTACCATTTTCAAAGGATTTCCAGGCCTGGAAATTAAAATTTTCAGTTTCCAGGTCCTGTGCGAACTCCTGATTTATTATTATTATTTTTCTTTTCTACTGAAGGTTTAACGACTATTGTAAGCAACTCAGTAGGCAGTCACTCATCCCTAATTTAGGGTCACTGGTTCCAGGGAAGGAAGAGAGCCAGTGCCGTAAGACAAACACAACATCCATGCCTCACCGGGATTCCAACCCGACCCAAACCCTTCTCAGATTAATGGTCATAAGCCAGCGCTTAGAGCACTGCACCACCGGGGCGGCGAACCCTGATATGTGAAAGTCAAGAGTCCCAGGAATGTTGACAAAAGGATGGTGACCTCATTTTTCTCTGCTAATAGACATGTTGCAACAATTACCCTAGGGAACCGTAGGACACTTACCGGAGAATGGTATACAATCATGTATCTGTCCAAAGTATTACAAGGAGTAAGGCAAACAAGGCCAAAAATGGGTTCTGCAGAATCTTGTTGCACCAAGACAATTTCTTGAGCTTTCTGAAAAAGTTTGAGGTTTGACTGGTGAGCCACCCACCATATAGTGCTGACCTAGCTCCATGTGATGTTTTCCTGTTCCTAAACTTGAAGAAAAACCTGCATAGGTATTGTTTTGAGAATCCAGTGAAGTAGTGATGGAGCATTTATGAAAAATTTGTTCATAATGATTGACTCTTTACTGTGAATGGTTTGCTCTCAGCATTGAGAATGATCATTCAACCTGCTATTACTGCAACACACCCAGAAGTCACAGGATGTTTAACTTTTTCTGCCTGCATGAGTTTGGAAACAATTTCCCAGTAAAAAAAGTAACATCGAGAATTAATGAGTGGCA
This sequence comes from Macrothele yani, assembly GCA_039090855.1. Taxonomy (NCBI): domain Eukaryota; kingdom Metazoa; phylum Arthropoda; class Arachnida; order Araneae; family Macrothelidae; genus Macrothele; species Macrothele yani. The sequence continues at coordinate 83,540,183 of CM077009.1, forward strand.
ACCGTTAGTGAATGAAAAATCTTCCAGGAAACAATGGTGAAACTTAAGAATGGGAATGATATGTAAATGCCAATCATTTGAATTGTGTGCCCAAATTGTTTGTCACACGTGGAGATTCATTTGTAAATGAATGGTGCATGAGTCTCCTGTGCTCTTGCTCTTGTTGGCAGTTTGCCAAAAGAGCTATGAACATGCTTGTTCATCATGAGTTGTTTTGTGATGAATCATTCATCATAAACAGTGAATAGTGACCTGCCCATTTAAGCATTTTGACAATTTCCACTTGGCCTCATACTATTAGCAGGTGCTTTGGAATGAAGAATGATTTTCTCAGCAAGTGAAGTGAGATAACTGGCCAGGAGTGGATGCAAAGTGAATTATTAATTTGAATTAGCATTCATGAATGACTCTTTTGCATGAACTCCCAAGAATGAATTATTTACACCATCACTATAGTATAGAGGCCTTTGTTGCCTACAAATAACAAATTCAGATAATCCCAAAACAAACATGGTGCCAATATTTTCATGACTTATTTTACAGGATAAACCTTTGTTTGTACAGAGTGTAGTGGAGTGTTCAAGAAATTGTAACTAGAATTTGTGTTTTAGATTAAAAAAATTCTTATAATCCAGAAAATTTGACAGTCGCCTACAGGTATATAGGCAAATGCATTTAAGCACTGTAATATCAATTTCTTGCAGACCACTCTTCTACACAGCATAGCCAAGACAAAAGTTTATGAGCAAAATTCTAAAATATCAGCAGTTGTTCTGGCTTTTTTAAAGTTTGTGCAAACTCATTCATTTGCCAAATTAATGTTTTTTTCACTGAAGCATTATAACAGAACAAAGAAAAAAAAAGCAATCACCAATATTTTCATCATCACTATTTTTTTCCATCGCCAAGACTATCTTTTTTTTGCAAATTGCGAAGAATGCGATCGGCCCCTAAATATGGCACCTGACATGGCTTCAACAACTGCTAGAAATGTAAGAAGTATACTGATTTACAAAAAGATTTCTTTGAAGGAGGAATATATAAATAATTTGTAGACAACTTCTTTTTATCTTTGTTTTTTGTAAAACCAATTTTAGAATTTTCAAAACAGGCACGATTTTTAACATGCACAAAGGGGAAGGGATTTACCTGGATCAGCATCAACAGGATCTGGATGCCATTTTGTCCAGTCCTCATTTTCTTCATCACTCATATAGCTGTCTTCGAGCATGAGAGGGTCTCCTTTCATCAGTTCACTCGCCAGTTCCCCACAGCTATCATCAGTAAGGCTAGTAACAATGCAGCGAACGGTGTCATCTCTGGACCTAAACAGAATCACAACAAATACAGACTTATTTCACATGATCTCTGACTATTTTTGCATAAATAAGCATAAAAAAACTTCTCTGGCATGGAACAATGCTCTGTAAAACAACATATTTTTTTAATCCACATAACTTTAACAGGAAATGTTATATTTCCTTCCTTCTTCATAAAATGTGTTCATAAGTACGTGAAAAATGCCCCAAGTCTTCTCTACGATTGGGCAACAAATCGTTCGATATCAACAGCATTTGAATTCTTGGGTGGTCAGCATGCAGGTCTGAGACTAATGAAAATCGAGTAAGATCATCAAAATGATGGTAGTCTAATGGACCAGTCACTTTTTCAGGTCATGTCAATTATTTTGGGAAAAAGCTATGGCATTCTTTTCTTTTCCATAAAAAGAAGTTGCACAAAAAATTCTTCATTCATGGTAGATAGTGAATAACTTTTATACTTTCCTGTCTAAAGTCCACAGAATAAAAACTGTGTAGCCTATGCATTGTTGTCGATAAAACCCTAAGTAAAATATGTTGTAAGTTAGCAACACAAGGCAAGAGCATGAAGCTCAGATTTGGCAGCCAGCCAAACACAATGTTAACAATCTATGCTGCGCAGTGGGAACATTGCAAGGGGAGTCGAGAGACTAACTTCAGTGCAAATAGTTCGGTGCTTCAGTGCAAATAGTGCGTTGCAGAGGCGGACTGAGAAGTGTCAGTTTAAAGAGTGGCAACCCAGGTCATTTTTGTGCTTGTGTGAATGGCAATCAGAGATTCCATTAACATGGTTCCAAGCATTTGCCAACAAATAAATAAATAAAACAGGAAAACATGTGAATCCAGAAGCATCCACAATGGAAAATATGATAGAGATCAGTGATAATGTGCATTAAAGCAGCAGTGGATAAAGACTTAGTTGGCTCTAGTACAATTCTGGACCAATCTGAATGGTTTGGTTACTTTGGAAAAGTTCTAAAAGTTGCTGATACACAGACGGTACTTATTACTGGAAGTGACAACTTTAAAATTGATTCCATTAAGGCACATGCATCAGGAAATGTGACATTTTCCTTTACATATTTACTTAGGTATACCCCATAATTGGGTAACACGTTTTAATGCAGCCAAGCACGAACTGGGGCTAAGAAATATGAGGAAAATAAAAAAAGACTAGTAAAACAAACAGGACACTGAAACAGTTTCAGACTTAATGTGGGATACCTCATATATTGCATGATTTGATCCACTTCTGGCAGTGTTATTATGGATCCAACCAGGTGAAAAATAAAATAAAAAATAAAGTGCTACTAAACCTTAATCCATCAAAATACTAACTAAAGCAAAATGTAACTTACATATACATTTTTTAGCCACTAAAGTAAATTCTAAACTAACTTTTTCAATGACATCTAGCTGTTACATGTATAATGTACATATTTTGCTGACAAATGTCAAAGACCTGAGTGAAGCATATAATAATTCCTTAATTCTTGCTATTTCATTATTATTCACTCAGGCACTTGAAAAACAGCAAAATAAGTGTGTTATAATGTATAGCAGTGAGCTGTTATTTAAAAAAGTTAGTTAAAAATTTAGTTAAGTGACCAGAAAATTTATTAGCATGCTCGCACATGAAATAACAAATAACTACTTGTAACATTGTACATTAACTTTTTCAAGAAGTATGTTAGTTGTAACTTGCATGTTCATTAGTTCACAAACAAATTGTAACCAGAGCTAAAATATTTTTTAACATTTGCAATATATTATTCAGTTAATTTGAGATTAAAGTTTATGCATGTGCAATGATCCAATGGGGAAGGGAGGGGGCTAGCGATTTTTTTTTTTTTCAAGATTCTACGACTGGATATCAAGGATTTTTCACTTTTTTTCCTCTGTCTAGAAAGCCTGCATTATTTGAATAAGATTTATTGCAAATGGTTAATATTTTTTGTAAGTAATAAATAAAAATAACATTATGCACATAGGAAGTTGTGCAGGAAATTTTACTTTTTCGAGCTATCAAGAATTTCATCTTGTGTCCGTGTTATTGAGAGTAGACTGTGATAAATACAGGCATTTTTAGTTTTTTTTTATGTCTTTCATTCACTAAATAATTTTCATGAGATTCTGTCACACTGTCTTTACAAGTTTTCTCTCATTTAAGTTTGATCTAACATGCATAAGCGATAGGCTACTCCCCAAATTTTTTCATTTGGTAATCTGCAAACATTATTTTGTTGAAAAAATTGATTGCTATGACTAGGAACTTAATTTTTCAATAGTGCAATGCAAGCAGAAGCTTGTCTCTCCCTGGGTGAGGCCAAGGTCAATGAGATTCTCTGCAGTTCTCTGACCTTGAAAATTATTCACAGCTTCTGGTCATGGTTCGAGAAGGCCGAAGAGACTCGGATACTTCCGGGTGTTGCTCCCTCAGTGTTTTTTAAGTTTCTGCCGCCGTAAAAGCGTGCTACTCACCCTCGCTTTAACTAACTGTCAGTCCGCGAGTGTGAGTCAACCCTTAGAGTCACATACACAACGAATGTCTACCGAGTCATGTTATAATCATCAGTTGTTGTTGCTTGTTGGTTAGTCTTCAGTCTGCTTAAATTTTAAATTAACGTCTTGTGCTACAAAACAATGAAACAAACTAAACCCAGCGGCGCCCAGTTTCGGAAGAAGAGGAAAGCAAGATAAAGAACTACGGCAAGCTCCAAAGAGTTTATGAAGACTTTTATTCGAGGAAAATCGAAATCTCAGTGTTCAAATTTTCCAGAGAGTAAGGAATCAAATTCCGGTCAGAAAATGGATGTAGTTAGCAACGAGGTTTTTGATGAACATAGTGAGGATAACGATGTGAATGTTTTAAATTGTGAAAGCGCCAAAGTGCAGTTGTCAGATTCTGTTGATGTCAGTAACATGGATGATGTTTTACCTTGTAATCTTGATGTTAAAGACAATGAAGGACAAAACATTACTGGAGACAATGTAGATCCTGCTGCTTTACAAGATATGGGAGCTTGGCCAGCCGAGATATTTCAATCCTTCCATGATTTAATAGTGAGTAAAGGCACATGACAACTGCAGAACAAGGACAGCCTTTTTCCTGAGGATGAAGCTGGACGATCCTTAAACAAAAGTTGGTTTGAAAAAACCTTGCAAAATGGCGCAAAGATAAACCGTACTTAGATGTGTTTCTCTCCAACAAAAAAATCTGTGTTCTGTTTTTGTTCTACTTTGTTCCCACAAAACAACTCTAAAAGAAGCAGTTTCAGTAGCGAAAATAGGTTTTCGTCTTGGCGAAAGTTAAATCCCCGCATTCAAGATCATGAAAACAGCCTTGCTCATCGCTCTGCATTTTTGGAATGGAAGAAATTGGAGCGATCTTTAAATAAAGGGGGACTTATTGATGATCATCTTCAGCAACAAGTAAGTAAAGAATCTAAAACATGGAAAGAAATCCTTGAACAGTGCCACAGTGCAAACTCTTGCACAACAAAATTTAGCACTGAGAGGTCATCGAGAGTCAATTATTGACGATTCAAATCCTGGCAACTTTCTGGCTTTGTTAAAATACTTAGCTAAATTTGATCCTGTCATGAAATCTCATTTGGATTCTGTCTCTGGTAAATCTGGATGTTTATCATATCTTTCACCCACTATTCAAAATGAAATAATTTGTCTGTTGGGAGAAACAGTGCAAAAATCTATTATTTCATCATGTAAGGAGGCAAGGTACTTCAGTATTATATTTGATACAACTCCAGACGCTGCGCATGTGGAACAAATGTCTCAGATCATCAGATTTGTTGAGATTAAACGGAATTCAGTAGATATCAAAGACGCCTTCATAGACTTCATTCCTTTAGAAGTGAAAACAGCGGAGGGAATCACAGACGCAATTACAAATAAACTTAAGAGAGATGGATTGAATCTTAATGATTGTAGAGGTCAGTCATATGACAATCAAGCAACAATGGCTGGTATCCATTCAGGAGTTCAAAAGAGAATTTTAGATTTGAATCCGTTAGCTGTGTTTGTTCCCTGTGACAACCATTCACTTAATTTGGTTGGAGTTCATGCGGCTCATGTGAATGTTCAGGCAGTGATGTTTTTTGGTACAATAGAATGTCTATTTACCTTCTTTTCCTGTTCCACCCACAGATGGAGGGTTCTTAAAGAGTTCGTAAATATTACTGTAAAAGGACATTGTGACACCAGATGGAGTTCAAAAGCGGAAGCGGTAAAAGCAATATCCACTCAACTGGATGAAGTGATTGCTGCACTAGAGAATTTGAGAGATACACCGACTGAAACAATTGATACGAGGGAAGATGCAGCATTAATAATTAATGCAATAGAAAACTTCAACTTTGTGACTTTACTCTTTTTCTGGGCAGGTATTCTTTCTGCTACCGACAAAATCCAAAAAATCTTGCAGACAGAAGGAATCACCTTTAAACAAGCTTTGACACTTTTGGAGACACTGATGGACAAATTAAATGATTGGAGGAATGAGCTGTGTGATAATGTCATTACTAAGGCAGAGCATATATGTAATGAATGGGGTGTCAGTACCACGAAAAGGATGAGAAGGAAACGCACGATGCCAGGGGAGAATACTGATGACACTGCATTAAGCACTCGGCAAGAAATGTGACGTTCCCTAATAGAAATTTTGGACAAACTGTCAACTGAAATTTCATGCCATTTCTCTAACATAACAGAGCTGGAAAAGCACTTTGGATTCCTTTGAAAATTTGAGGCGTACGTAAATGATGGCGACATTTCTTATAAGGAACAGCTTCCCCAAATCAGTATTAAGTGCACAACGCTTGCAGAACTGTATCCAGATGACTTAAACAGTGAAGAATTGTTCAGTGACTTAAAAGACATCATAATATTATTGAAAAAGGCAAAAAATAACAGTGAACAACTGGACTTCACACCTAAGGGAGTTTTTCAATGGGATTTTTTTTTTTTTTGATTGGAGGTTTAACGACCACCGTGAGCAACTCAATGGGCTATAAGCAGTCGCCCGTCCCTAATTTAGGGTCACTGGTTCCAGGGAAGGGAGAGAGCCAGTGCCGTAAGACAAACACAACATCCATGCCTCACCGGGATTCGAACCCGGACCCCTTCGGACGAATGATCAGAGGCCAATGCCTTAGACCACTGCGCCACCGGGGCGGCTTTCAATGGGATTAGAAGCTTACAAAACACTAGTAACGGCTTTACAGATTTTTCTTACTTTACCAGTGTGTGTGGCATCTTGTGAAAGATCTTTCAGTAAACTTAAATTGATTAAGTCTTACTTACGATCAACAATGTCTCAAGATAGAACATCAAATCTGGCAATACTTTCAATTGAAAATATCATTGCTTCCTCTTTAGATTACAGTGATATAATAATCGACTTCGCAGCTATTAAGGACAGAAAACGGAAATTGTAAAACGCCTCATTTTAAATATATATTGTTATCTTAAACTTTTTATCAGAAGTTCTAATATCAACATCTATAAAACACAATAAGCATTTAGAAAAATATGGCGCAAGCCCAAAACAAATTATATATGACATTTTTGTTGCACCAAGACTGACCTTTTTGCTATATCACTGTCCATAAACATATGCTGGAATACATTGCTAGCATCTTTAAAAGTTGTATGAAGAATTTGACATTACAAGCTTCATGGCCCCAAATTACTTCTGCTCTTAAAATGCACTCTTTTGTCATAAAACTAGTGATGTTCAACATTGAAATATTAGTAGGAGATACAGTGGATGAAGATCCACTCTGCTTTGCTGCAAAATCTGCTGAATATGGCATGGACGGTATCAAATCAGGAGCAGCAGCCATACAGCCTAAAGTTCCACTTTGTTTTTCTGAACAATCCCTTTGAAGTGGTGCAGTATCCAATGTAAAAAAATTTGTCACAGCATGAGAAGCAGAAACCTGGCTTAAAGCTTTTATGTGTTTAGCCCTTCGTTCATGGCTCAAAATCGCTTGACGGCCCATATTGCTCAAGTTGAAACTTCTTAAACAAATTTTACATCTTGCTTTGTATGGGCCATCCTGAACAGGTAACAGCCATTCTGACCACTGTGGGTTAAGTTTTTCTTCAAGCCAATCCACATTAAATAGTTTTTTTTTTTGGAAGTCATAATTGCACCAGTCAGAAACCTTGCAGACCTCTCAATTCGCCGATTACTTTAATTTGGCACAAATGCAGTCGAAAACTCTATGCAAGGTGCAAGCACGGGATCAAATACCAGCGGGCAGGCACCACGTGGCCGGCTGTTTGGGGGTGACGTGTGTGCGGGGTGGTGGTGGTAGAAACTCTCTGATCGTGGTAAAAGCATGCGCGCCAGCAGGAGTCCTTCTTTTCGCATTGGCCAGAGGCTTTGGTTTGATAACGAAGTATCCGACATGGGGTTCTGAGACTGCAATAAAATATGTTGAAAATATGTTTTTGCGGATTTTTCGCAAAACTGACTGAACCTTTAATCAACTCCATAAATCACTAACAGGAACGGGCCCCTTAAATTTCAAGGAATCAGATAAAAGCTTAAAAAAAATAATTTTAAGCTCGTCATCCTGCAGCACGTTTCTCGCGGAGAGTGAATTCATAACTTTATTATGCAGCTATAATAAATATCAAAATAAAAAAAATTTGAAAAGGAATAGATGTAGTCATTGAAATATTTAGCACACAAACTTAAAAGTCAAACATTGAAGTGAAATCTTTTCTTGCAGAGAAAAGAGGGGGAAAAAAAATAGAATACGAACACTTCATCTTCTTTTCTAAATAGCAGTAAAAAAAAAGAATGAAAAGCATTCTGCAACATATTCAGTGAAACATAAACATTTACTCCAAAAAGAGTCTCGGAACGTTAAGGAAGGCAATAACTCAGTTGGCTCCTGTTGGCACACGCAGTCATTGCGACCGCTCAAAGCCCGTTTAGTGACCCTTCACCAGTAAGCTCTCCCAGCCTAAAATGCACTGAGGCATGGCAAAGCTCACCAGAAACCCTCAGTAAGAGTGCTACATTAAAGATTTATCCCATTAAAAATTTTAAAGGATAATTTCAAAAGTTCTTTACCGATTCACACGAAATTTTAGAGGTCAGCTTCTGTTAACCAATTATAGTGTATGTAAAAAATTCAGCCAGTTTCATGAAGAATAGAAAAAGTTAGTTTTCACTATTTTTATACATTTGCCATAAATAGATGTATAAAAAATAAACAGTTTTTTTTTATTTTAATTTGTTTGATGGTGTGTGATTTAATTTTGTAATGTTAATGAATGCTTGTAAAATATTAGCTGGATGTGCTCTTACGCAAATGTCTGCAGGATTGCATTTATCATCAAAGATGTTGATCGTTGGATGGGCCTTTATTTGCGCTTTTTTGACCCTTCTTAATTGTCGATAGGGGGCAACCGGTCTCCTTGCCCCAGGCAACAAAAAGCCTAGCTACGCCACTGGGTCCAGGCTCGAATCTCTGTCAGGCATGGACGTTGTTTTTGTATCACAGTACTGGCTCTCTCCCTTCCCTGGAACCAGTGACTGATTATAGCCCATCAAGTTTATGGTAGTCATTAAACCCCAAAATAATAATAGTAAGAAATAAAAAAATCTCATTCACATTAAATCCATGTGCCTGTGGAATGTAATGCATCCAACACATGGGTTAAGCTCCCACTATTTGATCAGCACTTACTTGACACTGTGATCTTTGAAGTCCTCAAAAAGGGTGTTAATCACCCTCTTTTTCAAAGGGTTACATGGACCATGGTACAGTTTGTGCATCTGCCATCAATAAAAAGGCATTTAAAAAAATATTTTACTAGTCTTTGAATATTTCATGTTAAACAGGAGTAATGAAATTGTCCTATGGAAGTCCGAAAACAATCTTGCTAATTTACTATCAACATTAGATCCTTTCATCATCATCATCATCATCAAACATTCTCAATCCACAGCTGAGTGAAGCTCTTCACAAGTGTCCTACACAAATCTCTATCTTGAACAACTTCCGGATCATTCTGAAATGCTTTCAAATTCCATCCACCCAAGTTGTCTTCCTCTGGGTCTTTTCTTGTCCATTGCCATCCAGTCTAGTATTTCAGTTGTCCAGTGGTGGTCAATTCTTCTAGCAATATATCCAGCCCATTGCCACTTAAGGGTATTTGCTTTGATCATGATGTCATTAACTCGTCATTTTTCTGATTCACGAATTCCTTTTCCTATCTTTCTAGGTTACACTAAGTATGCTTCCTTGAGGTGTTTGTAGCCTGGGTGTGTCTTATTTTCACTTAAGGTCCATGTCTCTGATCCATATATAAAAGCTGGAAGAATGCATTGGTTAAACCAAGGCTGAACTGGATCAAGAACAAGCTATAACATTAACGTTGAAGACAATAGAATTTTGGTGATTAGCCAGTGAGCGTTAGGGACGATTTCAGCCATTAAATGGCACTGTGTCCCAAGGTATGGACAATTCAGTTTCCATTAAAGTTGTTGAATTGCTGAATCGTGTGTATTCATCGTTTTTTCTTGTGTTTCTTTTAAAAAAAACCTTACAGTTTTAAAACCAAACTGTTGTTTTCACAACAAAATCTAAAAAATTTACAAAATGGTTTACTGTTGTGTGCCGATGTGCACATCTTCTGATTGGTTGGTTGGTTGTTTGATTTTTATGGCGCAAGGGCCATGTTTGGCCAAAGAGCACCAGACATAAGACAGACAAACAAACAGTATTAAAAATTAAAAACGTGCTATGAAGCTTAAAATACGGCTGATCAAATAAAACTGAAGAATAAGAACGATGGAAGGGCTAAAAATGATAATGAAACAAACAGTATTAAAAACATGATACAATGATTAAAATCTAGCTGATTCAGTAAAACTGAGAAATGAGGATGATGATAAGGCTAAAATCCAGATACGTTTAAAATAGTCAATTTCTTTAAAAAATGAAAACGTGGCAACAGTATCACAGTGGTCATTGAGGAGCCGCTGCAGTGTAGCGGCGCCCTTGGTCAACAAATGAGAATGAAAATAGTGAAAACGTACACCACGAAAACGAACACAGATACACAAAAGATGAATGACAGTGAGTCGGCAATTGCACGCCTCACACATCGGTGCAGTGTCGCCACACAGCTAAAAGCGGTGAGTGAAACGACAATGCCCAATGGGGAGACGCGCAAGCACCACTTCCTCCCTGCGTTTCCGACGAGATGAGGAGTTCCAGATTTCAAGAACAGGTTTTATATGATGCAGTTTATTTTCCACCCGTTGGTCCCACAGACCCTGCCACGTTCGTTTGATATGAGCACGAACAAGAAAGCGGAAATCCCGGTGAAACAGTGGCAAGGGTGTGATGACCAAAGAGGAAGCAGATCTAGCAGCCGCATCAGCACACTCGTTACCCGAGATTCCAACATGTCCGGGAATCCAGCAGCACATCTTCTGAGAAGAAAAAATGTGGGATTTTAATTGCACGAGTTCCTCTCAGATCAGAACCTAAAGCAACTGTTGCTGAAAGCAATATCTCGTCAGGATTTTGCTCCAACTGACAAGTCACTTTCAACTCTTCTTTGTGGTAAGAATTTTCATTCTGATAATTACGGAATATTAGAAAAAAAAAAAACCTTAGCTATATAAACTCATATTAAGTAAACTTTTAGTAGGAAAATGTGTAGATTTGGGTTTTAAATTATTTCGTCGGAAAAATATTAGTACCTGGGAAAAGTGTGACGTACGAAATTTCTGCACCATTTGCCATTAATTTCCATACTCTAAAATCGGTACGTCACACTTTTTCCAGGTACTAACATTTTTCAGACGAAATAATTCAAGACGCTAATCTACACATTTACCAATATCTCAGCCCTAGATTGTTGAAGAATAAAGGACTGAGATTCACACATAAATTACACCACCTCCTACAGGAAAATTCTCTTGCCCAAGTACTATGAATTCAGAATGTAAATATTCATCTGTTCACGTGAAAGTGAATATAAATAAAATCACAAATGTAAATAATAATACGGAATCAGTTTGTTTATGCGAATAACGCCGATAGATGGCGTTGCGTCCCAACTCATTTTTTCTGACCTCACAGTTTTTGCTTAATGTTACAGCCTGGTAGGATTCAGTCCAGCCTTGGTTAAACACTTTTAGAATGTAATGGTAAACTGCTCTTGAAAATTGTGCTGTTTCTTTAAAGTGCATTCGAACCAAGTCTTAAATGCCTATTAATTTATTCTTGGATATGGTCTTTGCTTGATTATCCTTGTCATGCAGACTTTTTAGTCAAACTGAAACCAACTCTGAAAACATCTTATTGAGAAATATAACATTTAATTACAAAATTATAACCCTCTTACAGTTTCAACTTCCTGAGGTACATTATTAGACTCAGATTAATTGAGGTTGATTGTTGGATTTTCCTGATTCATGAATTCCCCAGCTTTTGGAGGCACAAGGGACTCCAGAAAGCTGAAGAGTGCCAAACAACTGAAGACATGACTTTGGTGGAAAAATTGGTTGGTGTATCAATATCAAAAGATACACTTAATCAGAAATTGCATTTTAAAAATGAACAATTCAAAATGTAGTTTTATTAATTCAAAAGGAATTTTGATGCTTGAGATTTTTTTTTATTTGGCCTTTTGTTTAATGCATTGATATGAAGCATAAGCTTTTCAGAAAACAACCTCATGTTTCTTGCTATACTGCACGAGTTAACAACAACAAAGCAGTTAAGAAAGTCAGACTGAGTACTAACAAAGGAAATTGGCAACACAGCTTCTCTGCTTCCTGTTAAATGTCTAATTAAACGAACTCAAGCTACAGCCCTCACATAGAAAGTGATGCTTCACAACTTATACAGCACTGCATGCAGGATGGCCTAGCAAAGAAACAAACAATTTCTTCATTCATTTAAAAAAAATACAGTAGATCCTGCATATAACAAGCCTGCATTTAGTGAGATCCTGGATTTAATTAACAAAACAAGAACTTTTGTTTGGTATAATGTAAATTCAAAGATAATTCAATTGTTTTTAAGGAACAGAACTTAATGAAGTTCCTGGATTTAGCGAGGAAAAGAAAAGCTAAGATGATCACTTTTAACAAGCAAAGTAACAAAACTGAATGATTCTATACATAATGAGGCAGAGAAAATCTGTTGAGCACTATCCCAGAATGGAAGAATACAAATAGTAGTATACAGGACAATAGTGCAAGGGATTCCTGTATACAAATGGTGGTATACAGGACAACAGTGTAAGAGCCTGTTGTGCTAGTGGAAGAATGTTGATAGAAATGCAATGGAAAGGAAGTACGTCAAATGCTCAACAAGCAAGTTGTGCAAAGACACTCTTTCCACCACTCACTTCAAGAAATTGTGCCTTGGGTGTATTGTGTCTATCAGCAGAGTTGAAAACAGGCCACCTCCTGCTGGGCAAAAAGATGATGTATGGTGAATTCCTGAGTTACAATTGTACGCAAGGGTAGGGAAGTAATGGAATGAGGGAAGTAGCTGGAGGCAAAACAAAAGATAATAATTCCTGGATTGCCCCCAATGACCCTTTCACCCTGCAAGTGAGCATTACATTGGGAGAATCAGTGCTGCTTTTTTGTTTCATGTGTTTTATGTAATTAAAAAGTGGCCACTCTCACATCACCATCATTGAATACACTCGAAAGATTTAATTAATTTTAATCTTTCACGTATAGTCCATTAATTATTTCCTGGCAGTTGAGGAGAATGGAATTGACTAGTTTTATAGGAGTTTCCCATTTTAAGTGAAAAACGTATCATTCCCCAAGAGAAGGAAGATCTTTGTACAGCTAGGGGAATGAGACATTTCTCTCTTAAAATGCAATCCTCCCATAAAACTGGCCAATTCCATTCTTTCCAACTGCCTGGAAATAATGAATGTGCTATATAACCAACTGTTATGGATATATAATATAAACATATATCCATATTATCATGTATGCATATTTTTACATAGCGTTTCACCCAGAAATGGATTTAATGCATATTTGTAAAAAATGTATGCATATTTTTACAAATCCATTTCACCCAGAAATGGATTTAATGAGCACCAGGATTTAACGAGGGTTTACATCACTACCTAGCTCCTCATTATAAAGAGGGCTCCACTGTATTCATTTCACACATCTCCTCTTTTGCATTGTTAATCAAGGATTGTATTTATTGTTAATGTTACAGAACCAATGTGCACTTACTGTAAATGATGTGCATCATTTTATAAATCTCAATTTGTAAGTTAGTTTCATACTTCTTTTTTGATTATCAGGGAAATTCCTATAAACTCTGGATAACTAGGATTCAGAGTAATTCATATAGCATCATGATAAAAGGTAACATTTTTTATTTTCAGTTATCAAAATGATCGTAATTCCCTGTCATGAACACAACTCCAGCTGGGAACTGGTAATGTAAAGATAACAGCACCACTTTTGGTTGTAAGAATGATAAAGTCATCCATGTCAATGGCTAAGTCAACACAAGGGCAAGTGGAAAAGTTTTGCTTCCACTTGAGTAAAAAATTATTGGTAAAAGATTTTTCAGTGAAACAAAAATTTACCTTTGTCTTTTATTTAAAAGGCTGCCTGCATAATTACCTCTCCACATAATCACCTCCCACTTCAATACATTTCCTTCATGTCAATAGTTTTCAAAGTTGGTCATTAAAAAATTCAGGATTTTGTTTCTGAAACTATTGGCATGCTGTTGACTTCACTTATTCACCAGATGTGAAGTGTCAGCCCCTGAAGTATTCCTTTAGTGTACAAAACAAGTGGAAATCTCAAGGAGCAAGATCTGGGCTGTACAGAGGACGTGGCAGTACAGCAACTCCAGCAGCACTGGTGTGAGGCCTAGCATCATCATTTTGAATAAATATTTAAGCACTCTACCCTGCTTTCCTTTGGATACAAGTTTTCAGTTTCTTCAGAGTATCAATATAACATACAGACATCAAACAGAGGTCATCGCTCTTTCCACGTTTATAAGTGAGTCACAGAAAAATTCTCATCAGCCGCCACAGGGAATCGAACCCAGGGTCTTCCAGTTACGCTTCCACTACACCACAGCTGCCTCAAATTCCTCCAGGCTCACATAGACTAACTGCCAAGCCAATTTGGCAGGTTGCTTCTTGGAGCTCCGCACAATGCTGGGGATTCACCAAAGATGGCAAGCAGCAATGGAACAAATAATTAGAAGGCGAATGAATAATCAATACAGGCACTTGACGTGGACCAGGAACATCAAACAGAGGTCATCGCAACAGGAAGACGTGGGTTCAATTCCCGGTAGCGGCCGATGAGAATTTTTCCATGACTCACTTATAAATGTGGAAAGAGCGATGACCTCTGTTTGATGTTCATGGTCAACGTCAAGTGTCTGTATTGGTAACATAGACTTTGTTGTAGTTTCTTTTCCCAGAGAATCTTAATGAAGCTGGTCTGTTGCAGTCTTAGGCCCTCCCTGATCTCAGTTTGTCATTCAAATTTGATTTCCCTCTTCTTCACCTTTCTGTCCTTAAAAAATGCAATATTTTGTTACTGAAATCACAGATATACTGCTAACTTCACTCCTTCAACAGATGTAAAGTGTTGGCCCCACAAGTACTTCTTTAGTTTATTTTTTTTTTTTTTTTTTTTTTTTTTGATTGGAGGTTTAACGACCACCGTGAGCAACTCAATGGGCTATAAACAGTCGCCCGTCCCTAATTTAGGGTCACTGGTTCCAGGAAAGGGAGAGAGCCAGTGCCGTAAGACAAACACAACATCCATGCCTCACCGGGATTCGAACCCGGACCCCTTACGGGCGAATGATCAGAGGCCAGCGCCTTAGACCACTGCACCACCGGGGCGGCTTTCTTTAGTTTAGAAAGCAAGTAGAAATCACTAGGAGAGAGATTTGGGTTACACTGAGGATGTGGCAAAGAAAAAAAAAATGCAGATAATGGATTGTGAATATCTGATGGTGTAATAATGCCTTCTATCCACGGGAGCCACATCTCCGCCCTTGACAGACGCCTTCCATTTTGCAACTGCTACCGATGCACTTCGATCACTACACTCCATGATGATGCAGCAGTTTTACACATAAATGCACAACTAAGGACATTTGATGGTGGAATGTGATGTACTAACCACTAAGACCACACTACCCTCGAGTGATCTCACAGTACAAAGTTATTACAAATGAAATACAGTTCCAACATTTTATAAAACCAAAACTATTTAAGATATTGACACTCACATTGCACCATTTTGCAGGGAAACTCTTGAAGTTAGTAAAAGAAATTTACAGATGTTTGATGTGTACACCTTAAGTCACATGACATATATCAACACAGTAGTGAAATTCTTGCCAAACACACATTAACGTATCTCCATCAACTCCAGAAATAGCTGTTGTGCTATGTTGTTTCAGATCAACTAAGTTAACAGAAAGGGGAGGGATGAAGACCTTGTCTTTGACACAGCCTCATAAAAAAAGTCACAGGGTGTTAGATCTGGACTTCGTGGTGGCCAACATGTGCCTGTTGCACTGCCAATCTGATGCTGTGGAAGATTTTCATCAAGGTAATTTCTAACTTTCCAAGGCCAGTGGGGTGGTGCTCCATCCTGTTGGAACATTAAGTTGTTACCGTCTTCATACAGTTGAGGTATCAATGAAATAATTATCATATCAAGATAAGAACTTCCCATTACAGTGTTTTCTTGAAGAAAGAAGGGGCCCCTCACTATTTTTATGGGATATAGTACAGAACACATTAACCTTTTGGGAATTCCACACATGTTCCACTGTTGCTCTAGGATGTTCAGTCTCCCATTTGTGATTGTTGTGTTTGTTAACTTTCCCACTTACGTGGAATGTTGATTTGTTGCTACAAATTAGATGCTCACACATTAAAACCATTTCCTTCAAAACACTCCTGCATTTCTGTACAGAAATCACGCTGTGTAGTTCTGTCATTGCCACTTTGACTTTGCAATAGCTGCAGTTTGAAGGGAGTAATTTTCAGCCACTTTCTCAAAATTTTCCAAACAGTCGGTTGTGTAGTTTTTAACTCCCAACCCGCCATCACTGTGGATTTCCTCGGGCTGCATTGGTAAATGGCATAAACATGCTCCACTTATTCATCAGATACACATGGTTTCTCTGGACTTTTACACAAACCTCCTGTTGTTTCAAATGCCTTGTGCCATTCATAGATGATTCGGTGGTAGTTTCTTGAAATGGTGTTTTGAAATGCAATTGCACAACAGTAACAGAATTTGTTTTGCTTAGTTCAAGCACACAGAACACTTTCTTCATAGCATTTGTGGCCATCGTGCCAAACTGGTCACGTGATGGTGAAAATGTACAATCTTTTAGTGACACCATCTATATAATTAAATTATTACTATTGGCGACAGAACAGTATCTTGTGAATGTCAATATCTTTCATAGTTTTGGTTTTATAAAATGTTGAAACTGTCTTATTACATTTGTAATAAACCTGTATTTCATCATACATGAGACTTACTGAGGAACAAAAAAGCTGAACTTTTTAACCAGGTGAAAAATCAGAAAGCAATGAGAAAGTGTGAATATAACACAGCACGAGCAAGATGGGATTGTTCAGTGTAAGTCATTCATGTAAACATTTAGAGCACACCACTGTATTCACAATATAAAATTACTAAATTCAAAGCAAAATAAAATTGTTTTAAAAGACATTGTTTGTCTGTACAGCAATCTTTGCTTAGTTTTTCTGTCTGTTGATATCATTCCCTTCCCATTTCCCTTTATCACTTTTCTTCATTTTTTTGTATTTTCCTTTTATTCCCTCAGATGGTAATAATTTACCCATCATGCTGAAAGAACTTGCGGCCTAAGGACCATTAATGCATGATATCAAAGCTTTCACTACTTTATATAAATGGTGTAACTTTTAGAATATGAATACTTTTGAACACCGTGCATCATTAATTCTAACAAATTTTTAAACTTTCTCACTTCTGTTTCTGGAAAATTTCCTCTCCCTTGCCAAGCTTAAGTGCAAAAATTTATGGGGGAAAGTAACATTTAACATACAACAACACAAGATAATGAGAATAACACAGGAAGAAAAATATGACTAAGGGAGAAATCTTCGCTTCAACTGACTTAAATATTCGGAAACTTCTGCCATTTTTAAGCTGAAATGCAGTATTTGTGGGGAAAAAGATATTCAAGAGCAATACTGGGCAGAACAAACATAAAAATAGAAAATGAATCCCCCGCCCCCACCATAACCTCCCAAATTTCTGTTCAGTTGTGCATTGAGCTCGAGAATGCTCAAAATGATAACAGAAATGGCGGAATTCTTCGAATCCACAGAAGTTGGATACTACGGGAAAATCTTAGCGCCATTTTTAAATGATATTTAACAACAATACTAGACACAGGCAACATCTTGAAGAAAAAAATTACGATTACAGGAAAAATCTTCACTCCGTTTTCGAATGTTTTGAAAGATGAAATACTGTCTCCAGACGGAAAACATCCCCTTCCTACCCCAAAAAAATTTCTCTTCAGCTGTGCATCAATCTCGACGATGACCCAAATGATGACAAAGAAAGCAGAATTCCATGAATCCGCGAAAGAATCTCATGTATGATCTCATTTGCCGAAACTGCAGCCCACGTGAAAATCACTTCCAAATCTCCTTTGCAATTATTAGAGAGAAAGGAATGTTTGAAAATGAGTTAAACGGTAGGATTAGAAAGGTACAGAAGGCTTCTAATCAGCTGTATAAAAGTGTTTTTATTACAAAAGAAGTTGGACCAAAGCCTTTTTATTTTTATTGCATAAATGCCATATATTAAAGGCCTGCTGTGTTTTTGGAAGTAAGTGTAGGCAACAAAATGAGATTTCACTAGTAGTTAAGAAGCAGACTAGAGGGTGGTCACATCACTTTCTATACTCTGAATCAACCTAAGAGTGTACCACTGTGGAAGGTACAGTATAGCTGCCTCCACTATGAAAAGTAGTCTCTAGCATTTATAAAAGCAACAGAATAATTGCTCAGAATCCATTTTTGTTTGCTCATCAGTTTATCTGGTAAAATTGCTACCTACAACAAATTTGCAAATTGTCAGAGCATTTATAGAAATAAATTTGATGTGAGAAGTTACTCCATCAAAAGCCTCACACTTTCAACTACTTATTGTCCAGCTGGGAAATGTCCATAACTTGGAGAAAAGGAAAGGAGCGAAAAACTTCGCCCAACATCTGTAACACAGAAACAATAAATTGACGATAGGAGAAACTCGAGGGGTGGAATGGGGGGTACACTTAGGCAGCACAGTAGTGAAAGAATTCCTTCCAAGTTCAGATCCCACCACACCTCATTCTATCCCCACTGTCTCTCTTGAAATGAATCCCTATACATAAGGCTCCTTTAGTTCTGTTTGGTACCAATATTAAATTCGATGCTATGCGTAGTTCTGCCTTAGTGGATCAGTGAAGGTATAAAGATCAGTGGGGGAGTAATTGCTTGACAGAAGGAACTGAGCAGGAGCACAGTGTAGTGAGGATGATACTGTTCTTTCATTCTACAGAAAGTCTGTGATCTGGCTTTTCTACCTTTAACAACAGTACACTCTTAGGATAATTTGGATTACAAGCAGGAGAGTGTAATGCCATTGAAAGACATCAATTTAGATATCTCTAATCCATAGCCAAAGGTTATTAGAAGTTACTTATTGATCAGTCATCATATAAAACTAACTGGAATTTCAATTCACAAAACTGGACAACTTTTTTGAATTATATTTTTACATGTTTGATCTTTACCATTTTTTTTAAACAGTGTTAATTTCACTTTGCACATGCAAACACACAGAAACATAGGAAGTGATAATTTACCTCAGATATTTGCATACTGGCTCACAAACTATAAGCAGCACAACTCCAGTAGGGTCTAAAACTCGTAATGCTTTTATTGCTGATATATAAGCTGTTAAGATGTCTGATGTATTAACTCCTATGAAATAAAAAGGTAGAAAATGGTGTTCATATTTCATCAACAATACGATTATACATTATATGAAAACTCAGCACAACATGAACATATTGTTCTCAGTAACACCTTCACAGAGCAAAGACCTTGACTAGAAACTATTCTTTGCAATTTTTCAGGATAAATAATTATGACTACTCCAAAAAAATAAATTTTATCTAGTACAATTTAGTGATCTCTAAAATTGAATTTCTAGCATTTTGTCTGAACAATCAATACATGATTTCCTTCAAGTATTATAAACATTTGACATTTTAGTAAAGTATCAACAACTACAAGGGAAAAAAATTATATGCAGAAAAAAAAAAAAACTATTGTTACAAACCTGGATGCAAAAGGCGTGTTTCTAGTGATGACCTGAGAGAAGAAATCAACTTTGGTCGTAAGCCTGTGAGTTCTAAGCACTGCCTAAGGTCTTCCAATGCAGCTTGTGATTCTGGAAACTCTATTATAATGTTGAAGAGCTGATCAAGCCGCACATTTGAATAAGATTCATACAATACATTTAAGAGTCGATCCTGTAAAAAAAAAAAAAAAAATAATAATAATAACAGTCAAACTACATACACAGCACCCAAAGTACAATTTGTCATTTTTAACTGCAGAAGAGTACCAAAAAAAAAAAATTATAAACATGCATAGTAATATATGAATATGTACTACACATACAAAAGTCAACACAACCATAAACAAGAAATGTACTTTCTCTCTATTCTTAAAAAAAAAAGGAACTGCTGCCGCTGCTTTAAAAATTTTGCAACACTCTTTCCATTGGAAGACATCAATTCAGATATCTCTAATCCATAGCCAAAGGTTATTAGAAGTTACTAGCTCGCAGTGCAAAACGTATTGAACACAAAAATGTGAAATTTACATCATTTTTTTATTCTGGTGATACTTCAAGAGTTATTGTATTTCAAAGTTAAGGTAAGCAAAAAAGTGCTATTAGGTCACGTTCCAGACACACTAACAGCAACTGAACCACAAAACTTTGTAGGCATGTAGTGCCATGACTGAAGTTTTGCACCTCGCTGTCCCTTTTTTGAATTTAGATTTAGATTACAAGAAATTAAAATTTTAAATTTCACAAAATTCTCTATTTCATGATGGGATCCATTTAAAAAAATGGATATATGGCAAACTACAAATCATAACGCATTGCAATTTTTACAGCATAAACTTACAACTATCATCCCTTTTTTACAAAAAAAAAAAAAAAAAAAAAAATAAGAAAAAGTCATTTCCTGATTTTTAAGCATTTTTTAAAGACACAAAGGAAAGAAACAAATGTCTTGTCTGTCTTCACAATAACCACAGAGGAACTTCTGGTCCAGTGATCTGCTGCCATGGTGGCACAGAGAATTTGTTATGCATATGTTTTGTTGGTAAAGCTATCTGTTGTTTAACGGTTTAGCATAACGGTTTATGGTTTACAGAAATGCTTTTTGGACCACTTTTGTTTTCTTTAGTGGTAAATTTAGTAAGTGCTATAAGTTCAAACGACAAAAGTCTGCTCTTCCAAAAAATAACGACAGTAAAAAAACTCTGAAACTTCGGAATGGCGGTGGGGCAAAGTCCTTCAATAAAAATAGAAGGAAATTGAAAAAAGTTCCGCAAAAATCCAACAGGGAGTTCACTAGGAGTGAAACAAAAACTGTAAACAAGCCGCCATCTTGGAATCGATACAGTGCAAAAAGTATTGAACAATTGGGAGAACATTTTCATTTCGTTGTGATATACTTGAAGATCGGGCTGCAAGGCCCGAGTGCTACTCTGGAAACGAGTGTAGCGAGCCTAGAGGCGCGGCCCCTAGTATTGGAAGAAATCAGTGTCGAGTTGGCCTACCTTTGGCCTGAATACACATATGCATTTCATTAAATGTTGAGAAGTATTTGCAGGAATGTGTTTCCATTTCTTTTTTAGTGCCTTTGCAAGCTCTTGAGGTAAACAGCAGAATGATTTTCCAAAATCCTAAAGTGGCACTTCAATTCATCCCACTCCATGGGGTTCAAAATCAGGGCTTTGTGAATAAATACCAGTACAAACATGAAACCCAAGTACAAACACTGTTCTATTACCTCATCCTTTTGCTTTAAAATGCCATAAATTTGTATTTTTCTAGCACTTAACTTCTCTGCCAAATGCTTGACACTTACATTTTCTTTTTCAAACGTATTTCAATAAATTTAACTTTGGTGTCCGAACCAAGAGCATTCTTCTTTAGTGTCATGGCAAGTGGCAAACAAATGCATGTGACTCACAACAAGCAAAGCTGTGAATTATCAACTCAATGAATAAATGTTAGAGAATTAGTTTGGAGCATCTTGCTGTAAACCGCACAAGACAGCCAAATGAGAAGACTTTGGATGTTGCATGCGGCAAAGAAAGCAATGGTGGTCATATGACCTAAACCTGAGCCACGCTACATTCTTAAGGAAAAATCAAACAGGAGATATGCCGCAGTGTGTATTTGTGTGAACAACCAAAAAACAATCTCTTTCTCTCTCTAATTATGTTATCTTCAACCTCAAGCAAATTTGTCCGTGTCAATTCATTATTAAACTTTATCGCATAATGTTTAGTATTCAATTAAAATACTTAACGGCACAGTAAAATCTATCCGTTGTTACAAGGTTCATTTACTTTCCATGTTAGGCAGGTTCCTTTCTAGACATGTTAAATAATACATAATTTTCTATCTTTCATTTCAGGTAGGTTTCCGTTCTGTGCAGATTTCATCTTGAACAGGTTTTCCTGTACTATGAAAAGTAACAACACACATTTATTTCAACTATAGAACAAAATATCCAACTGGAAAAAAATTGAAAATATATGACAACTCTCAAATATGATCACTCCAGTTCAACACAGATGCAAATTTCCCACTACATGGTCTCAATTTCATTCAAATCTAACAGTGAAAAACAGACAATTTGCATACCTGCCAACATTGGGTAGAGCCTTGTCAGTAGTAAGTAGTATTATCGTGTGGCATACATACATGCTTTTTTACGAAACAATCCATCTCTTTGTGAAAAAGAAATACACACCACAACGAAACATTACAACAAACAAGGACATTAATGAAACAAACTTAACACGTGCAAAACACAAAGTCGATTCCCTTGGTGAGAGCATGATAGGTAACATTGTGAGATTTAATTTCGAAACTTCCACCAGTAAAAATCAGTCGGATGCATTCAGAATTTTACACTCGACAGATGGGAAATCCAAGCAAGTGAACGTGCAGTGCGCAAACCTCAACTTACCATATGATCATACTGTCTCTGACATTGCAGTTTATGACATGAGACCGAAGGAGGGGAAAAAGCCTGAATGTTTTAACTGGGTGAAAAATCAAAACACACAGCAAGAATGCAGACTACTGTCAGTTTGTCTTTTGTTGACTCTGTAGCTGCACAGCATCCATTGCTTAATTTTTCTTTCTGCTGATATCTTTCTCTCCCTATTTCTCCATTGTCGCTTTTCTTTCTTTCCTTTTTCTTTATGAGCTCTGATAACAATAATTTAATCCATCATGCTGAAAAAATTTTCAGCCTGAGGACCATGAATGAGTGCATGATATCAAAGCTTTAACTATTTTAGATAAATGGTGTAACTTTGACGGGGGATATTTAGCAATGCAGGACAGTGGTAACATCACAGGTAGGGGACGGGGGCGATTACGGGAGAAGTCTTTGCTCTGTACGACTTTTTTTTTTTATTTTCCCCCTATTTTCAAGCTGAAATACAAATATTTATGCAGTAAAAGGTTATTTAACAAATATGCTGGAGAAATTACGATTACGGTAAAAATCTGAACTCCGTCGCACTTCCGTTTTCGAAAGTTTCGTAAAAATGAATTCCGTTTCCCGACGGACACAGCCCAGCCTCCCCGCTCCGTCGCCACCAACGCCCTAAAAATTTCTGTTCACATGTGCATCGATCTTGCAAATGACCAAAATAATAACGAAAAAGGTGGAATTCCTCGAATTTGCGAAAGAAGATCACGAGGAAATTTTCACAGCGTCTAACTTCCGTTTTCGCAAATTGTTGCTTACAGTTTCAAGATAAAATACAAACATTTTTGCAATAAAATGATAACTAACAAGAAGACTACTCGACACAAAGGCAACATCAGGGGCGATTACGACAAAACTTTTTACTCCGTCTATCTTCAGTTTTACACCGATTTAAAACGACATTTAACAAGAATAGTGGATACAAACGCAACATTGGGAAAGAAAAAAATTACGATTATATGGCAAAAATTTTTACTCCATTTAACTACCATTTTCAAAAGTTTTGAAACACGAAATATTGTCACCAGAGAGAAATTTGTTATTTCATAATAGCAAAAAATAAAAATAAAAAATAATAAAAAAAATAAACAAAATGAAAATTTGAAGAATCTATAGTTTTGACAGTGAGTTCTGTAGTTCCATAGTCAAACAACTAAATCCGTAGAAATTACGGACATTCCGTAGTAGTTGGCAGGTATGTATTTGCACCACAAAGTGCCAAAACAATGCATCACAGAAAGCTAGAAATTTTGGGGAAGACCTACTTTCCCTATTTGATACAAAAATGCATTTTTCCAATATGACTTTACAATAAAGCAGAAATATTACATCCAACAGACAAACCAATTAATATATCTTTTTACAAAAGACGTGCCAAAAATTTCACATACAGAGAGAGCATCCAAACTCACATTTGAAATCATAAATATTAAAAACTAACACAAATGAAACGTGAACAAGTTGCATATTTGTCAATCACATGAAACAACAGCTGTCTGTACCTTCATATAGTGCAACAAGTACATACATCTGCTGATATTTGGCGTGCCAGCAGAAGTCCTGTGAACTAGTAAAGAGTTTGATGCATACTCACTACAAATCTGCATCTCATAACATGGCATAGCATTCCAAATTGAATAATGCAAGGTCTCAAAACTTTTAGCAGTGGAAGGAACATGACATAAAGAAGTTTTCACTTTCATGCTAAATCATTTCATACACTTATTCAATCACAGAATTCCAGGGCTTATTAACTTTCCTCCACCACATATGGTTCAAATACTCTTACTTAAAATATACACTGAAGAGCAATTGAATTAGAAACAACTGGCCTTATGCAAATGTGGCGCTGTGGACGGCCCTGTAAATGGAAACGACATGATGTATGCAGCGATTCGACAATATAAGGAGTGATGCGAAGGGAATCAGCAAGAGTCGGACGCAGTATGGATAAGATGAAGGATCTGAGCACATTTGATCGTGGGCAAATTGTCGGGGCCCGACGAATGGGTCACTCCATCTCGGAAGTCGTGCAGGCACTGGGATTTTCACAAGCCAATGTGTCGCGGGTGCACTGTGAGTACATAGAATCTGGTAAAACCATCCCTGCAAGGGCCAACTGCCATGTACAACAGCTTGTGGATGAGTGGGGTCATCGTCGGCTAGCTCACATTGTAACAGCGGATAAACGTGCCACAGTGCAAGAAATCACTCGGCAATTTAACGCTGGTGCACAAAACCGCGTAAGCAGCCACAACATCCAGAACCATCTCCTCGCTATGGGGTACAGAAGCCATCGTCCCACGAGGGTACCGCTGCTGACCGCACATCAGAGGGTGCAAAGATTAACATGGGCGCGGGAACATCACCACTGGACCCCAGACAAGTGGAAAAATGTTGCCTGGACTGATGAGTCGAGATTCACGTTGGACATGCGGATGGCAGGATACGAGTACGGCGCAAACCACATGAAGCGATGGATCCTTCTTGCTAGCAGGGTATTCTTCAAGCTGGTGGGGGTGGCATTCTCGTCTGGGGACTGTTTACCTGGACTGAAATGGGACCCCTGGTACATGTGACATCGTCCCTCACAGGTCAACGTTTCCTGGATGACCATTTGCTCCCGTTTGTGTGCCTTCAACATCCCACTGGGGACCACATCCTGCAACAAGACAATGCACTGTGCCATCGCTCCCGAATTGTATACGAATGGTTGGATGAACACTCCACCGACATGACTTCGCTTCCTTGGCCAGCTAGGTCACATGACCTCAATCCTATCGAGCACACCTGGGACGCCATAAAGAGAGATGTTCGAGGCTCTGACCCTCCTCCATCAAATATTCGTGAACTGTGGGAGCTTGTTCAGGGGTCGTGGATCCGTATGGCTTCCCAACGCTTCTGGTGTCTTGTTGAGTCCATGCCGAGACGAATCGCTGCCGTCATCAGAGCAAAAGGTGGTGCTACACGTTACTAGACAGGTATCTCTAATTCAATTGCTCTTCAGTGTAGTGAAACCAAGGGTTTGTTCAACCTGTAAAGTACAAAAAACAACCCCTACAGGCTTGTGCAGACTTAATAAAGAATGCTGAAAATGATGTTTGCCACACCTAATAAGAAACATAGAATCACAGATAATCACAGACAAAAACTGAAATGCCAAAGATGTCACTGAAAATTTAAATAGGTTAAATTTTCATGAAAGTTTTATGCATATTAGGCTATACTGATTTTGAAACAAATTTATTTCTACGTTGGCCTTTATTCAATTACTGAAGAAATTATAGAATTAAAAAAAAAATAAAACTCAAAAATATATAAGTATAAAATGTATAGTTAGGCCATAAATATGCCATTACTCTTGAAATGCTTTCGTATAACACAATCAACATATAATATAAACTAGGGTTTATATTTAAATATTTGGAAATAACACTTACACTGGAAATTTAAGGATAAGAAAAGATGAAATATTAAGAGCTTTTTCAAAGAGACCATTATTACTTAAACAAATATTCATGGGAACAAGGACTTGTGTTACATTTTATTTAAGCAAGGAGTTTTTAACATAATATATGCTTATATTGATACTCTCTAGTTATGTTTTAAATATGTGCTTACCAGCAAACAAAGGGGTCCCAAAACTTTTCTAATGAAAAGAAATGGAATAATGGAAAAACCTTAAATCCAAGGTTTCATGATTTAAATTTTCATTTTCACAGCAATTAAAGGACAAGGCAGTCCATCTTTCAGTCACAAACAAATAAACAAAAAAATATTCCAACACCATTTTTTAGTGTGAGGGAGGCTGAACAGAAGTCAGAAAATATGGGGCTGGATAATCTATCATGTCTCCATCTCACACTACATAACCCCTCAGCCATGACTATGAAACACACCTCTTCATAACACCTCAATCTTTTACCTCCCTCATTTGTAACCCCCATCATTACTAGTGTCTGACAAATCATTAAATTTTTCTTTTCTGCTGCACATGACTACTTGCAATGGTAAAAACAAATGGAAAAATATTGTTTTTAATTCCACTGCACAGTGCGAACACATTTTTCACAACATTTTAATGACCACAAAGCAGAAGCAGGTTTCAGCTGAACAAAAAGAAGTCACAGTAGCAAAGAGTGATATTTCTGATTACTGTGGCAATATTGCAATTCAACTTCAGCACAGCTAAAATAAACACACCAGCCACTAAATTAGAAAACTTTATGCAAATGCACGTAAACGCCACTTACGCAGTGTATACGCAAAATATGTGGTCGCATGCATTACCACATGATCTAGGCAACTATTTATGACTGCCACTCATCAGTAATTTTCAGCAGTGTTGATCACCATGGGAAAAACAAAGTTCAGAGTTCGATAAAGTGCTTATTTGTGGGTGCCAGTCTAGCTGGCACAACAATTTTGAAAACATCAGAGCAGACTGGTTTCTCAAAAGGTGAGATATCCTGGGTATTTAGTCAGTAGAAAAATAACCCACACTGTTTGTCTAAGAGGTGTATCTGTGAAGCAACAACAATCTGTCAGGAACGAGATCACCGTTGTCTGAGAAGTCTTATACAGAGAAACAGAACTTCCTGTGTGCAGCAATTGATCGAAGCATTCAATGATGGCTGTTCCTAATCCATATCTCAGCAAATTGTGCCCAGGGAATTGAAGAGAATCAGTACTGGCAGTCACATGCCCATACGGAAACCACAGATTTTTGCAGAGAACAGGAAAGTTCATCTAGAGTGGTGTCAGGAAAAACATGACTGGATGACTGGAAAAAAGTCAGGTGGTCTAATGAATTGCGGTACACCTTGTTCTGTAATTGGTGGGATCCCACTGAAGTAATGGACCCAGCTTGCCTTGTAAACATAACTCAAGGTTCTGGAGGTGGTGTCATGGTGTGGAGAATGTTCTGTTGGTACAGAACAAATCCTTTGATATTACTGGAAGGTCGGGTGTCCTCTAAGGACTATCTGAACATTGCTGCCGATCAAGTCCATCCTGAAATGTTGACTTCTTATCCAGTAGGTGATGGCTGTTTCATGAACAACAATGCTAAGCAGGCAAGATGTATTCAGCAGTGGTCCAGTAAGCATGAAAATAACTTCCACCATCTTTATTGGCCACCACAGAGTCTGGATCTGAATCCCATTGAGAATGTATGGGGCATGTTACAAAAACAGATCTGAGAACAAAGTCCTCTTCCATCAAATCTGAGCCAGTTAAACGACTGTCTGGTGAATGTGTGGTATGCTGTACACGTAGATGCATTCCAACACCTTGTGAAAAATCTATGACAAACCGCATACGGAATCTGTCAAGTTACAAAAATCCTTAACTACAAAATGCCAAATGCTGCACAGGGGAAGGGGGGGGAGGGTTCCAGGACATGAAATTCTAGAACTTTTACATGACACATACAAACATTGCGCTACGAAGGCAGCACACATACCATGGTAAGTCAATGATTATCAGCAATGTAATATTTATTTCCTTTTGGCTGGGTGTGTTGTATGCACATATGTAGACAAGCAGAGATCATCACTGTAGCAGAGGTTTAACACTCGTCAGCCAGTTCTTGTGCTGTTGGCACACATGGAAAGCTTTCCACTTTCCTATGCACCAACAGCACAAGAACTCACACAAGAACTGCATATCCAAAGCAGAACATGGCTGCTCTGCTTTCAGTTTGTACCAAAACAGAGCAACAAACAGCCATTCATTTAACACGTTCGCTGTGTTACCACCCACCCGTGGGTTGTAACGGGTTTACTTCTACATTTTTCAGAGGAGGAAAAAAAGAAGTTTATATACATATATCTGTAGTGGATATCAGTCATTTGATGTATATCTCTTTAAAGGACCCACCGGTGTGTCATACAGCACTGTATTGAAACAGTTACGACCCCACCGATGGGGTCATAGCGTACTACAAAAAAATCACCGAAAAACGTTGCCGTAGCGAACATGTTAAGACACAGTATAGAGGGGGGGAAATTCCCAGCACAAGAGCATCCACTGTAATTAGCCATTATTAAAAAAAAATCATTGTAATTGTTCTACTTCATTAACAATTCAAGATGCAAGGACATAGACAACCATGTGGTTATCCATAAAAATGGCTATCTGGCAAGAATTTCGCAGGTAACTTTTTAAAAAATTTTAATAGACTTTAATAAAATTGTAAATAATTTTTTGCATACCAGTAAGGTGTAAATAATAGTTTTAAATGTTCTGAAGTTTTTGGAAGATGGGCTCAGAAAAAATAAATGTGTGCAACATCTGTATACAGCAAAAACTAGGGTAAGATTATTTTCAACTATTCGAAGTCTACTGATTTACCCCTCAGTACTTCTCTTGCCTAAGGAAACTTAAATGGCATTTTCCCCCTTGATGTCACATATATTAACTTTTCATATGAAAGCACTTTGCAAATTTTAAACCAAATTTGAATTATAAAGTCACAGTTAAGTACTTCAATTAGTTGATTTTCATTTGGTTGAAATATTCAAACTCACTTTAAACCTGGATAGCATCTCTTTGGTTGATGTTTTTGATTTTTCCAAATAGTATGCAGCAGAAAGCCACTGCAAAACTGTATTGTCCAACCACTGCAAAAATCAGAACGTTCTTTTAATTCAAATCACAACACTTCAGAATGTTATTCAAATATATATTCATTTAAATTATGAAAGAAAAACTAAGTTTTCTTAAATAATGAAAAAGGTATAAATAAATTGAAAAAAGATCTGTGTTTGTTTATTTTGGAGTTTAACGACAATCACAAGCAACTCTGACGGCTATAACCAGTCTCCTGTCCCTAACTTAGGGCCAGTGATTCCAGGGAAACTACAACACCTCAAATCACTCTGATACTGAGACAGCAAACAAACCTTAAATTTCACACAAACTATTAATTACTGCTACACAGCATTTTTTATTTAAATAGACAAACAGTTCCTTGCACAAAAACACAGTAAAGTTCACATTGTCTGTAGACAAGGTTAGTAGACTCCAAGGTTATGCTTATCCGACACTTCTGCTGAGCACTGTCTCAGGGGTCGCCTTCGTGACGTCACAGTCCCGGAGATCTCCACACCCCAACCGCCTAAAGCTGCTTGCTTCCGTTTTTCTGGTTCAGGGTCTGAAAGCTACATTGTCTCATTTGAAGCTAGGTATGTTGTAGCAAACAAATTTTCTTTTCCTTGGTTATACGTTAAACACTGAACATGCCTGGTTCGTGCGCAATAGCAACGCGTCAAAATTATTATTAAAAAACCAGAAGGAATGCATCCATCACCATAGGTTTCCGAAAAATGAAGTTTTGCGTAAAACATGGAAATTGAGATGCAAACGAACTGACAGTTTCAACGAAATTAATTCAGCTATTTGTTCGGAACATTTTCCTGAGGAAGACTACGAACGTGATTTAAGGAATGAACTTCTAGGTTTGCCTATCCGCAAAATGCTAAAGGACACAGCTGTACCAAGTTTAAACCTCCCGGGAAACTTTAATGTAAATTCTAATTCAGAGAGAAAGAACAGACAGGAGAAAAGGAAACGAACTGATCTTGTTGGTGATTTGATAAACTCTGATAATGCAGAGGAAATTTTGGAAGACATGTGGAGTGCCAATGATGAAAATACTGAAATTGAATGTATGAAAGACCTGAAAACAGAAAATGAAATTCTGTTGAAGGAAAATTATATTTTGATGAAGGAAAATGAAAAGCTGAAAAAACAAATATTATATTTGAGCTCTTCAAACCATAGTCTAACTTTACGTGTAAAAGTCCTCAAAGTAAAACAGAATCAAATGCAGAAAGAATTATTAGAATTGCGAAGGTTATGGAAAGATGAGAAAAAAGACAGAGAAATGTGCATAAAAAATTTGCTTTCTACAGTGTTTACTCCAGGGCAGATAAGGGTTTTGTTAGGCCAAAAACTGATTGTTTGGAATTCTACTGATATTGCAGCTGCAATAACATTAAGAACTATTTCCAGGAGAGCATATCACTACTTGAGAAATAAAGTTAATATTCCGCTTCCTGCTTTGTCAACGTTGCGCCGATGGGTAGCTACAATTAAATGTTCACCTGGAATTCAAGCCACAACTTTAAAACTGATGCAGAGCCAAGGAATGCAAATGACTGAAGCCGAAAGAACATGTGTAATTTCTATAGATGAAATGAAAGTTTCCAGCAAAATGTGCTATAATATTGAAACAGATGAAGTTATAGGACCGTGTAGGTACGTACTGGTATTCATGGCAAGAGGACTTGTTAGTCCCTGGAAACAACCAGTATTTTACGATTTTGATGTTAGTGGTTCCAGTCTCAGAGAAATATTAATGAAAGTAATTTGTGCCTTAGAAAATATCATGTTTCCTGTATTCGCTCTTACTTCAGATCTGGGAGCTTTAAACCAGAAATTATGGAAAGAATTGGATATATCGCCTGAAAGTCCGTTCTTTGAAAATCCTTTCGACAAAAACAGACATATAAATGTATTTGCTGACATTCCGCATATGGTAAAGTTATTGCGAAACCATATTTTGGACAGTGGCATAAAAATAAGAAATATAGTGATAAATTGCTCCCTATTTGAAAAGCTATTAGAGAAGGACAGTAAGGAATTAAAAATAGCGTATAATATGAGTGAAACACATATACGTGCTAAAGGAGCAAATAGGCAGATTGTATGTTATGCTGTACAGTTGCTTTCGGAGCGTGTTGGAAATGCCATCAAATATTTATTTCCCGAAGATGATGAAGCAGCAAATTTTATTCTTCTTGTTGACAGATTTTTTGATACAATGAATTTGAGGCAACCATTCTTAGACAAACCATTCCGATGTGCTTAGGTAACAATCAACAGCAATTTTAACTTCTGAATGAGGCTTACAACACTTTTTCGCAGATGCGCGTTGTTGGAAGAAAAAACGCCCTACCATTTCTGCAAGGTCTTCTGGTCAGTATTACATCCATAATGGCTGTCCACAAGATTCTAAGTGAAAAATATGAGCTAAAATATTTTTTAACTTAATCAAGATGTCCTAGAAATTTTTTTCTCACAGATACGTGCAGCAGGGAATACCTATGATCACCCTTCACCACTGGAATTTCAAAATCGTCTCAGACTGCTGGTACTTGGGAAAGTAGTCTGGAACTGTCAGAAATCTAACGTTTTGCCTGAGTCAGAACAACATTATTTAACTGTCTCCATGCTCTTGTCTTTCTGTGTCTTACACAATAATGCATCCTGCAATGATGAAACAGCCCACACAAGTGAAAATGAAATTACGGGTGCACTTCGCGAAGAACCCACAACTGCAATTACGTCTTCTAGTGACAGCATATCGTACCAAGCTTTACGATACCTTGCTGGATATGTTGCATTTAAATGCCAAACAACGTGTCCTGGGCTGGGGGACAAAAATGCACCTCTGGATTTAGTGCAAGAAAAAGGAATTCTTTGCAACTGGATTAGCGTCATAAGCAGAGGCTGCTTGCAACATCCAACAAATGAGTGGATGAGCATGGTTATCCAACTAGAAGAATTTTTAAAACTACATGGGAAAAATAATTTAAGGAAAGTTAAAAGAATTGTTCACACCGCAGTGGAAGCTTCTGCCCATCAGTTCCCTCCAAAAGTGCACCCTGCCATCAACTATTCATGAAAACTCGAATTATGATCCGTATGCGCCATATTAACGCTCAGTAAAAAATATATTGCCAACCCAAGAAGAGAAAACTGGTTAAAACAGTTACCTAAGGAACATGACAAAGGTAAGTGAAGAAATAATTTTTTTACGTTAAATAATGTCCCGATTCTTAAAGTTCTCAAAATTTAGCGAATAAAATATGACTAAAGAAACAAACAAACAAAAATTGCAAAGATCCATGATTTTAACTTTTCTGTTCAGCGATTAGTTACAAATAATAACAGAGCATTTAGTGAAATTAATTTCCAACTTTTTAATTAAGCAAGTTAGTGGAATGCTACTTAAGTTTTTATTTGTTCCGCATAAAAGGATTTCTTCATGAGGTTCTGACAGCATAATCTTATGTTTTTTTTCCTTCTTTTAAATTTATTTAAAGACAGTATTACAGTTGCATAGAAATAAATTAGAAGGTATAATCACTGTCCCTGCACTTTTCCTCAGTGTCATGTCAATATCCTATTTAGATATTTAGATTAAACAGATTTGAAAAAAATATGAAAGAAATGCATAATAAGTTTCTTCACATTCTCGGTTTACTCTAAATAAAATATTCACATGGATGTCCGTTTTTCCTGATTATATTACAGATGTGCTTTTGCATTACATCTTGGTTGCAAGCTTTCAGATTCAGAGCGTATTTGAGTAAAAAGTTGTTGACATTTCTCCCGCGAGTGCTTCAATTGTATTAACAGTCTATCCGTCCTGCTGGCTGCGTCGTGTGGTACACTGACGTCACTATGTAAGGGACCGGCACTTCCGCTGCGAGGGAGGCAGGATGAGCAAACCTTACTGTCTATTAACCTTGGTCTGTAGATACATAATCTAAAATTTCCTGAAATTTACAGGAATCAAATTATTTTTCTTGAAAGGTCAAGAGGAGATAACACAATATTTTCCACATGAATCACGACAATTTCAAATGGGTGAAATTTTCTAACGTCATTGTTCATACCATCAACATGAGAACTTCACAGCATTCCCAGAATTTGGGTCTACCTTTCCACTAACATCTCAGTTTTGGTTTGCTAGATCAATGAATAAAACTGAAATTACATTTCATGGTAGTGATGCACACCATGTTCTTCTCATTGTGTATCAGCACATGTGTGTATGCATGTCTACATTTGTTGTAAGTTGGATGGCTCTAATCTGCAAGAAACAAAATTTTGTAGTCCTCCTAACTGAATTCATTACACGAACAACAGATGGACTTAAACCGAATCTGTGCAGACTGTTCTGTACATGATACAAAAAACTCCAAAATTAGCAATTAATGGATAAATGGCTGTCCTTGGATTTTTAAATTAACAATTGTTTAAGTTATGAAAATTTTTAAATATTAGAGATATACAATCGTATCTCGTCAAACTGTCATAGCTTGTTCACCATACTAAACTGGCAGTGAGCAACGGTGGCAGTTTAAAGAAACTCATATGGTATAAAGTAAAATTAATTAAAAAATAGTATAAGAAATAAATAAAATAAACATAAGTACTTATGTATTAGATTTCTAATTATATGAATGAAGAGATTAAAAACACATCGATCAAGTCTATAAGGATTTAAAAAAGTAATCCATAATCCTCTGAGTTTTTTTAGCATCACTAATTCTAACCAGTTTTTTGTTAAGTCCTTCAACAGAATTCATTGTTGTTTCATAATAGATGAACTTTCTTTGCTCTTCAAAATAAATGTCGCAACTTTGATAGGATTGCTTCAGCTTCCATGTATGATGCTGCTTCTTCCTTGGGCGGATTCATCATCATCTTAAACAGCAAATTCACTGCAAGGAGGATCAGTGGCCTAGCCTTGATGTGAAACACTTTAATTATGTCAGTGTCTTCTATTTCTTCAAATACCAAAAACACTAAAAATTCAGTTGATGGCATACTACATGAGAAATGCACTTCAGCTTCTGTAAATGTCAACTGAAATACCATAATTTCGGGTAGATATGCAGCGGCATATATGAGTTCAAAATTAAATTTTCGGCCTGCACGGCTTATACAGCATGGCGGCGTATAAGACTTTTTTTTTTTTTTTTTTGTGGAGCAAAATTATGTAACAAAAAAATTTTTTTTTTGGCTTAATCCATTCTTTTTCCCGCAGGGTTTGGGTTGGATGTTTAACGACCACCGTGAGCAACTCAATGGGCTATAAGCAGTCGCCCGTCCCTAATTTAGGGTCACTGGTTCCAGGGAAGGGAAAGAGCCAGTGCTGTAAGACAAACACAACATCCATGCCTCACCGGGATTCGAACCCGGACCCCGTTCGGACGAATGATCAGAGGCCATCGCTTAGACCACTACGCCACCGGGGCGGCTTTTCCCGCAGGAAGATATCTCAATAGAGAGGGAATAGAATAATGATGTTACCGCTACGTGCAATAAATTCCACCCACACCCTCTTAAAACAAGACATGACAATAATAGGTTATAGGATTGAGGTGGGACAAGAGAAGTGACTCCGATAAAACTTGGGAAAAATCCGTGGCAGGGGGAAACTTTGCAGGGAATCGATAAGGATCGCCCTTGTTAGCTGTTTCATGCTCTGAGCAACTCCCTTTGAACTCATGACGTCATCAGCTTCGCTCTCTGTCCCCTCTTGAAATGAGATATTCGACTACCATCCAAGATCGATTGTCATTGGATTGGACAGCACGTGCAAATTTCGTCATTGACGTGTGCGTTCGTTGCATTCAGTTTGCCAAATCGCATTTTTGTCGAGTAGGCGTAGGTCTACATTATCATGGAAAGTAAAATGATGAAACGCAGAAGTTATACTTCTAGTGTTAAGCTAATGGTAAATAAATATGTTTTTCTGAATCCTGGAAAAACATCAAAACTTTGACGATTATTTCGGGCTTCACTGAAGCAAATATTATTTCTAAAAACTGCGGTGAAACGCCAGAAGACAGCGAAAGTGATGCGGATGACCCCGAAGTTTTTAG
The DNA here is from genome assembly GCA_039090855.1 of Macrothele yani. Classification (NCBI taxonomy): domain Eukaryota; kingdom Metazoa; phylum Arthropoda; class Arachnida; order Araneae; family Macrothelidae; genus Macrothele; species Macrothele yani. The sequence continues at coordinate 83,575,601 of CM077009.1, forward strand.
ATGATGAGCTTTTAAAATGTTTAATTTGGGCAGTGAAGTTTCTGATTTTGATGGATTTGATTGAAAAACTATGCATACCATATATTTTCAGAATGCTGTGTGTGTATTTTTTAAATTCTTGAGGTATAAATGCTTTATATAATTGGTTTAAGCACCTTATGAATTCGAGTAAATTTCTATAAAATAGGTAGTAGGGTAAGTGTTATCCTTAAGATTGAATCTTGTTTAATTGATATTTGTATTCATTATTTGAAAGATCACGTACTAAATTTTATCTAAGTAATGTTTTGAAGATTCCGCCGTGGTACTACTCCACCTTACTGCAAAGGTGCGGCGTTTCTGATGATTTTTTTCATTCCACCCCTTTTTTTTCGCTGCGGCGTATACGTTAGTGCGGCTTATTTACCCGAAATTATGGTAATTTAAGAGCTTGATCTGCTTCATCTAAGGAGGTGGTTAACAGAATTTTTCGTTATCAATCCAGTACATTTCCACTAATTTCAATTGTTTTCTGACTTATTGAATCCCTTACTCTTTTGATAATATAAATTGCATTAACATCAGTTTTTGTTCAATACTGTTTTCTGGCTATTTTGACCTTGAAATGTTTTATGAAGCCCTTTAAAAGCTTTAACTATCTGGCATAAAGGGACTGAAATTTTCCCATAATATTATGAACATGGGTGCCACTAAAGTGCTTACGCCAAGACTAAAAATCGAGACACACTGTAAGGAGTTGGGCTATATCGATTAATGTGACAAGGGAAGGGGGAAAAATAAATAATATATAATTAACTACCTCCCTCAACTTTATAAGTTGATAAGACAGAAAACTGAATACTGCCATTTCGGTGATCCGTACAGCTCTTTTCACAGCATTTCCTTAATCACTGTTTGCTATAACAAGAAATAAAAGGTGTGAGCATTTTTCCTTTTGTTTAATCAAAAATTAAAGTTCAAAATCAGAACTTCAACTGTCTGTCGCCGTATATAGTGATATGCAACAGTTTTCTCTGCACAATGAGTAAATAGTGGCATTTTTGAACTTTAACTTCGTTAAGAAAATGGCAAAATGCCTGCTCTGTGATTTGATGTAGCAAGAGATAACTAAGGAATGGCAAAACATGCATTTTAAGTTAAATTAATTCCAAAAATTGGTATCGCGATAGTCACTCTGCCGTGAATACGATTTTACGGGTCACGGAGATAAAACCGATTCTTTCACGGACACATCATGAACCGAGTTTGAAATATTTCACTTACAAAAATTGGAGTGTAAAAATGCAAGCTCCACTGATTTATTTTGAAGCAGAGACTACGAAGTAGGAAAACAAGCATTTCGTTTAGAAAAATTCTTTAAAAATGTGAAGTCGTTAATTTGCCCTTTTACGGAAAAATAAATGAACATCATTGGAAACAATAAAAAATGAGGAATACATCCAGGAAGAGAAATAGTAAAAATAAAAAGACTCCTTCAGAAAAATTCCAAACGTGGAAAATCACGGAACATTCTCATGTCCCCTAAACTGCGCATTTATGCCGAACTTCCAGAAAATGTGATGAACTCCAAAAAACACACTTTCTGACTGAAAGAGATTTGCCAAAATCCGGAAAATTTGGCAGGTGTGCAATCACGATGAACATTTTAGAACATTTTGATCAATTTTAAAACATTTGGTGCAACTCCACAATTTCAATAATTACAGAAATACACAACTTTCGGAGCAAACACGAAAACAGAATTTTAAAATATTCTAACAATCATAATAGGTGACCAAAATCTTCAAAAGACGGAAATCCGCCCCCAGGGCGGAAGAATGGCATCCATGATTATGAAGCAAAAATGGAAACTGAACTTGACTGAGTTCCTCTGATTTGTTGCATGGACCATTTACCTAAAATTTAAAGAACCTTTTTTTTTTCCTTTGGTATTTCAAGTCAAAGTTTAATTTTTACAGCCAGTTCTGAAATTCCCAGTTTTCATCCATGTCTTTTTATTGAATCTATAGTTCACATAAACTTTGGGAATAAAATTCCTAAAAAAATGTGATTGGTGATTTGGAGCTTAATGTTGGAAGTGAACATTTGAAAATTGTTGCGTAGTTTTGAGAGGTGGTTTAATGGACTATTCTACAACGAGAAACACTGAAAAAATACCAGAATGTCCAGGCGAACAGTGGTCAGCAAAGTTGTGGTTTAAAGCAAGAAATTTCCATTTAGCAGAATAGGATAAAATTTGTAACTCATGAGCAGTGGGTGAAAAGTGGGGGTGGCAGCTTAAAGGAGGGGGTTAATGAAATTTGACTGAATTGCAAATTGATGATTTTTTTTTTTTTTGGGAAGAAACCCTGACCCTTCTTCAGGTCAGAGATGATTAGAGTTAAATGCAAGGTTAAATACTTGGAGAAAAGAATTCAACAAATGACGACAGCATATTCTCTTTATTGTTCTTAATCCTTTAAGAAAAAGAAGATAAACTAAGAATAGAGATGGAAAAGAAAAGCATTAAGCACCCACCATTAGTGATTGCAACAGATTGTCTCTTCTTTAAGAATGAAACCTTACACCTACTGTCAATGACCTGAAGAAGAGTCAAGGCATTTGCTTCAAACCACCTATAAAAATGAATATAGAGTGGAATGTGGTTTATATGCTTTTCAAGAGATCAAGTAAAATTAATGCATAACTGAAAAAAAAATATGTCAAGAAAAAAATGGCATGTTTCTTTCCCTAAATGGCAGCACACTATTCTGTTGCAGCATATGGCTTAGCGATTAGTATTATACTAGGTACTATGTTGTAGTATGTAGCACTGTATGTTCTAGTGTACTGGTATTTTCATATTATCCCCTTTTTTCATAGCTTTCTTAGTTTTTAACTTTATTGATTTCAATTACATTGCATAGAGTTACAACACGTGTAAATACAGTATGAGTACACATACTGCATGAACACAGTACACAAAGCATTACTACTAATTTATTTACAACTCATATTTTTTACCCAAGGAGAGACAATGTAGTATTTTATAAAAAAAATGTATGTGTTAACATGGTTAAAAAAAATCACTAATTTTTGACAACTTTTAAGTTAAAACATTGCATTTTCAAGGCTATTTGAGAGCCTGCATTATTTTTGTTGTTGTTGTTGTTGCCAAATCAACATCGCAAACAATGTAAATCTTGGAAGCTAAACTATCTTCCTTTTCAGTTATACCATTCCAGTCAGATCATGAAACGGTATCTTCTTGGACTGTAGAATCATCTGGAAAGTGAATGCAAACAAAGGTCCCAAGAAAAGAGTCCGAGGAGACAAGAAAAAACAGGTGCCAACTGTGTTGACCAATAGTAGCTCAGGAAGAACATGTATTCCAGAGAACGAACCATAAAAGCAGGCAGATATGCATGACAATGGCAATTCACACACGGTTCATGTGATGACAGCTGTGACATCACTGAGCTGGTAAATACTTGGCCACACATAACAGTCCTAACTAAGGATGGGCAAAACATATGTTTTTCAACTTATAAAATATGAAGAGCGAAAGGCTGGGAGGAAAGGAAAACAGGAATTCACATGGTTTGAATTTCTAATTCACGACACCACATCATCACAATTTAACACATAAATGCAAAAAATCTAATTTGATTAACATATAATTGATAAAATTTAACATTAAGGGAAAATCAGAATTTTTCGACAGGTGTTATTTACACATAAGTGAGAAACATATAAACATGGTCCTATTGGAATCCCAGAACAGATAATTTACGAGTTAGGTTCAAGGCTGACCAGGACTTTTTATTGTAAATCTCCATAATCCATCCCGTTTGAGTCAAAATCTGTACAGCACATACATGTAAGTCTCCCCTTCACACCAGCAATGGTTTCATCCACATGGTGTATGAAAGTTCAATAAGTAGGAATTATACACCAATTATCTCAAAATAGTATAACTATACTAATAACCCGAAATTTATTGCCGTAGAATACAAATAAAACTTTCTAAGCTTTTGCACATCAACTAGATGGCTTTTTCAAGGAAAGTAGACAGCTAATTGCAAAATGGATAATAGAACATTTCAACAATTTGAATGCGGTGACTTGACTTGACAAGTCACTGCGTTCGAACAATCACTTAAGGTGGTGTTATTTGAACACGTTGACTTGACTAGTCAAGTCACCACGTCCAAACAATAATTTAATGCGGTGACTTGACTAGTCAAGTCAAGTTGTTGAAGCATTCTATTATCCAGTTGAATGTTTCAACAACTCTATTATCTGAGTTCAAATCGTTGAAACATTCTATTATCCAGTTTGCAGTTAACTGTTTACCTTTCTTGAAAAAGCCATCTAGTTGATTTGCAAAAGCTTGGAAAGTTTTATTTCTATTCTATGCCAAGAAATTTCAGATTATTAGTATAGTTATACTATTTTGGGTGCACAAAAAGTTGGGAAGAATGGATCCTGTAAAAGTGACAGTAAGTGTGGTGCTGTATTGTATAATTAAATTTCTTGTGAAAGAGAAAGTGAAACCTGCTGAAATTTTGCTGTCAAAGACAAATGTGTACCTTTGGTGTAACAAGTTTTCAGAGCGCTAAGACGGAGCATCAAATGAAACGCAAGAACATGTGTCAGCTACTGCTGTGACTAAAGTGAACACTGATCATATGCAACAGCATATTTTGGAAAACAGAAAATTAAGATAACATTCTTGTAAAGAGAAACTTTGACTTGCCATCCACAAGAAGAGGCTAGGAAATTATCAAAACAGGACATCTTGTTGCATGACAATGGTAATTCACATACGGTTCATGTGATGACAGCTGTGAATCACTGAGCTGGTAAATATTTGGCCACACGTTACAGTGCTAACTAAGGATGGACAAAAATTATGTTTCACAACTGATAACTGATGTTTAAACCTCGATTTATGCTCAAGCATCGACAAAACATCGAGGTTTCATGACTGATGTTTGCAAACACGAGAGATTTTTGTATCATCAAACTTTTGTTTTCAGACATTGTTGCCAACAGTTTCAAGCTGAAATACATACATTTATGCAACAAAATTATATTTAACAACAATACTGGACAGAGGCAACATCGCGAGAAAAAAAAATTAAGATTACAGGAAAATGTTTCACTCCATTTAACTTCCATTTTCAAAAGTCTTGAAACACAAAATATCATCCCCAGGGAGAAAACTACCTTCTTCCCAATTAGTCCCCAAAGAATTTCTCTTCAGTTTTGTACCAATCCCAAGAATGACCCAAATCATGACAAAACAAAAAAGCAGAATTTTGTGAATCCGCAGAAGAATCTCATGTATGGTAAGCAAGTATAAATGAAGAAAAAAAAAAAATAGGTATATGAATGCACAAATACAAACTGATGACATAATGTAGGTAACCCTCAATTTGAATCCCACACATTTCAACCATAGAGCACAAAAAGCTTTCTTAATGAAGAAAGTAAGTTCTAACCCTTTTCAGAGGATCCAGATATGAGATTTCAAAATTTCCTTTACACGTATCCTGTATATGCTTCTGGACATAATCATGTGCCACATTAATAGGAATGTCTCCAGCAACATCATGAAGTAATTCCAATTCAAATCTGAAAAAATTAGATTTGTATTATGTACTTATAAAAACTTTTATTAAACATCCTAACTTCAGTTAATAAGAGAAAAGATCAGGTAAATAAATATATAAACAGCGGGTGATCCAAAAGTCTTGCACATTTTGAAAACATAATAACTTGTGGAGTTTTGAGAGTAGGGCAACGCAGTTTGCGTAGAAATGATCACAATGACATCATGTATTTTCGTTTTTTAAAAATTTTGGCACAATTTTAATTCATTTTCATGTTTTGTTGTTGTCAAGGATTTATTTGCCTTCATTGTAAAAATTCAACTTGTTCAATTTTATCTGGTGCAGATTTTACAGTATCGTGAATTTTATTTTTGAACTTCACAACTGCAAATAGCTCACATTCGTTGAGTGAGACGGATACTTATGTCTTGTGAGTAGATTCATTACAAGCGTTCATAAGAAGCCCCGACAGCCACTACGGATATTGTAAGTGCATATATAGTTCATTATTTCTTGATTTTAATCGCTGATACTGTGCCCCATACCTATCTAACATCATTTAAGAATCTCCTGATTGCAGAACTTACGTAACGTGTGAAACAGTAATGACTGACATTTAATGTCAAATAAGTTACATTATCGTGGCCATGTATAAATATGTTCAGTGCAAATTGGCGAAATTTGAACAACGATATATTGATACACCTGTCATACATAAAAGCAGAGAATTGAATGATGAAAGGAAATTTCAGTAGTATGTCAGAGAAACAGTAGGGTATATTCAGATCCTTCTCTTCTACCAAAGCACAACAGTATGATAAATGTAGTTCTAAATTCAGACTTCAATCTTCAGCCACGTTAGTTACAAATGTACGAAATTAAACTGGTGAAATCAAACAGGTTTTCAACCCAGTTTCATAATGAATTTTTTAAAGTTTTTTAATAAACTTAAGCACATTTGTCCCTCAATGATTTGTAGTCTTTAAAGACTACATTTCAATAAATAATTCCAGAACATATAATATCAAAAATATTTTTATTTCATTATCTTTGATTTCACCATATCACTAGCAAAAATTTAGACTGCAATTTTCTGTCTAACTTCCTAGAAAAAGCCATCTGGTTGATGTACGAAAGCTTGGAAATGTTTATTTCTATTTTTATGCCAATAAATCGGATTACTAATATAGTTTTACTATTTTACATATAATTGGCGTACAGTGATGCACTCAGTGGGGATAGTGCAGGCCCCATAAGGTATCACTTGGTGCTCATTTTTTAATTTACTTATATATGTTCCTAAACATATATTTTACAAATAACAGGAAACACACTTAAATACAGCAGAGATGTTTTTATTGCTTCCCAATGTTTAGGAAGATGTTTTCTCTGGTGTATTTTGTATTTGCATCTTCAATATTTTAGGCCATTCCCATAAAGAAATCTTGAGTGTGCCACTGGTTCCTCGTTATTAGAGATATTTCTGTTTCCATCCCCCCCCCCCCCAAAGTCACTTTTAAATGAACATGTTATGAAAATGTTAAAGAAATATTTATATACACAGGGTGTTCAATACATGACCAAACACTTATTTTGTAGAAAAAGTTTTATAGACAAAACATATAATTTAAGCAAACAATGTTTTTCTTTCAAGTGGGCTAAAAAGACAACTAAGTGATAACATTTTCAAAGTGTTTGCCTCCTGTTACCAAAAGATGGTGCATTCGGGCTTCAAAGTTCTCTATGACTCGGCCTAGAGTATCTCGAGTTACAGTGGGAAAAGCCTCAGTGATAGCGTCTTTGATCTCAGTCACAGTGTTAGGGCATGATTTGTAGACCAAATCTTTGATGTGTCATCAAAGAAAGAAGTCGCAAGAATTTGCGTCGGGAGAATAAGGAAGCCATTCAATAGCTCCAGGGTAATGATTGGGGTAGTTGAAAGCGAGCATGTTGGGTCCAAAGTGACTGCTTATGGTCTTAAAAACATCCAGAGTGTGCTGCGGAGGTGCACCATCTTGTATGAACCAGAAACCATCGACCATTCCCAGACGGCAAATTTCCAGGAGAAACTTGTTTTCCAGCAAAGCTTTGTAGGAATCGCTTTTCACAGTGGGGTTGAAAAAAACAGGACCAACCAGCCTGTTCCTGCAGAGAGCTGCCCAAACTGTAATTTTTGCTGGATGAAGAGGGCATGTTTCAATGAAAACTGGCTTCTCTGATCCCCATATCTGGTAATTCTGTTTGTTAACATATCCGGATAACCAGAAATGGGCTTCGTTGTTGAACCAAACACAATCCAAATTCAAATGTTTGTTGTCAATGACATCAACAATTGCGTTAGCAAACATATCCCTCTTTTTGATGGAAGCCTCATTAAGGTGTTGAAGTGTTTGAATTTTGTATGGCAATAACTGGAAGTCATTTTTTAGGATTGGGTAAGCAGATCCAACGCTTACCTGAAGTTGACTGGCCAATTTTCTTTTGATGTGGCAGGATCATCAGTCACAGTCCTCCGTGCTTGTTCCATATTTTCCGGTGTCCTGGCTGATCTTGGTGCACCCACATTTCCTTTGTGAAGGAGACCCGTTGCAATAAGTCTCAACATAAGTTTTTCACTGAGAAGGAGGAAAGAGTTGTGCGAAAACGTGAATGAACTCCAACTGCCACGCGACCATTGGCTGTAGGCGTGATGGAAAGTATGATCCCACTGACTAAATTGAGTGGTGGAAGTACAGTTTGTTTCCTGCAGGAGTAATATATCGGCATTCAGCGGAGCAAGATCTTCTCGTACCAGCGCATTCATCTTGGTGCACCCACATTTCCTTTACAAGCATTGAGAACAGAACCAGTTGTCTCATATTTCCTAACCAGGTCCAGAACTATTGACTTTGATGGCTTTCGAACATTCTTGTAAGCTGTTGACCACTTTCTCAGCATTTCAGGACTCTTGTTTGTTTCATACCAAGTTTTCACAATAAAAGCAAGTTGTTTGGTTGAATACACCATTTTTAACTTGCACTAAAACACAGTCTAACCAAATCTGAATCAATTACCTATAAGCACTTGCTCGACGAAAAACTGATGGTGCTGCCCTCTCAAGTGCATTTCAAAAGTTATTCCCAAACTAAGTGTTCGGTCATTTATTGAACACCCGGTATATACTCACTTATAAACGTGTAAAGAGTGATGACCTCTGTTTGATGTTCCTGGTCCACGTCAAATGCGTGTATTAATTATTCATTCGCCTTCTAATTATTTGTTTAGTTGCTGCTTACCATCTTTGGTGAATCCTCAGCATTGTGCGGGGCTCCAAGAAGCAGCCTGCCAAATTAGCTTGGCAGTTAGTGTGTGCGAGTCTGGAGGAATTCGAGGCTGCTGTGGTGCAGTGGAAGCATATCCGGCGCATAACTGGAAGACCCTGGGTTCGATTCCCAGCGGCGGCCAATGAGAATTTTTCCGTGACTCACTTATAAACGTGGAAAGAGTGATGGCCTCTGTTTGATGTTCCTGGTCCATGTCAAATGTGTGTATTAATTATTCATTTGCCTTCTAATTATTTGTTAAGTTGCTGCTTACAATCTTTGATGAATCCCCAGCATTGTGCGGGGCTCCAAGAAGCAGCCTGCCAAATTAGCTTGGCAGTTAGTGTGTGCGAGTCTGGAGGAATTCGAGGCTGCTGTAGTGCAGTGGAAGCATATCCGGTGCATAACTGGAAGACCCTGGGTTCGATTCCGAGCGGCAGCCAATGAGAATTTTTCCGTGACTCACTTATAAACGTGGAAAGAGTGATGGCCTCTGTTTGATGTTCCTGGTCCATGTCAAATGTGTGTATTAATTATTCATTTGCCTTCTAATTATTTGTTAAGTTGCTGCTTACAATCTTTGATGAATCCCCAGCATTGTGCGGGGCTCCAAGAAGTAACCTGCCAAATTAGCTTGGCAGTTCGTGTGTGCGAGTCTGGGAGAATTTGAGGCCGCTGTGGTGCAGTGGAAGCATATCCGGCACGTAACTGGAAGACCCTAGGTTAGATTCCCGGTGGCAACCAATGATAATTTTTCTGAGACTCACTTATAAAGGTGGAAAGAGCGATGACTTCTGTTTGATATCAAAACATATTAAAATAAAGCCAACTTTGTCGAAACACAAAGGTAACAGATGCAACTACTTAGAATAAAACTTTGTATTCATAAGAAAATATATTACTTTACATATAGCAGAAATGGAAAATAGTTGACTTTCACTTTGTATGTAGTACAAACAGAGCAAATAACACAGAGTTCTTCCATGATGGATTTTTTTTTCTGTTGCAAAAAACACATCCAAATGACACAATTCAGAAGCTGCAACTGTACTACCACAATGCTTTGGAATATTCCTGAAGCATTTAAGTTCAAGAATATTCCAAAGCATTCTTGATAGCAAACTTCTTAAAATAGGGGGAAGTAATACATGAATTCTATGTTATTCTGGAAAAAGCGAGGTGTTATTCAGGGAAGGAACAGAACACAAAGTAGATGAGTTTCTTTTTTCAACTTCTATTTTATGTTTTAATATTATAGAATTAAACAGGTTGTGCTGCCAACAATGTATGCATCCCATGCAACTGCTGAGATTATGGCAGAATATATTTTTCTGGACATTTCAGAAGGTAAACAGCATTTCTAACTTCATTCGTAATATTATGAGTAAGTTTCATTGCACTCTAATCTATGGTCAAAATTATTAAAAAGTTTTCTTAAGCAAAAATAAATAAATAAATAAAGAAGTAAATCTAGCAAAAATGGAAAAATGCATATAAACAGGGCAAAACTTAAAGCTATTATAAGTTTCAAAAAAATGTTTTGATTGATTCAGGAGGTAAGTGTGATTAGCAGAATTGATTGCAAAACAAAGTTTGAAACCCTGAAAATATTTTCCAGGGTGGGGGATACACTATCACTAAACAATTACTTTGAATTATCATTTTATATTATAATTCAAATAAACAATTATATTATTTTTTTTAATTTATATTAAAAATTTTAGTTGTAAATGCATTTATGGCACCTCTATTCATAGTGATTGTGGAATAACTTTTTTTACGGGTCTTTTAGAGGTTATTTTTAATGAAAGTTGGTTGTCAAATTTTCGAACTAAAGCCTAGTTCGTCATCAGGACTATGTCACTGGAGTAGTTGCTGCCACTCAATTGGAAGAGACCATCCGCAATTATCGTTAATTGTGGTACTTCTTCTTCTTGCTATTTCGATCCCTTCTTCTAGTTTTCTCTTTACTAAGTTTGACTGGTGGGCGATTATTTTCACTGAGTCCCAATTTATGGAGTGTCCACTTGCTTGTACATGTCTGTCTAGCCCTGTTTTGTTCCCAATGTTCCTAATAGCTGCTTGGTGTTCTTTCATTCGGACCTTAATACTTCTCCCTGTTTCTCCTATATAGCTGAGTCCGCAGTTACAGTCGATGCAGTAAATTACTCCTTCTTGCAATTGGATGTCCAATTCTTTCTGCTTTAAAGCTGGCAGGAATTTCTTTATTTTGTTATTAAGATCTGGAGCTAGCCTGATATTATATTTTGCTCCGATCCTTTTCAGTTTCTCGAAAAGTCCCTTGTGGTACGTAATTTTGCTGGTGAATTTGAAGTTGGTTTTTTCCTGCTTCTTTTTTGGCACTTGTTTAAATATTTTCTCAACATATGGGGAGGGGTAATTGTTTTCTGCCAACATTTCCTTTAATTCTTCTTTGTGAAGATCTTTTTGAGAAGCTGAAGAGACCAGGATTTCAATTTTTTCCAAAAATTGTCTCGCTGTATTCGATTTAATATAATCAGGGTGGAATGAGCAGAAGTCTAACATCTTCCCTGTGTTGGTGGGTTTTCTAAAAAGCTGAGTGAATATTTTCCCTTCTCTCGAGGTCAAGGTTAAATCCAGGTAATTGATGCTATGGTCTTTTTTCTGTTCCAGGGTGTACTTCAAGGTATTCTCTAGTAAGTTAAATTCTTCCAGAATCTGAGAGGGTAGAGATTGGTCCACAGTATCTACTATAATTAGGACATCATCCATGTACCTTACATAGAGAGCAAACAAGGAGGGTTGTATAAGGATTTTTGCCTCTAGTTTACTTATATAATAATTTGCTAGCAGAGGTGCTAGTGGAGAACCCATTGCAAGTCCTGAAGTTTGCCTGTAATATTTCTTTCCAAACTGGAAGAAATTATTCTTGAAGGAAAATAGGAGCAGTTCATATATGCCAAGTAGTATTTCTCTATTGTGATTATGGAATACTATTTTTTCCACAAGGTCATCTGCAATGAATTCCAGTAGGAGGTCCAGGTTAATGTTGGTATACATAGAGACTATATCCAGGCTTGCCATTACTGGATGAATTAATTCTGGCAAGTTGTCCAGTTTTCTTTTTAGCTGCATGGAATTTTTTAGTAGGTAGGGAGGAGAAGGGAAAATATCTCTTAGGTGACCAAGCAAATAATAATTAATGTTGGAGAGTGGCGAATTTCTAGTGTCTATTATAGGTCTTATTGGATGGCCTTCTTTGTGAACTTTTATCGTACCATAGATCTGTGGAATTCTTGACTGAATTTTGGAGAAGTTTTTGAAGAGCTCATTAAGCTGTTTTTATTTCTTAAAGAGCTGATTAATTTCTTAAGATTTTTTACAGTTTGATCTATAGGATTACCATTGAGTTCTTCATAATAAGGCTTGCTCAATTCAGCTTCCATTTTATTGTAATACTTCTCTTTTTCTACCAATACCAAAACTTTGCTCTTATCTGCTCTCAGTGCTACTACTTTATCATTGGCTTTGAATTTTTTAAGGTCAGTAATGGTACTTCTATTAAAATTGTAATCAACTTTTACTGGCTTTTTTACAAATTTTGAGACGCAGTCTGAGAATTCTTTCCTTAAAGTAACTGCTGTATTTTCATCTTCTCTTTCTACCTTACTACAGATGCTTTCTAAATCAATCAGTATACGTTTTTATCAAGTGTTGCGGAGGAAAGGTTGTAATTATATCCCTTATTGAGGAGATTAATCAGGTTTTCATCTACTCCTTCTTCCGTCAGATCCATGACATGTTTGTTAGTGGTGGATGGTATTAACTGTGGGCCAGGTGCTGTAGACATTAACTTTGGACTTAACCATTTATTTTCTTTAATTTTCAATTTTTCCTTAAACTTTTTGTTTTTATCTCTCACTGCTTTAGCTAACCAATTATCAATATTTTTCTTTTCTGCTTCCGGAATTTCACCTAATGAAGAGGTCCAAATACGAGCTTCTATTCGTTCGCATTGCTCAATAGTTTTGAATTTATTACGAATCGCGCCATTCACTGTTTTTAGTTCTATTTTTCTAATAAAATTTCTTGACAGATTTTCCGCGATGTTTTTCGTGAGTCTCAAGATTTTCCGCGATGTTTTTCCTGAGTCTCGTGAGTGCTAGTGGAGAACCCACTTGCAATGGGTTCTCCACTAGCACCTCTGCTAGCAAATTATTATATAAGTAAACTAGAGGCAAAAATCCTTATACAACCCTCCTTGTTTGCTCTCTATGTAAGGTACATGGATGATGTCCTAATTATAGTAGATACTGTGGACCAATCTCTACCCTCTCAGATTCTGGAAGAATTTAACTTACTAGAGAATACCTTGAAGTACACCCTGGAACAGGAAAAAGACCATAGCATCAATTACCTGGATTTAACCTTGACCTCGAGAGAAGGGAAAATATTCACTCAGCTTTTTAGAAAACCCACCAACACAGGGAAGATGTTAGACTTCTGCTCATTCCACCCTGATTATATTAAATCGAATACAGCGAGACAATTTTTGGAAAAAATTGAAATCCTGGTCTCTTCAGCTTCTCAAAAGATCTTCACAAAGAAGAATTAAAGGAAATGTTGGCAGAAAACAATTACCCCTCCCCATATGTTGAGAAAATATTTAAACAAGTGCCAAAAAAGAAGCAGGAAAAAACCAACTTCAAATTCACCAGCAAAATTACGTACCACAAGGGACTTTTCGAGAAACTGAAAAGGATCGGAGCAAAATATAATATCAGGCTAGCTCCAGATCTTAATAACAAAATAAAGAAATTCCTGCCAGCTTTAAAGCACAAAGAATTGGACATCCAATTGCAAGAAGGAGTAATTTACTGCATCGACTGTAACTGCGGACTCAGCTATATAGGAGAAACAGGGAGAAGTATTAAGGTCCGAATGAAAGAACACCAAGCAGCTATTAGGAACATTGGGAACAAAACAGGGCTAGACAGACATGTACAAGCAAGTGGACACTCCATAAATTGGGACTCAGTGAAAATAATCGCCCACCAGTCAAACTTAGTAAAGAGAAAACTAGAAGAAGGGATCGAAATAGCAAGAAGAAGAAGTACCACAATTAACGATAATTGCGGATGGTCTCTTCCAATTGAGTGGCAGCAACTACTCCAGTGACATAGTCCTGATGACGAACTAGGCTTTAGTTCGAAAATTTGACAACCAACTTTCATTAAAAATAACCTCTAAAAGACCCGTAAAAAATGTTATTCCACAATTAAAAATTTTGTTAGTTATCCAGGCATTTTTATACTACTGATGGTTAATGGGTAGACATTTCACTCTAGAAAATGATTTCAGATTTCAAAATTTGTCTGCCATTAACGGCCTTAATGTTTTCAGATCCATTTATGTTAGCTATTAAAAGTAACATTACATTTTTTTTATAATCATCTAGTTTTCCATGGTGCACTCTGCTCTCTGATGGAAAATAAGTATCACTATTATTAACTATATGTCAACAAAATAGTTTCCATATCATCTACTGTTTCGCATGTTACTAGAAATTCGAGCACGGGAAAAAACGTCCATATAATAAAAAAAATTATTTCAACTTGTCACTAATATTCTTTTTTGATGTTCCTTTTAATAGTTTAGAATTTTATTATATGAAGATTACAAATTTATATGAAAAAATGTTTTTATATGTGCAGTCATATGCATCATAAGTTGTCAAAGTTCTCCAATACGTAGAGACAATATGTATTAAATGATTAACATTATTCCAGTTTTTTAACACATGATTCACGAAATTAATACAATAGAAAAGAACTTTCGAACCTCTTGATTATGATGCGTTGAATCAGTAATAAGCCATCTTGTTATCGAAGAAGGCACAATTTTTCTTTCCTGTGGTATCAGCTTCCAAGTTGAACTTCGATCTTATAATTTCTTATTATAGATGATGGTTGCATGTTTCGTTTTCCGTGGCTCGATATCCCAAACTAGTTTCAATTCCTTCTTTTTGGAATCATCTTCAGTGGGTATATTATGATCTACTTCTCATACACATTGTATTTCGGCCACTTACATCGATTTTACTGGCGGCGTCCGACATTCCACGGCAGTTGTACTCTTGCGCATGCTATTTTTGGTATTAATGCTCATTCTTTGTTGTGTTTTGATATAATTGGATGATATGAATTTCTGATTCTAAATTAATTGGTGTTGTCATTCGTTTGTTGAAAACAATTAATAAGGTCTTTTATTATATTTTTTAGCGTTATTTTCTTTTTTGATAAATTATTTCCAAAAGAAAATAACGCTAAAAATATAATAAAAGACCTTATTAATTGTTTTCAACAAACGAATGACAACACCAATTAATTTAGAATCAGAAATTCATATCATCCAATTATATCAAAACACAACAAAGAATGAGCATTAATACCAAAAATAGCATGCGCAAGAGTACAACTGCCGTGGAATGTCGGACGCCGCCAGTAAAATCGATGTAAGTGGCCGAAATACAATGTGTATGAGAAGTAGATCATAATATACCCACTGAAGATGATTCCAAAAAGAAGGAATTGAAACTAGTTTGGGATATCGAGCCACGGAAAACGAAACATGCAACCATCATCTATAATAAGAAATTATAAGATCGAAGTTCAACTTGGAAGCTGATACCACAGGAAAGAAAATCGTGCCTTCTTCGATAACAAGATGGCTTATTACTGATTCAACGCATCATAATCAAGAGGTTCGAAAGTTCTTTTCTATTGTATTAATTTCGTGAATCATGTGTTAAAAAACTGGAATAATGTTAATCATTTAATACATATTGTCTCTACGTATTGGAGAACTTTGACAACTTATGATGCATATGACTGTACATATAAAAACATTTTTCCTATAAATTTGTAATCTTCATATAATAAAATTCTAAACTATTAAAAGAAACATCAAAAAGAATATTAGTGACAAGTTGAAATAAAATTTTTTATTATATGGGCGTTTTTTCCCGTGCTCGAATTTCTAGTAACATGCGAAACAGTAGATGATATGGAAACTATTTTGTTGACATATAGTTAATAATTTCTGAAACCACGTAATGATTTCAACAAATGTTGAATTAATATAAGTATCACTAATCCTTAACTTGAGTACAAAACCCAAAGCAGCACTAACTCCTGAGTGGAAAAAAAAACAGAAAAGCAATGCACGTTGGTTGCAATATCAGCCTCGCGACCTAACAAGTGTGTAACAGAAAGACTGGTGAAAGCTGCGAAAGGTATATATGGTATATCTATATAATACTTTAGCAGCTAATTAAGATGAGGGATAAAATCATGACTAATCATTTTAAACAATTTACTATACAGTTTACAGATGTCAGTACAATTTAAAAAGCTGTAAAAACGAGAAAAATAAGTTTTCAATAATATACCACATCGTTCACCTGTGTTGGTACAGTTTACATAGCCGGAAACTCAGAATTTTGGATTCAGTTGAGCACGGAAACCCAGAAATCTGTCTTAGACCGAGAATACAAACACCACTGGATTAGCTGTAACTTCTTAAATGCCTTTGCACTTATCTGTAAGATAGCAATGATAACTACATATAAAATCTGCATATTGGGTAAAGAATTTTTAAAGCCACAAGTTTTTGTAGGCATTCATAGGATTAGGAAAATCCAAGATTATGTTGACAAAAACTCTCTGGATTTTCCACAAAATCTAAATTCCTTGTCCTATTGATTTGGATGTCCAAAATATAAAGAATTACTAAAAATAGAATAATTCAGTTTTTTTCTAGATTAACAACATTTTGGGAGTAAAAACTAAAATAGTTCATATCAGGGTTTAAAAAAAAATCGGATTTATTTGATTTAAATTACGGTTGTGTTTCAGTTCACCTTTACTCTTCATTTTTCAATGTAAACATGAAACACAACATTATTCTCCATGATTGACCTGATGGTATATATTTTTAAAATTTAAATGGCACTGCATAACAGATAATGAATGAGAATGTAATAAGGAGAGAATGGTATTTCTTAATGCCGTGCATTATCTTTAATGTACTGATTTATGTCTACTAAACTTCTTAATAATTACTGATACGCAAATCATATTTTGTATTCAAAACATTTATTTTTCATACATTTAAAAATTAATCTGAATCACCAGACAAGAGAGAGAGAGTTTTTCAAGTAAATTCTGTGGAAGGAATATTTTCTCATAACATGTGGAAATAGGTCTGTGTGGAAGAAATATTCTCATAATACATGAAAACAGGTCTTCGGGCGATGGAATTTTTAAGTTTTCCGACGTGATTAATGTTATGTGACGAACAGTTAATGCAGGCAAATCAGAGATGTCTGATTGCTGTCACATTCTGATAAATCTGAATGGGCACAACGTGCATAAAACAGAAAAAGTGTTAGTTGTTGTATTACAGGTGTAGTTTAAACAAAATCTACAACTTACCTATTAAATTTAATCATGAAAGCTTCAAAATAATATATTGATTGAAAAACAGCAATTCCTGAGTAAATTTTAATTGAATTAAAAAAAAAAAAAGCATGTGATGAGAGAAACTATTTGTTCAGCAGTTTGAACAAAAGTACTAGTTCTGCTGCTTTTTGAATTCCTAGCCTATTTCTTAACTTAGAATGCACGATGTTAAATGTTAAGAAAATTCTTCCAATTCCAGCTAAAGCAGATGTTGTTGTTAGTAACTGCAAAATACTTTGCAGTTCTTTTATTTTTCTATTGACTCTTTCACTATGGAAAAGGAATTTCACAAGTCTAAAGAATTTACGACAAGCTGCACTTTTTCTTCCATCATCGTTCCAGTGAATGGTGCAGATTTTGTCAGAAGCTTAATGAGAATAGTCAGGAATGTGTCTCCATATTTTTTGCTGGCAAATTGCAGATCAACTTCATTTTCTTCAGGCATAATATAGTCACATCCATGTTTTTTGCTTGAAAATGAAGATCAACGAGAAAGGCCAAAAAATGAGCTGAAGATAGAGCTTGACCAGATCTTTTATGAAACAAGCTTTCCATCTAAGATGTCATTTAATACAATTTTCAACTTCTTCCACACTAATCCTGCCTCAGAAATTTTGCAATAGTTCCTCTGGACTCTTATCAAGAGCATTGGCTATTGGTTGATATATTGCCAATAAATCCTTGTTGGTTGATATATTGCCAATAAATCCTTGTTGGTTGATATATTGCCAATAAATCCTTGTTGGTTGATATATTGCCAATAAATCCTTGTTGGCTGATATATTGCCAATATACCCAAATTCATGACCTTTTCTTTGATTTTAGATATAATACTGCCATCTTTATCAAGGTTCGTACGGTCCTTAAAAGTCCCTAAGAACTCATTTACTTGATTTTCATTTCTAAGGCCATTAAAAAGTCCTTATTTTTTAAAACAAGTGCTTATTTTCTCTCCCCACCCCCATCTTGTTTTTGCACTACAGTAATGGGCATCACAATCCTGCCTTCGTTTTTGTTTGAGTGTCTGTAAATATGCTAACCTGTTTACCAGGGGGAGCTTTCTTCTAGCTCATTGAAGGGAGATAATCCCCTGGAATGTTCTTAGAAATGATCTCCATTCATCAACCCCCCCCCTCCACACACACACACACACACACTTTTCCCATTGTGGCCTGCATGACCTTACAGCAGGATCAACATCTGTGTTGTGTATCTTTTCAGGGGTCAGAGGGTCAAAGCAAAGGTGGGCAGGGGGGGGGATGGGTCTGTTCGGCTTCTTCACAATTTATGGTGTCAGTTGTCTCATGTGGTCTGATCTATCTAGTGTCTCCTGCTCTACTCAACTCACCTTGCTTCATTTGTTGCCGTGTCTCCTGCTTGTCCTTTTTTTTTTTTTTTTTTTTTTTTTTTTTTTGGGAGTGTATTTAATTGTGTTCTTTGTAAGCAAAGTAGTTTATATTTGGGGCAAAATGCCTGGTAAATGGCCACTCGTGCTGTTTAATCATCTACATATGTATATATACATACACACACCTGGTGATATTCTAATGATGCAAAATATCAATTGGAGTGTAGGTCCTCAGAAAGCCCTTATTTTTTTCCCACAGAAAAGGGTATGAACCGTGTTTGTTGATGTAACTTCTTAAACAGTCGCACTTGGAATTCCAGCATACATCTTGGGGCAACACAAGAGCCTACCCAACAGCTATATATGCTGATCTAACAAAATCATAATTTCTGAAATACTTCACAATTTGTGTACTTTGCTCTTTGTTGTTTGAAATCTGTAGATCTTTTGCAAGAAGGTTTAAAATGTGAGCTGTGCAACCATATGTGATAACATCAACATTTTTCTCCACTTCTTTCTTCATTTTTGCATTGCCTGTCACAAAACTCCTAACTTCACAATGGAATTTTTTTTTTTCTGCCGATTTCAGACTACCTAGAAATTTGTTCAAGGTAGTCAGTCACCTGTATGGTGGATACCAGAAGTGTTAAAACTGTCCACTATAAATAGATATCATCACCTGAAGTTGTTACACAAGAACAAACAACTGGTTCATTACGGACATTGGACCAGCCATCTATATTCATGCAGACTATCTTACCTTTTAAAGACTGAGAACATTTCCCTATTTCATTATCAAAACTTCATCTAACAAACAACCTGCTATATCCTGTTCTGTTGGTGGCTTATATCCAGGATGTAGCATTTCAATAAGGTTCTTAAACTCCTTATTTTTAACCATATGAAATGGAGAGTTCGAAGAATAGATCATTCAAGCAGTTTACAAATCAAACATTTTTTTTCTGTTCACCTGTGGTTCGATTCACAAATGAATCCATTCTCAATTTTTTAATTTTTCTGTGTTGTCACAAATTTAGTGGTTGCTTCAGGTGCCAATGACAGTTCTCTTTTATGCTGGGAATTCTTGGCAGGTGAAGCATCATAAACTTCAGCATATCTTAAATTAGTTGAAGTGCTCGGTTGACAGTCATTAACTTCAATTGTATTTAATGAACACAATGAGAAATGGTTTTTCAGGCATGCATATTAAGTCCCTGGATCTCTTTTCCACACAGTTTACACATGGCACGTGACCTTTGCCACTCATTTTTTTAATTTCTTCAAAATAGTTCCAAATGATATCTTTTTTCCTTATAGCCAGGCTGACTTCAACACTTGTCCTAAAATGAGCTAAGCACTGAAACCCTTACCCACACAGTACAGTGCAACAGGAAACTAACTGAGAATGATACTTTTAAACTGGCATTGGTTCCTGTTTATCTGTTCTTTATCACCAGGGCTTGAAAAATGTGGTCGTCTGTGACAAGTAAAAAGTTTTAGTTGACAAGTAACAAATTTAGTACAGCAGTTCAAATTCAATAGACAATTATTTAAATGTTAAGTAAATATAAACAAAAACTCAAAGATCCGTTATTAGGCATAGAAACTTAAAAATTTATTTTGCAAGCTTTCACTTCTACGGGAAGCTGCGTCAGGCAGCGGAAAAATAAATAGAAAAAACAGAACAGAATCCAACAGTTTATTGTGGATACATTAAAATATCAGTTCTTTAATAAGGCTTATTTTATTTAACATGGATCTTATTCATGAATGTGTGCCAGCATGGGGAACTGGTTTCTCCAAAAAAGAAATTGGACAGTGAATACTACCGTGAGTCAAAACATTCGGGCACAGTGCACTTAATAAAGAACACGAGGAAAGGAGCCACAAGCACAGAGAATGATTTCTTAAAATGCTGTGGAAAAAGATAAGCAGTGTAACACTGCTTATCTTTTCCCACAGTATTTTGGGAAAATAATTCTCCGGGCTAGGGACTCCTTCCCTCATGTTCTTTATTAAGCGCCCTATGCCTAAATATTTCGACTCTGACTCACGATATTTACTGTCCAATTACTTTTCGCGGAGAAACCGGTTCCCCAGGCTGGAGCACAGTCATGAATCAGTTCTGTGAATTAAAATAAGTCTTATTAAAGAACTGATATTTTTATGTACAAGAGTCAGTCACATGTGTGTCATGAGCTCTCGCTTAGCAATTGGTGTTGTAGGTCTAAAGGCAAACATGGATTCCTGTGTTTTCACGGAGCTGTTAGGAAAGCTCTAAAAGATGGAAGGATTCTTGCATCACCAACTCTAGAGGGAGAAAACTGAGTTTGGTTATTGTAAAATGGTAATTAAAATTTAAATTATGTTAGCAATAAAATATTATTGAAAATGTTTTCAATTTAATAAATATTATTGAACGTGTAAACAATTAGCTTTTAATTTTTAGTACTGAGTTGTTTTTCTCATGAGCCCTGCAGGGCTATTGATTTTCAACTGAGAATTGAGTTATTTGCCTGACTGGTAAACCAGCATGTAATATTTCAAGCCCTGTTTATCACCCTCTACTACCACCCACTAAAAAAATCCTCCTCCTGAGTTTATGTACAGGAAAAGGAACACTGGTGAATGCAAAAGGTCAGATTTCTTTGCTATTGACAACATCCAACTTCTAACCTCTATGAAAGGAGATTAATGGTCCTGGGACTTTATAATCTCATGGCAAAGGAACAAATCTAACTTTTGTTAAGTTTTGGAATTATCTTATGCCTTTATGGTTGCAATTAAGAAATGACACAAAGAAAAATTCTTTGTGGAAAAAAAAAACACATTTACAACAAAATGTATTTCAACTTTCATGGTTAAAATAATATTGTTTTTAGTTTCATCATGAAGTTGATTTTGTTTAATGAATAACAGTGTGAAATTTAGCACTGTTGATTTGAGCACATGCAGTTTTAATTTTAATGGACTTTATAAATACATAATGGAAATTTAAAGATTTCTATTTGTGATTTAAATCAATGATTTTTATTCGTGATTTAAATCAACAAACTCTAGTTCATATAATAAAAGTACAACCAACAGCATAAATTTTAATAAAATCAGCAGAAATAATCACAACTGAGATCTTCAAGTGTTATACTTTTTTTCAGATAAATTTTATTCAGTATCATCTTTCATAACAGTCAGATAAATTAAGCAAGTGTTTGTAGATAACTGTCATCAAGAAAAAATAAAGACAATAGGTAAATGTTGAATAATGTGAGAAATTTTTGAAAAATAGTATTTCAAAAGAAGCTTCATATTAAGTTAATACACATCATGGGATTTAATGAATGTGAACACAATTCCCTTCCTGTAGAAGTTATGGTGAATCACATAGCTTTTTTTCTCACACATATTGATATATTTTTAATGCTACTTGTGATCAGGACAGTAGCTAGGTCTCAGAACGAGGGGGAGGGGACAGGGAGGGGCTGAAGACCTATCTTGGGGGTTGTGCGTTCAACGATAAACTAGGTTCATTCAGGAATACAGATGCAAGATTTGCTTTATATTTTCATTCCTTTTTGTTAATCTACTTCATTAAAAACAATTTCTCCATGCAAAAAAATAACTCAGAATATGAAAACAGGGGGAGGGAGGGGGGGCTTTCTCTCAAATTGAAATGTAAAATAATAAATCACATTACCAGAATTTGTTTGACAGTGGCTGAGTTGCAGGGTCATTATCATCCCGAGGAAAGAACAAAATGAAAAAAAGAAACTCTTATGGAAAAAACTGTTTTTGTGTTTACTATTCTGGTTCCTTTCTGGAGATCCACACAATTGCATGATATCAAGGGATTTTGGATGCCAGATTTTGGCTCTTCCTTCTCCATCATTAACTGCACATTTTCCTTCACTCGTGCTCAGAGGTAGTCTCTTCTTACCATGGTTAAATGCCAAACCTTTCTTCCCCACTCAAAAACCAAGAACTCTCATATTCCCATCATTAAACACTTCTTATCCTGAACACACATAGCAAAACCACTTCTCCTGACCACAAAACAACAAACAGGAAGAAGTTGAAAGCTTGCTTTCTCTCACTCTCTCACAAGATATTTCTTTTTAGCACTGTTTTGCATCACCTAAAGGGATGCACTTCTTTTAAAGCAATTAACCATCTGGAAGTTTTTTAACAGCAGCTAGCATCACTATCAAGTGGCGAACAATGTTTCATCCGCAAGCGCAATTGTGCTTCCACCTCCACCGCTGTTGCTTTTTTTTAGGGGGTGGGGGAGGTAATGTTCTTTTATATTTCATGGTTATCCAAATATGTATAAAAAAAACAAGGATTTCTCTCTTCCTGACCTTCCGCAAAAACAAGCCTGGCACCCATGTGGCAAAAAATCACTGGTATGCAGCTGTGCCTGCTGATTCACTCCCAGAAGTAATTTCTTTTGAGTTACCCATTGCTGGCACTGTAACTTTTTTTTAAACTGTGTGATACATGAATAAATAAGGTAAAATATTTACGCTAATTTTGAAATACAAAAGAATTTTTTAAAGCACCGAAAATAAAAGTTTAGATAATTTCCAAGAATGTCCATTTTCCAGAGGGGGGGGGGGGGGCAGGCTTGTTTGCCTTGCAGAGGGGCTGAGCCCTTGCTAACTACAGACCTGCTTGTGATAACCTGTAGCTCAAAATGCAATTGCTTTTTAGGATATCCTATTCTACATTTATGTATAAACTAACCCATTTTGCAGTTTTAAAAAATAACTATGGAAAAGTCAAAATCTGACAGAGCTACTAAATATCAAATTAATTTGAAATAAAACTTACAAATGAGAAGTTGTCTCATAAAATGCAGAGAGGTATTTTTCACAGACACATGCATCTGCTTCTAGTTCACATCCCGAACACTGAAGAAGTGATTCACTCTCCTCATCTAAAAAGAGATGGTAAGCACAAAGTTGAGTACTTCATAGCATGAGTAACACAATAAAGCAGTAAGCCAGCACTTGCTGTCAACAGAAATCTCAATACAAATAAAATGGTGTATATGATATAGTATGCATGTGATTTGACTATGTCCACTTTAATTCTTGAAACAGAAGATTACGCTACACTTTTTTGGTTATAACTGCACAAAATCTTTTTAGGCACAGTTGTTTGAGATACAGGTTGAGTATCCGTTATCAGAAATACTTGGGGCTGAAAGTGTCTCAGATTTTTTCGGTTTTGGGAGTATTTACGTACGTTATACCTATATAATAAAATAGCTTGGGGAAGAGATGAAATCTAAACACCAAATTAATTTATATTCCATAAGATTAAAAAAAAATTAAGCTGAAAGTCATTTACTAAACTAGAAGAGTCAACAAATGATACAAATGGATCCAACTCTGAACCATTTCATGAGTCCTTCCCAGCAGAAATCATTCATCAGAAAAGTCAACAAACAACACAAACAGATCCGACTCAGAACTAGTTTGAGAGTTATTCCCTACAGAAATCATTCATCCCAAAAATCAATGAATGATGCAAGTAGATTCAACTCAGAACCATTTCACAAATCATTCCCTGAAGAAATCATTCATTAGAAAAATCAATCAATGATATAAATGGATTTGATTCAGAATCAATTTGCAAGAAACATTCCCAGCACAAATTGTTAACCAGAAGCATCAACAAATGCAGTGATGGAAAGTTGCAAAACCATTTTTGGAGCAGCAAAATGCATTTTTGGAGCAGGTAAAATACATTTTTGGAGCAGGTGAAATACATTTTTGGAGCAGGTAAAATATATTTTTAAAGCAGGTAAAATACATTTTTGGAGCAGGTAAAATACATTTTTGGAGCAGGTAAAATACATTTTTGGAGCAGCAAAATGTGTTTTAGGAGCAACAAAATGCATTTTTGGAGCAGATAAAATACATTTTTGGTGTAAGAAAACATTTTATAGAGCAGGTAAAATATTAGTAGATAGGACAAGCTCTTAAGCAAAAAATGTTTTGGAAATAGATGCACCCTACTCAAATTTAAAACATCTTGCATTAAAATACACACACACATATATGCAAACATTTTAGTTTTCAAATAGATCAGAAAATTTGTAACCATAGCAGGATTCTATTATTAATAATTTATTTTACAAATTTTTTTTTAATTTTTCGCTGCTTTTCTCAATATTTAATTGCTCACTTCTATTCTTTTCTCATTTTTTAAGATAGTTAGCAATGTTTTGTTTTGCTTCTTTTAATAGTATCTGTCCACTTTCTATTGCACTCATGTCTTTTTTTTTATGCCACATTCAATGTTCATCTCAGCATTGTTTAACATTTTATGAGGGAATCCAACTGCTGCAAATGTTCAGCTTCTTCCCATTTCAAATCACCTTGTGAACATTCAATTTCTTCTCTTTTTTGCTTGTTTTGCTGCATTTTTCCAGCACTAATCTGCTCTTGATATTTTTTTCAAGATTCTTTATAAGCTATCAGAAGTTTTTTGGTTACATTAATTTTACTCACATCTCTACTTAATCTTTTGACATGATCTTTGTGCTTCTTGCTCTCCGCATGACGTCTACAATAATTGCGGCCGCCTTGCGACAGGCTACAATCGCAGCCACATGGCTTATAAAATGTGATTCAGCAAAACTTTAGATGCTTCATGAAAAGGCCATTCTTTAATATACATACCGTGATGCACTTGATGATAAGTTTTATCTGATTTCGTTCTTTTTGTTGTCATAGCTGTTTCACTGCTACGTTTTGTTTCGTTTCATTTTAATCTAAATTAACCCTTTCCACTCAAACAACTTTTCACCCATACTCACGCAGAACTCGCATTTTTTTCTTTTCTGCAATAGAAGCCACAACTTAGCAGTGAAAGCTCAGCTTTAGCTCGCCAGCCCCGACATACGAGCTATAGAGGCATTATCAACGTGGCTGCTGAACACCCGACCTATTCAGCAAAAAAGAAATGTCTCACGAGCGTCGACATGCGAGCTATAGAGGCTTCATCGGCATGGCGGGTGACATCCGACACGCAGATGACGTTTCTTTTTCTTTATCCGGTGAAAAAGAAACGTCTCGCGAGCCCCGACATGTGAGCCATAGGGGCGTCATCAGCGTGGCGAGTGGCACCCGAACTATTCGACGAAAGAGAAATGTCTCGCAAGCACCGAAATGCGAGCTGTAGAGGCGTCATCGGCATGGCGGATGCCACCCGACACGTGCGATATTCGGCGAAAAAGAAATGTCTCGCAAGCCCCGACCCACGAGCTAAAAAGCGTAATGAGCGCGGCGGATGACACCCGACACGCAAGTATTCGGCAAAAACGAAATGTCTCGCGAGCGCCAACATACGAGATATAGAGGCATCATTGGCATGGAGGGTGACACCCGACACGCGAGATATTCAGCGAAAAAGAAATGTCTCGCAAGCCTCGACATACGAGTATAGAGGCGTCATAGACATGGCAGATGACACCCGACCTATTCGGCCAAAAAGAAATGGGTGGCCAAAGAGCGCCAAACAAAAGACATCAAAATAGAACAAAATCAATTAAACACGTACACAAGGGTAAAAACAGGATGAAATGGTAAAAGTACATACATACATACATATCACTAAGCTGTTCTCTGAGATTCAGAGGTTAGCTCCAAAAAGAAATACAAACTTCCAGATATTTTACTTATTGTTGTTGTATCAAACTTCGCCATTTACAGCGATCTTGACATGCAACTCGTGCGTCACTGATATCCATTACACGCCTTACACAAGATCTTTTATACTTCATACTCATAATCTTTTTCTCATGCAGACACTCCTGAATCTGATCCAATGGAAACGAAAGCGGTAAAACTAGATGAGTTTAAAAAAGTCAATTTCTTTAAAAAATGAGAACACTGCGGTCAGGTCGCAGTCCTCACCAATGAGAGTCTGCAGCGTAGCTGCTCCTTCGTCCAACAAATGAGAATGAAAATAACGAAAACGATGATCTAAAAAACAAACACAAGTACACAAAACACGAAGGACGGTGAGATGACAGTGGCACGCCTCACACATCGGGGCACTGTCGCCACACAGCAAAAAGCGGTGAGTAAAACGACAGTGCCCAATGCGGAGACGCGCAAGAACAACTTCCTCACGACGGTTCTTCCGCAAACTAGACTTCCATAGTCCGATCTGTGGTTTGATGGCATAGAGTTTATTGCTGCCCTGCTGAGACCACAGGGACTGCCACTCATTCAAAACAATTTTCCGAATCAAAGGGCGAAAATCTCGGAAAGACAGTGAGCTGGCGACATGGAGGAAACAGACTGAGCTGGCGACATGGAGGAAACAGACCTGGCAGAGAGATCTGCCAGCTCGTTACCCCGGATCCCAATATGGCCAGGAACCCAACAGAAACGGACCAGGAATCCAGCACCTTCCAAAGTTCCAAGAAGACGACGGACATCACGGACGACCGGTGAGTCCGTGTCCTTCGGAGAAGATAGGACGTGGATGACGGACTGGGAATCGGAGCAAATCATAGCGCGACAATGATATCTAGACTGTATGTGACACAAAGCGTGGTGTACCGCACGCATCTCAGCCGAAAAGACGGTGGATTCAGGCGGAAGTCGCTTAGCATGGGAGGCATCGCCACACACAAATGCGGATCCAACAACCTCACCAGATTTCGACCCGTCAGTAAATACAGGTACGAAATCCGGGAAGAGAGACCGCTTCTCGGCAAAGAGCTGCTGGTACACCAGAGCAGGGGTGGATGACCTTGGCCACACACAAAGAGAAAGGTCAGCCGTTGCCTGAACTGGCTGCCAAGGCGGCTCATTGTAGAACCGGGTCAAACCAATCCTTGACAAGTCTAGACCAGCATCGCGCACCATGTTTGACATCCGAATCCCAAACGTCGGAACACAGGAAGGGCGGTGTGAGAAAAGGCGGACACATTGCGGTTGGAAAATGGAACCATGCAGTGGAGGATCAGGAAGAGACTTCAACTTGGTGAATAATTGAAGAGACAGCTTCTTACATCGGATGCACAACAGCGGTTCATGGGCCTCGACATACAGGCTATGCACGGGAGAGGTACGGAAAGCACCAGTGCATAGCCGCAGAGCCTGGTGATGGACAGGATCCAGAGGCCGTAACACGGAAGGACATGCGGAACCGTACGTTATGCATCCGAAGTCTAACTTCGACCAAATCAGAGAATGGTAAATGCGAAGCATTGAGCACCTGTCAGCCCCCAGATGTTCGAGAGAGGACCTTCAGGATACTCAATGACTTCGTGCACGACACCTTCAAAGACTGGATGTGAGGTCGGAAGGTGAGGGCTCAGAAGTTAGCCCAAGGAACTTGGCTTCTGACACCACAGGAATGGTGGTACCATCCAGACGGAGACTGGGGTCTGGGTGAAGACCCCGTTTGCAACAAAAATGCACGCAAACGGTCTTCTGGGTCGAGAAGCCAAATCCATTGTGGGAGGCCCAGGTAGAGATCTTATTATAGGCCGACTGCAGCTGCCGCTCAATAGTGCGCATGTTGACAGATGCGCAAGAGATCTGCAGATCATCCATGTACATGGTGCTACGGACCGTCGGAGAAAGTAGGGTGAAAAGAAGATTAACACGAAGGATGAACAATGTCACAGAAAGAATGGAGCCTTGAGGGACAATCTGCTCTTGTGGGTATAACGCAGAGAGGGTCGAACCGACGCGCACATGGAACATCCGGTTCTGCAGAAATCCGGCAATGAAGGTTGGCAAATTTCCCCGTAATCCGCAGTCATGCAGATCACAGAGAATGCCGTATCTCCAGGTTCGATCGTAGGCTTTTTCCATATCGAAGAACACGGAGACCATGTGCTGATGCCGGACAAACGCCTTCCGGACAGATGACTCAAGACAAAGATGATGATCTGAGGTGGATCAGAATTTCCGAAAACCACTCTGATGAGGTGAAAGAAGGCGACGTGATTCCAAATAAAAAAAAACAAACGAAAATTGAAGACGCACTCTAGGACTTTACAGAGGCAGCTCGTCATAGCAATTGGTTGGTAGTTCAACGGGTTAGCGGGATCTTTACCAGGTTTGAGAACAGGAACAACAATGGCAGTGCGCCAAGATTCGGGAAAGTCATGCTCGTGCCAGATCCTGTTAAACAGGACTAGCAGACATTCAAGAGAGGATGGAGAAAGGTGCTTCAGCATTTCATAATGGATGTTATCCGGCCCAACAGATGTTTGGCCGGACCGATTTAGGGCAATCTTCAGTTCGACGGCAGTCAGCAGGCTGTTATAATCGTCAGCGGAAAATGGTCCAAAGGAAACCTTGGACCGTTCAAGCAGCGGCTGTAACTGCCGGAACGAAGCAGGGCAATTGCTGCTGCTGGACAAGGAAGAAAATGCGGCGCCCAGACAGTCAGCAACACCCTGAGCGTCAGCAACCGTTCCCCCATCACTCTCGAGAATGGAGATTTCCCCAGAAGGGTACTTACCCAGACTCTTGCGGATCCTGTCCCAAATGATCTTAGAGCTGGTAGTGGTGTTAACCCCGGATATGTAGCGTATCCAAGATTCCCGTTGGCTACGACGACGTACCGATTGCGCGTAAGATTTGGCGTTCTTGAAAGCAAGGAGGTTCGCCTCGGTGGGGTACTGACGAAACCTACCCCAAGCCCGATGTTGGGCCTGACGAGCTGCCTTGCAAGTGGAATTCCACCAAGGTCGTGGGCAACGTGGAAGTTTAGTCGAAGTCTTAGGGATGGTAAAGTCTGCCGCTTGCACAATACAATCCGTTACCGCCGCAACAGCTTCATCAATCGTACCCGAGGTCACCATGTCTGGAGTAATGGTCACTGAAGCCATGAATGAGTCCCAATTGGCTCGATCGATAGCCCATCTAGCAGGGCGAGTAGGATGACTGTACCCGTCACCTGCTAGACGGAGAAAGATGGGAAAGTGATCGCTGCCAAGGGGATCATCAGACACGCTCCAGGACCAGTCAGGATATAACGATGGCGAACTCGAGAACAGATCAATGGCTGAGTACGAGCGGGTGGGTTCATGAAAATAAGTGACTGCCCCGGTGTTGTGGAGACAGAGGGACGTGTTGGAGAGAAGGGACTCAACAACACGGCCCCTGCGGTCTCGAGAGCTAGAACCCCACAATGGATTGGGTGGCAGGTAGATGGAACAGACTGTGAACAGGGTGTTCACAGAAAGTCTCACTGCCACTGCCTGCAAAGTTGTCCAAAGGGCAACTGCAGTGACAGGAACACCATGAGGAACAACAACGGCCACTCCTCCGCAGGCGATAACACCGTCCTCATGATCCTTGCGGAAAACAGAAAATCGCCGCAGCAGAAGAGCGTCCGTTAGGGCGAAGCTTTGTCTCCTGGAGGCAAATGCACACAGGTGTGTGCAAAGACAGTAAGCCCTTCAGATCATCAATTCGTGGTCGCAGACCTCGGCAATTCCACTGAAGAAGCGTAGCCATAAAGAAAAATAAAAGGAAAGGATGAAAAATGAAAAAGACAGACGACTAGAAGGTCTCCAAGTCGTCCATCAGCTCCTGACCATCTGCAATGTCCGGAGGTAACACGGGGCTGTGCTTACTCACACAGAGCTGAGCTACCGGGGGTTTGGGTGGTTTTGCCCTGCTCTGTTTCTGGGGGAAGGATCCGGGTTTCCCCTTTTCTGGCTTCTTCCGAGTTGCGCCCGGGACCTGGGTCCCAGTGCTGGCAGAGGATATTTTCTGCACAGAGGATGTTTTAGGCGTCGATGTTGAAGGCGCCTTGGATTCAATGTGGCGAGACTTGAGTGCCTCCAATCCGGCAGCAACGATGTCCTCAAAATCATAAGGACACCGCGCTGGGATGGTCACCTCAGTCTGCACCACAACAGTAGCCTTCTGGACCACAACCGATGCACAGGAGCGCCGGCCTGGTGTTAGAGGAGCTATCCGCCGTCTGGCTTCAGGATAAGACAGATGTTCAGTCGTCTTCAGGCATTGGATAGCCTGCTCCTCGATCCACTTTGGGCACTGCTTAGAAGAAGTCGAGTGAGATCCCTTGCAATTGACACAGTGATCCGAGTCAGCGGAGTAGTCCGCCAAAGAGTGTTCAGGCGACCCACAGCGCCCACACTTTGCTACATTACGGCAAGACTGCTGGGAGTGACCGTAATACTGGCACTTGAAACATCTCAAGGGGTTCGGGATGTATGGTCGAACATCAAGATGCAAGTACCCCGCCTTGATGGAAGTTGGCAGGGTAGGGGAGTCAAATGTAAGCACAATGTTCCGGGAGGGAATAGACTTCCCATCCCGCCGGAAAAGAATACGCCGAACCCCAGTGACATGTTGTTCCCCAAGTTCTTCCAGCAATTCTCATCGCTGCACTCCAGCAGGTCGCGGGAGTTGATAACACCGCAAGAGGAATTGAGGAAACCATGGGGAGATATTTGGACTGGAACGTCCAGCAGAACGGTCGTCTCCAGCAAGGTGGCACTGCGGCGTGGATTTGATGTCTCCACAAGAAGATCCCCTGACGGGAACTTCTTAACACTCTTTGGTGAGCCCGCAACGGCCTGAAGAGCCTTATTAATCTAGAAAGGACTCTTCGAACTGAGGGATTGTGCAGGATCAACAGAATGAAGTAGAAGAAACAGAGCATTGCAGTTGGAACTGAGTAGTTTCTTAGTGGAGGAGGGTGTCCCATCCTCCACACGGCGCTTCATAGTGACAGCTTCGGAAACACATTGGTTTGCCATGAGGGAGAAAAAGATTCGTCCGCCAACCTCCCCACCCACTACCGAGCCCAACAAAGGAGAGCCGGAGGTCCACAAGCCCAAGCGGACGCAGGACACGGCTCTAGGGATAGCCAGCGGATATAGCAAGTTGATAGGGCAGACATGCACTCGGCGTGCACCCAGACTTTCCCATGCCTGGGGAACACCCCTTTGGCATGCCCACCCTACCACCAAACTCACCCTGCCGAACAGAACGACAAGCCGCTAGAAGTCTGGAGGTCACTCGGCCTCAGACTTCCTGACTAGGAGTGGGTTAGCTCCCAGCCTCCCATTTAGGGTGAAGCAGAGGGCAAAGAGGAGTGTTGGAATCTGGAGACAACTACAACCCTGCCCCCAGATACCTCAGCATCCAGCATCTTCTTTTCCACCTGTACGGGTCACCGCACACGGCAAACGTGCAGGTAAGTCTAAGCTAACCAGCTCCGGAAAAACAGAAAATGTAACATAAAAGAGAAAAGACTGGGAAGGGAACGAGGAACAAAACCCGGAGCTGGCGCCTCATCGCAAACTCAGCAGCCTACAACTGAGGTGGGCACACGTCAAGATAGGAACTAAAGACGAAAAAGCAAAATTATAAAAGAAAACGGCTCAGGCCGTGGGGACGCCATCCCCCATCAGCTGGATGAACAGCTGTCCCTTCGGTGATGGTATCGTTTAAGAGGAAACGAAAAGTATTCCGTCACAAGGTGAGCTCAGGCCGTGGGGGCGCCGCTCTCCAAATAACTGGAAAACCAGTTATCCCCGTGCGGGGCTTAAGCTCTTTAATGCCACATTGCAAAATGTCTTTCGATCACTGAACTAGGAAAACAAAGGGATTAGGATTAATAGAGATCATTTAACTCACCTTCATTTTGCTGATGACATTGTCATTTTTGCAACTACCCCTTCAGAACTGCAGGGTATGATCCAAGAACTTGCTGACAAGAGCAAAGAAGCAGGATTAAAAATGAACTTTCATAAGACAAAACTGACTTTTACAAGAAATGAAGATTTATCGATTGATGAGGAAAAGCTGGAGACAACTGATACCTACATTTATCTTGGGCAGCAGATATAAAGTGCGGGTCACATAGATGAAGAAATTAATTGGTGTATAAAACTTGGATGGAGAGCTTTTGGAAGAAACAGTACAAGTTTTAAGACCAGTATGCCATTATGTCTTAAAAGAAAAATGTTTAATCAATGCATCCTGCCAGTGCTTACATATGGAGCAGAGACATGGACCTTAACTAAAAAAGACATACAAAGACTGCAGACAACTCAAAGAAGCATGGATAGATGCAGGCTTGGTGTAACCAGGAAAAATAAGAACAGGAACTCATGGATAAGGAAAATGATAAGAGTGGACGACATTATGACCACAGTAAAATCAATGAAATGGCAATGGGCTGGACAAGTTGCTAGAAGAACGGACCACTGATGTACAACTGAAATTTTAGACTGAATTCTGAAGGCCAGAAAAAGACCCAGAAGACCATCACATAGGAGATGAATCGATGAAATTCGAAAGCATACCAGAGTGACATGGATGAGACAAGCTCAAGGCAGACAGTTGTGGAAGAAACTTGGGGAGACCTACATCCAGCACTGAATTAATACTGGTTGATGATGATATGCACACACAGGGGTTGTGCAGCTGATGCAAAAAAGTTTTGGTGAAAATATTGGTGATTACCTTTTTGTACTATTATAACACTTTGGTGAAAAATATGGAATTTGGCAAATAGGTTGACGAAAACTTTAAAACAGCCAGAGCAGCTGCTGCATATATATATATATATATATATATATACTTAAGAGCAAAACTGAAGACTAAGGAAAAAATTTTAGAATTTAAAACGAAGGGTGCAAAATAACCTGAAAATCAAAACGCGCAACGCAGCAGTTTTGTTCTAACTTGATGTACAGAGATTTTTGGATAATTAATAATAATGCAGAAGTAATTTCTACTATACTCAAAGTTTGTCCCCTAGATATTAATAGTTATGATTTTGAAAACCTATATACTAATCTGCCTCTATCAGATATAATCACTACTTTTAAAGAGCTGTATGCAGAATTTAAACTTAACCAATTTGTTGATGTAGGAACTTGGAACTCTTATCTCAATTGCTGCATAAAAAATAACCATATCTTATATAATAATACTCTCTATAAGCAAGTGAACGGTATTCCAATGGGAACATCAACGTCCACGAATATCGCTAATCTATTCCTGTTCTTTAAGGAATATAAATTCATTAAAAATCACCCCACCTGCTCAGATAACTACCTTTACACTTTTAGATATATTGATGATCTGCTGTGTATCAATAATTCCGAAGTTATAGAGAGTGATTTTGATAATATCTATCCTAGCTCTCTTAACTTATGTAAAACCAACCACTGTAATCAGGAACTTGAGTTCCTAGACTTAAGCATTAAGCTCAACAGAGGTAACCCATCTATTAGCCTCTTTGATAAAAGAGTTAATTTTCCTTTCAAAGTAATTAAATATCTA
Source organism: Macrothele yani (assembly GCA_039090855.1). Taxonomy (NCBI): domain Eukaryota; kingdom Metazoa; phylum Arthropoda; class Arachnida; order Araneae; family Macrothelidae; genus Macrothele; species Macrothele yani. The sequence goes on from CM077009.1 coordinate 83,609,663, forward strand.
CACTGGAATAATAACATTTCAACCAAAGTAATTGAGAATGTACTAATTTCTCAGGTCCTAAGAATTTCAAGAATTTGCAGCAACAATTTGGACTTCAATTACCACATTAATATTCTATTAGAAAGTTTTCTAGAGAACGAAATTCCTTCTTCTTTCATCAAAAGAACTTTAAGAAAAATTATTCTGAATAATAGAGTAAGGTTGGCAGATCTGCTTTAATTTTCTACACAGTTAATAATATGATTCTGACCAATCAAAGCCGTAAGGAAGTTGGCTAGAGGATGCCTATTAACTACCTAAAGGAACCTTAGTGCTATGGATATGACGGTCCTATTAAAACAAAAAAAATTAAATAATATAAATAAAATCACAAAAAAAGCTTAAAAATCTGTTTATAAAAGAAAATAAAAACAAATAAAAAAGAAAACTAGTTATTCATCACTAGGATAGCTATACTAAAAATAGTAAAACCAACATTAAAATTAATAAGATTCTGATTAATCTATAGAAGCTCACTAAGGTGATTTAATACATGCAAAGATTATTAAATAAACTGCTCGTGTATTTTATAATATTTCTCATGTATTCTGGAGAGTTAATTCTGCTCATTCTGATCATACAGATCCACAGTCTTAAGTTTATATATTTTTTCTCTGGTTAAAATCTCCGCGCGTTGGTTTCTTGCTGTATGAGGAGGCCATCAGCCCCACCCTCACTGCCCCCCAGCTGCCTAGGGAGTGGCGGAAGAGGTCAGCCATGTTCTCCTCTTGTGAGGAGAAAAGTTTTTGTAACACAAGAGGTAAGCTCTCTTCCTTGTTGTTGGGTTCTAGGTTTTATAAGTTCAATGTTTGTACTTCATGTACCTTTTCTCTGTCGTTTTTTAGCTTTTCAGCTTTTAAGCATTGGTTTGTCTCTTAACATTTACGCGGGTTTTAACTCTTATTTTTCTTTGTAACTTTGAGCGTCTTTTGTTGTACCTAGGAACTGAAGATGGCTAAGCTTGTTCCTTTTCTATGCGCTGTCTATGCGCTGTTTTTTCAAAGTAGTTAAGTTCTTAATAACTAATTAATTATGCACTTAAAGCACTGCTGAAATACTTTGTACATATTGCAACTAACTGTTTAAGGTATATAACTTTCACAAAGTTTTCTTTAGTTAATTATTATCTTTAACTTATTCTCGTTTTCGTGCTGTCATAAGTTGTAGAGTAGGGGGTTTTAGACTCAAGTTTTCTTTCAAAAATCTGTTCGTTATAAATTAACATTTCCTTTTTTAATTGCAATGTAAAATTTGTTTTTCAGGTTTAAATTCTCTCTCAAACGAACTTGGAATTTCGTTATAGCTGAAAATCATTTCTATTTATTATGTCACTCTCACAGCTTGAGTTCTCTTTAATCTTCTTCTCTCTGTTTAATAGTAACAGATGAAGAGCATGGGTCGGGCCATGAAGGTTAATGGATGCAAGCGAAATTGTTAACTAGTGCTAGGTCATGCTACTCTACGGAGGACATGACTTATATATATATTTTTTAAACTATTTTAGGTGGGAATGTTACTTGCATCTATGGCCTTGCAGAAACCCATTTCCAACTAGGTCTTTGTGGAAGTGAGAAAATGCAGAGTTTTTGCTGGTCCTTGATAAAGCCAAGGCTCAGTATTCTCGACACCTTCTACATTCAGTTGTTTTATTTTATTTTTCTTTTTCTCCTTTTACTCACACAGGTAGATACATAACCTTTTCTATGTTGTACTAGGTGTGAGTCAAAAAATTATATTTGTATTTTTTTGCTTAGGTATCTTTATAGAATATATATATATATATATATATATATATGTGTGGGGTATATATATATATATATATACCCCACCGCATATATACACCAAGTGACTAACTATGAGCCCCTCTGGTGGGGTTTGTAGCTATCCGGATAGTATATTATAATTGCGTACAATGATGACCGTTGCAATTAAATTTCTGCAAATGTTCAATATATAAATGATCTAATATACAAAAAGGAAATGACAGATTCAAATGTCTAACACATACATGTGACTGATGAAGGAAAAAAAGCTGAATGTTTTAACTGCACGAGAGAAAAATAAGAACGTGCTGCGAAACAGTGTGAATAAAACGTGCGTGAGCAAAACAAAATTGTTCACTGAAATTTATTACGTAAATATTAAGCTGGAGCGCATCACTGTATTCAACATATATATATCAATGCATCCTTCCGTTGCTAACATATGGCGCAGAGACGTGGACCTTAGGGTGCTCCTACGAAGTAACAAATGGAACATTTCCTTGAAATTACCTTTATTTAATGAGGAAATAGATTCATCATGTCCTCGAAAAGGCAGTTCTGGGGTGCTCCTACGAAGTAACAAATGGAACATTTCTTTGAAATTACCTTTATTTAATGAGGAAATAGATTCATCATGTCCTCGAAAAGGCAGTTCTTGCTTGCTTAGAACGACAACTAAATCGATTATATGTTCCATAAAAAGTCTATTTAGTCTGACCTTTTCATTAAACTTGACTTTATATTAAACTTGACTTTATGTAGAGCAGCATTTTCTTTGAGCATTTTTTTTTTTTTTTTTTTTTTTTTATTGGAGGTTTAACGACCACCGTGAGCAACTCAATGGGCTATAAGCAGTCGCCCGTCCCTAATTTAGGGTCACTGGTTCCAGGGAAGGGAGAGAGCCAGTGCCGTAAGACAAACACAACATCCATGCCAGACCGGGATTCGAACCCGGACCCCTTGCGGACGAATGATCAGAGGCCAGCGCCTTAGACCACTGCGCCACCGGGGCGGCATTTCTTTGAGCATATCAGAAATAGTGTTTGTTTTTTTCCATTCGTTTTAGACCTACATGGTTAGTTCTATGCTGTTTAGAGCTTTCGTGCAATTTTGCACTACAAGAAAAGTTTTTTAGATCAAAATAACCCGTTGTGTTCCACACATTTTTCTTATTGCTCAAAAGTAAACATGGCCAGCAAAAGAGAGTTTGCTTGTAATAGCTACCAGAAAGCCAGGCAAAAATCTCGTACCATGATTTATTGAAAGACCTAAAAAACGATTTGCCACACTTCTTATCTTTAGATATTGAACTTATTATAGGTGTCGGTCTTCCAGATATGAGAACATCCCTTTTATCATAATCTTTCCAGTGTTTAAAAGGAATTTCTTCCAGAACACAAATCACGTCGTTTGTTGGGCCATTCATATCTTCCAACCAAACTCAAAATATGCTGTTTAGTAACAATAAAAAATTAAAAAAGAAAAACTCAACATTACTATGAACTAGCAAACACCCGCAGAAGAGAGGATTGAAAACACACTACAAAAAGTTAGACTCAAATACACTCTGACGAATAGTTAAAGCTACGTAGAAATCATCGTACTCCAAAGCATATAGAGGCGAACGGCGTCATCGCCTATAAAACCACTTTTCACCAAGGTCATCTGCTCATTTTCCCTCGCCCATTGGATACACAATCCTTGGGTTCTCCAATAACAGCAGAGATGCGATTCCAGTCTAAGTGAAATGGAGGATCGCCTCAGAAATTTCCTTTCTCTTACTGGAAGTCCGGCACCTCTTTAGGTAGACCTCGGACCGTGGGGGTGGGGGTTCACTCTGTAGGGCTCTTCTCTGATCCCCAGTTCCCAAAACCGGCTTCTCATCTAGACGATTCAGCCGGTCGCCTCTAAGCGCTTAAAACATGCAGCAGCTTTGCAAAAATAATGATTCAGTCCTCTTCTTGAAAGCCTTTCTTTAACCTAATTCATGAATCACAATGTGAATTTCAGTGTTTCATTTATCCTGCAAAGTTCTTATTTCTTTGTTACTGACAGAAGGTTTTTTTTTCTTTCACTTCTCATTCTGCGGAATTTCAGGTGAGGCGGCGCCTCACTTGTCTCATCTGACGGGCCGCCACTGGAAAACAATGAGATAAAGATCAATGGAGATTATCTAACCCACCTTCGTTTTGCTGATGACATAGTCATTTTCGCAACTACCCCATCAGAGCTGCAGAGTATGATCCAGAAACTTGCTGACAAGAGTAAAGAAGTGGGATTAAAAATGAACTTTCAGAAGACAAAAGTGATGTTCATTGCTTTTACAAGAAATGGAGATTTATCGATTGATGGAGAAAAGCTGGAGATAACAGACACGTACGTTTATCTTGGACAGCAGATATCAAGTGAGGGTCACATCGATGAAGAAATTAATCGGCGTACAAAACTTGCCTGGAGAGCTTTTGGAAGAAACAGCATAATTTTCAAGAGCAATATGCCATTATGTCTTAAAAGAAAAGTGTTTAATCAATGCATCCTTCCAGTGCTTACGTATGGTGCAGAGACGTGGACCTTAACTAAAAGAGACATACAAAGGCTGCAGACAACTCAAAGCAGTGTGGAGAGGTGCATACTTGGTGTAACCAGGAGAGATAAGAAGAGGAACTTGTTGATCAGAAAAATGACAAGAGTGGAAGACATCATGAGCAGAGTAAAATCCCTGAAATGGCAATGGGGTGGACATATTGCCGGAAGGACAGACCATTGTTCGACAGCTGAAATTTTAGACTGTATTCCAAGGGACAGGAAAAGACCCAGAAGAAGACCACATGGGAGATGGGTGGATGAAATTCGAAAGTATGCGGGAGTGACATGGAGGAGACTGGCACAAGACAGACTGTTGTGGAGGAAACTTGGGGAGACCTTCGTCCAGCAGTGGATTGATAATGGCTGACAATGATGATGATGATGATTATTATATATATATTACATTTAACAGCAACACAAGATAAATATAACATCACGGAGAAAAAAAAATATGATTATCAGCAAAATCTATGCTCTGACCGATCTCCATTTTAGGAAAGTTTTCCTTCATTTTGAAGCTGCAAAACAAATATTTATGGAATAAAATTATATTTAACAACACTATTGGGTAGAAAAAACATCGCGAGAAAAAAGGATTAAGATTACAGGAGAAACCTTCACACTATCTAACTTCCGTTTCCGAAAGTCGGAATTCCGCCCTCTACCCATCAACAGAAAACAATGCCACCACTATCACTACCACCGCCAATCCCTCCCAAATTTCTGTTCAATTCTGCATCGATCTCGAGAACCATCGAAATGACGATGGAAAAGGCAGAATTCTTTGAATCCACTGAAGAATCTCGTGCCTGAAGATCACAGGGAAATTTTCACGCCATCTAACTTCCGTTTTCGGAAATTTTTCTTCCATTTTAAAGCTAAAATGCAAATGTTTATGGAATAAAATTATATTTAGCAATAATACAGCACACAAGAAACATCGCGAGAGAAAAAACCCACAAACACAAAACAATTTTTCCCTCCGTTTAATTTCCGTTTTCGAAAGTTTTGAAAAACGAAATATGATTCCGACCAAAAATAGCTCTCCCCCCCCTAACTAATCCTCCAAAATTTCTCTTTAGTTTCGCATCGATCTCGAGTATAACCCAAATGATGACAAAAAAAAAAACAAAAAAAAACAAAACGGAATTTCACGAATCTGCAGAAGAATCTCCTGTGGTGGGATCCATAGCTCCACCACCCCACCCCACCCCCCAGTAGGCACAGCTACGAACAATAATGTGCACCTAAGATAAGTAATGCCATTGTTTTTATTACAGGAAATTGGTCAGTGACTTATGAAATTAGCAAGGTGGGAGGGAGAAGCACTTCGGTGGTACCAAAATTGTTAATGCCTTCAAGAAGCATCAAAAATTCCACGAGCCAATGACGCATGTGCACTGGAGGTGGAGTCATGATGTAAAACAATTGTGCAGCCAATGGCCTTTCAACAATGGTTCGAATGATTCTCGCTGCATGGTTGATGTGGTATCATCTATTGGCATTCCACGAAATATCAACAATTCACATTATCACAGGGGTCATAAATTTATTTTTGCTCATTTAGCCTCAAACTAACTGGAATGATAATTAACTAGTCCCAAGCATATTATGATAAAGTAAAACTCAAATTTATGAAATGTCAATTATACAAAATATGACATGCATACAAATCACTCTTTATCAGCCACCCAATAGAGCTAAATTGCATTTAACCAACAGGGCTGTTTTATTTTTACTCCCGCAGTTCACCAATACCAGAAAGCAAACAACTGAGCAACATCTGGACCCCCCCCCCACACACACACACACAACATTCATACTCCGCACTACAGCAAATGCAGTTCCTGAATAAGATATGTTAGACATTAAAACATTAAAAGTCCAACAGCTGTATGTATATACCAGTGGCATTGCATGCCCATTTAGGTTGGGTGTGCGCTGTTATGGGAAAAGACATGCAAACATTTTATTATGTATCCCGAGCTGCAAAGTTTGCGCATTGATTTTGAACATACGAAAAGCATTTCTTTTATTTAGCTGTCATCTAATACCTTATGGTAATAAAGAATTTTCTTGCACTTCATTGTAAGAAAAATCTGAATTTCCTGTGCAAACTAGAGTGACAGTAATGAAAAAATTTTTGGTATCGTTTTCTTTATATATAAGTTTTAAATACAGCACAAGACTTACTTTCTTTAACCGGCTTTACACAATCTGCAAAATTTCTCTGGCAAAAAAAGGGGCACTTAGTACATCGTCAACTTAAATGGATGTCAATCATTCCATGTCAAATCAACCAGCTAAAATACAGTTTGACACCCAAGTTTGGGAGATTTTAATGAAACTTGGTGAGTTTGTTCTATACATCGATATAAGAACACACACCAAATTTTTTCTCGTTGTATCAATTAGTTTCAGAACTATAGCACCTCAAAGTTTTGGCAAAAATGCGTAAAAAGCAAGGAATCGCCCGTTCGGCTACCGTGCATACTTCTACGGTTTTTGCCATACAAAAGTTATTTTTAAAAATAGAGAGTTAATTTTTTTTTTTTGCCTTTTTGCTCAGCATTAAATGGTTAATGAAAATGTATGGTAAGATTGAGGTTTAATAGTCATTACCATAGCTAAAAAATTCCCAAAAGTGCAAAAATAAAATTTTCTGAAAATTTTGACCTGTACTTGAAAACTGTCCTATAACAGGAGTCTCTCTCCAGATCCCTATAAACCCATTATACCACTGAAAACTAGACAAAAATTGCAACACAATGATGTAATAAAATTAGTGGGGTTTTGAGTTTTCGCCAACTTAGAGCCCGGATCAAAGTTCCAACTTTTGAAAATACCAAAGTCACACGTACCTACTAGACATGCCTACTGAAATATTTATTTTTTATTTTTTAACATGAAGTGTTGTTCTCATCATGTAAATAACATAAAGACTTCAGAAAAATTATTTACTTTTACAATGTACGCTCTTAATTTTATGTTTGAGTATTTTAAGTAGACTAATTTTGTAACTGTTAAGGTTGTAGATTGGAAGTGCTCATATAAATCATCAAACACAATAAACAAATGGAACATCATGGTTCAGGTCGTCTGATATGAAACACAAAGGAGTTTCTTTAAGAGATCCATCAGCTGTCTTAGTGTAGATTACAGTAGGATGTAAAGAACAACTTAAATGACTCCAGTAGTAGAACTGCTTCCTTGTGGTGTAAGTTGAGTGCAGATGCTAAGAGTGCAGAGGCCAAAATAAAGCCATAGGGTGAATGGGAGAGGAACCAGAGTAGGGGCAGAAGGGTGAAAGGAACAAGCTGTGATATGCAGACTCCATGTCTAGACAGGCTGGTGCCATCTGTTGCCCAGCATTTGTCTTTATTTTTAGTCTGAACTGTGTAAGCTGTCAAGCGATGATAATTTTTATGCTGTCTGCTTGTACATAATTTGTAGTCTATTTTAGTGATCATATTTTAGTGTTTTTTCTCTTTATTTGTAGAGTGTGTTTGTTTCTAATTATGGAAGCAGATTATTCTTTGGAATGTGGGTCTGAAAATGTATGCAAGGTAGGAACAGTGCCATCATCTTCTTGTTCTAATAAAGGTTTAACAACAAAAAATGATATATTTATCATCAAAGAAAAATTAAATGAAGAGCAATTACAGTTATTGACTTGGAGAACAGGTTTCCAAAATTATGACAAAGAAGTTGACACTATTTGCTGTCATCACTTTTATTACTATTTTACTTACTTTGAACAAAGACAGAAATCTTGCTGTGATCCCTATAAAAGGCATTTAAAGCCTATTACAAACAAGAGAGATCTAAGAAAAATAACTTTGCAAAAGGCAAAATATCACAAAGAAAAACAACAACGTAAATGTAATACCTGGCCAACTTTTATGTAGTACCTGCTGTAAAACTTTATCTGAAGAAAATGAAGCAAAGGTGCATGAAGGAAATGCAGAGAGTGATGAAGACTTAGTTGATGTGGCTAAAAATGTTGATTTACAATTGGCTTCAAGATTTACAGAAAAAGACAAGTTGAACAAGTTGTTAGAAGGAATAGATGTCTCACCATTGAAGCTGCAATCAGTTTCTTCGCATTCTAGAAAGAGCTATGCAAAAAGAAAGTTTAAGCAGGCTGAAGCCCAAATCAAAGAGAAATTATCCTTTGTTTTAAAAGTAGATGAAGCGCACAGTGATGATACGGAAAGTGATAGTGAAAAAAATAAGAAAAATGAAGAAATTAAAAATAAATGTGCTGATATTGACAGACTAGTTGAGCTGATAAAAGTCAAGTTAAATAGCAATTTAAGTAAAAGAGAAAAAATACAAATACTAACTCTTGCACCTCAATCATGGTCTTGCAAAAGAGTTGTCACTGAGTTCAGTGTCACAGAGTAAATGGTTCGAAAGGCTCGGAACCTAACACTAGAAAAGGGGATCCTGGCTATACCTGGTCCAATTAAAGGGCATAAAATTTCCCCTAAAGTAATAGACACTGTTACAAATAAGATGATGAATATAGTATGATGATGCCTGGCGCAAAAGACAGAGTAAATGTGAAGAAAAATGAATATAAACAAAAACGATTATTATTACAGGGATGCCAACCTCTTGCAGCACTCATATGTAGTCCAAGCCATAAAAATGCGTAGTTTTGAGCTTTCATGTGCAGACACAAGAAATATTACGAAAAAGTATTTCAAGACGTTTTAAATTTACTACAGACTAGACAGTTATAAAAATAACCACAAAAAATCAATATTGAGAACTGTATGTGCGGATTTGAGATTTTGATTTAAACAATTAGCGACTTATACACAAACAAATAACATCAGCATTTTATTTTCATGAAAGAGAAGAGCAGCTTAAAAGGCCCAACAGGCATGTGCCATTTGTCACTCGCATCCAAGACCCACGGGGGGCATTGCGTGGGCGAGACTCCCATAATCTATTATGTGGGTTTCGGTAACGTCTTCCCTTTCATTCACGGCAACCTTCTGAGTTACTCCTTCCCTAACTAAGAATAAAAATGCAAAAGAAAAAAAAATTCCAAATTTTCACTTAATAGAGCTGAATTTTTGACAGATGCCATAACTTGGTCTTATAAGATTACCCTACAAATTTCGCTTGATTCCATTGGAAACTTAAAATTACGCACTTTTCTTTTTTATTATTAAGACGTTCAGAGAAAGAAAGATAAACTTCATGGGAAAGCGCAGATGACCGAGAACTATGAGCTTGCAACATTCATTTCTCTCCCCCTTTTACTCTGAGCCCATTTGCCACCTGCTGTTGTTGTATTGCGTTTTTGCTTAACTGAGGATTAAAATGTGAAAAATTAATTTCCCGAATTTTCATTTTAAAAAGCTGATTTTTTTATAGATGTCCTAACTTGGTCAAACAAAGTTGCCCTGAAAATTTCGCCTAAATCCGGTGAAAACTTTTTAAATTACATACACACACAAAAGAAATTGGACACTTGAGAAAGAGGGATTAATAAGAAAATTGCATTTCTAACTCAAAAAGTTTTTAAGTTATCGAAGTGAAATTTTCAGGGTCACTTTGTTTTAATAAATGAGGGCATCTGTAAACAGTTCTGTACATTTAACTGAAAATTGGGGAAAAAGATAATCTGCAATTTTGTTTCCCAGTATGTAAAAACATCACACTGCTTGCACTGGGTGGGGATCCCTCACCAAAGAATATAGATATTCTTTGCCCTCACTTCAGTACTTATCTTGAGTCATTCACCTACTACGAACATTGCAATGTGCTTTCAACAGCTTAAGCTGGCAGAGTGATGCAACTTAAACAAAACCATTACAAAGAATGCCCACATGTAAAGCGCGATTTCCTTCATTCTTTCCTTCTGGCCTTTTTTGTTTTTTACAGATTTTAACAGTTTCGGAGAGAAATGATTGTGCCAACCCTTGAATTTTTTACCAATACAGAGCAATTATGAAATAAAATGCAGTAAACATTTTTTTTTTTATTTTATCATATCTACACTAAGATTGGTAATTTTGTCCGAGGTAGGGTGTGGGGTTGTGACATCGCCGAGGATCAGCGTGGAATCTCCAGCCTCGGCAGCGAAGCGCCACCAATCGACAGTTGCTTTGTTGTAGCAGACGACGCAGGCCAGATACTGAAGTATAGCTGGCAAAACATTGATGGAGATTCTGCATTGCGCTTTTTGACTATTCTTATATGCAACCTGTTATTGAGTTGTCTGAATACACTAAAGCACTTGGGTTCATGACAAACGCTAAGGGGTCCCACAAATAACACAAAAATTATGCTAAATAAAATTAGGGGGGGAAATGCGCCATCATAGCAACAAACGCATAGTATTAGGCATATGATGTGTAGTTTCTACGCCAAATGCGTAGGGGTTAGCATCCCTGTTATTATGTAATCTGCAAGAATTGTATTTTTCATTCAAACAAAAATACCCTGAAATAAAAATAGGTTTTTCAAAATTTTGCTGTTTGTGCCCAAAATGGTGTGTCTTAGCGGGATCCCTTGGCACTCATGCAGTGTGCATCTGTGTAATTCTCCAAAATGCGTATCTCTTAGCCTCTACACTCAATTTACACCACAAGGAAGCAGTTCATCAGCTGATGGACAAACTTGTTTGCAGCAGGGAAAATAGAGCGTGTATGTTGCATTGTTGCAGTGACTGCCCTCATAGTACTGAACCACTTGAGAAGAACGTAAGTGAGATTTTGGAAGATTATGATGGCAGTGATGAAATACAATTTTCACAATGGGTGAATGAGGAACGAATGAAACTAGTCAATGAATCTCCCTGTTCATGAATTCATAGAGTTGGTAACAGAAAAAGTAGATGCTCTTATATCCCATTCATATACAGTATATCTAAAATACAAAATGCTTACACCTCAAAAGCAGAAAAGAAAACTTGAGTGATGATGAAGGATTGATCTTGATGGATTTTGCAGAAAACTACAATTTTGTTCTACAAAATGAGGTACAATCGTACCACTGGAGTCATTTAAGTTGTTCTGTACATCCTACTGTAATCTACACTAAGACAGCTGATGGATCTCTTAAAGAAATTCCTTTGTGTTTCATATTAGATGACTTGAACCATGATGTTCCATTTGTTTATTGTGTTCAGCAGAAAACAACAGACTTCATAAAAACTCATTTCCCATGTATAAATAAAGTGGAATATTTCACAGACGGTTGTGCTGCTCAGTACAAAAATTTTAAGAGCATGATGAACTTGTGTGAACACAAAACAGATTTTGGGCTAGATGCTTGCTGGTCTTTCCATGCCACAAGCCATGGAAAACCCATTTGTGATGGGATTGGTGGAACAGTAAAAAGAACCATAACAAAGAAAAATCTTCAGAGTGTTTACCAATCCACACAAATTACAAATGCCTACCAAATGTACGAGTTTTGTTGTGGTCTGTTTTCAAAAATATCTTTCTTTTTTTTAAATGAAGAAGAAATCAACAGCAGTATAAAGATACGTGCAGAACGATTTTCTAAGGGGAAAACAATACCTGGGACAAGGAGTTATCATTCTTTTAGTCCCTTAACAACAGATGAAATCACAGCAAAACGTACAAGTCTAGATCTTGAAATATGTCTTAGATGAAATTTTACCACAGGGGCTGAAAACACATCAATGCTGCAACTTGTAGTTCCAAGTCTACAGAATTATGTTGCATGTGTGTATGAAGGAAACTGGTGGAATGGACTGGTCAGTAAAATTAACAAAGAAGAAGGAGATTACTCAATCATATTTATACATTCACATGGTTCTTCAGAAACATTTTATTGGCCGAAACGACAAGATGACTGCCCTGTACCCCCTCAGCACATTTTATGCGTGATTGATACTCCTGAAGTGACTTTTCAACTGGGACGTGTTTACAGAATTGAATCTACATCTAAGAAAAAAATTGCCGAAAAATGGAATATTTTTAAAGAAAATTGTTAAAAAATGTTCAAGATTGTAAAGAACTTAAAATGTACCTGTAAAGTACTAAATACAATAATTTAAATTGACTATGATTTATATGCATCCGATCTACAACCTTAACAGTTGTAAAATTAGTCTACTTAAAATACTCAAACATAAAATTAAGAGCGTACATTGTAAAAGTAAATAATTTTTCTGAAGTCTTTATGTAATTTACATGATGAGAACAACACTTCATGTTAAAAAATTAAAAAGTAAATATTTCAGTAGGCATGTCTAGTAGGTACGTGTGACTTTGGTATTTTCAAAAGTTGGAACTTTGAACCGGGCTCTAAGTTGGCGAAAACTCAAAACCCCATTAATTTTATTACACCATTTTGTTGCATTTTTTGTCTAGTTTTCAGTGGTATAATGGGTTTATAGGGATCTGGAGAGAGACTCGTGTTATAGGACAGTTTTCAAGTACAGGTCAAAATTTTCGGAAAATTTTATTTTTGCACTTTGCGAATCTTTTAGCTATGTTAATGACTATTAAATCTCAATCTTACCATACATTTTCATTAACCATTTAATGCTGAGAAAAATGCAAAAAAAAAATTAACTCTCTATTTTTAAAAATAACTTTTTTATGGCAAAACCTGTAGAAGTATGCAGGGTAGCCGAACGGGCGATTCCTTGCTTTTTATGCATTTTTGCCAAAACTTTGAGGTGCTGTAGTTCTGAAACTAATTTATACAACCAGAAAAAATTTGGTGTGTGTTCTTATATCCATGTATAGAACAAGCTCACCAAGTTTCTTTAAAATCTGCCAACCTTGGGTGTCAACCCCTGGATGATTTGACGTGGAATGACCCAAAATTCAAATTGTATGTGGATGTCAAAATTCAATTATATCTGTGCTCATAAACACATTGATTTACACAGTTATAAAAAGATAGAAAACTCATAGCAGAATGATGAAGTGTGTTTATGACTCCATGCTATTCCAATAGCAAACAAATATGATTAGTGGTGCTTTTTTAAGCACGCACACCCTGGGAATTTAAACCTCAGCGTTGAATCCACGAAGAAATAAAAACATGACCTATAGCGCCATCTGGAGAGCTTTGAATTACAGTTGCTTTGACGACTTAGGGTGTCCGCTGGTAAAATAGCACTCCTGCAGCTGCAAATATTATTTACTCTGTTTTGTTTACTGCACGAAGAAACGAATCTTCTCTTCTTCACGAAAATATTGCACAAGGTAATTAAGTTTAGCGGACGGACTTCAGCAAGTCTTACTGGAAATACATATAAAGAAAAAAAAATAATAACTGCAACTGGCGGTGCTGATTTTGGGTAGCACACCTTGAGAGTTCCACTGGTACCTTTGAGACCACAGGAAAATAAGAACGTGGCCTGCAACACCGTCTGGGGAGGGCTTGCACCACAGCTGCTTTAAGGTCATCAGATGTGTGCCCGCAAAACAGCACACCCCAGCATTCTAGCACAAATGCGATATGCATACTGAACAAAACTTCTCTTATTAATGAAAACATTATGAGGGAAAATGAATTTTAACCACCACTAAAAGCCTTAGGACGAACTCTAGTGAGTTTTATTAGAGACAAATCCGAAAAAATTATATTGATTATATAGGTTGAATTGCGACTCTGTGTGGGTGTGCGCTGCACACCTAGCAGACCCCGAATATTCGCCCCTGGTATATACCTTATAAAAACAGTAGTGTAATACCTGAGAAAATACACTAACTCAAGACTCCATAGCTTTGATAAAAAAAAAAAAAACTCTTAAATAGTAGTCTCGGGCTAATTAAAAATGTTTTGCTCTAATCCGAACATAAAAATTGACACTCCCAGATGCCAGAATACCTGATTTTTGACCCTTTGATTGGAGTATAATCTAAACTTTTACCAAACTTTCACCAAATTTTCATGATTACATTAATCTAACATATATACAAAATATAATCAGTCAAGTTTAACAGATTACCTTTCACTGCATTTTGCCTGTTTTGAAATGCTCGAAAAGTCCTGGAGTAAAATTCAACTAACACTGAATGGAAGTCAACAGGCCATTCTGCCAGCAACAATGCTCTTGAAAGAGAATACATTCTCTTCACCAGAGGCTTTGTGTTCTTGTGACACTGAGGATTTAAAGCATCATGACAGAACAACTGTAAATGTTCCCCCAAAGTTTCTAGTTGGACTACAGCAGGTGTGTACAGTTGCAGGTGCTGATAAAGGCATTTCACAGCATCAGGGAATTTCAAGAAATTGGTTTTTTCACGGTCCTTAAATCGGGCCCAAAATGCTGGGATTATGGTATTCTGGAGATCATCTTCATATGTTGCAATGTACCAGTCTTCTAAGATTTGAGCCAAATCATGCTCACATAGGACTTTCACAGCAGCAGCCAAGTCTTCACCAGAAATCATACAACTTTCATCCTGTGTTCATAAACATAAAAGACACAAAATTACAATAAATAATTATGGATCCAATGTTACTAAAAGAAATATTTGAGTTATAGAAACATGCTTAGACTATAATATTTGTCGAAATATGAGTCCTTTGTGTAATGACCTTTCGTTACTTTTAAACTTTTTGCATGTTATCTTCCTAGTAAGCTCTATTTGACACATCGTGGAAGGATCACCAATTTCCTGATAATCGATTTCTTTGACTGTTGCAAGGTTTAAAAATATATATAGTTAAAATATTATTAAATTATTGTAAGTTCCTTTATGTAGAAATTCATATATTTTGCATACCTTTCATGTGGGAGCCAAGTAGTCAGATTGTCTTCTTTTATGTGACACATATCAAAAGAAGACAGTGCATGACTATTTGGTTTCCATATGAAAGGTATGTAAAATATATGAATTTCTAGATAAAGGAACTTACAATAATTTAATAATATTTTAACTATATATATTTTTAAACCTTGCAACAGTCAAAGAAATCATTATCAGGAAACTGGCGATTCTTCTATGACATGTTAAATAGAGCTTACTAGGAAGATAACATGCAAAAAGTTTAAAAGTAACGAAAGGTCATTACACAAATAACTCATATTTTGACAAATAAGAATTATGGAACACATTCACTGAATTCAAAATTATTACAAATTCAACCTTCTGATCCATGGTATATAGTTGTAATAGAAATCATTATCATTATCTACAATACCACATGATCCCTACTATATAGTTGTAATAGAAATCATTATGGTATATAGTTGGTATATAGTTGTAATAGAAATCATTATCATTATCTACAATACCACATGATCCCTACTAAATATATCCATTTAAATTTTTTTATATATGCCATACTTATGTCAAATGCTTATCCTGATAAATACATTCTCTACATGATTTCTATGTTTTATGACATCAAATTTTTACAGCTGTTTATTAGCATTCAACAAAAAAGCATTTCAAAATAAGTCACCGTCTGGAAAAAGTTTCATATCTCACAAAACTGACAAAAAAACAAAAAAAAAAAAACAATAATTTTAATTTGAGAACTAACCGTCCATGCTAATCAGGACTCAAAAATTCTGGGGCTAGAAATGGTGCTTCATTTAAATAAAAACCTGTTTTTTTTCAGGAGGGATGGTGATATTGAAAAAGTATCAAAAATGTGTTCACAAGCAAAAAAAAATTTAACACAATATGAAAGTACAGGGCCATGGAGCAAAGGAAAAGCTTTTTATTTTTTACTTATGACAAGGTGAAAATATTCCAAATACGTGGCGACAGTTAATAAATAAATACATCGCTCTTTCCACGTTTCAGAAACACACAGCAACCGAAAAATTGTTTTTCAGCCGCCGCTGTGGAATCAAACCAACAGAACTCTCGGTATCGCGCCGAGTGCGTTACCGAGAGTTCGATATTTACTTATGACAATATGACAAAAAATATGATGCAAGAAAGGCACTATTTGCGCTTGTCGAATGCTACGTGTTGTAGGAAGTCCTCCGGGCTACTTCACAGCATGTGATTGTTATCACTGGTAGCCTAATCACTTTGTGAATTGCATACACAAGTTTTGCTGTGCTAACCACATTAGCTACGGCTTCTTTTTATTCTCCAGTTTTTCAGAAACATTTTCAGCAATGCCAAATACAATGGATTGTCTGCCGTTTCTATGAATTTTTAGGTCTGATTAATGAACAACAGTAATGCTGCAATAAAAAACAACTAAGGATATTGGTTCTATATTAAGCTTAAAATAACACAAAAGTACTTTAAAAACCTGACAAGTTTTTAATAAGATTCTCTCTTTCTTCAACATGACAGGTGCAGATCATACGACTTTTTAATACATCTTTTGTAAAAAAAGGTAAGCATGTAAGTTACCTCTTTGTTCGTCTCTGCAATTGTGCACCCACGGGGGTTGGCCTAGGGTCCTGGACCCTCCCCATGGGTATCACTTGGTCTATCGTTCTTTGTTATTGGGTGCTTATTTTTAAATATATTTGTATATATTTTTAAATACATGTATGTCATGAAAAATTGGAAGCACACTTTAATATGAAGATATTTTTATCGATTCCCAGTATTTTGGGAGATGTTTTCTCCTGGGTACGTTTACTTGCATTTTCATTATTTTGGGCCACCTTCATAAAGAAATCCTGGGTGTGCCACTGTGTCTGTGGACATTATATCTCTGCAACTATCAGTCTGATTTGGAAAATTCTTTCTTCGTTGGGAAGCTTGAAATGTGAGAACGACGATTCTTGCTTTTTGGTTTATCTACAATGCACAACTTCACTACTAGAGGGCATAAATGCAGATGCTAACAAATTCAAAACACATTTTAATCTCTATAATTGCTTCTGATGTGATATTCTTTTTCTCAGCATTGATATGTTTGACCGAGCAGCTGATATATTTCGTGCAACACGGTTAAAATTAGCAAGGGAACTGCATCTGGCTTTCTTGAAGAACTGCTATTCAAGATGTCATACCGAAATACCTGATCATCTGAACTACCCCAAAGACAAGAAGGGTCTGCCTAATATTGTGGACAGTGGACAAAAGAGCGTCTAATACAAGAAATAAAAGCAAAGTATGGATATAATAATTATCTACAACAAGCGGCATACATGTCTTATTTGCATACATACATACATACATATCACTAAGCTATTCTCTGAGATTCAGAGGTTAGCTCCAAAAAGAAATACAAACTTCCAGATATTTTACTTATTGTTGTCGTATCAAACTTCGCCATTTACAGCAATCTTGACATACAACTCGTGCTTCACTGATATCCATTACACGCCTTACATAAGATCTTTTATACTTCATACTCATAATCTTTTTCTCATGCAGACACTCCTGAAACTGATCCACCCATGTCTTCCTTGGCTTTCCTCTGCCTTTCCTTCCTGCCACTTGGGTTGAAAATATTTTCTTAGTAAGCATTTCATCACTCATTCTTTCAACATGGCCAAACCACCGAAGCATATTAGTCTCCACCTTGCTAACAACATTTTGATTTACATCACACAACTGCAATACATCTTCATTCCTCACACAATCAGATCGTGTCTTGCCACAAACCCCACGTAAGTAAAGCATTTCTCCAGCACACAAACGACTCCTATGCTTCTTCTGCAGTATCCAGGTTTCACTGCCATACATCAGAGTAGGAACAATTACAGTTTCATACACAGCCATGAGGGACTCTCTAGAGAACCCATCATTCCTGTGAAAACCTCCCAGAGCAGCTATGACTTTCAAAGAAGAATTCACTCGCCTACTGATTTCACCATCCAACTTGTTCTCTCTGTCAAACATGCTTCCTAAATACACAAACTCACTCACCTGGTCAATCACAGTGCCATTTATACTTACATTACATTCAGTGCTACCCGTTCCTCTCTCAAACACCATAACTTTGGTTTTTCCCTTATTTATACTCAGTTTGAATTTCATGCAAACTTCGTGCATCCGAGTCAACATACTCTGCAACTCACTTTTGCTCTCTGCCAACAGGACAGTGTCATCAGCATACAGCAATCTGCACACACGGATATTACCAAGACATAAACCACTATTATCTATTTTGGCCTCACGCATGCATGCGCCCATAAATATATTAAACAGCCATGGTGACATTACACAACCTTGTCTAACTCCTGCACCAATGGAAAACCATTTTGATAAAACACCATTCACTCGTACACAAGCTCTACTACCAGCATACATGGCTTTTACACTATTAAGTAGATTCCCAGTAACACCATATTCATTCAATACCTTCCACAAAAGTGTCCTATTCACTCGGTCGTAAGCTTTCTCTAAATCTATGAAGGCAGCAAAAACTTTCTTCCCAACAGCCAGATACTTTTTAATCATCATGCGTAATGCAAAAATCTGGTTGGTGAAGCCTTTACCAGGCATAAAACCACTCTGAACATCCCACACTTTCAATGATGTAAGACCCCGTACTTTTTCAATAACAACCTTACCAAACACTTTCCCTGGCACACTCAGTAGGCTAATACCACGATAGTTCTTGCATTCAGTCTGATCACCTTTTCCCTTATACAAAGGAACAATAATAGCATCCTTCCAATCCCGAGGGACCATTCCTAACTCCCAGCACAACTGGCAAATTTCAGTTAACCAGTCAATTATGGAGTCACCACCATACTTCAACATCTCTGCAGTTATGCCATCAACTTCTGGAGCCTTACCATTCTAAAGAGATTTTAGAGCTTTACACACTTCTTCTCTTGTGATCCCTCCTATACTTTCATCCCTCATTGTGACATCATCTGCATCTGTATCAGAATCATTTTTGCTCTCCTGATCTAATAACTCACAGAGGTATATTCACCCCATCTTTCACTTATCTCATTGGGCTCCCATATCATTTCCCTGATCTCATTCTTCACACAACTTACAACTTTGTTTCCCCTATTTTTCCTGAGTCTCATGTACTTCCAGAAGGACTTTCTATCTTTCCAAAAAGCCAGTTCATGCCTTTCCACTTTCTCTTTCCTATCTTTTGCCTTACTGTGGCGAATCAGCTTAGCAGCTTCACGCTTCGTACAGCGATATTCATCCACAGAGACTCTACCTTGCAACATCCCCAAATAGGCTTCCTTCTTTCTCTTTACTGCCTCTTCAATCTCACTATTCCACCAAGCATCACCTCTATTGTTACCCACTATTGTGGTGCCACAGACCTCTTTAGCAGCAGTGACAACACAGTTCTTAAAACATTCCCACTTCTTTTCTACATCCCTCTCACAAGATTTCAGATCCTTCAGTCGTTCTCTGAGTAAGTCAGAGTACCGCTGATGATCTTCAAGGAGCCTATCAACCTTTATTCTTTCTATCCTGGGTCCCTTCCTATTCCTTTTAATCCAACCAACATTAAGTTTCACTCGTGACACTACCAAGTAATGATCAGAACCAACATCTGCACCTCTCATCACACGGGTGTCAACAACTAAGTGTTTCAAACGCTGATCGTAAACAACAAAATCTATCACACTCTTTTGACCAAGAGTACGATTTTCCCAAGTATATGTGTGTATATACTTGTGGTTGAAAAATGTATTAGATACACACAAACCATTCTCAATGCAGAGTTCAATTAATCTTTCACCATTATCATTCACACAAGGATCATTAAATTTACCCAGAACATTGTCAGAAATTGCATTCTGCACACCTACTCCAGCATTGAAATCCCCTGCTATTATAACTTTTTCTTTAGCACCAAACTGGCTCAAAACAGCTTTTAGCTCATTCCAGAAATCTTCTTTCTTATCAGTAGAGTAGGTTCCGAGTCACAAGGAGCATACACTACAACAATTACAATTCTCTGAAGTTTCACTTTCAAACGAATCCAGTCTCACTTATGCAACTACACTGTTAGACAATTGCTAAGGACGGATCATAAACGGCTATATAGCGCATAAAAAAGTAAGTGTGGTTGGATGCCAAGGGAAATAAAATAATGTCAGAATGCCAGGACATTACAAGAAAGAAAATTTATTGTGCTCTGAAATCCAGAAGGCTTTGGAACGTGTTCAAGGGACAAATAGGCCATTTTGTGCAGAATACGTAAACGTTAAAAAAATGCAATTATTGTCCGCAGGCGTTCCGGCGTAAGATGTCAATACGGGATATGGCCATCATGGAGGGCGATGCAAGATTCCACACGTCGTGTCATGCTTAGCACAACATTATCAAGCAGCTGTTGGGGCAATTTATCCCATTCCTCTGTCAGTGCACGGATGAGGGTGTCCTTGTTTATTGGAGGGCATTGGCGACCAACAAGACTCCTCCCCAAAGCATCCCACACATTTTCAATGGGATTCAGATCTGGAGAACGTGCTGGCCATACGAGGCGTTGAATATCCTCGCTCTCAAGACACTCCTGGACAGCGACTGTTCGATGGCATGTTGCGTTGTCGTCCATGAAAATGAATCTATCACCGACAGCACCACGGAACATGCGAACATGAGGTAGCAGAACATCATTAATGTATCGTTGGCCAGTCATAGTCCCAGTTGGAAGCACATAGAGGGACGTACGGCCATTGATCATGATGCCAGCCCATACCATGACACTACATGTCGGATATCGGTCCCTTTCCTGTATGTTTGCTGGACAATATGCAGTACCACTATCATGCCAGATCAGTTGTCGTCGACAATCAGATGATATACTGTATCTACTCTCATCTGAGAAGAGGACAGCAGACCAGTCGTTATCAGTCCAATTGCAATGTTGATGGCACCATTGCAAATGGGCGGTACGGTGACGTCTGGACAATGGGATGCACACAACAGGACGGCAGGCGTATAGTCCTCCTTCATGCAAACGTCTGGCGACAGTTTTTCGGGAGATCCGCTTGCCAGTAGCAGCCATAAACTGATTTGCTACCTCACTAGCTGTGCTGCGCCGGTGTCTTTTTGTTGATAGCACTATGTACCGATCTTCTGCAGGTGTCGTACTGCGAACACGACCTCCCCGTGACATTTGCTACACTCTCCATTTGTTTGAAATGATTTCCAAAGCCTTGAAACAACACTGTGGCTGACGTCGAACTCCCTGGCAACATCTGTTATTTTTCGCCCTTCTTCAATCTTGCCAAAAGTACGGCCACGTGTAAAATCATCTAGGTTATGTCGGGAAGACATACTGAAAATTGCAAGTTCGTCAATTGATTCTTTCCCTTTCAACTTTGCGTTTGAACAACAACGGTCAATATGCGTCAAATCCTTTATATCTCTTATCAGCGCTATGATGTCACGAACAAGTTCGGCAATCCAAAATTTGCATACGCACAACACGTCTTACTGTATCCCACACTTATGCTAATTTCCACATTTTCCTGCATTCCATTTTATGGTTGCTATCGTTGCTATTGTCATCTGTCCTTAGCAATTGTCCGGCAGTGTTGGTTGGTTGGTTGGTTGATTAATTTTAATGGCGCAAGGGCCAGGTTTGGCCAAAGAGCGCCAGACAAAGAACTATCAGCTACAGATGTTTAAAAGCGGGGAAAAGGATTAAGAGAAAACAGGCTTGGTAAAAGTTGGAAAAGAGGATGATGAAAGCTGTGAAGACACGTTAGTTAATTAGGTTTATATAAAAATTTATGTATTTAATAATTAACTAATATAATGATCATCAGTAAACACAACTACACAAAGGATGATTCACCAGGAGGGGGACGAACCGTCACTCTCCTCCCCCCACACTCCTCTGCAATGCCGGCAGAGGGCGGGGACGAACTGTCACTCTCCTCCCCCCCCATGTTCCTCGGCAATGTTGGTTGAGGCTGGGGACGAACTGTCACTCTCCTCCCCCTATCTTCCTCTAGAATGTTGGTTGAGGGTGGGGGCCTCGCTGAGGCCGAGACAGTTGCAATGTTGGTCAGGTGGACCGCGACAGTAGGATGGACACTGCACACCTTTGCGGATTGAGGGCCGGGTCTGCCGCACGTGCAGACTTTCGGCTGCAAAAGAGAAGGCCCAGAATCAGGTATTCGAAAATCTGGAGCTCGGGGAAAAACACCTGTGTCGCTTGGTCAGCTGTAGATTGCTTGGCAAGGGCGGCGAGAGCTACAGGGCGCGGAACAAAGGGCTGCACGGGTTGTGGTGGAGACTGAACTACTGCGGCAAAAGTACGCTGTCGGGTGGTGGGTATACCCAACTTGGCCTTGGCAGCAGGGTACGAGAGGCCGTCCAGGGTCTTGAGGTGCTGGATCGCCATCTCGTCCTTCCATTTCATACAGGCGCGGGAGTAAGCCGCATGGGCCTCACCACAGTTAACACAGGAGGCCGCAGAAGTGCAACCTTCCCCGTCATGTTCACTGGAGCCACAATTAGCGCAACGAGCGGAACTCTTACAGAAACGTTGTGAATGCCCGTACCTCTGGCACCTGAAACAGCGCAGAGGACTGGGAATGTACGGGCGAACTGCACAGACCAAGTAGCCTGCTTTGATTTCTGTCGGAACTTTCGGGGAGTTAAAAGTCAAGATTACATTTTTAGATTTAATCAAAGAGCCATCACGCCGGAACATCATACGACGTGCAGCAAGAACACCCTGATCCGCAAGTTCAGTCACCAATTCATCCTCACTGCATGGCAAGAGATCAAACTCCGAAATAACACCCCGAGAGGTGTTAAGAAACGGGTGAGGTGTCACTTTGACAGGAATGCCTTGAAGACTAGAAAGGCGCAGAAAAGTGTTACTCTGAGAAACACTGCAAGTTTGGACAAGCAGGTCCCCAGAGCGAAGCTTCCTCACAGACTTCAAGGGGCCAACCGCAGCGTCAAAAGCTTTAGAAATGAAAAATGGAGATCTGGTGGACAGTCTCTCATTCGGATCGATGGATTCTACAAGTAAGTGTGTAGCATGCGTAGTCACAGCAATCGAGGGGAGACGACGCTTCGGAGCGACTGGTACAGCTGCCGAAGAAGAGGTTGTACATTCTTGGTCCAGGTCATGGTCTAAAGAACGTTTAAGGTTTTGAGACTTGGTAGGTTGAGAAGATGAAGGAGTGTCGTTGGCAACTATCATTGTCTCAGGTGACTTAAATTTGGAGCGTTTGTTTTTGGGTTTACCCATGGAAAAAAAGAAGGAAGATTCGTCTGCAGACTACTCCACCCACCACCGAGCCCTACAAGGGAGAACTGGAGGTCCGCAAGCCAAGAAAATGACGCTAGACACAGTCCTGGAGCTTATACGTTGCAGATATAGTCCGTTGGCTGTGATCACACGCACTCGGCGGACACTTCGGCCTCCTGGTACCGTCATGCCAACGCCTTTGGCATGATCCCACAGCCCCCGGGCTCACCCTGCCGTGTCATACGACAAAAGCCGCTAAAGCCCTGTACACAACTTGGTACAAGACTTCTGACTAGAGGTGGGTTAGTCTCTAGCCTCCCGTTTACAGCGAAGCCAGGGTCGAAAAGGAGTGTTGGTACACAGGAGGCACTTAACCGGTCTCCTGCGACCTCAGCCGCCAGACATCCCATTTCCGCCTCACGGGTCTCCGCACGCGGCAAACATGCAGGTAGGTCTAGCACCCAAACCAGCTAAAAGGAAAAAAAGAAATCCAAAGAAGACAAATCCTGGCAGGGAACCTAAACGGAATCTCAGCAACCTACGAACTGAGCGGTTAATATAAATCAGTTAGTGGTGGAGGGTAACAAAACCACAAGACCGGGGTGTTAGTACATAACATGGTAGCGATTAGGTAGAGAATACAACACGGGCAACTAGCCAGTGGAGAAAATAAATAAAAACGAAAAGCGAGACACAAGACCAGCTCGGGAACGTGGGGACGCGACTCCCCAACAGCTGGATGAACAGCCGTCCCTGCAAACACCAACAGCACCGAAACAAAAAACAAGCGGTGGCATGACATCAGATGTTGACCAGTCACAAGGTCAGCTCGGGCCGTGGGGGCGCCGCTCCCCAAATAACTGGAAAACCAGTTATCCCCGTGCGGGGTGTCCGGCAGTGTATAATGAATCAAGTTGTTCTTCATCTTTTCACTTAAAATCACACCTACACCAGCCTGTCCTCTCATATTATCCAATACTCCAGACCACACACTCACTGTGCCATTCACTTCTTCTACCCCAATTTCCTTCTTTTTGGTTTCACTTACACACAGCACATCCAGTCTATACTTATTCATCTCCTCAATCACCTCACTCATCTTGCCATTTATACCTCTAGTATTACATACACCAATCTTACATTCACTCAGCCGAGATCTCTTTCTCATACGCCGTTTAGAAAGTCCAGGTCGATTCCGTGGTGGACCGTCCTTCTCAAGTGTGGTAGGTCCACCATATCCCACACTTGAGTCATTCTTAATATTTCTTTTTGTCTTTTTAATCAGGTAAGTACATCAGTGTGGGGGATTAGCCCACAGCTGAGCGTGTCTTATTTGCAATATGTAAAAACCATCCATCCGACCATTGTGGACAAACAGATGAAAGCCATAACTGCCATAATCGAAGGTATTATCAATAGTAAGAGCCAAACCCATATTTGCAAACTACGAGGACTGGTGTACCAAGAAGCACGAACCAGAACTACAACTCCCAACACAGTGAGAACTGAATGAGCTCTTTCACATGGTGAGACATTGTTAAATCTTAGTGACATTAATCTTACTGATATTAAAAAAAACTGCTTTACAGCGGGGACCAAAGTTTGCCTATCCAAAGAAATTACTGATGCCCCAGCATATCATTCCACAAGTGGAGAATGTTCTGTTAAAACTTCCGGAGCCGGAAAGGGAATACACACGCCAAAAAATTTCTAGAATTTTCACTGACCAGCGTACTAGGCCCCGTGACCCTTTCACTGAAGAAAAAGACTCAACTAAAGCAATTGCACAGGAACCCTGATATCGTTATATTACAGGGGGACAAAACTTCTCAGCTAGTTCTAACGAATAAACCTGAATGTACCAAAAAAATGTTTCAGGCTATAGAAGTAATTCCCCACCAACTCCTACTAAGGGACCCCACTCAAGCTACGATAGCTACATTAAGGGCTTTGAAGAAAAATAATTCGTTTCCCGATATTATCCAGCAGGCTTTCCATATACCACCAGGACCCGCCATTCCTACTATCTTCGGCAAACTGAAATTACATAAGCAGGGGAATCCAGTTAGACCTCCTGGTCTCCAGTCAATCTAGCCCTATTAGACCACTTGAGACTAAATTAACGAAATACCTTTCCTGTTTTGTGCAAGATTCTATTTGTGCAGTTAGAAATACCACCCAAGTAATTAATCAGTTAAAATCATTATCCAACCTTGGTAACACCCCTTTTAAACTAGTATCTCTGAATATCATTAATTTATTTCCAAATATACCTATAGATGAAACCCATGGTATTATTGAATCAAAACTTGCGAGTTCAGGGCGCACACAAAGTGAGATTACTGCAATAATGAACGCTTTAAGACATCATAAAATGCAGTTATTTCCAATTTCAGGATGTTTACTACCAGCAAACAAATGGGGCAGCCATGGGATCACCCCTATCAGCACTACTTGCTGAGTTCTTCTTACAGCAAGTGGAAGAAAATTTCTTCAAAAGTGCTCCAATTAAACCACTGTATTACTGTCGTTATGTTGACGACATCCTAATTATTTGGCCACACAGCGTTTCTGAACTTATGGCTTTCACTGATGATTTTTCGGCAGTTTCTCCCTCAATCAACTTAACATATGAAATTGAACAAAACCATAAATTACCATATTTGGATATTCTAATCACTCATTCATTCTAATGATGAACATCCATTATTCTTCAGTGTTTATTGAAAACCGCCCAGCAACCCACAGATGATTCCGTTTTGCTCACCCAATTAGTCATAAATGAGCTTCTGTCAGATTTCAAATTCGACGAGCCTACGCTCACTCATCTGATCGAAGACTTCGCCTTCAAGAAAGTGAATATGTTTATAATATTTCTGCTGATAATGGATACCCAACATACCTCGTTAACAAGGTGCATTCACAGGTTAAACAAACTTATGCAATAACATTGCAACGTGAATACCCCCAAAACAGTATGTATTTTCACTTGACTATTACCCGGCCACTACCGTCCCATTGGGGAATATTTGTAATCGTTTTCATATAGGATTTGGACTGTGTACTACTAATTTATTTACATTAATCAGGAAGGATAAAGGAAAAAAACCCGTTAGGAACAGAAATGGGGTATATATTATATTCCACTTCTTGATAATACAGGTCATTGTTCCTTAAGCTACATAGGATCTACAGTTAAAAATCTCAAGTGCCGTCTACGGGAACACAAATATAACGTGCAGACCGCATAACAAAATACTGCTTTATCGGGAATGCCTATAACGGAACTCATATTCCAGATTGGGACAACGTAAAAATTATTGCAACCCCAAGGTCTAAATCACCAATTCTTATGACCGAAAGCATCTTAATATTGAAACACTGAGACAACTGTTGCAATGACTATGTACCTTATGACATACCTTCTACCTGGTAAAACTTATTGTAAAGTTATATATTATACCATGATTATCACTGTCTACGTCACTTGGTCACATAATTAACATTTTCCCCACGATTATCCTCATAACATGTTCTTGCACATATATATACTGTGCCGGTCTTCATATCTTTGTACTGCATCTGATGATGGACTAAAGTAGTCTGAAAGTACTAATGTTTTTATCTCATGTATATAGCATTTTAATTAAAGTATTTGAGCCATTATGTGCCTCACATACATTTCATAGAACGTGCAAAGATGGTTTTATATTTAGCTAGTGCTTCTGAACATCTGAATAAAAACATTCTTCCTTCCAATCAATACCATTTATAATGAAAACTATTTTGGGTACACATTACTTAAGCAATGCATAATTTTTCTGCTAGGGGACATAATATTAAATTGTGATTTCCCCGGATTTATAGAAGCAAAGATACACTTCTAAAAATCTGATTGAAGTATTATTTTTTGCATAGGATAGCTTCCACCATGGCATATTTTTTCAGAATACTATCTGCTTAAAATAATGCAGTAGGACATAGATTTTTATCTTATTTTTGTCAATATCTCCATTTCTAACAGTCTGATTTGAAAAATTCTGTCTTTGTTGAATTGTTTCTGGTGCGAAATGTTCTGCATATAATTTCAAATTGTTCTTACCACACTCCACTAGAGAGCATGAACTCACATTGCCATTTGCAGCAATATCTACGCATCTAAAAACCCGATTGAAAAAAACCTCTTTCAGTCAGATACTACAAACTGCCAAAACATTTTGTGCACATTTATTGCCAAAAATAGTTGACAATTTTCCCGCTAGGGGTGTAAATGTCTGATCAGATTTGTCAGTATTTCTGCTTCTAAAAGTACAATTAAAAACTCTTTGAATGCTGTATCATTGTCAACCATTATCAATCCACTGCTGGACGAAGGTCTCCCCAAGTTTCCTCCACAACGGTCTGTCTTGTGCCAGTCTCCTCCATGTCACCCCCGCATACTTTCGAATTTCATCCACCCATCTCCCATGTGGTCTTCTTCTGGGTCTTTTCCTGTCCCTTGGAATCCAATCTAAAATTTCGGCTGTCCATCGATGATCTGTCCTTCTGGCAGTATGTCCAGCCCATTGCCATTTCAGGGATTTAACTCTGATCATGATGTCTTCCACTCTTGTCATTTTTCGGATCCACGAGTTCCTCTTCTTATCTCTCCTGGTTATACCAAGCATGCACCTCTCCATGCTTCTTTGAGTTGTCTGCAGCCTTTGTATGTCTCTTTTAGTTAAGGTCCACGTCTCTGCACCATATGTAAGCACTGGAAGGATGCATTGATCAAACACTTTTCTTTTAAGACATAATGGCATATTGCTCTTGAAAATTATGCTGTTTCTTCCAAAAGCTCTCCAGGCAAGTTTTGTACGCCGATTAATTTCTTCACCAATGTGACCCTCACTTGATATCTGCTGTCCAAGATAAACATACGTGTCTGTTATCTCCAGCTTTTCTCCATCAATCGATAAATCTTCATTTCTTGTAAAAGCATTGAACATCACTTTTGTCTTCTGAAAGTTCATTTTTAATCCCACTTCTTTACTCTTGTCAACAAGTTCCTGGATCATACTCTGCAGCTCTGATGGGGTAGTTGCAAAAATGACTACATCATCAGCAAAACGAAGGTGGGTTAGATAATCTCCATTAATCTTTATCCCCTTGTTTTCCCAGCTCAGCAACTGAAAAACACCCTCCAATGTGGCATTAAAGAGCTTCGGAGATATGGTGTCACCTTGTCTCACTCCCTTTCCAATTTTTACGTGTGTTGTATTTTCAAACAGCCTAATCTTTGCACTTGCATTTTCATAGATGTTATTAATAATATTAATGTATGCATTTTCAATACCACAGGTTTTCAGAGCCATTGTAACTGATGATGGTTTCACCGAATCAAAGGCTTTTTCATAATCAATAAAAGCCATGCACAATGGAAGTTCATATTCCCTCGCTCTTTCAATTAGTTCTCTCAGTACGTGGATATGATCTATTGTGCTGTAGCCACTCCTGAATCCAGCTTGTTCTCTCGGTTGAGCCATGTCCAGTGTTACCTTCAAGCGGTGTGAAAGAACTTTAGTGAAGATTTTATAAACTACTGATAGGAGGCTGATAGGTCTGTAGTTTCCGAGATCCTCAATGTCACCTTTCTTATGTAGCAGGATCATTGTAGCGGTGTTCCAATCCTCAGGAATCTTTCCTTCATTAAGGCATCGAGTGAAAATTTGGGCGAGTACTGTTTCGATTTCTCCACTTGCTTCTTGTATGATGTCTACAGTAATTCCATCTTCTCCTGGAGCTTTTCCCCGCTTCATGTTCTTGATTGCATGTGCAACTTCTGCTGGAAGGACTGGAGGAACTCTGGTACTGGTATCTTTCATGATGTCTGGAGTGCATGTATCATCCCTTTCATATAATTTGGAGTAGAAATCTTTCACTCTTGTCAAAATTTCGCCTCTATTTCTTGTTACAGAACCATCTTCTTTTCTCAGTGCCATAATCTGTTTTCTTCCCTTACTGAGATGTCCCTTTGCTATCTTTAGGCTTTGGTTGTTTTCAATTGCTTTCCTCACTAGTTCCCAGTTGAATTTTCTTACGTCTTCAGTGATACTTTTTCTTACTGTCTTGCATAGCTCTATATATTCCACTTTGGAAGTCACGTCTTCTTTAGTTGTCCTCATCACTCTTCTTTTTGCATCAACATTTTCGTTTTTCCTGATAATTTGTTTACATGCAACTTGTTCTTAGACCCAGCTAATTTTGTTGCTGTTTCCATAAGAGCTTTGGTTACTTTTCTGTTAACTTCAGAGATGTCCACTTCTTCTGATGTTAGGCCTTCTAAAGCAGAGAACCTGTTCTTCAGTTCCAACTTGAAGGTATTATGGTGTTTTTTAAGGTTGGTTATGTCAATAGATTTTGTTTGTCTTATGAGCTTGCCACGTTCAAGTTTAGTGTTGAGGTGCATCTTACATCTCACCAATCTATGGTCACTACCTGTGTTGAACTTGTTTAGCACACTGCAGTCTTCTATGATGAATTTTTTGTTACACATAATAAAATCAATTTCACTTGTCGTCCCGTTTGGATGTCTCCATGTCCATTTCCTGTGTGGCTTTTTCTTGAAGAAGGAGTTCAAGATGAAAAACCCTTCTGCCTCTGCAAACTCAACGAGAGTATTTCCACGCTGGTTTCTGTTGCCGTGACCGAATTTACCTACTGAAGTTTCATTCTGTTGCCGTTGCCCTATTTTTGCATTGAAATCTCCCATAATTATTTTCAAGTGCTGCTTACCTTTATTATTTAGATGACAAATTTCCTCATAAAATTCTTCAATTTCTTCTTCAGGATGACTTGTGGTGGGTGCATAAGTTTGAATAATCTGAGCCTGGTATCTTTTCGAGAGTTGGATAACAAGTCGTGCAGCTCTGTCAGAGGAACTTTCAACTTCTACAACTTTATCCTTCAGTTTCTTGTTTATTATAAATCCAACACCACTAGTTCTGCCAGTATCTGTCCCACGATAGTAGAAGAGATGTCCACTTTTCAGTTCGATGAGATCTTCTCCTTTTCTCCTTACCTCACTTAGCCCCACGATGTCCCAGTTGATCCTTTGTAGTTCCTCTTCCAATTCAAGAAGCCTTGAATCAGAAGATAGGAGCGTCCATTGTACGTAGCCAAGGTCAGCATCAGATGGCAGCCTAGTCCGGTCCTCCGGGGATTCTTAGCACCCTCTGCCTTCATGTCGCACTGGCCGCTGCCTTGGCCAGGTACATTCCAGCTGCCGGAGACTGAGGGCCAAGATTTAAGTTGTGGAATCATTTTGGAGGGGTTTGGCCATAACTCACCACGCTGGCCAAGCGGGTTGGTGAGTGTGGGATAGAATTTCCTCTAATCCCGATGGTATAGTTATACCGCTATTGGCGGTCGTCAGAGCCCCTTTAGTGGGAACAATGCTGTATACCATTTATTTTATGGAACACTTTGCCTCTACTGGGGTTTTGTAGTTCACAGTTCTGGTGCTAGGCGGTGTTAGTGTGTATATCTGTTTGATATCACATCTTCGCTCGTAAATATCCTATTAAAATTTTTCTTTTTTTCCTGCATGCTATTCGCTACAATAAAAGTGGAGAATATTATCTTTTTTAAATAATGCACAGTTTAACCACTAGAAGGAAGAAATGCCAGAACCTTTTCTCACTATCTCTGCTTGCAAGAGACATATTTGAAGAATTCTGTTTTCTTAGTACAGCTTTTGCTGCAAAGAATACTTTCACATATTTTTTACTTTTCCATTATTCAGAATTCTTTCACTAGGGGGTGTAAAGTTATATAATGTTTTTTTTTTTTTTTTTATTTGTTCTTCTAACTGTTCAATTTGAAAATCGCTTTGTCTCCAACATCTCCCTTCAGCTAAGAGAAACTCTTTGCACACAATTTGTTAATTTTCATACAAGACTTTTCAACAGTTAGTGGAAGAAAGTAACTGTTTCTATTTCTAAATGCTTTATCGATTGCAGTAGAAATGCGGTTGTTTTTTATAATGGGTTCTATTGACTGTGAATAACTTTGAAATACTTCATTCATGTTGAAAATGATTCAAAAGACATGCTCATTACAACTGAAAATTCAGTGTCATCTTTCGTTTTCTTTCCCGACTATACACTAATGCTGATTATGTGTAAGAATTTTTTTCTAAATTTCTCGTCCTAAAAATGAAATGGTCTTCCAACAAAGATCTGACATGACTCTAAGATAGGAACAATGAATTATTGGCAGTTATTGGATCTTTTTCAAAGAAACCACGGTTCTATTTTCCTTAACACATTAATACTGCTAGTTCACAACTCTTTTTGGATACAAATAACCCTAAAATTAACATGCATACATGTCCCTAAGATGTTCTCTGAGAGATTCAGAGGTTAGCTTCACAAAGAAACACAAACTACCAGATAAATTTTTAACTGATTATTTACTAACTGTTGCTGTATCAAAGATCTCCATTTACAGCGATCTTGACACACAACACGGGCTTCATCGACATCCATCACATGACATACATTCTACACTTCATACTCATAATTTTTTTCTCATGTAGACACACCTGAATCTGATCCTCCTATGACTTCCTTGGCCTTCCTTTCCTGTCACTAGCGCTAAAAAATTGTTTTCTCAGTACGCATCTCATCACTTTCAACATGGCCAAACCACCGAAGAATATTAGTCTCCACCTTGCTAACAACATTTTACTTCACATTACACAACTACAACACATCTTCATTCCCCACACGATCAGAACGTGTCTTGCCACAAACCCTCCATAAGTAAGGCATTTCTCCAGCACACAAATGACTCCTATGTTTTTTCCATAGTACACAGGTTTCACTGCCATACATCAGAGCAGGAACAATTACACTTTCATACTCAGCCATGTGGCCTCTCTTGAGAACCCATCATTCTGTGAAAACCTCTCAAAGCAGATATGGCTTTCAATAAAGAATTAACTCACCTACTAATTTCACGATCCGATTGTTCTCTCTGTCAAATATGCTTTCTAAATACACACACTCATTCACCTGGTCAATCACTGCGCTATTTAGACTTATCTTGCATTCAGTACTAACAGGTCCTTACTCAAAAACCATATCTTTGGGTTTTCCCTTATTTATACTCAGTTTGAATTTCACGAAAACTTTGTATATCCGGGACAACATACTCTGCAACTCACTTTTGCTCTCTGCCAACAAGACTATATCATCAGCATACAACAATCTGCACACATGGATATTACCCAGACATAAAACCAGTATTATCCATTTTGGCATCATGCATGCAAACATCCATAAATATATTAAACAGCCATGGTTACATTACATAACCTTGTCTGACTCCTGCACCAATAGAAAATCATTTTGATACAACACCATTCACTTAAACCCAAGCTCTACTGCCAGCATACATAGCTTTTGCCTTATTAAGTAAATCCCAGTAACACCATATTTATTCAATACCTTTCACAAAAGTATCCTATTTACTCAGTAATGAGCTTTCTCTAAATCTATGAAGGCAGCAAAAACTTTCTTTCCAACAGCCAGATACTTTTCAATCATCATGCATAATGCAAATATGTGGTAAGTGTAGCCTGTAGCAAGCATAAAACCACTCTGAACATCCCACACTTTCTCTTATGTAAGACCTCATACATTTTCATTTAATGATTTTACCAAACACTTTCCCTGGCACACTCAGTAGGCTAATACCCCGATAGTTTTTGTAGTCAGTCTGATCACTTTTTTTCTTATACAAGGAAACAATGACACCCTGAAATAAAGCTAGATCAATAAAGTAGTTCTACGGGGGAAAAGTGCCTTAGCCATGAACAGGTTAGGTAAAACAAACCCAGAAAGAAGAAAATTTTCAAACGCAATTTAGAATTTGATTTGTTACATATTTGCATCAGTTGGTATTTTTATTGAAGTTTCATTACTAATTACTTTTATCAAAATTGCTTAATTGGAGCAATTTTAAATAAAAGATAAAAGTCACATGAGAGTCAGATTCTAAGAATGTTAAGTTTCCTTTTAGGTACTGTTCTGTCATTTCGTACGGTTCCAAATATTCAGTGTGAATAACATGTCAGTCACACTAAATGCATGTAACTTATATGCCGCTGTTGTTAAGATTATGGGGTGGAGGTGGTGGATATCTTGTGTTGGTTCAGGTTTCTTTTTGGGTATAATGACCATTCACACACCCTGATTTGGAGCCAATGGTTCTGGGAATGGCCAGAACCATGAGTACAGCACACCACCCATGTCTCACCCAGAGTTCGAGCGATTGGCCAAAAGCAAGTGCCTGTGACAACATGAACCCCCTGGAACGTCCTTTTGCGTTACTCATAAAGAAGCATAGAATGTACTCTGAGGGTTACTTCTGTTAGAGCCAGTAGCAAGTTATGCTGAAATGCCCTTTTCAACCATAAAAACACTTGTCACCATGGGGAGGGGGGCATTAACAACCACTGTGAGGAACTCTAAAGGATATAAGCAGTTCATCCGATTTAAGGTCACTGGCTCCAGGAAAGGGGAAAAAACACTGCTACAAGCCAGGCATACCTAAGCCTCGAAACCAGGCCCATCCAAATGAATGGATGAGGGGGATGGGCCTGGTTTCGGTACTAACAGAGTGATCTGATAGTGTTGTATCGTCCTAGCAATATGAATGCTCTGTTAAGGTACAAGTATGCTTTCATATAAATCAGTATTATTTTTACCTGATCATCTAAAAAAATTTCTTTGCCCAGCTTTTCCTCCCAACTAACAAGGTAAAGTGCCTTAGAGAACACACTGAGCTACTTGGAAAATCTTCAACAAACTTGTGAATTGCTACAAAATTAAAATACCCTCCCCCCCCCCCCGTTCATTTAGCATATTTGTTATTCTAAATAGTTTCTTATCGGAAAAGACTATTTCAACAGTAAAACTAAATGATCAACACATACCTACAAGGAAGACTACAGATTCCTTACCTGCTGCTGATGCTTAGGTCTCAGGTGACCAGTTATGACATCCCACGCCATCCACAAGTGTTCAGAGGTCTCCATGCTAGGTTCAAATTATCAGTCCAGTAATTCAATCGATTTTGTACAGTTATTAACCATTCATACGAACGGTTCACTTGCCTCTATCGTGTTTTCGAGAGTAAACAAACATTTCTTCCACGAGTGTTACTCTTCCCAAAACGAAAACTTTGAAGTTAAACCAAACAGATTTTTCTCAGATGTCAAACACCAAAATGGACTACTGGGAATTTTTTTAAACCTATGGTAATACAACAAATCTGTACGTCCGAAAGCGTGAAGCTCAGAGATCAGCGGTCGAGTTGGGTTGAGAGCAGAAAACTGTGTTCAAAAATCAAAACAGCGGAAACCGCAAAACGGCAGTGGTGTTGCCTAATCATTCATTCTGAAAGTCTCCAAAGAAAAAAAATCCCTAATTTTTTTTTTAATTAATAAGACGATGAGGCTTATAGACAAAGTTTGTGCCTCACAGCAACTAGTTGGCCATGCGGAAATAGCTAAAATATTTCCTGATCAGTAAGACGCGAAGATGCACGACCAGCCACAGAGGAGAACCTCCTTGCGACCAGCACGTGAAGTCACAGTAGCAGCACAAAAGTCCATCAAAGGGGCACGCTCATCAGAAGGAAAGTTAGAACAGGCGCGTCCTCACAGAGAGACGTCAGGAGAGAGTAATAAATTTCTCCAAGGCCCGAACTTTACGTTTTGCCACGGAAGCTTCCCGAAAGTCCAACAAAGAATACATTTGAGAAGAGACGGAGGTTGAGGAATGAGGGGTTGTCACTCCAAAACAAATCCTCTGATATGCACTGTACGCAGGGCAGGAGAAGAGGAAGAGAGGAACTGTCGGTGAAATAAGGTCTGTTGGAGCGAAGGGACTGCGCATTCCATTGGACCAGCGACCAGCTATTCATGAAGAGAAAAGTGATCCGCTAGGCCAGATGCCGTCTAGAACCGCATGGAACAGAGGCCACAAAGAAACTTACCGTCGTCACGATGAGCTTTCAGGTGTGACAGCAAGGCTAGACGAGAAGAGAAAGGCATGGCGCATGGAAGACACGAGTTGGTTCTGGAGTGAGAAAGTTTGACGGATTCCGCAGCAGACTCTACATACGGAACCAAAGATTTTTCGCATGACAGGAATTCATCGGCGCTTAGGCCAGTGGCAGAAGGTTGCGCAGTAGGCACTGAAGAAGTTGGGCACGCTGCAACTGTAGTAGGAGGATTCTGCAAAATTTCAGCCTGTGGCACCTGTGCAACGGATGATGTGGGGCCAGCATGTAGGGAAGGAGGTGAAAGAAGATTCGTCAAAGAGTCCAATTTACTGGTGAGTTTAGAGATAATGTCCAGAGGCTGAGGGAAGGCAGAGGAGCAAGCACACGGAGGTTGAGCCTGAGTCGCCGCCGCATATGAGGCCTGGTGGACTTGACACACAGAGTCCCGAGCTTCTGGATAGCTGAGATGCTTCGAAGCCATAATATCTAGGATCTGCTTTTCTCGGAGGTAAATTGGGCAGTTCGTGTCAGAAGCAGGATGAGAGCCCTTGCATAACACGCACTGGAAGCTCGACGCCGAGCATACCAAGGAGTCGTGTCCTTCACCACAACGAGAACAGCGAGCGGCACTACGACAGGTTGTCAGCAGATGTCCATAACGCTGACAGTTTTTGCACTGCCTTGGCGAATCCAAGAAGGGTCTGACCGCACATCTGGAAAACCACAGATAGATAGTGTCATGGTTAGTAAATCCCAGTTCTTCCACCAGGACCGAAGAAGTAGGGACCCTCGAGGAATTTACCGAACGTCGGAACCGAACAACACGAAGACAGTTCACACCACGGTCCAACAATTCTGAAGCAACTTCATCAACAGGGGCTTCAGTGTCCACATCTCGAACTAAAAACTTTGTTGTCATAAGCTTAGTAAGAACCTGAGTTTTGACAGGTACCTGAAGAAAATTAGAAAGTTGACAAATTTCCAGCAAGCAAATGAGATTCGAGGAACGCACCAATAAGTCACCCGAACGTAAAAACTGAACGTCTGATATCGAGTCATGCATGGAAATATTGTCCACGAAGAACCTCTTCAACAACATGGGACGGACTCTGGGTAGCTTCCCAGAAGTCGCGGAAATAAGTATTTCACCATGAGTCACTCCGCTCGCAAATGCCCTACGCAGCAATTCCTGAGGAGACCATTGAATCGAACAAACAAAATCATTAACTGGAACTAGCAAACCACCCAGCTGAGGAAGCTCATCACCCGGTGAAGAACGCATTCTTTTAGCCGCAGTCGAGGAATCAGAGTCCCCCATCCCCGCCGGACCCACCGGTGGCAGTTAGGGCCCACCCCGAATCAACAGACCACAACAGACAAGAGCATGCAAAAACAATAATCCTACATTGGATATGGGAAGAACCAACCGCCTGCAAAACTTTAGCAGGAAAAGAAACGAAAATAGAAGAGGAAACAGCAAGCCGCTGTTTCAAAAATGCAACGAAACAAGAACGCTGTCGCCAACGACGACACACCCGAAAAACAGTACCCTACGGGGTTCACCGATTAGAAACAGGTGAGCCAACTTCACACCAAAATCCTTAAAAGTAAGATTTTAATTATGTTAAGTTTTTGCGCTCGTCTGTGGACCATTATTCATTAATCATTTAATGAAGCATTATTATTATTCAATACTTTGAATTAATTATGAAAGAAGAAATGAAAGTGATACCATTATTACTTAATATGACTCAGATAGTCTGCTTAGGAGATGGACACAGTAAAAAGAAATAATAATAATAACTGCTACAAAAATTAGGTAAAAAACCTCGGTACGCAAAGTGTGGAAATCAATAAATTATTGCGTTGGATATGAAATTATTTATTGCAAATAAACCACTATTTTTTCCATTAATTCATTTTTTTATGGGAGGTTTAACGACAACCGTGAATAACTCAATGGGCTATAAACAGTCGCCCGTCCCTAATTTAGGGTCACTGATTCCAGGGAAAGAAGAGAGCCAGTGCCATAAGACAAACACAACATCCATGCCTCACCGGGATTCGAATCCGGACCCCTTTCGGACGAATGATAAGAGGCCCTCGCTTAGACCACTGCGCCATCCGGGCAGCTATTTATGTATTTGATACTTAGATTTAGCTAAACAGAATTGTTATGGAATCACAGAAAATATTTTTTCAGATAAACTCAGCGAGCACAGAAAGCTTTTCTTTATTCTTATTGCCGCCCGGTGGCGCAGTGGTCTAAGCGATGGCTTTTGATCATTCGCCCACGATGGGTCCTGGTTCGAATCCCGGTGAGGCATGGATGTTGTGTTTGTCTCACGGCGCTGGCTCCTTCCCTTCACTGGAATAAATCAGGAACAGACGAATGCTTATAGCCCACTGAATTCCTCACGGTGGGCGTTGAGCATCCAATCAAAAATTAGCCGCCAGATGGTGCAATGGTCTAAGGCCGCCCCGGTGGCGCAGTGGTCTAAGCGATGGCCTCTGATCATTCGTCCGAATGGGGTCCGGGTTCGTATCCCGGTGAGCCATGGACGTTGTGTTTGTCTTCCGGCACTGGCTCTCTCCCTCCCTGGAACCAGTGACCCTAAATTAGGGACGGATGACTTCTTATAGCCCATTGAGTTGCTCACGGTGGTCGTTAACCCTCCAATAAAAATAAATAAATAAAAATAAATGGTCTAAGTGATGGCCTGTGATCATTCGTCCAAAAGGGTTCAAATCCCCTGTGGCCGCCTCGGTGGCGCAGTGGTCTAAGGCGCTGGCCTCTGATCATTCGTCCGTAAGGGGTCCGGGTTCGAATCCCGGTCAGGCATGGATGTTGTGTGTTTTTTTTTTTTTTTGATTGGAGGTTTAACGACCACCGTGAGCAAGTCAATGGCTATAAGCAGTTGCCCGTCCCTAATTTAGGGTCACTGGTTCCAGGGAAGGGAGAGAGCCAGTGCCGTAAGACAAACACAACATCCATGCCTCACCGGGATTCGAACCCGGACCCCTTACGGACGAATGATCAGAAGCCAGCGCCTTAAACCACTGCGCCAATGTTGTGTTTGTCTTACGGCACTGGCTCTATCCCTTCCCTGGAACCAGTGACCCTAAATTAGGGACGGGCAACTGCTTGGATGTTGTGTTTGTCTTATGGCACTGGCTCTCTCCCTTCCCTGGAACCAGTGAACCTAAATTAGGGACGGACGACTGCTTACAGCCTATTGATTGCTCACGGTGGTCGTTAAACCTTCAATAAAAATAGAAACCAAAAATTATTATTATTGGGGTATAACGACCTCTGTGAGTAACTCGTCGCCCTTTCCTAATTCAAGGACACTAGCTGGTTCCTGTGAAAGGAGAGAGCCACCGGATTAGGGCCGCCCCAGTGGCTCATGTGGTCTAAGCACTGGCTCTTTTTTTTTTTTTTTTTTTTTTGGTTGGAGGTTTAACAACCACCGTGTGCAACTCAATGGGCTATAAGCAGTCACCCGTCCCTAATTTAGGGCCACTGGTTTCAGGGAAGGGAGAGAGTCAGTTACGTCAGACAAACACAACATCCATGCTTCATCGAGATTCGAACCCGAATCCCTTTCGGACGAATGGTCAGAAGCCATCGCTTTGACCACTGCGCCACCGAGGCAGCGCGCTGGCGTCTGACCTTTCGTCAGAGATGTGACCGGGTTCGAATCCTGTTTGTCTTAGGGCACCAGCTCTCTCCCTCTCCATTCAATGGAGCCAAATGACCCTTATAGGGACGGGAAACTTCTCAAAGCACATTGAATTGCACACGGTGGTCGTTAAACCCCCAGAAGAAAAAAAATTCTTGTACCTGGTATAAAAGCAAAACAAGAGGACAAACCACCGCTCCGGTGGCGCAGTGGTCTAAGCGATGGCCTCTGATCATTCGTCCGAAAAGGGTCAGGGTTCGAATCCCGGTAAGACATGAATGTTGTGTGTGTCTTATGGCACTGGCTGTTTACCTTCCCTGGAACCAATGACCCTAAATTAGGGACGGGCGACTGCTTATAGCCCATTGAGTTGCTCACGGTGGTCGTTAAATCTCCAATGAAAAAAAAAAGAAAGTCATGTTATTTTTTTTTTTTTTTTGATTGGAGGTTTAACGACCACCGTGAGCAACTCAATGGGCTATAAGCAGTCGCCCGTCCCTAATTTAGGGTCACTGGTTCCAGGG
The DNA here is from genome assembly GCA_039090855.1 of Macrothele yani. Taxonomy (NCBI): domain Eukaryota; kingdom Metazoa; phylum Arthropoda; class Arachnida; order Araneae; family Macrothelidae; genus Macrothele; species Macrothele yani. The sequence continues at coordinate 83,649,395 of CM077009.1, forward strand.
AAGGGAGAGAACCAGTGCCGTAAGACAAACACAACATCCATGCCTGACGGGATTCGAACCCGGACTCCTTTCGGACGAATGATCAGAGGCCAGCGCCTTAGACCGCTGCGCCACCGGGGTGGCCATGGTATTTTGGATAAAGCTCTTAGCATGACTATAGTGGTAGAGATTTGAAACTGAATGTACGGGAGGGAAATGTATCAGTGGCTGCAGAAATCTGATGTTAATGTATACTATTATATTTTGCTAAAAATGTTTCGTATATGGAAAAACGCTTATTCAAATGTTTGAAAGTGTTGCGCGAAATCTTTGGGACACACATATGATATACAGGCCTGAGTGAGTTTAATTAAATAAAGTGAGTGAGAAGTGGCAACTATGAGTTTAAAGGTGAAAACAACATTGCCGGTTGTGTACATTTTCTGACGTGGAAAGTGTGTTAATCGTTTTGCGTCTACAAACTGCGCGTTGATTACTTTTGTAATAATTCTGTGTTTGTTTTTACTTTGAGATGCAAGAACGTAATCTCAGAAACTGTAAGTCACGCGAAAATTTCTGTTCTCGTTAAAATTGAATATGATCTTATTTGGCTACATTTACTATTTGTTTAACTAATGCACCAAATGATTGCTCTTCATTTTTTGACAGACGCTTTTCTTGAATGCAAAAATTATAAAGTAATAATGCAAGAGCAACTTTATCTGCGCTTCAGAATTAAAATTTTCAGTTTCTTATGTTAGGTAGGCAGTGCAACCACTAAATTGCTTGGCTGTGTTTTCAGTTTAGATTACTTTTTTTTTCAATGATTGTTTTTATTATTATTGCTTTTTTCTTTCGGTGATTTTCGTTTTTTTTTTTCGCGTAAAAGTTTGATTTCAGATGAAGACTGGTCTTTGCGCGCACGTTGCGTTAGCAAAATTTATTGTGTGAAACCTTACAATCTAGTTTTAGTTCAGGGCCTCTAGCATTTTCCGATTTTGGATACGCAGAAGCGTCATGTGCTGAGGGGTTGTGCTATGTGTCTATTTTAGCAATAAATCTTGGAAATTGTACTCATTAAGAGTTCTTAATGTGCGAACTAGAGATTATTAGGATATAGGCACAGTCAGTGGCGTAGGAACGGGGGGGGATACAGGGGTACGATGAACCCCCCAAATTTTGGAGAGGGGTACATTAATATTTACTGTACCCCCCCCCCAGATATGAGCAAAAACAAACCAATCATTCATAAAGAGTGACCTGTAAAATTTATATGCTACTTATTTTTTTTTATTCTCTTTTTTTTCAAAGAAATATCACAGGTCATCAGTTTTTTTTTTATATACAAAGCTTGTAGTGGGAGGCTTTTCATCCACCAAAAACTGGCCAACCATCTGGGAAACTACAGCAAATTAGTTCTGCAGGGAAACTACGAGTGCAAGGTTTTTGTTAATAACTTCAAACAGCATGTGATCAGTGTTTCTTTTCTCTTAAAATTCCATGCATCTTGATCAGATCGTCCTTTACTGCACTTTTAAAAAAAAATTTAATGCACAAGTGGACATTTCAGCGCCCGCAGCCCCAGCACTAAAATTGTTTTTTGTCTTAAGATCTGTAGCAATACAACAAGTGCATTACGGATTTCACATACCACTCATAGAACTCCAATTCCTCAATATCTCCACCATCATTTAGCTTTGCACCAGACCAATGTGCTTTTTACATCAATTGTCAGCTTATGTATCGTTCAAAGTTTTTAATATAGACTTCATAATGCTTCAATGGTACTATCTTCGCGGGTAGAGCAGTTTTTATCTTACTGCGGTTTTACTTTATTAACATAAACAAAAATGATAAGAAATTTAATTCGTTCTTGTAAAGAGTTATATAACATTTCCTGAGAAATCCCTCTTTTCCAAACCCTGCTGACAGAAATTCATCCTAATGTTGACTTGTCCCTGCTCAATATTTTAATAAAAAAAAAGTACAAAAATTAACAAGAGAGAACACACAAAAAAAAAAAAATTCTCCATTCATTTTCTGATAAGAAATTAATAATGTGAACTTTGTCAGCAATAAAAATAATAATGGTAATAATTAATATATATGATAACAATGTTCATTCGGATGAATTTCTGATCAGTATACATATTTTATAAAAACTCTAATATACTACTCCCCCCCCCCAAAAAAAAAAAAATTGGAGGGGGTCTTCCATAGATGGCTTAATCCTTGAGATGTAAGGTTCATGAGCTTGTACCCCGCTAAATCAAAAGCGTTCCTATGCCACTGGGCACAGTAAATTCAGTGTCACTGCAATGTGCATGGGTCCCGCAGAATTTTTTGCCAAGGGCTAAACAGAGTTCCAGCACACATGACTTCTCTAAGTCATTCAAGATAGACATACAGTCTCACTGTGTAAAGGGAAATATAATTATTTCTTAAGACAAAGCAAAAAAATGTTACAGTGTTAAGGACAATTTAAGTAAAAAATAAAGTGTTGTGAAACCTATTAATCTAGCAAACAACAGCTTCTTATGCTAATTAAGCCCAATTATAATTGTATCACTCATGTTTGAAAAAAAGCTAAAATTTCAGTCTTCTATTGCTTTCCCAAATTGGTGGACAAATTTTCTTATAAAATCTGCATTTTCATACACCCAGTTTCTGTAGACACTTATTCTATGCAGACCACCTAGTCTCTCTCAAGAGGCAGGGTACTGAAAGATCTTTCAGTGATGCGTGTTGCGGGGAGTATGGCTGCGATTTGTAGTGCCCTTGAAACTACTGTAAAATTTCTCTGTTTCTTTCATACTTTCTGAAAGGGAAGTATTTCCTGTTTCAGCTACCAACTTGTCTTTCCAAAAGAGATGCCACAACCTTGATTCTGCTTCTAAGTTATCAAGATACACACCATACTTTGCTGAAATGTCTTTTACCAATAGATGAAATTTAGCATCAAGTATACTAATATTTTGGAAAAGTAAATTAAAATGGAGATTTCTTCTCTTTTGAGAATCTACCTTCCAAGGAAGTTATCAAAGAATCTGAATATGGAGTGTAGATAGGTGGACAGTAATATTCTTGTACTAAATTTGATGGTATGTTAAATCTTATGCATCTGTTTGGCCATGCTGAGAGGGGGAGGGAGAAAAAACAGGTTTTTGCAATTGACATGCCCACTAAGAGGACAGTGAGCAAGGTCTGTGGCAAGTCTCAATAAGCAAGGCTGGAGGCAAATCCTCCAGTTGTTAAAAACAAACTGAAATTCATCCATTCCCTATTCTGCCTTTAGTTTTTACTTTTACTTTATGTTTTGGGAGTATTCCAATTTCCAGGGGGGTCACTTGACCCTTGTTGTGGGCACCCATGGCTATGTGCAATGTCATGTATGTTGAATAAATCATATGCATGATGAATGTACTCAGATGTCGAAGTCATTACACAAATTATGAGGGAGTTTTTTAGCTGCATATGTATCATATGGGAAGTACTAATAAAATGTATATTTTTCCCAAAATAGGATGATTTGGTTATAGTCATAAAAGAAAGGAAAAATCTTGCTATGTAATCAGTGACTAATGAAATTGGTAATTTTGTGTAATGTCTTACAGTGCACCTTTGGCTGCTGTAATGAACCAAAATGAAGATGTCATTGATGCGATTTGGTGCGAAATTTTGTTTCAGAAAATTAATAATGCTAGTGATACTCATAGCTATGTGTTTAAAACAAAAATAACAACAACAACAAAAATTGACTTCATGTAGCAAAGTATTTAGAACTATGTACACCAGGGCATATATTCATTGTGTGCACCGCACATCCATGGAAGTGCAATATAACTGATAGTTTTGGAATTGTTCTTATTCAAAATTCCCTCCAAGTTTTTTTCTAAGACTCCACATGGCTTCTAAAATTAAATCCCAGATGAGAAAGTTTGGTTCATAGGCATTGTATTCAGGGTTGGATTTCTTCCAGGACACTGGGATGACAGACAGTGAGTGAGGACTAAGAAACTGGAAGAAATAAAAAAAACAAAAAAACGGAAGAAACTACCAGAAAATGAAAGGGATGGCAGAAAGTAAAAGATATCATGTAAAACAGTTAACTGTTAAATGATGTGACGTTATAAAGTATGAAATATCAATTTTGGACTATAAGTATATAAAAGAAAAGAATAATATCTTTCAGAATAATTCAAGCTTTTATGTGCCCTAAAGCTGCTAATTTTTAAAGCTGGATTTAAATTTACATCATGACTTAAATCAGGTCATGATGTAAATTTAAATCAAGCTTTCAAAATTAACTTTATGCTACATATCAATAGCTGATATAGTCACATAATGTCTGAATATGTATAAAAATGATAAAAAATAGCTTGGATATAAATTAGAAAATCATGTTTGAATTTATAATTTTACATCATAATAAGCACGCCGACCCCCGGTGGCGCAGTGGTCTAAGGCGCTGGCCTCTGATCATTCGTCCGTAAGGGGTCCGGGTTCGAATCCCGGTCAGGCATGGATGTTGTGTTTGTCTTACGGCCCTTCCCTGGAACCAGTGACCCTAAATTAGGGACGGGCGACTGCTTATAGCCCATTGAGTTGCTCACGGTGGTCGTTAAACCTCCAATCAAAAAAAAAAAAAAAAAAAAAAAAAACATCATAAGCACTGTATATTTTTGTTCACAATTAGTTGTGTCAGGGTGGCAATGTACACTCCAGGGTACAAGCCAATCACATTAAATCTTTCTTAATCTCCTCTAATCCAATCAGCAATTCACATCATGATGACAATATTTTTTAATATTGTAATTATTGCAGGTTAGTTCCTTAAATAAAATAATAAAAAGGGTGCAAAATCATAATATTGTGTTATTTAAATAGTCAATAAAATATGTGTTTCAATAAAATGAAATAAAGATTTCATCCCTCAGAAGTTAAAAGATCATGCTATACATATATTTTTCATAAAGTAAAAAAAGTTTTTTATTGTTAAATCTCATGAACTGTCTTTCAAAGGATTTTGCACTTTAGAAAAAATCTGCTAGCCCAGGCACCTAATGAAAAGCTTAAGTCAGTTATGTGACCTTGGTTGAAAGAACACTGTAATTATTAATTTAGCATATTTATATATATTTGAATTGTTATAATTAAATTAAGTTATCTACAAGAGAAAAGCATCTACTATAGCTTACAAACATAATTATAATTTAGGTAATAAATTATAAAAGAAAACCAGTTTCTTCCACTAGTGGAAAAAAAAAACTGTTTCTTCCAGCCAGTTTTTTTCACTTTGGAAGAAACTTACCAACCCTGATTGTATTATGGTTGTATTCAGAGCATGATCCTAAGGTGTGCAGCAGCAAACAAAAACACCTTGGAGCCCTTTAAAGAGATGTACAGGTGGTGATGCAGGTCAAATTCTCCTTTCAGTGATTTCAAAACAGTTGGTAAAATATGTTAAACCTTGTGGTGATTAGGTATGTATTTATGGGGAGGGGGAGGGCAAAATGCAACTTACTTTAATTCACTGAAATGCATCAAGTTTAGTTATATTAGGAAATATGGTTTAATTTTTCTTCTATTTTTCATTAAAAACTTCTATTACATTTCAAAAACTTCCATTACATTTAAAAACTTCCATTTTCATCAGCCCCATCCTCCCAGTCCAAAAGCTCATATTGAAGCTGGAACTTTATTGGGACTTTAAAAGTGCATAGTTGTTCTGAACCTTGTGCTCACATTGATTAAAAAAGTGAAGATCTCAGTTTCAGTCATGTTTCTAAAAAAGTACAGATATTCATGCTTTGGCAATGAACTTGTTACTATTGGTCGGCCATATGCAATAGAGCTCTATACCCGGAGAATATTTACTGTGGGTGGGAGGGTAAGCAGACACAGAAAGAGAGAGAGAGGATCAAATAGTCTGGGGGTTACTAAGTGTTGCTGCTTTCATCCTTAGAAAGGAATCACTCATAGAATAATCAGCGGGAAGTTACTGTTTCTTCTGTCATGGTGGCACACCTTCAGTATTTGTGGGATGATCCCTGACCCCATTCCACCCCATTAGTGTGGAGAAATACTGAAAAACCATGATTTTGGTGAAAAAGCTGTGCCCAACTTCCATTCCATAATCAGGTTAAGTTTGCCCTGAGTATAGGCTGATTTAGCATTTTCTTTCAAAGCAGTTTGCAGGGCCACAGCAAGTTTTACTCTCAGAGTAACTGAACCAAGTGGGATCCAGAAACTTTCCTGGGGAAAATTGCTCTTGTATGTATCTCTAAAAAAAAAAAAAGGAGAAATAGAAAAGAAAAAGATCGATAATCTTTGTGGAAGGGTCACACACACATATGCACAAACTGGAAGAGCTTATACAGCTTTTTAGGAACTTTTTTCATCAGAAAACTTGTGCTAAATTTTTAAATCATGAAGTGGGAAACAACTGAAAAATCAACACTATTTTTCTGGTGTTTGATCGCCTACTTCCCAAGAAAACAAGTTCTGTGCTTTTTAAATATCTGGTCTGGTTAGAAGCTTTCAAAAGAAATTTGAGTCCGTCTATCTGGGCAACTTAATTTAATGAAAAAAAAATTCCAACTTCAATCATTAAATCATTCCCAAGAAATATAACCTCCGATTCTTCTTTAAAATATTTGTTTGTACTTTTGCAGTGCATGGTTCCCACTACTTTTGAAAGGAACTTCCATTTTCTTCACTTCATCAAGTCATTCCTACACCATTCCTTGTCTTACAAGCAATTTTCTCTTGAAGTTTGTAGAAATGTTGCACCAAACAAAGAACATCCATTGCTTTTCAGTCAAAATCTCTTTTCCCTTCTGCTTTCAGCTTCCTAACCTAAGTTTCTGAAACTTTTCTTTCTGTCCTCCCTTCCCCCCTCTCTCTTAAAAGCTAAAACAGAATGTTTAACTTCAAATTTACAGCAAATTTAATCATTATGGAAACTGCTAAAAAAAATCTGTGTATTTATTACAAAATATGTAGAGTAATTTTTTTAATAACCACGTGTTCTTTTTGCTTGTGATGTCCAAATGTGAAAGTATGTTTCATGAATATCACAATAATAAAACAAAAACACTTTTTCCACTGCACCACCAAAGTGGGACAAATGTTCAGACAAAGGAAATTATATGGTTCTAGATTTTACAAAAATAAATATGTTAATGATGTACAATGTTGGCCACTTGAAAAGGAAAAGTTTGAAGGGGGGGGGGGGTAATTGCCCCAGTTGCCCCTTGCTGGATCTGCTACTGAACTAAAATTGTAGGTGTGTGTGTGTTTTTTACAATGCCCTAAGTTGTTTTAAGAAATGTTGATGGTGGTAAAATTTTACAGTTTGAGAAAACATTCAATATATTTATTAAATTTCATGTCAGTTTCCTTTTGCTGGAAAATGTTAAGCATGGTAATGAGAAAGTTTGATCATTGGATAAACTACACCTTTTATTTGAAAAGTAAATTTTTAGTAATCAAAGTTTGAAGCTTGAACATGAAAATATTAATTATCACACAATGTATTAAACAACAAAATTGCTGCCCCCAGTGGTGCGGTGGTCTAAGCACTGGCTTCTGATCATTCATCCGAGATGGATTCTTATTTGAATCCTGGTGAGGCATGGTTGTTGTGTTTTTCTTTACAGCACTGGCTCTCTCCATTCTCTGTAACTAGTGACTCTAAATTAAGGACAGGCAACTGCTTATAATCCATCAAGTTGTTTATGGTGGTCATTAAACTTCAAACAAAAAGAAAGAAAAATGCTGTTTAATACATTGTGTGGTAATTCAATTTTTTTTTTCAGCTTACCAGCCTTAAACATTGAAATATGAGGAAATGTCATTTTCTGATTTATTTATAAAAATCGTTACTACATTTTGTTTTAAGTAAACCTGAGAATTAAGTAAAAACAGAGTTATGTATAATAATTAAAATTCTCATAAGTTGATGCTTTTACATAGAGTTATGTATATAGTAATTAAAATTCTCAAAAGTGAAAGCTTTCAACGATGCCATGGTCTTAATCACCTGTGATCAACTGAATCAGAGGACTGGTTGCCAGAACTACAACTTGAATCAGAAATGCAGGAACTGTTGCCAGATTTTAATTTTTTAATAAAGACTTCCAAATGAGTGGGATTTGGATGAGAGATGTCTGAATTGCAGTTCTTAGATAGCAATATTTCAATACCTTCTTAAAAACATTGAGGTGCTTTGTTTATAAAGGAGGTACATTTTCTGTGTTTCTTTTCAAAAGGAGAACTGCAGAAGTGTTTTCAAGGTTTAGTGCTAATATTGCTGTTTTCGGGAGACCATTTGACACATTTTGTTTGTGGTCTTATAAAAACAGCATTATTAGCACTAACCCTTAAAGACACTTCTGCAGTTCCATTTTGGAAGGAAATGAAAAAAAAAAAAAAAAAACCTGCCTGCTTGTGATAAACAAAGAATATCTATGTTTTCAAGAAAGTAATCAAGAACAAGGAGGTTAGAATAATACTTCTGGAGATGCCCTGAGTCTCTTAAATGTGAAGGCGCAAAGTGTGGGAATCTCATGTTGTTTACATGATACCCATTAATTTTAGCTGTGTGTATTTTGGAATTGCGTGGTTTTGGATTGCAGAAATCATGTTAATATCAAACTGGAATGAATTATACTTCTTCATACATGAGTGAAGTTTTCAATTTTAATGTTTTATTTTGAATTTGCACTAATTGTGCATGTAATTCAATTTAAAATAAAAATGGAAAGAAGCCTCAAAATAATTAAGAATTTTATAAATCCAGCATTTTCGCACACATTGGCAGCAAGTTACGATGAAACATTCGAAACATTTGAGACCTAAGAATGCAATTCGGACAACACAAAATGCGTTGCAATAGTGTTGAAAACCACCAGCTTTCCCACACTGTAACAGCTGTTGCTCACGGTTATAAGCTTCACGCAAAGTGGTACTGCTCCATTAACTAGCGCATCTCCAGATATCTTATTCTAACCCCACCCCCTTGACCAAGAAATGCAATTCAGATATCTGTCACCAAATCCCATTTATTTGGATCTCTCTACTTAAATCTGGCAACAGTTCCTGCATCTCCAATTCAGGTTGCAGTCCTCTGATTCAGTGTCGATCATAGATAATCAAGATCATGGCACTATCGAAAGCTTCTGCTTATAAAAATTTTAATTACTATACTGTGGTTTTACTTAATTCTCAGGAGGTTATCGTTGTGTGGCACCAGCTATTTTCAACCATGGTATTAGTAAATGATTGTTATTCTATTGTAACTTATAATAATTCCCCGTAGCAGAATCACGGGCGACATATGTTGCAGATTTTGTTTTGGTCCTGCAGACAAAAACGATATCCCCAAACCCTTATTACAGTAAATCCTCTATAGCAGACTCCTGATCATGGATGCAAATTTTCTATCTTTCAAAACTTTCCGAAGATGGAAGTTTGACGGACTGAAGATTTCTCTCAGTCATAATTTTATTAATTTTTTCTCACAATGTTTCCTTTTTGTGTTGTTAAATTTAACAACACCAGATTTCTGCAATAAAAGGATATTTATATCATTTTATTGCATAAATGTTTGTGTTTCAGTTTGAAAATAGAAGCAAAAATTGTTGTTAGACACAGCCATGCAATCTTAAATTCTTTTTCTCGTGATGTCTCCATTGCCCCCATATGGTTGTTAAATATCATTTTATTGTTTAAATATTTGTATTTATGATCGAAAATGGAGAAAACTTTTCTGATAACGGAAGTCGGACAGAGCAAAGATTTCTGCCGCAGTCGTAAAATGGAGGCAGAAATTTTCGACAACAGAAGCTAAAGGCAGCGAAGATTTTTCTCAATTATTATTTTTTTCCCCTGGTGACAGTGTTATTGTTTAAATATAATTTAATTACACAAATTTTCAAAAATGGAGAACATTTTTCACTTGAAAATCAGGGGCAAAATTGTAGGTATAGAGGGCAATGTGTTCTTGATCCTAGTTATAGCAATTTTTGTAGTACCTAGGCTAGACTTTTTTTTTTTTTTTTTTAATTTTTAGGTTGAAGAAATATACACAGTGCGTCAAAGAATTTTTAAGACTGGCGCTAGATTTCAGCCTACGGTGGCGCCACCAGTGTAATCGCGAATGCGTTATAAACCATGACCATCTGCTTGCTTTCTGCCAAAAGTGCTGCGCAGTTGTTAAAGTAACTTAAACGAAATGGGCGTTCATTAGGGAAGTAAAATTTTTTTCATGTTGAATTATTGAGATGGAACAAAGGGCTGTTATTAAATTTAACGCAAAGCTTGGTGAAAAGTGCCTCGGAAACGTACCAAATGATGAAACAAGTTTACGGTGAGTTTTGTTTAAGTAGATCAAATGTTTTCCTGTGGCACAAACGTTTTTTGGACGGAAGAAAGACGCTAAAAGATGATAAGCATACCAGAAGACCAGGTTCATCTAGGACACCTGAGATTATAGAAAAAGTGCCTGATTTCGGGGCAAACAATCGACGTGCGTCACTAAAATTATGGAAGAGTCTTTAAACATCAACAAAGAAATGATTTGAACCATCCTGCATGAAGATTTGGGCAAAACAAAAGTCTGTGCTAAATTTGTTCCACACACGTTAACCAATGAACAAAAATCAAGGAGAAGTGCACATTGCAGAGACATCATTTCAGCCGCTGAAAATGATCCAAACTTCTTAAAATCGATTGTTACTGGTGATGAAACATGGTGTTTTCAATATGATCCTAAAACAAAGTGACAAAGTGTGGAATAGAAGTAAAAAAACTCGCCACAAGCCAAAAAAACAAGAAAAGTTCCATCGAAAATAAAAACAATGTTCATTACATTCTTCGATAGTAAGGGTATTATCCACAAAGAATTTGTTCCAAGTAGACAAACAATTACTGGTGAGTTTTATTTAAATGTTTTGAGGAGTTTGATGGGCAGAATTCGTCGCATTCGTCCAGAATATCGAGATGAAAACAGTTGGTGTTTGTTGCACGATAATGCACCCAGTCACACACCACTTCTTGTTCGTAGATTTTTGGCGAAAAATAACGTTTGTGTGTTGAATCATCCACCGTATTCGTCTAATTTAGCACCCTGCGACTTTTCTTTGTTCCCAAAACTTAAAATGACATTAAAAGGATGTTTTTTTTAATGATATTTCAACCATACAAACAGCTTCGACGCGTGCTTTGGAGGCAATTCCGCAAAGTGAACTAGAACTGGCATTCGAATCATTATTAAATCTCTGTAACAAGTGTATTGAAGCCGGAGGGACTTATTTTGAATAACAAACCAAAACAAATTATAATTTCTTGTTTCTATTTCATTTTACAGACCCAGTCTTAAAAATTCTTTTGATGCACTGTGTAAGGTGGTGACTTTCCTGCTTTTTTCTTCTCTTTTCTAATTTCTACCTACAAATTTTTATTGCTTTTTACATCTACTAATTATCTTGCCCACTGACCATCTACAGATTTATTGTAGCACCACAATATCTGTCGCAGACTGATCAGGAACTTTTAGCAGCTATGGGGTAATAATTGTTTTATTATTAATAAAATATTATAGAAAAATAGCTGCACCTATCCAGGATAATTTCAGCTTCCTATAGGTTATGGTGTTAAGACAAAACATTTCAAATGATAATGTGTTCCTTTATCTTCATTTTATTGTTGATTTTGAAAGCTCTTTTTATCACCTGTTGCTTGCATATGGCATTATCTTGTGAATGTGTAAATGCATGCATATATGCATACTTTTATCGTCATAATAAATAGTTGAATTCAGCCAAAGCAGCATTTTGGCTGGGGATGCTGCATTAAAATGTTATATTTTTCCCCTGGTCCCTAACAGTTCCCTACTTTTTACTCAGCTTTGTAACCCTGCCCCTCCTCCTTTTTTTTTAAGGCATTAGGTCCTTTTGCTACAAATATTTCTGCCGAAAGTTGTTGGAAGTGTCAATTTCAGCTTCTGTTTCATGAAGCCATTTTCAGGTAATCCAGTTTTGTTTGAATTTCTGCTAGTTTCAAGGATCTATTGTTTTGTATGCTGCCATCTGCTGAGCTATGTCATTTATTTCTCATGAGTTCTTCCTGTTTCCCCTTATCCTTTTTTATATATATTTTTTTGATGAATATGTATGATTTCTGCAGCATATATTACTCTTGTCAGCAAGTTCCTGAACAATACTCTGCAGCTTTGAAGGGGTAGTTGGAAAAATGATTGTCATCGGCAAAACAAAGGTGAGTTAAATAATCTACATTAATTTTTATTCCTTTGTTTTCCCAGTTCAATCATTAAACTGTGAAAACAAAGGATTCAATGATTGAACAGGAAAACAAGGGATAAAGATTAGTGGAGATTATTTAACTCACCTTTGTTTTGTTGATGACGAAGTCATTTTTGCAACTACCCCTTCAGAGCTGCAGAGTATGATCCAGGAACTTGCTGACAGGAGTAAAGAGTGGGTTTAAAAATGAACTTTCTACAGACAAAACTGATGTATAATGGTTTTACAAGAAACGATTTATCAATTGATGGAGATAACTGACACCTACATTTACCTTGGACAGCAGATATCAAGCAAAGGTCACATTGATGAAGAAATTAATCGCCGTATAAAACTTGGTTGGAGAGCTTTTGGAAAAAACAGTACAGTTTTTAAAAGCAATATGCTATTATGTTTTAAAAGTATTTAATCAACGTGTTCTTCCAGTACTTACATGTGAATCAGAAATGTGGACCTCAATTAAAAAATACATACAAAGACTGCAGACAACCGAAAGAAGCATGACATGCTTGGTGTAACCAGGAAAGATAAGAAGAGGAATTCATGGATAAAGAAAATGACAAGAGTGGAAGACATCATGATCAGAGTAAAATCCCTGAAATGGCAATGGACTGGACATATTGCCAGAAGAACAGACCACCAATGGACAACCGGAATTCTAGACTGGTCTCCATGGCACAGGAAAAGACCCAGAAGACGACCACATGAGAGATGGGTGGATAAAATTCAAAAACATGCAGAAGTAACATGGAGGGGACTGGCTCAAGACAGACCATTTTGGAAGAAACTTGGGGAGACTTTCACCCAGCAGTGGATTGATAGTGGTTGACAGTGGTGATAATGAAAACAGAATTTTAGAGTGATGATAAAATAGAATTTTAGTTCAGCATATAGGATATTAGAAGCAATTAGTGGTATGACAAGTTTGATGGATAAATTTTGCAAAATTTGTTGGCTTTCCAAACGTCTGAAGAGATTTCTTAATAATGTTTGTGCTGAACACAACTCCACAAACTCATGACTTCATTCCAGCATTTGATGTGAAAGGCCCAACTGTTCATTTATAGAATGTGTGAAATGTGTGATTTGACTTATAGACAAGCACACACATACATGTACACTGCTTGTGTGTGTGTTTAGGAAGGTTACAGCTGGTGGATTGTTCCTCCAAATGAGGAAATATTTGCAGCCAGGTAGAAGTTACACAGATGTTCACTAATCATCAGTTGGGTGTCAGAAGATCAAAACTACAGTCTGGATAAAGCCATTTAGTTTCATGGTTGAATACTGATTGCATTCTTTGGCCATTTTTACTTTCTTACATTTTATATTGTGGAAAGGCTGCTTGCTTCTATGGCTTTCAATGATTCCTATCACCATCTTGGAAAACCAGTTAGTAAAATTTTGTGTATGTACTTTGCTAGAACTTTATTCTTGTATTTCATCCTGTTTATAAGTTATGCTCTAGTCATCTGTGTATTTTACTACTCTGATTAGGCAGTTTGTCATTGTGTGTGTTTGTGCGCATGCACACACATTTTTCTTTCTTCCTTCTTTTTCCATTATGAAGGGAAAGAACTACCTTGCTCTCTTTCATGTCATTTCCAGGTCTGGACCATTTCAAGTACTTTTACCTGATGTTAAAAACTGCTCTATATTGTACTTCTTCAGTCACTGATCACAGTTATGCCATATTCTTAGGTTTTCTTAGAGCTGTGTACTTGGGAAAATCAGTATAATATTTTTTTTTTCTACTTAATGTTATCCATTTCTCCAGCTTAATTGATTTTGGCACTCTTCAAATTATTTCCCCATAAAATATTAGCAGCTGTCTGAGCTTGAATATTAACTTTTTGTTAGAATTTCACATTATTTTGGAAATATTTTTAGTTCTCATCTGATCAGAATACTGTACAGTGTACACCAAATGTGATTAACCCTGTGTGTTTTCTGTTTTGCTCCTTTTAAATAGATATATTCTGCAGAATTTGATTTCTTTGTTAACCCTTTCTTTGGGTAATTCCTTTCCTGCGTTAGCCATTATGGGATTTATTCATAATTTTATGTACTTGGTACTTCTTTGTACTTGAATATTTTCTATATCATAAAATTAAAGAATGTTGAAGTGAGGTTAACTAATATAACTAACTTCAGGTCCTTCTGGGATTATTTATTTTCTAGTTCAGTCTTTTGTATTAGTCTGTTTCTGGATAAACTATTTCTGTGTGTGTTTGTGTGCGTTTTAAGTAGTACCCTGTGTCTGAGTGTCTGAGTTTGGCCTTTTCCAGATTAACCTGTGTTTTGTATTGTCATTTATTGAGGGTCAATAAGAGAGAGAGAAAGGGGGAGGGGGGTGAGTCTTTCAAGTTACTTTACACTCTGTACTTAGTTTCAAAACATGAAACATTTTGAATTTCAGTTCACATAAAAAAAAAAAAAAAGAGTAATTTAAAATCAGGAAAAGCATTTTAAATCAAACAGCTGAAGAAAATACTCACACTGTCAAAAAATGAGATGAGTTCCTAAATTTATTTCAGATTTTGTCTTTTTTGTTTCATTATTTTGTGACAAATGTTAAATTTAAAGTTTTTTTTTCCATGACTTTCTTATTTGTTTTCCAGGTCCATAAATACTATCTAAAAATAAAAAGTTCCAAAATGAAAGTAATTGGCATGAAAAGAGCTCGTGTGATCAAACTGTGTCTTGCTGTCTTGGGGTTGGTATCCATTGTATCATTTGTAATTCCAAAACCTAAAGGAAAAGAGGCTCAAAAGAAGGATATTGTGTTGGCTGCTCAGGTAAGAAAAATAAATAAATTTTAAAGCTGTATGAAGTTTGATTTCCTGTGCAAATTAAAATAAGTACTAAAGGACATTTATATAGTAGGATATAACTGTGCAGACTGACTCAGACTAAGTATAATCTGGATAATAAAATAATATCGGAATTAAATGTAGTATCAACAAAAGTTCATGCAATATTAACCACAATTATATAAATTCACTGTATTCTTAAATGGTGCAGTAACCTGTGATGCTAAGTGTAAGCTACACAATTTCTTTTTTTGCATTGTCTGTACCCAAGATTGCTGTTATGCTGTGGAAATAATATTGTGTCATCACATAGCTTTCAAAAATTAAGTCAGGATGAGTCCAGATTTTTAAAGTTGATACCCATTTTTGTGAAATTTCACCTATTTTTGTGTTTAGAGCAGCTTTGCCAAAAATGTTAAGGAAACCCTCTAAAGTACAGGAAGATTTGAGTAGTGTGGATTAATAGATAGAATCATCATTATCAGATTGACTGGCAAAATGACATTACTCAGATACAATGAATGGTTGTCAAAATGATTGGGCTCGGCATGTAAATAAGAATACAGTTGCCTGGCAGGGCATGGATGTATATATATATATATATATATATATATACACACACAATAAAGAAGTGACAGAAGCAAAAAACAATTTTTTAACAGGTACTAAAACAACAAAGGAAAAAACTCATATACAAACGGGTATGAGCAAAACGAAGATAAAATAATAGCAACCTGAATGTAGAAAGTGTCGAGAATGCCAAGTCTTGGCTTTATCAAGGACCAGCAAAACTCTGCATTTTCTCACTTCCACAAAGACCTAGTTGGAAATGGGTTTCTGCAAAGTCATAGATGCAAGTTTTAAGCCCACCAAAATTTTTAAAATATATCACAACCTCCTCAGAGTTGCATGATGAATCACTTAGTTAATATTTTTTGCATGCATCTATAACTTTCCTGGCCCAACCCATGCTCATCATCTGCCACTAAAAACAGAAAAACAATTACAAAAAACGCAAGTTGTGAGAGTGTCTGAATAAATCAAAAGAATTATTCAGTTAAAACTCATTGCCAAGTTACCTAGCCGCCTAAGGGACAATTTTAACATGAATAGCAATTCCAAACTACTACAAATCTTATGCTTTGCAGTGTATAATGCTTCAAATTGCCAAATAATGAAAAAATTTAAGGAATAGATTCCTGATAGTAAACAGGATTTTTGTCCCTCAACTACCTCAACAACGTTTTGCTGGTCCTTGATAAAGCCAAGACTTGGCATTCTTAACACTTTCTACATTCAGGTTGCTATTATTTTATCTTCATTTTGCTCATACCCGTTTGTATATGAGTTTTTTCTTTGTTGTTTTAGTACCTGTTAAAAATTGTTTTTTGCTTCTGTCACTTCTTTATTGTATGTGAATTCTGAATATTCATAATTGCTGCGTTGCGCGTCATGATCTTCAGGTTTTTTGCAAATTAGGTTTTAAATTCTTAGGTTAAAAAATGTTTTGTCTTTGACTCTGCTCTTGGGTATATCATCATCATCATCATTGTCAACCATTATCAATCCACTGCTGGACGAAGGTCTCCCCAAGTTTCCTCCACAACGGTTTGTCTTGTGCCAGTCTCCTCCATGTCACTCCCGCATACTTTCGAATTTCATCCACCCATCTTCCATGTGGTCTTCTTCTGGGTCTTTTCCTGTCCCTTGGAATCCAATCTAAAATTTTGGCTGTCCATCGATGGTCTGTTCTTCTGGCAGTATGTCCAGCCCATTGCCATTTCAGGGATTTAACTCTGATCATGATGTCTTCCACTCTTGTCATTTTTCGGATCCACGTGTTCCTCTTCTTATCTCTCCTGGTTACACCAAGCATGCACCTCTCCATGCCCCTTTGAGTTGTCTGCAGCCTTTGTATGTCTCTTTTAGCTAAGGTCCACGTCTCTGCACCATACGTAAGCACTGGAAGGATGCATTGATCAAACACTTTTCTTTTAAGACATAATGGCATATTGCTCTTGAAAATTATGCTGTTTCTTCCAAAAGCTCTCCAGGCAAGTTTTGTACGCCGATTAATTTCTTCACCAATGTGACCCTCACTTGATATCTGCTGTCCAAGATAAACGTACGTGTCTGTTATCTCCAGCTTTTCTCCATCAATCGATAAATCTTCATTTCTTGTAAAAGCATTGTACATCACTTTTGTCTTCTGAAAGTTCATTTTTAATCCCACTTCTTTACTCTTGTCAGCAAGTTCCTGGATCATACTCTGTAGCTCTGATGGGGTAGTTGCAAAAATGACTATGTCATCAGCAAAACGAAGGTGGGTTAGATAATCTCCATTAATCTTTATCCCTTTGTTTTCCCAGTTCAGTGATTGAAAGACATTTTCCAATGTGGCATTAAAGAGCTTCGGAGATATGGTGTCCCCTTGTCTCACTCCTTTTCCAATTTTTATTTGTGTTGTATTTTCAAACAGCCGAATCTTTGCACTTGCATTTTCATAGATGTTATTAATAATATTAATGTATGCATCTTCAATACCGCAGGACTTCAGAGCCATTGCAACTGCTGATGGTTTCACCGAATCAAAGGCTTTTTCATAATCGATAAAAGCCATGCACAATGGAAGCTCATATTCCCTCGCTCTTTCAATTAGTTCTCTCAGTACGTGGATATGATCTATTGTGCTGTAGCCACTCCTGAATCCAGCTTGTTCTCTCGGTTGAGCCATGTCCAGTGTCACCTTCAAGCGGTGTGAAAGAACTTTAGTGAAGATTTTATAAACCACTGATAGAAGGCTGATAGGTCTGTAGTTCCTGAGATCCTCAATGTCACCTTTTTATGTAGCAAGATCATTGTAGCGTTGTTCCAATCCTCAGGAATTTTCCCTTCATTAAGGCATCGAGTGAAAATTTGGGCAAGTACTGTTTCGATTTCTCCACTTGCTTCTTGTATGATGTCTATAGTAATTCCATCTTCTCCTGGAGCTTTTCCCCGCTTCATGTTCTTGATTGCATGTGCAACTTCTGCTGGAAGGACTGGAAGAACTCTGGTACTGGTACCTTTCATGATGTCTGGAGTACATGTATCATCCCTTTCATATAATTTGGAGTAGAAATCTTTCACTCTTGTCAAAATTTCGCCTCTATTTCTTGTTACAGAACCATCTTCTTTTCTCAGTGCCATAATCTGTTTTTTCCCCTTACTGAGATGTCCCTTTGCTATCTTTAGGCTTTGGTTGTTTTCAATTGCTTTTCTTACTAGTTCACAGTTGAATTTTCTTACGTCTTCAGTGATACTTTTTCTTACTGTCTTGCATAGCTCTCTATATTCCACTTTGGAAGTCACATCTTCTTTAGTTGTCCTCATTTCTCTTCTTTTGTGCATCAACATTTTGGTTTTTCCTGATTATTTGTTCACATGCAACTTGTTCTTAGACCCAGCTAATTTTGTTGCTGTTTTCATAAGAGGTTTGGTTACTTTTCTGTTAACTTCAGAAATATCCACTTCTTCCGATGCTAGGCCTTCTAAAGCAGAGAATCTGTTCTTCAGTTCCAGTTTGAAGGTATTATGGTGTTTTTTAAGGTTGGTTATGTCAATACATTTTGTTTGTCTTATGAGCTTGCTACGTTCGAGTTTAGTGTTGAGGTGCATCTTACATCTCACCAATCTATGGTCACTGCCTGTGTTGAACTTGTTTAGCACACTGCAGTCTTCTACGACGAATTTTTTGTTACACATAATAAAATCAATTTCACTTGTCGTCCCATTTGGATGTCTCCATGTCCATTTCCTGTGTGGCTTTTTCTTGAAAAAGGAGTTCAAGATGAAAAACCCTTCTGCCTCTGCAAACTCAGCGAGAGTATTTCCACGCTGGTTTCTGTTGCCGTGACCGAATTTACCTACTGAAGTTTCATTCTGTTGCCATTGCCCTATTTTTGCATTGAAATCTCCCATAATTATCTTCAAGTGCTGCTTACCTTTATTATTTAGATCAGGAATTTCCTCATAAAATTCTTCAATTTCTTCTTCAGCATGACTTGTGGTGGGTGCATAAGTTTGAATAATCTGAGCCTGGTATCTTCTCGAGAGTTGGATAACGAGTCGTGCAGCTCTGTCAGAGGAACTTTCAACTTCTACAACTTTATCCTTCAGTTTCTTGTTTATTATAAATCCAACACCACTAGTTCTGCCAGTATCTGTCCCACGATAGTAGAAGAGATGTCCACTTTTCAGTTCAATGAGATCTTCTCCTTTTCTCCTTACCTCACTTAGCCCGACGATGTCCCACTTGATCCTTTGTAGTTCCTCTTCCAATTCAAGAAGCCTTGAATCAGAAGATAGGGAGCGTCCGTTGTACGTAGCCAAGGTCAGCATCAGATGGCAGCCTAGTCCGGTCCTCCGGGGATTCTTAGCACCCTCTGCTTTCATGTCGCACTGGCCGCTGCCTTGACCAGGTACATTCCAGCTGCCGGAGACTGAGGGCCAAGATTTAAGTTGTGGAGTCATTTTGGAGGGGTTTGGCCATAACTCACCACGCTGGCCAAGCGGGTTGGTGAGTGTGGGATAGCATTTCCCTCTAATCCCGATGGTATAGTTATACCGCTATTGGCGGTCGTCAGAGCCCCTTTAGTGGGAACAGGATGTACCACGAGAAGGCGGGGTTGACATTTGTCAAGGAGAGGCTGTGATGTTACGCATCACCTGACCTTACATCACCTGACCTTACATCCTTGGGTATATATATATATATATATATATATACACACACACACATCCATGCAAAAAAAAAAAAAGTGTAAAATCTTTAGTAGCCCATTAAAAAAACTGGTGGCCCAAATTAAAATAGGCTTTTATTTCTACCATAGGTCTTAGTTAATTTTCAATAATTGTGTTACTGATGAGAATGGCTTAAAATTGTGTTCTCCTTACTGCAGTCGAAAACCAGTAATTTACTGCAAGAGTCAGATCGAATTCTTGAAAACTCACCCCAGTTACCCTAACGTTCAAGTTCACAGCTATCTGTTGAAACAGGAATGCACTTCATGACAGTCATAAGCTTGATGAAGATACAGAACCGAGTTGGTTAACTGATAGCATGCTAGCATAGTGTCACAAAGGAAAGATCAGTAGATGTGGGTTTCAAGTCATACCACTCATCAAAATTTCCATCTTTTTCGAAATCAGGACAAGTATGCCCTACCAACTCTGTGGTAATACTATGGAACCGAGCCTTGTTGGTACCAGCAGGATAATGCACCGAGACATAAAGCAAGGACTGTTACGGCGTGGTTTGATGATAATTCCATATTGTGTGTGAGCTGGCCAGCACACAGCCCTGATTTTAATCCCATAGAGCACCTATGGGATGAATTAGAGCACCACATAAGAAGTTTGGAACCAAGGCCTACTACTAAGTAACAGTTAGCAGCAGCATTATGTACTGAATGAAAGCACATACCTATTGCTTTGTTCAAAAACCTTGTCAAAAGCATGTCTCGAAGGGTCAGTGCATGTATTAAGGCCAAAGGTGGACCGACACCGTACTAATGTATGTCAATAAATGGTATGTTGTGTTTCTCTTCTAGGTGACTTTTGTCAATATAGCGTATATATACTATATCAAACTATATGTTGTATATGTACTGTTTCATATATAACTATTAACTATATATAACTATATGTTGTGTTTCTCTTCTAGGTGACTTGTCAATCTAGTGTATATACACTATATTGACAAAAGTCACTGGACATCTAGAAGAGAAACACAACATAACATTTATTGACATACATTAGTATGATTGTGGTCCACCTTTGGCCTTAATGCATGCACTGACCCTTTGAGACATGCTTTTGACAAGGTTTTAGAACACAGCGATAACTATGTGCTTCCATTCAGTACATAATGCTGCTGCTAACTGTTGCTTAGTAGTAGGCCTTGGTTCTAAACTTATGTGGTGCTCTAATACATCATATAGGTGCTCTATGGGATTAAGATCAGGGCGCTGTGCTGGCCAGTCCACATACGATATGGGATTACCTTCAAACCATGCCATAACAGTCCTTGCTTTATGGATCGGTGCATATCCTGCTGGTACCAACAAGGCTCGGTTCGATAGTAATGCCACAGAGTTGGTAGGACATAATTGTCCAGAATATTGAGGTAGACGTGCTGGTTAACAGGTTTATCCGCAATAACCAATGGGCCGTGACCATAACATGAAAAACACCTCCACACGAGTACATTGCCAACTCCAAACTTGACCATAGAAACAGTACACTGTGGTAAATAGCATTTCCTCGGCTGCCACCATACCCACACACGGCCATCAGACTGATAGATCATGTATCTGGATTCATCAGTCCATAAGACCTGTTTCCACTAATCTACGGTCCCTAATAAATATTCTTTACACCATGCTAAACGACGAGTAGCATTCCGAGTGGAGATAAAAGGCTTATGAGCAGCCGCATGACCACAGTAACCCATGGAATGAAGTTCTCTGCGAATGGTGTGTGTACATACCGATGTTCCAGCATTTTTACTCACCTGTACTTTGAGGTCTTTTGCAGTATTCCACCGATTAGCTGTAATGACTCCCCTGAGGCTTCGACATCCTCCATTTCTTTGGTCTGCCGGTATGTTTTGCTGCTTCAGGCATGCCATGTGTCTTCCACTTATTCAGTACATCCAAAACAGTTGACTTGGGTATGTTTAAACGCCTCTTGGTTTCTCTCATGTGACAATCCACTAATATAACACCCAACAATCTTTCCTTTCTCAAAGTCCGTTCTCTCCTGCCATGATTTTCACTCAACCTCACAGTGCGATATGATCGCGATCTGCTGCAGGCTTGTTTTTATACCGTTTGCAACTGTACCGCGCATCTTAACAACGCAGCGGATCTGTTCGTTTGCTTTTGTAGTGTCCGGTGACTTTTGGCAATGTAGTGTGTATATAGATCATCATCATCATCATTGTCAACCATTATCAATCCACTGCTGGATGAAGGTCTCCCCAAGTTTCCTCCACAACGGTCTGTCTTGTGCCAGTCTCCTCCTTGTCACTCCCACATACTTTCGAGTTTCATCCACCCATCTCCCATGTGGTCTTCTTCTGGGTCTTTTCCTGTCCCTTGGAATCCAATCTAAAATTTCGGCTGTCCATCGATGGTCTGTCCTTCCGGCAATATGTCCACCCCATTGCCATTTCAGGGATTTTACTCTGCGCATGATGTCTTCCACTCTTGTCATTTTTCGGATCCACGAGTTCCTCTTCTTATCTCTCCTGGTTACACCAAGCATGCACATCTCCACGCTGCTTTGAGTTGTCTGCAGCCTTTGTATGTCTCTTTTAGTTAAGGTCCACGTCTCTGCACCATACGTAAGCACTGGAAGGATGCATTGAGCCGCCCCGGTGGCGCAGTGGTCTAAGGCGTTGGCCTCTGATCATTCGTCCGTAAGGGGTCCGGGTTCGAATCCCGGTCAGGCATGGATGTTGTGCTTGTCTTTCGGCACTGGCTCTCTCCCTTCCCTGGAACCAGTGACCCCAAATTAGGGACGGGCGACTGCTTATAGCCCATTTGAGTTGCTCACGGTGGTCGTTAAACCTCCAATCAAAAAAAAAAAAAAAAAAAAAAAAAAAAAAAAAAGGATGCATTGTTCAAACACTTTTCTTTTAAGACATAATGGCATATTGCTCTTGAAAATTATGCTGTTTCTTCCAAAAGCTCTCCAGGCAAGTTTTGTACGCCGATTAATTTCTTGATATCTGCTGTCCAAGATAAACGTACGTGTCTGTTATCACCAACTTTTCTCCATCTATCGATAAATCTTCATTTCTTGTAAAAGCTTTGAACATCACTTTTGTCTTCTAAAAGTTCATTTTTAATCCCACTTTTTTACTCTTGTCAGCAAGTTCCTGGATCATACTCTGCAGCTCTGATAGGGTAGTTGCAAAAATGACTACATCATCAGCAAAACGAAGGTGGGTTAGATAATCTCCATTAATCTTTATCCCTTTGTTTTCCCAGTTCAGTGATTGAAAGACAGTTTCCAATGTGGCATTAAAGAGCTTCGGAGATATGGAGTCACCTTGTCTCACTCCCTTTCCAATTTTTATGTGTGTTGTATTTTCAAACAGCCGAATCTTTGCACTTGCATTTTCATAGATGTTATTAATAATATTAATGTATGCATCTTCAATACCGCAGGATTTCAGACCCATTGTAAC
This sequence comes from Macrothele yani, assembly GCA_039090855.1. Taxonomy (NCBI): domain Eukaryota; kingdom Metazoa; phylum Arthropoda; class Arachnida; order Araneae; family Macrothelidae; genus Macrothele; species Macrothele yani. The sequence goes on from CM077009.1 coordinate 83,672,749, forward strand.
TGCTGATGGTTTCACCGAATCAAAGGCTTTTTCATAATCCATAAAAGCCATGCACAATGGAAGTTCATATTCCCTCGCTCTTTCAATTAGTTCTCTCAGTACGTGGATATGATCTATTGTGCTGTAGCCATTCCTGAATCCAGCTTGTTCTCTCGGTTCAGCCATGTCCAGTGATACCTTCAAACAGTGTGAAAGAACTTTAGTGAAGATTTTATAAACCACTAATAGGAGGCTGATAGGTCTGTAGTTCCCGAGATCCTCAATGTCACCTTTTTTATGTAGCAGGATCATTGTAGCGGTGTTCCAATCCTCAGGAATCTTCCCTTCATTAAGGCATCAAGTGAAAATTTGGGGGAGTACTGTTTCGATTTCTCCACTTGCATCTTGTATGATGTCTACAGTAATTCCATCTTCTCCTGGAGCTTTCCCTCCGCTTCATGTTCTTGATTGCATGTGCAACTTCTGCTGGGAGGACTGGAGGAACTCTGGTACTGGTACCTTTCATGATGTCTGGAGTACATGTATCATCCCTTTCATATAATTTGGAGTAGAAATCTTTCACTCTTGTCAAAATTTCGCCTCTATTTCTTGTTACAGAACCATCTTCTTTTCTCAGTGCCAAAATCTGTTTTTTTCCCTTACTGAGATGTCCCTTTGCTATCTTTAGGCTTTGGTTGTTTTCAATTGCTTTCCTCACTAGTTCACAGTTGAATTTCCTTACGTCTTCAGTGATACTTTTTCATACTGTCTTGCATGACTCTATATATTCCACTTTGGAAGTCACATCTTCTTTAGTTGTCTTCATCTCTCTTCTTTTTTGCATCAACATTTTGGTTTTTCCTGATAATTTGTTCACCTGCAACTTGTTCTTAGACCCAGCTAATTTTGTTGCTGTTTCCATAAGAGCTTTGGTTACTTTTCTGTTAACTTCAGAAATATCCACTTCTTCCGATGTTAGGCCTTCTAAAGCAGAGAATCTGTTCTTCAGTTCCAACTTGAAGGTATTATGGTGTTTTTTAAGGTTGGTTATGTCAATAGATTTTGTTTGTCTTATGAGCTTGCGACGTTCAAGTTTAGGGTTGAGGTGCATCTTACATCTCACCAATCTATGGTCACTACCTGTGTTGAACTTGTTTAGCACACTGCAATCTTCTATGACGAATTTTTTGTTACACATAATAAAATCAATTTCACTTGTCCCATTTGGATGACAAGTGAAATTGATTGTCCCATTTGGATGACAAGTGAAATAGATATGATTAGTTAAATACACTATCTACCAACAAGTAATTGGACACCTGTGATAGCAAAGGAAAACGAAGTTTATTCACCTTCAATAGTTGGTGGAGCCTCCACGAGCGGCGATTACAGCTGCAACCCTGCGGGGCATACTCTCAACCAGGCGTTGTACGACGGCTAGCGGTATTTTCTTCCACTCGGCTTGGAGAAGACAGATCAGTTCCTTCACCGATTTCGGACGGTGGAGGCACCCCTTAAGTCGACGCTCCAACTCATCCCAGAGGTGCTCTATAGGGTTAAGGTCTAGGTTATGCGCAGGCCAGTCCATTCGATTAACCCCATTGTCACCATACCAAGCCAGGGTGGACCTCGCAACATGACAGGTGGCATTGTAATCCTGAAAGTGACATGGGTCCATCCCGTAAAACTGCAACAACGTAGGAAGCGCATGGTCATCCAAAATGGTGCAGTAGGTCTCGGCATTCAGTCTACCAAGAATTGCGACCAAGGGTCCCGTGCCATACCAGGAGAAACACCCCCATAGCATAATTCCACCGCCGCCGAACTTCACAGTTTGCACAATACATTCCGGCAGGAGGCGTTCTCCAGGCAGACGCCAAACCCAGACCCTATCATCTGAACAGTAGAGGGTGAACCTTGATTCGTCGCTCCAGAGAACCTGTTTCCACTGTTCAACAATCCACTGTCGACGTTCTTTGCACCACGTTAGCCGAGCAGCGCTATTGGACTTGCTGATCAAAGGCTTGTGGGCGGCAGCAAGTCCATGATAGCCGAGCAGATGTGCTTCCTTACGGATGGTATTCATCGAAAGAACACTCCCGAATGACTGTTGAAACTCCTCGCGGATGTGGCCCATCGATTTGGTGCGGTTCTTCTGTATTTCTCTGGCCAGCACCCGTTGGTCTCTGACTCCCAGTTTTGTGGTTCTGCCGGGTCGGGGCACGTTCCGATAGTCACCTCTCATCTTCCACTTGCCAATCACGTAGGCTCTGTCGATTTTGGGTACTTCAACTCGCTGGATATGTCACGTATGGATCGGCCGTTTCTGTGATACCCGAAGCTTACACCTTTCTTGAAATCAGTGAGCTCTGAACTGCGTGGTATCTTGCATGCGACTGGTTGTGTTGTTGTTTCTCACACGATATTTAACGGCGGCGGCCGTGACGTGTATCAGGACTGTAGATATCATCGATTGTAGGGGTGTCCAATTACTTGTTGGTAGATAGTGTATGATAAAGTTCAAAACATAAATTTACATCGAGACATAAATTTGCATTGTGATCGAACATGCAATGTTGCGTTCCAAAGAAACTGAAAATATAAAAAGCTTTCAATCTAACTTTGTCTTGATCACCTGTAAACAGTGGAGCTATACTAGTTTTCAAGTTCTTGATTATAGTTGTTGCCAAACAGTAGGATGGATCTCTAAATGATGGGTGAAAAAAGAAGGACCATTGGTATTACAAGTTGAAGTGGTGCAAATTTCATTGCTCTTCCAAAAATATGAAGCCCATTTATTGATGAAAGGAGCAATTTGCTCGGTATTTTTATTTTTTTATTTTTTTGAGGGTGGGGGTTAACAACTACCATAAGAAATTCAATGGGCTATAAGCAGTCGTCTGTCCCTAATTTGGAACCAGTGGTTCCAGGGAAGGCAAGGAGTCAGTGCCATAAGACAAGCACAAAATGTGTGCTTCACTGGGATTCGAACCCAGACCCATCTTGGCCACCCCGGTGGCGCAAGTGATGGTTTCTGATCATTCGTCCGAAAGGGGTCTGGGCTTGAATCCCGGTGAGACATGGATGTTGTGTTTGTCTTATGGCACTGGCTCTCCCCTTCCCTGGAACCAGTGACTCTAAATTAGAGACTAACGACTGCTTATAGCCCACCGAGTTGCTCACGGTGGTCGTTAAACCTCCCATAAAAAAAAAAAAAGACCCATCTTGGACGAATTGTCAGAAGCCAGTGCTTAGACTGCTTGCACCACCGGGGCAGCCTCAGTATTCTTCCAGAGAGACACTGCTAAAGTATCAGTGAGAACTTGGAAACCAAATCTGATAATCAGTCTTGCTCCATTATTTACTGGTGATCAAAACCCAAGCTGGTTTGACAGTTTAAGTGTATCTTCAATTTCTCTGGAATGTAATGTTGTATGTTCCATCACTACCTATACTTATACATGGTTGAGTCAAATTTTTGTTACCACCAGCTAATATGCAGAGTAACTGCCGTGTGCAGAGCGGACAGCAGCTAGACTGGCTGGGAGTGACTCAATAAGGTGCTGGAGGGTGCGTGGTGGAGGATCCGTAGAGCGAACAACATAATTGGGGTGGTCCCACAGATGCTCAATAGGGTTTAAGTCTGGGGAATTAGGGGGCTATGGAAGTACTTTAAAGTCTTCATTATGCTCTTCCAACCACTCTCGGACATTTCTAGCTGTGCAACACATCTCATTGTCATTCTGGAAGATTCCATCCACCCCAGGGAAGACAATCAGCATGCATGTGTGTACGTGGTCTGCAAGGATGGATTCATAATGAATTCGGTCCATAGTGCCTTCCACAGGTATGAGTGGACTTGGGGAATGTCACAAAAACATTCTCCAGACCATAATGCTGCCCCCACCAGCTTGTGTTCTTCTAGCAATATTTGAAGAGTGTTTGCTCTCTGATGTTTCTCGCCTTATACAGCAATGTCCATCTATTCGATGAAGCAGAAATCGTGACTCATCGGATAAGGCAATCTTTGCCAATCAGTGGAGGTCCAGTTTCGATACTGCTGTGCAAATGTAAGCCTTTTCTGCTGATGCACCTTCATTAGCATAGGTGCAGTGACCATCCGTCTGCGTCTGAGCGTCATACACAGCAGAGTTCGCTGAACTGTCATTTTAGACACACTTCCAATAGCCCCGTGGTTCATTCGGCCAGTGAGTTGCTCCACTGCAGCGTGCCGATCAGCCCTCACGCACCTTTGAAGTCGACACTTTTTTTTTTTTTTTTTTGATTGGAGGTTTAACGACCATCGTGAGCAACTCAATGGGCTATAAGCAGTCGCCCGTCCCTAATTTAGGGTCACTGGTTCCAGGGAAGGGAGAGAGCCAGTGCCGTAAGACAAACACAACATCCATGCCTCACCGGGATTCGAACCCGGACCCCTTACGGACGAATGATCAGAGGCCAACGCCTTAGACCACTGCGCCACCGGGGCAGCGAAGTCGACACTTTAACCACAGCAGCACGCAAACAGTTCACAAACTGTGCTCTTTCAGAAATACTCCCACCCTTGGCCCAAACGCCAATAATCATCCTTTTTTGCAAATCTGATAAATCGCTTCTTTTATCCACGACAGCAACGAGTGATATGTTTTCAGAATACCTACAGAACACCTTATATACCCTCCAAGCCAGCTCGCGACACATACCTTTTTTCATTGGCTACACACTGTTGAACGTCAAAAGTAGGAGATGGTCACAATAATTTGACATGACTGTGTATTTATCTATTGCCTGTGTATTGTATCATGACTGTTAATGTTCAAGATGCCTCTTATGCTAAAAATTTTTGTTAAAATAAAATTTTATCGAAAATATTTCGTGAAGATGCCATTACAGTTCAAAATATTTTTGTGAAGCTACTGCTCAGTGGTATCAAGCACCTCCTCGGTTGATTGTGCTTTTTAGGTTCTCACTTGAAGTTAAAAAAAGTGTGAAATCCTGTATGTGTATAGTCTTGTAGGAGCTCACATAAGTCAACCCCACATTTAGTAATTAAAAGTGATTAAAATATTAGTATCTGCATAACGATTGACCCCCAGATTTCAAGTTTGAAAAACATTGACACGTATTGAAATAACATTCAACAAATTGGTAAACTTATTTTACAAACTGTTTTATTTATGATTGGAATCTCCAAGTTATTCATTTGTTGGGTGTTCAAAAAGCTTTTGACGTGCATCTGCAGAACAAAACCATTGCACTTACCTGAACAAAACTTTTACTGGACACCAAAGTACTCTCCTCCTGAGTGGAGTGGTGTGAGTGAGTGAGTGAGTGAGTGAGTGCGTGCTTGCTTGCTTGCTCTAAATAATGTTAGCCAGCAAGTTCCTTTCTAATTCTGGGGAACAACAAAAAAAATTGCATTTTATAAAATTGGGTTAATATGCAGAAAAAACATTCATGCACATGAACCATTAGGATGAATACCATCTTCACACGATTTTAATGATCTTAAAATATGAAATATATATGCAATTAAAAATACTCTAAAACACACTAGCACTTTCAGAGCGAAAGTCGCCCCATCATCAGGTGTTATCGGATCTCCCAAACCGTTCATTATAAATATATGTAGTGCGCCATCTGTCCCGGCAGTTAAACCACAATCAGAGCAACACCACATCACAAATCGAAAACATGATTAAACTGTAAAATTAAGTATTAAAGTCTAAAAAAGGAAGATAGTTCTGAGGATTGTCCAACACTTGTACACAAAAGACGTCTCCAAATATTAGGTAGATTCCAAGGGTAATTATCATTACAGAAACTTCCTTTGAATGCGGAAATGAACAAACTCTCAGTCACCAGTAGCATGTGTGTAGAGGCTGGGGTTATCAAAATTTTGGCATTGTCCCAATCAGGGATTAAATCTTCTGAATCAATGCACTTGGTAAGGGCTTTACAGATATGGCTTGCTTTTAAACTATATTTATGTTCCTGCAGCCTGAGGCACAGTTTCCGACAAGTGGGGCCTATGTAATAGTTAATACTCTCGTGCAAGTCATTGTCCAATAGTGGGATGCAATAAACACCCCACCTCTGTGAATCATCAATTCCTGGGTGGTTTTTCCTCAAAACAGATGATAGGTTGTTAACTCCCACACCAAATGTAGCTGGTATCTAGAGCAAATTTTAGACATTAAGGTAGTAAAGCCAGGTAAGAAATCCATTTTTCCAACAAACTTTTTAATAACATTAAAAAAAATGGATTTCCTACCTGGCTTTACTACCTTAATGTCTAAAATTTGCTCTAGATACCAGCTACATTAGGTGTGGGAGTTAACAACCTATCATCTGTTTTGAGGAAAGACTGTCCAGGAATTGATGATTCACAGAGGTGGGGTGTTTATTGCATCCCACTATTGGACAATGACTTGCATGAGAGTATTAACTATTACATAGGCTCCACTCGTCGGAAACCTCAGGCTGCAGGAACATAAATATAGTTTAAAAGCAAGCCATATCTGTACAGCCCTTACCAAGTGCATTGATTCAGACGATTTAATCCCTGTTTGGGACAATGCCAAAATTTTGATAACCCCAGCCTCTACACACATGCTACTGGTGACTGAGAGTTTGTTCATTTCCGTGTTCAAAGGAAGTTGCTGTAATGATAATTGCCCTTGGGATCTACCTGATATTTGGAGACGTCTTTTGTCTACAAGTGTTGGACAATCCACAGAACTGCCTTCCTTTTTAGACATTAATACTTAATATTGCAGTTATAATCATGTTTTCGATTTGTGATGTGGTGTCGCTCTGATCATGGTTTAACCGCTGGGACAGATGGCACGTATATCGCAAGATTCTATTACGTCAGTTGCAATCATGGCGCAGTACAGATATTTATACTGAACAGTTTGGGAGATCCGATCACACCTGATGATTGGGTGACTGTCGCTCTTAAAGTGCTAGTGTGTTTTAGAATATTTTAAATGTATATGTATTTCATATTTTAAGATAATTGAAATCGTGTGAAGACGGTATTCATCCTAATGGGTTAATATGTTGGATCAGGTAGTTGTGTATTTTTCTTTTTCCTGCTCCAGTAACTTGCTGGGATGTGTGAGCACTGGCATTGTCATGAAGAAGGAGAAACCCTTGCATGCATGTTGTTGGCTGCTGCACCGTAACTATTTTGGGCAAAACATCGTTTGCATGGCAGTTAGGCTTACCACATACATCCTAGTTTGATGAGACTGTCCCGGATCATGGCCAGTTGGCTGTTTTGTCCTATTCAGAAACAAATTCCTTATACAATAAACCCTCTTTAATCTGGACCCAACTTAAACTGGACAGCAACCAGCCGTGTTGCTCTGGATGCTGTCCAGATCAGGCAAATTATGTTTGCAGCCAATTAAAGATAGAAATAGGAAGAAATCTTGTAGGTGTTGGTTGTTGCGCCCATATCATTTACAACTGTCTTCAAATTGCAGTTGATGTCCTACCTACCGTAATACTGGCTTGGAAAGAAAGTAATGTCTGCAAATGCAAATCAGCAGAGAAGTGCTAATTACCATGTTATACAAATACAAATCAGTTCAAAATATAGTAGCCATCTTTTACCACGACCTCCACCTATCGTCTGGGCAGCTGTTGGATACCATCCCTGTAGAATTGTGGAAGCTTAGACATAAAGAAGTGAGTAAGTGCATGTTCAACATCATGACAGTTAATACAGACATTCGACGTGGACCAGGAACATCAAACAAAGGTCTTTGCTGTTTCCACGTTCATAAGTGAGTCAGAAAAATTCTCATTGGCCGCCAGCGGGAATCGAACCCAGGGTCTTCCAGTTACGCGCTGGATATTCTTCCACTATACCACAGTGGCCTCGAATTCCTCCAGACTCACACACGCTAACTGCCAAGCCATTTTGGCAGGTTGCTTCTTGGAGCCCCGCACAATGCTGGAAAATCACCATGGTCCACGTTGAATGTCTGTATTAATTATTCATTCGCCTTCTAATTATTTCTTCAGTTGCTGCTTACCATCTATGGTGATTCCCCAGCATTGTGCGGGGCTCCAAGAAGCAGCCTGCCAAAATGGCTTGGCAGTTAGCGTGCGCGAGTCTGGAGGAATTCGAGGCCGCTGTGGTGTAGTGGAAGAATATCCGGCACGTAACTGGAAGACCCTGGGTTCGATTCCCGGTGGCGGCCAATGAGAATTTTTCCGTGACTCACTTACGAACGTGGAAAGAGCGAAGACCTTTGTTTGATGATCGTGACAGTTGGTGAACTGCTGTCCGTCCAGGAAATGCTGCAACAACGGGAAGAGATGGTAGTTGTTTGGGGCAATGTCCTAGGAATAGTCTTAGGCTTGGTGTGGCAGCAGCTCTCAGCCCAGGTGTTCTGTTGAAAATTCTGTTCTCAGCCTAGGAGAACAGAATTTCTACTCTTTCACATGCCACTGTACTCCTACAGCCGGTGCACAGTGCCAGTCTTTCCACCTCGTTCCATATCATTATTGCATCACTCTTTGCTACCTTACATAGAGCTGTTGCATATATTGCCCTCTCCAGCATCTCTCTTGTACTCCTTAGCCCTGGCTTTGATAGATCTTTTTGTCATACCTATGTACAACTTATTTTTATGGGGTTTTATTTTAGATTATTGTTTATTGGGACGAATTAACAAAGACGAATCTCTGAATGGAAGAATAAGTGATTTAGCACAAAAAAAGCATGCTATGGTTTGGTCATCCCCTTTTTAAATTTATTATCTATCAGCTTGGCCTTTTTTTAATCCACAGGTGCTATAAGAAATATGCACATAGTATAGTATGTTGTTCTGCAAATATATAAAAGTACAATTACATATTGAATATCAGATTATGACAAAATAATCTGAAGTTAACAATAACATGTGAGGTATGCACATCTGTGAACTATTAAAACTTAAATATGCATTGATTATAATGAAGCATACTTAAATGGAAATCTGAGCTTGATTTCTTCTTTGCACTGAGGTTAACAATCACCGAATTTCTTATGAATTCTTTATGTGGATAACAATTGCCTGTGTTTCTGTGCCACAGGGTTCCCATGGTCCTTATAAATCCTTAAAAGTCCTTAAAAAATGCTTAATTTTTTTTAGGGTGCTTAAAAGTCCTTAAAAAATGCTTAATTTTTTTAGGGTGCTTAAAAGTCCTTAATTTTTGCCAGAAATTTTCCAAAGCGTTTAAAAAGTACTTATTTTTTTTTTCGTATCTGCCTGTGTAAAATGCAGGAAATACAATGTAGTGTATACAACTTCTGCTGCTGGTTGTCTATGTTGGCGATGACAGCATGTGACATAGGCAAAAGCCCATGGGAGAGCACCGGACAGGAGGAGCTCTTGTTAGTGACTCGTGGTGAATTTGACTTGGGTTTTACAATTCAAGCTGTGAAATAATTATGTGCAATATCAAAATCTTGTAACTTTAACTACAGTTTTATTATTTGCTTTCTTTTTGTTGCATATGTGATTCTCTCATATGAAAACTGATTTGACCAGAAGAACTGTCTTTTAAATTGCATAAATTCTAATTGACTACATCCACAAACTTGAATTATATGCAATAATATTGCAAGCTTCATCAACAGACTTTAGTTTCTATGGTTAAGTTATGTATAAAAGTATATTTGTATATATGTTATTTTCATGTGTGCAATTTGTAAAGTCTTTAAAATTTTTTTTGTAGGATGCTTAAAAGTCCATATATAGTGCTTATATTTTTGGGAGAAAATGAGTGGGAACTCTGTCCCAAGATTAAAACTCATAAGATTTAAAATGCTTAAAAAATTAGATATTAAATTCTGTGAGATTTTGGCTTAAATTTTAATTTGAACATATTTTTTCAGGATGTTGTACTTCACCCTTGGTGCCATAAAGTTTTTTTGTTTTTTGTTTTTTTTCAGAAACTGGCTCATCAAATTCTAAAACATTCTAAGAATATATATATATATATATATATATATATATATATATATATATATATATATATATATATATATATATATTTATATATGCAAGTGTTTTTTATTTTTATTTTTTTTTTATGAATAAAGGTAAAATCAGATCTGAGCCTGCCCTTGGACTGAGTAAGGACTAACCTCTACAGTCTACACCTTTGGCACTATATGGCTTTTTTCACAGATGGCTACCCACCTTTTTTTTTTTTTTTTTTTTTTAGAAAGTGTTTAATCAGTTTTTTAGTAAAATCATTCAGTTGTGTTATGTGCTTGTTATATTGGTCTTTCAGAAGGCATTTCCCCCAAAGGAAGGTGCTATATTTAGGAAAGGAATCCTTGGTAATTATGAGTTTCCACCAAGTGGCACAGTGCGAGAAGGGCCTGGTGAAAATGGAAGGCCTCACTATGCCAGACCTGAGGACCAAAATGAAGTATCCCAAGCGATGATGGAGTTTGGAATAAATATGGTGGCAAGTGATCAAATTGCTTTGGATAGATCCATTCCTGATAAAAGATTGCTAGAGTAAGACATCTTGTTTTGCAGTTTCTGTTAAGTGTAATAAGTAGTGTGTGATATTGGTAAAGATTAAGGGGGAGAAAAAGGTCAATATTTAAAAAGAAGTACCACAAAATTAATAAAATTAGAAATATGATCAATAAACTATACTGTTTTTGTTTTATGTGCTATTCATATTGATTTATCACTGTATGAGGGTAAATAAGAAAAGTTCATTTTGTGTATTAAACTGGTACCTCAAGTGAATCGTGAATTGGCTCACCTATCACTGGAACATTTCTTCAGGGGTGAAAGAGTTCCACCAAAAGGCAGAATTCCACCTTCTTGGAAGTCATCTGGGGAGTTCCTGAGATCGATGTAGAAATGCAATAATTGCAGTAAAATAAATTAGATCAGTATAAATACGGGATTGACATTATTGGTTTAATGTAAGTGCATTGACTAAAATAAAATTCTTATTCGTTTCTAAAGAAATGTTAGACAATTTTATGGCTTTTATATATGTATACATATGGTACTTAGGGTAGTTAATAAACGCCAAAAGGTTAATTATTTTTGCATATTCCTATGTGGGAAAGGTTCGGCCTTTTCAGTGTTCGAATTACCCAGTGGTCCGCTGACCATTGTCCAGTAAAACTTCCATTGGACTACTGAATTGTTGATTTTACTGGCCCGAATGGCCAGTAATTCTTTTTTAATTTATGAAATTAAAAAATGAATTTCTATTTCTTTTACTTTGCTGTACAGTTTTCTTTTTAGGCTGCAAACTAGCAATAGTTTCATGAAATGCTGTTGGGTAACAACTAATTTTTTTATCTCTCATGATTTGTAAAGAGTAAAAGAAACAATAAATACAGAACAGCAACTTCCCAGTCCTTGTCTTTTAAAGGCAACAGCCATTTTTTTGTTACCTCCATCCCCACCATTCGTAATGAACAGGAATAAGCAAAATAAATGTCCTACTCTTCCTTGGATTTGCCCACCCTAGTGGATGCAGCAGATACTGACACCAGACACCAGCCAGCTTTTGTTTGTGCTACAAGAACACATACTAGTGGAAGAGGTCAATTGGATGTGTGAAGGCAATTTTTGCAAAAGAACAATTCTCATGAAACAGTGTTCAGTGTGGGACTGAAACTGACTTTATAGAAAAGTAGGAGGGATGAGCAGTAAGACTAAATAAAATAAGGAAAAGGAAACTAAACCTTAAACAATAAAACATAAAAAAAAGGCTGCTAATGTATGTGAAGTTTTGTACCCTTGGAGTATCTTCATTCCCTTCTTACTTAAAAACAGATTGGGAATGCACTCTTATTCTGCTATATCACCAATCCACCAGAATCTCATTCTGGAAACATTCTTTGTCCTGTGAAGTGCACCTTCAAATTAGATGTTTTAAAAACGAATATTGGAGATAATTCCATTGAAATGATAATTATTTTTTACATGCATTGTAAATTCCTGTTTTTTTATTTGTTCTTTTACGGACCAGTGGTTTGTGAATTCTAGTGGTCCACCGGGCTAGTAAGATATTTGTTATTAATTCTAACACTGCTTTTTCTGCCATCACCACTGTCATGCCTGTTTCCCAGAAAACCACTCAAGAAATAGCCAATTTTTCTGTATCCTTTTGGTCTTTTTTTTTTTTTTTTTGATGAAAGTGTAATTGTTAATTTCTATGTTGAGCATTTGCTGTGAAATGACATGGTAAAATTCCCTGTACTTATGTGAAAAAATTGCCACCAGACGAAGCACACCGTTGTAAATTAAATAGACTGAAGTTAACTACAGTTAGTTGTAGTTCATTGGACTTGGAGCCCAGGGTCATTGATATACCCTACCCTCCTGTAATCTTGAAGGAGGCACTAGTGGCCATTCTGATGGTTTATCGATTCCCACCCCTAGCACATAGCACAAAGTGATTTTCCCAAACAGAAGAATTTCATATTCTTAGAAATCTATGCATGCTGAAATGATTCCGAAGTATATTGGCAAGATTTGTAACTGGCGAAAATGAGGAGATACATGTATAAGTTTTGTGGTTGCATTGCCTGGCTTTAAACATATGCTTTAAGCAAAAAAAAAAAAAAAAAAAAAACCACATTAGACCACTATCATAGTGAGAATAATTGGCAGTGAAACATGTAACTCACAAAACATTAGAATAATTCTTGATGTCAACATATCACGCATAAGTTACGTAAAAATTACAAATGGTGGGATGTTTCGGTAGTGACTTCTACCTTTGTCAGCCATAGAATGAAACACGTGGTATTAGCATCAGTTGTTGCCAGATTTCAAAATAGCTTTCCAAATGATAGGTATATTAAAAAGTGCATCTGTATTACAGGTGTTAGAAGTAAGGAAGATTTCAATGTTTTCGCAGTACCCGAGGGCTCTACGATTGCCGAACGGAGCGATGCGCTTAACATTTTGCCAATCGGGAATCGCGGACGTATCACTGATGGTTAAAATTGAAAGGGAAGTGGAAGGGTTGCCTTTCTTAACATTAGCAATATGTTCCACCAATCGCCAGTTGATGCTACAGTAAGTACTACCAATATAGTGGGTAATGCCTGTGGAAATGTTGACAGGGATAGAGTAGACCCCTTGTAACTAGGGGTTTATTCGAATCTCTGTCTTTAAGGATAAGGTTTAAGAAGATGTGGAGGTGGTTTAACAGCAATCCTGTAGCCAAAAGACGAAAATGGAGCAAACTTTGCGAGTGAACTCTCGGGTACTGTGAAAGCATTGAAATCTTCCTTACTCCTAACACCTGCAATACAGACGCACCTTTTAACATACCTATCATTTGGAAAGCTATTTTGAAATCTGGCAACAACTGATGCTAATACCACGTGTTTCATTCCATGGCTGATGAAGGTAGAAGTTGCTACTGAAATGTCCTACCACTTGTAATTTTTACGTAACTTATGCGTGATATGTTGACATCAATAGTTATTCTAATGATTAGACTACTATATAGGTATATTTCAAATTAGAAAAGAAGAAAATATTGTATTATGGTAGAAAGCTGATGATGAAGCTAAGCAATTCATGCAAATGCTAACTGCCATTGACAGCATTGCTATGTGATAACAAAAAGGACTGATACCGTAATTTTCATCGTATTATCCGCACCGGCATATAATCTGCAGACCGCGAAATTAAGATAAAATTTTTTTCCCTTCGTATAATCCGCAGCCTGTGACATTCAGGAAAAAAAAAAAAAAAATCGCCGTATAATCCTCACATCATAGATGTTGAACCGGAAGTGGAATTTTTGACAGAAAAGTCGGTCACATAATGACCCATGAGTCCAAAGAAGTAAGATAAAAAAAAAAAAAAAAAAAAATTCATTAAATGAATAAATTAATTTTTAAAGGTTACTTTTTCATATTTTTATCTCCGGACAGATAAAGGGTGTGGCATCCACAGATCACGCCAATGCAGCCACAATGGCTCGCCAATGCAGCCTGTGGCTCAGAGCATTGTCATCTTGGAAGCCATTGTAACCATTCAGGAAAAATGCAACATTGCTAGATATATTGCATTACACCTTGCCAATGACAAAAGGCTGATACGGAACAAGTCATAGAAATACCGTATGTACTCGCGTATAAGTTGAAAGTATTTGGAGGAAATCCTGCTGTCAGAGTCAGGGGATCGGCTTATACGTGGGCCAATAAAAAAACTTCCATGAATTCTCTGGCGGAATTCACCTACGGATTTGTTTATGTTTTAAACCGTGGCACAGAGGCTTTCCTTTCCGCCTGTTACTGCGCGATTGTTTTCTGACCTCAAAACTATCTCGCAGTGACATGATCATATCATGTCACTGCGCGATAGTTCGCAATTGTGTCCACCACTTCAAGTTTAAATTCGGCAGTGTAACTGAAACGTTTCCTTTTCAAAAACATCATGAATAGCAATGGCGGGAAAATAGCAGCAACGACGATGGTCAAAACGGCCTAAGACGAACTAAACACAAGGCAGCGCACAGGAGATCCGAAAGGAGGAACACTTAGATTCAAAAATAGATGGCACAATCTTCTCAACAATACAAAATGACCTTGCAGTCCCTCCCCACAACTTTCCCGATCTTTCGTTACGACATTCCTCCCCCTGCTCCCCGACCTCCCCGCTCCGTACAAACTCCTGAACTGAGGAAAATTCTTCCAAGAAAGTTCCTTTTCCAACTATACCACCTCCCCTGCACCATTACGCTTCAGATTTAAAAAAAAAATTGGAGGGTCATAATTTTTTTTTATTCGGTGTATTATTTGCATTGGCGTACAATACTCAGAACGTACATTTTAAACTTTTTCGCAAATAATCCGTGGATTATATGACTAAAATTACGATATAAAAATAAAAAAAGTTAACTGTAAAAGATCAGTGTTTCCAAGTTTTCCTGGAAAAATAGTCATCACTGCAGTTGCGGTTATGGTTTCATGTTCAATTCAGTCATGTTTAATGTGATTTATACACTGAGTGATCACTAAATTATCACCACCTAACTAATTCCTTGTAGGTCTCCCTTTCACCCTCAGTACAGCAGTATGGCATCGATTCAGTAAAATGCCAGAAGCAGTTGAGAGGCATGGCCAACCAAAATGTGTGTAATGTGGCAGGTATGGAGGTGATTGGTGTATCCAGATGCCTGATATGACATTCCATAGTGTTCCACAAGTGCTCTGTGGGATTGATGTTGGGAGAATTCGGAGACCACTCGATATGCTGTAGGAACTGTGTTTCTCAAATCATTCCTGCAAAACATTGGACCTGTGGCTCAGAGCATTGTCATCTTGGAAGCCATTGTAACCATTCAGGAAAAATGCAACATTGCTAGATATACAGAGTCAGCAAGCAACTCACGAAACTTAGCACCAGTCATACGTTGTCCCACATCCACCAGGGATCCAAGTTCCTGCCAGGTAAACATACCCCACACCTTACAACCACCTCCACCAGCTTGCACTGTGGAGACCGTGCAAGGTGGATCGAGTGCCTCATGTTGTTTATGCCAAATATGTACACGACAATCCATGAAGTGGATAAAAATATGTGACTTGTCAGACCAGCACACTTTTTTCCAGTCGTACAGCTTGTGTAATCTTTTCACCAGGCGAGTCTTTTGCACCAGTGAACAGTGGTTAGGAGATGATGTCATTGGGGTCATCAGCTGTTATAACCCATACATGCAAGTGTTCAACGCATGGTCATGACAGATATTGTTCCAAGTTGATCTCTGTTGTATTGGGTGGTCATCTGTTGAACAGTGTGGTATCTGTTGGCCTGTACAAGTTTTCAGACCCAGTGCACAACTCGCACATCAACCTTTCGCTCTCCTGTGCAGTTTTGCCTCCAGATAATTGACCATTTTCATGCCAGTCCTGATGTACTTTAACTGCGATGGCTCGCGAACAACCCACTAGTTCACCCGTTTGAGAAATTGAGGCACCCGCTCTCTGAGCTCCCACAATCTGTCCTTTCTCAAAGTGTGATAAATCTTTCTGTTTACCGATCATGCTCCAAATTTTATTTCCTACTGCTCCACTCACACCTTATATATGCTGCATTGATCAACTAACTGCACCCACTCGGAAATCACGTGGCCAACAGGCCGCATTCACTTTTGATAGGGGTGGTCATAATTCATTGGGCACTTGGTATATATATACATATACAGTCGGGTCTCCATATATTGTAGTGGATAGTTCCATAAAAAAGTCTATATATAGAAGTGATCTTTTTTGTATACGAGGGGCAATCAAAAAGTTAGTTGCACTCCTCCGTAAAACATTTTGGTAAAAGGATATTTTGTTGACACTTTGTGGCAACACTGCTGGCATTTATCTGCAGAACGTGCCGCAGTTGCTTCTACACTGTAGTTTTAGTTCACTCGCTAACGAGTCGTGAACACGCCTTGGCAGCAGCTGGTGGCGTCCAAATTCGAACTACGAGCAGTGATTAGTTTTTTGTGGGCAAAAGGGTGTAACTGCACTGAAATTTTTTGGCAGTTGAACGAAGTGTACGGTGAGAACGCAATATCACTTCAAGGTATCGCAAAGTGGTGCACCTTGTTCGAGAGCGGACACACTGATATTGAGGACGATTACTGCAAGGGAAGACCGTCAACTTCAACAGCGGCTGAGAATGTTGTGCACCTAAATGAACTTATTCTTGCAAACAGACGAGTAACAGAAGTCGAAATCGCAAAAGAACTGGATATTTCACATGGAAGTGTGCATACCATTATGACGAGGTGAAAGCTGCAACCAGCAATGGTTATCGGACGTTGAACGGAATTTCTTCGCAGAAGGCATAGGAAACCTTGTGCCACGCCTCGACAAATGTTTCAATAAACTAGGTGATTACGTCGAGAAGTAACTTTTGTATGGAACTTTCAGGTACATATAACATTTTTCTGTAATTTCGATCCTGTGTTGTTTTATCAAGCAGTGCAACTAACTTTTTGACTCACTTACATATATTGTGTAGTATACTGTATTTTTTTCTTTTAAGACATAATGGCATATTGCTCTTGAAAATTATGCTGTTTCTTCCAAAAGCTCTCCAGGCAAGTTTTGTACGACGATTAATTTCTTCACCAATGTGACCCTCACTTGATATCTGCTGTCCAAGATAAACGTACGTGTCTGTTATCTCCAGCTTTTCTCCATCAATCGATAAATCTTCATTTCTTGTAAAAGCATTGAACATCACTTTTGTCTTCTGAAAGTTCATTTTTAATCCCACTTCTTTACTCTTGTCAGCAAGTTCCTGGATCATACTCTGCAGCTCTGATGGGGTAGTTGCAAAAATGACTACATCATCAGCAAAACGAAGGTGGGTTAGATAATCTCCATTAATCTTTATCCCCTTGTTTTCCCAGCTCAGTGACTGAAAAACACCCTCCAATGTGGCATTAAAGAGCTTCGGAGATATGGTGTCACCTTGTCTCACTCCCTTTCCAATTTTTACGTGTGTGAAAGTGTTTGATCAATGCATCCTTCCAGTGCTTGCATATGGTGCAGAGACGTGGACCTTAACTAAAAGAGACATACAAAGGCTGCAGACAACTCAAAGAAGCATGGAGAGGTGCATACTTGGTGTAACCAGGAGAGATAAGAAGAGGAACTCGTGGATCCGAAAAATGACAAGAGTGGAAGACATCATGATCAGAGTTAAATCCCTGAAATGGCAATGGGCTGGACATACTGCCAGAAGGACAGATCATCGATGGACAGCCGAAATTTTAGATTGGATTCCAAGGGACAGGAAAAGACCCAGAAGAAGACCACATGGGAGATGGGTGGATGAAATTCGAAAGTATGCAGGGGTGACATGGAGGAGACTGGCACAAGACAGACCGTTGTGGAGGAAACTTGGGGAGACCTTCGTCCAGCAGTGGATTGATAATGGTTGACAATGATGATGATGATGATACTGTATTTAGAAACACATTTTCTAATCAAAGCACTCTTTCTTATAAATAACTTAAGTGAATATGAATCACATGATGTACACGTTATGTTCATACTGATAATTAAAAACAAGAATTAGCAAGAAAAAATGTGTTGAACATACCTTGATAAAACATCTTATGTATTTATGTAGTATTCATAAGCATTCACATTTGTGTAAAAAACTTTCTAATGTCTTGCTGCACAACAAATTTCAATTATGATTCATCATGAAAGTGTTCACACTTATTAAATCCGTGAAATACATCAAGAACGTTTTTGGCGAATTGAAGACCATGACATATTGTATCAAACGCAGCTAAGATTTCTTTTTAGGAGGCTTAGGGGGTTCTCCTGTGTCACTCTTTTCAGCCTCTTCGATGCAAGTCTTTTCTGTCTGAAGTGAGCTTACTAAGTCTTTGTCCATTGGGTGTTCTGAAGTAATTATATCTTTGTCAATGTCAAGGAACTCAACAAAGGAAATTTGTTCCTTGTAAGACCTTTGATCTGCAAGTCGCTTCAATATTGCTCGACTTGTGGCAACACATTTTCTTCTTCGATTTTAGGCAATTCCATAAAGCCAGCTTTTGCAAAGCAATTCTTTACCGGGGCTTGAAAAATATCATGAACGAGATGCCTGGGGCATGTTAATTATTGGCCTGGGCAGGTAAATAAAAATTCTAGTTGCCTGGTCCAGGCAACTAAATTTAAAAATAAAAAAAGTTTGGAACAGAATTTCCTACTGCAAGAAAAAAGACAGGTGTCACATGTCTTGTTTCTTTTCACTGCTTATCACCGGGAGTTGTATTGTTGTTATGGAGTGCCAAGGACAGAAGAATATCACTTCTTTAATTATATTGTACTGTAGAGAGAAGTTGGAACCATATGTAATTTTGCTGCAAATGTTTATGCATTGGGATGCATGCCTCTGATGGAACTAGCCTCCGGTGTTTAGTGACATAATGCTAACAATTTAATGAAAGAAACATGGCAGAATAACTAAATTTCTGAAATGCCAATTTCATCATCATACCATTTCACACCAATTTCAGCAGCATCTTAAAACTGGAGATACACTTTTTCGTGCATTGAGCATTTTGAATAGACACTTAAAACAGAAGTGCAAAACATGTAAAAAAGTTCATAATTTTTTAACTTAAAAAAAAAAAAATGAGGGTTCTAATTTGTTATCTTAAAAGATAAATTTTCCTGGGCATCCAGCTTTTACTACCTGGGCAGGTAAACAATTTCTGCACATGCCTAGCTGGGCATGTAACTTTCCAGATATTTTTCAAGCCCTGTTTACTGTCGATTCTGAAACATCGTTTTGCCATACCTTAGCTAGTTGAGCTATATAAATCCTTAGATCAGTCACCTTATCTGTAGATTGCTCACTTTCTAAGGCCCAACTAAGTCTTCTGACAAAGTATTTCCAATAATGAATTTTCAGATTTTTCACAACTCTCTGGTCCATTGGCTTCAATTTCGAAGTTGTGTTGGGGGGGAAATCAAATGCACATTTGATTGCTTTGATGCTACATTAGGATGGGCTGGGCAATTGTCTACAAAGAGATTTTTTCTTTTTTGCCTAACCATTTTTTTATTGAAATTTAAAATCCACACTTCAAAAATATCACTTGTCATCCATGCCTTTCTATCACAGTGGTAGTCAACTCCTAAATACTTCCTGCCTTTGAAGCATGTAGGTTGTTTTCTTTTTCCTATCACCAATAATCTGAGTTTTGCTTTGCAGTTCATGTTAACGCCCAGTCACCCACCAAAACTGTCTCTCTTTCCTGTTTTTACCTCCATGACAATTGTTTTCTTTAAAAGTAAGTGTCTTATTTGGCAAACATTTAAAGAAAAGTCTGGTTTTGTTGACATTAAAAATGTTACTAGAAGTGTGCTTTTCTAAAATCTTCCTCAAAATCGTGTTTTTCCATTGGTCACAGTCGGCATCACACCCGCTTCCAATTTTCCCTGAAACAATCTTTTCTTTCATTCCCTCTTGCTTCTTAAATTTCTAACCAACTGAAACTAGCTTGGAAATGTGCTTGCCCCAAACAATTGAAAAACTCTAATGCCTTTTCTTTTATAAGACGACCTGAGATTGTCAAGTTTTGCCACAAACAATTTTAATCCACTTTAAAACAGTGTTGTCCGCTTTTCCAAAATGACACGTTTTAGAACATTTTCTGTTGGGTCCGACATTCATTATTTTCATAATAAATTCCCTGTCTTTTATAATTGTCGACACTGTACTTGGGGGAACACCAAATTTAACCGCACATCTTTTTTTGCGTCTTCTGCTGTCCTCATTTTTCAACAACTCCATCTTTTTCACAACACTGAGAGATTTTCTTTTTGACATTGCGAACACACCGTCAGTTAGAGAGACGGAAATGAACTGAACCTGTTTTACAGAGGAGGAAAGTTACTTGAGGAGAGGGGTGAGGGGGAGTTTATGGGGATTCACAAAACTTCAATTTATCGAGAATTTTTATGTACGGAAGTTTGGTATATGGAGATCCGACAGTATATCTGTTTGCGTGCATATATTAGTATTATAAGCCTTCAAATGGAGGGTGTTGAAATCTTTTATCAAGTGGGGTCTGAGGAAGTTTGGGGGCGGGGGAATAAATCCCTACTTATGAATATTGAATTATGTGATCATGCTTGAAAACTGGTTTGGTCTTGCACAGAGCTTAATAAGATCATAAGGAATGGAATGTGCTAAAGAGGTAAAATTGAACATCTTTCTGACCACTACTAGATGTTTGATTGACAATCCATTGCATTGTACTGAATCATTGAATTGGTCCTCTGTGTGGCCAAAGGGAATCCACCTGGAAACTTTTTATACCAGCAATTCTTTAAATTCAATTTATATCAGAGCAAAGAACTTTTTTAAAGTCAAGATGGGAATTCCTTGCTTGTCACTTTAACTTTTCATACTTAGTGTCACTTCTACTTGGACCCCAGGTTTGCATAATGTTTAAATGCATTATTGATGTGTGATAGGGCAACATAGGTGGACATTTAGGAATTATCCTCATTTCCAATAGCTAAAACTTAATTTTGTATTTTAAGGTTTAGATAATTTCAGGATCTTTCTTGCTGTAGACATAGTTTGACTTTACAAATCCTGACTGTTTATAATTAAAACGTTCTCAAAATGCAAGTTAAGAAAAACAGAACTACTTTTACCATTCATCAATTTAAATTGTGCAAGTTAGTGTGAATAATATTTATTTTCATTATCATAAATTGTTTTAAATCACAGCAGTATATTAAATATACTCATTAATTAATGTACTTCAGTAATCACTTACACTTTTTCTCCCCTGAGGAAATATAGCATATGTTTCTGGTTGTTTTTATATCGTGCACCAATATCATAATATCACAGTTAATAAATAAGATATTTGTGAACATAAAACTAATGTAGTTAAAGTATTTTATGTTAAAACTTGGAAATTTATAGAGCTCAGAGGGGGTTTTATGTACGTAAGCCTACCAGTCATGGAAGTCTCTGAAACTTTTTGCACAATGAGAAGATAAATGAAATCTTCATCAAAAACATAGTACCAGTATCAAAAATAAAGTTACCCAGTGCAGAATACATTCCCAACCTAATACTTTGTATTCTGGTATTTCTGGTGTGTTCTAAATGTAGGGATCGTATGCCTTCTGGAATTCAAGAACTCTTAGATGAGCCTTTTTTCCCTTATTCTCCTCTGACTGTTGAAAAGTCCTTAAATTTCATTTTGACTGTTGGAAATTATTGTACTTTTGACTTTTTGTCTTCTGTTGCTCATTTAGTAGGCAGGAGTTGAACATTTTGTTTTCTTGAAATTCGCAATTTCCCTTCATCTGCTGGAAGACATTTTGAGTTCACCTTTCCCAGTTGACATGCACTTGGCTCTCCTAATGGGATGAGCAACTGGCATTTTTGGATAAATTGCCCTCGGCTTTCTCCTAATGGGATGTGCAACAGGCATTTTTGGATAAATTGCACTCGGCTCTCTCCTAATGGGATGAGCAACAGGAATTTTTGGATAAATTTTGTCACTTGGCTCTGGCCGTTGGTATTGCTTCAGTGAAGACCCAGCAATGCCAAATTCTATGGAAATCTTTGGTCCTCTACAGAGTATGGAAAACTGAATATACCATGGAAATTGAAAACCTCAGTGAAATGATGTTATTCAACATCTGTGTAAAGTTTATTTCCTAGGTTATAATATTTATTAAACATTTTTGGAATTGTTTATTGGATGTTTTTAACATAGAACTACTTCTTTGATGTGTTTTTTTTTTGTTATAATTTTTGGAGGTCTTTATACTGTCCACTGCCCAAAATTATAGGAACTGTCAGAAGTTATAGTTCTAGCTGCAATGAAATTATTAAGTGGTTTTTGAAATTTAAAATTTTTTTTTACCAATCTCCATTTGTTTTTGTTTTTATTTGTCTTCCTGATTATATTCATATTTTTTATATTTTTCTGATCATGTTCCTCTTTTTTAATATTTTTGGTAATAGTAAGAAGAATGACTTCATGTTTCTTAGGAACTTTTTCTAATGCAGTGCACATTTTCCTATTTCTAAGTCTCTTTTCCAAAGCCGATCAGTTCAGCCAGCATGTTTGTGTCCTTCCCCTTTATAAAGCAAAATTTAATTTCAAAATCAATGCTTAATCTGTCTGTGATGGAATCTGAGCAATTTCTGTGACCTGTAAAATAATTGTTTTTATGGCAGAGTGAGCAACGCAATACCAATTTTTAATATTTAATTCTACTTAAAACGTAACTTTTCCCTTTTCTTACTTACTTCAACGTGCAGAGCAAGCTTTTCTTCTTTTGTTTACAGAGGGTGAGTTGAAAGTTTTGCAATATTAGGATCACTTTATGTCTTCCTACATACCTTTATGACAAAAGCTGACTGGCATTCAAAGTATAGGCCATTGTGTTGCACCATCCTTAGCTATCTGTCTGCCAGTTCTTCGATTCCGCAGCAGTACCAGTTGTTGTCCTTCGAGGTGAAGAACTCCTTCACCCTAGCTACCACCTCCTCCTGGTTGTTGAAGTGCCACCCGCAAAGGAAGTGGTCCATGGACCGGAACAAGTAATAATCCGACGAGGCAAGGTCTGGACTATAAACTGGGTTTGGCGTCAGTTCGATGCCCTCAAGATCCTACAGTTTTGCCCGGGTTGTTCGCGGTATGAGGCTGAGCGTTGTTGTGCTGTAGGAGAGCTCGCTTTCTGTTCACCAATGCAGGGCACTTCTCCTCCAAAACAGCATACATCCACTCCAGCTGTTCAGAGTACAGGTTGGTCTTGATGGTCCAACCGTCTGGAAGAAATTCATAATGGATTTATCCCCTTTAACTTCCACCAGACACAGAGCCTCACCTTGTGTTCAAAGTGCTCACGTTTGGCAACAGGTTCAGGAAGCTGGCGCAGACTCAACCACTGCCGTTGTGTGTTAGGATTGTAGAAATAGACCCACTTTCATCGCACATAAAAATTCTCTTGATGAAACGTACGTCGCGCGGGTTTCCTAGGAGTTTCATGCACACTTCCACCCAGCAGTTTGCTTCAGCTGGCGTCAGTTCGTGAGGGACAATGCAGCAGCTCTTGTAGACCTTGCCAAGGTCCTGAAGTTGACGAACCATGGTGGTCTGGGATATGCCCAGCTTGCCTGTTAATCTCCAAGTGCTGGTTGTTGGATTTGCCTCTACGGCCTGAAGCGCGGCCTCCGAATCCATGGTTCGCATCCTACCTGACCTTGGCTGATCATTGAGGCTTCTGTCATGTGAGCGAAGTTTCTTGAACTATCTGGTTGCAGTGCTGTGGTCCACGGAA
Source organism: Macrothele yani (assembly GCA_039090855.1). Classification (NCBI taxonomy): domain Eukaryota; kingdom Metazoa; phylum Arthropoda; class Arachnida; order Araneae; family Macrothelidae; genus Macrothele; species Macrothele yani. The sequence continues at coordinate 83,696,585 of CM077009.1, forward strand.
CCTTCCCCTTTTGCATGACAAATGTTTAATGTTGCTTGAGCAGAGTTATGGTCGAGTTCAAACTCTTAAAGCAAAAGTTTCCTAATTAGCCGGTTGTAGCTGTTTATCTTTTAGGTGTCCCAACCACAGACAGAACAATGACACGCAATGGTGTTTACAGCAACAACTACCACTTTATATCTCTTTCTGTTAGAAATTCTAAGTAGGTGCACGCATCGATCTCAAATGGCGGATTAAACAAACGAAAAAGAATTCTTGAACTCCGAGAACGAATGGTTGAAAGCATAAAGAGTACTTACCAGCTTTAAATAGATAATCCTTTATTCACAACACACCACAACGAACACTAAAACATCTGAAACACTGTAGGTTGAAAAATCACACGCTATCCAGTTTTATATTGGTTTTGGAACAACATAACAAATGCAGTATGTTCACACATAACTTCATCTTTTTGTTTCGGTTCTCACGGGAACAGTTTTTCTCTTCGCAGGTCGAAAGGTCAGCATATCACAACTTCTTGCGTTGGAGTGATAATGAGAGTTTTATTTTTATTTTATTTCTAAATAGGTTCACTTAACGCAGCAACACCATCTATATTTCTGTGTGGAACTCGTACGGACACATCACAATCTTTCCAACGAACTCCCACTTGTCCGGAACAGTTCTGCACTATAAGACCTAGGGATGTCCTTAATTTTTCCTTTTTTACTTTTTCGAAATGCTTTTCAATCTTGTATGTTAAGTTTTTCACTTTTCTACTCAATATTCCTATAGCATTGGAAATATCTGGTCTTGTCACAGTTGAGAAGTACATGATCACTCCCACTATTTCTCTATAACATCTATTTTCTCTAATGTATTCTGGTTTTTGTATGCCTTTTCCATAATTAGTGCTAATTGGTGTTTTACTTTCTTTGTTAGGTTCAGTATCATGATTCTGAATAATTTCCATGATCTTGTTTCCTTGGTTAAGAAGGAAACTTCCATCTTCTTCTCTTTCTACTTGTATACCAAAAAATAAAATCCTTTATTTTGTACTGGTTTTTCATCAGTTTTGTAATCCTTGCAATTTCTTCTTGGCTGTTTGATGATATTAATATGTCATCTACATAAGTTGCCAAAAAGTTTGTTTATCCTTATTCTTCAATGATAGTAAGCATGGATCTGCTGTACTCTGAATGAAACCTATGTTGCATAAAATGTTTATAATTGTTTTATTCCAATTTCTTGCACTTTGTTTTAAACCATAGATACTCTTTTTCAGTTTACACACTTTGTTTTCTTTACCTGATTCTTCAAATCCTTCTGGTTGAACCATATATACATCTTCTTCCAATTTTCCATGAAGAAATGCTGTCTTTATGTCCAAATGATTAACTTTTAGCTTCTTGTTTGCTGCAACTATCAAAAGAGTTCTTAAGGTTGTATATTTAACTACTGGTGAAAATGTATCTTCAAAATGTATTCCTGGTTGTTGAGTGTATCCCTTTGCAACTAATTTTGCCTTATAAGTTTCTATGTTACCATTAGCATTATATTTTCTTTTAAATATCCATTTGTTCTTGATTGGTCTTTTTCCTTCAGGTAAATCTACCAAAGTCCATGTATCATTCTTTCTCATTGCTCTTAATTCTTCATTTATTGAATTCAGCCATTTATCCTTTTCTGAATTTTCCATTTCTTGAATCTCTTCCAAACTTTGTGGATCTTTTCTATTTAGAGCCTTTACTATATATGCAAGTCTTTTTGGTGGTTGACCTTTATTTTCTCTTGGTGATCGCCTTGGTTGTTTTTCAGATTCATCTTTTTCTTCTCCCTTAACTATACTTCCTGATGAATTTATTCTATTTTCAATTAGAATTTCTTGATTACTTTCAATTTTCTTCTCATTTTGTCTACAAAATGTTTCTATACTTTTTCTTTCAAATTTTACTGTTCTGGTTGACCAGCTCATTTGTTTCTGGAATGAGGACTATATCCTCGAGATCTTTCACATAGCCCATTAGAATTCCTTCTTGAGCTCTATTTTCCAGTTTTCTCCTTTTTTGTTTTGGTATGTATAACATACGCCTTTGACCCAAACACCCTGATGTGACCTAAATATGGAGTGTATCCTTTCCACATTTCAAAGGGTGACTTCTCTGTTGTCTTTGTAGGAACTCTATTCTTTATATATGTAGCAGTTGATACAGCTTCTGCCCAATATTTATCATCTATTTCAGCATCTAGAAGCATAGCTTTTGTCATTTCTATTAAGCTTCTATTTTTGCATTCCACAATGCCATTCATTTGAGGTGAATATGGGATAGTGGTTTTATGCTCTATTCCTGTTCTGCTAAATAACTTTCAAATTTTGCTCCGCAATACTCTCCTCCATTATCTGTTCTTACACTTTTGGGTTTCTTATCAAATTTATTTTGAACTGAGGTTACATATTCCTTGAATTTTATCACTGCTTCATCTTTATTTCTTAGCAAATAAGTGTATGTGTATCTAGAATAGTCATCTATGAAAGTAATGAAATATTTGTATCCACTTGGACTGGCTTTACTCATTGGACCACATATATCTGTATGTACCAATTCTAGTATTCCCTTTGTTTTGTAAGTGTTCTGTTTTGAGAATGGTTTTTGTATAAGCTTACCCTTTATGCATATCTTACAGTTCTCTTCCTTTTTACAAATTGATAAAACAATGCCTCTAGCTAATCCATTCCTCTCCATTTGTTTTATTATTTGTATATCTCTATGTCCTAATCTTCTATACCATAAGTTTGAGCAATTTTTCTCCTCACATTTTGTAACTAAATTAGCCTTTTCATTTATAGCCTGTAATTTATGCAAATTGTTTGAGTTGTCTACTATAACTGTTGCTACAATAATTTCTCCACATTTTATTATGCACTGTCTATCTTTAAATGATACTTAATATCCTTTTTCTGTAATCTTTCTAACTGACAATAAATTCGTTTCCAATTTAGGAACATACAATACATCCTTTATCTCTAATTTTCTAATTGTATCTTTTTCAGCTTTACAACTTAAGAAAATATTTCCTATTCCCTCTGACTTTATTTGAGTGCCATCAGCTGTAGTGATCAATTGTGATTTATCATTAGAAAGTTCTTTAAACAATGCTATATTGTTAGACATGTGTACTGTGGCTCCACTATCGATTGTCCAATTTTCAGAGTTTTTGTTATGTAATGACTGTTTCTAGTGAAAAAAAATATTTTCCTTTTTTATTTCAATTTCCTTTTCTTCTGGTTTTATTGTTGCTGTCTTCACTAAGTTGTGAGATTAGTTAGATGGGGATTGACCTTTGTGAAATCTTTTCTCTGTGTTTCCTTTATTTTTATATCTTTCCCTTTTAAAATGCCAACATTTGTTTTTGGTATGATTCCTTTTGTTACAGTATATACAAAACTTACTTGGTTTTATGTTGCGGTTTTTACCTCCAGAACTAGTTTTTAACACTGTTGTACTAGCATTTGAATTATTTGAGCTTGTTTGTGAATTTTCTCTCTGTCCATTGTACTTGTCAAGTACTTTACATTTTATGAATTCAAAATTTAGATCGTCTTGATCTCTAGCTTCAAGTGCAACAATTAAGTTCTCATAAGAACTTGGCAAACTAATAAGTAAAATTGCACCTAAGTGGGGTGTCTGGCATTTTCTAGCCTTGTGTGCACAATTTCTGAACTATTTCCATAATTATATTTGTGTGTTCTTGCATTGTAGTGCCATCGTCATGATAACGAAAACTATACATTTTTCTAAGCAAGTGGAGTTTATTACTTAAACTTCCTCTTTCATATACTGCCTTTAAAGCGTTCCACTTGTCGTTACTTGTTTATTTATCTGACACATGAATAATTTGATCGTCATTGATACAGACTGTTATTGTGGCTCGTGCCTGCGAATCTTCATTGATCCACGTCTCACTTCTTTCAGTGGGAATCGGTTCTGTAACTACCTTCCACAAGTTATCTTTAATAAGTAGCATTTGAATTTTGAATTTCCAAGTCTGATAATTATAATTATCCAGCTTTGCAATGCTTACATTATTGCCAATGAACGACGCCATTGCTCAGTTTACTTTACTTCAGTAGCTTAACAATTTAGTTACTTTGCATTTGCTGACTGCATATTTACGTGGTAGTATGTTCACTATAATCAGCAAAAATCATCCGTTCTTTCCGTCTATTGATACCCGCACATATGAGATACTCAGTCTCATAATCATATTGTTAGAAATTCTAAGTAGGTTCACGCATTGATCTCAAATGACAGATTTAACAAACGAAAGAGAATTCTTGAACTCACAGAACGAATGGCTGAAAGCATAAAGAGTACTTACCACTTTTAATAGATAATCGTTTATTCACAACACGCCACACTGAACACAAAACATCTAAAACACTGTAGGTTGAAAAATCACACGCTATCCAATTTTGTATTGGTTTTGGAACAACATAACAAATGCAGTATGCTCACACATCTTTTTGTTTCATGCTCACACATCTTTTTGTTTCATGCTCACACATCTTTTTGTTTCGGTTCTCACGGGAACAGTTTTTCTCTTCGCAGGTCGAAAGGTCAGCATATCACGACTTCTTGCATTGCAGTGAGAATGAGAGTTTTCTTTTTATTTTATTTCCAAATAAGCTCGCTTAACGCAGCAACGCCATCAATATTTCTGTGTGGAACTCGTACGGACACATCGCAATCTTTCCAACACTTTTGACTTGCTGCAGTGTGCAACTTGAACTAGTTTAAATATGTGACATACCCGCCGCAGCACGTGCATTTATGCAAATATTGCGAAACTTTCGACTTGCCCTCTGTAAAATGAAATTCATATTTAAAATGTTTACTGCATGCTCACTGGGCAAAGAAAATGACTTTGCAGGGAATGAAAGCTGGTGACAAAAAGTTGAAGTTCTGATTTTAAACTGTAATTTTTTGTAAACAAAGTCAAAAATTCTTGCACTATTTGTCTGTTGATATAGCAAGAAGTGACTAACCAATAGGAAGCCATGTGTTTTCAGAGATGTTAAACTTTAAAAAATCATTGACTTCTGGTTAACTCCTTAAATGGGCTCCCAAAAATCCCTATGAATCCTGTAGATGCCATCTTCAGCACATTTTTTGATATTTGATACTTCTTAAAAGAAAAAAAAAAAAAAAAGCTGAAGATGGCATTTAGAATTTGCTGAAAATACTATGATATGAAGTGGGGATTCTAAGTGATTAAGTGATTCTTTGAGTATTGCTTCTAATTTTTAATTAGGAATTGCTTAATCTTATTATTATGCAAAGAGTTTGATTTACTTCTGAGACCTATAGGCATATCTAAATAATAACTCCACTGAGCTCCATTGGTTTGTAAATTTCCAAGTTTTAATGTAAAACGTTTTAACTATATTTGTTAATTTTAATACTCTCAAATGTTTTGTTTAGTAACTTTTGTAATGTTAGGATATTTTGGTTTAGGGCATAGAAACCACTAGAAATGTGCAATACATGTTCTCAGGGAAAAAAAAACCAAATACTGGTTAGTGATTACTTAGATGCATTTCTTTCTGTGCATGTCTAATATATTGTCATGATTTAAAACTAATTCATGGCTCATGAAAAAATTAAAGCTATTATATTTATTTATAGTACTTTAATATTTCAACACTTAAATTATTATTTCAACAGTAACTTGTACAAAAAACTAGCGGATAATGCTTACCTTGGCATTCCTTTCTAGCGACGGGAACATTTCACGCACGTGTTTTCTGGTCTTTGTTGATGTTATTGTCCTAAAGTCCGTTGTATGCGATGACTGGCTTTACTTCTCACACTTTTCGCTGGGTATACTCATTGGATCTTTGCCTTAGGATTCAAACATCAATTTTTACCGTTCTTTATACTCAAAATTTTCGCCCATACTCTGGGCATCTTCAGGAGCGTGGCGACTTTACCACCGATGTTCGTGGTTAACTTCGCGCTAATGGAGTCCGATACTCCTTGTTGCCATTCGTCGGAAAAACTTTCCTGGATATATTTCGTTATTAAGCCCGGAAAATTTTTCCGACGAATGGCAACAAGGAGTATCGGACTCCATTAGCGCGGGTTAACCACGAACATCGGTGGTAAAGTCGCCACGCTCCTGAAGATGCCCAGAGGATGGGCGAAAATTTCGAGTATAAAAAATGGTAAAAATTGATGTTTGAATCCTAAGGCAAAGATCCAATGAGTATACCCAGCGAAAAGTGTGAGAAGTAAAGCCAGTCATCGCATACAACGGACTTTAGGACAATAACATCAACAAAGACAGGAAAACACGTGCGTGAAATGTTCCCGTCGCTAGAAAGGAATGCCAAGGTAAGCATTATCCGCTAGTTTTTTGTACAAGTTACTTTTGAAATATCGCACGTAAAAGAGAATAGTGCAATAATTAGAGCTATGTAATAGTCAGAATTAGAACTACTAAGTGGAATTGATTATTTCAACAGTTGTGTAAAATGTTTTTTTTTTTTTAAATTTTAATTTTCATTAAGTTGATGTTACATTACCCTTGCAGGTGTAAATATTGGTACTATCCAAAGGATTTACCAAGTACCAGTGTTGTGATTGTATTTCACAATGAGGGTTGGTCCACTTTGCTCCGCACCATTCACAGTGTTCTCAACAGGTCACCAGAGCGTATACTCAAGGAGATCGTGTTGGTGGATGACTTTAGTGACAAAGGTAAATACATTTGATTGCTCTAATATATTAATGTATGTATACCACATTTTGATATACAGTAGCGAACAAAAGTATTTGGCAAAACACTTTTTTGACCCTAATTTTTTTTTCAACTGGACCAAATCGGGTCGTTTTGGGATATGATATGTGTTGATTCGTGGGTTACAATGCTGCGTAGTTTGTATTTCGCTCAGAGCGAATTTGTTGTTCGAAATGGGCCATATTCAAGAGTCGCCAATTATTACCCATTTGTTTGCTGCATGTATTCATGTTTTTCTTGTGATTTTTGGGGATTTTGTGACGTGTAGTGTGATAATAAGTCAATCTTAGGTTTTCAGAAATGGGTAAAAAGCGGAGATCCCTGTTGGAGCTCGCCAGGCGGCCGTGAACATGATGGAATCCGGAATGCGTGTCACCGACATTGCGAGAGCCCTGAAGATCTCACACCAGTCCATTTCAGCTATCCTGCAACGTTATAAGAAGACTGGGACCGTCAAGAACAGTCCGCGATGTGGTAGGTCTCGTTCCACTACGTTGCGTCAGGATAGACGCATCCTCCGTCAATCTCGTGCTGATCCGACCTTGACTGCTGTGGACATCGCCACTGAATTTCGCGACAGCGACGACATGAATGTCTGCCGAATGACCATCTCCCATCGTCTCATTGCTGGTGGATTGAATGGAAGAAGCCCCACCAAGAAACCACTCATCGGAGTCAAGAATCGACGAGCCAGAGTCGCGTTCGCACGCCGTCATTGACACTGGACAGCGGCGGACTGGAGTAAGGTGTTTTTCACCGCCAAGAGCAAGTTCAACTTGTTCGGAAGTGATGGCATCCGATACATACGATGTCTGTGTGGCCAGAGATTCAACCCCCAGTTCATTCAGCCGACTGTCAAGCACGGAGGAGAATCGCTCGTGGTTTATGGCACCTTCTCTCGCAATGAAATGGGCCCCATCATCAAGATGGACGGAATAATGACCGGCCAGAGCTACAGGAACATGCTCATCAACGATGTCTTCCCACGAGCAAACCAGAACATGCCACCCGGATGGATAATGCAGCAAGACAACGACCCGAAGCACACCTCCAGTGTAGTGAAGGCAGCCTTCCAACAGCAACAGGTCACACTTCTAGACTGGCCAAGCCAATCTCCAGACCTCAACCCCATCGAGCACATGTGGGAGGAGCTGGAGAGATGATGTGCGGAGAAAACCTGCCGGAATAGGGCCCAGAAGTTTGACCAGCTGTCTGCAGAATGGGCGCGAATTCTGCAGGGCAACGTCGAGAAGCTAGTGGACTCAATGCCGCCCCGTTGTGCAGCTGTTATTAAGTCTTGTGGTTATCCCACTAAGTATTAGTTATTGTTTTGTCGTTTTCTCGTACTTGTTTTCTGTTATCGTTGCATTAAATGAATGTGATGCACACCTACTTTGTTGGTCATTTTTTATGATTTTTGCGATTAAGCTCGGTACCTGATCTGTGTTAAGGTTTCTGATCCATCTGCATATGGGTCAAGTTTAGAACTGAATAACACATATCATATCCCAAAATGACCCGATTTGGTCCAGCAGGAAAAATATTATGGTCGAAAAAGTGTTTCGCCAAATACTTTTGTTCGCTACTGTAGGTATTGAATCCTGTGGACTGTGAGCTTACTGATTTTGAATTGATCATGATGATTAAATTCCATAGTGCAAAGTACCATAGGCAGTTTTATAAAACAAGGAACTATACCCTCAAATTACCAGGTCTTTAAAAAATGTTTTTCTTGTAGCGCCTGGGGCATGCAAAAAAAAAAAAAAAAAGAAAAAAAAAATCTGTCCGGACAAGTAGATTTTAATTTTAAAAAAAAGTTTGGAATGAAAGATTTGCTACCATAAGAAAAATACATTCTTTGCCTGTCATTCTTTATTTTGGTAGAAATCTTGGAGGTTGTATTATTTTTGTAGAGTACAAAGATGAAGAGAATACACTATGTGCATATCATTAAGTTGTTCTCTGATATTCAGAGGTTAGCTACTCGAAGAAATGCCATCTTCCAACACAAAGTGATTGATGGCTTTAAATTTTACTGTTGTAACAGATGTCTCCATTTACAGCAATCTTGGCAAACAATACAAGTTTCACTGTTATCCATCACACAAGACCTTTAGTCTTTCATACTCATGCAGGCATTCTTGAATCTTATGCTCCATGATTTCCTCAGCCTTCCCCTACCTTTCCTTCCTGTCACTTGAGCTGAATAAATTATCTTGGATAGTACTTCATTGCTCATTCTTTCAGTATGGCTAAATCATCTCAAAATATTTGTTTCCACTATAAATTTGCCATAATAATTTTTTTTTAAATTATAGATTTGTGTTGCAGATTCCCTAAACTGAATGACAGCATTGAACAGATATCTAGGAATAACAGAACTAATAAGCCCATTAAAAAAGAAAAACCCCATAATATTTACATGATCTGAGCCACTGGGCAGCAAAGGAAAGCAGCCAGGAAGTCCACCTGGCAAAAATATTCTTGGGTGGGAAGAGTAATAATGCAACATTAGCTAACTACTTTGCATGAATTCATACCTCCCTTTGTTATATTCTTCATGTAAAAGCATGACATTCTTCATTTGTGTACCTCTATAATCAGAAACCTTTAGTCTCTTTAATTATAATAGTACAAGGGAAAACAAGGAAGATGACACAGGTTTTCGGTTGTAATGAGTACGTCTTTTGGATCCGTTCTGATGAGAATTAAATTTATCAAAGCTATTCAAATTCAATGGAACCGGTATGGAAAACAGTAGTATCTGACCGAAGAAAGAAGTTTTTCAGTCAAGTTTTTAATCCCGCAGATATTGCTGTAAACAGAAACGTGAACTTATGCCCTCTGGTGGCAGGCTTGTGTGTTAAGAAATTTTTAAAATTATATGAGAAACATTTAGCAGCGGAAATGCTCTCCAACAAAGAAACACTTTTTCAAATCAGAGGACCCTTAGAAGCAGAGATATCAACAAATGTAGGATATGCATCTACTACCCTTGGTAGAAAAACTATGCATTTCTTTAAGAAGAAAGTATTCTCTAAAAATCTTTCGATGTGAGCAGTATTGGTCCACAAAAGAATCTTTTCTGTCAAGTTTTCAGGAGCTCAGATTTTGCTGCAAATACATCAGAAGCATAAATTAACACCTACACCCTTCTGGTGGCCAAACCATTGTTCACCAAATATTAGGTATTATATGCCAAACATTTCCCATCAGGAGCTGTATGCGATACAGGAAGACTTTTTCAAATTGGAGTTTTAGAAGCAGAGATGTTGGAGAAAACGCAATTTACCTATACGCCTCCTAGCAGAAAGCTTATGAATTACTTGAAAATTTTGAATTTCTATGAAAAACGTTTTGCGCCGGAAATGCTATACAACAAAGAAGGAATTTTTCAAATGGGACTCTTAGAAGTAGAGTTGTTTACAAAATTATGATATACATCTATGCCCCTTGGCAGAGAAACCATGCATTATTTTAAGAAGAAGATATTCTGAAAAGGTTTATCGACATGAGTAATACCAGTCCACAAAATAATTTTTTCAGTTGAGGTTTTAGAAGCTCAGATTTTGCTGTAAATACATCAGAAGCAGAAATTAATGCTTATACCCCTGGTGGCCAAACCATTTTTACCAAAAATCAGAAATTACATACAAACGATTTCCCATCAGGAGCTGTATGCGCTGCAGAAAGCGCATACAGAAACAGAAATATATGGGGAAATGCGATTTACTTTTACGCCCCCTAGCAGAAAATCTATGCTTAACTTGAAAAAGTGACTATACCTAAGATAATCTTCGGCATAAATGGAATCAAAAGGTAAAAAAAAAAATTCAGTCTGATGTTTAGAAGCAAATATATGGAATAAAATGTATTTTGGATTCGATATCATCTGCATTTATGCCCTCTAGCAGTGAAATTTTGTATCGTAAAAAAAAAATGAAATCACCATTCGCATATTTCAAGCTTACCAATGCAAAAATAATTTTTCAAATCGGACTAATAGTTGCAGAGATACAGTGTCCACAGACAGATGGACAGACAAACCGATAATATAAGCACGATCTTTTTTACAAAAGACGTGCTATAAAATATGAAGAATGAAAATTGCAAATTCTATTGCATTAAGAAAAATGAAACCATAATGTATGGTATAATTTTGAAATAGGTAGAATCATTTTGAAAAATAAGAGCACTATAAATGCACAAAATAGATCATAATATTTTATGTGCCACTAAATAGCATTATATGTTAACAAGAAGTTTTTTAAGCACCATTTACCAGTCAAAAAATTTTGTGCTATCAGTCAAATTCATTCCGATTCAACAATGGAGCCGCAATCAAACTCGGAACTGAGCTTAACAAATGTTGAAGACGTACGGGATTCTTGAGACCATGCTGTAACCCACTGAGCTTGAGGACTCAATATGTTCGCACAGTAGTTCTTCTGCTGTTTTGTGCCTGTTCAGGATGGTATATAGTTTTACCAAAAGGCTTTATGCATTGATCTTTTTATAATATGAGTTCTGCATCTGGTTTCCTTCGATTTTATTCTGTTACGTTTTTAATTAGGCCTTTGGGTTGAATTGTAATTTTGAATTTGCCGATCACAGCTCTGACAGTTCATACTTTTATGTTTCTTTTTTAAGTTTTTTGGCAAAAGCATTTTAATATTTTGTAATGCTCTTTTCATTCCTGCAATTATCTTTCATTGAGCCCATATTGCAGAACAATTATTAAGAATTGCCAATATATCGGGTTTAAAATGTTTTCTAAGAAATGGATAAGTGATATGCATAGGTGGAAACAAACTTCCAAATTAAATGTTTTGTGTTTTGTATTGTATTTAGCTTTCCATTGCTGTGTTGTGATTTAAATGTATTTAACAGTGTTAAAAAAAAATCTTGTTTTCTTTGCATTCAGAACACCTAAAAGGGAAGTTAGAAGATTATATTCGCCAGTTTGGGAAAAGGGTTCGCCTTGTGAAGAACAAGCAGAGAGAAGGGCTGATTCGGTCCAGAACATTCGGTGCACAAGTTTCAAAAGGCGAAGTCGTCTTGTTTCTTGATGCTCATTGTGAAGTTAATGTGAATTGGTTGCCACCCCTTCTAACTCCAATATATCTGAACAGGTCAGTGTTGGTTTTTGTGAGATTTTTTAACATTTTCCATTAGTAACACATTAGTACTGGTACTGAAAATTTTTTATGCTACATCACTGAAAATCTTTGATGCTGGTTTCCCTACAAACTTGACTTACTATCAGGGGAAAGATGCCTTTGATATCTCCACATCTGCAAGTCAGAGTCAAAAATTTTGTTTTGCACCAGATAGCACTATTCATGAGATAACACTTCATTCAATATAAAATTTCTGTGATGCACAGTTTTGCTGCTAGGAGGCATAATTGTATTTTTGGTGTGTGGCACATTGTCTACACCTCAAAAAGTCGATTTATAAATATTGGTTTTGCATTCGAAAGCTGGAACTACGAGTTTTATTTTTCTTGTAGTGGCAATGCTGCTGTAATTAGTACAGTACATATTGAAAGGGAGCATACCAGTTGCAAAATGTCTGGAAGGTATCGAATGCCATCAGCAACATTGTTTTTAGCCAGCATCTGCAGATGACACTCTAACTCAGAAATGATGCTGTGAATAGTCCAGAAGTGCTTACCTCTAAAGGGTTCTTGCATTTTTCAAAACAAGTAAAAATCGTATGGACTTGTTTCTGGCGAATATGTGGATGCTCCAAAATTTTCCCAGAAATGTCTTCATTGTTGATGCATCATCAGAATAAAGTCCCAGCTTTGTCAAAATGGTGTACATAGTGGAAGGTGCTATACTGACTTTAATTCTTGACACATTTATCAATGACCATGCTCCAGTAACCACCTGACAGCTTCCATGTATTGTTAATCTGTCCCAGTCACAAGATGTCAACCATTGTTTTCATTCTCGGTGTTCTGTCTTTGATAGTGAAAAACATCCACCCATCTCATGACGGTAAGATATGACAATGCATCATTGATACGTGCTTTCCGTAATCCTTTGTGGCAGTCACAAATATTTTCTCCTCAGGCACCTTGAATTTTGATAAAACCCTTATGCCTACACAAACCTGTATGCCATTCAATCTTCGCCAGTGCTCAACCAATAACGTTTAGAATGACTACCTGAAACACAGAGACACATCACATGGCACAAGTTTGGCTGATAGCCTCCTAATTGTGGATCTCTAGTGGCACTCCCACTGCAAGAAAAATTATCCCACATATGCATGTATTGAGAAATATAGTATAAAATTTCCAGCGAACTAACACAATGAGTTTATATCAATTTAAAAAATTCATGCATGGAGATAGTCAAAGTGAAATACAAACATTATTTCAGTACATTCATTTAATAATTATATAGGTATATAATTATTTAATGAATGTACAATATATATATTTTTTAAAATTACTAATACCTGAATTTATTTTAGGGAAAAAAGGATTTTCCAAGAAATTCTTATACAGGTTTTTTCCTTGAAGGCTTTATATGCATAGATAGGTATTAAGTAAAATCAGTAGTGAAGACTTTATTTTAATACTTGCCCACATTTTTTTTACTGACTTTTATGAGTAAATAGCTGCATGTATTCAAGAATCACTGCATAATTTGTTCGTTAGAGAAACATACAGAATGGTACAAGCATTTACTTTGCAGCCCAAAATTCGCAACTTTTTTTTTTTTTATGCTATATTTTAGATTTTCGGAACTTGTTCTATAAATACTTTCCAGTTTACATGTAAATCACTTTGTAATACAAATTAAAAAAAAAAAAAAAGAAACATTCAATTTTTTCGACAAAAATTAGCAAAGAACAACTGCAAAACGTGCATAGTAGTAATTTTACAGCATCAAGGCTCACACACCATCGAATATCTTTGAGTTAAAAAGGCAGATTTTTATGAGCTGTGGTTGTCATTAATGTGCATCATAAAAACCACGCACTTCATAATTGCTCTAGTGTGATGTCTGATAATCAGAAATAACTTAAGCCCAACTCACAAGAAAGGAATGAGAATGTGACTAACGAGTGAATTGACCAAAGCTTCAGTTAACAGTTACTTGTGAACAATGGTAAGTTTTGGTTGGTACGGAACATCTGGGCTATGATTAATATTCATGATAGCCTCTGGACGAGACCTCTTAACTGCACAGTAGGAGGTCTAATGGACACTTTACTCCTTTGGATTTTATGTAGTTCCTTTGGTACTTCAGCTGGAGGGATATAATAGGAACGAAGAATGTTGTTAAAGCAACTGTGCCATGGGCAAAAGTAGATATGTATCATAGTAATTTTTTGATTGAATATACTCATTATTTTAACTGATTATTCGGCATTTGAAGAAAGCACTGCAACTATTTACTATGCACTTAAGTTCCATACATTTATTCTGCTTTTGTATGAACACAATTGACAAATAAAATTAACTTAGGCCTAACCTCCAAACAACAATAACTTTTTTCTTCTTTTTTCACTTTTTTTTTTGACACCACATGTTTTAAGGATTTTTCACTATCACTTTTTTCACTTTCTTATGGTGTTAGCGCGGTGACTGTTATTGGAGATTTGACTGTATAATGAAGTTCATCACACATAAAAACATTCTGAAAACAAGTGTATGCTCTTTTCAGTATGTTTGAAGTGTGAAGCGTATACCTCCTCTTGAGTCTGGTGGAAAGCCTAGCATTATTAAAATAAAGAATGTTAATACATGAAATGTAATAAGTAATAATCAACACACTTTAAAGTACTGGGAAAAATAAAATATCAGCACCATGAATAAAGAACTAAGATTTTTTTGTACAATATGAGAAACAAGTGGATGTACATACATACATATCACTAAGCTGTTCTCTGAGATTCAGAGGTTAGCTCAACAAAGAAATACAAACTACCAGCTAAATTTTACTTACTGTTGCCATATCAAACTTCTCCATTTACAGCGATCTTGACATACAAATCGGGCTTCACTCACATCCATCACATGCCGTACACAAGATCTTCTCTACTTCACACTTGTGATCTTTTTCTCATGCAGACACTCCTGAATCTGATCCTCCCATGACTTCCTTGGCCTTCTTCTGCCTTTCCTTCCTGCCACTTGTGCTAAAAAGATTTTCTTAGTAAGCATCTCGTCACTCATTCTTTCGGCATATCCAAACCACCGAAGCATATTAGTCTCCACCTTGCTAACAATATTTTGCTTCACATCACACAACTGCAACACATCTTCAATCCTCACACAATCAGAATGTGTCTTGCCACAAACCCCCCCATAAGTAACGCATTTCTCCAGCACACAAACGACTCCTATGCCTCTTCTGTAGTACCCAAGTTTCACTGCCATACATCAGAGTAGGAACAATTACACTTTCATACACAGTCATGTGGCCTCTCTTGAGAACCCATCATTCCTGTGAAAACATCGCAAAGCAGCCATGACTTTCAATGAAGAATTCATTCCCCTACTAATTTCACCATCCAATTTGTTCTCTCTGTCAAACATGCTTCCTAAATACACAAACTCATTCACCTGGTCAATCACTGTGCCACTTAGACTTATATTACATTCAGTACTACCAGTTACTCTCTCAAAAACCATAACTTTGGTTTTTCCCTTATTTATACTCAGTTTGAATTTCATGCAAACTTTGTACATCCGGGACAACATACTCTGCAACTCACTTTTGTTCTCTGCCAACAGGACAGTGTCATCAGCATACAGCAATCTGCACACACGGATATCACCAAGACATAGACCAGTATTATCTATCTTGGCTTCATGCATGCACACGTCCATAAATATATTAAACAGCCATGGTGACATTACACAACCTTGTCTGACTCCTGCACCAATGGAAAACCATTTTGATAAAACACCATTCACTTGTACACAAGCTCTACTGCTAGCATACATGGCATTTACACTGTCAAGTAGATTCCCAGTAACACCATATTCATTCAATATTTTCCACAAAAGTGACATACTAAACTCATATTTACTCTGTCGTAAGCTTTCTCTAAATCTATGAAGGCAGCAAAAACCTTCTTACCAACAGCCAGATACTTTCAATCATACATAATGCAAAAATCTGGTTGCTGCAGCCCTTACCAGGCATAAAACCACTCGGAACATCCCACACTTTCTCTGATGTAAGACTCCGTACTTTTTCAATAACGACCTTACCAAACACTTTCCCTGGCACACTAAGTAGGTTAATACCGTGCTAGTTCTTGCAGTCAGTCTGATCACCTTTTCCCTTATACAAGGAAACAATGATAACATCCTTCCAATACCGAGGGACCATTCATAACTCCCAGCACAACTGGCAAATTTCAGTTAGCCAGTCAATTACAGAGTTGTCACCATATTTCAACATCTCGGCAGTTATGCCATCAACTCCCGCAGCCTTACCATTCTGAAGAAATTTTAGAGCTTTACACACCTCTTCTCTTGAGATTTCTCCTGTACTTCCCTCCTTCACTTTGACATTATCTGCTTCTGCCTCAGAATCACCTTTGCTTTCCTGATCTAATAACTCATAGAAGTATTCACTCCATCTTTCACTTAACTCACTCGGCTCCCATATCATTTCCCCAATCCTATTTTTCACACAACTTACAACTTTGTTTCCCCTATTTTTCCTGAGTCTCATGTACTTCCAGAAAGTCTTCCTATCTTTCCAAAAAGCCAGTTCATGCCTTTCCACCTTCTCCTTCCTATCTTTTGCCTTACTCTGACAAACCATCTTAGCTGCTTCACGTTTCTTACAGCGATATTCATCCACAGAAACTCTACCTTGCAACATCCCTAATAGGCTTCTTTCTTTCTTTTTACTGCCTCTTCAATCTCACTATTCCACCAAGCATCACCTCTATTGTTATCCACTATTGTGGTGCGCAGACCTCTCCAACAGCAGTGACAACACAATTCTGAAAACATTCCCACTTCTTTTCTACATCCCTCTCACAAGACTTCAGCTCCTTCAGTTGTTCTCTGAGTAAGTCAGAATAACGCTGATGATCTTCAGGGAGCCTTTCAACCTTTATTCTTTCTATTGTGGGCCTCTTCCTATTCCTTTTCCTCCAACCAACATTCAGTTTCACTCGTGACATTACCAAGAACGAACATCCGCACCTCTCATCACACGAGTGTCAACAATTTTAGTGTTTCAGTCACTGATCAAAGACAACAAAATCTATGACACTCTTTTAACCAAGAGTACGATTTTCCCAAGTATATGTGTGGATATACTTGTGGTTGAAAAACATATTAGATATGCACAAACCATTCTCAATGCAGAGTTCAATTACTCTTTCACCATTATCATTCACACAAGAATCATTAAACTTACCCAGAATATTGTCAGAAATTGCATTCTGCACACCTACTCTAGCATTGAAATCCCCTGCTATTATAACTTTCTCTTTAGCACCACACTGGCTCAAAACAGCTCGTAGCTCATTCCAGAAATCTTCCTTCCTATCAAAAAGTTCCGAGTCACAAGGAGCATACACTACAACAATTACTACTCTCTGAAGTTTCACTTTCAAACGAATCCAGAGAATTCTCTCACTTATGAAATTATAGTGAATCAAGTTGTTCTTCATCTTTTCACTTAAAATCACACCTACATCAGCCTGTCCTCTCACATTATCCAATATTCCAGCCACACACTCACCATTCCGTTCACTTCTTATATTACAATTTCCTTCTTTTGGTTTCACTTACACACAGCAAATCCAATCTATACTTATTCATCTCTTCAATCACCTTGTTCATCTTGCCATTTATATCTCTAGTATTCCATACACCAATCTTACACTCACTCAGCCAAAATCTTTTTCTCATATGCCATTTAGAAAGACCAGGTTGATTCCATGGTGGACCGTCCTTCTCAAGTTTGGTAGGTCCACCATATCCCACATTTGAGTCAGTTTTTGCATTTCTTTACGTGATGATGCACATCCACTTGTACTTACCAGTTTGCCGCTCCGATGGCGCAGTGGTCTAAGGCGCTGGCCTCTGATCATTCGTCTGTAAGGGGTCCGGGTTCGAATCCCGGTCAGGCATGGATGTTGTGTTTGTCTTACGGCACTGGCTCTCTCCCTTCCCTGGAACCAGTGACCCTAAATTAGGGACGGGCGACTGCTTATAGCCCATTGAGTTGCTCACGGTGGTCGTTAAACCTCCAATCAAAAAAAAAAAAAAAAAAGTACTTACCAGTTTAATCAGGTAAGTAGAAGTGGATGTGGATCATCATAATGCAGCAGAAGCTCTTTGATCTTCTTTTTCAGACATTTTTTCTCAAAAGTGTTGCAGCATTATGCTTAAAATTGTAGGGTAATATGCACCATTATCTGTTGTATGTAGCAGTGCAGCATGTGGATAAATAAATGTTTTCTGATCAAAGAAGATAATCAAAATGACATTTTCAGCACACTTCACAACTGTTGCTTTTCTGGAAGAGAGTGGTTTTGGTGACTTCCATTGGTTTCAATGTGTTTTTGTTTAGGGTTGAATGAACCTCCAAGACTCATTGACTGTCCGAGCTCACAATCACGTTTCAGTGTACTGTCTGAGGAATAAGTATCTTTGTACAGAGCAATGGGTAACTAAGTCATCTGATACTTAACCAGACTGGATGTGTGTATAGATGACAACATCATTAAAATAAAATAAAAAAATATAAAAATAAATGTGTCGCCATCTAACAGATGGCGACACATGAGAAGCAATCAATATGGAGTTCATGTCGGGAAATCAATATGGAGTTCATGTCGGGGTTTTTGCATTTCTTTACGTGATGATGCACATCCACTTGTACTTACCAGTTTGCCGCTCCGGTGGCGCAGTGGTCTAAGGCGCTGGCCTCTGATCATTCGTCTGTAAGGGGTCCGGGTTCGAATCCCGGTCAGGCATGGATGTTGTGTTTGTCTTACGGCACTGGCTCTCTCCCTTCCCTGGAACCAGTGACCCTAAATTAGGGACGGGCGACTGCTTATAGCCCATTGAGTTGCTCACGGTGGTCGTTAAACCTCCAATCAAAAAAAAAAAAAAAAAAAAAAGTACTTACCAGTTTAATCAGGTAAGTAGAAGTGGATGTGGATCATCATAATGCAGCAGAAGCTCTTTGATCTTCTTTTTCAGACATTTTTTTCTCAAAAGTGTTGCAGCATTATGCTTAAAATTGTAGGGTAATATGCACCATTATCTGTTGTATGTAGCAGTGCAGCATGTGGATAAATAAATGTTTTCTGATCAAAGAAGATAATCAAAATGACATTTTCAGCACACTTCACAACTGTTGCTTTTCTGGAAGAGAGTGGTTTTGGTGACTTCCATTGGTTTCAATGTGTTTTTGTTTAGGGTTGAATGAACCTCCAAGACTCATTGACTGTCCGAGCTCACAATCACGTTTCAGTGTACTGTCTGAGGAATAAGTATCTTTGTACAGAGCAATGGGTAACTAAGTCATCTGATACTTAACCAGACTGGATGTGTGTATAGATGACAACATCATTAAAATAAAATAAAAAAATATAAAAATAAATGTGTCGCCATCTAACAGATGGCGACACATGAGAAGCAATCAATATGGAGTTCATGTCGGGAAACGAAGAGAAAGTTTTTGGGCTGTGTGTGTTAGGTGATCGCTTCTTATGTGTCGCCATCTGTTAGATGGCAACACATGAGAAGCAATCACCTAGCACACACAGTCGACAAAACTTTCCCTTCCTTTCCCGACATGCAATTCCAGCGGCTACACACACACACGAGGAAACCCTCATGTAGGTGTAGAAGGCCCGACAATGGCACACCGGCTGTGCTGAAAGCGCTCGCCTTAACAACGTGACAAAGAGCCTCTTGAGAGACTTCTCCCAACCCGATGAGTATAACTTTTTCTAATACAATCTTTTAATTAATAGTAAATTTAAAACGTTTGATTGTGCGAACGAATGAATGTGAACTGATAATAATATAACCTAATTGTTTCATTTATATAAAAAAAAAATTAACTAACTGAAAAAACCCATAACAATAGACCTCTCTCTGGCTGGGAGCACGTGCCTTATGGAGCAACAACGTGCGAAATACTTTGCCAATATCAGGTAATAATACCTTAGATATTATGTATATTTCATTAAGAACAAGTTGACCTTCAAGTTCTTACCCACTGCTGCCGCAATGACACATCGCACTTTCCCTTTTGAAAATAGTCTCATTACTTTTTCGATACTCCCTCTTTTTTGTTTTTCACATCTTGTTTCAAACATTTCAGAAAGCAGAAGAATTGTATTTTGCAACAGGCTGTATCTGTGCACTTGATGTTATGACATTCTAAATATGTTATTTCTCTTGCCCATGTCTAAGCAAAGGAACCATGGCAAGTTTTGTAATTTTGTGACTCCTGAATGCTGTGCATTCTTTTTGTTTCATGACAATTTTTTCTGATGGATCAGTTCAGTTCAAAGCTTTTTGTTTACCTTTGTTTTTATCAGGTCAGGTTGGCCAATTAGATATGTACTTCATAGGGGCCTTCCCTCTCCAAAAGTGTTTCATTTTTTTTTTTTTGTTAAATTGCAACTTACATTAGAAAAAATGCTTTAATTTAATAAAAATGCATCAATTTACATTAGAAAATAATGCTCTAATTTTTTTTACTATTTTTCATTAACTTTTATTTTGTCCTGATGGATTTCAAAAAGTTCCATTTTCTGCCCCCCCTGAAAAAATTCCATATATGCCCCTGATACTTCATATGTTGAGTTACTTTTGTAGTGTGTGCCTTAAGAGGAATTATTTACATGAAACTAACTTTTCTGGATTGTGGTATTGTGGAGATATACTTTGTGCATCTAAATGTAGTACTATTTGTATTTCCATTGCATGAGTTTTTCAAGTGGTTTTTACCCAGCTCAAAACGTTATTTGATATGAATTTTTTAACAACATTCACCAGATCATTTGATCAAAACTACAATGTTAGTCTCTGAAGTGAAAAAAAAAAAATGTCAGTACAGTAAAATTTAATACAATAAACATGTTTGCCAGGAAAACTTTCAGTGAACTGATTTTTAAACCATTTTTTTTTTCAAGATGTAATGTTCTGAGTCTAGAAAGATCTCATAGCACTTCCTTGTTCCAGCGACATGGACACTAAAGATGGGTTAGGAATCATGTTGCTCTTTGTCACAGTTACTGAAAAATCACTCACAGTTGTGACTAGTTTGGTGTTGCCACTTACAGCAGAATTGTTAGCACATAAGTGATTCATCTTTGTATGTTCTGAAATGCTAATAAGGTTACCATATGCCAAGTGAAGAAATGTTAGTGGAGGTTTTTTTTTTTTTTTCTTCTTTTGCATTTCTTCTCATATATATATAATTTCCATGTTGCTTTCATCAGTATTTTGGCTGGAATTATGAAGAGTTGTGGTCACTCTCATCCAGCTAGCACTTGAATTGTTCTTTGTTTGTCAGTAGGTAAATATTTAGTGTATTTGTTTCATAGAACAGTGATGACTGTACCTGTCATTGATGGTGTGGACAAAGACAACTTTGAATACAGACCTGTCTACCATGGTAACACACACTTCCGAGGAATCTTTGAGTGGGGAATGCTGTACAAAGAAGCTGAGTTACCTGACCAGGAAGCTCACCTGCGGAAACATCACACTGAACCATATAAGTAAGTTATATATTTTATTTTGGTAAAATGTTGTGACAGTAAGTCCTAGAGTAATATACTAGTGTGCAAAACTTAAGGATGAGCCACGTTTTGGCCTGTAGCAGCGCACAGCAGCTGCCTGGATATGTGAAATTCAAACCATAGAAACTCTTTTACTTACTGGAAACAATACTGACACAACTGCAGATACTGAAGGATATAGTGGAACGTTATTCATAATTGGCTACATAGTACTTGGTGACATGGTACAGATGTATTGCTGCTAAAGATGGTATGAAGGGAAGATGCAGTCTTCAGTAGGGGATATGATCATCCCTAATTTCGATGCATGATTTGTATTATCTGTCTATACTCTGCACAAGGTTGTTGATGAGTTCTTGTGGCAAACATCACCTATTCTACCATCAGCACCACCTTCAGCTGGTGGACAGTCTTTATGTGTGTGTTGATGTGCCGCAAGGCTTCTCCCCAGAGCATCCCACGTGCGTTCTGTGGGATTTAGGTTGGGAGAACTGCTGGCCAAACCCCCCACTGAATGTCTTTACTTTCCAACAGCTCCTCAATAGCCACCATACAATGGGGTGTGATATTATTACCCATTGACACAAACTGTGGGCCAGTGGCACCTTGGAACAGATGAATGTAGGGAAGGATTTCCTCATTACAGTAGCATGCACCAGTTACAGTACCTCCTTCCAGTATATGGAGGTACATCCATCGATCAGAATGCCTCCCTATATGAGATCACCACGGCTGCTGTATCTATTGGGTTGTCGGAAAAGTCATGACGTATTTTGGCACCCGATGGCGGTTTTGGAAATACTAGAGGCATGTGCAGCACAGTTTGTGTCAATGGATGATAATGTCACACCTCATTGTATGGTGGCTGTTGACGAGTTATCACTGTTATCACTATGGCATTCGACAGCTGCCAGTTCTAGTTGCAGTCTAAAAGGAATAGTGAGCGATTTGGTTGATCTGCAGAGATTTGACATCAAGTTGAAGATGGAAAAGACCAAACTGTGCATTTTCGCCATTTTTTACTGTTTTACTTCCGTAAAGGGAAGAACGCGCGTCAAGCTTGTGAAAAGTTGCACGAAGTATATGGTGATAATGGTCTACAAGAACGACAGTGCCAGCAGTGGTACGCAAAATTCTGTGCTGGAGATATTGACCTCAACGATGCTCCTCAGTCCGGGAGGCCCACCGAGGTTGATGACCACCAAATCAAGGCATTGATCGAGTCAAACCCATGTTACATGACACGAGAGATTACAGACACATTGCACATCCATCATACAAACGTTCTTGACCACCTGAAGAAGCTGGGATACGTAAGCAAGCTCTATGTGTGGGTTCCTCATGAACTCAAAGAAGCTCAATTGATGGCATGTATAAACATCGGCGATATGCTCATTAAACGTGAGGAAAACGATCCTTTTTTGAAGCGACTGATAACTGGTAATGAAAAGTGGATTGTGTACAACAATGTGCTGTGCAAACGGTCTTGGTCCCGACCTGCTGCTTCGCCTCAAACGACATCCAAAGCGGACATTCTTCAGCGGAAGGTTCTGGTCTCAGTGTGGTGGGATTTTAAAGGTGTCATGTTTTTCGAGCTCCTACCATGGAACCAAACAATCAATTCAAATGTGTACTGTTGGAAATTGGACAGTTTTAATGTATCCATCATCCAGAAACATCCAGAGCTCGTTCATCATAAAGACATTGTGTTCCATCACGACAACGCGAGACAACACACAAGTTTGATCACCCACCAAAAATTATTGGAGCTTGGGTGGGATGTGTTGCCACACCCAGCATACTTGCCTGACCTTGTGCCGTTAGACTTCCACTTGTTTCGCTCTCTTAAACAGTACTTGCGTGGTATAACGTTAAATTAAGATGAGGCTGTAAATCAGCACCTTGTACAGATTTTCGCCACGAAAGACAGGTCCTTCTATGGACGAGGCATTCTGCAGCTCACTAACAGATGGCAAAAGGTCATCGAACAAAACGGGCTTTACGTCATTGATTGATCTTTGTTCTTTTTATCAATAAATGACCTTTGCAAAACATGGCTAAAATATGTCATGACTTTTCCGACAACTCAATATCTCCCTTTCACTGATGTTTTTGGGACGATACCGAGTGCCTATCTCACACCAGATTAGCTGATGTCCAGATTCACTAGAGAGGCTAAATCTACTCTTATCAATAAAGAGTATTGTATCCCACTGTTCTGCTGTCCAGTCCTTAAGTTCTCTGGACCACTGTAAACTGTGTGTCTGGTAAGCAGCTGTTAATGGAGCACTGTGTTGGGCAAACAGTTCATCTTTGGTAGTTGGTTGGCTACTGTAAATTGCAATATTGTGCATTCTATGTTCATGTTCAGTTGTTTTGCAAGGTTACTTGCTGTCTGGTGTCGATCGCCCTTGGTCTATAGGAGCAGATAGCGGTCCTCACTGGGGGTGGTTTTTAGTGCATGACCACCACTGATCTTTCACACAGCTGTACCTATAATCCTGTAAGGCTGTACCATGAACATGACCAACTGTACCTATAATCCTACAGCTGTACCTATAATCCTGAAGGCTGAACATGATACGATGCTATGGGTGATACCCAACTCTTAAGCCACACTCATCACGGTTCTTTTTTTAAATTTTGTTTTTTTATTGAAGCTTTAACGACCACCATGAGCAACTCAATGGGATATAAGCAGTTGCCTGTCCCTAATTTAAGGTCACTGGTTCCAGGGAAGGGAGAGAACCAGCGCCGTAAGCATAGATGCCAACTAGTATGGATTTCCCGTAATTTTACGGATTTTTGGTTGCTGTTACGGAAGTACGGAAAATCGCCATTCGATTTAATTTTCTGAGATAGAAAGCAAATTTTCATCAACTTAAAAATTTTTGTTGGTTCTTCAAGTTTTTCTGGGGGAAAAAATTAAATGCTAATTCAGGGCTGCCAGACCTGCGCCAATTGCGCCAGCCCGCGCCAAAACGTTGTTTTTGGCTCCATTCTGCTAAAAAATCGCCATTTCGACAAAATCTGCGCTAATTTTGCGCCAAAAGTTAAAATTTACCGGTCATTGATATTTTAGCTTTATCTTACGACATTCGAAATCGATTCAGCGGTTAATTCGTACGTGAGATTCTTCCGCGGATTCGCGGAGTCCCCGCCGGTTTTTTTTTTTTTTTTTGTCATTTTCGTCGAGATCGATGCAGATATTAGTTGGGTTGGGGGGAGGGGGTCGTATTCCGTCTAGGGACGTTGTTTTGTCCTTTTAAACGTTCGGAAACGGAAGTTAAACGAAGTGCAGATTTTTCCCGTAATCGTATTTTTTCTCTCTCGCGATGTTGCTTCTGTTCAGTATTGTTAAATATAATTTCATTGCATAATTTCAGCTTGAAATTGTAGGCAACGATTTCCGAAAACGGAAGTTAGGCCACCCGAAAATTTCCCCGTAATTTTCGGCGACGAGATTCTCACGCTGATTCGAGGAATTCCGTCTTTTTTTGTTATCATTTGGACCATGTATGAAATCGATGCATAACTGAACTTAAATTTAATTTTGGGAGGATTGGTGGCGGCGGGGGTGGGGGGTGGGGTCGTTTTCTCCATCAGAGGACGGAATTTTATCCTTCGAAAACGGAAAGTAGACGGAGGTAAGATTTCTCTGGTAATCATAATTTTTTTCTCTCGTGATGTTTCCTCTACCCAGTATTGTTAGATATCATTTTATTCCATAAATATTTGTATTTCAACTTGAAAATGTTGGATAAATTTCCGAAAACTGAAGGCTTGAAAAACCGTTATTTCAAGCCATGTTTCCCTATTCAGCGATCGCAAAAAAATATTCGTGTGGAAGAACCAAGGCTACTGCATTAATTCAGCACATGGCCAGTGTTTCTACAAGTAACATTGTATCTGAAGTTTAAAAAAATCCTTTTTCTCTATCTACGGACGGAAGTAATGATGCTCAAGCAAATAAACTGTATCCCATTACAATAACATATTTTGATGAAAAAATAGGGAAAAATTCAACTGTTTTTTTATCATTGGTTGTATCAAGTAATAATACAGGTGAAAGAATATCAACGTTTTGAACAATGAGTTTGTTAAAAAAAATATCTCATGGAGCAACTGTGTGTCATTTTCCTGTGACAATGCTAACACTATGATAGGTCAAGTAAAAGGTGTTGTTTCTCACATAAAGAAGGTTCAGCCTGCAATCATAGTGCAGTGATGCTCATGCTATTTAGTAAATTTACTGCACAGAAATCTGCTACTCAACTGAAAGGATTTAATGTTGAGCAGTTTCTAATACAGTTGTACTTTTTTTTGGAGAAAAGTTCAAAAAGGAAACACAATCTAAAACTGAGTCAAGCTGTTTGTGGTACTAAGCCAAACAAAATTCTAAAGCATGTCAATACTCGCTGGTTATCACTTTTGGAATCCATTGAGAGAATTTTAGAACAGTGGGAGGCTCTAGAACATTATTTCAGTGACAATGAAGAAGCTAATTCACAGTATAAAAACCTTGCAAGTATGATTGGAAATCCTTCATCTCAACTTTATTGTCTTTTTTTATCTGCTACTCTTCCTTTGTTTACATCTGTTAACGTGTTCTTGCAGCAGGAAGCTCTGCCTGTGCATGTATTAAAAAGAAAACTTCATAGTCTGTTATCTGAATTGCTTATACAATTTATCAAGCCATCAGCATTTGATGTGACAGCAACATCTCTTGCAGATGGAAATTTTGAAAGAAGGAGAAATCAAAGAAAACTGTGATCTCGTAATTAGGTCAAAAGCGAGATCTTATATAGGCACAACTGCGGATCTGAGTGAAGACACAGTGGCTACTTTTTATTCTGAGGTAAGGGAATTTTACAAGACAGGCTGCAATTACATTTTAAGAAAATTTCCACTTAATGATGAATTTCTGAGTCATGCTGAAATTGCAGATGTAGCATTAAGGCAAAGTGTTTCTTTTGCATCAGTCCAATATATGTGTTCCCTGTTTCCAGTTTTGAAACCAGAAGAATCTGACAAGGTGGAACTGAATTTGCTCACTACCAGTTTGAAAATTTTAACTGTGCTGTTACTTCTGGGAGAATGGATGAAGTGTGGCACAGAATTTCTTTAATGAAAAATGAAAGTGGCCAGTTGAAGTATGAATCATTAAACAAAATTATGAAAATGATTTTAATAGTCTTTCATAGCAATGCAAGTACAGAAAGAATTTTCAGTATTGTGAAAAAAACTATGAATGAATTCAGACCTAATTTAAGTACTCATGTGCTGTCTTCTTTATTAGTAGAAAAAATAAACAGCATTGCACACAGTGAACTAACTATGCTATCAGAAGAAGTTTTCGCAAAGTGAACTAAGGAAGGCCAAAATGGCAACTACAGCCAGTTTATCATAATAATTTGGCCAACATTCCAAGGAATAATTTTTCTTCATGTCTGGACGTAATTTATTATATTTTTCTGGTACACAGTATTTTAAATTTTCCCACTAGCAAATTATTTTTTATTGTATTATTATTATTATTATTATTATTATTTTGTTAATAGTTCTGACAGATTAAAATTTGTTGCCGTGTTAAATACCCAAATTTGCCGCTGTAGACTGACTGGATTACTGAAAATTACTGAAAAAAAAATTGTTACTGAAAAATGAACATTGTGGTTACTGAAAACTACTTTTGGAGGTTGGCATCTATGCGTAAGACAAACACAACATCCATGCCTCACTGGGATTCGAACCCGTACCCCTTCACGAATGAATGGTCATAAGCCAGCGCTTAGACCACTACGCCACCGGGGCGGCCATCACAGTTCACTCCTCCCGGAGCATTTAAATTATTCAACCATGACCAAAATCATTGAGATGTTCTCGACTAGACATTTCGTCATCTCCCAGCACACAAAAAATATGATCAGACATCTGTAACACTTATACACACCGTCCGGTAACTTCCGTTCAACTGATGACGTTGGACTGTGCGAGTGCATTTTGTTCTCACATCATGCAAAACACATATCATGCTCCATTATTATGCATGTGCTGTTGCCCTGTTCCCAGATACGGTCCTGAGTTTATATGTTTATTGTGATGCAGCTGATATTATGGTGTATCTTACTTTTTCCACTTCGTTCTTAAATTTTGCACACCAGTATACCTTATGTAGTTTTATACATGGTTTGTAGTTGTCCTGGAAGTGTCATAAATTCTGTTACATGTCCTGGAATTCTACCATTTCTCATTTTTTTCCCTGCCAACATGAAGTTTTGTAATACAGGATATTTGTATGTTGTAACTTATTGCAGAATTTTAATAATTTGTAATTGTTTGTTCATTTTTTGCTGTAATGTGTTACCTGTTTGCTACCTTACAGACACTGCCAAGTGTATGGATTCTCTCTAGTCACTATGGGAATCAGAGGTGCCAACCAACTTTTGAAAAATATTGGGTGGGCTCAAAGACTTGTTATGATTTTATAAAAAAATCTCGTAAACCTCTCCTTTACGTAGATCGTGATATTTACTTTCATACCATCGATATGACTACAGATAGTATATAATATAGAAAGCTAAAAATTAACAAATTGGAGATCTAACACAAAATTCTGAAATGTTGGTAATAACAATCACCTAAAATATATATACACTGCCGGACAATTGCTAAGGACAGATGACAATAGCAACGATAGCAACCATAAAATGGAAGGCAGAAAAATGTGGAAATTAGTATAAGTGCGGGGTACAGTAAGACGTGTTGTGCGTATGCAAATTTTGGATTGCCGAACTTGTTCGTGACGTCATAAGCGATGATAAGAGATATAAAGGATTTGATGCGTATTGACCGTTGTTGTTCAAACGCAAAGTTGAAAGGGAATGAATCAATTGACGAACTTGCAATTTTCAGTATGTCTTCCTGACACCACCTAGATGATTTTACGCGTGGCCGTATTATTGGCAAGATTGAAGAAGGGCGAAAAATAACAGATGTTGCCAGGGAGTTCGACGTCAGCCACAGTGTTGTTTCAAGGCTTTGGAAATCATTTCAAACAAATGGAGAGTGTAGCAAACGTCACGGGGGAGGTCGTGTTCGCAGTATGACACCTGCAGAAGATCGGTACATAGTGCTATCAACAAAAAGACACCGGCGCAGCACAGCTAGTGAGGTAGCAAATCAGTTTATGGCTGCTACTGGCAAGCGGATCTCCCAAAAAACTGTCGCCAGATGTTTGCATGAAGGAGGACTATACGCCCGCCGTCTTGTTGTGTGCATCCCATTGTCCAGACGTCACCATACCGCCATTTGCAATGGTGACATCAACATCGCAATTGGACTGATAACGACTGGTCTGCTGTCCTCTTCTCAGATGAGAGTAGATACAGTCTATCGTCTGATTGTCGACGACAACTGATCTGGCATGATAGTGGTACTGCATATTGTCCAGCAAACATACAGGAAAGGGACCGATATCCGACATGTAGTGTCATGGTATGGGCTGGCATCATGATCAATGGCCGTACGTCCCTCTATGTGCTTCCAACTGGGACTATGACTGGCCAATGATACATTAATGATGTTCTGCTACCTCATGTTCGCATGTTCCGTGGTGCTGTCTGTGATAGATTCATTTTCATGGACGACAACGCAACATGTCTTCAAACAGTCGCTGTTCAGGAGTGTCTTGAGAGCGAGGATATTCAACGCCTCGTATGGCCAGCACGTTCTCCAGATCTGAATCCCATTGAAAATGTGTGGGATGCTTTGGGAAGGAGTCTTGCTGGTCGCCAATGCACTCCAATAAACAAGGACACCCTCATCCGTGCACTGACAGAGGAATGGAATAAATTACTCCAACAGCTGCTTGATAATGTTGTGCAAAGCATGACACGACATGTGGAATCTTGCATCACCCTCCATGGTAGCCATATCCCGTATTGACATCTTATGCCGGAACGCCTGTGGACGGTAATTGCATTTTTTTCACGTTTACTTATTCTGCACAAAATGGCCTGTTTGTCCCTTGAACACATTCCAAAGCCTTCTGGATTTCAGAGCACAATAAATTGTCTTTCTTGTAATGTCCTGGCATTCTGACATTATTTTATTTCACTTGGCATCCAACCACTTTACTTTTTTATGCGCTATATAGCCATTTATGATCCGTCCTTAGAAATTGTCCAGCAGTGTAGTTAGTAATTAACCCTACAATGCATACTTTAACCCTACAATTATTTTTCATGTAAGTAAAAATAAATAAAATTACTTATTTGTATAAAAAATACACTATATTGACAAAAGTCACCGGACACCTAGAAGAGAAATACAACATAGCATTTATTGACATACATTAGTACGGTGTAGGTCCACTTTTGGCCTTAAAGCAGGCACTGACCCTTTGAGACATGCTTTCGACAAGGTTTTGGAACACAGCGATAGGTATGCACTTCCGTTCAGTACATAATGCTGCCGCTATCTGTTGCTTAGTAGTAGGCATTGGTTCCAGACTTCTTATGCATCGCTCTAATTAATCCCATAGGTGCTCTATGGGATTAAGATCAGGGCTCTGTGCTGGCCAGTCCACACACGATGCAGAATATCGCCAAACCATGCAGTAACAGTCCTTGCTTTATGGCTCGGTGCATTATCCTGCTGGTACCAACAAGGTTTGGTTCCATAGTATTTCCACAGAGTTGGTAGGGCATAATTGTCCAGAATATCAAGGTAGAGGTGCTGGTTAACAGGTTTGTCTACGATAACCATTGGGCCGAGACCATACCACAAAAAACACCCCCACACAAGTACGCTGCCAGCTCCAAACTTGACGAAAGGAACAGTACACTGAGGTAAGTAACGTTCCCCTGGCTGCGGCCATACTTACACACACGGCCATCAGACTGATGGAATGTGTATCTGGATTAACCAGTCCATAGGACCCGTTTCCACTGATCTACGGTCCATGATAAATTTTCTTTACACCATGCTAAACGACGGGTAGCATTCTGAGTAGAGATGAAAGGCTTATGAACAGCCGTACAATTATGGTAACCCATGGAATGAAGTTCTCTGCAAATGGTAAGTGTACATACCGAGGTTCCGGTATTTTTATTCACCTGCACACTGAGGTCTTGTGCAGTACTCCGTCGATTAGCTGTAAAGACTCTCCTGAGGCTTCGACGTCCTCTATCACTGCTTTTCTTTGGTCTGCCGGTACGTTTTGCTGCTTCAGGCACACCATGTGTCTTCCACTTATTCAGTACATCCAAAATAGTTGACTTGGGTATGTTTAAACACCTGTCGGCTTCCTTATGGACGACCCACTAATATGACACCCAACAATCTTTCCTTTCTCAAAGTCAGTTCTCTCCTGCCGCGACATTTTCATTCAATCTCACAGTGCGGTAGGATCGCGGTCAGCTGCAGACTTGTTTTTATACCGTTTGCAGCTGTACCTCACATCTTAACAATGCAGCGGATTCCTTCATTTGCTTTTGAAGGGGTATCCTGTGACTTTTGTCAATATAGTGTATATTTATACTAATAATTAAAAAAAACTTACAAGAATATGAATAACAAATAATACTTTGAAAATAAGATTTTTGAAAATAAAATTCATGCACTGTAGGATTAAATCGTCACAAAGGTGATGTTTAGCATAATTAACATAAATTCTTGAAAGTTTATAATTATGTAAACATTTTTTAAACTGGGGGGACTTGACGCCTTTCTAAAATAAAATAAAATAGATCGTGGACTCGTCAATCACCATTTTTTAGCACAACGTGTTGCAAATGACTGCACTTCTCACTTTGCTTCTGACTGCACTTCTCCCTATAAATAAATCGCACATATCTTCTAAATCCATTTTTTCAGCGCTGTCATTATGCACACTTTTAAAACAGCAATGTGATTAAGTATTTTATGAGACATTGTGGAACACAAAAATGTCTTTAGTCTTTTCAAAGTGGAAAAATACCTTTCGGCTGTGGCTGTGGAAACTGGCAGTGTCAGAGTTCATGAATTCAGGCACAATGTTATGACCAACATTCGACTTCAAAAGTTTTACTACATCACCAAAAGTTCTTAATTCTATACACAACATTGCAGCACGTCACACACCATATTACTCTGCAACCATAAAATATCATAGTCATGAATGTCATCATTGAAAACGCACCTGACATCGTCTACTTTTCTGGTAACAAAATTTTCCACTGTGTCTAGAATTTCACTCTCCTGGAAACGTTCCTTATACACTGGCAGAAAGTGAAAAAAGAACACCAAGAAGGAATTAGCGGACGATCATGAAATTTACATATGTTAATGGGGTCGAGTTTACGTAGGTGTGATGTTAATTTCGGGACCGACTGGTGAGTGCCTACGCCACAGTATGGCATAATATGCAAATTATCGTCGGTGGTATTTAAGGAGTACGGCGAAGTGAATGTAATCAGTCGTCGGCGTACGGACACGTGCAAAGACCCTGAAGAAGCTGCAATGCCTGGACATGGAAGACGTGTACGATTTCAGCAGTTATCGGACTTTGAGCGAGGTCGTCTAGTTGGACTCCGCGAGGCCGGGTGGTCGCGTATCGTCGTATTGCGGAGCGAATTGGACGGGAAGTATCGGTGATGGTACGATGGTGGCGTAGATGGTCCGAGGAACATTCCTACACAAGAAGACGTGGAACCGGGAGTCACAGACTGACTGATGAGCTGACCGATCGGCGCATAAGAAGA
Source organism: Macrothele yani (assembly GCA_039090855.1). Taxonomy (NCBI): domain Eukaryota; kingdom Metazoa; phylum Arthropoda; class Arachnida; order Araneae; family Macrothelidae; genus Macrothele; species Macrothele yani. The sequence goes on from CM077009.1 coordinate 83,728,879, forward strand.
GCGGCGTTGTCAAGCAGAACATCCACTACGAGGCAAATCCGAGCTGCCGTTGCACCTGAGGTGACTGTGCGAACAATTTGCAACCATCTACTGGATGCAGAACTACATGCAAGTGTGCCTCTGGCATGTGTATCTCTGACTCCAGCCCACCATCAGGAACGGCTGCAGTGGTGTCGCCAACGTCTGCACTGGAGAACGCAATGGTGATCTGTCGTGTTCAGCGATGAAAGCAGATTCTGCTTGGGAGCCTCCGATGGCCGCATGCATGTTCACAGACGCACAGGGGAGTGTCTCCACCCTTCTTGCATCCGCCAGCGATACACAGGGCCTTCACCTGGTCTCCTGGTGTGGGGAGCGATCAGCTATCACTCCCGTACACAACTAGTGTTTGTACCGGGTACGTTAAACAGCACCTCCTACATCAACAACATCATTCAGTCCGTTGTGCCATTTGTAAGGTTGGTCCATCTTGGTGTTTTCCAGCAAGATAACGCATGCCCACACACGGCACGTGCAATGCAACATGCACTATGGGTGTGAGACAACTTCCATGGCCTGCACGTTCACCGGATTTTTCTTCCATTGAGCACGTGTGGGATTTTATGGGACAACGACTTATCCGGTCTCCACGGCCAGCTACAACCATTCCCTATTTACGCGTCCAGGTTGAGGATGCTTGGAACTTAATACCCCAAACTTACATCCAACATCCATCTGTACGACAGACTCCATGCCAGAATTGCACAGTGTGACGCAGTTCATGGCGGTTCAACCTCGTACTAACCATGTTACATGGAAATGTTATTTTTCAGTTTACCAGCAAATACAGCTGTATTTTGCCATGATGTTTTGATCACGTTATCCTCTGTATTCCGTTATTATGCTGTATAAATTTCGTTGGTATCAGACGTCTCCTTCTTGGTGTTCTTTTTTTCACTTTCCGCCAGTGTACATTCATGTAATCTATAAATTCGTATAATTTGCACTCAAAATACTTTTTCACATCTAAATTCATGCCATGCGTGTTTATGATCATCTAGGCAGTGACACAGCTTCCTTTGCTTGGGGATCCTCGATTCTGACAGTTCAAGCTCATACGCTCTTCTTGTAGTTTTCTCCCAGAACATTTCAAAATGATCACGAATGGCTTTGAATGTTTGTATCAAATCCTGAATGAGACAGTTTTCTTAATGAAAGTCAAGGTTTACACTTTGTAGTTTTACATTTGTTGCATCCAGGGGGGGAGTCAATAACATATGTGACAGCAATTTAAAGAAGCAAAATGTTCAAGTGACTCTACTAGTGAAAAGTAACTGGAGGCCTTAGTAACAGCATCAGAATTCACTCGCCTACTAATTTCTTGGATGGTGAAATTAGTAGGCGAGTGAATTTTTCATTGAAAGTCATAGCTGCTCTGGGAGGTTTTCACAGGAATGATGGGTTCTCTAGAGAGTCCCGCATGGCTGTGTATGAAACAGTAATTGTTCCTACTTTGATGTATTGCAGTGAAACCTGGGTACTGCAGAAGAAACATAGGAGTGGTTTGCGTGCTGGAGAAATGCTTTACTTACGTGGGGTTTGTGGCAAGACACGATCTGATTGTGTGAGGAATGAAGTTGTATTGCAGTTGTGTGATGTAAAGCAAAATGTTGTTAGCAAGGTGGAGACCAATATGCTTCGGTGGTTTGGCCATATTGAAAGAATGAGTGATGAAATGCTTACTAAGAAAATATTTTCAGCCCAAGTGGCAGGAAGGAAAGGCAGAGGAAGGCCAAGCAAGACATAGGGGGATCAGATTGAGGAGTGTCTGCATGAGAAAAAGATAATGAGTATGAAGTATAAAAGATCTTGTGTACGGCATGTAATGGATATCAGTGAAGCCCGAGTTGTATGTCAAGATCGCTGTAAATGTAGAAGTTTGATACGACAACAATAAGTAAACATATCTGGTAGTTTGTATTTCTTTTTGAAGCTAACCTCTGAATCTCAGAGAACAGCTTAGTGATATGTAATGATGGAATGTATCACTTTTATCATTTTCAGAAAAATCTGAAAGAAACGAGATGACATCTTGATAATTGTCTATCAGGCATTTTAAACTAAGAGCCCTGACACTGAATCATGCTGGGCAAAAGGGTCTTAAATTTTGTTCTGAATCATGTGTGTTGGTGTCTCTTATAGCATTAAAGCAGTTCAACCTTTTCGGGGACTCCCTTATCATGTTGATCAAATCTTGAGTTATATTTAACACATTTCTGCAAGTTGTAACGCGCCTCACACTGTCTTGCGCTACTAAATTTAATGAGTGCATAAAACATTGCAAATACCTTGCTTTTTCATTGACTTGTAAAATCCTTGCCTTTGCCCCCTTGTATTTCCCATTTAAATCCGAAGCCCCATCATAGCACTGACCGCGACAGTTCTGGATATTTAGCCCTAGTCTTAACAAAACATCACTTACAAATTGAAGGGACTAATTGCATCTGTTGCTGATGTTTTGTAGAACCCGATGAAGTGCTCTTGCGTCTCAAGTTGTTAAGAACGCGCAAACATACACTGGTGTTCAAAATTAAGAGAATTTGCACATTTTGTTGATTTTCACAAAAAGTACGGAATCAAAGGTACAAATTATGCCGCCGAATAAGAATGCAAATTTGCAGTGTCAAATACGCAAGCGTGCACGTGCATGTGTGCGGAGCGGTGACAGCGGAGAACATGAAAAGCACACGGGGCTTTTTCCGCGATGAGTTCGCTCGTACACCTCGGCAACATTCGTTGTGTTTCTTGCAGGAGTTGGTTCGATTTCATAAGCAATCAAGTAAAATAAGTTGCCACGAATGTATTGATAACGGAATGAGGTGGAGAATCGTCGGTAGATTGGAGACAGGGCAATCGCAAGTACAGGTTGCTACAGAGCTCAATGTAACGCCCAGTGTCATCTGCAATTTGTGGAAACAGTTTAAGGACACCGGATCCATATCGAGAAGGCCTGGGCAAGGTCGTCCAAGAGCCATGACGGCCATTGAAGATCGTTATTTGGCACTTTCAGTGAGGCGCCACAGGACTGCTACAGCTGCACAGCTATCTCGTGAGCTGCATGCCACCACTGAAACCAGAGTTTCAAGGGTTACTGTTTCCTGAAGGCTTCATGAGAGAGGACTTTTTGCCAGAAGACCCGCTGTTTGTGTCCCGCTTACTTCAGCACACAAGAGAGTGAGTTTAGCATGGTGCAGATAACATCAGCCTTGGACCAGACTTCAGTGGGGTAACGTTCTCTTCACAGATGAGTTGCGATTTAGCCTGGACACTGATTCTCGACGTACCTTCATCTGGAGAGAACCTGGGACCCGATACCTTTCCTCCAACGTCCGAGAAAGGGACCGTTATGGCAGCGGAGATGTCATGATCTGGGCAGGCATCATGTTGGACGGCCACACACCTCTCCATGTGTTTGACAGAGGCTTCCTGACTGCTGAGAGGTATAGGGATGAGATCTTACAGCCCTATGTTCAACTTTTCAGGGACACAGTTGGCCCTCAGTTACTTTTTATGGACGACAACACTTGTCCACATAGGGCTCACCTGGTTGACGATTATGTTGAAAGTGATGATATTCGCTGGATGGATTGGCCAGCCAGATCGCCAGACCTAAACCCTATCGAACATGTCTGGGACGCTCTTGGGAGGGCAATTGCAGCTCACCATCTCTTTTCGAGAACCATCTAAGAGCTGAAAACTGCGTTGCTGCAGGAGTGGGACCGACTGCCACAGGGACTTATCAATTGCCTCGTTTCCAGTATGATGTCGTGCTGTGACAGCTGTATGACTGTGAGAGCTGTATGACTGTGAGAGGGGACCATACCCCATATTAGAGTCATTTTATGTTTGATCTTGCATCGTTAATTTTGGACATTCCTGCGTTGATGAGCCTTACTGACGATCATGAGTGCGTATCAATGACTGTTGTATGGTATAATTTTTTCTCTTATATAACTGTGTATCCATACTAAATTTCATTAAAATGTGCCCATTAGTTTTTCAGAAATTCGACAAAATGTACGAATTCTCTTAATTTTGAACATCAGTGTATTAACACTTGTTCTTTCTTCCCCACATCAGTAGTTTCATCCATAAGAAGGCCAAAATAACCCGCTTCTTGGATGTCATTAGCCAATGAACAAAGGAGTTTCATAGCCACGATTTTTAAAAAGTTCTACCAGCACTCTTGCATTCACTTGATATTATAGAATCACAAATTCCAGAATTATTTGAAGAAGAACTTGATAAATCAGTAATAGCCGGTTTCCAAACTGAAATTAAATCTATAATATTGGAACTCTGGGCTGTATTGTCCAGCCAGGGCTGCTTGATTGCAAATTTATCCATGATCAATCTTATATCTTGTAATCTTAACATGATTGACAATCAGTTTCCAAACTGAAATTAAATCTATAATATCGGAACTCTCTGCTGTATTGTCCAGCCAGGGCCGCTTGATTGCAAATTTATCCATGATCAATCTTATATCTTGTCATGATTGACAATCACATTAAGAAAACCACACTACACCAATGCAATATTAGCGCAAACACAAATCAAAACTGATTCTTTCCGTGTGAATATACGGAAATTATGTACCCGGAAAATACAAATAATTACAACCCGCGATCCTCGATCTGTCCGCACCTGCACACACCGGAACTCAAGTGTTTCCAAATGACCCTTCGTTCTCTTCAATTTCCATGGGTGAATCCCGACATTGGGACTGTGGAATTTTCTACTCCCAAGCCTCACCTCATTCACTGCCAGACAAGACGTCAGACTGCCTGGCAGCTATCTTGCCCAGGGGAGCGATTAGAAGGGGTATTGCAAGTATTTCTCACAATGCTGCAAAAGGATACACAAAAAGAAGCACCTTGTGTGAAACTAAGAGATTTTTTTAGACTTCATTTGAGAATTCGGAGAAAGAGGTTGGGTTTCGAACGAGGAGAACCGGCAATGGTTCATGTTGCTTCAAATCACCTAAATGTTGTAAATTATATGTAAATAATCATATTTGAACTAAAAAAGGATAAAATAGATATTTGAAACTCATTTAGCCTTGTTACTTGAAACATAGATTCTATACTTATGTTTTCCATAACACAAGATTAAATATTTTCATAAAGTAATTTCTCTAAAAAACTCTAGTGTAGTCATACGTAATATAGTAGTAATCGTAATAAAACACAGCAAATTATTGGGTGGGCTCGGGCCACCCAGGCCCTTATAAGTTGGTGCCCATGATGGAAATCATCGATCCACTGTGGAGTAAGGGAAACATTGCATATACGAACAAACCTATATGTTATTATATTTGCACTTTTAAGGTATTAACCTCTTGCAAAGTGCGCATAGTTTACGTGCAATTCATAAATGACAAAAACCATTAGGAAGAACCACTCACTCACCTTAAAGATCATGGTAACCTCCAATGACCATACACTTCCAACACGTCATTCATCGTGATGTAACAGTGCTTATGTAACAAACCTATATGTAATGAAGTTGAAGGGATAATCACAAACATTTAATGTAAACTTTGTCATATAAAAAAGGGTTATTTTTGGTATATTACATTATATCAAATTAAAACTAATCAATCATAAAATATTTATCAGTTAATTGAAGGTAAATTGTACTTGTTAAATGAAAACCATAACTAGCAAAATAATATGAGTGAGATCTGCAATAAGCAAAACATGTAACAAATATAAAAATTTAAGTAACTGATATAAATTTGAAATTTCACTCGTTACCTCAGATATACAAGCCAATTCTGGCTTGTTTTATTCATATTCTGATCATGGTTTTAAATGTTTTTCAGCTTCTTCTGACGTGGTGGTTAAGATGTTTCTAGATGCAAAATAAATGCTAAGATTTTCTAAACATAGATTAACTAATGGAAAAGTGGTGATGGGAGGGGATAAAAGACAGCATTTGGTCAGGAGATGTATGTTTAGCAAGCATGGGGGAGGAGGGAAAAGCAACTGAAACATTCTTGTCTTTGTGCAAACTGACTCCTCTGTAAGGAGCACCTAGGGGTGATGTCAACAGCAGGTAATTCCTTGGTTTTCAGTGAAAAAAATGGGTGAATGCCACTTTTTTTCTTCTGATAATCGTACTGAACTTTAATGTATGCAGTTGTGTTTTGTGTCCTGGACATGCGTCATCTTCAGTGTTCTCCCAGCTTACACTGAACATGTTATGCCAAAAATGCGTGCACATGACATGCATTCTTTCCCACACGTTTCCCCCGCACGGGGATAGCTGGTTTTCCAGTTATTTGGGGAGCGGCGCCCCCACGGCCCGAGCTAACCTTGTGACGGTTTCTATTGCCTCTGCGGCTTTAACGATTACATCACCGAAGGGACAGCTGTTCATCCAGCTGATGGGGGATGGCGTCCCCACGGCCCGAGCCGATTTTCTCTTATTGTTTTGCTTTTTTGTCTTCAGTTCATATCTTGACGTGTACCCGCCTCAGTTGTAGGCTGCTGAGGTTGTGATGAGGCGCCAGCTCCGGGTTTTTGTTCCTCGTTCACTTCCCTGTCTTTTCTCTTTTATGTTACATTTTCTGTTTTTCCGGAGCTGGTTAGCTTAGACCTACCTGCATGTTTGCCGTGTGCGGTGACCCGTACAGGTGGAAATGAGGATGCTGGAGGCTGAGGTATTTGGGGGCCGGGTTGTAGTGTCTCCAGAAGCCAACACTCCTCTTTGCCCTCTGCTTCACCCTAAACGGGAGGCTGGGAGCTAACCCACTCCTGGTCAGGAAGTCTGTGGCCGAGTTGCGTCCAGACTTCTAGCGGCTTGTCGTTCTGTTCGGCTGGGTGAGTTGGGGGTAGGGTGGGCATACCAAAGGGGTGTTCTCCGGGCACGGGAAAGTCTGGGTGCACGCTGAGCGTGTGTCTGCCCTACCAACTTGCTATATCCGCTGACTATCCCTAGAGCCGTGTCCTGCGTCCTCTTGGGCTTGCGGACCTCCGGTTCTCCCTCGTTGGGCTCGGTAGTGGGTGGGGAGGTTGGCGGACGAATCTTTTTCTCCCTCATGGCAACACAAAGTGTTTCCCACGCTGTAAATTTGAAGCGCCGTGTGGAGGACGGGTCGCCCTCCTCCACTAAGAAACTACTAACTACGAATTGCAATGCTCTGTTTCATCTGATTCATTCAGTTGATCCGGCTCAGTCTCTCAGTTCGAAGAGTCCTTTCTGGATTAATAAGGCTCTTCAGGCTGTTGCGGGCTCTCCAAAGAGTGTTAAGAAGCTCCCGTCAGGGGATCTTCTTGTGGAGACATCTCATCCACGTCACAGTGCCACCCTGCTGGAGACGACCGTTCTGCTGGACATTCCTGTGCAGATCTCACCCCATGGTTACCTCAATTCCTCTCGCGGTGTGGTCAACTCCCGCGACCTGCTCGAATGCAGTGATGAGGAATTGTTGGTTGAACTTGGGGACCAACATGTCACTGGGGTTCGGCGTATCCTTTTCAGGCGGGATGGGAAGTCTATTCCCTCCCGGAACATCGTCCTGACCTTTGACTCACCTACCCTGCCAACTTCCATCAAGGCGGGGTACTTGCGTCTCGATGTTCGGCCCTACATCCCGAACCCCCTACGATGTTTCAAGTGCCAGCATTACGGTCACTCCCAGCAGTCTTGCCGTAATGTAGCAAAGTGTGGGCGCTGTGGTTCACCTGAACACTCTTTGGCGGACTGCTCCGCTGAGGTGGATCACTGTGTGAATTGTGAGGGTTCCCACTCTGCGTCTTCTAAGCAGTGTCCCAAGTGGATCGAGGAGCAGGCTATCCAGCGCCTGAAGACCACTGAACATCTGTCCTACCCTGAGGCCAGGCGGCGGATTGCTCCTCTTCCTTCCGGCCGACGCTCCTATGCCTCGGTTGTGGTGCAGAAGGCTACTGTTGCGGTTCAGACTGAGGCGGCCATCCCGGCGCGTTGTCCTTATGATTTTGAGGACATCGTCGCTGCTGGAATGGCAGCACTGCAGTCTCGCCGCATTGCATCCAAGGCGACATCTACATCGTCGCCTAAACCTTCTTCGCCGAAAACATCTCCCAGCACAGGGACCCAGGGCACTGCAAAGAAGAAGCCAGAAAAGGTGAAACCCGGCTCATCATCCCCGAAACAGAGCGCGCAAAAACAGCCTCTCAACACAGGGGGTAAACACAGCCCTGTGTTACCTCCAGACACTGCCAATGGGTTGGAGGTGATGGACGACACTGAGACCTTTTAGTCGTCTGTCTTTTCCTTTCTTTCATTTCGTTTTTCATTCTGGCCACGCTCATTCAGTGGAATTGCCGAGGTTTGCGTTCACGCATTGACGATTTAAAGGGCTTACTGTCTTCGCACACACCTGTGTGCGTGTGTCTCCAGGAGACAAAGCTTCGCATGACGGACACTCCTTCGCTGCGGAGACATTCTTTTTCCGCAAAGATCACCAGGACGGCGTAATTGCCTGCGGGGGAGTGGCCGTCGTTGTTCCTCATGGTGTCCCTGTCACTGCGGTTGCCCTTCGGACGACTTTGCAGGCGGTGGCAGTGCGACTATCTGTGAACACTCTGCTCACGGTGTGTTCCATCTACGTACCACCAACTGAAGCTGTAAGCCTTTCGGATCTGGAAGATTTAGTTGACCAGCTGCCGCCTCCTTTCTTCATCTTAGGAGATTTCAATGCACACAGTCCGTTGTGGGGTTCTGCCTCTCGTGACTCCAGGGGCCGTGTTGTTGAGTCCCTTCTCTCCAACACGTCCCTCTGTCTCCACAACACCGGAGCAGTCACTTACTTTCATGAACCCACCCGCTCGTACTCAGCCATTGATCTGTCCTTGAGTTCGCCATCCTTCTATCCTGACTGGTCCTGGAGCGTGTCTGATGATCCCCTTGGCAGTGATCACTTTCCCATCTTTCTCCGTCTAGCAGGTGCCGGGTACCGTCATCCTACTCGCCCTGCTAGATGGGCTATCGATCGCGCCAAGTGGGACTCATTCACGGCTTCAGCGACCATTACTCCAGCCATGGTGACCTCGGGTACGATTGATGATGCTGTTGCGGCGGTTACGGATTGTATTGTGCAAGCGGCAGACTCTACCATCCCTAAGTCTTCGACTAATCTTCCACGTTGTCCGCGACCTTGGTGGAATTCCACTTGCAAGGCAGCTCGTCAGGCCCAACATCGGGCTTGGGGTAGGTTTCGTCGGTACCCCACCGACGCGAACCTACTTGCTTTCAAGAGAGCCAAATCTTACGCGCGTTTGGTACGTCGTCGTAGCCAACGGGAATCTTGGATACGATACGTATCCGGGATTAACACCACTACCAGCTCTAAGATCGTTTGGGACAGGATCCGCAAGATTCGGGGTAAGTGCCCTTCTGGGGAAATTTCCATTCTTGAGAGTGGTGGAGGAACGGTTGCTGACGCTCAGGGTATTGCTGATTGTCTGGGCGCCGCATTTTCTTCAGTGTCCAGCAGCCGCAATTACGCTGCTTCGTTCCGGCAGGTACAGCCGCGGCTTGAACGGTCCAAGGTTTCCTTTGGACCGTTTTCCGCTGCCGATTATAACAGCCCGCTGACTGCCGTCGAACTGAAGATTGCCCTGAATCGGTCCGGCCGAACATCTGTCGGACCGGATAACATCCATTATGACATGCTGAAGCACCTTTCTCCGTCCTCTCTTGACTGTCTGCTGGTCCTGTTTAACAGGATCTGGCACGAGCGTGACATTCCCGAATCTTGGCGCACTGCCATTGTCGTTCCTGTTCTCAAACCTGGTAAGGATCCCGCTACCCCGTTGAACTACCGACCAATTGCTATGACGAGCTGCCTCTGCAAAGTTCTAGAGCGCATCATCAATTTTCGTTTAGTTTTTTATTTGGAATCACGTCACCTTCTTTCACCTCATCAGAGTGGATTTCGGAAATTCCGATCCACCTCAGATCATCATCTACGCCTTGAGACATCTGTCAGAGAGGCGTTTGTCCGGCATCAGCACATGGTCTCCGTGTTCTTCGATATGGAGAAAGCTTACGACCGCACCTGGAGATACGGCATTCTCCGTGATCTGCACGAGTGCGGATTGCGGGGAAACCTACCATCTTTCATCGCCGGATTTCTCCAGGACCGGAGTTTCCGTGTGCGCGTCGGGTCGACCTTCTCTGCGTTATACCCACAAGAGCAGGGTGTCCCTCAAGGCTCCATTCTTTCTGTGACATTGTTCATCCTTCGTGTTAATCATCTTTTCACCCTACTTCCTCCGACGGTCCGTGGCACCATGTACGTGGATGATCTGCAGATCTCTTGCGCATCTGTCAACATGCGCACTATTGAGCGGCAGCTGCAGACGGCCATTAATAAGATCTCTACCTGGGCCTCCCACAATGGATTTGGCTTCTCGACCCAGAAGACCGTTTGCGTGCATTTTTGCCGCAAACGGGGCCTTCACCCTGACCCCAGCCTCCGTCTGGGGTGTTCTACCATCCCTGTGGTGTCAGAAGTCAAGTTCCTTGGGCTAACTTTTGACCGAGCACTCACCTTCCGACCTCACATCCAGTCTTTAAAGGTGAAGTGCACGAAGTCATTGAGTATCCTGAAGGTCCTCTCTCGAACATCTTGGGGGCTGACAGGTGCTCAATGCTTCGCATTTACCATTCTCTGATTCGGTCAAAGTTAGACTTCGGTTGCATAACGTACGGTTCGGCACGTCCTTCCGTGTTGCGGCCTCTGGATCCTGTCCATCACCAGGCTCTGCGGCTATGCACTGGTGCTTTCCGTACCTCTCCCGTGCATAGCCTGTATGTCGAGGCCCATGAACCGCCGTTGTGCATCCGACGTAAGCAGCTGTCTCTTCAATTCTTCACCCAGTTGAAGTCTCTTCCTGATCATCCACTGCATGGTTCCATTTTCCATCCACAATGTGTCCGCCTATTCTCACACCGGCCTTCCTGTGTTCCGACGTTTGGGATTCGGTTGTCGACCTTGGTGCGCGATGCTGGTCTAGACTTGTCAAGGATTGGTTTGACCCGGTTCTACAATGAGCCGCCTTGGCAGCCGGTTCAAGCAACGGCTGACCTTTCCCTTTGTGTGTGGCCAAAGTCTTCCACTCCTGCTCTGGTGTACCAGCAGCTCTTTGCCGAGATCCTGTCTCTAATCCCGGATTTCGTGCCTGTATTTACTGACGGGTCGAAATCTGGTGAGGTTGTTGGATCCGCATTCGTGTGTGGCGAAGCCTCGCATGCTGAGAGGCTTCCGCCTGAATCCACCGTCTTTTCGGCAGAGATGCGTGCGGTACACCTCGCTTTGTGTCACATACAGTCTAGACCTCATCGTCGCGCTCTGATTTGCTCCGATTCCCAGTCCGTCCTCCAAGTCCTTTCTTCACCAGAGGACACGGACTCACCTGTCATCCGTGATGTCCGTCGTCTTCTTGGAACTTTGGAAGGTGCTGGATTCCTGGTCCGATTCTGTTGGGTTCCTGGCCATGTTGGGATCCGGGGTAACGAGCTGGCAGATCTCTCTGCCAGGTCTGTTTCCTCCATGTCGCCAGCTCGGCTGCCGCTGTCCTTCCGAGATTATCGGCCTTTGATCCGGGAATTTGTTCTGGATGAGTGGCAGTCCCTGTGGTCTCAGCAGGGCAGCAATAAACTCTATGCCATCAAACCACGGATCGGACTTTGGAAGTCTAGTTTGCGGATGAACCGTCGTGAGGAAGTTGTTCTTGCACGTCTCCGCATTGGGCACTGTCGTTTTACTCACCGCTTTTTGCTGTGTGGCGAGAGTGTCCCGGTGTGTGAGGCGTGCGACTGTCGTCTCACTGTCCTTCATGTTTTGTGTACTTGTGTTCGGTTTTGTGATCATCGTTTTCGTCATTTTCACTCTCATCTGTTGGACGAAGGAGCAGCTACGCTGCACACCATTATTGGCGAAGCCTGCGACGTTAAAGCAGTGTTTTCGTTTTTACAAGATATTGACTTTTTTAAACTTATCTAGATTTTAACTTGTTCACTATCATTTTTCATTTTTACCACATCAGCCTGTTTTTAACCTTGTGTACGTTTTTTATTGATTTAGTTTTGTTTTGATGTCTTTTGTTTGGCGCTCTTTGGCCAACCTTGGCCCTTGCGCCATTAACATCTATTAACCAACCAACCAACCCACACGCTTCGCTTAACATACAAAAAGATTCGGTAGTCTGTTTCTTCAAATTCACCAGAAATACGTATCACGATTATATGTTGCTCAATTCTTGAACTCAGCATTTCCAAACAAGGAAATGCTGATCTACTGATTGACATATGTCACCAAACTATTCATGCAGAAAGTGAGGTGAACTTTGCATTTCTGGATATTGAGTTTAGTGCCTCCGACTCACTTTTGACCTGCACTGCATGTTTCATTTACCACAACTATAGTCATGTTATTTCATAGCCATACCTTGTGTGTAGATATTTGCAGGTAATACATTGGATTTTTTAATTTTTTTATTATTATTGCTTCTTGCTAAGATATTTGGAAGTGTGATTTTCAAAATTACTCTTGAATATTTTTTCTACCACACAGGTCACCAACTCATGCAGGAGGACTCTTTGCTATAAATAGAGAGTATTTCCTTGAACTTGGAGCTTATGATCCAGGTTTACTGGTATGGGGTGGAGAAAATTTTGAATTATCTTTCAAGGTAATGATTTCTTTTTATCTCTTCCTTTTATTGTAACTAAGTAATATTTTATGGTAATTATATCTTTGTCAATAATGTATATACACTATCTACCAACAAGTAATTAGATACCCCTGCAATCGACAATATCTGCGGTTCTGATACACGTCACGGCCGCCGCCATTAAAATCGTGTGGGAAACAACAACGCAACCAGTCGCATGCAAGTTGCCATGCAGTTCGGAGCTCTCTGATTTCGAGAAAGGAGTAATCGTCGGGTATCACAGAAATGGCCGATCCATACGTGGCATATCCAGCGAGTTGAAGTAGCCAAAATCGACAGTGGCCTACGTGACTGACAAGTGGAAGATGAGAGGTGACTGTCTGAATGCGCCCCGACCACGCAGACCCACGAAACTGGGAGTTAGAGACTGACGGGTGCTAGCCAGAGAAATTTGGAAGAACCACACCAAATCGATGGGCCACATCCGCGAGGAGTTTCAACAGGCATTCGGAAGTGTTCTTTTGATGAATACCATCCGTAAGGAAGCCCATCTGCTCGGTTATCATGGACGTGCTGCCGCCCACAAGCCTTTGATCACCAAGTGCAATAGCGCTGCTCGGCTAACGTGGTGCAAAGAACGTCGACAGTGGACCGTTGAACAGTGGAAACAGGTTCTCTGGAGCCACGAATCAAGGTTCACCTCTACCGTTCGAATAGCAGGGTCTGGGTTTGGCGTCTGCCTGGAGAACGCCTCCTGCCGGAATGTATTGTGCCAACTGTGAAGTTCGGCAGCGGTGGAATTAAGCTATGGGGGTGTTTCTCCTGGTATGGCACGGGACCCTTATATCGCAATTCCTGGTAGACTCAACACCAAGACCTACTGCACCATTTTGGATGACCATGCGCTTTCTACGTTGTGGTAGTTTTACGGGGTGGACCCATGTTACTTTCAGGATGACCATGCCACCTGTCATGTTGCGAGGTCCACCATGGCTTGGTATGGTGATAATGGGGCTAATCGAATGGACTGGCCTGCGTAGAGCCCGGACCTTAACCCTATCCAGCACTTCTGAGACGAGTTGGAGCGTGGACTTAAGGGGTGCCCACACTGTCCAAAATCGGTGAAGGAACTGACCTGTCTTCTCCAAGCCGAGTGGAAGAAAATACCGCTAACCATCGTACATTGCCTGGTTGAAAGTATGCCCCGGAGGGTCACAGCTGTAATCGCCGCTCGTGGAGGCTCCACCAACTATTGAAGGTGAATAAACTTCGTTTTTCTTTGCTATCACAGGTGTCCAATTACTTGTTGGTAGATATTGTGTATGTATGCAAGAAAATTTGAAAAAAATCATGATTTTTATAAAAGCTAAAGGAGTTTTCTTACAGAGGTAGAAATTTACACAATGGGAACAAAACATTGGGACCTCTCTGACCACCCCCCCTTCCCATATTTTGATTGTTTACAATGCAAAGTCACATCTGTGTGAAGGTCAAGACCATACACAGAGTTATATGTGACACATGCAGTATTAGTTGGAGCTTAAATGGTAGTTGCAATGTGTAAGGGGGAGATTTAACCTCCTTGGAAAAGGGCATTATCATCATATGCAGGGTGAAAGATGACGGTAACCAGGAAATTGTGAACTTCATCCACTCTTTGCGAAATGTCTTAATTGAAATGTACCGAGAGTGATTGGAAAGAGGCGCAATGCATAGCCAGCATTGCGGATGGGCATGGTTATTTAATGCTCAGGGAGCAAGGCTTCTTGGCCATATTGTCCAGAACAACAGATGTGCTACCTTCACATAGCTGACCATAATCTGCAACCAGGGAGCATGGAGGATTGTATCCACAACTACAGAGCAACAATCCTTCCACTATAGGCCTACAGTGTAAACCCATAATCACAGCATGTCATCAGCAATGATAACTGGAGTTTGGCAGAAAATATCGAGAATGGACTGCTGCGAAAAATTAGAAGAAAGTTGACTTCTCTACGTTCTGTATGCCATAAGAAAACCCTTGGTCGCCTGCACATTTCTGCTGCTGTCGTGGAACAAGTGAGAGAGAGAGAGAGCTTCTTTTGTAGAGTCCCATGAAATCAATGCAATGTGTGCCTCATGAAATGGGTATTTCACAACCGATGGTGTGGCAAGTGTTATGAAAACAATTGCAGTTAAAACCATACAGATTTACTATGGTTCAAGAAGTTAGTAGTGCAGATTGCATGGCTCATCAGGAATTCTGTTGTTGCATCAGATGGAGGAAATGTTGCATCAAACACTACCTAATCTTCAGTGGTGAGTTGGCATTTCATGTCAATGTTAAGGTTAACACCTGCAACTGCAGGATCTGAGGTGCTGAAAATTCACATGAGTCTCTAGAACATTTCTATGACAGCCCAAAGGTAAATGGGTTTTGTGCACTTAGCAAATTAGAAGGTTTACAGTCCCTTCTTTTTTTGTGAGAAAATCATCAACAATATCATGTATCTGGATATAGTCAAAAATTCTCTCATTTCACAGTTGGATTACGATGACCAAGAAGGAAACATTCACTTTCAGCAAGATGACACACCACCTCACTGCTGTACAGATGCCCAGGATTTCCTCAATAAATGTTTCCCAGGCCAGTGGGTTGGCTGAGCAGAGCTGATAGCATGGCCACCTCATTCTTCTGACTTGGCACCTCTGTATTTTTTCCTATGGGATTTCATTTTAGATTGTTTGTTTCTAGATTACCTGCAAATCTTGCTGAACTCAAAACTCGAATCACCACTGTAGGTGTGATATCTGCCGTATCACCAGTGGCTGTCACATCGAACCAAAATGACTATGTGGGATAAAACTTGATGTGTTTTGCTACAGATTAATGCCTAAAATTTGTTTGTAAGTATTCTGAATAAATTTCTATGAGCTTTCGAAGTTGCAAAGTCCTTTTTGAATCACCCTGTATATACACACCTCTTCGTGAGGGAATTTGGGGGTTATTAATCCTTGCTGTGAAATGGATCCTTTAAGTGGGGCATACATATTGCAGTTTCTTATTACATGTGCGCATGTTTTG
This sequence comes from Macrothele yani, assembly GCA_039090855.1. Taxonomy (NCBI): domain Eukaryota; kingdom Metazoa; phylum Arthropoda; class Arachnida; order Araneae; family Macrothelidae; genus Macrothele; species Macrothele yani. The sequence continues at coordinate 83,744,653 of CM077009.1, forward strand.
TTTCGTTAAGATGTTGCTTAAAATTATTCTGTTGTTGATTATGTGCTGTAATTTAATTGTATTTTTCAGATCTGGCAGTGTGGAGGAAGTATAGAATGGGTTCCTTGTTCTAGAGTAGGACACATATATCGAGGATTTATGCCATATTCATTTGGAAAATTGGCAGAGAAACGTAAAGGACCCATTGTTACATTGGTAAGAACACTGGTTTACTAAAATCAATGGTTATATCTGTCTGTACATGTGTGTGTGTGAGCAACATTGAAAAAGTTTGTGTTCTAACCTAATTCGTGTGAATATGAAGTATTTTTCTGTATGTAGTACATATTCTTGTATGTCACTGTACCACTTTTTAATGCCTTAGATCTATTGTCTTTTTTTTTTTTCAGGTGATTTTGTTAATTAAATCATAGAAACTTTGTAAAATAGAGAGAAAAGGGTGGAAATGCCTGTCCTTAAAAAAAGGCATGTTTCCACAGGCAGTTTATGATGATATGGTGCAAACGCTGAGGGATAAGTCTTTTGTATGTTACACAGTTGTTAAGCATTACAGAAAATTTCATTGGACAGGGAATCATACAGTGATGGAGATTATTCTGGGTAACCTTCCACAGTCACCTCTCCGAGGGCAACATCAGCAATCATGTGCATGAAATCATAACACAAGACAGACGAATGACTAGTGTGTGGTTGAGTCTGCTGGCATTTAAGTTGGCAGTGTCAATCCAATGCTGACAATTCTTTGTATAGGATAAAAGGTCAATGTGCGATGGGTCCCACAGATTTTGACAGATGAACAAACAGCATGCCACAAGTGAATGTGCCTCTCCAATTTAAATATGCTTCATGTAGATCCAATAAATTTCTGATTTTGGTTTGTTACAATGGATGAAACATGGGTTCATCACTTTGACACAGAAACTAAAAACCAAAAGTCTAATGTAAAAGCAGGCATCTTCTGTACTGCCCAAGGAGTTGCATGTTGTTCTGTCTGCTGGCAAGGTGATGGGATCTATTTTTTGGGATGCAGAATACATCATCATTCCTGGAAAAGGGCAATACATCATCATTCCTGAAAAGGGCAATACATCGTCATTCCTGAAAAGGGCAATACATCATCATTCCTGGAAAAAGGCAATACATCATCATTCCTGGAAAGGGCAATACATCATCATTCCTGGAAAAGGGCAATACATCATTCCTGGAAAAGGCAATACATCATCATTCCTGGAAAGGGCAATACATCATCAGTCCTAGAAAAGGGCAATACATCATTATTCCTAGAAAGGACAATACATCATCATTCCTAGAAAAGGTCAATACATCATCATTCCTGGAAAGGGCAATACATCATCATTCCTGAAAAAGGGCAATACATCATCATTCCCGGAAAGGGCAATACATCATCATTCCTGAAAAAGGGCAATACATCATCATTCCTGGAAAAGGGCAAGGCAGTGCAGCAAGTCACATCTCCAAAATTGCCATGCAGTCTGCAAGTTTTGAGTTGCTTCTGAACCCACCCTGTTCTCCTGATCGTGTGTCCTAGTGACTTATTTGTTCCACAAGCTGAAAGAAAAAAAGAAGCACATGAGGAGCATTATGCATCTGAATCTTAGGTGGTCTTAGCTGTTTATGCATGATTGGAAGACCACCAAGATAAAGATTTTTTTTATCACGAGGATCAAACCGTCAAAGTGTCAGTGGAAGAGGTGCATTGTAGTGGCTGAGGACTATGTCAAAAAATCATTGATGACACAGCTCTCCTGTATGTGTTAGAATAAGAACTTTTTGAAAGACTGCGATGTATATATGCATGTGTGTGTTAAAAATAATTTATGTTTGGGAAGTTATGTTCCATGTATTTACCATAACTAGGGGCAGATTGGGATGGCCAGGCCAGGAATTTCATTTTCGTGGCCCCGCAGTGAAAATGCACATACTGTACCCACAGGAGAACACCTCAAATTCCTTCATGAAAAAAAATCTGTTAGATCCTGAATGAAGGATAGCTGCTGAAATATGCATTGTAAAACAAAAATTCAGTCAGGAACAAATTTTAACAATTTAAGGGTAATATAAGTTACAAAAAACTGCACATGATTTAATGTATCATCAAACTATGCTTAGATCAGGGTGTTGTGCCAGATAATAATTATTGTTTTTCAAATGATTTTGTTTGTGACACTCCCCCCCCCCTCATTATAAAGATCATTCTAAAAGATGAAAGGTGCACATGCCGCAGCAATTTCTCTACACAAATATTTTTTTACATTTATTTTGTTACAGATCACCTACTGCGCAATGGTATTGGTACCTCCTTCTTGAGTTGGTGCCTTTATTTTGACCCATGAACCAGTACTAGTACATTATTTCTTTTAAAGATAAATGTGAATGGGACAGGGATTCAGGATATCCCTGTGGGAGAAATGTTTTGTGTTCAGCATCAATCTGTGGATAAGGCAATGGGAATGATTGTTCCATCACAATGGGTACCAATGTCTCCAAAATTACAGAAGAAGTGTAGAACTTACCAGTGATAATGGGTTTGGTTGGTTGGTTTTGTATTTATTGGCCCAAGGTCCTCAATCGACCAAAGAGTGCCAAGTCCAATGATTTATAATAGCAACAAAAATAACATTAAATCATGACAGAAACACAAGATAAGGATGTAAATGGCCGACAAACTGAAAACTGACAACACAACATGAAAAACACCGATATAACATAGAAAAGAGAACAAGAAAGACACATCACAATGGTCATTTAAAAGGCTACTAAGGTCTTAGTTGTCTGGTAGAGTAGGTAAAAACAAGAAATGAGCTTGTTCACAAGATCCGGGCATTAAATTCCAATGAACTTTATCTAAATATAAGAAGCTTTAGCTTAATTAATTTATAACAGTGTCCTTAGTCTGGTAGTCACTTCAGAGAGAGAAAGCAAATGCCCAAAATAGATAGAAGGACTTGTTTTAAGGAAATAACTTTTCAGACAGAAAAAAGCTTAAGAAAGATAACCAAAAAATCATAATTTTCGGACTAAGAGCCGCATCAGCGTAAGGGCCGCATCAGCGTAAGGGCCGCAGGTGAGAAATTTTGCAATCTTGGAAGCAAAAGTTGCCGTAAGCGCTGCACTGGCAAAACGGCCGCACCTGTGAAGTCATGGGGCTGCTCAGAAAACTAAATTATCTTCCTTATTTTCATGAATTAACTCGCACCCAATGTGATGATATGTATACTTCAAAGGCTAATTCTGCAACTCAGTGTCTATCTGCTTTATGCACTTATTTTTTCATACTGGCAAAAGCTTTTATTTATACATTTTTATTAATAATGCTAATGATGTTATTTGTTTGCCTTTATTAAATGTTCAAAACCATTAATGCAATTAATATAAATCATAGTTAATCTTCAGACTCCCGTTAGAATATTGCATTGCTTGTAAAACTGCGCAATTGTCTGAATTCCACTCAATGTGGATGTCTGCTACAGGATGGTTCTCTGTTCACCGCAATAGAATCCATCTTAGAAGTAATTAACTTATAAATTATCGCTTGTAATGCTTTCGATTAATGTTTTCTTTAATAATATGTTCTTTCTATGTTTGTTATGCTTTTTTTTTCTCATCCACAGATGTTTATGTTAGAATGAAGTTGCTTTACGCTTCCTTTTACCAGCTGCCTTGCACGTGCTCACGAATCTCCCCACCAACACTTCCAAACAGCAGTGTCTCCGCTTTCTCGCTTTTAAGTGGTTTAACCTACTTTCATTTACTGCGCACTCAGCTTTCGCGTTGAGCTCCACTTTTATATGAATGGAAAAGCTCTCCCTTCTTTTTTTCTTTTGTGTTTGTGAAGTTTTTATCTTCAGCCAAGTATTAAATTAATTACCCATTGTTAACATCAGATGATAATGCTACAGTGCTTATTAGTGAGAAAGCATTTCCAGTTGAAGCCTTCAACTTCCACTATAGTCAGTCAATAAAAAAAAAAAAAAAAAAAAAATCGAAGCAAAACTCAGGGGCACAGAGCCAAGAAACACCTGTATCGCATGCCAGATTAATCGAGAAGAGTGAACAGAATTTGTCTTTCCGTCTCGCCAGTATTGTTTGGAATAGGTCACTGCTAATGGAATCATCCTGGGGCAGGCTTTTGCATTGTTCATGTTCTTAAGCTTTTGTTCAGGGAAGTGCCCATCAAACCAGTCTCCCCACCCCAGTGAAAATCAACGTTCCTTCCCTTGGGTTGCATCGCACCTTCCTGCATGATGTATACTGCAGCCAACGAAAGAGATACCCTGGGTGCGCTATCCACAGAAGCCTCGGAAGTCACGCTACTGGTCTGTGTGCTTATGTTCCCATTCCATCCCCCATGCAAAGGGCATTTGAGTCGGGCATTCCTTTCACAAACAAACCTCCTAACCTTAAGACCTACGCGAGCATTTTCCCGTCCTCCCCCACTTTCCCTCCTAAACCAACATCAGGACAGTGGAGTTATCATTTAAATAGATGTGTCTAAGATACGAGTAGAAAGGGGGGGGGACGAGTCAAGTTTGTGAAAAAAAAGATTTTATTTGAAACAATTTACTAAGCATCTGCATGAAAAAAAAAAGTTAGGGAAGAAACAGTCTTATCGAAAACAAATTCGGCATAAGGGCCGCGCACCAAAAAAAATTTCACTTTTAGTAACGTAAGAGCTGTGGCTCTTAGCCCAAAAATTACAGTAATTATTTTTTTCAAAGAAAAAAATTCCAGATAAAAAGAATGCGAAAAAGTGAGCCATTTCATGAGTACTCCACACCAGTGGGCCAGTCTGCTCCTGTACATAAATAACCAATCGCTAACTTTAAACAATGCAGGGGGGATGGGGGGAATATATCCATAGTAAGCATAGAAAATAGCCAGGTAAGCAGTGGGCATTGGGACATTATGAGCATTCGAGGCTAAGCCCCACATCGAAATGAGAAAGAAATTGTTTTTTCTTTTAATTGGAAAAATCCCGAAAGAAAATCTGTGTTAGCAACTAGTCCTCAGATTTTCTGAATGCAATGTGAGCCACTACAATAGTTGAATAACTGGGTACACATTACAGCCTTCCATATCCATTTACTAGAGTGCATTGAATACTACGTGGGTGTGAGAGGCGACTCTCTTCAACTCGTTGCCTTGGCAAAGCTTCAGGCGCAATCATGAATGAGCAGATGTGCACTGAACTGCACATATGTAAAACTGTCTTTCAGGGCTGGTCACTTTTGTGTCGTCAGCCAGTGAGCTTTTAATTTTAGTTTTCGTAGTTAAGATGTAAGGTTCATTCATGCAAAATAAACAAAGTGAACTTTCTATTGAAACATCCTTTTAGTTTTTTAAGGGATGAAGAAAAAAAAATTTATTGACTTGGGGCCCACATCAACCAAATATTTGCTAGATGCAAAAACACAAGAATCAGTCTAGAACTTTTAATGTGGGTGGAAAAGCAAAATGCCCTGGTTAAGTGGAAACAAAAGTAACCATACTTTGTTTTGTTTCTACTCTTTACTACTGTTTTGTTCCTACTGTTTTTGTTTTTTATATACAGCACTACATATATATAAGTAAAATTTCTAACTCATTCTATGTGGTTAAGTATAATTTCAGCAGGTGACAATTGGAAACCTCACAATCCATTGAAGTTATATTTCACAGTACAGAAGAAGGTTGAGAGCAATTTTTAAAATATTCAGCCCCAAATAAATTTTAGGTCATCTTATGCTACTGAAGGCAAGGATAATTCAATTGTACAAATATGTGTGTCAGTTGAAGAATTCAGTATTTTCCAAGTTATTTGTTACTTGTTGAGTTTTTGGTTTCCAATGAATGTATGACTATCAGGGGACCTATTCTCAATGTCTCCCCCCCCCACCACTTTTTGTACTTCACTGAAAAATATTTCCTCTATTTGGAAAATGAATATTTAACAGCCGCTCCGGGGGCACAGTGTTCTAAGTGATGGCTTCTGATCATTCATCTGAGATGGGGTCCAGGTTCAAATCCTGGTGAGGCATGGATGTTGTGTTTGTTTAACATGCTGGCTCTCTCCCTTCCCTGGAACCAGTAGCTCTAAATTAGAAACGGGCTACTGCTTATAGCCCACTGATTTGCTCACAGTGGTCGTTAAACCACCAAACAAAAAAAAAAAAAAGAAAAGAAAAAGAAAAAAAAAGAATAGTTAACATAAGGCTGAACTCTCAAGTATGTTAGCATGACAAATTGTATCATCTTTGAAATGCTGTAAACAAATTGCAATTACAAATGTGACTGCAACGTTTATAGATATTAATTTCTCTAATGGAATAATTATAAATACTCTCCAAGATGTTAAAGTTCAATGTCAACAGCATGACTGTAAGTGTTACGAATATCAGACCAAAACTGTATATTCCTGTAGCAAACTCTGGGGAAGATATAAACATTTAGTTTGGAATAGAAATATCATTTAAAGTCTAAAATAAATTGACAGAGTCTGAAATTAAATATCAATCACCAGCTTCATCGGATGAAATAAATAAAATCTAAGAACATTTTCATACCATTTGTTGCAGTTGCTGTCTTACCGCCCCCAAATAAAAAGGGTGATTGAAGAGTGTTATCATTGACATCTTCTAATGCCATTTTGATGACAAAATCAAATATGGGAGGGCCTGTGTTTTTCACAAAAATAGTCATAAGTTGTTGAAAAAAAGCCAAATCTGCAATGAAAGTGGTTCTCATTAAAATCATAAAGAAAATCAGTGTTTGTTAATATATTCAGAAAATTGGTATTTAGAAATATATTAGAAAAATTAGTTTATATGATAGGTACTTTAGAAAATTGTTAATTACCATGAAAAAATTGGAAAGATACTTTATTTTTAAATAATGTAGCAGTATGAACTTACATATAATTAATCATTGATATGAAATTTAATAGGATTCCATGGTAAGCTTTTAAATAGTTTTGAATTGATTTCATGTTTTTATTTGCATCAATTTCATTGCTAGTATTGACTAATATATATATATGGGATGTAAGGTCAGGTGATGCGTAACATCACAGCCTCTCCTTGACAAATGTCAACCCCGCCTTTCTCGTGGTGCATCCTGTTCCCACTAAAGGGGCTCTGACGACCGCCAATAGCGGTGCATAACTATACCATCGGGATCAGAGAAATTCTATCCCACACTCACCAACCCGCTTGGCCAGCGTGGTGAGTTATGGCCCAAACCCCTCCAAAATGACTCCACAACTTAAATCTTGGCCCTCAGTCTCCGGCAGCTGGAATGTACCTGGCAAGGCAGCGAAAGTGCGACATGGGCAAGTGCGGCTAGAATCAGGAGGACCGGACTAGGCTGTGTTTGTCTTACGGCACTGGCTCTCTCCCTTCCCTGGAACCAGTGACCCTAAATTAGGGACGGGTGACTGCATCTAACCCTTATATGTGTTTGCTGATGTTAGTCATTTTTGCAAACAACACATATAGCAAGGTGACACCATATCTCCGAAGCTAATGCCACATTGGAGGGTGTTTTTCAGTCACTGAGAAAACAAGTAAAGATTAATGGAGATTATCTAACCCACCTTCGTTTTGCTGATGACGTAGTCATTTTTGCAACTAGCCCATCAGAGCTGCAGAGTATGATCCAGGAACTTGCTGACAAGAGTAAAGAAGTGGGATTAAAAATGAACTTTCAGAAGACAAAAGTGATGTTCAATGCTTTACAAGAAATGAAGATTTATCGATTGATGGAGAAAAGCTGGAGATAGCAGAATACGTACGTTTATCTTGGACAGCAGATATTAAGTGAGGGTCACATTGATGAAGAAATTAATCGGCGTACAAAACTTGCCTGGAGAGCTTTTGGAAGAAACAGCATAATTTTCAAGAGCAATATGCCATTATGTCTTAAAAGAAAAGTGTTTGATCAATGCATCCTTCCAGTGCTTACGTATGGTGCAGAGACGTGGACCTTAACTAAAAGAGACATACAAAGGCTGCAGACAACTCAAAGAAGCATGGAGAGGTGCATACTTGGTGTAACCAGGAGAGATAAGAAGAGGAACTCGTGGATCCGAAAAATGACAAGAGTGGAAGACATCATGATCAGAGTTAAATCCCTGAAATGGCAATGGGCTGGACATACTGCCAGAAGGACAGATCATCGATGGACAGCCGAAATTTTAGATTGGATTCCAAGGGACAGGAAAAGACCCAGAAGAAGACCACATGGGAGATGGGTGGATGAAATTCGAAAGTATGCAGGGGTGACATGGAGGAGACTGGCACAAGACAGACCGTTGTGGAGGAAACTTGGGGAGACCTTCGTCCAGCAGTGGATTGATAATGGTTGGAAATGATGATGATGATGATATATATATATAGACTGCTGGCCACCCAAAATGCAACACCAGGAAGGAAGCATCCGATTGGCCTGAAATTCGCAGCATGCGCCGCCTGCGAGAGGTCATGCAAACGATTAGCATTGCAGGGCATATGCAAATCATATGTGCCCGACACGCCACCGAGAAGCATTATAAGAAGGGTGCACAGAAGGCGGGGTGTAAGTAGTGGAAGTGTGTTGTGCTGTCGGACCTGTGCGTGGGAAGCTTCCTGATGCCTTGTTGCAGAATACGGCAGTCATTCCAGCACGCTTTGGAGTTCAACAGCGGACGAATAGTGGCTTATCGCGACAGCGGTTTATCGTACCGAGACATCGGCGCCCGTGTGGGATGACATCCAGCCACAGTGAGGCGAGTAGGGATTCGGTGGGTGTAGGAGGGATGGACGGACCGATGCAAGCGATTGCCGCAGCCACGGCACACCACCTAATGAGAGGACCGGCATGTCGTGCAGCGGGCATTGACGGCTTGCACCCCCACATCATGAATGTTAGTGCAGGAATTAGGGTGTGTTGCGCAACAACCTGTGTCAGCACGTACCATTCGACATCGTCTGCAGGAGCGGAAACTTGTTGCACGGCGGCCATTGCTCCGATTACAATTGATGTTACACCAGCGATGAGTGCAGCGGCAGTGGGCCGTTGAATGCCGCACCTGGACTACGGAATGGTACTACATTGTCTTCTCCGACGAATCCCGCTTCTGCCTGCAACACCACGATGGTTGGATCCGCGTGTGGCGGCACCGCTGTGAGAGACTGTATGACGCCTGCATTATGCATCGCCATACCAGTCCATCGCCTGGCGTTATAGTTTGGGGTGCAATTGGATATGACACCCGCACCCCTCTGGTACGTATCGCCGGTACACTCAACTGCCACCACTACATCTCCGACATTTTGCAGCCTGTAGTCCTCCCTTACCTGCAGGACCAGCCAGCGGCCACGTCTCAACAGAACAATGCGCACCCACACGTCGCACGCATAGTGCAACAATTCTTCACAGCCCACCAAGTGTTACTGCTGCCGTCACCCGCCTGTTCTCTCGATATGTCACCCATCGAACACGTCTGGTCGCTGATCGGCAACCGAGTGGCCCGGCAAGCACCACCTGCGGCTACGCCTGATAAACTGTGGCAACGTGTGGAAGCAGCCTGGACTGACATACCCCAAGCCCACATCCAAAGCCTCTTTCGTTCGATGCTGCGGCGTGTAGCGGCCGTTATTGCCAGCCATGTGGGCCACACGAGCTATTGATGTCTGCGTGTTCCGCAAGTCACACGGGCCTGTAAGCTGAATCGTTTCATCTTTGTATCTGTTGTTATGTGTCCAGTAAATCTGGCTTTGCTATCTTGTGTCCTTCTTGGTGTTGCGTTTTGGGTGGCCAGCAGTGTATATATGATTTACATTCGATGATGCCAAATTTTAATTCTGTTGCAATTATTCATTGGTTCATCAATGTTACAATTTTTGAATTTGAATGGTTGGCAACTGTGATTTATTTAATACTAACTTCGATCACAATTTGTTTTAGCAAAATGCCACAACATTTGACCATGACGACAGGGAAAGGGAGATTTGTGAGCATTATAGATGCGCTCCACGTGATGACTTCAGTAATTGTTCTTCATGTTGAGTCATGTTTTCCAACAGCATTTGAAGAAAACATTTACCCAGCTGAGACTGCTTAGGCTTTAACCTCTCCAGCCAAGCCTTTTCTCCTATTGGTTACATGTAGCATGTGACATCTGTTCATCCTGCTAAAAAGTTTTTGTTTTCATCATAAGTTATGATGATCAAAGTTTGATAAAAAAAAAAACTCTGATTTATTTGTCAACCCAAAAAGTACTTAACATGTCAGAATTTAAATCAAAAAGACACATCTGAATTCATGTAAGAAATAAATTAAGTAACAGCAGTCCCTACTTCAATTAGGGACAGATATTTGTTTGATAAATTGGTTAATTATTTCAAAATAAAAAAGATAATATATATATATGTGTGTGTGTGTGTGTGTGTGTGTAATAAACATAAAAATATTCAGAAGAATAAAGTCAAAAAGCAAATTACGAACTGGATTAAAGTCCACCAGGAGTCAAATTCATGACAAAAAAACAAATTTGATGTTCTCATCAGGAAAGCACCATCAAATGTACGATGTGACTTTTCGAATCATAACAAAGGTTGATAAAACTCAAAACCTGTTGTGAGTGCTCTCAAAGTCACAGAGACCTTAAATTCGAAATCAGTCACAAGATTACAAAAACAGGCTTAACTAACAATAGAAACGAGAAGAAACTTCACACAGCATACCCCACGAACCAAATGCATAGATAACAGCAACAATCGAAGGATTGCAAACGTAATGGCAAAAAGAGCTCAGAAGCGCAAAAGGAAGTGAATAGAACTGGAAGTGCATAAATGACAGGTAAAATGAAAGGTAAAAAGAGAGCCAGCATTCACTTTCTTTTAGCATTCACTACCATTTGTTCTATTCCGTTCCTTTTGCATTTCTGAACTCTTTTTGCCATTATGTTTGCAATCCTTTTATTGTTGCTGTTATCTATGCATTTGGTTCATGGGGTATGTTGTGTGAAGTTGCTTCTCATGTCTATCATCAGTTAAGCCTGTTTTTGTAATCTTGTGACTCTTTGATTTCGAATTTAAGGTCTCTATAACTTTGGGAGCACTCACAACAGGTTTTCAGTTTTATCAACCTTTGTTGTGATTCGAAAAGTCACATCGTACATTTGATGGTGCTTTCCTGACGAGAACATCAAATTTGTTTTTGCGATGAATTTGACTCCTGGTGGACTTTAACTCTATTCGTAATTTGCTTTTTGACTACATTCTTCTGAATATTTCTGTTTATTACATATCTGCTTGACCTTGAGTTTGCTGCACTTGTGCAACTTGGGTTTCTTGCTTTAATATTTTTATTTTTTGCTTTCTTTGGGCCTTGATGTTTGTATTAAAATTTTTAGCATTTCTGCTGTATGATTCTGGACTATTTTGCTGTTCCTTGTGGGTGAGCTTTTGTGTGTTAGTGGTTCTCGGGTTTTGATGCGTGTTTCTGAATTTTGAGCCTACTTTGGTTCTTCTGCTGTGTGCTTCTTCGTGTTTATATATATATATATTTATTTTTATTTTGAAGTATTAGAGAGAGAGATGTCACAACGTTTCATATATTTCTCTGATTTTTTCTCTGTTGTTCATCTCCTGTGTAAGAGGCAAAACATGACTAAATTTCAGCAAATTAAGTGGGAAATGTTCTTTCTAATAAATGGACTTTTCTCAGTCATTGGTGATGCTTCTATTAGACTGAATAGAGTTTTAAACATGTAAGCAAGAAGTTTTGATTTTTAGCTTTATTGACTATTTTACCTTTTAGTTTTATAACTGTCTTTCACCGCACTTGGTTGGGGATAACATCAAGAGCACGGATGCAATGAAAACATGTCGCACTTTGAACACTTTACTTATATCTTTGAAACTAATAATCGTAGAGTAATAAATAATCCATCATTAGATAGTTTATAGAGTTCCATTTATGTCAAAACAAGTTTCAACCCTCAGCCCCTTTACCCTTTGATACAGTAGCATTAGAAAGTTAAGCTAAATTTTGCGTAATTCTGTTTTGCCGCACTCTGTTTTAAGGTTGATAACTAGTGAATAGATAATGATAGCGATGACCTCAGCCCCACATTCCATAGCTGACAGTCAGAGCTAACGTACGTATGTGATAAACCAAAATAGAGTGGATTTAAATTTTACTTATTTTTTAAATAAAAAAAAAAAATTGGTGACCAAAATTTAGAAACGCCACGAAAATCCAGGGAAAATTGCTATAAGAACTGACAAAAGTTGAAGAAACAGCTAGAGGAGAACGAGAGTAATCTGGAAAGGCCTAAGTCATCAACCAATTTTTTTTTTTCTACACGACATCAACCAAAAGGTCACAGGAATGTGGGGAGTGTCAAAAGTCAGCACCAGGATGCGTTTTACTCGAGTTCGACTCTAGAACCACTACCTTCGACTTCAACTGCACAAATTGAGCCTGAACAGCAAGAATGTATGGAGATTGATGCCATTGATCCAAATTTTCACACCAAGCATGGGATACCAATGTACATCGCCAAACTTCGCTGGATAAGGATGTATTACATCTCAAACCTTTACACTGCCGATGCATTCTGAATCTGAACACGAACAAGAGCAACAAGAGGAAGAGTACATTAGGCTCGAGATGCATCGCCAAATTTATAACAAGGCAACTAAGGTGTTTGAAACATTGTATCTGAAGAACGATTTCTTCAGAAAGAAGTTTAGCAATAACTACTGACAACGATGATACTACGCCTTCTACTTCTACTAACATTAATATATAATCAGCATAGGTTACTATAAATTGTATATAGTATAAGTTACTCAAGTAAATAAAGTAAAACATTTCTTTTGTTTTATTTCTTAAAAAATTTATATCTGAAAAAAAAATCAAAGGGGTGCAATAGCAACAGTGCTGCAACATACAACATAGGGCTACGTCAACTGTCCTTCGCTGAATGCTTTAAGGACATAGAACTAGTGAGATAGTGCCATGAAACAGCAAACAGTTCAATGTTGTAGTTGCAGCACAGTTGCTACCGTGCCCCTTTTATTTTTCTCTTCTCAGGAAAGCTATGAGTAAACTATAAATGTTTGTTGTTGTGTTAGGTGAACCCCCTGTAGGTTAATGACAAATCTCAGTATAACAGCAAGAATTTAGCAGGAAGTGTTGAACAAGGTTAAATGTATCTTCTGCCAAATATAAATATTAATGAAAAAAAAAGTTGTTGAAATAAAATGAAGTATATTTAGAAAAGAATTTGTAATATAGAAATGTTTTTTTATCTTTCTTTTTTAATTAGAATTACAAGCGAGTAGTTGAAGTCTGGATGGATGGATATAAGGAATACTTTTATACAAGAGAGCCAATGGCACGTCAGTATGATGCTGGGGACATAAGTGGTCAGTTGGCTCTAAGGAAACGTCTACAGTGCAAGAGCTTTAAATGGTATATGGAGAATGTAGCGTATGATGTGCTTGCAAAATTTCCCACTCTTCCAAAAAATTTATACTGGGGTGAGGTAAGCTTTCTGCACTTTAATTTGAGTATTCACATTTCTGTCGTAATAAATATTGCACATTACAATCATCTTACTGAAATGTCAGTTCTGTATTTATAGTTTTTGTATAATCCAACATGCAAAAGAAGAATATGCTAAGTAGCAGTGCCACAGGTAATGTCTTACTATGCTCATGTACAAAAAAGTGTTGTGCTATAATAGGTTTCGCTTTTGTTGAAGACAGGTGTCTCTGATGACACCTGTCTTAGTGTCTCTGATGACATGGGCATATTAAGACAAGATGGTGCCTCCCCACCCCCCCACCACCAAATTTATTATTTTGCTAAACGGTGCGGGCTCATGATGTGTATGTGTCTGTTTGTCTGGAGTGTGTTTTATTGCGTTATGTTAAGCAATTTTGCAATGATATTTATTATTAATGAAAAATATAATAGGTCTATTTCATAGTGTACCAATGTATGTTTCAAATTATTGACCTTCAGAATTTTGTGAAAAATAAATACATTATGATAACAACATTTGTTATTTTAAAACAATATAATGCACCAGAAAAGACACAATGTGTGGAAAGAAGCAAATACATTGTATTAAAACAATCTTAATAGACACTTACGATGCAATGAAAATTTAACACTTACGTAATTTCCCACCCAATGTCTGACTGCACCATAATTATTGCTTGATCATCAGTTTTTTATGGGCCTTTCCATGGGCAAAATTGTCAATTACTGAAGAATAGTCTATACCCAGGGTTATGTCCTTTTCTACACACATTATCACAAGTGAGTTAAACTTTTTTTTTTCTCCCAATAAAGTCCTTTTTCCATTTTTTATTCTTGAGACTGCTGAAAATGATCTTTAGGCAGAACAATTTGTGACTGGTAAGGGTAAAAACATTCTCAAAGATATTTCTAAGTTTGGAAATGTGCTTTGATGATTGTTATCAATGATGAAAGTGTACGTATCCCGTAGTGTGTTCAAGTCTTCGGAATTCATATATGACTGGAAATGTAGACATTCGTTGCTGAGAAAGTTTTCAAGGCCACGTTCCAAGTATAGTACACATTCAGGTGGCTATTCACTCCATTGTTTATTCTTTCATATTACTGCAGTTACGAATTAATGATGTAGTTTGACCTTTATTTTAAAATACCTTGCTATTCTCTTCTCTAACTGCACCCATTTTTTATAAAGAATTACTTTATTGTATTAACAAATTATAAATCCTAGTTGTAAATGAATTTATGGCACCTCTATTCATAGTGATTGTGGAATAACTTTTTTACGGGTCTTATAGAGGTTATTTTTCATGAAAGTTGGTTGTCAAATTTTCGAACTAAAGCCTAGTTCGTCATCAGGACTACGTCACTGGAGTAGTTAAAAAAAAAAAAACCTCTAAAAGACTCGTAAAAAAGTTATTCCACAGAAATTATAAATGTTGACTTCTAGATATTATTATAAAATGTATTTTATGTGCCCTTGGGTGAATTATTTCTATATAGCATTCATTGTGTTTGTGTATGGTCAAGTTTGTGAAGAACAAACTGAACAGCTTTATTAATCTTAGAAATAAAAACAATACGTGAGGCTCAGACCCACTGAATTAGTTTTATAGGGAAAGAACACACCAAATGAAAACAGTAATTCTATTTGTAATATTACTATAAACTGGCATATGATTAGATGTCAAGGCAAGAGGGACACCCCTTGAACTCTCTCTCCCTCCCCCTCCAAACCAGCACATAAGTTTTAATGTCAGACTGCTCCCTTACAACATTTAATTATTGTAGCATTTTGGCTAGCCCCAGTACAGCCGGCAGTTGATGCTCTTGCTCAGTTAATGCTCTCCATCCACGCAAAGTGACAACTACAAATAATATAAGTTTTAAAAATAAATAAATTTTGTAAAATTATTTAAGTAAAAATTTTCTTGGGTGATGGTGCTATAAAATATTCATAAAAAAATTCCAGCTTGGCACCCCCTAAATCTGGTGCCCTGGGCCGGGCCCACTTGGCCCATTGCTTAAATCGGCCCTAGTTGAAGATATTAATTGCAGTGGCATGTTAATCCCATTCACAAGATTTTAATCCCCTTCATAAGATATTAATTGCAGTGACATGTTAATACCATTCACAAGATTTTAATCCCATTCATAAGATATTAATTGCAGTGGCATGTTAATCCCAAATGGTGTTCCACATGAGAATAAGTAATTTGTCCGTTTGCTGAAGAGGAGTGGCAGTGATGATCAGTTTCTTGTTTTATTTAAAATTGGTGAGAAACACTCTGAACTAAAAAGAGCTTACTGACAACTAATTTGAATGTGCTTGTTGAACTTCATGGGCTGATTAATTGCTTTTACATCACAACTCCATGTCCAATGATTAATGTTTTTATGTTAAAGAAATCATGAAGAAGGGGATGTGTAGTTAATCTCAAAACAACTCTGTTTAATTGGAGTTGTTTTTGCATTTAAGAAAGCCAGAATAAATGTGTGTGGGTTTATTAGTAGAAGGAATTTTTAGAACAGAGAATATTGCTTTAATAATCTAAAATATTCAATGGCAAAACTGCACAATAGAATGTATTAAATAGGCAAAGCAAGAAATTATGCATCAGAATTTTTTGTTTTTTTTTTTTTCAATTTCTGAAGCACTTTTACAAGAAACTTAGCAATTCATTCAAAAACCTTATGATGCATTTTTATTGAGATAAACACCCTTATTTTGGTGGTCTTTCTTGCAGATTTTGTAGGAATACAATATTGGAAATTTCAGTACTGGAAATGTGTTACTAGTAGGTTCTGGCTTAACATAGACTGTATGAAAGAAAAGTTTCCATAAAACAATGAGAAGGATGCATTACAAATTTTCAGCGTTTTATTTATTTATTTTATGCATAAATGTTTTCTACTTGCCATTAGAATATTATTCTTGGTACCCTTTTAATTCATTTTGGGAGCATAAACATGGCAAAACAAAGCTTAAAGTATGAGTTGCAATTTTAAAACAGACTTGGAATAGAAAATAGTAAAGTATGGAGACAGATAAATTTTTAACAACTTAAGAACACCTGAATTAAAAAAAAAGTCTTCATGTAGCTAATTGTTTCTTTAAAGTTTTTTCTAACTGTTTTATTGTCTCATTCAAAATTAGCATCACAGTAAAGGTTATATAATGTGTTACAACTGAAATTAAGTGACCAGATGTTCATGAGACAGTAAACATGTGAGTAAAAGGGCACTGCACCATTTTATCTTTTTTTTAATTTACATATTTTTTCAAGATTGTTTTGAAAGTGTGAGCATTATTCATGGTCTCTCCTGCCTTTTCAAACTGCGTTGAGCAAAACTGGTATTAACTGAAATTCTATTTAAGCTATATTTGAGTGTTATTTAGTTGAAAAATTTATTTACATCTCCAAAGAATGTATTTCAAAAAGTGTTGCCAGATCCCAGATTAATGTCGTGGCACCCTTGAAGTAAAATGTAACCAAAGGTTCTTTCTTGTATCTTACACTGGCGTGCAAAAATTAAGGACGAGACGGTTTTTTGAATGTAATGTCATGCAGAAGGGCTCCACATAGACTCAAATCATACCATAAAATCCCCAAGATGTAAGAATATGGGACAAGTTAGCAAAACCGTCTAAACCAGGAATCCAAAGGATACACAGGCACTTTATTGAAAAGGTAGCTTTGAGCAGAACTGGACAGAAGACAGAAACGTCCATGTGACAGGCGACTGGCAAGAAAAATCCAGTCTTTAGTAGGGAATATGATCACCCCTGACTGCGTTGCAGGATTTACAACGTCTGTCCATGTTGAGGACGAGGTTGTCAAGGAGCTGTTTTGGCATCGCGGCCCATTCCTCTTGTAGCGCCAATCACAGGAGCGGAATCGTTGCTGGCAGCTGGTGATGTGCTGCCAAGTGTCTCCCGAGAAGGTCCCACACGTGTTCAATTGGATTTAGGTCCGGAGACCTTGCGGGCCAATCCATGTGTTGAATATCTTCACTCTCCAACAGCTCTGCGACAGCCACTGTATGATGAGGTGTAGCGCTGTCGTCCATGAAGAGGAACTCAGGACCCACAGCACCTCTAAACAGACGCACGTGAGGCAGGAGAACCTCGGTACAATAGCGGACACCAGTGACTGAACCTCCTTGGAAGATGTGGAGGTCAGTACGGCTACCAAGCATGATACCACCCCAAACGAGAACTCCGCTACCTCCAAACCGGTTCCTTTCGATGATGTTGGAGGTGTGATTGCGTGTTCCCTGCTCTCTCCAGATGTGTATACGTCCAGAATCGCTCGTCAGACTAAATCGGCTCTCATCCATAAAGAGAACTCGACCCCATTGCTGATGTGTCCAGTTCTTGTGTTCCTGGCACCACAGAAACCGCCATCTCCGATGAGCAGGCGTTAATGGCACACACCGTACTGGTCGTCGTGCAAATAGACCACCTTTGTGCAGCCTCCTGGGCATGGTAAAACGTGGTAGTGGACGTCCAGTTGTTTGTTGCATGTGCCTTGCGATTTCTCCTGCTGTCTGCTGTCTGTCTCTTCTCGCCTGTAGGACAATATACCGGTCGTCCGCCGCCATGGTTGCTCGTGGACGACCACTGCTAAACTCTCGGACAGCTGTTCCTGTCATTTGAAATGCTCTCCAAGCTCGTGAAAGGATGCTGTGAGCAATCCCGAACTCTTCGGCCACACTAGTCACACTTCGACCTTCTTCTAACTTCCCAATGACGCGACCTTGAGTAAAGTCATCCAGATGTCATCTACTGGATTGCCTGTTGGCCATATCACACGGTGGAAGCAACTCGACGTCGTTCAAACCGATGTTCACCGTGCAATAGCTTTCACCAAATTGCTGAGCGTACACCACCCATGTGCTTTATACTCTTCCGACACTCCCCCCCCACGTCATGCTGCATATATGCGCATGCCTTACCGTACCGGACCCTAGTCTATCTCCTGAGTAGTCTTTCGGTCCGTTCTGCCTGCCCGTTCCGCTGTTATGCTAATTTCTTCTCTTCGTCCTTAATTTTTGCACACCAGTGTATTTGTTGTCATTATACCAATAATTGAATATTGTGTTCCTTGATTCAACTTTTATTCCTGATGTAATAGGTCCTTTTAATATGTACAAGGGTCATTCAAAAAAGTAACGAGTCTGATTTTACATGGGGCAGAAGTGTAATGCAGCAAACATACTTGCACTTACATACTTTCCGAGTATTCTCCCTCTACCTGAATGCATCAGTCCCACCTTTCTATCTACTTCTGGAAGGTGTTTCTGAAGCCCTTCCTCGATATGTAGTTTAGGATACCCATCACAGCCTTGTTCAGTTCAGTATTTGATGCAAACTAATGCCCATGAAGTTGTTTTTTCACTTCAGAAAATAGGTGGAAGCTATGCAGTGCCGGTCCGGTGAATAGTAGGGTGCACGCCATTTTGATGCCTAGATCTTGGATAATCTGCTGGGTAAGCAAAACATGACATCCAACCAGTCTGTGCATATTCTGGACGTTTTGAGGAAATTTTTTCTTCAGAGGACCTTTGAGAACTTCAGAATAATAGGCATTGGTAACAGTTTTCCCTTCTGGAACAACATGGTCATATATAATTCCCTTTTTGTCAAAGAAAACCAGGTGCATGACTTTCCCTGCACTTGCTTAAACCTTTGCTTTCTTGGATCGGGGATTTGTGGGTGTTTCCATTGGGTTCTCTGTTGTTTTGTTTCTGGATCAAAGTGGTGAAAAATGTTTCATCACATGTGACAACTCAATCCAAAAAGTGTGGTTAACATCATAGCTATCACTTCTATTGGTGACAAGTGATAGCACGATTTACCTTGTGTTCATCTGTGAACAAGTGGAGAATCCACTTTGCAGCAACTTTTCGGTACCCAGCTGGTTTCTCACAACAGAACCAATGGACTCTGCATTACATTAGCAACCTCCTCAATGGTCATTCGGTGGTCTTCGCACAGGAGTGCTTGATGGTATTGACATTAACCTCCATAGTCGGTGTCAAAGGCCTGCCAGAGCATGGTGCATCTTCCAGACACACTTCACCATTCACAAATTTCTTGTGTCACTCAAAAACTCTTGAACAAGACAAAGCATCTTCCTTATAGGCTGTTTTGAACATTCTGTACGTTTATGTGGTGATTTAATTCAAACACATGCAAAAGTACATAGCTCCTCTTCAATATTTCCTCTAAGCGGCCGTAGGCAATGCTCGCCTAACCCAATCAAAACCACTTGGGCAAAATTTTTTATTTTCTCAGCTTCTCTCATTAATGCAGTAGAAGTTCAAACTGGATTGGGACCCTTATTTTTTCTATTCCCCCCCCCCCCCCAATTTTTATCACCGTTCTTTCTCCAATTGATTTTAAATAAAAAAAATATTAAAAATTCATTAATTAAAATTTTTATTTTATAAAAAGTGAGAAGCTCGAACTTACTTCTGAAATGCTTAAAATTTCACGGACCGGAATGCCTTTCTTCCCCCTGCCAACTAGCATGGGTGCATTAGTTAGTACAACGAACTTGGTTGCGGTTTGATGTGATTGGCTGTCACTGATGTGTTGTTTTGAGAAAAGACTCAATTTATGCCTCTTTCTCGGCATGGGAAAATAACTAATCCACATTCTCACATTCACTATCTGCTCACACAAGGCTACTTTGCAAGTAGCTTTTGAGAATGAAGACGAACTTAGAAGGAGGTGAACAGCATTTCAGAAAAGTATTGTCTTGACTTTTGAGAGGACGATTTTTATTTATTTATTTATTATTATTTTTGCAAGTAATTGATTTTTGATTTATGAAAATTAATTAGGGAAGTGGGAATTTAAATCTAAAATGCTTACTTTGTGGAAGATATTTCATATGCGTGAAGGAAGTTAAGTGACTGCACGAGTGCTCAGCTTAGAGGGAACATTGCTGAGCTTTGCTCCAGTTTTAAATTCATACTGGGATGTGAAAACACGTCTGAACTCTATGTCGTCTACTACAAGAATGAACTAGAAGAGCGCTGTCATGACATAATTCACCTTGCAGGTGTTCCAACACAGATGGTTGCATTTTTCTGCATAGTTTTGTTTTGTGCTATGACGTCAATCTCGTTACTTTTTGAGTGACCTACGTATCCTGCTGATTTTAGTTTTGTATTCTAAAATTGGAATCTTATTATACCGTGTCTTACACTTTCATGTTTCAATATGCTGTACAATTGCTCTTTTTGCAATATCTGTTTTATGTTTTTTAATCCTCTGTTTTTCTCCAAAATAATTATCATTTATATATAACATGAGCAAAAGAAACAAAAATCACAAATACGTACAAATGTAAGATTATGATTAAGAAAAAGCCAGTAAAATACAGTGGAATCTCAATTATAAGTTTTTCTAGGTGATCTCCTCAACAATGCATAAGTGTATAAAACATACAAAAGAAATTTCTAAATGTTAAAGACTGTTGTAAAATTTTGAATTCCCCTCCTCCCCACCAAAAAAGAAAAAAAAACCCTCGTTATTTCGGTTTACGCTAATTTATAATTAATTTATAATACCTTAGGTCTATGTCTATTAATGAATTTAGAATTAAATTTTTTATTCTAATATCATTAAGATCTAGATAAAGAAGTTTTGTTCGATTTCATATTTTCAACATAAAAAAAAAAAAAAAAAAAAAAAAACCTTTGTAAAACTTGCTTGTTTGTAAATTTGATTATGATTTTGTCTTACATTCAGTACCCTACTGCACATTATTGACTTATAAAACATAACTCTTTTCAAACCACTTTGTCTACTAGTTGATTTAGCATTAGTGCCAAGTAAAATATTCACTAATCTTTGCTTGTTTCAAATTTCTTAAATGCAAAGAAAAAGAGAACTGTAAATGTTATTTAGTACATTTAAGAAGTTGTAGACTCCCCAAAAGTTGTTGGCACTTTTTACCCAGAGTGTGGAATGCAAAACCAATTTTTCATCCAAACCAAGAGTACATAATGTACCCTTCTTTAATGGGATCAAGGTTCAACTTTGACTACATCTAGAATGAACTCAGCAATGCTCTCTCAGTTCTCTGAGTTGTACCATACTGGGTTATGTATGAAAGGATCAAAGAACCATGTATTTTTGATAATTTGAAATTCAAATCTTTGTGTCTTTTTAATCAAGAAAGTACCCCAGTGTGGGGGATTAGCCCATAGCTAACGTTTTCAGTTGGTCATTCAACCTAAGGGTTCTAGAATGTAACCCAGTAAGTTGGAGTCTTTTGGCCCAAGTCACAAAAACTAGCTGGTACCTCAACATTGGCCAACTCTCTGGGTTATGTCATGTGAGAAATGAAGATGTGTTGTAGTTGTTTAATGTGAGGCAAAATGTTGTTAGTAAGGTGGAGACTAATATTCTTAGGTGGTTTGGCCATGTTGGAAGAATGAGTGATGAGATATTTACTAAGAATTTTTTTTCTACTCAAGTGGCAGGAAAGAAAGGTAGAGTAAAACCCAGAAAATCTTGGGAGCACCAGATTCAGGAATGTCTGCATGAGAAAAAAATTGAGCATGGAGAACAAAAGGTCTTATGTGTGTCATGTGATGGATGTCAGTAAATCTCGAGCTGTAGGCCAAGATCGCTATAAATGGAGACATTTGATACACCAATAGTAAGAAAATTCTAGTTTCATCAGTTAAATGTTTATCCTGTGGTTTATCTTTCTTTGAGGAACTAACCTCTGAATCTCAGAGAACAACTTAACCGCCCAGTGGTGCAGTGGTCTAAGTGATGGCCTCTGATCATTTGTCTGAAAGGTGTCCGGGTTCGAATCCCGGTGAGGCATGGATGTTGTGTTTGTCTTACGGCACTGGCTCTCTCCCTTCCCTAGAACCAGTGACCCTAAATTAGGTACGGGCGACTGCTTATAGCCCATTCAGTTGCTCACGGTGGTCGTTAAACCTTCAATCAAAAAAAAAAAAAAGAGAACAACTTAGTGTTGTGTGTATGTATATATGTACATACATACTGGGTTATGTATACTGGGTTTTGTATGTATGTATGTATGTATGTTTGTACATACATACATACCAGGGCCATAGCAATTCAAAAATTATGGAGGGCTCAAATAGTTTCATGCCCAAATGCTGAAAATAATTGCTAATCATCATCATCATCATTGTCAACCATTATCAATCTACTGCTGGACGAAGGTCTCCCCAAGTTTCCTCCACAACGGTCTGTCTTGTGCCAGTCTCCTCCATGTCACTCCCGCATACTTTCGAATTTCATCCACCCATCTCCCATGTAGTCTTCTTCTGGGTCTTTTCCTGTCCCTTGGAATCCAATCTAAAATTCCGGCTGTCCATCGATGGTCTGTCCTTCTGGCAGTATGTCCAGCCCATTGCCATTTCAGGAATTTAACTCTGATCATGATGTCTTCCACTCTTGTCATTTTTCGGATCCACGAGTTCCTCTTCTTATCTCTCCTGGTTACACCAAGCATGCACCTCTCCATGCTGCTTTGAGTTGTCTGCAGCCTTTGTATGTCTCTTTTAGTTAAGGTCCACGTCTCTGCACCATACGTAAGCACTGGAAGGATGCATTGATCAAACACTTTTTTTTTAAGACATAATGGCATATTGCTCTTGAAAATTATGCTGTTTCTTCCAAAAGCTCTCCAGGCAAGTTTTGTACGCCGATTAATTTCTTCATCAATGTGACCTTCACTTGATATCTGCTGTCCAAGATAAACGTACGTGTCTGTTATCTCCAGCTATTCTTCATCAAACGATAAATCTTCATTCCTTGTAAAAGCATTGAACATCACTTTTTTCTTCTGAAAGTTCATTTTTAATCCCACTTCTTTACTCTTGTCATCAAGTTCCTGGATCATACTCTGCAGCTCTGATGGGGTAGGTGCAAAAATGACTACGTCATCAGCAAAACAAAGGTGGGTTAGATAATCTCCATTAATCTTTATCCCTTTGTTTTCCCAGTTCAGTGATTGAAATACATTTTCCAATGTGACATTAAAGAGCTTCGGAGATATGGTGTAACCTTGTCTCACCCCTTTCCAATTTTTATGTGTGTTGTATTTTCAAACAGCCGAATCTTTGCACTTGCATTTTCATAGATGTTATTAATAATATTAATGCATGCATCTTCAATACTGCAGGATTTCAGAGCCATTGTAACTGCTGATGGTTTCACCGAATCAAAGGCTTTTTCATAATCGATAAAAGCCATGCACAATGGAAGTTCATATTCCCTCGCTCTTTCAATTCTCTCAGTACGTGGATATGATCTATAGTGTGGTAGCCACTCCTGAATCCAGCTTGTTCTCTCGGTTGAGCCATGTCCAGGGTTACCTTCAAATGGTGTGAAAGAACTTTAGTGAAGATTTTATAAACCAATGATAGGAGGCTAATAGGTCTGTAGTTCCTGAGATCCTCAATGTCACCTTTTTTATGTAGCAGGGTCATTGTAGCGTTGTTCCAATCCTCAGGAATCTTCCCTTCATTAAGGCATCGAGTGAAAATTTGGGCGAGTACTGTTTCGATTTCTCCACTTGCTTCTTGTATGATGTCTACAGTAATTCCATCTTCTCCTGGAGCTTTCCCCGCGCTTCATGTTCTTGATTGCATGTGCAACTTCTGCTGGGAGGACTGGAAGAACTCTGGTACTGGTACCTTTCATGATGTCTGGAGTACATGCATCATCCCTTTCATATAATTTGGAGTAGAAATCTTTCACTCTTGTCAAAATTTCGCCTCTATTTCTTGTTACAGAACCATCTTCTTTTCTCAGTGCCATAATCTGTTTTCTTCTCTTACTGAGATGTCCCTTTGCTATCTTTAGGCTTTGGTTGTTTTCAATTGCTTTCCTCACTAGTTCACAGTTGAATTTCCTTACGTCTTCAGTGATACTTTTTCGTACTGTCTTGCATAGCTCTATATATTCCACTTTGGAAGTCACATCTTCTTTAGTTGTCCTCATCTCTCTTCTTTTTTGCATCAACATTTTGGTTTTTCCTGATAATTTGTTCACATGCAACTTGTTCTTAGACCCAGCTAATTTTGTTGCTGTTTCCATAAGAGCTTTGGTTACTTTTCTGTTAACTTCAGAAATATCCACTTCTTCCGATGTTAGGCCTTCTAAAGCAGAGAATCTGTTCTTCAGTTCCAACTTGAAGATATTATGGTGTTTTTTAAGGTTGGTTATGTCAATACATTCTGTTTGTCTTATGAGCTTGCCACATTCGAGTTTAGTGTTGAGGTGCATCTTACATCTCACCAATCTATGGTCACTACCTGTGTTGAACTTGTTTAGCACACTGCAGTCTTCCATGACGAATTTTTTGTTACATATAATAAAATCAATTTCACTTGTCGTCCCATTTGGATGTCTCCATGTCCATTTCCTGTGTGGCTTTTTCTTGAAAAAGGAGTTCATGATGAAAAACCCTTCTGCCTCTGCAAACTAAACGGGAGTATTTCCACGCTGGTTTCTGTTGCTGTGACCAAATTTACCTACTGAAGTTTCATTCTGTTGCCGTTGCCCTATTTTTGCATTGAAATCTCCCATAATTATCTTCAAGTGCTGCTTACCTTTATTATTTAGATGACAAATTTCCCTCATAAAATTCTTCAATTTCTTCTTCAGGATGACTTGTGGTGGGTGCATAAGTTTGAATAATCTGAGCCTGGTATCTTCTCGAGAGTTGGATAACGAGTCGTGCAGCTCTGTCAGGGGAACTTTCAACTTCTACAACTTTATCCTTCAGTTTCTTGTTTATTATAAATCCAACACCACTAGTTCTGCCAGTATCTGCCCCACGATAGTAGAAGAGATGTCCACTTTTCAGTTCAATGAGATCTTCTCCTTTGCTTCTTACCTCACTTAGCCCGACGATGTCCCACTTGATCCTTTGTAGTTCCTCTTCCAATTCAAGAAGCCTTGAATCAGAAGATAGGGAGCGTCCATTATATATAGCCAAGGTCAGCATCAGATGGTAGCCTAGTCCGGTCCTCCGGTGATTCTTAGCACCCTCTGCCTTCATGTCGCACTGGCCGCTGCCTTGGCCAAGTACATTCCAGCTGCCGGAGACCGAGGGCCAAGATTTAAGTTGTGGAGTCATTTTGGAGGGGTTTGGCCATAACTCACCACGCTGGCCAAGCGGGTTGTTGAGTGTGGGATAGCATTTCCTCTAATCCCGATGGTATAGTTATACCGCTATTGGCGGTCGTCAGAGCCCCTTTAGTGGGAACAGGATGCACCACGAGAAGGCGGGGTTGACATTTGTCAAGGAGAGGCTGTGATGTTACGCATCACCTGACCTTACATCCCATTTGCTAATATAGGATAATAAATTAATATTTAAGTGTTAATTATAAATGATTCATTACTTAGAATAATTATATAAATTGATTAATAAATTAACAATTTTATTGATAATTAAAATACTGATTTACAAAATTTTGATGCAAAGCCTTATGTAATGTGGAGGGCTATATATTTATTAAATGTGGGTAATGTAAAATAGAGTACTTCTCTCCCAGTGTTCAATTTCTCGGAGTTATTTATAAAGGCGCAGTTTTAAAATTAGTTATTTTATGAAATAAATAATAGTGCAGAATATTGAAAATGTAAAGTTTTGCTAGTACTCGCAGTGGTTGGTCTTTACTCTTGTCTTATTGTTAATAAAGGCATCTTCCAGGAGTTCGAGCAACAATGAGTGAACCCTGCAGGTGTATTGCTTGCATGTGGAAAAATGCACCAATGAAACAAATTCAAAGGGATTCAAAACAATTCGTGACCGCTAGGAAAAACTGTGTTTTGTGTCAGTTTTTTTATCGGTTTTTCAGATTCATCTTCATATTTTTAATGAACAAGATTTAAAATTTTGCTTTAAAGAGAGAAAAAGAAATCATGATTTGGCATTCAAGAGAAAAATGTGCCTTAACATCCAATGGGAGGGGCTTAAGCCCCTTTCTTTCCTATGCCAATTATACATACATACATACGAATGAATGAATGAAATTCAAATTTTAATGTATAATCGTAAAAAGCTTATGAATGAATTACGTTCATCCAAATTCAAAAAGCAGCAGAAACTACAGTAAATACCAGGACTAATGCAGAATTATGCATAAATGTGAAAAACATATAACTGGGAAGCATGTAACAGAAGTTATGTGGTACATAGCATGTAAATTAAGCATGAAAATTAAACAACAGTATAAGAAGTTATTAAAGTCAGAAATAAAGGCAGCAACCACAGCCCAAAATAAGATAGTAAAATTTGTGAATGGAGACAAATTATCTCTTAAACAAACAAAACTGGAAAAAAAAAAGGAATTTTCTTTTACTGAATACCAGTGAATTACATATTGGACAAACAATGTGCAAGTTAAAGAAGAGGGTTACAGAACATAAAACAGCTACTGTCATACCTGTTTATAATGAAGCCCATAGAACCTGATGCAAACTTTGTTATAAAAAAAAAACTATTGATTAAATGCAGTTGTACTCTGTAATATGTATATAACCACAATACATGTGTATGTTCATAGTTCATGTAGACAGGAAAACACACCTTAGACACAACAAAAGATTTTCAACACTTTGTTTTATCCATAACCAAGAATTTTGACTTCATTGTAAATAAATAGTTTATTGTGCAGTTTTTTTCCCTAAGTAAAGGAGAGTGGTTTCTTTTTTTTTTTTTTTTTTTTTTTTTTGATTGGAGGTTTAACGACCGCCGTGAGCAACTCAATGGGCTATAAGCAGTCGCCCGTCCCTAATTTAGGGTCACTGGTTCCAGGGAAGGGAGAGAGCCAGTGCCGCAAGACAAACACAACATCCATGCCTGACCGGGATTCGAACCCGGACCCCTTGCGGACGAATGATCAGAGGCCAGCGCCTTAGACCACTGCGCCACCGGGGCGGCAGAGTGGTTTCTTCACTGTATCCATAAATTCACTATAAATGACTTTGTTACAAACGGGTGCTACTGTCTTTACAAAGGAGACCAGAACAGTGCTATGACAAAACACACTGAAGCATGCAAGTGCAAACCACCATGGGATAAAATTCAAATTTTGAGTTATGAACCTCAAATCAAAAGAAAAGTTATGAAAAAAGCCTTACTCTACAGCAAAAATAAAGGCAAAATCAATGAACCCATAAAAAACCATAAACCCAATCTTTAGTGTCTTGTTTGATAGCAACAAATAGGTTTCCAGAAGAACCCTTGGTTGCATTTTATTTTAAAAGTGTCATAACAGTTCTCTGAGATCTGGCAGCAATTTCTGAATTACGTTTTTGTTCAGCAAACTGTGGAGTGGGATAAAGCATGGAAAACAGACCTTCATAGTCTAAGATGCCAGAAAAATCTTTAAAAAAATTAAAACTTGGAGGAGACAGGGAAATGATTAAATTGTTCAATTAAACAACACTCAAATATAAAGTACCTCTGAGTAAAAGCCAATAAATAGAACTTTCTAACTATGTTAAGTGCAATCTGTCTTTGTGTATTTTTATATTTCTATGCAAAATTTGGTTTTCATTGCATTTTACCATTTACTGTTGGTGTTTTTCAAGTTTTGTATACTTTTCCTTTCAATATAGGTACGCAGTATGTTGACAGGCCAATGCTTGGATACCATGAGTTCACATCCTCCATCTGTTGTTGGAATGAGTCATTGTCATGGTTCAGGTGGAAATCAAGTGAGTACACCATGTAGTGCAAATGAAGGGTTTTACATTTGTGATTCGGTATAGGCTGCCATTATAAAGTTGAAGATGTGCAGTATAAGGCTTGATCCATTTAGATATATAAACTGCAGAAACTGAATTTGTAGATACAGAGATATATCGTCCTCTGTTATTGTGGATCTTCAGAGGTGCATGCAAAAATCTGTCACAACCAGGATGCATTTATATCTGAGGTTTGCTTAAATTTTCTGTTAAAAATAACACTGGCATTAATATAATTTAAATTTCATTTGTTTTCCATTTTATTGCATATGAACTGAAATAGGCACCTTTTGATATCCAATATTCACTATGTAAGCAAAAGTATTTATCTAGGTTGAATGGAGGCAAGAGCATTTATTAGCCGAAATCAGTGCATGGTCAACCTACCTTTAGATGTTATGTCTGCAGTGGCCCTTCTAGGTATGCTTTTCATCAGGTGCCAGTAGGTCTGTAGCAGAATCTTCAATTGTTCCTCCTGCAAAGCTTCTGCCAGAGCTGCAACAGAAAAAGTTCTTACTAGCCGATATCAGCTTTGACATTCCAGCTCATCCCACAGAAGTTTTATTGGATTTTTTAGATCAGGACTTTGGACCAGCCAATCTAACACTTGAATGTCCTGCTCCTCAAACCATATCTGAACAGTTTTTTTATTGTATATATTAGCCAACCATACAGTTATGATATTTTGTACTGTTTCTCATGTTGTATGAATATCAAAGTGTTCGAAGAAAACTCATTCATCTTTGTCTGATTTTGAATCATCACTGTTGCATGTTATTGAATATTAAAAAATTGAGCAGGAAAAGAAAATTGAACAAAACCAAAAAAAAACAAACAACCAATATAGACAATTTAAAATCAAGACAGATACAAAGTCGACTGACATACAGAAGTTGGTGACACCAGACAATTTAAAATCAGGAACAAGTTTTGAAGAGTCCAATCAAGAACTAATATGTACATGACATAAGAATGCACAATAAAACTAAGATTAGAATACGCAAAGGTTCTGCCAACGTGGAATTGTTCAGTCAAGTTGCAGAATGTGTGATATTTGGCCGCTGAACAAAATGCACAATGAAAAAATCGTCGTTTAATCCACAGATGAAGACTACAAGAATGATAGTCGAAACTAGTTTGGGAATATTTAGTGCAGCGGGAAACGAAGTCTATGCTATAGTCAAGACTGAATATCTTATCAGATTGATTTCCTTTCAACTTTGAAGGCTTGACATTTTGCTATTTTTATTATTTTTTTGAATCATGATTCATTAAGAAGATTAATTACCCACCTATATCAACTTACCATTTGGATTATTCTTCATGAAGTAACTGCCGGGAGTTTTAACAGATGACTTCAAAGCAAATTTTATGCATTTGACATGTGGAACACCTCGAAGAACACAAAAAATAATGCAATATCCAGACGTTTACCACGAAAATGAAGATGTGAGTAACTACTTTTATTTATATAATACTTTCCCTTGATTTTTTAATATTTAATAACATGCAACAGTGATGATTCAAAGTCCGACAAAGATGAATGAGCTCCCTGCAAACACTTTGATATTCATACAATGTGAGAAACAGTACAAAATATCATAACTGTATAGTTAGCTGATATATACAATAAAATCTTATAACCACGTAATGAAGTTCAACACCGAAGTGTGTTAGAAGAACTAATTTAATGTCTGAACAGATCTTGCAGTGTGGTAAAGTATTTGATTTTGCTGAAATACAAATGTATCTGTTTTTAAATACTGGCACAGTGTAGGTAGTGTGAAATTGTTCAGATTGTTTTTATAACTGGTGGTCAGACTGGAGGGCACCACGACCACAGAATTGAGTTGTTTCCAGCAGAAACAGCTCCACACCAAACTTGATTGTAGGGATAACACAGTCTGCCTGACAGTATTCCTCAGGCAAATGCGACACCCAAATACATCCATCCAAACAAAAGAGTGAATAGCAGGATTTGTCACTCCACACAACCCTCTTCCACTTTTCTGTTGTCCACAAACAGCAAGTAAGGCACCACTGCAGTTGTGGTCTGGCATTGCCTGGAGTAATGTAGAGCTTGTTCATAGATGACCTAGCACGATAACTGTGATGATTTATAGCTGCCTCAGTGACTCATTCAATGTTGCAGTCTGGGTGTGTGGTAGAGTAGTGTTTTCCTTCTTCACATTCCACAGTAAGCTTTGTTTGGTGTGATCACTTAGTTTGTGTGGTCTCCAAAAGCACTGCTTTGCTGTAGTGGCACCATTTTTCGATGAAAAACTTCAACGACAATGGATATTGGGAATCTCAGAAGAGCAGCAAAGCCACCTGCTGATTCCTTACTGAGGCGGCATCCAACCGCCATGCCCCTTTTAAAGTCTGTCAGTATTGGAAGCATCGGCCATGCAACATAGTCTCTTTCAGTGTCATCTGACAGGTGTGCCAATTCTCTCCCTTCCCATACACCTGATCCTGAAAATGCATGTATATTTACACGTGCAGAGGTGTATGAATAATTTTGTTTGCATAGTGCACGTCACATCTTCATTTTACCTGTTTTGTTTTACTGGTTTCAATTATCAAAACAAACTTTTGCTGACTGAAATAGAAGATCACAAACAATGAATTCACACAAGTCAAGTTTACTTTATGGACTAAAAAATTCAACAACAAATCAGTCAAATAGCTTGTACTAGAGCATTAGAGCAAGCAAATATATGTGCACTTGTGTGTTACAATAAGCAAGACTAAAAATTGTTACATGATGCCCAAATCCATATCTGTATGTAGTGAATTTAAGAAGCCTCTTCAGTATCTCTGGACACCAAATTATGCCTTTATCCAGTTTTCATGCCTTTGGATGAGTGATTCATCAAAGTACAAAAAGAATTTTTAAGGCTTGCAAATGCTCTTTAACTATTGTTAATTGTCCAGTATTTCATTATAAATAGCATAAATAAAGGAAACTTGCTGTTTGGAAATTTTGAAAAATTTTAATATAAGGAACACTAATGTTATAAAATTATTGTGTTGTAATACAGTGAAGCAGAGTCAGAGAATGTATATGAATCAACTAAGGCCAAGGTACTAAAGATTGACTTATATTTGCAATGATGGAAAAGTAAAATTGGACCAAATTGAACACTTTCAAAACTTCAAACTGGAGGTTACTCCACAATTACAGCCCATGCTGGAAGCATCTGCCCAGTTGTTAGTATTCTGAACTGCTGGTCAACTTCAATTTTATGTTGTTGTCATTTTTTTTACATCATCAGCTATTAATTTGAGAAGACAGGAATAAGTTGCAAGCATTAGTGTATGGCGATAGGACTGCTGTCTTGTGTGGAATCATATATGCAGCTAAAAATGCTGCCAAGAGTGGTTAATGGGCAGATGTTTTGTCACTAATTTGGCTGAGATGCATCTCATTCCTAATTAGTAAAGTAAATTGATCTGTAATGAGAAACTGTATTTTGATCTGTGCAACCATTTCATAAATACAGCCCCCTCCCTCCCCCCATCACCCAGAAGTACCACAAATTGATGCAGTAGACATCTACAGATGTGGTATGGGCTTTTAATATCTCCCTGTTGAGTGCCTTCTTCCCAACCATGTGCACAGTAATTAAAGGAAACACCATGGACTCCAACTTAAGACAGCTCTGCACTATTATAATTTATATAAAAGATACCGGAAAGAAACTAAAAGAGAGATTAACACAGAAGATATCCAAAATTTGGCTGGCCACCCAGGTGTCTGAATGGCCAGGGGCACTGGTTTCTGGTGAGTCATACAGCTGGGTCCTAGTTTAAGTTCTAGCTGAGGTATGGATGGTGTTCTTGTTTTAAGGAACTGGCCTTTTCCCTTTCATGGAACCAACAGCCCAGAATTAGTGATGGGAAACTGCCAATAACCCTAAGATTTGTTCATAGTTGTCATTAAACTTTTGGGGGTGAGTTGAATGCAAATTTCAGCAGGTAAGAATTGTGCAGTTCAACCCTGGTTATCTATTGTTGCAGATTTTTGGATGCGAAAAGTAAAGCAAAATGCTTTCTTTGGCATACAGACAAGAGACCCTTTTAAGGGATGTATTCTTTCAATTTGAGTGGCCTGGGATGCACCAATATGTTTATGAGGCAGTAAACACGCCGACACTTTAGACTAAAAAGGAAAATGAAAAAAAAAACGGTTAAAAGGCAATGCAGTCTGTCTGCTGCACCTCGGCCATGGGTGTGAAAGAACCCACCAGCAAGGGATTTAGGATGGACAAAAAGAGTGAACTCTGGAAAAAAATTGTGAAGCAGTTGGCAAAAATTTTCCAAAGGATTCAGACCTCTTGTTTTGGAACAATTGCTCAGGCACCAGAAAAGAGAGACATTGAAACTCCGCCTGTGATACTGCTCTGCTGCCAGCCGTGTATAAGTGCCTCCACCCCTCCCGCCCCTTCGAGAAAGAACTCCGCTCCCTGTTTGATTCGTGAAAGTGCTATTGTGGATGCTGTGCTGACACTTTAGATTATGTATGCTTAATCCATTTCCTTCCTCATGGATAATTCCTAAATTTCACCTAAGATTATAGATGTAAGAATTTCACTTATTCCGATTCCTGGCAGGAAAAACGTTGCCAACTGATGGGGGCATATATAAGGCCCTCCATCTATGTAAATAGCCATGTACAGAAATCGCTTCCTACCAGCTTTGTAAATAAAGCACTGTAAATAGAATCATCTGTAAATAGAATTTTCAAGAGCAATATGCCATTATGTCTTAAAAGAAAAGTGTTTGATCAATGCATCCTTCCAGTGCTTACGTATGGTGCAGAGACGTGGACCTTAACTAAAAGAGACATACAAAGGCTGCAGACAACCCAAAGAAGCATGGAGAAGTGCATGCTTGGTATAACCAGGAGAGATAAGAAGAGGAACTCGTGGATCCGAAAAATGACGAGAGTGGAAGACATCATGATCAGAGTTAAATTCCTGAAATGGCAATGGGCTGGACATACTGCCAGAAGGACAGACCATAGATGGACAGCCGAAATTTTAGATTGGACTCCAAGGGACAGGAAAAGACCCAGAAAAAGACCACATGGGAGATGGGTGGATGAAATTCGTAAATATGCGGGAGTGACATGGAGGAGACTGGCATAAGACAGACCGTTGTGGAGGAAACTTGGGGAGACCTTCGTCCAGCAGTGGATTGATAATGGTTGACAATGATGATGATGATGAAATAGAATCTGCATCTCTTTTTTCTGCATGTTTAGAGTTGACTGTGGGATTACCTGAAATAAGGGGCAATGCTCTAATCCAGATATTCATTATCCACCCAGATTTACATCTAATAACAAATGGTGTCAGAAGTTCTGAGTGCTAAGTAGCTTAGCCATCTGGTAATAACGTAATTTTCCAGGTGCAGTTGGATCCCAATTAGCTAGGATAGCAAACATCATATATGAAAGTAAAATCTTTAACAATGTTAGCATCCCATTTGTAAATCAAATGCTTGTATGTATTTTTCTTTCTTTTGTATTGAGGATGTTATGTTTCCATTTATTCTAAAGAGTCATGGTTCCCACCCACCATGCTAAGGAAGCACTTTTTTTTATTGGATTTTGCTCCTGTTGCATTAGTATATATTTTTTAATGAAATTGACAATGCAGTGCAAATAAAATGCATATATTAAGTTTTACTGCAATGTTTGATTAAATCTTTTATGTGTTTGGTTTGCCTTTGATGAAACATTTCTTTATTTCATGTAAATTTTTTTTGTTTCTTTCTTAAATGAAAAACTGGCTCTATTTGGTTTCCTGTGTAGGTATTTCGTCTAAATGAAGAAGGTCAGTTAGGTGTTGGAGAGCGATGTGTTAATGCTGACTCAAGCCATATGAAACTTGTTTTTTGTCCCCTTGGTTCTGTAGACGGTCCTTGGCAATACAATGCTGTAAGTATATTTGTCTTATTTTAAGAATTAGTATTAGAATTTTGGATGCCATGAAGATGATTATAATTTTTTTTTTTTTTTTCTGTTTTTAGAATTCGCTTGATGTATAAGAGTCTTTGTAATCATAATGACTCTTTGCAAGTAATTCCTCTGTCAGTTGAGTTATTTCAATGAAATTTTATCTTTCTCTTTCTCCCTTATATACCCTATTATAATATTATTATTATCTCCGTTTTCTTTGAATAAAGCTCATGTTGAGAAATGGCTTCCTAGTTTAATTGAATTAATAATCTAAAGCAACTTTTATGGGAATTTTACTAGGAAATTTTTTCATTAATAGCAAATTTTCGGAGAAAACTCTTCTCCTTCTTCAGGCTGTCTTGTTGTTGTCACTTTTTACTTGTCACTATCACGGTTACGGTTAACCTTGACGGTTTAGGTTATTTTTCAACAAATCCTACCAGATGTTAGGCAGGGAAAATCCTTTGCAGTCATTGATGATGGAATTTTGATTTTTTTCAATCTCTATTCCTTCTTTCAGTTTTCAAAATTCCATCATCAATGACTGCAAAGGATTTTCCCTTTGCAGTAATTGATAATGACTGCCAGATGTTAGGCAGGAAAAATCCTTTGCAGTCATTGATGATGGAATTTTGATTTTTTTCAATCTCTATTCCTTCTTTCAGTTTTCAAAATTCCATCATCAATGACTGCAAAGGATTTTCCCAGCCTAACATCTGGCAGGATTTGTTGAAAAATAACCTAAACCGTCAAGGTTAACCATAACCGTGATAGTGACAAGTAAAAAGTGACAACAACAAGACAGCCTGAAGAAGGAGAAGAGTTTTCTCCGAAAATTTGCTATTAATTAAAAAATTTCCTAGTAAAATTCCCATAAAAGTTGCTTTAGATTATTAATCCTTTTTCTTTTTCATATCTTTCTATATCTCTTTCTCCATTTTCCAGTTCCGTATCGTTTCCGTGGTGGACCATCCTTTTTAGGTGTGGTAGACCCATCATATCCAACACTTGAGTCTGGAATAGTAATTCTTTGTCTTTTTATCTTTTTAATTAGGAATATACACCAGTGTGGGGGATTAGCCCACAGCTGACGTTTCCAGTTTTTTATTCACCTAAGGATTCTGGAACAAAACCCAGTGAGTAAGGGTCTTTTCACCAATGTCACACAGATTTAGCTGGTACCTCTACACTAATTTATACTGAAGCTTAAATTGCATCAGTTTCCAAGAATCACAATGGCCCTTGTTTCTGTCATGTGTGTCATTGCTGCCCAGTAGAGTGCCCCGTGAAGGCAAACCTATCTCTCACTAAGATCACCCAGATATTCCTACATGCATGCATGCATGCATGCATACATACATACATACATACATACATACATACATACATACATACATACATACATACATACATACATACATACATACATACATACATGTAAGGTCAGGTGATGCGCAATATACTACAGCCTCTCCTTGACAAATGACTACCCCGCCTTCTCGTGGTACATCCTGTTCCCACTAAAGAGGCTCTGGCAACCACCAAACAGTGGCGGCAGAACCGCGCGGGCTGCCAGGGCGCGGGCCCGGTCAATAATTTCAGCTAAGATTTTTATTTTTATTTTTTTGTTTGGCATATGTGTGATTGTCGTGATGTGTCTTAGAAAGTTCCTCTAGTTTAGTGGTCTGGTGGTCCTAATCCCTAACAAAAGCGCCTTAGGCATAGTAATACTATACTAGTGATTCAATTTATTTGTGTAGGAAATAGACACATAAGCGTTTCCAAGCTTTTGCACATCAACCAAATGGCTTTTTCAAGGAAGTTAGACACAAACTGCAAACTGAAAAATAGAACGCACTAACAATTTGAATGCGGGAACTTGACTTGATAGTAAATAGATACAACGTTATATTCATTTAAAGTAAGGAGGCATCAGGTTGGTTGCGCGTGCAGTATCCTGGTAGGAAGAAGGTGTTACTTGAGGAATTGGTTCCAAATTCGTGGCAACTCGAGTGAGACGCAATCATTGCAAGTATCGCTGTTGGTGATGATCTCCAAGGTTTCCCGAATGGCTGTACATTTAGGGGTAGAGCAGCTAGCTAATTTATTTACATCATCCCACATAGGAGCAGCGGACTTGAATATGACTTATGTGGAATGATATAAGGAAATAAAAAAAATTAGCTAGCTACTCTTCCCCTAAATGTACAGCCGTTTGGGAAACCTTGGAGATCATCACCAACAGCGATACTTGCAATGATTGCGTCTCACTCGAGTTGCCATGAATTTGGGAACCAATTCCTCAAGTAACACCTTCTTCCTACCAAGATACTGCGCGTACAAACAACGTGATACCTCGTATTCTTAAATGAATATAATATTGTATCTATTTATTGCCAAGTTCCCGTGTTCAAATTGCTAATGTATTCTATTTTTCAGTTTGCAGTTTCTGTCTAACTTCCTTGAAAAAGCCATCTGGTTGATGTGCGAAAGCTTGGAAACGCTTATGTGTTTATTTCCTACGCCAATAAATCCGATCACTAGTATAGTGCTACTATTTACTACTTAATTGGTGTACTGTTCCTCATTATCAATCC
Organism: Macrothele yani; assembly: GCA_039090855.1. Lineage (NCBI taxonomy): Eukaryota > Metazoa > Arthropoda > Arachnida > Araneae > Macrothelidae > Macrothele > Macrothele yani. The sequence goes on from CM077009.1 coordinate 83,781,521, forward strand.
TTAGGCATTGTTTTTCTTCTGTTTGTTCCAGGAAGCGGGAAAGGAGCAGGTGCCGGGTGCACCACGATTCGAAATTTCGGGCCCGGTCAACGAACTTCACTTTCCGCCGCCCCTTCCACCAAATGGTGGTATAACTATACCATCGGGATTAGAGGAAATGCTATCCCACACTCACCAACCCGCTTGGCCAGCGTGGTGAGTTATAGCCAAACACTCCCAAAATGACTACACAACTTAAATCTTGTCCCTCAGTCTCCGGCAGCTGGAATATACCTGGCCAAGGCAGCGGCCAGTGCGACATGAAGACAGAGGATGCTAAGAATCACCGGAGGACCGGACTAGGCTACCATCTGATGCTGACCTTGGCTACGTATAATGTACGCTCCCTATCTTCTGATTCAAGGCTCTTTGAATTGGAAGAACTATTACAAAGGATCAAGTGGGACATCGTCGGGCTAAGTGAGGTAAGGAGAAAAGGAGAAGATCTCATTGAACTGAAAAGTGGACATCTTTTCTATTATCATGGGACAGATACTGGCAGAACTAGTGGTGTTGGATTTATAATAAACAAGAAACTGAAGGATAAAAGTTGAAAGTTCCTCTGACAGAGCTGCACGACTTGTTATCCAACTCTCGAGAAGATACCAGGCTCAGATTATTCAAGCGTATGCACCCACAACAAGTCATCCTGAAGAAGAGATTGAAGAATTTTATGAGGAAATTCGTCATCTAAATAATAAAGGAAAGCAGCACTTGAAGATCATTATGGGAGATTTCAATGCGAAAAGACAACAGAATGAAACTTCAGTAGATAAATTTGGTCACGGCGACAGAAACCAGCGTGGAAATACTCTCGTTTAGTTTGCAGAGGCAGAAGGGTTTTTCATCATGAACTCCTTTTTCAAGAAAAAGCCACAAAGGAAATGGACATGGAGGCATCCCAATGGATTGACAAGTGAAATTGATTTCATTATGTGTAACAAAAAATGTGTCATGGAAGACTGCAGTGTGCTAAACAAGTTCAACACAGGTAGTGACCATAAAATGGTAAGATGTAAGATGCACCTCAATGCTAAACTCGAGCGCGGCAAGCTCATAAGACAAACAAAGTGTATTGACATGACGAACCTTAAAAAACATCATAATACCTTCAAATTGGAACTGCGGAACAGATTCTCTGCTCTAGAAGGTCTTACGTCAGAAGTGGACATCTCTGAAGTTAACAGAAAACTAACCAAGGCTCTTATGGAAACAGCAACAAAAATAGCTGGTACTAAGAACAAGTTGCATACGAACAAATTATTAGGAAAAACCAAAATGTTGATGCAAAAAAGAAGAGAGATGAGGACAACTAAAAAAGATGTGACTTCCAAAGTGGAATATATAGAGCTATGCAAGACGGTACGGAAAAGTATCACTGAAGATGTAAGGAAATTCAACTGTGAACTAGTTAGGAAAGCAATAGAAAACAACCAAAGCCTAAAGATAGCAAAGGGACATCTGAGTAAGGGAAGAAAACAGATTATGGCTCTGAGAAAAGAAGATGGTTCTGTAACAAGAAATAGAGGCAAAATTTTGACAAGAGTGAAAGATTTATACTCCAAATTATATGAAAGGGATGATGCATGTACTCCAGACATCATGAAAGGTACCAGTACCAGAGTTCTTCCAGTCCTCCCAGCAGAAGTTGCACATGCAATCAAGAACATGAAGCGGGGGAAAGCTCCAGGAGAAGATGGAATTACTGTAGACATCATACAAGAAGCAAGTGGAGAAATCGAAACAGTACTCGCCCAAATTTTCACTCGATGCCTTAATGAAGGGAAGATTCCTGAGGATTGGAACAACGCTACAATGATCCTGCTACATAAAAAAGGTGACATTGAGGATCTCAGGAACTACAGACCTATTAGCCTCCTATCAGTGGTTTATAAAATCTTCACTAAAGTTCTTTCACACTGCTAGAAGGTGACAATGGACATGGCTCATCCGAGAGAACAAGCTGGATTCAGGAGTGGCTACAGCACTATAGATCATATCCATGTACTGAGAGAACTAATTGAAAGTGTGAGGGAATATGAACTTCCGTTATGCATGCCTTTTATTGACTACAGGGATCGTATTCCTCCTAAATTTCCTAAAATTCCTAATATTTTGTGACCCTGCTAAAATTCCCAAAATTATACCTAAAATTTACTATTCTTCCTAAAATTTTCGTAAGCTTATTTATTAAAAATACAACCAATATTAACGCCAATAAATGTTCTATTACGGTAAGGTAAAAAGACCTGTTATTGTAGAAACACAGCCTATATGCTGCGCTGCTGAAGGGAGGGAAAATGATGCCATCGAGATGCACATGTTTCGGGGGGGGGGGGGGTCCACTTTTGTGCCTTCGGACAATTTTTGAGAGTAACGGAGATCTAAAGAAAAAAACATGGGGGAGGGGTCATTTTCACCACTGGTTTGCGCTTTGCAGATGAACTCCGTGGCACGTAGAAGACCGTACTTTATTTTTGGACATGCCTCGTGGACCCTCCTCTTTCTGCTGATGTTTTGATATTGTAAACCGCAGGTGGGTGGAAGCAAAGAGGAAACATGTGGTCTCCTTCCGTAACCTCCAGTAACGACGATGGGATGGTAGCTGAGTGTTATCGTGGCAGGCAGTAGAGCACGTGATCATTGACCTTCCATCCTGCGACAGCGACCTTCGATGCACAATATATCTCAGCTCCGACTCGCTTTGACTGAACTTGCGTAAGACGCATATGATAGTTTCTGGTTTTGCATCTTTTACGGTGTTCTTTGTGCTGCGTGCAGGTTCAATTCTCTAGTGGTTACTTTTTTTTTTTTTTTTTTTATCTTCTGACATCCTCGCAGCCAAACTTCGGAAAGTTCTCTGGTTTTGCAATATTGGAACGTGTTTTTGTACTACCCTTTCATTTTCAGTTTTCTTGTTAGTAATACAAGTGTTTAAGATGCCTAAATCCAAAACGAAATTTCAAAATGCGTGGCTCGTCAAAGAATTGGACGGAGTGAAGTTGAAAGAATGGTGTTCTGCAACTGAAACAATATTTTCTGCTAAGTGTGTATTGTGTTCAGAAATTTTCAATATTTCTAATAGTGGCTTTTCACAAGTAAAAGCACATCATAAAGGGAAAAAAATGTTTGCAGAAATTTCAAAGTAAATTTCAAAATAAGTCCATCCTGAAAGCCTTTGGAGGACGGGATCTTCAGCCCAAAAACAAATATTAGTGAAGTACTGAGTCATGATTTACAGTTGGCTACAGCCGAAGCATTATGGGCCATGAAAGTTGCTAAGGACAATATGTCTTTTGTTTCATGCACTGAAACAGTTGAACTTTTCAAAGAAATGTTTCCTGATTCTGCTGTTGCAGCCAAAATGCAACTTAAAGAAAAAAGTTGCTTATGTGATATCACATGGACTGTCAAAATATTTTGAAGAGGATTTGAAAAAATACATTGCATCTAGTAGCCCAGGAAAAGTTACTATAGCATTTGATGAAACTACAAATACACAAGTGAAACGGCAGTTGGATGTGTATCTCAGGTACTGGTCTTCAGAAATAAATTCAGTTTCTTGCCGATACCTAACAAGCGTTTTTCTGGGTCATGCAACAGCAGATATTTTGCTAAAAGAAATTCTTGATGTGTTATCATCCTTCAATATTTCGTTGAACAGAATTATTTGTGTATCCATGGACAGCCCAAATGTAAATAAGTGCTTTTTACGCAAATTCAATGAAGTTGTAAAACAAGAAACAGGCCAGAAATCTTTGAAACTAGGTTTTTGCAACCTGCATGTTGTTAGTAATGCATTTAAAAATTTTTTGACAAGCTTAAATATAGATTTTGACGAATTTGCTACTGATATGCATTACTTTTTAAAGAGTAGTGCTGCAAGACGAGAGGATTATAAATCTGTTGAGGATATAACATTGGTCACAGCCAAATTTCTTTTGCAGCATGGCAGCAACAGATGGTTAACTGTTGGTTCTGTAGCCCAGAGGCTCTTGGATCAATGGCTAAATATTACAGAATATTTTTTAAACTTCTTGCCATCTCAAAAAATATTTGAAAAACAACTAAGCCATTCGGCAAAGTATAAAATAATTCACTGTTTGCTGAAAAATGAGCTAACTCCTTGCTTTTTAGCATTAATTTCATTTTCACACCAAAATTTTGAAAAGTTTTCATTATGTTATTAGAGTGAAGAACCAAAAATACACCAATTATATTCTGATTTAAATACTTTAATGAAGAATGTTATGGCTCAGTTTATCCAAGATGATGTTATTGCAGGAAAATTTGGAGAAGACCTAAAGAATGTAGATTTTGAAAACAAAAAATTCATGGAAAAAAACTAGGGGAGTTAGAAGTTGGTATGAAGACAAAAAATCTCCTCAGGAATGTTCAGGAGACCAGGCAGAAATTATTTCTCTTAGATGTAAGATCATCACTAATTGCAACCACAAAATATTTAAAGTCAAATTTGCCATTCTGCAATCAAAAGCTAAGAGATATAGAAGTTTTAAAGGTAAAAGAACCAAAGAAAGAGTCAACTTAACTTTCAGTCACTGAAGGACTTTCGGAAATAACCAGAATTTCAAGTGTTTTGCATCTTTCTGAGGAACAAATTGATAGAGTAAGAGAGAGTGGAAACTTTTAAATTGTGATAAAAAGTTCCCATAACAAGAAATTTGTTAAATAGTGTTCGTGATTCACATAAATTTTATAAAGACTATGTTGATAAGCTGAAGGAAGAAGAATCAAAAAAGGTAAAAGAAAGGAAGCAGAAAGAGAGGGAAAATAAGGGAAAGCAGCTAGAGAAAAAAAGAAAAGGTGAGCTTGATGACAAAATAAAAGAAAATGATGCAGAAATAAATAGACTTAAAAAAGATAAAGAAAACCTCCCTAACAGTAATTCAAGAGGGAACAGAAAGGATGAGAAAAGCTGTAGAAAAACAAAATACTGTTGAAATTAGCAGTTGCCTCTAACTTGATCATACAAGGTTCAGCTGAAATAAAGAAAACTGAAAGTAAATTAGTTGTGGTGGAAGCAGTAAAATATAAGCTTATCAGGAAAAGGTTAAAACAATAATATGAAAAAAGTAATTCAGTGAACAATTGTACATAGTTCTTGGTTTTCAATTACTTTTTTAGGATATTATAATTTAATGTGAAACCTGAAAACTTTACTCTGAAAATTGTGAATTGCTTCTGGTTCAACAGCATATTAATGTTCAAAGTGAAACTTGAATGTGGTAAATATACTTGAATATGATAATAACACGTGAAAAGATAAGAACTGAACATTAGAAGTAAATCATACTTAAACTTTAGACATTAAACGTTATGCAAAAAATAAATTTGGGTGTGAACTTTGACCATATATACTAATGGACTGCGCATTGGCAATAGCTGCATCAAAGCCGCCATGGCTCCAACATTGGGCACGTCATCATCAGACTCGAAATTTCGTGTAAAAATGCTGTTATGATTACTAATTTATGCTGCAGAACTTCAGTGTTTTCGGTGTATTATGTGAATGCGCCTCATATATATTAATGAAAACTCTTCAGGTAAGTTTACTTATGAGATATATATACATGCATGATCGGGTTGTTTACATTTCGTGATTTATAATGTGATGAACAATTTGCGAAGAATTTGGAACATGCATTCCATTTTTTTTTCTTAAGTTACTATATTTTTATATCAATAGGTGCAAGTTTTCTGGTTAAGTAATTGAACACTTTATTGACTTAGGTATTTAATTCGTTTCTTACCCATGAAAAATCATAGAACTTCCTTTACTACATCGCTCAGAGCAACCATAAGCACAGCAGGTGTAACCCATCTTTTTGACTGATGTCATGTGATTTTATGTTGGAGCCAGAAATTTTGATGCCATGTGCAGTCTATCAGTATATATGGTTGAAGGGTGTGAAGCAAACTCTTTACAATGTATACAAAGTTGTTTTACTAGATGTATACAAATATACATCTAGTTTTTATTGAAATACACTCCTAAAATTTTCCTAAAATTTTTCTAAAAATTCCTACCTAAAATTTTCCAGAAGTAAGCTATGATCCCTGTGACTATGAAAAGGCCTTTGATTCAGTGAAACCATCAGTAGTTACATTGGCTTTGAAATCCTGCGGCTTTGAAGATGCATACATTAATATTATTCATAACATCTATGAAAATGCAAGTGCAAAGATTAGGCTGTTTGAAAATACAACACACGTAAAAATTGGAAAGAGAGTGAGACAAGGTGACACTATATCTCCCAAACTCTTTAATGCCACATTGGAAAACATCTTTCAATCACTGAACTGGGAAAACAAAAGGATAAAAGTTAATGGAGATTATCTAACTCGCTTTCGTTTTGCCGATGACGTGGTCATTTTTGCAACTACCCCATCAGAGCTGCAGAGTATGATCCAGGAACTTGCTGACAGGAGTAAAGAAGAGGGATTAAAAATGAACTTTCAGAAGACAAAAGTGATGTACAATGCTTTTACAAGAAATGAAGATTTATCGATTGATGGGGAAAAGCTGGAGATAACCAATACCTACATTTATCTTGGACAGCAGATATCAAGTGAAGGTCACATTGATGAAGAAATTAATCAGCATATAAAACTTGCCTGGAGAGCGTTTGAGAGAAACAGTATAATTTTCAAGAGCAATATGCCATTATGTCTTAAAAGAAAAGTGTTTGATCAATGCATCTTTCTAGTGCTTACATATGATGCAGAGATGTGGGCCTTAACTAAAAGAGACATACAAAGACTGCAGACAACTCAAAGAAGCATGGAGAGATGAATGCTTGGTGTAACCATGAGAGATAAGAAGAGGAACTTGTGGATCAGAAAAATGACAAGAGTGGAAGGCATCATGACCAGAGTAAAATCCCTGAAATGGCAATGGGCTGGACATATTGCCAGAAGGACAGACCATTGATGGACAGCTGAAATTTTAGACTGGATTCCAAGGGACAGGAAAAGGCCCAGAAGAAGACCACATGGGAGATGGGTGGATGAAATTCTAAAGTATGCGGGAGAAACATGGAGGAGACTGGCACAAGACAGACCATTGTGGAAGAAACTTGGGGAGAACTTCATCCAGAAGTGGATTGATAATGGGTGACAATGATGATGATGATGATTATATATAGTAGATATTCCTGTATTCATTATATGATTTTATAGCATGCATCTTCTTTTAGCTGTAGTTTAAATTATTATAAGTTTATTGATTTTGACTTTTGTGCCAGTTGAGTTTAGCTTTTATTGGTACTTATTTACACAAATAGTCTCGTAAGAATATGAGCATAGCTCATCTTCTTGCCAATCTATTCTTTAACCACAAACCGACAAGAAGATGAATTATGTTTATATTCTTATGAGACTATTAGTGTTAGTTTGCCATGTCTTTAGATTAAAAAATACAAACTATTAAAAGTCAATTATTCGGGAAGTTTACCGTCTAAAAGCATGATTTCAATAATAGATGAATCATATATACAGTTTAAAATACACATTAGCACTTTCGAGGCAGCAGCTGCCTCATCATCAGATGAAATAAGAGTAGCAAAGTACACTCAAGTGCCAGAAAAACTGGTACACCAGTCTAATACTTGGTAGGTCCCCCATGGGAGCGCAGAACTGCAGGAATACGACGGGGCATGGACTCCACTAGCTTCTGGAAATATGCTGTAGGCAATGCACACCATACTTCCTGCAGAGCATTCCACAATTCGGGTGTATTCCAAGGTCTTGGTTTCCTGTGTAGCGCGTTGCATGGCATCCCAAATGTGTTCTATCACGTTCAGATCTGGGGACTTATGTGGTATGGCAACACCCCAAACTCAGATGAATGCTCCTCTGACCATAATGTGGCGTCCCGACACTTGTGTAGAGGTGCATTGTCCTGTTGGAACAGGCCCAACCCATCACCATGAATGCAGGACATGAACGGGTGTATTTCTTCAGAAAGGACGTGCACATAGCGTTGGCCGGTCACAGACGTTTGTAGACGTACCAGGGGTCCCGGTGAAGTTCAGCTAAACATGCCCAATACCATTACGGATCCCCCACCAGCCTGTACAGTTTCCTGAAGACAGGCGGGATCCATGGCTTCATGGGGTTTGCACCACACATGAATACTTCCATCTGCCCAATACTGTTGGAAACACTACTCGTCATACCAGGCTACTTGTTTCCAGTCATCAAGTGTCCAGTGGCTGTGTTGCCGTGCTCAAGAGAGGCACATAGCTCTGTGTCGTGCACCCATCAAGGGGACTCTAGTTGGGAGTCGGCTTCCAAAGCCCATATCGTGCAGGGTACATTGCACAGTCTGGAAGCTGATGCTTGTTGAGGCTCCAGCATTGAATTCCGATGATACCTGCAAGAGTGTTGCATGCCTATCACATGAAACAATTCTTGACAGCCGACGATGGTCACGTTCACCCAATGTCTTTTTACGGCCACACTGGTATCGTAGGTTGGAGGTTTTGCCGGAATTCTTGTAGTCACGGTACACCGTTGGAATGGTCGTCCGTGAAAATCCGAACTTCGTTTCTACCTCCGAAATACTATGGCCCATCTTACGAGCGCCAACTATGACACCACCTTTAAAATCGCTTAAATCGTTATTTCTTGTCATTCTCATGCCGAAAACAGCTCTGACAGCTGGCAAGGATGTCTCTCGCTTTATATACGCACTGGTGAATGCAGCAGAGTACGTGCATAGGTGACGTTGCTATGTATTTTGCATAAGTTCGTCTGTACCAGTTTTTTTTTTTTGGCACTTCAGTGTACATCATTATACAGTATAACACAGGCATGGTGCATTGTGGGTGATGTTAAGAATAAGCCAATGACTATCTACGTACGTCGTCGAGTGCGTATTTTGTTAACCTATTTGGGTTACAAAGTGATTGTGGTTGACATACAAAAAGGTGTACTTGATTATTTTTTTAGTCATAAATTTAGAGTCTATTTAAAATTAATAGAATTAATAATTGGTTTCCAAACATTATGTAGCTCCTAAGAGTGTATATATATGCACTCTCAGAGTGTATATATTATGGCATCTGGTACCGAATGCTGCAATGATTATTTCCCTTATGAGCTACATAATGTTTGGAAACCAATTATTAATTCTCTGAATTTTAAATAGACTCTAAATTTATGACTAACAAACAATCAAGTACACCTTTTTTGTATGTCAACCGCAATCACTTCTTTACCAAAATAGGTTAACAAAATACGCACTCGATGACGCACGTAGGTAGTCATTGGCTTATTCTTAACATCACCCACAATGCACCATGCCTGTATTATATAATGATGTACTTTGCTACTCTTATTTCATCTGATGATGAGGCAGCTGCTGCCTCGAAAGTGCTAATGTGTATTTTAAACTGTATATATGATTCATCTTTTATTAAAATCGTGCTTTTAGACAGTAAAACTTTATGAATCATTGATTTCATTTTCGCATGAGTTCTTCATGTTATTTATTACTATTAAAAGTGTTTTTTAACATACAACTTATTGCATTTATACGAGGATAGATAAAAAAAAAAAAAAAAGGTTACAAGGGTCATAAAAAATGACTGATTAACAATAGACAGAAAATTCAAAAGGGAATTATGAGGCATACTTGCCAATCACTTTTCCACATAATCACCAAATCTGTTCAGGCATTTATCGGAACGCATGAGCAACTTGTTTAACCCGGCTCGGTAGAAATCACGTCCCTGCCCATTGATCCAGTTCTCGGCAGCTGTTTTCACATCAGTCAGAAGAGAACCTTCTTCCAGGTAAGTGTTCCTTCAATTTCGGAAAAAGGAAGTAGTCACTGGGTGGCAAATCTGGGCTGTATGGGGGTGGCTCCAGATTTCCCACTTCAACTTTTGCAGCAATTCTTGAGTTTTGCGTGCAGTATGGGGCCTGGCATTGTCATGCAGGAAGATGACACCATCACTGAACATGCCAGGCTGTTTGCGTCGGATGGCTTCACGTAACCTTGTCAAAGTGGCACAATAACGATCGGCATTAACGGTATGGCCACGCTCCAGATACTCGATAAGGATAACACCGCATGCATCCCAGAATATGGTTGCCATAACTTTGCCGGCAGAGGGTGTAACCTTAAACTTCTTTTTCTTTGGTGATCCAGCGTGTTTCCACTCCATACTGGCTACATACTGGGACGAAGTGATGAAGCCAAGTTTCGTCCCCAGTAACGATGTGATCAATGAACTGCTGGCCGTCGGCATGGTAACTTGCAGAAACGTGAGGCTGCACATCATTCGTGTGGCTTTCTGCTCCTCGGATAACGCACGTGGTACCCAGCGGGCACAAACCTTGGAATATCCCAAAACATCAGAAACGATACGCTGAACGGTACCATAGCTGAGTCCCAGCTCTGACACCATTGCACGCAGTTACTCGTCGATCATTTTGAATCATTTTGTCAACTCGTGCTGTGTTGATTTCTGTCGTTGACGAACTTGGACGGCCGCTCGCTGCCCTGTTGCGGTTTTCCACATCCTCTCTGCCCGATTGAAATGAGCGACACCATTTCGCTACATGTTGTCGGCTGATTACTTCTTCACCATAAACTTCCACTATTCGACTATGAATTGTAGATGTGGACACATTCTTTGTCCATAAGAACCGAATTACGGCTTGCACCTTCAAGCGGGACCACTTTTCTAAACGTCATGCCATTTCAATCGCTCTCGTGCATCTGCGAACTTGCACTAACTTCCCAAACAACCACTGTCATACAACTAGCGCCATCTGCCTCCACTCTGGGCAACAAATGTACCCTCCACACTAATTACTTTTCCAATGCTGCTGCTTGTAACCTTTTTTTTTTTTGGATCTATCCTCGTACTATTATTAACAGTGTTTTTTAACATACAACTTATTGTGTTTATGCTATTAAGAGTGTTTTTTAACATAAAACTATTTGTGTTTTATTGTTGCTGTTTTTGTGAAATGGAATTTTTGATGTATGGGTTTGTGCTTGTTTGTTTTCATGTAGAATACAAAAGTGCTGTATCACAAGATTCATCGGAAGTGCTTGGAACTAAGTCACCAGAAAGGAGAACTTCGACTTGAGCAGTGTAGTCAAGCATCAAATGGTCAGAAATGGATTTTTCGTGAGATTGTAGTTACCTGAGCTTTCCACACCAGAATGCTTCTTTTTCTTTTTTCCTAATTTGTCACATCCATATTATGTACATGATTCATACCACACACTCTATACGATGTGCATTTTTCACATCACAAGGTTTGTAATATGGATCTGGGAAGCCATGATCATATGGGTATATTTCTACGTGTGCTGATATCAACTCTATCCTTCTTTAAAGAGAGAGAAAAGTCATATATTTATTTGTTTGATGAATAATGCTACCTATTTCATAAAGTAATTATAATTACAGAATAAATTTGGGAATGGGATTTCATAAATGAGATGCAATTTTCACGTAAATGCTATGTCCTTTTGAATTAAGGTCTTTCAAATTTCAACAGGTGGAATATGCATTTTATTGCTCCATAGTGATCAGCTATTGCTATTATTTGTTACCCACTGGTGCTACTTATTCTGCAAAAGGATATGTAATTGTATTAGTTTCTGCTTGGGGGGGGGGGGCGGTAAAATTAGTGCTGAAGCCAGTCTGTTTTTGTCATTTGAACATCATGTGAAATGATGGCTATAGACGGTAAATGAATCTGCACAGTTTGATTTGTATGTGTACTTGTCTCAGTGAAATGATGACTATATCTACAATGTATCCATTTTAAAGAATTTGTGATATCTGATGGTACACTCTCATATGGGGCACCATGTAATCTTTTAAAATGGATTGCTAGGAAAGAATATCCATGCTGTCATTCCTTTTATGTTGGGTTAATGTGCAGAGAATTTGAAAAGCAAATTGATGACTAGTGAACTGCCGTTTTCAATACATTTGGTGTTGCATGGGAAGATTGCATTGCCTATTGATACCAGATATTTGTTTCCTAAAGATTTTACCACCTGCGTGTAACAATCATTCTGAATTTCCTTAACGACAATGTGAAATGAAACATGGGATGGCAGTGTGTCATCCTTTTTCACAAATATTTTTTTTGGAGTAGACTGTAACTCTGTGTTTCTCGCTGCCCCTGTGTGGGAGCTGAGGAAGTTGCCAAAAATGCACACATACTCAGAAAAGTTTTCACTCAAAAGCTATTCAAATACTCACATTTTGAATAAAACAAATGCAAGTTTGTCTTATATTTACATAAATCAACTAATGTCTCATTTTGCATTCATCTGTGTAGCTTTGTTTGGATATATTCTGTGTTATATAGTCTAGTTCTGTGATGCACATGGACAGACCTTTTTGACCATTAAGTCTGCTGCTAAGGTTGGATATTTTGATAGAATATGTTAAAACCAGTGCTCTTTTTATGTCCCAAGTATGCTGCATGAATGCCAGGTGAGGAAAACAGGTTGTTTAGTGATTAATTATACCTATGTACATTATTTAGGCTTTGGCTTAATAAAAGATTATTATTATATGCCTATTAATGATGAATTGGTAGCTTAAATGAATAACCAAGGCCTAAGTGCCAGAAAAATGGTGAGACTCCTTTAAAAAAAAATATTTCACCAGTGTATAAAGCTGAAAATGTCATGTGATTCATACAACATGATATATATTTCCTTCTGTTTAACCTTTTCATCTAATGAAGTAGCTGTTTCATATGTAATCCTATATAGCAAATCAATAACATACACATATATTGATTGCGTATGCAATTTGATTAATAATTTACAAATTTCTACTAATAATTGTAATCTAATAAATTCTAAAGCAAAATTGATTGATTTTAATAATCTAAATTCTAAAACAAAATTTATTGTGATCTTAAAGTGAGACAGCAATTTCAGAGAATAATTATGAATGGCTTTGTGAAAATTATAACTATTTCTTTAACAACAGAAGGTGACAAAACCCCACATAATGTATTGTTTTCACAATAATAATAATAATGGTGATAAAATGAAAAGAAGTTGAAGGATGATTAGGTTATTTCTAGAAATAATTTTAAAAATGATGTCCTTCTGTTAAAGAGGGGACCCAGGGTCAGTGCCTTGCCAGTCCATGCAGTAATCTGGCTCTGTGTAGAATGCTTTGAAAATCAGTGATGTTCTGTAATTAACTAGGAAAGTTGGAAAAGTTGTGTACATCACAGAACTCAAATTAATGTTTAAAAATTCCGAATACAAAAGTAATCCTGGGTAGACCATTACAAGAAATGTGGCATACAGTCAGGTGGGGTTCTTTGAACATCTTATCAAACAAAACCTGGAGGAGGAAACTTGGACTGAAAGCAGTGGGGTTGATCGAAGAGGTTCTTACTCAAAGGTTGGTATGTCTATCAAAAATGGTATCAACTGTTGCTTTATAGTTAGCTGTAGTAGAAAGGTTAGGACATAGACCAAGTAATGTTGCTGTAAGTAAAAAGGAAAGCACCCTGTTAAAAATACTCACACATACATATGCACGTGAATACACACAGAGAGATATAACTAAGTTGTATTCTGATATTTGGAAGTTAACTTCTAAAAGACAGATCATCTGCCAAATCAGATTTATTGATGGTGTTAGAATTTACTTACTGTTGACGTATCAAAGGTCTCCATTTACAACGACCTTGGTACACAACTCGAGCTTCACTGACATCCATCACACATCTTCCACAAGACCTTTTACACTTCCTTATCTTTTTCTTTTACAGACATTCTTGAATCTGGTCCTGCCATGATTTCCTTGGCCTTCCCCTACCTTTCTGTCCTGCAACCTGAGCTGAATAAATTCTGTTACTTATCTCCACATCACTCATTTGTCCTAGATAGGTAAACCACCGCAGAATATTTGTCTGCACCCTACTAACAGCATTTTGCTTCACTCTGCATATCTGCAGAACATCATTCCTTACGTGATCAGAATGTGCCTTCCAGCAACCCACCCCCGTAAGTGACACACCTCAGCAGCACACAAACAACTCCTGTGCCTTTTCTGTAGTACCTAGATTTCACTACCATGGAACAATTACACTTTCATGCACAGCCATTCAGGTTTTTTGGGGGTTCCCCCCCCCCTTTTCTTTTTGATAGCCCATGTTATTTGGAATCTTCCTAAAGCAGTTATGATTTTCAAAGCTGAATTCACTTACTCACTAATTGCACCATGTAATCTGATTTTCCTGTCAAACATGCTTCCTAAAAACACAAACTCATTCAGTTGGTCTGACTGTATCATTTGGATGGACCTTGCATTCAAGTACTAACAGTTCCTCACTCAAAACCATAACTTTGGTTTTTCTCTTATTTATACTCAGTTTGAATTTTGTACAAAATTTTTGCATCTTGGGCCACATACTCTTCAACTCACTTTTGCTCTTGGTCAACAGGACTGGGTCATAATAAGCATAAAGTAACCTGCACACATGGAAATGGAGACCAGTACATGTTCATTTTGGCCTCACGAATGCATGCATCCATAAATATATTGAATAGCCAGGGTGACCCCAGTAGAAAATTAAAGAGCCATACCCCTACTTAGTTGCACCTGTATCTATCGTACAAAAGTATTTATTTAGAGGTCCTACAGCACTATGAACCAACCAATCAGATTTCATCAGATAACATGCATTTGAGAAAAACATATCCAGACTCTTGAGTCATAAAAATATCTGTAGATGTTTTTGGAGGGACAAGTCATCAAATATTGCAGCTGACCTGGAAAATCATAATTTCCATCATGCAATCTGCTACTTACTTATAAGCAGATTTTGGATGACTTTTGTCAATATTATGTTGTTAAAAAGGCTTAACAGATACCAATAACTGTTATTTGATATTTATATGTTAAAATGCTTAGTATATAGATACAGTAATTTATGCTGACTTGATGTTGCCTTTGCTGTTAGTTTTTTTGTTTTTTTTTGTTTTGTTAAGAAAGAAGAGTTTGTTTAGATTTTTGCAGTGGTGCTTTTGTACTTAACTGTTTATTTTTGTATGTTGTGGTTAAATAATTGAATTAAGGTTATTTGCCTCTTTACGTAAATGTGTCTTTAATGTTTAGATATATTACATGTATTTGTTCAATTACTTTTGTTGCTTTATTTAGTATTCTGTATTAACTTTTTGTTACATAATTTGCTTCTGATCTTTTATTATTTTGTGTTAATGATGACAGAGAGATGGATATGCACATTTTTTCTCTCCAATTTGCATTTTATGTGTGTAAAATGTGTTTGGGTCGTGTGAACATTTGTTACTCAAAGTATCAATCTGTTTTATAAATATATTGTATCAATAATTGTAACAATTGTAGCAAAAATGCATGTTTTTTTATGTGGTGTATTGATCCATAGAAGTAATGAAAAAGAAAGGGGGGGGGGGGGGTATTTCACGATTTTTACCTCTGTTACTCGTATTTAAAATGGGTAAACATAGGCACTAGAGGACATGATACATCTCGTGCATGCATTGGATGTAATGAAGATACTTAAAAGCAAAGCTGATAACATACCGATTTTTGAATAGAACCATGAAGTCCATATTGCTGTTGCTGTCATAAAAGTTCCTGCAGGCGTGCAGCATTTGCGTGATTACTCTTGAATGGTAGATTAAAAGGTGAGAACACTGAAATATTTTATGGTCCAGAAGGTAATCCAAAACTGGACAGTCGTAGTTGAAATCAAATTCAAAGTTGGTAAAATGTTGATAATATAAAAGCCTGATAACAATGAAACGAATGAGAGAAGTTAAACCTACTTAATACCAGGGTGTATAAAAATCATGACTTAAAAAAAAAAAAAAAAAAACAATTTTTTTTATTTAAATTGGATTTTTTAAAATTTAAATCAGGTTTTTTTTATTTAAATTGATTTTTAGGCTTAATCTTATCATTTAGCAACAAAACATAAGCATTAAAAACACAAGCAATTAATTACAAAAATTTAATTACCTGGAAATTAATAACAAAAATAATTAAAATTATTCATGCATTTTTCCAGTTGCAGTAACATTTCTACTGCAAACATGAGACAGTGCAGGTATAGGTAATTAGTTAATTTTTAAGCACTTTTTCCATTTAAATATCTTAATAAAAACACAAGTTAGCAGCCTTTTCTACCCCCAGCTGATTTCTGAGTTTACTGTGTTTGAATCCAAATGTGCCGCCCCGGTGGCGCAGTGGTCTAAGCGATGGCCTCTGATCATTCGTCCGAACGGGGTACGGGTTCGAATCCCGATGAGGCATGGATGTTGTGTTTGTCTTACGGCACTGGCTCTCTCCCTTCCCTGGAACCAGTGACCCTAAATTAGGGACGGGTGACTGCTTATAGCCCATTGAGTTGCTCACGGTGGTCGTTAAATCTCCAATCAAAAAAAAAAAAAAAAAAAAATCCAAATGTAGAGAACATTCTCTCTACTCCAGCAGATGTAGCTTTGCATGTGTGAAGTGCTTTCCTTTTCCAAAAACATAGTCCTTTAGCAAAGCTAATGAGCTCCACCAGTCCACTGTGTGCCCTACATCCTTTGCTGCACAAAAAGCAATGGGTGTATTCTATTTAATGTAATATTTCCACAAACGTCTAAGAGAAAATTGCCAGTAAGACAAGTAAAGGTGCAAAAATAACCTGATGAAGTGAAGTAAATGGAAGTTCCTTTCAAAAGAGGTGGGAATTGTGCATTGCAAAAGAAACAAATACATAGCTTATTCCAAAACAACTGAGAATGTTTTTCAAAAAAAAAAAAAATGTGCAATTCTGTGTTTGACCTTGGCACAGGTCTCGAAAAAACGGTAGTCATTGAAGTAACCATAGCAAACAGCCACACCTGTTTATCACACATGCATCATCATAGTGCTAGTTTAATAAACGTCGTTTCGTGAACCCCTAACAAGTGTTTTCTCACTGTGATTTTTTGAAAAATTGATGTGAGAGAAGAATAAAGATGCACCATTAAATTTTGCTGTCAACTTAAGAAGTCTGTTGGAGAGACTTTCTGTCTTATGAAAGAGGCTTATGAAGATGAATGTCTAGGAAAACCAACAATTTACAGATGGCGTAAAGAATTTGACTGGTCGTGAGTTGGCTGCTGTAATTGCACACGGAGAAGACCTTCATTGAGTGTTACAGAGCTAAACATCAATACAACAAGTGTTATTATATGGGAAGACAGACAGCTATCAATTAGAGATATTGAAGATATGGTTCACATTTCAAAATAATCAATTTGCAGAATCTTAACTGAGTGTTTGGAACGAGATTGTTCAACTTGGATTCCCCATTTCTTTTTCTGTGCGGCCCAATACAAGGGCGCATACATTCAGTTCTGTCCTTTCTTATCTGGAGAAAATGAATATTAAGTTGATGCTCCAACCTGCATATGGTCCAAACTTTTCACCATGTGACTTCTGGTTTTCCCCTATTTTAAAGAAGACATTACAAGGACGACTATTTGAGACTGATCAACAACTTATTACAGATGCCCAGGAGTGCTTCAACAGCATTTTAGAATGCGAATTCCTGAAGACATTCAAAAAGTGGCAGGAACGTTGGGATACTTGTATTCAATGCAATGCACAGTACTTAAAAAAAGATGACCACTTCCTTTATAATTAAGGTACACATATTTAAAAAAATAATAATAAAACATTCTCAATTGTTTTGAGACAACCGTTGTATTTTAAAGTGGGATTTTTGGTCATGTTGCTCAGTAATGATTCAATGATTCAAGCTGGACATTATTATATTAAATTAAGCCACCCAAATAGAAGGGCTGAAATTTATTTTGAAAGATTTTATCCAGACTTTACATTTATAAAGTATGGTGCCCATTTCCACGCAAAGCAGGCACTTGAACAGCAGGAACATAGTGTTGATCTTTCAATTGATTGACCACACTTTGTGATTTAAAACTTTTGCACAATTTCTTTATTGAAAAGTTTTAAGAAGCCATACAATGCAAGGGAGGGGCAGCTTTGCCAGTGTGTATGTACTTGTGTGCGTGTGTGTGTGAGAGAGAGAGAGAGAGAGAGAGAGAGACCGACCGACCCTAAAGATCCAGACTTACAAATTTTGCTGGTAGACATTAGCCACCAAGACCAAAATTGTTAATGGCCATAAAAAAAAAAAAAAAAAAAACTCAGTGGCCAAACTTTGAAAAAAAAATCAAATTGTATATTTCATACTAAATTATTTTTATAAAATTGCTTAGTATAATATCAGTATGTTTGTTTTATTTTGCATATTTCAGTTCTAGTATTCTTAAAAGTTGAAACTGAAGTAATAAAACAATGCAGGAGAGTGGGAACATCGTGCGGGGAGGGGAGTGTGCTTACGGGAGAAATCTTTGCACCGTCCGACTTCCGGTTTTGGAAATTTTCCCGCTGCTTTCAAGCTGAAATACAAATATTTATGCAGTTAAATATTACTTAACAATAATACTGGGCAGAAGCAACATCGCGAGAAAAAAGGAATTACGATTGCGGAAAAAAATCTGAACTCCGTCGACCTTCCGTTTTCAGAATTTTCGTAAAGATGGAATTCTGTCCTCTGACGAACATCCCCTGTCCCCCCCCAATTGTGTTAACTGGTTCATTGATCTTGCGAATGACCAAAATAATAACGAAAAAGGCGGAGTTCCTCGATTTCGCGGAAGAATCTGATATCTGAGATTACGGGGATATTTTGGCAGCGTCTAACCTCCGTTTTCGCACATTGTTGCGTACAGTTTTAAGCTGAAATACTTTTATGCAATAAAATCATATTTAACAATAAAACTTTACACTAAGACAACATCTGGAGAAAAAAAGCATGATTACTGTAACTCCATTCAACTACCGTTTTCGAAAGTTTAGAGACACGAAATACCGTCTCCAGACGCAACTCCAACACCCACCCACCCACAAATTGTCTTCAGTTTTACGCTGATCCTGAGAACGATCTAAATGATGACAACAAAAAACGTGGAATTCCGCGAGTCCGCGTAAGAATCTCGTGCATATCATAAAACAATAAAATATAAAAAAAGAAAATGAAAATTCGTAGAATCCGTAGTTTCGACAGCAAGATCCGTAGTCAGCCAACTAAATCCGTAGAAACTACGGACATTCCGTAGTAGTTTGCAGGTTTGGAAATATTATTACAGTACAACCTCGAAAATCCGTAATTGTCCGAAGATCCGGACTATGCCGATTCCGAATATTAGAATTTTCCTATGGAATATGCAGGCTTTCAGCGAACATGCATTAACAATAATAAAAAGAAAATGCCTAACTTATAAAGTTTTTATCGGATTTTGATGAAATTCCACATGGGAATTTATTTTGACGTGTCTTGGTTACTGTTAAATTTTCATTCAGTTATTTAAAAAATTGAAGAATTTTTTTAAATAAAAATTTCTCCCAGTTGGACTTTTCAGATGCAGCAGTTGAGCTGTCCACCACCGGGTTTCATCCCGACCGCAACCTCGTTCCCCTACAATGAACTATCAGCCTTGGCGCATTCTTTGTGATCAAAAACTGAGGCCCTCGCCTTTTTTATAAACTTTTCTTTTTCTTTTCTGCTGTTCAAGCAGAATGAAAAAGGGGATGTGATGGCTGACTTCCGTACAACTCAAATTTTGTGCCATTTCATGCGATTTCCGTACATTTGGAGTAAATTTTTGTAAAAATGTGCGAGTTCCGTACAAGTTAAAAAAAAAAATTCCGTACAATACAAGTTAAATAAAATTAATATTTTCCCCATACAGGTCGCCAGAATTGGCGATTTAATCAAACATTTTTAGTCGCCACGACGATGAAGTTTATCGCCAGTGGTGATCTGGCGACCGTGAGTCTGGATCTTTAGCCGAGACCCCCATCTAGAAAGTATCTCTGTCCATCCTTTTATAGACCAGAGCAACTATCCCCCCCCCCGTTATCCCCTACTGAGGTAAGCTTCTTGATCTGCTCATGCCCCAAATGTAGCCAAACAAGTGCATAGATTTAATGGACCAGCAAATTTGGCTGAAGAACTTTACCATTCATCTGTCTGCAATATGTATATGAATTTTCTGATAACTTCTGAAAAGTAGATTTTCAAGGAGAGGAAACCTTTGTTTTCTCTTTTAATTTACTTCCCAAAAATATTTGTATACTTGATGAAGCTAAATTTAATTTGTCAGTCAAAGACATTTCAGCAATGTACAGCGTGTATCTTGGTAATTTAGATGGAAAATCAAAGTTGTGGTATCCATTACTATAACATCATTTCGTGCTGTGCGTAACGTATAAAAACATAGACCTAAGTCATTGCACGATCCAATTTCATGTAAAAATATCCTCAAGTGTTATACTGAACAATATTTATTTACATGAGGTTAAAAGCTATATAAAATAGATTAAAACACAAGATCTTTCACAGTAGGAGCTACCGCATCATCGGGTGACACATAGCATATGGAACCAGAGTTCTTAAATAGTTTAATATGATGGTATTGAAGAAACCATAAAGCGTTGCCTGACGGTACAGTAATGACATACATCACTGAAATACATTCGTAACGCCCTCTGAAAAAAAAAAAAAACTCAGAATAGTAATTATAAAGGTAATGGTAGTCCATTTAACAAGTTCTTCCAGGCCCGAGGAATATGGTACGGCATATCATCATTGCAACATTTATCACCGAACTGGTGAATAAACATGCTTTCCACATACAATAAAGAAACTTTGTCCTTTGGGCTGTAAGTCAACAGATGCGAAGCATTCCAGTCAGGAATGTAGGTACCAGCACTGACCAGGCGTGAGAGAGAAGTATCAGTAGATTTACGCCAGACATTATACTGATGTTCCGCCAACCTGATACCAAAATTTCTAAATGTCGAACCTATGTATCTACTATCAGGTACACCAGGAACCAGCCGACCTAAGTGGAACACAATAAACCCCATGTCTGGAAAATTTATGAAGAAGGTCCCGATCTTTACGAATAAAAGAAAATAACGACCTGGTCTTTAGACCAAAGGCCAAATGACAACCTCGGCACAGACTAATCGAACCAGAGCAAGCACAAGGTAGGTAATCCAGCGAACCCACAAATCTTATTTCACGGGACGGGCGTGCGAGGGTAGTAAATCTCAACCTCGATGCACGAGCAATTATACGGGAGATACAACTCTGGGTGTACCCATGGCTAAGAGCAATGTCCCCAATGATACTGAATTCCCGTTGGTGTAAACGAGAAGTGGAAGAGTGTGTGAACGCACGACGAACAAAATAATATAGTGCCGAAAGTTTGTAACGGAAGGGATGGGCCGAATTAGCAGGGATAATACAAGAAATAGCAGAAGGCTTACGGTAGACAGAAGTAGTTAAACGATGGGATACTGGGTCACGCTGTAACAAAATTTCCAGAAATGGGAGGGAGCAAGAATTCTCAACCTCAACTGTAAAATTGATAGATGAAAACTGAGCTGACATAAGTTCATCGAGAGAATAAGTCCAAAAAATAAGAATATCATCAATGTATCTTAAATATAATGCGGGACGTAAGACACATTGACTAAACACACGCTCTTCCAAAGATTGCAAGGCGATTTCCGCCAAAACTCCAGACAGGGGCAAACCCATAAGTGTACCCTCTAATTGTTGGTAAATAACGCCATTGAATTTGAAATAGGAACGTTGGTGAATAAATTTCAAAACTTGCACAACGGCTAAGGTTTTCACGGGTTGGCATAATCCAAACGAAAGGAGCCTGGAGTCAATAATATCGGTAACATCGGGAACAGGAACACTGGGGAACAAAGAAGTTACGTCAAGAGATGCCATAATAAAACCATTACCTCCAGAGTTAAAAGAACGAATTTTATCCAAGGCCTGCTTTGAACTTCTAATAGAAAATTGTGAGTCGGAAATCAACAGAGCCAAAAAATCTGCCATAGCCCTTTCTAGAGTACGACAAGGGTTAGAAGAACTGGATACTAAAGGTCTAATAGGATGTCCTGGCTTATGCAGCTTAACCCTACCAAACAAATCTGGCACATGGGGGCCAGGGAGTGGGTGCATAGAACGAACAATGGAAATTGGCAAGGCAGAATGGTTTTTTAACTTGCCCAATGCGGCTACTGTAGCTGCACAGGGGTCAAACCTAATAATTTTATGAGGAATTTTATTTATTGCCTCTTCCATTTTTTCAACGTATGCAGTTTTGTCATAAATGACAATTTGTTGTGTTGTGACTTGTCAGCCAAAATCAGAGATAAGTCCTGTTGTTCTGTCAGTTGCTTTAGTTGTCTGATTTCCTCCTGGTAGTGGCGTTCATCCGGTTGGAACCTTCTCGACATGTGGCTTTGAAGAGCTTTTGAAATTCCATATCTTGCAATGTCCTGTTGTTCCTCTGGCAGAGTTCGAATAACCTTCTCAGCTTGTGGAATGAATGAATAATAGTTAACTCTATTAGTAGGGTAGGCAAATTTGCTACCTCTGTTCAAAGCAGATTTTTGTACTGAAGACAATACATATGAGCTAAAATTAATATATGAGGAGGGTACAGCTGTATATTCAAACCTCCTGGTTTTTAACTGTTGAGGATAGTTATATTCAGATTCAAAAGCATTAGAAACCAAACATCGAAGTTTGTGGATATGTTGTAACTGCACAGTATTAATTTCAGCCTGTAAGGTTGCTGTCAGGATAACCATAGTCCTATCCAACTGAATGGAATGAATGCTGCGAGATATACGTAAGTACGTGGCATATGTCCTGCGTATCCATTTTTGAATAGACAAATCGGTAGCAGAAAAAGAAAAGATTCCCCTTTTAGAAAGGATGTAGGAAGCAGAGAAATTTCACCAGGCAGTTTCAAGTGCACAAAAAATCGCAGCCACACTTCTTACAAACACATGTACCATTGAAATTTCTTTCAGTACCCTGTGTAGGGTGAAGTTTTGGGTGAAATCAACCATGACTAAGGAGAGAGACGATAGTCTTTGTATAATGAGTGTCCATCTAAATTGGATGTATAGAAATGCAGATTTTATAAGAAAGGTTGTTGGCCAATTCAGGCAAAGCAATGGAACACCACAATTTTTGTTTTCTTTCAACCAGGAATGACATTTGTAATCCAGCTTAATTATCATAAGAAGTTGTTCTTTGCTAGC
Organism: Macrothele yani; assembly: GCA_039090855.1. NCBI lineage: Eukaryota > Metazoa > Arthropoda > Arachnida > Araneae > Macrothelidae > Macrothele > Macrothele yani. The sequence goes on from CM077009.1 coordinate 83,804,782, forward strand.
TAAATAGGTTTTGCAACATTTATTCAATTATTTTTTAGTTAGATTTTCATTAAGTACTCTAACATTATTTTTCTCTTTGTCTTAAATAAATATATTTCCTTGTACGCAGTAAGACTAAGAATGTATTTCTGTCATTTATCTTGAATTGTATAACTTACAGAAATCTAGTGTACTGGAATTTTGTTCCTCCCGCCCCCAATCTGGGAAAATATTTTGCGACTGCCCATGTAGCCTTAAAAACATCAATAAGAACTGTGGCTAATGTCAATATAGTGATGACTAAAATAAAAAAATTGAATGGCATCATACCTCATTTTGGGATCCAAAACCATGTGTATCTGAGAAAAGAAAAATAAGAAAGAAAAGAAAAGGGGAAATGCCACTCATCACTTTCTTGTAATATACAAAAATCCTGGCCAAAAGTCCTGCACCAGTAGATCGAAAGTCAATTTCTGCTGTTTGAAGTCAGCTTATACAGTGTAATGGTAAAGTCAGAAATACATATTATACATCATTTTAAAGGACATTTTATGCTGAATTCAAATATTTTTACAGAATGTTATTACCAGTAATAGAATTGAAATCACAAGCAAAAATGTGCAAGTGAGGAAACAAATCAAGTTGTGAAAAAAGCATTTTCGCCCCTCTAATCCACTATAGCTTTCTCTGACGTTTGCTAGTGAGATATAAAAGGATGTAGAATCGTCTGTCGACTTAGAACACAACTACTTGCAGAATTCCTGGTGATATTTGAATTTCGGAATGTCAAAGACCGGAAAATTGGTCCTGCCTCTTCAAACCAGGGAAAAATTACTACTTTGCACAAACTTAAGAATTGCTTGAGCCAAGGCACACAAGAATTGGACTATTGATGAATGGAAAAATGTTATTTTCAGTGATGAAAGAACTGTTACTATTTCCGCTATTAATGGAAATAATTATGTAGGTACATCGTCGGGCTGGTGAAAGATATAAGGTATGCTGCACCCAGCCAACAATCAAGCACTCACATTCGATGATGTTATGGTCCTGTATTTCAGCCAGTGGTATTGGCCGTTTGCACATTGTTCGTGGCACATTGAATGGATCGAAATATGTGGATATTTTGGAGTTCAAACTGCTACCATCGGCACAAAACATGGGTTTGCAGAATTTTATTTTTCAGGATGATAACACGCAATATCATCGGTCAAAGTTTGTTGAAGAGTTGTTTAATCGAAAAGTTTTAAGAAAACTTCAGTGGCCAGCACAGTCACCGGATTTTAATCCCATAGAGAATCTGTGGGATCAATTGAAGCAAAAGATTCATCAACAAGGACCCACATCTAAAACAGTATTAATTATGTCTATAAGGGCCGCATGGCACCGTGTTACTTATCACCAATGGACAACTAGAGAAGCTCATTATTTCCATGCCAAGACGGTGCACTTTATTATTAAGAAACCGTGGTTATCCAATTAAATATGAAAGCATATTTTTCTTGTTGGTAAGTTATTTCAAGTGTTCTGCAATTTTCAATAACATACTGTACAGTAATTTTACGTTAAATGCATCATACACTAATTTCACAAATTCCATTATTTTTTGCTTTTTATGACTAAACACTGTACTTTTGTATGTGACTTCACTTCTATTATTGGTAATAACATCCTGTAAAAATATTTGAATTCAGCATAAAATTTCCTTTAAGATGATGTATAATATGTATTCCTGACTTTACCATTATGCTGTATAAATTGACTTCAAACATCGAAAATTGGCTTTCGGTCTACTGGTGCAGGATTTTTGGCCACGATTGTATGTGTTTGAGGAAACTGTTTTATACCATTTCATTTGTGTGACCTGCTTTGTGCCTATAGTAAGAATTCTAAAATAAGAGAAGTATTTTTTATGTAATGTGCAACACATTGAGTCAAAGCTTAAGTGAGCTGTGTTTAGATTATCAGAGTTGTGTTCATTAATGTAGAAATAATTAAACTGACATGTTTATTAAAACCAAAAGGATGCAGAAGTATGTTACTCAGTGCTATTATACGTTTATGGCCTGCAAGAATTGACCATTTAGTGTATTGTAACATAACAAGTTCATGAATGAAGCAAATTTCCTCCAAGAAAATTGTCTCTATGCACACAGTGAAAGCTAATCAGTTACTTTCAATAGCATCTAATTTAGGAATAGTTAGATGAATTCCCTAATTCCTTAAGCACTGATGCCAGGCATGGTAAGATATAGCAGCAGTTTTTTTCATGAGTAAGACAAAATTGTCAAGCTCACTTACAAGAAGTCATCAAAGCAGTTAACTGCTTTTCTTCTCTAACAATCATCATATAGAAGGACAGTGTCTTAAAGCACTTATTATGGATTGACACATTTCATGTGAGATGGGTGCTTTTCTTAGGAAATGTAGTTTACATTGGGACCCACTGAATAATGTTGGCATGCATGTATCATTGATTACTGTGCTCAGAGACAGCATAGTAGTTGCAAAAGTTATGGTGGAAAATTTTAAATTGGTTCCAAGTTGAGCATAAAAAAATGCAAATATATAAGGTAATGATTATTGATCCAGAATTTTTTTTCCAATAATAGTTTGTGCTTGTGTTGTCATAGTTGCTCACATGAGTCTGCTTTTTTATGGACTGGCTATTTTGTTTTCTGCTCATGTAAATATAAAATCCAAGCAGTGATTAGTATCCATTCCTGCTCTCTTCCCAGCCTATTTTTAGTAATACAAGTTTTCTTGTGTAAAGTTTTGTACTTAATATTAATGTGTGTGTATTGGAAATCCTCTTTTGCAAGCAAGTTAACTATTTTTAAACCCTCAATGTAAATATATGTGCAATTTTTATTCAGTTTTCATAGTCTAAGCAGAGAACTTCACTGCTCAGGTGTTTTTACCTATTCAGCATGCTCTGCTTTTAGTGTTGCCATATATTTTATGTTTATTAAAGCATCATAAAACATTTCTTAGTTGACAGATTTTCTGTTGATTTTTACATATTTGTTCATTATTCAAAATAAATCTATTAAAACAAGCAGTTTTTTAAAGGAACTTTCCATACAATTTTTGAATGTTACTTCAAAAATGTGTTACTTGATTTGCCTGCTTAACATTTTTTAAATTGATGTATACAGTCATCGATTAGTTCAAGAACATTTATCCCTGAATGCTGTTTGCATTTTTCCACATGTTTCTTCTCTCCAGCATGTCCATTTTTTAATTGTCTCTGTCAATTAACTTTTTCATTCTGAAAATTCCAGGAATTACGCATACAACACTGTTGCTTGATGATCACTTACTAAATGCTATTGCTTTAACTTGGACAATATGCAAACTCAAGAGATAAACGATATTAATAAGAGATAGCAACAAAAATGGAAAGTTCAATAGGTCATGTGTGTCACGTCTTTTAAAAAAATTTGGGTCTTTTATTAGTTATTAAAATTGAACTTCCTTTAAAGTGCAAAAAGTTTTAAAACATTTTATCAAGATGTTTGCTTTAAAGAAAATTTGATTTTAATAACCAGTGATCTCAGAAAATAAAAAATTAAAATTAGAAGACAGTAATTTTTAGACATGGAGGAAATAAGAATGGTGTGGGAAAATGCATTAGTGAGTAAATGTTCTTAAACTAACCAATGTGAAAAATACTTATGAATTTATACATTTTTAAACCTCTTTTATTATTTTACAAACTTTCCATATCATATGGGTTTTCTTACTTACTTTTCACATTTTTCGACAGTAGACTTGCCTATTATTGGGATTCAGTAATGTTGCCATTCCTGTGGTAAAATCTGATCTTTTCGATCATTGAATATAATCCTCTTTTCTCTATTTGTGCAGCTTTTGCTTTTTTTCCTTTTAAGGAGTGCTGTTGGTGTGCCAGTATTTCCACAGAGTCCCAAATCACTTAACACCCTGTATTTTTTAGATGTCTGTCCATTCTTATTTTGTTTGAAGTGTTTATGCTCACTCTGCTCCATTTCTTGCTTTCTGTAATGCAAAAAAAAGTTAATCATTAGCCATAAGAGTTATAAAACCTTTTGTTAATGTAGAAATGGTTAAAACTGCAGTTTATAGTTATAAGCATTTGCTAAAAATGAACTCTCTCTTATCCTGAAAAGAAACATTGACCTCAAATGCCTCTCTCTCCCTCATAATTTGCATGACATTCACTTCTTCTGTTGTACCTTCCATTGAGACTTTTTTCCCCTCTGGGTAGAAAATTTCCATTTGTGTAATGTCCTACATTTTTAGATTATTTGCATTGCAGCAGTCCCCCTTTATTCGCAATTTAAGTTACCCGCTGTCAACTGATGTGCAAAAAATATTAAATGGAAAATTCCAGAAATAAACAATTCTTAAGTTTTAAATTGTGCGCCGTGCTGAGCTGCATGCTGAAATATCTCGCTGTCCCTCTCAGAACATGAATCATCCCTCTGTTCTGCTTATCCAACCTGTATATGTTTGTTACCTGCCTGTTTAGTCACTTAGTAGTCATCTCGGTTATCAGATTGACAGTCATGGTATTGCAGTGCTTGTGTTGAAGTAACTCTTATTTTACTTAATAATGGTCCCAATGTGCTAGAGTAGTGATATTGGAAATTTAGTTATGCCAAAGAGAAACCATAAAGACCTTCCTTTAAGTGAAAAGGTGGAAGTGAAAAAAAAAAAAATCATATGCTGGGGTTGCTAAGATCTACTGTAAAAACGAATCTTCTATCAGTGAAATTGTGAAGAAGGAATCACTTAGGCATTTTATCATTTCACATCATCACAAGGTGAAAAGGGGTGAGTACCGTACAATAAGATATTTTGAGAGAGAGAGAGAGAGAGACCACATTCACATAACTTTTATTACAGTATATTGTTATAATTGTTTTATTTTATTATTAGTTATTGTTGTTAATCTGTTCATAATTTATAAATTAAGCTTTGTCATAGGTAGGGAAAAACATAATATATATAAGATTTGGTACTATCCACTGTTTCAGTCGTCCACCTGGGTTCTTGGAACATTTTATCTGTGGATAGGGGGGCAGGGGGGACCATTGTATTCTTATTTGATAAAAATAAGGAAGTATAAGAATAAAGGAAAGACCTTAGTGACAAATCGCAATGGAAACTGACAAGATGTGCCAGTTTTCATTGAGAGTGAATGTTCTGTGAGATAAGTTTGTATTACCAGGTCAAAACAGTATTCATTTTTTTTTTTTTTTTGTAAAAGATTTTTTATCAGCATCTGCAATTTTTACATTTGCAGCTTCTTCACTTAAGGAAACAAAATAAATGATGATTTTTAAACAAAGTCTTATAAAAGGATTGTTTTTTTGTATACTTCTATTTTTTTTTTTTTTCCTTTCCTGGAAATGTGAACAAATTTGCAGAAATATGACTGTCAGAGTTCCATGACATTTGAACTAGAAGCCTCAGCGCATATTTAACAGAATTGCAGGTGACGCTGCTTGAACCGTTTTATTTGTTTGCTCTAGCGAGCGTTGCCTGGATCCCTTTTTCTGCTGATGTCGGTTAGTCATCTGCGCAGTTGATCTTTGACTGAACAACAACAATGTCAGTGATATATAGAGGGTGTGCATGTTGGAATAGTGAGTTATTACCTTTATGTGGAGATGTATAATAAATATTCGTGTGTTATCATTCAAGAGTTTATAATTGTGGCATCTATTTGCTCTCTGCTGACTAAAGGATATATCTTCCTGCAGCTGGTAAGTGGCTTGCTGCATTACATAAAAGGCTATCATCAATTATAGATTTTATTTATTTAGAAATACCTAACAATCTTGATTATGAGACTGAAATTTCACTGCTGTCAAGAAGATTAAAAGCGAAGTTTGTAAAATTCGTCAAGCATTTGAGTCAAGTGTTCGATTAAAGGCGTATTTGTTGCTGCGTAATTCCTAATTCGAAAAGCGGAACAAAATGACGTCATTCATAGGTAGCGGCATGTATACCATAACAAAGTTAGATAATTTTAATTATCAAATTTGGAAAGTAAGAATGGAAATGATTGTTATTAAAGATAATTTATTGAATGTTGTTTTAGAGCCAATTCCAGAAGAAAAGAGTGATGCATGGCTGAGAAATGATGAACTGGCTAAAGCTACTATAGCACTTTGCGTGTCTGATGATAAAATTATTCACGTACGCGATAAGAGAACAAGTTTCGAAATGTGGAATGCTTTAAAAATGGTTTACAAAAGAGAAAGTTTAAATAGTAAATTGTATTTGCTTAGAAAACTGTATAGTTTACGTTTTCAAGAAAATGGATCAACTATGTAGAGCATGTAAATAGAATGCTGGAAATAGTTCACAAGCTTAAAGCACAAGCAGAAGAATTCAAAGACACACATTTGGGGGCTATCTTGCTAAATAGTTTACCAAGTACCTATAAAATCTAGTTACTGCATTAGAAGCAAGACAGGAAGAAGATTTAACACTTGAGTTCATCAAACGTAAAGTGATAGATGAATCTAATAAAAGGAAAGAAAACTCACAAGCACACACCGACCACACAACTGTTTTGAAAACTAGTTATAAAACGAAAACTTACAGCTCTAAACAAGAAAAATTTTGCACTTTTTTTGTACTTTTTGTAAAAGAAAGAATCATGTCAAAGATGACTGTTGGCACTACAAAAGGAATCAAAATAAAGGTAACACTAGTAAGTTTCACAAAATTAACTCGCATGTTGAGTCTCACAGTAATATTGCCGTGAAGACAAGAAAAACAAAATTAGATTGTGAACAAAATGGACATAAAAAGAGAAAATGAAAATTTCTCATTAAAAACGAAGTCAAAACCCAACAAAATATCCAAAGGTTGGTCAATTGATTCCGGTGCAACGTGTCACATGACAAATGATGCAACACTGTTTAAAGAACTTTCAAAAGGTGAATCAGAGCTAATCACTACTGCAGAGAGTTCTCAGCTAAAGTCAGAAGGCAAGGGAAATATAACCTTAAACTGCAAAATCAAAAAGTGGAAGTAAAGGATGTGTTATATGTTCCAGATTTAGACACTAATTTGTTGTCTGTTAGAAAAGCCACAGAAAAAGAATTTAAAGTTTTATTCAAGAATAAGAAATGCACAGTTAAGAATGGGGATACTATTGTAGCTGTAGGCTTAATAGATACCTCAGATAATTTGTACAAACTACAAATATTAGATGGAAAGGCAAATTTGGCCACTACATGTGAAAATAAAAATTGTTTGAATTTATGGCACAGAAGGCTGTCATAGGGATATTGAAATGATAAAACAAATGGAGAAAAAGGAGTTAGCATGAGGAATAACTCTTTCCAATTGTAAAAAGGAAGAAAATTGTGAGTTTTGCATAAAAGGCAAACTTACACAGAAGCCATTCTCCAAACAAAGCAGTTTTAAGGCCAAATCTGTATTAGAATTAGTACACACAGATATTTGTGGTCCCATGGTTGAAACCAGTCCTAGTGGTTACAAGTATTTTATCACATTTGTAGATGACTATAGCAGATACTGTTACATCTACTTGCTGCTTAAAGGTAAAGATGAAGCATTAGTAAAATTTAAGCAATATGTAGCTTCAGTGAAAAACAAATTTGGAAAAAATGCCAAAATCAATAAAAACAGGTAATGAAGGAGAGTATTGCGGAAGAGATTTTGAAAATTATTTAGTGGAACAAGGAATAGAGCATAAAACACCTGTTCCATACTGTCTTCAGATGAACAGAATTGCTGAAAGGAAAAACAGATTTTTGACAGAAATGACAAATACTATAATGTTAGATGCTAATATGGAAGGTAAATACTGGGCAGAAGCTGTAATAACAGCAGCTTGCATACAAAATACAGTTCCAACACAAGCAACAGGAAAAACTCCTTTTGAACTATGGAATGGATTTAAACCATATCTTGGTCATATTAAAGTATTTGGATCAAAAGCTTATGTATATGTACCAAAGCAACAAAGAAGAAAATTTGGCAATAGAGCACAAGAGGGAATCTTATTAGGATATGATCAAAGATCTAATGGATACAGAGTATTAAATAAAGAAACAAACAAAATAGTCATTACCAAATCAGTAAAATTTGATGAACATAAGGAAGCTGTAATAAAAAGTAAACCTGATGAAAGGAAAGATGATGAACAAGAAATTCTCATTTAAAATGAAGTAATGTCATCGGAAACTGTGGAAGAAAATAATGATAGAGAAGAACCTGAAAATGTTTAAAGAAAGTCTTCAAGAATAAACAAAGGAAACCCACCAGAAAGATTAGCATATGTTGCAAAAGTTCAATATAAAAAGGATCCTCAAAATTTAAAAGAAATCCAGGACATGAACGAAGTAGAAAAAGAAAATTGGTTGAATTCCATAAAGGAAGAACTAGATGCATTGAAGAAAAATGAAACACGGACTTTGGTAGATCAAAGGGAAAGAAAGCCATTAAAAATAAATGGATTTTCAAAACAAAATACAATGCAAGTGGAAAAGTCGAAAGCTATAAAGCAAGGCTTGTTGCAAAGGAGTATGCACAACAACCGGGATTAGACTTTGAAGAAACTTTTTCACTCATAGTAAAACATACCACTTTAAGAACTCTTTTAACAGTTGCAGCAAATAGAAAATGGAATGTTCATCATCTTGATATAAAATCTGCTTTCTTGCATGGAAAATTGGAAGAAGATGTCTTTATGGAACAACCAGAAGGTTTCAGAGAATCAGGAAAAGAAGAAAAAGTTTGTAAATTGCATAAGAGCATATATGGTCTCAAACAAAGTACCAGAAATTGGAATAAAACAATAACAGAATATTTGTGCAACAAGGGCTTCAAACAAAGTACAACAGATCCTTGCTTACTATCACTAAAGGAAGGAAAACAAACAACTTATTTAGCTATTTATGTAGACGATATATTAATTGCATCGAATAACGCAGAAAATATAAAGAAAACTGCAAATTTATTGAAAAATCAGTTTGAAGTCAAACATTTAGACCACATAACATATTATCTTGGAATTCAAATAGAAAGAGAAGAAGATGGAAGTTTTCTTCTGAGCCAAAGTAATAAAATAAAGGAAATTATACAAAATTGTGATACAGATCAAAATAAGGAAAGTAAAACACCATTCAGTACAGACTACAGAAAGAACATTGTAGAAGAAGAACTTCTAAAGGATAATGGACTTTATAGAGAAATCGTGGGAGCTGTCACATATTTATCTACAGTAACAAGACCAGACATTTCAACTGCCATAGGCATCTTAAGCAGAAAAGTAGAAAAACCAAGTAAACAAGATTGGATAGCCATTATAAAGTTAATTTATTATTTGAAAACAACAGTAAACCTTAAATTAAGACTATCTTCACAAGACCCACTAATTTTAAAAGGCTATGCAGATGCTGATTGGGCAGGAGACTGGACTGACTGGAAATCAACATCTGGATTTGTTTTCATGCTAGGAAAGAGTGCCGTATGTTGGAGCAGCCGTAAGCAGTCAAGAACAGCCTTATCGAAAACCGAATCAGAGTTCATCGCCACTGCAGAAGCAAGCAAAGAACTATTGTGGTTGCGAGAGTTACTCAAGGATTTTGATTGTGAACAGACTAGAACCACTACAATATTTCAGGATAACAAATCAACTATACATCTTATAGAAAATCAAAAGATCAATTCTAGATCTAAACATATTATGGTGCAGTATCAGTTTGTGAAAGAATTGAGTGGAACTGTTCTTCAGTGAGACTACTGTAATACTTCTCAAATGGTTGCGAACATTTTCACCAAGCCATTGGCTGGAACCCAGTTTGAGAAACTTAGACTGACACTAGGCATGATAAAATGAACTCCTCCAGCCAAGTGGGAGACTGTTAGAAATTATTATATGAAATATGACTGTCAGAGTTCCACAACATTTGAACTAGAAGCCTCAGTGCACATTTAACAGAATTGCAGGTGGCGCTGCTCGAACCATTTTATTTGTTTGCTCTAGCGAGCGTTGCCTGGATCCCTTTTTCTGCTGATGTCGGTTAGTCATCTGCGCAGTTGATCTTTGACTGAACAACAACAATATCAGTGATATATAGAGGGTGTGCGTGTTGGAATAGTGAGTTATTGCCTTTATGTGGAGATGTATAATAAATATTTGTGTGTTATCATTGAAGAGTTTATAATTGTGGCATCTATTTGCTCTCTGCTGACTAAAAGATAGATCTTCCTGCAGCTGGTAAGTGGCTTACTGTGTTACATAAAAGGCTATCATCAATTATAGATTTTATTTATTTAGAAATAACTAACATTTAGTGCCATGAAAATTGTGGCAGAAGTTAAAAATGGGTAGTGCTATGGAAAAAATACTGTAACTTTTTTTCCTTTCAGGTTCTGTGAGATTAAGTAACTATTATTTTTTCATGTTATTCAAATTCATAATTGTCGGGGTTTGCTTCCATTAATTTCTGATTTTGATTGCAAAATGTGCTGAACGTTTTGATGGTAAAAGAGGGGTTTGTCAGTTTTTGTAGGGAAAAGTTTAGATTCCATTTCATATGCAACTTACCAGAATAAGCAGTTAATTATTAAGTGTTTCTGTGTAATACACATCTGTGCAGATCTTTTTTAGCTTTTTTTGTTCCATTTGCTTCTCATACTATGTACCTTTTCATTTTTCAAAACCGATAGAAAAAATACAAAAGAAACAGTAAGTAAAATGGTTCATTTTTTTTCCTTTCCACATAATCATGGTATATGCAATTTCTACTTAAAGTATTTCAGAAACTGCATACTTAGTGTGAAATTCAGAGTTTCAAGAAGCTGATTCTTGCGTATGTTTACCCATTGTTTTTCCTTAGGAGAGTGTGTGCAAGTAAAACATTGGACAGTATCGTGCAACTTTATAATGCTTCTTTAAAAAAATGCGTTGTTTAGTTGATATTTAAAGTACATACTTATTTTGGAATGTTATATATAATTTTTTTTAATACGTTCAGTGTTTTTCATTTGTGGTGTGTCGTATGTCTTACCTCTTGTATCTGTGCATGCCATGATTTTATGACGTTTAACAAACCCCCAAATGTTAATACTTGCATGAAAATATTTAATGTGTGAAACAGATTGTCTTTAAATTTTAAAAGATAGTACATTTGTTTTCAGTTTTGCTGTGTCTATTTGTGCACAGAAATGTAACCGCCTTTTTTAAAATTGGCAGTTTGTTTGTGCTGAATTATAATAATTGTGTATTCGTAAAATACTGAAGTTCATTTTTTTTAATGTGGATAGGTAATTTATGTGTGTTAGTTTGTACAACTCAAATAAGAGTAAAATGTTACTTTCTGTTCAGGATCATCTTAATTCATGTGGAGCATCCTTTATCTGACAGAGGTATATTTAGATGGGGAGTCAAGGGACCTTGCCTCCCCCCTCAGTGTTTCATTTTTTAAATATTTTTTTGTTAAAATGTGATGTTCATTACAAAACAATGCACTAATCTAATAAAAATGTGTGAACTTACATTAGAAAAAATGCATTAATTTAATAAAAGTGCAAGAACTTATATAAGAAAAAAATGCTTTAATTTTTTCTCCTGTTTTTCACTAAACTTTTTTTTTTTTTTTTTGTCCTGGGGATTTTAATAACTTGTTGCAACATTAATGTTACCACGGTAGAAGGTTTTGATAGAGAATTTGGAAGTTCTAGCTCTTCCAATCTTCTTTGCATGCATTCCATGATCTGATGGGGCTTTCATTCTCTGATTTCTGAGTGCCCATTTCAGTAATCTAGAGGTGGAATTACAAAACTGTATTTATGTGAAATAAATATGAAAAAATGTGGATTCTTTCATACAAAGGAAATATGGAGGATATTTGCCAAGTATAACAAACATGCACACGCTTTTAGAACTGAACACTGTCTGCTTTGTGCGCATTCATCATAAAATGCTGCCATCATGGCCAAGTGTTTGAGGCACTGCTTCTGACCATTCATGCAAGATGGGTCTGGATTCGAATCTTGGATGAGGCGTGGGTGGTGTGTGTGTCCTATGGTGTTTGCTCTCTCCTTTTCCTGAAATCAGTAGCCCAAAATTAGGGATGGGTGACTGCTTTATTGTCCATAGAGATGCTCATGGTGGTCACCAAACCGTGAAACCAACAAGCAAGCTGACGAAATCTTATAAAATATTGGGATAATAATTGACTATACATACTTCAGTTAATAGTACAGCTGTTGATATGGTCAGTGTGAATGAATGTGATAATTAGATTACCTGATTTATTTTCAGTCCTTGTGCAATTTATTACTATCATTTATGTAATGTTTTCAATTTAAAATGTAAACAATTGACAGTTTTTGATAAAAATGTATAATGGAAGCTTGATCTTGCAAAATTATTTGAAAATCATGAATGAAATTCAAAAGTTATACTGTATTCATTCACATGAACATATTTTTGCAAGCCACAAGTTTTAAAATATTTTGAGCATATTTGTAACAATATGTTATTGCGTTGAGGGAAAATAAATACTTAACTTTTATTTATTCATGCTTGTACTGTTTCATGTGGCATTTTGGTGAAGTCATCTTTCACTGCATCTGTCCTTAAAACTTAATGCTTTAAAAACAGTTTGTGTTTTCAAATAATTCATTTCATTTTCTGCAAGCAATAAATTAATTCCACTGCATATAAATAATGTATTAATGCATGCACACACACTACTTCATATTTGTTCGCATAGTTTGTTTTGGTTGTGTTTGGTTTGTCATATTTTTTATAGTGTGAAAAATCAATATATCATTTTTAAAAACATTCCAATAAAAAAATTATTTTGTAGTGTTGGTTTTTGTTCTTTATTTAAGCATGTGTGAAATATATCAATTTTACCTTATTCACTGGACATAGATATTTGCTGAGAATATCACAAGTTCATATTTTATGCAGTTGATTCATGTTAGGGCAAATCCAGTAAAAAAAATAAAGTGAATCCCCAATCAAAGATCCCATTGAGGTAATGTACTTTTAATTTCAACATAACGAAATTTATTTTCAAGAATTTTCCATTGCAATGAAAAAGTATTTTTTCCCGATAAAAATGATCATTTAGAACAATATTTAAAACTCCACTGAAAATACTGAGCTGGAGCAGTGGTCTAAGCACTGGCTTATGAACATTCATCCGAAATGGGTCCGGGTTTGAATACCAGTGAGGCATTGATGTTGTGTTTGTCTTACGGCACTGGCTGTCTCCCTTCCCTGGAACCAGTGGCCCTAAATTAGGGATGGGCGACTGTTTATAGCCCATTGAGTTTCTCATGGTGGTTGTTAAACCCAAATAATTATAAAACAAAAGTCTTGTGGAATTTGTAAAAGCTTTTGGTGGAACCCAGACCAAATATATCAAAAATGTGTTTTTATAATATGCACGTGGGAATGGCAAACTCTTTTTAAGCTCATTTTTCAATAGAAATCAAAGGCATTGCAGTAGCGTATACTAGCAAACGTAATGCTAGAAGTTCTGAAACGACAGAGGCTCGATGGCTCAGTGGTCCAAGCGATGGCTTATGATGTTTCGGACGGGGGGGAAGGGGAGGGGGTTAGGGGTTCGAATCCCGGGTAAAGCATGGATACTTGTGTTTCGGCACTGGCGCTAAATGTGTTACTTGATCATTTGGCATACTGTCTACCATGTTTGCTGTGTACATTGTTGATGTAAAATGAATACAGTCGAGTCTCGATAATCCGATGTAATCGATAATCCGAGGTAATCGGGACCGGAACCAAGTTGGATTGCTGAAAACTCGGATTAAGCAGAATTTCAAAACATGAGCACGATTCTGAATCATCATCATCATTGTCAACCATTATCAATCCACTGCTGGACGAAGGTCTCCCCAAGTTTCCTCCACAACGGTCTGTCTTGTGCCAGTCTCCTCCATGTCACTCCCGCATACTTTCGAATTTCATCTACCCATCTTCCATGTGGTCTTCTTCTGGGTCTTTTCCTGTCTCTTGGAATCCAATCTAAAATTTCGGCTGTCCATTGATGGTCTGTCCTTCTGGCAGTATGTCCAGCCTATTGCCATTTCAGGGATTTTACTCTAATCGTGATGTCTTCCACTCTTGTCATTTTTCGGATCCACGAGTTCCTCTTCTTATCTCTCCTGGTTACACCAAGCATGCACCTCTCCATGCTACTTTGAGTTGTCTGCAGCCTTTGTATGTCTCTTTTAGTTAAGGTCCACGTCTCTGCACCATACGTAAGCACTGGAAGGATGCATTGATCAAACACTTTTCTTTTAAAACATAATGGCATATTGCTCTTGAAAATTATGCTGTTTCTTCCAAAAGCTCTCCAGGCAAGTTTTGTACGCTGATTAATTCCTTCATCAATGTGACCCTCACTTAATATCTGGTGTCCAAGATAAACGTACGTGTCAGTTATCTCCAGCTTTTCTCCATCAGTCGATAAATCTTCATTTCTTGTAAAAGCATTGAACAACACTTTTGTCTTCTAAAAGTTCATTTTTAATCCCACTTCTTTACTCTTGTCAGCAAGTTCCTGGATCATACTATGCAGCTCTGATGGGATAGTTGCAAAAATGATTACGTCATCAGCAAAACGAAGGTGGGTTAGATAATCTCCATTAATTTTTATCCCTTTGTTTTCATAGTTCAGTGATTGAAAGACATTTTCCAATGTGGCATTAAAGAGCTTCGGAGATATGCTGTCACCTTGTCTCACTCCTTTTCCAATTTTTATGTGTGTTGTATTTTCAAACAGCCGAATCTTTGCACTTGCATTTTCGTTGATGTTATTAATAATATTAATGTATGCATCTTCAATACCGCAGGATTTCAGAGCCATTGTAACTGCTGATGGTTTCACCGAATCAAAGGCTTTTTCATAATCGATGAAAGCCATGCACAATGGAAGTTCATATTCCCCCGCTCTTTCAATTAGTTCTCTGAGCACGTGGATATGATCTATTGTGCTGTAGCCACTCCGGAATCCAGCTTGTTCTCTCGGTTGAGCCAAGTCCAGTGTCACCTTCAAGCGGTGTGAAAGAACTTTAGTGAAGATTTTATAAACCACTGATAGGAGGCTGATAGGTCTGTAGTTCCTGAGATCCTCAATGTCACCTTTTTTATGTAGCAGGATCATAGTTGCGTTGTTCCAATCCTCAGGAATCTTCCCTTCATTAAGGCATCGAGTGAAAATTTGGGCGAGTACTGTTTCGATTTCTCCACTTGCTTCTTGTATGATGTCTACAGTAATTCCATCTTCTCCTGGAGCTTTTCCCCGCTTCATGTTCTTGATTGCATGTGCAACTTCTGCTGGGAGGACTGGAAGAACTCTGGTACCTTTCATGATGTCTGGAGTACATGTATCATCCCTTTTTATATAATTTGGAGTAGAAATCTTTCACTCTTGTCAAACTTTCGCCTCTATTTCTTGTTACAGAACCATCTTCTTTTCTCAGAGCCATAATCTGTTTTCTTCCCTTACTGAGATGTCCCTTTGCTATCTTTAGGCTTTTGTTGTTTTCAATTGCTTTCCTTACTAGTTCACAGTTGAATTTCCCTACTTCTTCAGTGATACTTTTTCGTACTGTCTTGCATAGCTCTATATATTCCACTTTGGAAGTCGCATCTTCTTTAGTTGTCTTCATCTCTCTTCTTTTTTGCATCAACATTTTGGTTTTTCCTGATAATTTGTTCACATGCAACTTGTTCTTAGACCCAGCTAATTTTGTTGCTGTTTCCGTAAGAGCTTTGGTTACTTTTCTGTTAACTTCAGAAATATCCACTTCTTCCGATGTTAGGCCTTCTAAAGCAGAGAATCTGTTCTTCAGTTCCAACTTGAAGGTATTATGGTGTTTTTTAAGGTTGGTTATGTCAATACATTTTGTTTGTCTTATGAGCTTGCTACGTTCGAGTTTAGTGTTGAGGTGCATCTTACATCTCACCAATCTATGGTCACTACCTGTGTTGAACTTGTTTAGCACACTGCAGTTTTCTATGACGAATTTTTTGTTACACATAATAAAATCAATTTCACTTGTCCCATTTGGATGTTTCCATGTCCATTTCCTGTGTGGCTTTTTCTTGAAAAAGGAGTTCAAGATGAAAAACCCTTCTACCTCTGCAAACTCTACGAGAGTATTTCCACGCTGGTTTCTGTTGCCGTGACCGAATTTACCTACTGAAGTTTCATTCTGTTGCCGTTGCCCTATTTTTGCATTGAAATCCCCCATAATTATCTTCAAGTGCTGCTTACCTTTATTATTTAGATTACAAATTTCCTCATAAAATTCTTCAATTTCTTCTTCAGGATGACTTGTGGTGGGTGCATAAGTTTGAATAATCTGAGCCTGGTATTTTCTCGAGAGTTGGATAACGAGTCGGGCAGCTCTGTCAGAGGAATTTTCAACTTCTACAACTTTACCTTTCAGTTTCTTGTTTATTATAAATCCAACACCACTAGTTCTGCCAGTATCAGTCCCACTATAGTAGAAGAGATGTCCACTTTTCAGTTCAATGAGATCTTCTCCTTTTCTCCTGACCTCACTTAGCCCGACGATGTCCTACTTGATCCTTTGTAGTTCCTCTTCCAATTCAAGAAGCCTTGAATCAGAAGATAGGGAGCGTCCATTGTACATAACCAAGGTCAGCATCAGATGGCAGCCTAGTCCGGTCCTCCAGCACCCTCTGCCTTCATGTCGCACTGGCCGCTGCCTTGGCCAGGTACATTCCAGCTGCCGGAGACTGAGGGCCAAGATTTTAGTTGTGGAATCATTTTGGAGGGGTTTGGCCATAACTCACCACGCTGGCCAAGCGGGTTGGTGAGTGTGTGATAGCATTTCCTCTAATCCCGATGGTATAGTTATACCGCTATTGGCGGTCGTCAGAGCCCCTTTAGCGGGAACAATATGTACCACGAGAAGGCGGGATTGACATTTGTCAAGGAGAGGCTGTGATGTTACGCATCACCTGACCTTACATCGCTTTCTGAATAAAGGTAGTTAAATATGAATAAAGTCGTAGAGACCAATTTTAATCAATGAAAATGTTAGTAAAAATGAATTAAAGACTACGGTATGACTTACATCATATTCACGAAAAAAATCACCGAATGTCTTCTTTTTCGCGGAGCATCTGTTTTTTGCAGCGCTATCTCTCCGTCTTTTCCAAAAAATAACCAGCTGGTGATGATTCCGGTTGCTGCTCTGCGTAACTAAGGGAAGTCTCTAGCGCCGCATTACCTTCCGCATGGGAATTTTTTTTTTTTACTTGGGCACAGTCGTTTCCTGCATCCGATTCGGAATCCTTTTCATTAGTAACTATGTGAATAATTGCTTCATCTGTAATTTCTTCCTGATCATCACAGAAAAGCCAATTGGTCACGCAATTTTCTATTGCATTCTCGCATCCGGGTATCTGTGAAACTAGGTTTGTGAGATCGTCTTTTCTCCAGCGTTTTCTTCATCATCCAAGTCATCAATTTCTTCTTCATTTTTGAGCAGAATACGCCAACATTTCGCGAGCGTCTAGGATCTGATTTGCGCTCATGATTCCGCAAGCCAGTAAATCACATCCTTGATCGAATTTTTTTGTAAAACGAACTGTCAAGGATTCTTCTGCATCGGTTTCCTCAAAAATATACCAGTAATTGCTTGCAGTACTTCTGTTTGAGGTTATCAATCACTCCTTGGTCCAGGGTTGCCAGGCCTACTGATTTTTTCACACATTTAGTGATTTAGTGATTTTTTTAAAAAACGCCTTATTTCTACTGATTTTTTCATGTTTCATTAAAGTCTAATTTTTCGGAACGCTTTTCGTGATACTGTTGAAGAATTTATATGAAACATAACGAGTTTTACATAACGTCTTTTAATTTTTTGAAAAAAAAAATATTTAACAGGATCTAATAATCCGTTTGAAATGGTTGGTAAACTTGGGTATTATATTTGTGTACAAACGGATAATTGCCATAATTGATATCGATAGGCTACAATGCTCTTGTTCCTTGAATGAGAAATATCCATAACTGCTACGATTCCTGATGTAGAGGTGGGGAAACCTGTTTTGTTTTAACAAACACCGTGAACAACTCGATGGGCTATAAGCAGTCGGCCACCCCTAATGTAGGGCTACTGGTTCCAGGAAAGATAGAGAGAGAACCAGTGCCATTAAGCAAATAACACTCATGTATGCATCACGGAGAGTCGAACATGGATCCATTTAGGGTGAATAGTCAGAAGCTAGCGCTTAGACCACTGCGCTATGGGGCCTTCTTGATAGGTAATGGTGGCTAATTTGTGTTAACACGTGGTTGGTTGGCGTTATTGGTTCATTCAATTTTTTGTAGTTCATTGTTATTTTTTTGAATTGTCAACAGTAGTTTGTTTTTCTCTTACATTTTAACAGGGTAACTTAACCAAAAGTTTTTATTTTCTGATAATGCTAAAAATGCAATATGCAACATTTGGATGTTGTTACCCCTGTCAGTATCCTGGGAAAGAAGTTTCCATGAGTTGCTGCTTTAGTTTCTTTCTTTCCCAGTGTGATTCCTCCAACTGAGATTCAAACACTGGACAATGAATGGAAAATGCTTCCAAATACTGATCTTGAAACGCAATGCACTCTGATGTACGTGTGCATCATTTTTGGTCATGTGCAAAATAATAACACATTCGTAACGGAAGCATACTCTTTCCATCATTGTCGAAATTTGTGGCATGTTTGTTATTCTTCCTTCATTCAAGTGCTATAGTAGAAAGGATTTTTTTGTTTTTTTATGATAAACATCATGAAGACAAATCAGAGAAACAGACTTTCTTTAAAAACCGCATGTTGATTGCTGCATGCAAAGGTTATGCTTTCGAGTTCTTCATAGCATAGCTTTGACGGATAAAATGGTTTCGCAGAAGAAATGAAAACCAGCATCTATGATAGCAATAGTGTTAATAATAAGATTAGAATAACTCTTCTGTTCAAATTCTGACAGTGTGGATTCTACAGTTCAGCCGACCAAAGACCTTTACAGTTGACCCATTTCATTAGACTTTGCAACATAGATCATAGCAGACAAGCTAAAGATTGCCTTTTAAGAAAGGAAATTAAATGGAAAATACAATTATGTGATCTGAACTACTTTAGATCATTGCGATAGCGGTGCATTGTGTATTGTAGCGAAACAAAAACCTGCTGATTTTTAAACTAATCTACTGATTTTTTGGGATGAAATCTACTGATTTTTGAGAATTTCACTTGGCAACACTGCCTTGGTCCATTTGGCTGGATGAGGCTGGTTACGTTGGGAGGAAAAAACGTGGCCTTTATATCCCCGGTAGACAAATCTTGGATATCGGGTGCGTTATGTGGTAGTATCGTTTCTCGAGGTAGGTTGTTTTCTTTCAAATATTTTTCAGTTTAGGGCACAAATTCTTCAAGAAACCTCTGTTTGAATATCTCCCTGTTATAGCACACCCAGAAATTTCCCCGGGGAGGGGGGCTCACAGAATTTTTCCAAGGTGGAGGTGACCCTCTAAATTTACTGGGAAAAATAGGTACCATAACAATTAAGAAGGACGTTGTGCATTTATTCTTGTCCAGTTACTAGTAATGTTACAGTACGAGAAAGTTAAATGATTAGAAGAAGCAGTAGATGAAATTCTTTTCCTGGTTAGATTTTTCTAAATTTAACCGAACTACTCTTATTATTGTATGTTATAATGATATGGTACATGATTAAGAAGTATATGTAGATCGCGCATTGTGATTTTTTGTTTCTAACTCCGACGTAATAATTATCCGCTCTGTCAGCCCAAGGGGAGGTCTGGGCCTCCTCGCCCTCCCTCCCCCCGTGGGTGCGCCACGGCTCCCTGCTCATCCACGCTTTTCTCTGGTTTTTGTAGGATACTGGCAAAGCATGAATTGTGGCGTTTTTAAAGGTCCATGGTATTTTAGATTTTCCTATCACCGCTAAGGGCAATTTATGAGTTCCCGACGCATTAGAACAAGCCATAAGAGTTATTCGCTTCTTGCTTTGCTTGAAGCCGGGCGATTGAGACCCTAAAGATCTTCTAGGTAGCATTTTAAAGTTAAGTTCCGTTTCGTCGCAGTTGTGCAGCTGTTTAGCGGTAAAATTTCCAGTTAGCATCAAGTCTGAGTTTTGCGCGGAAGGAATATGCTGCTTCAAAATCCGCAGAAAGTTTCTTGCCACAAATGGTTAGGTGACGAACTCCAAACCTTCTTTTCTTTCCATCAGTACAACCACCCCACACTAGCAGATAAATTGTCCGCTTCTTTTAGTACTCTGCAAAAAGGTAATGCCTTTTCTTGCAGCATCGGACAGGACCCAATATAGAACTCCCTTTCAATCGTTGCTGGGAAAACCACAGAAAAAAAAAGCCTCACTGGCCTTTTCGTATTCACTTTTTCGTAAACGTTTCTTCGATTGCCCGCACTCTTCGGCGTAAAAATTCTCGGTGCTCCACTTCTCAATTTTTGATCGCTTCCTTTTCCAATCGCCCACTATCACTTCGCCGACACCAAATTCATTCACCACCTTTTTTATACTCTCTCCCGCATGTATTCTTTTTAAGGCATCGATCTTCACATTCAGAGGAACAGCAACGTGTTTTCTTTTGCCACTCAGTTTTGTCGTTTTCTTGCTACAAGTTCTCAGAACATTAATCACGTATTCAGCAGGCTACACAACACGCCTGCGCGCCGAGACGTCAAAACAACGCCGCTTCCATATTTATTTTCAGCTTCCTTTTAGGTGCCTTCTTAACGGTCTCCAGCTTCAACGGTTTTCCAGGGTGGCGCATTTTTTTACCTTGGCTATCTTTCAACACCCCCTGCCATTGACTTCTAAATTACCTGAAAATGGCGTTTTTCGACTCACAAAAATTTTCACGTGAAAATCGCCTGGAATTTTTTTTATTAGATTTTTTTTATGATGCATATTTTTTTTTGTTTCATCGCGAATGACCTCGGATTAAGCGGAACTCGGTTTACCCGAACTCGGATTATCGAGACTTTACTGTACACCGATGAGCTATTACATTATGACCACCTACCTAATAAGCTGTAGGACCCCATTTAGCCCGCAAAACAGCAACATATCGGCGAGGTATCGATTCGATGAGATGGCGATATAGGTATCCCGTGGTATCTGGTACCATAATGTCAACAGCAGGTCCTCCAGTTCCTGTACATTTCCGGGAGGTGTTGTTTTAGCGCGAACCGGCTTTTCCAAATCGAACCACAAATGTTCGATTGGGTTCATGTCAGGTGAATTTGGAGGCCAGGGGATTAACAGAAAGTCACCAGCATGTTCCTCGAACCACACCACCTTGACGATACTGGCAGTGTGGCATGGCGCATTATCCTGTTGGTAATGGCCATCACTAGCAGGTAACACAATTGCCATGAATGAGGGAACTTGGTCCAAAACGATGTTCAATTACCTGACAGCTGTCAGGGATTGTGCTGTTGGGATAATGGGACCTACAGTGTCTCAAGAAAACATCGCCCGCAGCATAACACCACCGCCGCCGGCCTGTTTCTGCCCAACAGTGTATCCAGGTGCCATAGCCTCTATTGATAATCGGCGTATCCGCGCTCGGCCGTCTACGTGATGCACCAGGAATTTTGATTCGTCAGACCAGGCCACTTTCTTCCAATCATCCGCGGTGCAATCTCGATGGCTAGTGGTCTAAGCGATGGCTTATGACCATTCGTCCGTGAGGGGTCTGAGTTCGAATCCCAGTGAGGCACGGATGTTGTGTTTGTCTTTCGGTACTGGCTCTCTCCCTTCTTTGGAACCAGTGACCCTAAATTAGGGACGGGCGACTGCTTATAGCCCATTGAGTTGCTCACGGTAGTCGTTAAACCTTCAATTAAAAAAATCTCGATCTTGGGCAAATTTCATGTGAGCATGAGGACCCTGATTGGTCTTCGGCTACGCAAGCCTATGCGCAGAAGGCTGCGATGAACTGAGTGCTGTGACATATTGCCCTGATCACCACTGCTGTAGCTGCAGGTGATTTGTTGCACTGTGGCTCTGCGGTCGCTGTGAACAATGCGCGACAGTCTCCGCTCCCCTCTGGCATCACAGAGTTGCGGACGACACATGCCTGGACGACGGTTCATCGTTTGGCCATCTGTGCACCACTTTTGATACGTACTCACTTCAGCGGCACGTGAACAACCCACAAGCTGCGCCGTTTCCGATATCGTAGTTCCGAGGCGCCATGCCATCCCAATTTGTTTCCGAGATCGTAGTTCCGAGACGCTGTGCCATCCCAATTTGTTTCCGAGATCGTAGTTCCGAGAAGCTGTGCCATCCCAATTTGTTTCCGAGATCGTAGTTCCGAGGCGCTGTGCCATCCCAATTTGTTTCCGAGATCGCAGTTCCGAGGCGCTGTGCCATCCCAATTTGTTTCCGAGATCGCAGTTCCTAGGCGCTGTGCCATCCCAATGTGTTTCCGAGATCGCAGTTCCTAGGCGCTGTGCCATCCCAATTTGTTTCCGAGATCGCAGTTCCGAGGCGCTGTGCCATCCCAATTTGTTTCCGAGATCGCAGTTCCGAGGCGCTGTGCCATCCCAATTTGTTTCCGAGATCGTAGTTCCGAGGCGCTGTGCCATCCCAATTTGTTTCCGAGATCGCAGTTCCGAGGCGCTGTGCCATCCCAATTTGTTTCCGAGATCGTAGTTCCGAGGCGCTGTGCCATCCCAATGTGTTTCCGAGATCGTAGTTCCGAGGCGCTGTGCCATCCCAATCTGTTTCCGAGATCGTAGTTCCGAGACGCTGTGCCATCCCAATTTGTTTCCGAGATCGCAGTTCCGAGGCGCTGTGCCATCCCAATGTGTTTCCGAGATCGTAGTTCCGAGGCGCTGTGCCATCCCAATCTGTTTCCGAGATCGTAGTTCCGAGGCGCCATGCCATCCCAATTTGTTTCCGAGATCGTAGTTCCGAGGCGCTGTGCCATCCCAATTTGTTTCCGAGATCGTAGTTCCGAGACGCTGTGCCATCCCAATTTGTTTCCGAAATCGTAGTTCCGAGGCGCTGTGCCATCCCAATCTGTTTCCGAGATCGTAGTTCCGAGGCGCCATGTGCCATCCCAATTTGTTTCCGAGATCGCAGTTCCGAGGCGCTGTGCCATCCCAATGTGTTTCCGAGATCGTAGTTCCGAGGCGCTGTGCCATCCCAATCTGTTTCCGAGATCGTAGTTCCGAGGCGCCATGTGCCATCCCAATTTGTTTCCGAAATCGTAGTTCCGAGGCGCTGTGCCATCCCAATCTGTTTCCGAGATCGTAGTTCCGAGGCGCCATGCCATCCCAATTTGTTTCCGAGATCGCAGTTCCGAGAGGCGCTGTGCCATCCCAATGTGTTTCCGAGATCGTAGTTCCGAGGCGCTGTGCCATCCCAATGTGTTTCCGAGATCGTAGTTCCGAGGCGCCATGCCATCCCAATTTGTTTCCGAGATCGTAGTTCCGAGGCGCCATGCCATCCCAATTTGTTTCCGAGATCGCAGTTCCGAGGCGCTGTGCCATCCCAATTTGTTTCCGAGATCGCAGTTCCGAGACGCTGAGCCATCCCAATTTGTTTCCGAGATCGTAGTTGCGAGGCGCTGTGCCATCCCAATTTGTTTCCGAAATCGTAGTTCCGAGGCGCTGTGCCATCCCAATTTGTTTCCGAGATCGCAGTTCCGAGGCGCTGTGCCATCCCAATGTGTTTCCGAGATCGTAGTTCCGAGGCGCTGTGCCATCCCAATCTGTTTCCGAGATCGTAGTTCCGAGGCGCCATGCCATCCCAATTTGTTTCCGAGATCGTAGTTCCGAGGCGCCATGCCATCCCAATTTGTTTCCGAGATCGCAGTTCCGAGGCGCTGTGCCATCCCAATTTGTTTCCGAGATCGCAGTTCCGAGGCGCTGTGCCATCCCAATTCGTCCTTTCTCAAAATCCGATAAATCGGCAGCTTTTCCCAGTCTGACTCCGAACACTCTACTAACCGAAAGTCTTTCCTCAGGTTGTATATATACTGCTCTGTATCTCATTTCTCTAGGTTGGGGTGGTCATAGTGTAATGACTCATCGGTGTATACACCGTTTACGTCTGCCTGACAATACTGTACAACTGTGTGTGTTTATCCTGTCACTCTATCAGTACTACCAGGTCAAATAAGTTATTAATTAAATTAAACCTCCAATAAAAAAAAGAACGCGCAACACCATCTATGAATGGGGGGGGGGGGAGTTGGCAGTGAGCACATGTCTACTGGAAATCAAAAAACGTTTGATTCAATTCATAAAGTTCTGCAGAAATTACGTAGAAGGAATTTTCGCGTACGACCCGAGAACTTCCTAAAAAATATATAAAACATCCGAGAAGAAACAAAACAAGTAAACTAGAAAATACGAAGCTATATCGCGGCCGGCCATTACGCACAGCAGAAAAAAAAAAAGAAAACTACTAAGTAGGAAAATTTCGCGTCGCATATACTTAAATCTTAAAGACATCAAAATCATAGATTTAGAACTGAAATTCTCGCGCAAACACACTAGTTACTCCCTACAATGACGGCTTTCTATGTATGCCGGAAGTAGTATTCTCTTTGCCAGTCTATTCTCCTCCAATGTCTTAGGTAAAAACTTAATGTGCTTTTGATAAAATTTAAGAGGACAACATGCGTCCTCAGAAAAATCAGATGTTTTTGCAGACAATACACTGAATTCGAGGACTGTTCTCAAGAATTCGGGGCCTCTGGTTAGTATAAGCACAGAGGGTCTGTTTGTCCTGCGCGCTGGTTTCCTCCCTTCCGTACAGCCTATGACCTGAAGTAAGGAGGAAAGACTTCAAATAGCCTTGGACAATATGCTCACAGTTCTGAACCTCGACAATATAAATGAGCAAATGAAAAAAAACAAAGCTCAAAACCAGCTTAGGAAATCACAAGACCAGAGTTTGCCAACTTTTATGTCCTTAAGGACCAAGATTGAATATTCTGATTCCTTGATGACTGCACGTAAACTTATGACCAATGCAAATTAAGAGAACCTAACAATATTTCTACATATTAAATATGAGTATATAGACCGTCCGAGATGGGTCAGGGTTCAAACCCTGGTGATGCATGGATGTTGTGTTCGTCTTACATCACTGGCTCTCTCCCTGCTCTACAACTAGTGGCCCTACATTAGGGACAGGCGAGTGCTTACAGCCCATCGAGTTGTTTACGGTGGTCGTTAAACCACCGCGGTTTGGTGCTCAGGATTCTTCGTGCCCTTTTGGGGAAATTCATCAACCCACCTCATAATTTTCTGTTGTTGTACGTCCGTGGATGTTTGGCCTTACATTTGAGCCCAGCAAAATTGCAAGGATACGTTTATTTCTTGATTTACGAACTCGTTAATTTCTGTTATTTTCTTCGTCGGGTCCCGTAAAAAAGACGGCTTCCAGTGGTTGCCATGGTAACCAGCCAATGAATGTTAGATATTCCTTTTGCCGAAAGTCACGCTTCCTGTTGTGTCTGTTTCTAATGAGCCTTCCAAACGTCTGCTCTCCGTATTCTGTGGTGACGTTATCTGTCGATACACTGTCGCATGGCCTGGCTCCTCCATCAACTGCTACTGAGATTTCTTCCGAAATTAGTTGCCAATAGACGAATTCGTTTGCTGCTACCTTAAAACAAAGTGTCTCTTCTTTAATACTACACGTGTCGTCAGCGTCTTCGTCACCTTCAGCTGTGATTGATCGTCGGAATCGCTCCACTTTAATCTGTCTTTATCGACGAATTCTGGTTTCTCAAAAGACCAAAAGCAGTTTTTTAGTCTTCTCTTCCGAGCGCTTTCTAACACGCCGCTTCGTCTGTACATGCAAGCGATTATACAGTAGTTACCTTCTACCATCCTATGAAGTTACCGGTATCGCTCGGACTCCCTAAAATATTCAAATTCATTTTTCTCAGCAAGCTCATGTGGCTTTACTTCTTCAAAGTTTTATTTTTTGAATACTTTACTCATCTTTTCCCCACTTCTTTGGCTAAGTTTCCGCTTACAGTTTCTTTATTCCCCGTTTCTGCTAAAATTCCTGACGACTTACTCTCGGCCATTTTTAGTTCATTTGGTAGCATTCAAGGTGACCCATAAAATTCCTCGTGATTCTGATTTCAAGCTTTCGAAGAAATCCTCGTCTTGTTATTTCCTAGGATTCTGCTTCTAAATCTCTTCCCTCCACTATCTGTATTTACAATCCTATTTGTTCCTATACTACTGGGCTTTCTACTCAGGTTCAATGTTGTCAGTGTAAAAAGTTTGGTCATGTAAAATCAAAGTGTCCTCCATTGATCATCTTTATTCTATTCATACACGAGGTTTTTCCTCATCTTCTCCCTTTTATTACAAATTTATCTTTTCTTATTCCTTCGTCTCTTGTCTCTCAACCTGTTTTTCCTTCCACTGAGCTGTCATTGGTTTCTCTCCGTTTTTTTTTTATTTTTTGGTTCACCGAGTGTTCTATTCCTATGGTTTTTACTGTTGTCTCTTCTCAGATTCCTTCTTCAACTTCCATTCCTTCCTCTCCCTCTTTCTATGGTTTATACTGTTCCTTCCTCGCCCTCTTCCTAAGGTTTTTACTCCTCCTTCTTCTCATACTTCTTCAACTTCCGTTCCTTCCTCGCCCTCTGCCTTTACAACAGTAAACTTCTGATTTTACTGCTTGTGTATTAGAGTCCGCTGAGACCCAAGATTTGTCTGATGCTTCTTCCTCCTCATCTGATGCTGAGATTTCTCTTGATTCGTAATTCAAGTTCCATTCTTACCTCCTAGTGCCTTTTCACTTGTTGGTATCCAAGATCGGTCTAAGCTTTTGCATTCTGGAGAGGTGAGTCTTGAAATTATGCCCCTCTTGGAGTTGAAAAGTTCCCCTGTTCCACACAAAGAATACACAGTTTTTACTTTCTCATACCTACGCTATAGGAAAGTACTACGATTGTTCAAAAATCGCATGAAAAAACTCTAAGGGCTGTAAAGAAATCGGCCGTCCCCAATTTAGGAATACTGATTGCAGAAAGAGGTAAGGCTAGTGCCGTAAGACAAACACTCAACCTATGGACTCGAGCCCTAAGATTAATTCATGACCAGAGTAGCATATTGTAATTTAATGGGAAAGACTTTCGGTCCCTGCTCAAAATAATAATTTGGGCTACTTTTGCATTTCGTACGACTTTCTGCGAAAATTGTTAACCTTGCAGTCTGTTCAGCCACTTTTGTTGTTGTGTGAGGGTTTAACGATTACCGTCAGCAACTCGAGGAGCTATAAGCAGTCTTGTCCGTCTTTAATTTAAGGCCATTGGTTTCAGGGAAGGGAAAACCAGTGCCGCAAGACAAAACACCGGATCCACTCGAATGAACTATCAGAAGCCAGCGCTTAGAAAACTGTGTTTCTGGGATTGCCAAATTTTGATTGCACTTATGCTGAATTCCACTAAAAGCTAATAAAAAACAAGTTAGTAAAATCATGCAATGCATTGATTATGATACGCTTTCCAACATACCAGAAATTATTGCTCAAATTATGTAGATAATGGCTGTGGAATAAAACTCGCTCCTGTGTCCTGACCTTTGACCCCATTTTGATGATATTCAACAGAACCGGTTCAGTATACCCCAGGAATAACATACTAAAGTTTTGTAGCAATAAAAGCAGCTTTACGCAAGTTATGAGAATAATGGCTGTGGAATAAATCTTGTTTTTGTGCAATGACCTTTGACCCCATTTCGTTGATATTCAACAGAACCGGTTCACTATACCTCCGGAACAACATGATAAAGTTTTGTCGCAATCCAAGCATTTTAGGTAAGTTATTATGCACAAGGGCAATGGAATGTATCCCACTCCAGTGTCCTGACCTTTGACTCCATTTCTCCCATTTTCAATAGGGTTCGTCCCCAGGTGGTTTCTTACCACATACTAAAATTTGATCGAAATCGAACCATTTTCACGCAAGTTATGACGCATAAGGGCAATGGAATATATCCCGCTCTTATGCCCTGCCTGACCTTTGACCCCATTTCGCCTATTTTCAATAGGGCTCGTGCCCAGGTGGTTCCCTACCACATACTAAAATTTCATCTAAATCGAACCATTTTTACGCAAGTTATGACGCATAAAGGCAATGGAATGGATCTCGCTCCTATGTCCTGACCTTTGACCCTGTTTCGCCCAATTTCAATAGGGTTCGTCCCCAGGTGGTCCCCTACCACATACTAAAATTTCGTCGAAATCGAACCATTTTCACGGGAGCTATCGTGCGGACGGACGGACAAAGCTGGAACATATACGCTTCTTCAACCTACGGTTGGAAAGTGTAAATGAGAAAATTCTTCATGTAATTCGTTCGTCAGAAAAGTATAAGGATTATGCGGCTTGCTCTTAATTCAGCACGTGTACCAAAGACAAAGTATTTCACTTTTACTATGTTCTTCCCATCACAGCTCCGCTTGGTCAGCAGAAATTAACAATATTTAGCAAACATTCAGATGTAACATCACGCTTGCAGTTTTGGGGCAAAACATGTTTTGTGTATTTAGCGTGTTTATATATATGTACACTATCTACCAACAAGTAATTGGACACCCCTGCAATCGACGATATCTGCGGTCTGATACACATCACGGCCGCCGCCGTTAAATATCGTATGGGAAACAACAACGCAACCAGTCACATGCAAGGTGCCACGCAGTTCGGAGCTCTCTGATTTCGAGTAAGGTGTAATCGTCGGGTATCACAGAAATGGCCGATTCATACGTGACATATCCAGCGAGTTGAAATACCCAAAATCGACAGTGGCCTACGTGATTGGCAAGTGGAAGATGAGAGGTGACTGTCGGAATGTGCCCCGACCCGGCAGACCCACAAAACTGGGAGTTAGAGACCGACGGGTGGTGGCCAGAGAAATTTGGAAGAACCGCACCAAATTGATGGGCCAGATCCGCAAGGAGTTTCAATAGGCATCCGGGAGTGTTATTTCGTTGAATACCATCCGTAAGAAAGCCTATCTACTTGGTTATCAGGGACGTGCTGCCGCCCACGAGCCTTTGATCACCAAGTCCAATAGCGCTGCTCGGCTAACGTGGTGCAAAGAACGTCGACAGTGGACCGTTGAACAGTAGAAACAGGTTCTCTGGAGCTACGAATCAAGGTTCACCCTCTACCGTTCGGATGGCAGGGTCTGGGTTTGGCGTCTGCCTGGAGAACGCCTCCTACCGGAATGTATTGTGCCAACTGTGAAGTTCGGCGGCGGTGGAATTATGCTATGGGGGTGTTTCTCCTGGTATGGCACGAGACCCTTGGTCGCGATTCCTGGTAGACTCAAAGCCGAGACCTACTGCACCATTTTGGATGACCATGCGCTTCCTACGTTGTGGCAGTTTTACGGGGTGGACCCATGTTACTTTCATCAGGATGACAATGCCACCTTTTATATTGCGAGGTCCACCATGGCTTGGTATGGTGACAATGGGGTTAATCGAATGGACTGGCCTGCGCAGAACCCGGAACTTAACCACATTGAGCACCTCTGGGACAAGTTGGAGCGTCGACTTAAGGGGTGCCCCCACCGTCCGAAATCGGTAAAGGAACTGACCTGTCTTCTCCAAGCCGAGTGGAAGAAAATACCGCTAGCCGTCGTACAACGCCTGGTTGAGAGTATGACCCGGAGGGTCGCAGCTGTAATTGCCGCACGTGGAGGCTCCACCAACTATTGAAGGTGAATAAACTTCGTTTTCTTTTGCTATCACAGGTGTCCAATTACTTGTTGGTAGATAGTGTATATGCGCAGTCGAGTCACATTATTGTGACCACCTCCTACTTTTGACGTCAACAGCGTGTAGCCAATGAAAGAAGCCACGAGTCGTGAGTTGGCTTGGAGGGTAGATAAGGTGTGCTGTAAGCAATCTGAAAATATATCACTCGTTGTTGTCATGGATAAAAAGGAGCGATTTATCAGATTTGCAAAAAGGGATGATTATCGGCTTTCGGGTCAAGGGTGGCAGTATTTCTGAAACAGCGCAGATTGTGAACTATACGCATGCTGCTGTGGTTAATGTGTATCGAGATTGGAGAAATGGCACCATTGCGAATAAGCGGCATGAGGAGCACCACGTGCCATTGATGTGAGAGGTGAACGTCGGTCGCGATGGTGCGTGAGAGCCGATCGAGTGGAGCAACTCACTGGCCGAATGAACCAGGGGGCTACTGGAAGTGTATCTAAAACGACAGTTCAGCGAATTCAGCTGTGTATGTGGCTCCGATGTAGATGGATAATCACTGCACTTATACTAAGGAAGGTGCATCGGCAGAAAAGGCTTACATTTGCACGGCAGTATAGGAATTGGACCTCGGCTGATTGGGAAAGGATTGTCTTATACGATGAGTCACGTTTTCTGCTTCATTGAACGGATGGACGTTGGCGTATAAGGCGAGAAACATCGGAGAACAAACACTCTTCAACCATTGCTGGAAGAACACAATCTGGTGGGCGTAGCGTTATGACTTGGGGAATGTTTTCGTGGCATTCTCTGGGTCCACTCATACCCGTGGAAGGCACTACGGACCTTGGATATACCACGTACAACCATACATTATGATTGTCTTCCCTGGGGCGGATGGGATCTTCCAGCACGACAATGTAATGTGTCACACAGCTAGAAATGTCCGAGAGTGGTTGGAAGAGCATGATGAAAACTTCAAAGTACTTCCCTGGCCCCCTAATCCCCCCAGACTTAAACCCAATTGAACATCTGTGGGACCATCTCGATCGTGTTGTTCACTCTATGGATTCTCCACTACGCACCCTCCAGCAGCTGTCAGATGCACTGCAGTCAGCATGGCTCCACATACCTGTGAACACCTTCCAGCACCCTATTGAGTCACTTACAACCCGTCTAGCTGTTTGCAGCGCTTCACACGGCGATTACTCTGGATATTAGCTGGTGGTCACAATGATGTGACTCGGCCGTGTATATATTTTTTTAATTTTTTGTATTGTCAATACAAATACCTCTTCTACTTTTGTAGACGATTTTACTTTAGTAGATGATTTTAAGGTTTCTAAAGATTTATAAATGAAAAATTAGTTGAGTATATTTCGGAATAATTACTGTACATAGCTGCTGATAAAGTATTGATCGAAGTCATTTGAGGCACTTGTTTATCCAAGGTGACTATTTCCTGAAAATGGTAAGAATAAAGGTTTTATTTTTGTGAATAAGTGGCAACACATTCTTTCATGCTGGAAAAAGAAAACAATTAAATTTAAATTGTACATAGGTCAAAAACTCTATTCGAAGTCACAAAACTCACTAGGAAGGGAGTCACGTGGACTTGACCAAGTTGAATTTCGCATGAAATTAAACTTAATTTTTTTATATGTGGAAATATGATAATTATTAGAAATTAATCCAAAACTTGCAATGAGATTTAGACATTGCATTCATACTGTCTACATTCGTACAGTCCATAATTATTGTACAAGGAGAATGACAGAAGGCATGCGTCTGCTTGGAAGTGACTGGCCTAAAGTGACCACAGGACGAAGAGCCCGTTCGATCAGCCGATGAGCTCTTACAGAACTGACAGTCTCGCTCTCAGCTATGACAGAAGTGGTCACCCATCACATGGCAGAAATTTTCAAACCGTCTACGGCTTGCATGGCGTCCTTTGCTTCACCTGCCACTGACACCAACTCACCGTAGTCTGCGCGTCGTGTCGTACCACTTCTGAGGAACCTAGGTGGAAGAATGACGTCATGTAGTGTACAGGGATGAATTCCACTTGTGACTATACGATGACATCGCTCTGTCCACGTTATTTTTATGAACAACGAATAGCAACTGAAAAATTGCACTCCGACACCGCTGAGATCGAACCCCAGATCTCTCGATAACTAGCCGAGTGCGTTCACTTTACGCTACGGTGCCAACAATTCACAGCGCTATTCGTGGTTTATCAGTCAGCATCTGACTACACAAATCCAGATTGATGGGCTCAGTAACTGATGTGGCGCCATCTAGTGGCATTCAACAAAGCAAGCTGTTTTAATTACAGCTAATAAATCCAAAGGGCGATAAAAGTTACTGAGCCCATCAATATGGATTTTTGTAGTCAGATGCTGACTGATAAACCACGAATAGCGCTGTGAATTGTTGGCACCGTAGCGTAAAGCGAACGCACTCGGCTAGTTATCGAGAGATCTGGGGTTCGATCCCAGTGGTGTCGGAGTACAATTTTTCAGTTGCTATTCGTTGTTTATAAAAATAACGTGGACAGAGCGATGTCATCGTATATTTACATTATCTCCACGTATTTAAAATATATTCACCACTTGTGACTTCAACCCGATAATCGTCGGATACACGTCTGGCGAAGATTTGGCCAACGCAGCAATCCTGCGAATGTCATCGACCGACACACCAACCGATCATCGAACATCATGGTTTGGAGAGCTATCTTCTACGTGCTTCTTCTGTATAGAGTTTATTACAGGAACTCTGACGACTCGTCGGTATGTTGTTGGAGAAATCCTCCAACCCGCTGCGATACTGCTCGTGGCAGGGTTAAACAGCGCGTTTGTTTGAGCAAGACACTACACGCCCACATACTGCAAGTGCATCGGGGCAGTGTCTACAAGGTACCAACATCGCGATGACAACTGATCGAACTCCAGATATGTCGCCAACACAGCACACCTGGTGCATGCTGAGACGACACGTGCAGACTCTGCGTTGACCACATTAATTGCAATGTGACACCACCACGAGGTAGAGTGGTGGACAATACCTCCGGATTCTGTAAAACGTCTATTCATTCCGCACATGCTAGAAGATTGCATTGTTGATCAGGTAAGATTTACATAATACTGGATAGCCCTTTAAGCTTTCTTTTCCAGCATTACGTTTATTTCTTTTTATTCGAAAATATGTTAAGATTTATTACGTACTGAAGTGCATGGCCGCCCCCGCCGGTGGCGCAGTGGTCTAAGCGCTAGCTTATGATCATTCGTCCGTGAAGGATCCGGGTTCAAATCCCGGTGAGGCATGGATGTTGTGTTTGTCTTACGGCCCTGGTTCTCTCCCTTCCTGGAACCAGTGGCCCTAAATTAGGGACGGGCGACTGCTTATAGCCAATTGAGTTGCTCACTGTGGTCGTTAAATCTTCAATTAAAAAAAAAAACCAAGAAAGATGACACCGAATTTTCGGGTGTAATAAGCACGTCTTTTAAATCCGTTCTGACGCAAATTAAATTTATCAAAGCTATTCAAAGTCAATGGAACCGGTATGGAAAACAGTAGATCTGACCAAAGAAAGAAGATTTTCAATCGGGTTTTTAATCCCTCAGATATTGCTGTAAACGGAATCGTGAGCTTACGAACTCTTAGAAACCGAGATATCGACAAAAATAAGATGTGACTTTACGTCCCCTAGTGGGAAAACCATGCATTATTTTAGGAAGAAAGTATTCTCAAAAGGTTTATCCGTATAAGCGGTATCGGTCGATGAAAAAAAAATTAGTCGAGTTTTCAGGAGCCCAGATTTTACAACAAATACTTCAGAAGCAGAAATTAACACATATGACCCCTGGTGGCTAAACCATTCATTAATAAACATTAGAAATTATGTGAAAAATATTTTCCATCAGGTCTTGTATGCGATACAGGAAGAATTTTTTCAAATCAGAGCTTTAGGAGCAGAAATAACGCAGAAAACGCAATTTACCTTTGTGCCCCCTAGCGGAAAGTGTATGATCTACTTGAAAATTTTGAATTTACAGGAAATACATTTCGCATCGGAAACACTATCCAACAAAGAAGGAATTTTTCAAATCGTACCCTTAGAAGTAGAGATATTGACAAAAATAAGATATACATCTACGCCCCTGTCGTAGAAACCATGCATTATTTCAAGAAGAAAATTTTCCTAAAAGGTTTGTCGACATGAGTAGTATCGGTCAACAAACGACTTTTTTTCAATCAAGATTTTAGAAGCTCATACTTTGCTGCAAATACATCAGAAGCGGAAATTAAGACGTACGCCACCTGGTGGGCAAACCATTTTTTACGAAATTAGAGATCACGTGCAAACGATTTCCCATCACGAGCTGTATGCGGTGCAGAAAGAATTTTTCAAAGCGGATATTTAGAAGCACAGATATAGGGGAAACGCAATTCACATTTACGCCCCCTAACGGAAAGTCCATGAATTACTTGAAAATTTTGAAATTATATGAACCACATGTCACACTAGAAACACTATCCAACAAAGAAGGAATTTTTTCAAATCGTACCCTTAGAAGTAGAGATATTGACAAAAATAAGATATACATCTACGCCCCTGTCGTAGAAACCATGCATTATTTCAAGAAGAAAATTTTCCTAAAAGGTTTGTCGACATGAGTAGTATCGGTCAACAAACGACTTTTTTTTCAATCAAGATTTTAGAAGCTCATACTTTGCTGCAAATACATCAGAAGCGGAAATTAAGACTTACGCCACCTGGTGGGCAAACCATTTTTTACGAAATTAGAAATTATGTGCAAACGATTTCTCATCAGGAGCTGTATCCGGTGCAGAAAGAATTTTTCAAATCGGAGATTTAGAAGCAGAGATATAGGGGGAAACGCACTTTACCGCTACGCCCCCTAGCAGAAAGTTTATGAATTACTTGAAAATTTTGAAATTGTATGAAAAACATGTCACACGGAAAACACTATCTAACAAAGAAGGAAGTTTTCAAATCGGACTCCTAGAAGTAGAGATATTGACAAAAATAAGATGTACGTCAACGCCCCCTGGCGGAGAAACTGTGGAATATTTTAGGAAAAAAATATTCCAAAATAATATTTTAGGAAAAAAATATTTCTTTCGTGGACTGAGCAAATCGATGTGATTGGCTCAGTCCACGAAAGAATGTTTTCAATCGATATTTTACAAGCTCAGATTTTATGGCGAATACATCAGAAGCAAAAATTAAATCTTACGCACCGTGGTGGCCAAAGTATTCTTTGCCAAAAATTTGAAATTATATGCAAAAAATTTTCCATCAGGAGATGTATCCGCTGTAGAAATTTTTTTCAAATCAAAGTTTTAGAAGAAGAGTTATCGGGAAGAATGTAATTTACGTTTACGCCCCCTAGTGGAAAATCTATGCGTAATTTGAAAAAGTAACTATATCTAAAATACTGT
Organism: Macrothele yani; assembly: GCA_039090855.1. Lineage (NCBI taxonomy): Eukaryota > Metazoa > Arthropoda > Arachnida > Araneae > Macrothelidae > Macrothele > Macrothele yani. The sequence goes on from CM077009.1 coordinate 83,840,033, forward strand.
TCGACATAAATGGAATCGAAAGATAAAAGAATTCTTTCAATCGGATGTATAGAAGCAAATATGTGGAATGAAACGTATTTTTGAATTCGACATTATCTGCATTTACGCTCTCCAGCGGCGAAATTGTACATCGTAAAAAAAAGAGATAAAGGATCATCATTCGCATATTTCAAGCTTCCAATGCAAAAAGAATTTTTCAAATCGGACTAATAGTTGCAGAGATATCGTGGGTACAGACGGACGGACGGATGGACAAACCGATAACATAAGCACGATCTTTTTTTACAAAAGACGTGCTAAAAAAGCCTCCACAACCACCACCAACAAGGTCTACTATGTTGTGTTTCCAGTAAGTTCCATAGAATTTAAGACACTACTTCCTGGTGTTGCAATATTTTTTTGCAGTGTATTAGCGCATACGCAGTGCTTGCTGTTAGGGAGAAACAACTAGATCAGGTAGCCAATTACGCTTTGTCATTCAGGGCCGTCTAGAAAATACAAGGCCATGATATTAGAGACATGAGTTTCCTCTTTTAGTGACGTCACGTAGAAACCAAATTTTCCGATTGGTTTCCACCGATGTCGTATATGACGTCAAACACGACGCCAACGTATCATGTCGTGTAACATGATAGTGACGTCACAAACGGAGGGAACTCATTTATCTAATGTCATGCTTCCTAGACGGCATTCGCGGGGTCGGGACCTGGGCGCTCAAAAGTTTTCACAGCCGTGACGTCACATGAAGCGATGTCTGGTAGAGCACTGCAGCAGCATTGTTTTAAACTGAGTTGCGCCCGTTATTAAATATATTTGGTAGAGAAATGGTTGATCTTACGGTACTAAAACGAAGCCATACTACTTACTATATACTACCAAGGGCGCCCATGGGGGCAGGGGGGGCTCGAGCCCCCCACCTAGCCTTTTTTTTTAGAAATTTAAAACACTAAAATAGACGAAACCTTTCTTAAAAGCATTTTAAAAAATAATAAGATATTAATGATTGATTGTAAGAATTTTTTTTTTTTGTATTTTAGAATTTTGTACATTTACTAAAATGTTTGACAGCCTTGAAGGAGGTAAGGATTTTTCTTAGTACCCCACCCCCTTAAAGTACTCCTATGGGCGCCACTGTTTTTTTTTTTTTGATTGGAGGTTTAACGACCACCGTGAGCAACTCAATGGGCTATAAGCAGTCGCCCGTCCCTAATTTAGGGTCACTGGTTCCAGGGAAGGGAAAGAGCCAGTGCCGTAAGACAAACACAACATCCATGCCTCACCAGGATTCGAACCCGGACCCCTTACGGACGAATGATCAGAGGCCAGCGCCTTAGACCACTGCGCCACCGGGGCGGCATGTTAAATTTAACTGTAGTATACAGTGGCGCCCGCCGCCCAGGTGGCGCAGTAGTCTAAGCGATGGCCTCTGATCATTCGTCCGAACGGGGTCCGGGTTCGAATCCTGGTGAGGCATGGATGTTGTGTTTGTCTTACGGCACTGGCTCTTTCCCTTCCCTGGAACCAGTGACCCTAAATTAGGGACGGGCGACTGCTTATAGCCCATTGAGTTGCTCACGGTGGTCGTTAAACCTCCAATAAAAAAAAAAAAAATTAACATCTCGTCCAGAGATAAAATATAGGAAAATATTGCACTTACAGAGAAAAACCGGAAATGAGGATATTGCACTTACAGAAAAAAAAAACTGGAAATGAGGATATTGACGGAGATGTGACTACGAAGGCTTGATTTTATTGCACTTGGGATTTCGTGTAAGTCTGATAGGAAATTAACATCTCGCATTTTCTGATAACCAAACACAAGAAATTAAAAAAAAAAAAACGAGGCACTTCCAAAACGAATCTTCCATCGATTAATATTAAAGGGGAATTTTTAAATGCTTGAAGTTCTTCGTCATGGAACGGCCGAAAGGACAGCCAATTTCCTGTTACATGATTTTCCACCAACGACGCCATTTTTTGAGTTTTACGTAGTTGTTTAAACAAATGTTCAAAAACACTGAAACACATTTCATGCCTAACTCTATATCAGTTGTTTTGCATCTAATGCAAACTTCAGGTACTGAAAATTCTGAAATTTCATCTTGAGCTAGATTTTTCAGCAGTAATTTTATCGTTCTCTATGGAGCAAGTGCTGGTACTCTTCACGTAAAAATAGTTTAAATAAACATGCTATGAAAGAAATGCTTACTATACTAGTTCACACGGATATGATAGTCTACCTCGGTCAAGAAGTTCAAAATATTTTCACTTCGGAATCACCAAATCTAGAATTATCTCTTTACTTGATGTTATTTTTCCTGGCACAAGTCGCAGTTCAACTTTTCTTTTTGTCTGAATGCTGCATATCAGTGACAAATCTTAATAATATATATAAGCATCCAGATCTGTCTGTCTTTCTGGAACGCTTGACGTTACAGCAACACCTGCATTGTTGCACCATCACTTATCGAACAATTCGTATGTGGTCTCGCGATCAGATGTCTCCCCAATAGCACATGCTATACAGTATAATAGCACGCGATCAGTTTTAGATATCAAGGTGATTGCGTGCTAATTTAAAAACAGTGGATCATTAGTGACTCGAGTTCTATTTTTCCGATCTAAAAAATTCGAATTGAATTCTTAAGTTTGCACGTGATCACATTGAGAAGTCAAGGTGATCGCGTGCTTATTTAAAAACATTGGATTATCAATGACTCGAGTTCTATTTATCCGATCTACAAAATTCGAATTCAAATCTTAATATCATGGCAAATTGCGTTGGTATATTAATTTAATTTAGCACAATTCGAATATTAATTTGTACGCTTTAATTATTTTTTACTTTTTTAATTTAACTAACTTTCCGAGTTTAGTGCTGATTATATTAAACATTTTGAAAAATATTGATCTATCTAAACGCACTAACCTACAATAAAAACTGAAATCTTGAGATGTCAGAGTGAGCAAGATTGCATCTAAAAGCAGATGTCGCCCCAATAGCACATTGTCGAGAATTTAGATAGTTCTGTTTTGTAATACCAGATGCCGCATTATTTTGTAGAAAAAGCTTTGGTATGAAGTTTCAAACTAACCGTCGAATAGGACAGTCTAAAACAAGCCGTAGAGGAAATAACAAGTGTGCCGAAGAAAAAGTAATTAAACGCAAAAAATCAAAGTAAAAGTTATTAAGGTAAGTTTACACGAAAACAACTTTCCGAGTTTAGTGCTGATTATATTACACATTTTGCAAAATATCGATCCATCTAAACGCTGTAATCTACAATTGTTAAACAGCAAATATTTTACGTAGAATGTTATTTATCGCGAGGTCTTTTGAAAAACGGAAATAAATAGCATATAATTTTTAGTTGTAACATGAATGAGTTCTTACTATATAAGTTTTTACTATGTTTCCTTACAGAAATCCGGCGTCTATTTTACTTGTTTTCAGTCTGTTTCAATTAAAAATTTCACTCCGTCACCAGACGGGCAACATCCCCTATATATTTTTTTATTTTATTAATATTTATTTAAAGCCTTAAAACAACTGTCCTAGGACGGGGTAACACTAGTAGATAATAAAACTGGATGATTTGTGAATAGGTGGTGCCATACAAAATAATTTTATAACAAGTCAGTAAAATCATGCAATGCACTGATTATGATACGCTTTTCAACATACCAGAAATCATTACTCAAGTTATTACTCAAGTTATGAGGATATTGGCTGTAGAATAAATCTCGCTCCTATGCCCTGATCTTTGATCCCATTCCGATTATATTCAACAGAACCGGTTAAGTATACTTCCGGAACAACATGATAAAGTTTTGTCTAAATCGAAGCATTTTTACGTAAGTTATGATGCATAAGGGCGATGGAATGGATCCCGCTCCTATGTCCTGACCTTTGACCTAATTTCGCCCATTTTCAATAGGGTTCGTCCCCAGGTGGTCCCTACCACATACTAAAATTTCATCGAAATCGAACCATTTTTGCCCAAGTTATGACGCATAAGGGCGATGGAATGGATCCCGCTCCTATGTCCTGACCTTTGACCCCATTTCGCCCATTTTCAATAGGGTTCGTCCCCAGGTGGTCCCTACCATATACTAAAATTTCATCGAAATCGAATCCTTTTTACGCAAGTTATGACGCATAAGGGCGATGCAATGGATCCCGCTCCTATGTCCTGACCTTTGATCCCATTTCGCCCATTTTCAATAGGGTTGGTCCCCAGGTGGTCCCTACCACATGCTAAAATTTCATCGAAATCGAACCATTTGTACCCAAGTTATGACGCATAAGGGCGATGGAATGCATCCCGCTCCTATGTCCTGACCTTTGACCTCCATTTCGCCCATTTTCAATAGGGTTGGTCCCTAGGTGGTCCCTACCACATGCTAAAATTTCATCGAAATCGAACCACTTTTACGCGAGGTAACGTGCGGACAGACGGACAAAGGTGCAGCATATACGCTTCTTCAACGTACGGTTGGAAAGCGTAAAAAATGAAGGTAAACCGCTTAGGTCAAACTATACCAGCATTTTTTTTTTTTTTAATAATTTAGATGTTTCTTCCAACGCATCGAAAGACCGTATCAGATCTTTATCCAGAATTGCATCATTTGCTTTCTCTTTTCTTTCGGATAAGTTTTAGAGTCTTTTAGATGCGTTTTCCATTTATTAGTGCCTTTGTCAGAAAGGTTTCTTTTTTCAGATCAGGAAAGCTACAGGATATCGCATCTTTGCTGTGCTTAAAATGAGAACGAGGAAGAACAGTAATAGAGGCATCGTCTTTAGGTAGAGACACTGACTTCTATTATATCTGTTGGTCAATTTTTAGTACTAGCGCTGTAAAAGAGTTATTGAAGGATGAACTAAAACAACGACATAGTTTGCTCGAAGATATTCTATTTTAAAATACACTGACGGAAAAAAAAATCCCAACACCACGAAAAAATAGTTGTAGAGGAATGAAATGGCGGCAATACATTTGTATAGGTAACATATTTAATCGATTAAGGTTTCAAGATCACAGCTTATTGTAAGCGCGAGAAAAGCCATTTTAAATGTGAAATGCTGGTACAATAATAACCGGTGTAACCGCCAGAATGTTGAATGCAAGCACGCAAACGTTCATGCATTGTGTCGTACAGGTGCTGGATGTCAGTTTGTGAGATGGAGTTCCATGCCTGTTGCACTTGGTCGGTCAATACAGGGACGGTTAATGCTGGTTGGGGGTGACGCTGGAGTTGTCGTCCAATGATGTCCCATACGTGCTCGATTGGTGAAAGATCTGGTGATCTAGCAGGCCACGGCAACATGTCGACACTCTGTAGAGCATGTTGGGTTACAACAGCGGTATGCGGGCAAGCGTTATCCTGTTGGAAAACACCCCCTGAAATGCTGTTCATGAATGGCAGCACAACAGGTTGAATCACCAGACCGACGTACAACTGTACCGTCAGGGTGCGTGGGATAACCACGAGAGTGCTCCTGCTGTCATAGAAAATTGCTTTCCAGACCATAACTCCAGGTGTAGGTCCAGTGTATCTCGGCCGCAGACAGGTTGGTTGCAGGCGCTCACCTGGCCTCCTTCTAACCAACACACGGCCATCACTGGCACCCAAGCAGAACCGGCTTTCATCAGAAAACACAACAGATCTCCACTCCGTCCTCCAATGAGCTCTAGCTTGACACTACTGACGTCGCAAACGGCAGTGGTTTGGAGTAAGTGGAATGCACGCTACAGGGCGTCTGGCTCGGAGCTGTCCTTCAAGTAACCGATTTGTAACAGTTCGTTGTATCACTGTGGTGGCAACTGCAGCTCAAATTGCTGCCGCAGACGCGGTACAATGCGCCACTGCCATACGCCGTACACGGCGGTCTTCCCTATCAGTAGGGCCACGTGGCCGGCCGGAACCCGGTCTTCTTGAGGCAGTACCTTCCCTTGACCACCGCTGCCAACAATCATGCACAGGTGATACATTCCTGCCAAGTCGTTCTGCAATATTGAGGAAAGAAAATCCACCTTCTCGTAGCCCTATCACACGACCTCGTTCAAACTCCGTGAGCTGTTGATAATGGCTTCTTCGTCTTCTTAAAGGCATTCTTGACTAGCATCAACACCCTACGTCGACTCTCAACGATAACTAACGCTCACGGACGTTACAGCGCGTATATACAGCAAACCAGCTTTGCATGTTCCGAGGGGCGCTACTAGCGCCACATGTATGCGCCGAGCGCGAAATTTGCATAGACGTCGTCTTACAGATGTACTCTCACTGCCTACCAACTGTCTTTCATCTAACACAAACCGTTCTTGGTGTTGGGATTTTTTTCCCGTCAGTGTACGTTGTTACCTTTGGCATCCATTGATTAATAAATGATTTTATTCCAAAAATATAAATTCCATCCGTCCATATACACTATATTGACAAAAGTCACCGGACACCTATAGAAGAGAAACACAACATAGCATTAATTGACATGCATTAGTACGGTGTCGGTCCACCTTTGGCGTTAAACCTTTAACAATCATAACGCCCAAAACGCCCGTACATACAAATGGCTATAGCAGCCTGAAATACCTAGAGTGAGCCAGATTTCCTACCTTTATCTGTTTTTCAAATTTAAACGACTTATGAGGGATCAGCAGGAGTCGCCCTCTGTCGCTATTGTTGTTATTTAACAAAGAAGTGAACCAACAGACAGTTTCGGGCTTTATGGTATTTAGAGTGATTCAAGATTTTGGGATCATGGTCGTTAAAGGGTTAATGCATGCACTGACCCTTCAAGACATGCTTTCGACAAGGTTTTGGAATACAGCGATATGTATGAGCTTCCATTCGGTACATAATGCTACCGCTAACTGTTGCTTGGTAGTAGGCCTTGATTCCAAACCTCTTATGCGGCGCTCTAATTCATCCCATAGGTGCTCTATGGGATTAAGATCAGAGCTGTGCGCTGGCCAGTCCACAAACGATATAGAATTATCGTCAAACCACGCCTTAACAGTCCTTGCTTTATGGCTCGGTGCATTATCTGCTGGTACCAACAAGGCTCGGTTCCATAGTATTGCCACATACACGCAGTTTTTTTGCTCCGTGCATTTCGTCTTGCATGTGCTCTCTTTGGTGTTCCGAGTATTTATTTTTGTGTGTGTGAGTTCCGTCAAGGTTCCACGATTCTGCTCGTATCCCTGCCAAGTCGGTGAGTAATCATTTAGTTAAGTTATCTTCGTTATTTATTATCTTGGCCGAGTCGGCCAAGACGTGAATTCTGCTTCGCCATTGCGGATGGCTACATCGGGCGAGGACGACGTCCCAGCTCTTGCTTCTGATAACGATTTTCCTCCTCTTCCACCATCCACCAATGGCGGGCCTATTCCGACAAGCCCCTCCTCTCCTAAGCGTAGTACAGCTACCCTATCAGCTAATCTTATTTCTACTGCTACGTCACTGAGTGGTGACCAGCAACCTTCCCAGCAGGTGACAGAAGAGGCGATGGACGTTTCACTTTCGTCAGTGGTCTTACGTCATCACACAGCCCAGCCACTTCATATGCAGCTGTCCTTTGGAAGAAATCTTCTCCACCTTATGCGTCGGCTTCTATCAAAGGCCCTTATCAGATGAAGTGTGATGATAACTCCAACTTCTTCGTCGATCTTCCAGCAACTTCGCCAGCTGGTCAACACTTACTTAGTAAAGTTGACCTCGGCGTTGCCTTACCTGCTCTTGCCAATTCTAAGCTCAACGCGTACAGCGCAGCACTTCGTTTACTCTTCCCGAAGTCAGCCGTCACACACGTAGGCCGGAAAAATGGCAAAGTAACCGCATATTTCTCTGATCCCAAATTTGCACTTTAAATTATTAATGATGGACTTTCTATTGGTGAACGCCATATTAATGCTAATCCTATCTCCCACATGCCTACTGTCCTGAGTTTTTCCCCAGTCCAGGCAGAAATTTCTGACGAACTTTTACTGTCCATTGTGCAAAACGTTGGAAGTGTAGTTGGCACAATCACCACCTTCTCCTCTTTCCCAACTCAGCCGGAAGATCGTTATCTTCTTGGCCTACAGCGAAATGTAAGAGTGGTTTTTCCGTCTGATGAAGTGAAACTACGAGTTCCACCCAAGTTCAGTATTCGATGTGATACGCACAGCCGTGATATCAACATTTTATTTTGATTGGAGGTTTAACGACCACCGTGAGCAACTCAATGGGCTATAAGCAGTCGCCCGTCCCTAATTTAGGGTCACTGGTTCCAGGGAAGGGAGAGAGCCAGTGCCGTAAGACAAACACAACATCCATGCCTCACCGGGATTCGAACCCGGACCCCGTTCAGACGAATGATCAGAGGCCATCGCTTAGACCACTGCGCCACCGGGGCGGCGATATCAACATTACTATCGGCACTATGTGTTCTATCTGTAAAGGTTATGGACACCCTCGTGGCCGCCCCGGTGGCGCAGTGGTCTAAGCGATGGCCTCTGATCATTCGTCTGAACGGGGTCCGGGTTCGAATCCCGGTGAGGCATGGATGTTGTGTTTGTCTTACGGCACTGGCTCTCTCCCTTCCCTGGAACCAGTGACCCTAAATTAGGGACGGGTGACTGCTTATAGCCCATTGAGTTGCTCACGGTGGTCGTTAAACCTCCAATAATAAAAAAAAACACCCTCGTGCCTTATGTCCACATCGCACTTCTACTACAACTTCGACAGCCCAAACACCATCTGCTTCAGCGGTACCCTTCAGGACTTCAGCACAAGCCAAAAGCAAAAGTAGCACTACAGCCGTTGGTCAACGCGTGACTTCAGACAAAAGTTCTACAGCCGTTGGTCAATACGCTACTTCAGACAAAAGTAGCACTACAGCCGTTGGTCAACGCATTACTTTGCAACGACGTGCAGAATCCGGACCTGTGTATCCTTCTCCGTCACATCTTTCATCAGACACACCTTCGCTTGTTAGTTCACTCCCCCTCACCCCTCACTTGGGGAATGCTCAAGTACAATCGTCTGTTTCTTCTGGTTGGTCCACTGCGTCTAGCCATTTCAAAGTGCCTGGCAACCCTGATACTACCCCCCCCTCGGGGTAGAGCAAAGCGTCGAAGGACCCACAATGCTCGAGCCAAGAAAACCCGAACAACAACTGACCGCTCTGACCGTAGCAATCACTTAGTCGGCTACATTGCATCAGATGCTTCTGTTGAGCTTGATACTGATACCGATACTGGTTCTGCAGATCCAGTTCTCTCACATGAATTTCTTCAATTTCTAAAAACTTTTTCTCTTCCTCAAATTCCAGTCACTGGAGATCTTCTACATAATTTCCTTTCAGGTCCCCTTCAAAACAAACTGTCGAAAAACTTTTTATCCTCTTACACTGCAATTCTACCTGATGTTCTTCTACAATTGCAAATCATCCGTTCTCATCTTCAAGCGGTGCCTCGTGAGACATTTGGTGATCCGCGTTGGATAACGAAATTCGTCCGTCGTTTAGACCTCCTTTGCATAGCAGCCGATGACACAATCCAGCCACCATCTGACATATCCGTTCAAGATAGTGAACTTGAATTGAAGGATGCCATGTGTAGTATCTTCCGCAACAGTCTTCTGTCGGGATTGCGCCTCGCATATGCGTCTGCCTCAACTGACTCTCAGAAACGTCGCTTTTTCCGGGTTTGGTCACCAAATCGAACCTGGTTTACTGATCCCTAAGTACATGTACAACTCCTTCTTTGAGAACTGTTCTCCATTACTTTGCCATTTGTAATTTTACTTGTATCACTTGCACCTTGTAAAGTTCTTACCTGTGACATTCGCCACAAAGTTTTTACCATTGTACTCTACTTATTCATGTTATCACATTGTCTTTTACACTTTCTATTTGACATCAACCATTCTATTACCACACATGTAGTACATATTATTATTATTATTATTTCTTGCTCATTTGATATTAGCCTCTCATAGGCACCTACGCAGTGCATCACTACATTGTACATAGTATTATAACTATACCTTTATCTTTGTTACACATTTCTACTGGAATTGTTCATATTGATTCTTCACTGTGTATCTCTCGTGCGTTAATCATGCACCATTGTTGTCGGTCACTTCTGTAGCTCAACTTACACTGCTGGCCACCCAAAATGCAGCACCAAGAAGGACACGAGATAGCAAAGCCAGATTTACTGGACACATAACAACAGATACAAAGATGAAACGATTCAGCTTACACGCCCGTGCGATTTGCGGAACACGCAGGCATCAATAGTTCGTGTGGCCCTCATGGCTGGCAGTAACGGCCGCTACACGCCGCGGCATTGAACGAAAGAGGCTTTGGATGTGGGCTTGGGGTATATCGGTCCAGGCTGCTTCCACACGTTGCCACAGTTCATCAGGCATAGCAGCAGGTGGTGCTCGCCGGGCCACTCGGTTACCGGTAAGCGACCAAACGTGTCCGATGAGTGACATATCGGGAGAACAGGTGGGCCACGGCAGCAGTGACACCTGGTGGGTCGTGAAGAATTGTTGCACGATGCGTGCCACGAGCGGGTGCGCATTGTCCTGTTGAAACGTGGCCGCTGGCAGGTCCTGCAGGTAAGGGAGGACTACAGGCTCCAAAACGTCGGAAATGTAGCGGTGGCTGTTGAGTGTACCGGCGATGCGTACCAGAGGGCTGCGGGTGTCATATCCAATTGCGCCCCAAACCCTAACGCCAGGCGACGGACCGGTATGACGATGTATAATGCAGGCGTCATACAATCTCTCGCGGCGGTTCCGCCACACGCGGATCCGACCATCGTGGTGTTGCAGGCAGAAGCGGGATTCGTCGGAGAAGACAATGTCGTGCCATTCCGTAGTCCAGGTGCGGCGTTCAACGGCCCACTGCCGCCGCACTCGCTGGTAATGTAATTTCAATGGTAATCGGAGTAATGGGCGCCATGCGACAAGTCCCCTGCTCCTGCAGACGACGTCGAACGGTACGTGCTGACCCATGTTGTTGCGCAACACATCCTAATTCCTGCGCTAACGTTCGTGATGTGGCGGTGCGAGCCGCCAATGCCAGCCACACAACATGCCGGTCCTCTTGTTCGGTGGTGTGCCGTAGCTACGGCAATCGCTCACGTCGGTCCGTCCGTCCCTCCCGCACCCACCGAATCCATACTCGCCTCACTGTGGCTGCGGATGTCGTCCCACACGGGCGCCGATGTCTCGTTACGATAAACCGCTGTCACGATAAGCCACTATTCGTCCTCTGTCGAACTCCGAAACGTGCTGGAATGACTGACGTATTCTGCGACGTGGCATCAGGAAGCTTCCCACGCACATGTACGGCCGTACAACACACTTCCACTACTTACACCCCGCCTTCTGTGCACCCTTCTTATAGTGCTTCTCGGTGACGTGCCGGGCGCACATGATTTGCATATGCCCTGCAATGCTAATCGTTTTCATGTCCTCTTGCGGGCGACGCATGCTGCGAATTTCAGGCCAATCGGATGCTTCCTTCTTGGTGCTGCATTTTGGGTGGGCAGCAGTGTATATCTGTGCAGATACTCATCTACTATGTTTTTATTGCCATAGCACATCAGCATCTGTACATTTGTCGTCTTCACTGTACATATTTGGTCAATTATGTTTTTGTTGGCACTTTAAATGCAGGCCATCTGTACCCTCCTCTCAGGTTTTCTCAATAAACAATTTTGAAAGCCAGACAGTTTTTTTTTTTTTTTTTTTTGATTCGAGCTTTAACGACCACCGTGAGCAACTCAATGGGCTATAAGCAGTCGCTCGTCCCTAATTTAGGGTCACTGGTTCAAGGGAAGGGAGAGAGCCAGTGCCGAAAGACAAACACAACATCCATGCCTCAACGGGATTCGAACCCGGACCCCTTACGGACGAATGATCAGAGGCCATCGCTTAGACCACTGCGCCACCCAGTTGGTAGGGCATAATTGCGCAGAATATCGAGGGATACGTTCTGGGTAACAGATTTGTCCACAATAACCAAAGGGGCGGGACCATACCACAAAAAACACCCCCACATGCAGGGGCGGATTTCCGACTAGGCGCGCGCCTGGGGCCCCACAGCTTGAGGGGCCCCGAAACGTATGATTAGATTTCCAGTTTTGTTTTGGTTTTATCGGACCGAAACACATCAGTCCTTAAAGCGACTTCTTCGACACAAAATTGTCAATTGATATTTTATTTTCTCATATTAGTAACATATATTTTTTCTTGCAGTTGCTGATACTCTAAATTTTCGAGTTCCTGTCGATGAACTTACTGTATTTTGAAAGGAACAGTTAAAATAACTTTGTGTTTCTTTTAGTTGTAGGCAAAGGAAGTATTCACACATCCCACACTTTTCATTGTTTAAGGCGAATTCTTCACTGGCCTGCTGTGCTATAAATTGCTTTCATGCTACTTCTGGCGAAAGGAACACATCAGGGTCGGAACCTTTTCGCCTTCGCCCCCATCTCCCCGAGCTGCGATGATGAGGAGTGCTTGTAAAAACCTTCTTGATGATCGGGTGTGTTTGCTGTCACTTGTTTTTTTTTTTTTTTTTTTTTTGTCCTTCGTAGTAGGATAATGAAGTTTTTTCTAAGCCTTAATCACTCTAAACCAGCCTAAACCAAAAGAGTTAATATTTAGTTTGAAAAGGTAAAGAAATTCGAGAATATAACACTATATTTTTTTCTTATTTAATAGTGTTAAAAGTAATATATATTGCATTGCAACAAAATTTTCTTATTACTTTATCCTCTCCTGGTTTAATACTGCTAATTATCTAGTATTCTCACCTTTTCTAATCCTTAAATCGACATAAAACTTACTTTTGAAAAAGCAATAAAACATTTCAATGATGCTCTTACTCAAAAAATGTAATTCCTACTTTTATTTTCAAACCGGCTCTTTTGCATTAAGTTCGTATGCTTCTGTTTCTGATAACTGCAGTGTAGGTATAAAAAATATCACGCATCTTTTTGACAGAATAAAAAAAGCAGACCTTCTCAATTTTCTGATGAAAATAATAAGCAACAAATGCTTTCAAGAAACTCTTGACATTCTCGTTTTCCTGGACTGACTGACGAAATTCTTACCGTCCAGCTTTCTCGGTCCATGGCATTCGTGGACGACTGAATATTTTCGATGTAAGGAATTGTTCGCCACAGGAATGATGATCATGGGTAGAGGATTTTAGGAAGGGAATGTCTGACCCCAGGTCTTAAACAACCCTTAGAAATAGGAAGCTAAGAGATTTGGGCTAGAGTGTCTAATAGGAAAGTCACACGGAAGCTAAGTAGAAAGGGGGAGAAAGACGACCTTATTTATTACCGGGAGGGGGGGCAGTACCCGGGGTCCGACGGCTTAAAGTGCCCATCCGACGCACGGCGGATATTTATTGGATGGAGCGTTTGTACCTGCCTGGGATCGAACCTGAGGTCCTTTCCGTGGCAGTCACGAACGTTGCCCACTAGGCCACCCGCGGCCCGTTCACCACAGGATCATAATCATGATCATATGTAGAGGATTTTAGGAAGGGAGTGTATTACCCCAGGTTTTAAAATATCCTTAGAAATAGGAAGCTAGGATATTTGGACTAGGGTGCCCGATAGGAAAGTGACACGGAAGCGAAGTAGAAAGGGGGAGGAAGACGCCCTTATTTATTACCGGGGGACCAGTACCCGGGGTCCGAAGGCTTAACGTGCCCATCCGACGCACGGCGGATATTTAGTGGATCGAGCGTTCGTACCTGCCTGGGATCGAACGTGAGGTCCTTTCCGTGGCAGTCACGAACGTTGCCCACTAGGCCACCCGCGGCCTTTTCGCCAGAGGAAAACTCCTCCTCGAAAAGTCATCCATTCTTTTTAAATGAGGTACTGTGCACAAATTGCATTTTACACGAATTTTCTAATGTGGAGGACTTTCCCAGTTGCCAAGTTGCCAATGTCTTCAAGTATTTTATTTTTGATTGATACCATGCTCGTTGCCTATTAAGTTGCGCATAACGTAGAAACAAGAAGATTTTCCAAAGCTGAAGCAATAGAAAAAGCAGGTTTTGTAAATGAAATGCATTTGAAATTTATGAAAAAATACGCAACGTACTGATATATTTAGAAACTGCATTTTCAGCGCTCTACCTTGCAAATGAAAAGTTCCTAAAGTAATCAGTTTTGCCTAACGTATCAAATTCAAAAAGAACTTTTGCTGTAACTGAAAGGGTATTTTCGTAGCGTCAAGCTAAAATTTATTAAACAAAGGCGCTGTGCTTAGTGTGGGAGGTGAACGTTTCTGACGAGTGTTCGAGCCCGGTACTGCGGGTTTTCCGGGATTTTGCGCAGACTCCCGGAATGTGGGGACGCTAATGCGTGAATGGTTCTCTCTGAAGTCGGCTCCGGATGCACGTAGTGCTTTGGTTTCCCTTTCCTGACAGGGTTTACAAGATGAGAGTCGATGTGCTGGTAGTAAAAATACAAGGCGATTGTAATCTGTTGCCGACTCCTACGGGCATGGATGATATTTGAAATGGACAAAATTTTATGAATGTTAATGTTCTATCATTCGAAAAATAATGTTTCGAAAATCTGTGAAAACCAAATTCTTTGGACTTGGCGTCTCTAGCAAGAAATTAACGAACTAACTGGAAAGTTTAAATATTTGAGGATTATGCCTAATCTGAGAGCAACAGAAATATTTTTTTTTCTTTAAGCTGAATAGTTTCTTCTCGATAGAAGTTTCATTTTTTGAATTTTCGGCTTTGACAGCCCTTAGCGGTAAATTCATGACATATATGAGTATTTAAAGTACCAAACTTAATGTCATGTGATTTCCTATTAGCCGCATAATTAATTTTTGAAATATCTCTAAAAACAAAAAGTTCGATGCGATGTGCACGGACAGACAAAATAATTACACTAGCACTGTTTTTTACGGAACGTTCTAATAACAGGAAGATAGAATGGCATTTTGAAAAGCGTAGAAACCTTTTTCTTGACTCCACCATTTTTTTTTCTTTTTTTTTTGTTAATATGACGGATGAAAATTTCTGTGGCGATAAGAAGGGGTAGGGGGCCCCTGAACCTTTTAGCGCCTAGGGCCCCAAAAGATTGAAAGTCGCCCCTGCCCACATGAGTACACTGCCAGCTCCAAACTTGACAGTAGGAACAGTACACTGTGGTAAATAGCGTTCCCCCTGGCTGCTGCCATACTCACACACGGCCATCAGACTGATGGATCGTGTTTCTGGATTCATCAGTCCATAGGACCCATTTCCATTGACCTACGGTCCACGATAAATGTTCTTCACACCATGGTAAACGACGAGTAACATTCCGAGTGGAGATGAAAGGCTTATGAGCAGCCGCACGACCACGGTAACAAATGGAATGAAGTTCTCTGCGAATGCTACGTGTACATACCGAGGTTCCAGCATTTTTACTCAACTGTACAATGAAGTCTTGTGCAGTACTCAGTCAATTAGCTGAACGACTCTCCTGAGACTTCGACGTCCTCTATCACTGATTATCTTTGGTCTGCCTGTACGTTTTGCTGCTTCAGGCACGCCATGTGTCTTTCACTTATTCAGTACATCGAAAACAGTTGACTTGGGTATGTTTAAACGCCTCTCGATTTCTCTTATGGACAACCCACTAATACAATACCCAACAATCTTTCCTTTCTCAAAAACAGTTTCGCGACATTCTTAGTCAACCTCAAAGTGCGACATGATCGCGGTCAGCTGCAGGCTTGTTTTTATACCGTTTGTAGCAGTACCGCGCATCTTTACAACACAGCGGATCCGTTCATTTGCTTATAAAGGAATGTGCAGTGACTTTTGTCAATGTATTGTATGTTACTAATATGAGAAAGCAAAATAGCAGCCCCGGTGGCGCAGCGCAGTGGTCTAAGGCGTTAGCCTCTGATCATTCGTCCGTAAGGGGTCCGGGTTCGAATCCCGGTCAGGCATGGATTACGGCACTGGCTCTCTCCCCTCCCTGGAACCAGTGACCCTAAATTAGGGACGGGCGATTGCTTATAGCCCATTGAGTTGCTCACGGCGGTCGTTAAACCTCCAATCAAAAAAAAAAAAAGCAAAATATCAATTCACAATACAATAAAAGGGTCACTTCAAGGATTTGTTTATTTCGGTCCCTGAAAACCAACTGACAATCCAATTATACGTTTTCTGGGCCCCTCAAGCTCTGGGAGGCGCATACTTATTGCGCCTATTTGGAAATCCACTACTGATCGTGGGATGTAACAGTCGCGGAAATAATATTTACAAAAGTTCTTTATTTCCGTTGTCATACAAGCAACCACGAAAGACGTTGTCAGAGTAAACTGCCGCTTGAAGGATTTGCACTTATGATCCGCGTGGTCATAACACTCATTTGTTCAAAAAAAAAAAAAAGGAGAAACTTTACTTTCCATTTAATTCGATTGATCGTTCACCATCTTTGCTAGCGTCATCCAAGACATAAAATGAAAACCGCGACGGAACTAATTGAAAATAATTAACGTAAGTTATGCTCAGGTGATGATTAACGTCAGAGGAAAATGCATTGAATTTCGTGTTAAATGGAATTATAATTGCTGGAACTGTCCATTAGGGGGAAACTGCCATTCCTGCTAATTAAGGCTGAATCTTCATTCGAGTGGGAGCCATTTTGCAAGCAGCTAAAATCCATTTTTACGAAGTGTTTGGAAAGCTGCAGCTTAGGGCTGCAATAAAAGAGATGGGACAGTTGTAAATGAAACTGCCCCGCTAAAGACAAATCCGAATCTGGATTCACTGAAAGCTGTAATGCGCATTTTAGGAAGACAAGACGGGAATTAAAAGCTAATCCGGTTAAAACTAGTCCGAAATTCACTTCTATAATCCGCTGAGTGTGGAAAGTGGGGGATTGTTTTCTTTCCGTCGAAAGTTATTTATTCACCTGTGGCAACACTCAGGGATAATTCCTGAAATGGGAAGGACCAAAGACCTGTTGATAGCTTTACGGTTGTCGAGTGTCAGTCGACATTCGACAATAGTACAGGTGTCAAGAAATACAGGGGTTGTCCAAAATAATGGATACACCTTGAAACAATAGGTGTTACGCATCTAATATGGTGTAGGAGCACTCTTGGCATTTAAAACTGCTTGAATCCTCCTTTGAATGGATGCATACAAGTCCTGGATGGTGGTAAGTGGTATGTTGTACCATTCTTCCTTCAAAAACTGCGCCAATTCCTTGAGAGACGCCGGAGGAGGATAACGGGATCGCACTCTGTTTTCCAACACAGACCACAGGGGCTCAATGATGCTTAAATCCGGTAATTGTGCAGGCCACGGAAGGTGTGCAAATTCATCCTCATGGTCCTCAAACCATGATTGAATAGTTCGACTTCTGTGAATCGGGGCATTATTATCTTGAATGGTGCAATCCCCTGACGGAAACAAAGTCTGCGCCATTTAATGCACTTGGTCAGCCAAACGAGTGACGTAGTCACCGCTAGTGATCCGTCCGTGTAAGGTGATAATGGAACCTTCTGCAAACCACGAGATCATGGCCCAAACCATTACGGAATTGCCCGCCCCCATGCTTCACTGTAGGAAAGAGACAGTCTGGGTTGTAGGCTTCTGCGGGGGCTCTCCACACGTAAACCCGTCCTGTGTTGGGTAATAGTTAGAAACTTGATTCATCGGAAAACAAGACATGTTTCCAGTGATCCACAGTCCACGTTTTATGTTCCTGGCACCACTGTAGTCTCCGTTTCATATTCACCTGTGACACCAGTGGTTTTGCAATAGCAGCTCTGCCGTAACTACATTGTATTGTGCTTATGTAATTCCCTTCGCACGGTATGGGTCGACATTGGATTTTGAAGATGTGCATTAAGCTCAGCAGTCATTTTCATCGCCGTGGTCTTCCTCCTGGCGGTCACAATCCTCTTTAATGTCTTTCAGTGAGTTTGGTTTTCCTCTCACAGTTGTGTCTCGCAGATGGTGTTGTGCCGTGAACTTTGTATGCTGTCATGACCTTCGACACAGTACCTCTCGATACCCCCAATACCTGTGCCACTGTGATTACTGACGCACCAACCAGACGGCTCCCACAATCTGCCCTCTTTGGAACTCACTCATTGTGGAACCTGCAACGAAATTATGCAAACAGCGATTTACAATGCAATCACACAGACCCTTGAGACCATAAGCAACACTTTTTTACAAAAAAAATTGTAGCTACATGCTCGTTTCACTCAAAAAACAACACATACCAAAGTTACTGTTTTCAGCTAGGTGTTTCCATTATTTTGGACAACCTCTACATAGCTGAGTGCAAGTGCATCTTTGCGCTTGTGTAAATTAGTGCACTCAGAAAAAACAGAAGCGCTCACACGCACACGCACATACATAAACACACCAAGATGCCTGTTTAATAGGTACTCCTAATATACTCCAAGTCATCCCAAGAGTGTGTACTGTTGTTAAAGGCAGGTAAACCAGATCACAGCCTCTTCGTGGAACGCAAGAACGGTATCTATTCTCGTTACAGTGCACTATTGATGTATTCTTTCTGTCAAGTAATTTCGTCAACGCGGACCTATATCCCCCCACTACTTCCTAGACAGAACCACACTGAGCACCGAATTTAATCTTAACTCCAAAAGGATCACAAACAGTTATATAGAGTGTTCCTTTTCAACAGCAACAGCGGGGATGGAACAGATGGAGGCCAACTCGAAGAAATTATTTCCCTGCTCCTGCTTAAGTACCCCGCCAACTCGAGTCTTCCCGATCGTCAATTTATTGTCTCTGTGTCGCGAAGTTATGGACATTTTCCAGCTGGACGATCAACGGCCGAAAGTACGAAGCCCTTGATTGAGTAACTTCTCATGTCAAATTTATTTTTAAAAACGCTTTGACAATTTGAAAATTAATTTTAGATAGCAATTTTGTTCGATAAACTTCTGAACAAACAAAAATGGATTCTGAGCGATAATTCTGTTGCCTTTAGATCAAAGCGTTAGGGACTACTTTTCGTAGCGGAGTAGTTGTTCCGTACCTTCAGCACAGTGGCACACTCTTGGATGAACTCGGAGTGTAGTAGCGTATTGTGTCTCCCTTGCGCAGGAGAACAGCCCAAATTCGTAGTAGCATACGAGATTCTGAAAACATCGTGCAGTAGTGTTGCACCATGTGAAAATGATTCAGACGGGCAGTTGTTGCCAATTGGACGGCGGAAACAGCCCGTTCCACCTTATTCAGGTGATGTTCGATGGAGTTTAAGTCGGTAGACTGTGCAGGCCATCGAAGTAAACAGCGTGTCCCTGAAGCCATTCATATGAGCCATGAGAGCTGACGCGTTATCTTGACGGACATGCCTACTGCTTGAGGATAAACCGTAGCCATTAGGGAATGACTTCTGTCGGCAACGATGTTCAAATTTGTCGTAGCGATCAGGTGTCTTATGGGTATCAGGGGTCCTAATGCGTTTCAGGAAGCTTTTCACATGCCAGCGCACCACCCAGTCCAGCCTGGCATGGTCATATGTTGACTGCGCCAAATTCAGATACTGTCATGCGCATGATGCAGAAGGAGAAATCTTGATTCGTTCCGTCCAGGGGAACTTTTTGCAGTCCTCAACGGTTCAGTTTTGATACTCACGTGCCCATTGGAAGCCCTCTTTTGGGTTCTGCACTGGCAGCAGGCGCGTACTGGTAGCCCCCCACCCCCGCAATGTGTGTGTGGGGGGGTCACGACTAAGAGGGGCTATATTATCAGCAAACACATTTTACCGAATCCCTTCCAGATTAAATAAATAAATATGATGTCATAAGCTGACTGAAAAACACACATAGCGCCGTGGATTGTTGGCCACCATGGTGTAAGGCTAACGCGCTCAGCTATATATCGAGAGATTCGGGATTCAATTCCCCGACGGTGACCGAATAACAATTTTTCGGTTGCTCTGTGTTGGTAAAACGTGGAAAGAGCTATGTATTTGTTTATTCACTGACGCCACGTATTTGGAGGATTTTCACTTTTTTCTCCTTTGTGGAAACTTCATATGAATGAAGAAATAACCAGAATTATTTTGCGGTAGCTTTGAAAGAAGTATTAAAAAGAAACGTAACTTTTCGTTGTTTTTTTCGCGGTTAAAATTTACAAAAATTGGATGGCAGGAAAGCAATTATTTCAAAAGACCTGAGGTCCCTTCTCACAGTCATAGCAATAGTTCCTTTACACGCATATTAACAGCAGAATGTGAAAGAAATATCAGTTCAATGAATGAAAAGTTTTTACCAATGAGAATAAAGTGTAATACGTAACACAATTGTTTGCACCTAACTATGCATGCTTCAGAATATAATGAACTGAAAGGTGTTATTGCATGGAGAAGTAGAGACTTCTGTATGTACAAAATCTTGTAGCATTATGTTAAGTGTGTTTTTTATATTCAGTAGTTCCTAATTTAAGTAGTCTTTTTTTTGCCACCATTCTTAGCTGTGTGTTACTTATTAATATTTATTTGCTTACTTATGTTCTGTATTTTTGTATAAATTGGAAAATGCCATTAGACACTGTCATACGAAATTACTTGTTTTATATGTGTGAACGTGAAGCATTCCAAAAACGCTGGCTTTAGTTCTCTAAAAGAATAAAATTTGCATGATATATTTAACTTTGGCGTAACTGTTTTGTCAGTACTTTCTATTGGCATAAAATTAAAGCAACTATTTCAATTACAACGCGCACATTTATGTTACACGCAGTATAAAAGTGCAATAATTTTGGCTTTACGCAAAATACCTGTAGGTTCCAAAGAATTGGGCCGCGGGTGGGCTAGTGGTCAGCGTTCGTGACTGCCACGGAGATAACCTTAGGTTCGATCCTGGGCAGGTACGAACGTTCGAACCACTAAGTACCCGCCGTGCGTCGGATGAGCACGTTAAGCCGTCGGACCCCGGGTACTGGCCCCCCGATTATAAATAAGGGCGTCTTCCTCCTCCTTTCTACCTCGCTTCCGTGTCAAGTTCCTATCGGACACTCTAGCCCAAATCTCCTAGCTTCCTATTTCTAAGGGTTGTTTAAGACCTGGGGTCAGACACTCCCTTTCTAAAATCCTGTACATATGATCTGATCTGGTTCCAAAGAATTTTAATTATTAAAACGCCTGTAAAGCCTAATAATTAATATGGAATTAAAAATTTAAGTAACTGAAGAGATTTAAAAATTTAAGGGCCTCGAAGAGATTTTTGCGGGCGCGAGATTTTCCGGTACGCCACTGACTGGCAGCATCGACACTCGACATGGTCACTGGCTCTTATACCCTATTCGTGATTTAATCCATTCAGAGATTACGCTCGGCACACCAGTGTTGAATTCTGCAGTGACTGCAGCGTTGTGTGTGGCCCATCTATTTGCTTGCAGTTTGTTTCGTCTAGAGGATCACCTTATTTCTGGACGTTTTTTGCTTGTAGCGCAGCTAGCAGTAAACCGATTACATCCGTACGTAGAAAGCCTAGGAGCATGGTCGTTCGGGAGATGCTCGAACTGGCGCCAATTGTCATACCTCGTTCAAAGCCACTCATAACCCTCGTTTTGCCAATTCTGACCCTCAATTGAACGCTAACTAATCCTTGACATAGTGGTCTACTTGATTTACATGACACAACAAGCTCACGTGACCCATATTTATGTGACGTTTACAACCAAACAAACTGGCCGCAACACAGGAAATCATCATAGAATTCAACATTGTGTACAACAAGAGTTATTATCTCAGAGCGCGCAATTTTGTTAATCGTCAATTGGAACTTGTGACGTTCTACAGAGGAGTATCAAGACGGAAAATCTGCAATTTAATCTTTTAGGCTACCGAAGTGTGTCCTTCCTCTGTAATTGCCCGCGCCTTGCTAACATTTCAGACCGCGGCTTCTAATATGTTTTTACTCACTATACTGACGGTACGCATTCATCGGAATGACTAAACGTCAGGGAATGATCTTCTTCTTGGTTACTTAGTCCAAGGACTGGTTGTTCAGTAGATGTACTCTGTCTCTCCATTCCTCTCTATTCTCCGACGTTCTCTTCAAGTCATAGTATGTCCTAGTATTGGCGTCTTCTAAATGTTGTGCGTACTTCTTCTTCTTGGTTACTCAGTCCAAGGACTGGTTGTTCAGTAGATGCACTCTGTCTCTCCATTCCTCTCTATTCTCCGACGTTCTCTTCAAGTCATAGTATGTCCTAGTATTGGTGTCTTCTAAATGTTTTGCGTACTTCTTCTTCTTGGTTACTCAGTCCAAGGACTGGTTGTTCAGTAGATGTACTCTGTCTCTCCATTCCTCTCTATTCTCCGACGTTCTCTTCAAGTCATAGTATGTCCTAGTATTGGTGTCTTCTAAATGTTGTGCGTACTTCTTCTTCTTGGTTACTCAGTCCAAGGACTGGTTGTTCAGTAGATGTACTCTGTCTCTCCATTCCTCTCTATTCTCCGACGTTTTCTTCAAGTCATAGTATGTCCTAGTATTGGCGTCTTCTAAATGTTGTGCGTACTTCTTCTTCTTGGTTACTCAGTCTAAGGACTGGTTGTTCAGTAGATGTACTCTGTCTCTCCATTCCTCTCTATTCTCCGACGTTCTCTTCAAGTCATAGTATGTCCTAGTATTGGTGTCTTCTAAATGTTGTGCGTACTTCTTCTTCTTGGTTACTCAGTCCAAGGACTGGTTGTTCAGTAGATGTACTCTGTCTCTCCATTCCTCTCTATTCTCCGACGTTCTCTTCAAGTCATAGTATGTCCTAGCATTGGTGTCTTGGTGTAATTGTGCCACAAAATCATTCCTTGGTTGTCCTCTTCCTCTCTTGCCTTGAATTTTACCTTCCAAAACTTTCAGAATCGGGCCTCCATGGCGCAATGTGTGTCCCATCCATAACATTCTTCTTCTTTTTAACATGTTGATCAGATTCCTGGGTTCTCCCTCTATCTCCAGGACCTCATCATTAGTCTTTCTATCGATCCAGCTTATTCTCTCCATTCTTCTACAGCTCCACATCTCAAATGCCTCCAGCCTCTTCACTTCCCTCTTGGTCAATGTCCATGTCTCAGAACCGTAGAGAGCTACTGGTCAAACATATGCCTTTAAAATTATCTTTCTCAGTTTTAGATCTATATTTTTGGATGTCAGTAGTCTTTGATTCTCTCTAAAAGCCGTTTTTGTCATCCCCAGTCCCATTCTAATTTCCTTTTCACATCTCGCATCTTCAGTAATAATTTGGCCTAAAAAGCGAAATGATTTAACTTGTTCGATGCATTGTCCTTCAATTTCAAGGAAAGCCTGTTTTGGCTAATTTCCTATTACCATTATTTTTGTCTTATCTTTTATTTATCTTCATTCCATAGATATCCGCATTTTTGTGTATTTTTGACATCGTGCGCTGTAATGATTTGCCTGGTCCTCAAACAATTGCCTCGTCATCAGCAAACTTAATGGCCTTAATTCTCTCTCCATTAACCCAAAGGGTATTATAGCAGTATTATATATAATACATCATCATCATCGTCAACCATTATCTATCCACTGCTGGACGAAGGTCTCCCAAGTTTCCTCCACAACGGTCTGTCTTGTGCCAGTCTCCTCCATGTCACTCCCGCATACTTTCGAATTTCATCCACCCATTTCACACGTGGTCTTCTTTTGGGTATTTTCCTGTCCCTTGGAATCCAATCTAAAATTTCGGCTGTCCATCGATGGTCTGTCCTTCTGGCAGTATGTCCAGCCCATTGCCATTTCAGGGATTTAACTCTGATCATGATGTCTTCCACTTGTCATTTTTCGGATCCACGTGTTCCTCTTCTTATCTCTCCTGGTTACACCAAGCATGCACCTCTCCATGCTGCTTTGAGTTGTCTGCAGCCTTTGTATGTCTCTTTTAGCTAAGGTCCACGTCTCTACACCATACGTAAGCACTGGAAGGATGCATTGATCAAACACTTTCCTTTTAAGACATAATGGCATATTGCTCTTGAAAATTATGCTGTTTCTTCCAAAAGCTCTCCAGGCAAGTTTTGTACGCTGATTAACTTCTTCATCAATGTGACCCTCACTTGATATCTGCTGTCCAAGATAAATGTACGTGTCTGTTATCTCCAGCTTTTCTCCGTCAATCAATAAATCTTCATTTCTTGTAAAAGCATTAAACATCACTTTTGTCTCTGAAAGTTCATTTTTAATCCCACTTCTTTACTCTTGTCAGCAAGTTCCTGGATCATACTCTGCAGCTCTGATGGGGTAGTTGCAAAAGTGACTACGCCATCAGCAAAACGAAGGTGGGTTATATAATCTCCATTAATCTTTATCCCTTTGTTTTCTCAGTTCAGTGATTGAAAGACATTTTCCAATGTGGCATTAAAGAGCTTCGGAGATATGGTGTCACCTTGTCTCACTCCTTTTCCAATTTTTATGTGTGTTGTATTTTCAAACAGCCGAATCTTTGCACTTGCATTTTCATAGATGTTATTAATAATATTAATGCATGCATCTTCAATATCGCAGGATTTCAGAGCATTTTTAACTGCTGATGGTTTCACCGAATCAAAGGCTTTTTCATAATCGATAAAAGCCATGCACAATGGAAGTTCATATTCCCTCGCTCTTTCAATTAGTTCTCTCAGTACGTGGATGTGAAATATTGTGCTGTAGCCACTCCTGAATCCAACTTGTTCTCTTGGTTGAGCCATGTCCAGTGTTACCTTCAAACGGTGTGAAAGAACTTCAGTGAAGATTTTATAAACCACTGATAGGATGCTGATAGGTCTGTAGTTCCTGAGATCCTCAATGTCACCTTTTTTATGTAGCAGGATCATTGTAGCATTGTTCCAATCCTCAGGAGTCTTCCCTTCATTAAGGCATCGAGTGAAAATTTGGGCGAGTACTGTTTCGATTTCTCCACTTGCTTCTTTTATGATGTCTACAGTAATTCCATCTTCTCCTGGAGCTTTTCCCCGCTTCATGTTCTTGATTGCATGTGCAACTTCTGCTGGGAGGACTGGAAGAACTCTGGTACTGGTACCTTTCATGAAGTCTGGAGTACATGTATCATCCCTTTCATATAATTTGGAGTAGAAATCTTTCACTCTTGACAAAATTTCGCCTATATTTCTTGTTACAGAACCATCTTCTTTTCTCAGTGCCATAATCTGTTTTCTTTCCTTACTGAGATGTCCTTTTGCTATCTTTAGGCTTTGGTTGTTTCAATTGCTTTCCTCACTAGTTCGCAGTTGAATTTCCTTACGTCTTCAGTGATACTTTTTCGTACTGTCTTGAATAGCTCTATATATTCCACTTTGGAAGTCACATCTTCTTTAGTTGTCCTCATCTCTTTTCTTTTTTGTATCAACACTTTGGTTTTTCCTGGTAATTTGTTCACATGTAACTTGTTCTTAGACCCAGCTAATTTTGTTGCTGTTTCCATAAGAGCTTTGGTTAGTTTTCTGTTAACTTCAGAAATATCCACTTCTTCCGATGTTATTCCTTGTAAAGCAGAGAATCTGTTCTTCAGTTCCAACTTGAAGGTATTATGGTGTTCTGTTTAAGGTTGGTTAGGCTCCTATTGTGTTTCTACTCATTATACATAGTTCCAAGCTATTTTTACTGGAAGTTCTGACTACATTTCTTCAACCATTGATTCGAATTTGACATAATGCGTGATACTTGCAATTATATATTTAATCTTTCTGTTTACTGCGTTAGACTTTCAAGGTATTACATGTATCCTTCCACCCCTGTTGCCCGCTAGTTTGTTTATGTTTCAGACCACGATTCTCCGAGTAGTACTGCTTGCTATGAATAGTTCCAAGTTATTATGAATAGTTCCAAGTTAGGGAAGATTTTCACTAGGTTTCTTCAATCATTAAT
The DNA here is from genome assembly GCA_039090855.1 of Macrothele yani. Taxonomy (NCBI): domain Eukaryota; kingdom Metazoa; phylum Arthropoda; class Arachnida; order Araneae; family Macrothelidae; genus Macrothele; species Macrothele yani. Next base: position 83,865,956 of record CM077009.1, read on the forward strand.
GAATGAAATACAGTACCACTGTACAATACAAATTTGGAAGATATGAATCCGTTTATTGGTGTAAATATGACATGGATGTAAACCCACATAACATCCGAAAACTTGAAAATTATGACTCACATGCCTTCTTTCATTAGTTTTACAATAATAATATTCATTAATCCACCTACCCAAGTACCGCTCAGTGTCAGGAATTAGTAAACCTTATTGTTTGTTGTTATGATTTAATTCCACTTAGTATGTACTGGACTGTGTCTCGGTGTGGTCGTGAGTGACTCGAATAAATGTAACATGTTGTACGTAAATAAATGTATACTCTCGAATCACTCGTTTTATTTCACACGCGCAAAGATCTCGGCATGTGAAAGATGCATAGCATGAATTATCCACAGAGAGTACGCTCCCTATTGTTGCATTCCGGTAACACTCTCGAAATAAATCAAGCCTTGCCACTACCAGGTGAATGTTTTCGTAATTATTACGTTCTAGAGTAGCACACATTTGTTTGTGGCGAATTGTTTGCTTATTATAACCAAAAATTCGATGTCATGTATCTTATACGTCTCCTCTTTGTTTTATTCGCATCTCAAAACTAAAGAATTCGACCGATGAGGTTGTTGTAGTCTGAACAAAATCGCAATTCATATTTTTACTTCTCCGTCTTCTCTCTCTCTCTCTCGCTCATCCTTTCCATTGCGCCTGTTACAGACATCTCATGCGAGTAGAGATTTGTTTCTCAGGTAATCTTTTGTTCTTTTTTTCCCGAGATGTTGTGGTTAATCTTTCAGGGAGACGTAAGAAAGAAAGATAGGGAATGTCAAAAGAGCTGTGGCGTCCAACTTGCAACTGAAGAACTTCTTCAACGTCGGGAAACTCGCATTTCTTTTTTGAAAGTTATTTTCGTTGACACACCGTAAGACCGCAGCGTCCGTAAAGGTGATTTATGTTAGTGTACTTAGAATAAAGACAAATGAAAGGAAATATTACTACGTAGTTCCTGCCATTAAATAATCTTCTGCTACTTACATCTGCTCTTCCCTATATTGTGGATACATAGCCTACAGAAACCTGATAACAGTGTTAATATCTTAAGGAGTTCGTAGCTACTGGAGAGGAGCTTCCTCGGAATCGCCGTATTAAAGCTATGAATTGATGCTCTGAGGGTTGTAAAAATAGAAATGCGGAACGTGTGAAGAGATTTACTGAAAAACGTTACTGAAAAAGGAAATTTTATATGCTTACGATCAAATATTAAGGATAATATCAGTTTCGACTCTTAGGACTGCAACCAAAATGTTCTGGATATGGAGCATATTGAACTAAACGAAAATTCAGAACGAATAAAAAACACTAGAGAATCCACCGTAGTGTTCAAAATTCAGAAAGACAGCTCCCTGTAGCAAAGTTTGAAATGCACATCTCGTGCAGAACACAAATGTTTTATGGTGAAGAAAGTGTTCAACATGCTGTATGTCGGCCTGCCACAGTAACACATGCAGCACAGCGTCTGGGCATACTCAGCACCAGATTATCAACTTGTGCCTGAGGTACGGAGTCCCACTCTTACACCAATACTGTCCGAAGTTCCAGAAGAGTTCTAGGAGGTGGATGACATCCTGCAATACGTCTTCCGAGTGTGTACCATGCATGCTCAAGGGAGTTTTAATCGGTAGAGTGAGCTGGCCACTGTAAGCGGGTGATATCCTCACTTTCTAGGTATTCTTCCATTATGGCGGCTTGATGAGGACGTGCGTTATCCTGCACAAACACGATCTCAAGTCCCATTGCACTCCGAATAGCCGAACATATTGTAGCAGAATGACATTGTGGTACGTCTGGCCTGTCACGGTTCCTCTTTCGAACACATGGAGGGGTGTACGTGAACCCAACATTATTCCGTCCCACACTAGAATCCCACAGCCGGCAAACGATGATGTTCAAGGATTAATACACACAATTGACGTTGACGTGGACTAGGAACATGAAACAGAAGTCATCGCTCTTTCCACGTTTATAAGTGAGTCACGGAAAAATTCTCATCGGCCGCCACCGGGAGTTGAACCCAGGGTCTTCCAGTTACGCGCTGGACATGCTACCACTGCACCACAGCGGCACCGAACTCTCCAGACTCACGAACGACTAACTGCCAAATCACATGGCAGGTTGCTTCCTGGAGCCCCACACAATGTTCACCAAAGATGGAAAGCAGCAACTGAACAAATAACTAGGAGGCGAGTGAATAATTAATGCACGCAACTGACGTTGACTAAGAACATCAAACAGAAGTTATCGCTCTTTCCACGTTTATAAGTGAGTCACGAAAACATTCTAATTCCATCTTTGGTGAATCTCCAGCATTGTGCAGGTGTCCTAGAAGCAACCTGCCATGTGGTTTGGCAGTTAGTCGCTTGTGAGTCTGGATAGGTCGAGGCCGCTGTGGTGCAGTGGTAGCATGTCCGACGCGTAACTGGAAGACCTGGGTTCGATTCCTGGTGGCGGCCGATGAAAATTTTTCCGTGACTCACTTATAAACGTGGAAAGAGCGATGCCTTCTGTTTGATTTTCAAGGATGTTGGAGATGTTTTACAGAGTCCCAGGTGCTCTCCAGATGAATGCAGGGCATGAATCATTGTGCAGACTAAACCTGGATTCGTCAGTAAACAAAACTCAAGCCCATTAGTTGGCTGTCCCTGCACGATGTTCTCTGCAGCAGGTAACATGAGCTCTTCAATGGGTTGCAGTTAACCGGATGCATCTGGCTGGCCTGCGGGCATACAGGACATACTCACTCAATCGTCTGCCCACGGTATGTCTTGAAACCGTTGTCCCTGTGGCAGCTGAAAGGGCTCTGGCAAAGTCCCCTGCTGTATTTTTCATGTGCTTTCTGGTAATTAGTGAAAAAAGCCCGGTCTTGTTGCGGCGCTGTAATCCGTGGACGTCCTATGATGCTTCGGGACACATTTTCATCCTGTTGAAACCGCCGCCAGAGTCTAGAAATGACACTTTGTGGGACATGCAGCCCTTGGGACATTGCCACCTGGGTTTGGCCAGCCTCAGGTTGACAGATGATTCTGCCCCCATAACATGATCAATATGGGTCCGCTGAGCCATATTAATATTTGGTATACAGCACTGTCACACCTCCGAAACTCACAACACCTGCTCTGACTTCTCTTTTTATAACCCGCCGAGTGCTACGTGACGCATGTCGTACTGCTAGCGCCGCCATCGGTCTGCTGGAACAACAGATGGACTTTCATCATTCCGGAAGAGGCATAGAGTAGTTTGCATGACGAATCACTTTGTGTATAGTGCAACATTTCCCTGTGATTCACAATTATCCTTAATTTTTGAATATGAGTTACTTCAGCATTTCTTTTTATAAGGACTTTAGCTAACAGTATATATAATTCCACGCACTCAATCAGGGTACAGAGTGAGGTGTGGATCCCTCCTGTACACAAAAAGAATTGTCCGAAACGAAGGAGCGAGTCATATGCGTATATATCTAACCTGTGACGTGCCACCGAGGTGATGCCAGTCAAAACGGCAAGCTGCAGGGAGAAGTCTTATCGGCGTAGTTCAGTCGGTAGATGAACTGCCCAGGAGTAGGAAGATGTGGCTTCGAACCAAGTCAAAACGGCAGGTTACAGCGATAAGATCTGCCTAGGTAGTTGAATCGGCAGAACAGCCGCTCCGGAGTAGAAAGATATGGCTTCGAATTCCACCCCGGAAAAAAGGGCTCTTTCGCTGTAAATCCTGTGACCTTTCCGAACACGCCGTACAGATGAAGAGTTGACTGGCCATTTGTACTGTGCCGTGAAAAGCCACTCTGAACGTCTAAACTTTAACGGAATTTTTGCGAGCCCTATCCCAAAAGTGGGTTCCTATTGTTACGTTCACTATCTGATATTCATTCGCCTGTGCTAGTTGGCTTTTCATTCTGCATATCATCATCATCATCATCATTGTCAACCATTATCAATCCACTGCTGGACGAAGGTCTCCCCAAGTTTCCTCCGCAACGGTCTGTCTTGTGCCAGTCTCCTCCATGTCACTCCCGCATACTTTCGAATTTCATCCACCCATCTTCCATGTGGTCTTCTTCTGGGTCTTTTCCTGTCCCTTGGAATCCAATCTAAAATTTCGGCTGTCCATCGATGTGGTCTGTTCTTCTGGCAGTATGTCCAGCCCATTGCCATTTCAGGGATTTAACTCTGTTCATGATGTCTTCCACTCTTGTCATTTTTCGGATCCACGTGTTCCTCTTCTTATCTCTCCTGGTTACACCAAGCATGCACCTCTCCATGCTTTTTTGAGTTGTCTGCAGCCTTTGTATGTCTCTTTTAGCTAAGGTCCACGTCTCTGCACCATACGTAAGCACTGGAAGGATGCATTGATCAAACACTTTTCTTTTAAGACATAATGGCATATTGCTCTTGAAAATTATGCTGTTTCTTCCAAAAGCTCTCCAGGCAAGTTTTGTACGCCGATTAATTTCTTTATATATATATATATATATATATATATATATATATATATATATATATATATATATATATATATATATATACACTATCTACCAACATGTAATTGGACACCTGTGATAGCAAAGGAAAACGAAGTTTATTCACCTTCAATAGTTGGTGGAGCCTCCACGAGCGGCGATTACAGCTGCGACCCTCCGGGGCATACTCTCAACCAGGCGTTGTACAACGGCTAGCGGTATTTTCTTCCACTCGGCTTGGAGAAGACAGGCCAGTTCCTTCACCGATTTCGGACGGTGGACGCACCTCTTAAGTCGACGCTCCAACTCGTCCCAGAGGTGCTCGATAGGGTTAAGGTCCGGGCTCTGCGCAGGCCAGTCCATTCGATTAACCCCATTGTCACCATACCAAGCCATGGTGGACCTCGCAACATCACAGGTGGCAGTGTCAACCTGAAAGTAATATGGGTCCACCCGTAAAACTGTCACAACGTAGGGAAGCGCATGGTCATCCAAAATGGTGCAGTAGGTCTCGGCGTTGAGTCTACCAGGAATTGCGACCAAGGGTCCCGTGCCATACTAGGAGAATCACCCCCATAGCATAATTCCACCGCCGCCGAACTTCACAGTTGACACAATACATTCCGGCAGGAGGTGTTCTCCAGCCAGACACCAAACCCAGAACCTGCTATCTGATCGATAGAGGATGAACCTTGATTCGTCGCTCCAGATAACCTGTTTCCACTGCTCAACGGTCTACTGTCGACGTTCTTTGCACCGCGTTCGCCGAGCAGAGCTATTGGACTTGGCGATCAAAGGCTTGTGGGCGGCAACAAGTCCATGATAACCGAGCAGATGGGCTTCCTTACGGATGGTATTCATCGAAAGAACACTCCCGGATGCCTGCTGAAACTCCTCGCGAATGTGGCCCATCGATTTGGTGCGGTTCTTCCGAATTTCTCTGGCCAGCACCCGTGGGTCTGTAACTCCCAGTTTTGTGGGTCTGTCGGGTCGGGGCACATTCCGACAGTCACCTCTCATCTTCCACTTGCCAATCACGTAGGCCACTGTCGATTTTGGGTACTTCAACTCACTGGATATGTCACGTATGGATCGGCCATTTCTGAGATACCCGACGATTACACCTTTCTCGAAATGAGAGAGCTCCGAACTGCGTGGCATCTTGCATGCGGCTGGTTGCGTTGTTGTTTCCCACACGGTATTTAACGGTGGCACCGTGACGTTTATCACGACTGCAGATATCGTCGATTGCAGGGGTGTCCAATTACTTGTTGGTAGATAGTATATATATACATTAACGACCACCGTGAGCAACTCAGTTGGCTATAAGCAGTCTCCTGTCCCTGGTTTAGAGCCACAGTTTCAGGGAAGGGAGATGGCCAGTGTGGTGAGACAGACACATCGCCCATGTATCACCGGGATTCGAATCCGGACCTGTGTCGGACGAATGGTCGCTTACACTACTGCTGCCTCACCGGAGCTACCTGCATTCCTGAAGAGTGCTGTGTTGTGGGGCATTCACATAACTTTTATATTTGATATTAACAACCATGGGGCTGTTGGGTATCTGTCTAGTTTTCACATTTTTAGTGAAATTATGTCCAAAACCAGAAGTACGATTTTTAACCGATCGTAACACTTTCATGCAACGGAGGTATGGGAAAGTAAAAACTGCGTAGTGTTTGAGCGGAAACGCGTGGAGAATTTCTGAATATCCAAATAAGTCTCACCAACCCCCCAACCCTCCTCCCTAGATAAGAAAAACTTGTTACGGCCTTGATTTTGACTAAGAGTTTTAATTGTAACTATAAATTGGTCCACCTAAACCGTCAACCAAATAGTCTGTTATATTGGCTTGTGCAAAACGATTTTCCGCGTTTCGGCGATAGATGCCGTTGGTGTCAATTTTGAAAGTTAGTTCGCATTATAGACACATGACATTTACATATTCTGAGAGGTAAGGTCCCGGCGTATTTGCATGAAAACAGTTCGGCATGATCAGTTCAGTTGTGTCCATTTGGCAAAGGTATACACAACATATATACCTTTGCCAAATGGACACAACTGAACTGATTTTTCGTTATTTGATCCTTTTTTGATGCTATGCATTTTTCCCGGCAGTAATAAAGTAAATATCCAAATAAAAAAATTCGACGTAACGAAAATGGGTAACGGAAGTATTCGGTGAGCCACCTAGGTTGATTTTCTCAAATACAATGTATCTCGAAAACGGTGCGTCGCCGCCCCGGTGGCGCAGTGGTCTAAGGCGTTGGCCTCTGATCATTCGTCCGTAAGGGGTCCGGGTTCGAATCGTGTCAGGCATGGATGTTGTGTTTGTCTTACGGCACTGGCTCTCTCCCTTCCCTGGAACCAGTGACCCTAAATTAGGGACGGGCGACTGCTTATAGCCCATTGAGTTGCTCACGGTGGTCGTTAAACCTCCAATCAAAAAAAACAAAAACAAAAAAACGGTGCGTCGTTACAAAATTCGGCTTCCTCTCGATCGCTCCAAGAGGACCTTACCTGCTATTGACGTTAGCTTTAAAATGATGTATAATACGATGAAGTCTAACCTATAAATATCCTAGACCAAAAGTTACCAGCCCTCTGACTAACACACTTGCGATTCAACTTTTCTTTCTATCTTGAGGTCAGATTTTAGTTTGCGCATGCGCAGATGGACTGTCGTAGCTACATCACATTCCATTGGTATCAGAGTCGTTTCTAACGTTCCTCTAAATCTGAATAATACGTATATAACAATAATAAATATTGTTTTTGAGAAACTAAACAGTTGAAATACTATTGTCGTCGCCATACTTTGGCAAGTACTTACTTTTATGGCGCACATATTTTCTTTCATTTATTTCACGACAAAGACATTCATTTATCCACCTACCTGAGTACCGGTCAATGTGAGGAATTAGTAACGGTCTGTGGCTCGGTGTGGTCGTGAGCGACGCGATTAAATCCGTTGAGTCGTACGTAAATAAATGTATACTCTCGAATTTCTCGTTTTATTTCACACCCACGAAGATCTCGGCATGCGGAAGATGCATACCATAGAGTACCAGGGCATCCTCTCGATTTTTAGCACGTCGTTTGTAAAAAATGATCGTGCTTATGTTATCGGTTTGTCTGTCCGTCCGTCCGTCCGTCTGTACCCACGATATCTCTGCAACTATTAGTCCGATTTAAAAAATTCTTTTTGCATTGGGAAGCTTGAAATATGCGAATGATGATCCTTTCATTTCGTTTTTTTTTCCGATGTACAATTTCGCCGCTAGTGGGCGTAAATGCAGATGATGTCGAATTCAAAAATACGTTTCATTCCACATATTTGCTTCTAAACATCAGATTGAAAAAATCCTTTATCTTTCGATTCCATTTATGTCGAAGAGTATTTTAGATATAGTTACTTTTTCAAGTTAGGCATAGAATTTCCGCTAGGGGGCGTAAAAGTAAATTACCTTTTTCATAATAACTCTTCTTCTAAAACTCTGATTTGAATATTTTTTTCTTCAGCGGATACACCTCCCGATGGAAAATCTTTTGCATATAATTTCAAATTTTTGGTAAAGAATACTTTGGCCACCACGGTGCGTAAGCTTTAATTTTTGCTTCTGATGTATTCGCCATAAAATCTGAGCTTGTAAAATATCGGTTGAAAACATTCTTTCGTGGACTGATGCCACTCACATCGATAAACCTTTTCGGAATATTTTCTTCTTAAAATATTCCATAGTTTCTCGACCAGGGAGAGTAGAGGTATACCTTATTTTTGTCAATATCTCTACTTCTAGAAGTCCTATTTGAAAAATTCCTTCTTTGTTAGATAGTGTTTTCAGTGTGACATGTTTTTCATATATTTTCAAATAATTCATATACTTTCCGCAAGGGGGAGTAGAGGTAAATTGCGTTTCCCCCTATATCTCTGTTTCTAAATCTCCGATTTGAAAAATTCTTTCTGCACCACATACAGCTCCTGATGGGAAATCGTTTGCACATATTTCTAATTTTTGTAAAAAAAATGGTTTGGCAACCAGGGGGAGTAAACCTTAATTTGCGCTTCTGATGTATTTGCAGAAAAATAGGAGCTTCTAAATTCTCTATTGAAAAGAAACGTCGTTTACCGATACTACTCATGTCGACAAACCTTTTAGAAACATTTTCTTCTTAAAATAATTCAGGGTTTCTACGCCAGGGAGCGTAGATATATATCTTATTTTTGTCAATATCTCTACTTCTAGGTGTCCGATTTAAAAAAATCCTTCTTTGTTGGATAGTGTTTCCAGTTTGACATGTTTTTCATATAACTTCAAAATTTTCAAGTAATTCATAGACTTTCCACTAGGGGGCGTAAAGGTAAATTGCTTTCCCCCTATATCTCTGCTTCTAAATCTCCGATTTGAAAAATTCTTTCTGCACCGGATGCAGCTCCTGATGGGAAATCTTTTGCACATAGTTTAAAATTTTTAAATGGTTTGGCCACCAGGTGGCGTAAGTCTTAATTTCCACTTCTGATGTATTTCCAGCAAAATATGAGTTTCTTAAATCTCGATTGCAAAAAAGCCGTTTGTAGACCGATGCTACTCATGTCGAGAAACGTTTTAGAAACATTTTCTTCTTAAAATAATGCATGGTTTCTACGCCAGGGGTGTAGATGTATATCTTATTTTTGTCAATATATCTACTTCTAGGAGTCCGATTTGAAAAATTCTTTTTTTGTTGGATAATGTTTCCGATGCGAAATGTTTTTCCTATAAATTCAAAATTTTGAAGTAAAACATAGACTTTCCGCTAGGGGGCACAAAGGTAAATTGCGTTTTCTGCGTTATTTCTGCTCCTAAAACTCCGATTTGAAAAATTCTTCCTTTATCGCATACAAGACCTGATGGAAAATATTTTTCACATAATTTGTAATGTTTGGTATAGAATGGTTTGGCCACCAGGGGGCATAAGCGTTAATTTCTGCTTCTGATGTATTTGTAGTCAAATCTGGGGTCATGAAAACTCGACTAAATTTTTTTTTCTTGGACCGGTACCGCTCATGTGGATAAACCTTTTGAGAATACTTTTTTCCTAAAATAATGCATGGTTTTCCCAACAAGGGACGTAAAGTCACATCTTATTTTTGTCGATATCTCTGTTTCTAAGAGTCCGATTTGAAAAATTCTTTCCGTGTTGGAGAGCGTTTCCGATGCGAAATGTTTCTCATATAGATTCATGTTTTTCTTAACGCACAAGTCTGCAACCAGAGGGCGTAAGATCAGGATTCCGTTTACAGCAATATCTGAGGGATTAAAAACCCGATTGTAAAACTTCTTTCTTCCGTCAGATACTATTATTTTCCATAACGGTTCCATTGACTTTGAATAGCTTTGATAAATTTAATTTGCGTCAGAACGTATTCAAAGGACGCGCTTATTACACCCGAAAATTGGGCGTCATCTTTTTTGTTTTATCTATCGAAGGGTAAAAACGCGACGGGAACACAGAAAAAGTATGCGCTGTGGATGTGTGAATGTTGTAATCGTTTGACTGAGTCAGTATTGGTTTGAGAAGTTTGGTCGTGGAGATTACTCACTCGCCAATGAACCACGTTCCGGAAGACCTGTTGAAGTTGATGACGACCAAATCAAGGCATTAATCGAAAAAAAAAAACCGAAAAAAACACGCACACAATATGACCCCAGCGATTACACAGACGTTGCAGACATCCAACCCAACAGTGACATTACGTTTGGCAAAGCTGTGCTTGGATGCCGCACGATTTGAGTGAGAAAAATGTTCTCGACATCATATCTGTTTGCGATTCACTGCTCAAACGGAATGAAAACGACCCACTTCTCAAACGAATGGTGATGGACGATGAGAAATACATTGTGTGAACTAACGTGGAGAGGATATATCATGGAGCAAGCAAGATGTGCAACTATTAACCAGCAGTATGCATCCCAAAGAAGAGATGATGCTCTGGTGGTGTTGGAACTTTGAGGGTGTCTTGCATTACGAGTTGCTGCTGAGCAACCAAACAATAAATTATGATAGGACTGTTTCTAAGAGGGCCAACTGAAGGCCGCAAAAGAATATGACGGGCGTTCAGAAACGGTCAACAGGAGGGGCGCTATCTAAAGGATAACGCCAGATCAGGTGTTTCTTTGGTAACCAGGAAAAAGTAACTGGGATCTTCTGCGTTACTGGGCCTATTCATTCGATCTTGGACCTACGGATTTCAATTTATTCCGGTGTCACGTAATGGAAAGAATTTAATTTCTTTGGTGGCCTGGTGAAATCATCTTGATCAGTTCTTTGTCCCCAATCCAGAGACATTTCCAAGGGGATGCGAGGGTGGGTTTAACCCCACCCCGAAACTCTTCTTGCCCAGCCTGCCCCTCACCCAATTCAAGATGAGCCAGTTTTAAATTTTTTTTAACTTCAAAATGTGGACTTTGCCGAGTAATAATAAGTCTAGTGTTTTTAGTCGTATCATCCCTAAGAAGTGCATTGTTTATTTCTTCATAGAAAAGTTATCAAAATAGCATCCTTGGGGACATGAAAATTAAAATTATTATTCACTCTTCGAAATCCTCAGTTTTAGCCTTTTTTCATGTTAGTATGGCCAGGGCGAAATCGAATGAGGAGGGTGAATAGCAATTCACTGAGGAGGTCATTACTAATTGCTCTACTGTTTGTCTGTGCTACTAAGTAGGTGATTCCAATACGGAAAGAAGCTACACCAGCGCTATTAAGCTTATCCTGGGACATTGAGGAAGCAGGATATGGCTGACGACTGCTTTGGAGGAGAGGAGTGCAAGGAAAGGTTGCTGGCTTGAAAGAACAGAGTTAGGGAGAGGAAAGGTAGTGGAGAGGGAAGGAAAGGGACGTTAAAATTTGATTTAGGTAAGCAAACAAAATTTTTGTTTAAAGAAATTGTTGAAGTACAGTGTTATTTTCATAAGCAAAAATTCAAAATTTGTGAAACAGTTTAAGACAATGCATTCCCAGCAAGAAAAAAGTTGAAGGCGAAAAGAAAATAAGTTGAAGGCGACAAGAAAATAAGATAAGTTGAAAGCGACAAGAAAATAAGTTGAAGGCGACATATACCTACACTTATATTTTACACGGGATGTAAGGTCAGGTGATGCGTAACATCACAGCCTCTCCTTGACAAATGTCAACCCCGCCTTCTCGTGGTGCATCCTGTTCCCACTAAAGGGGCTCTGACGACCGCAAATAGCGGTATAACTATACCATCGGGATCAGAGGAAATTCTATCCCACACTCACCAACCCGCTTGGCCAGCGTGGTGAGTTATGGCCAAACACCTCCAAAATGACTCTACAACTTAAATCTTGGCCCTCAGTCTCCGGCAGCTGGAATGTACCTGGCCAAGGCAGCGGCCAGTGCGACATGAAGGCAGAGGGTGCTAAGAATCCCCGGAGGACCGGACTAGGCTGCCATTTGATGCTGACCTTGGCTACCTACAACGGACGCTCCGTATCTTCTGATTCAAGGCTTCTTGAATTGGAAGAGGAACTACAAAGGATCAAGTGGGACATCGTCGGGCTGAGTGAGGTAAGGAGAAAAGGAGAAGATCTCATTGAACTGAAAAGTGGACATCTCTTCTATTATCGTGGGACAGATACTGGCAGAACTAGTGGTGTTGGATTTATAATAAACAAGAAACTGAAGGATAAAGTGGTAGAAGTTGAAAGTTCCTCTGACAGAGCTGCACGACTCGTTATCCAACTATCGAGAAGATACCAGGCTCAGATTATTCAAACTTATGCACCCACCACAAGTCATCCTGAAGAAGAAATTGAAGAATTTTATGAGGAAATTCGTCATCTAAATAATAAAGGTAAGCAGCACTTGAAGATAATTATGGGAGATTTCAATGCAAAAATAGGGCACCGGCAACAGAATGAAACTTCAGTAGGTAAATTCGGTCACGGCAACAGAAACCAGCGTGGAAATACTCTCGTTGAGTTTGCAGAGGCAGAAGGATTTTTCATCTTGAATTCCTTTCTCAAGAAAAAGCCACACAGGAAATGGACATGGAGACATCCAATTGGGACGACAAGTGAAATTGATTTTATTATGTGTAACAAAAAATTCGTCATAGAAGACTGCAGTGTGCTAAACAAGTTCAACACAGGTAGTGACCATAGATTGGTGAGATGTAAGATGCACCTCAACACTAAACTGGAACGTGGCAAGCTCATAAGACAAACAAAATGTATTGACATAACCAACCTTAAAAAACACCATAATACTTTCAAGTTGGAACTGAAGAACAGATTCTCTGCTTTAGAAGGCCTAACATCGGAAGAAGTGGATATTTCGGAAGTTAACAGAAAAGTAACCAAAGCTCTTATGGAAACAGCAACAAAATTAGCTGGGTCTAAGAACAAGTTGCATGTAAACAAATTATCAGGAAAAACCAAAATGTTGATGCAAAAAAGAAGACAGATGAGGACAACTAAAGAAGATGTGACTTCCAAAGTGGAATATATAGAGCTATGCAAGACAGCACGAAAAAGTATCACTGAAGACGTAAGGAAATTCAACTGTGAGCTAGTGAGGAAAGCAATTGAAAACAACCAAAGCCTAAAGATAGCAAAGGGACATCTCAGTAAGGGAAGAAAACAGATTATGGCTCTGAGAAAAGAAGATGGTTCTATAACAAGAAATAGAGGCGAAATTTTGACAAGAGTGAAAGATTTCTACTCCAAATTATATGAAAGGGATGATACATGTACTCCAGACATCATGAAAGGTACCAGAGTTCTTCCAGTCCTCCCAGCAGAAGTTGCTCATGCAATCAAGAACATGAAGCGGGGGAAAGCTCCAGGAGAAGATGGAATTACTATAGACATCATACAAGAAGCAAGTGGAGAAATTGAAACAGTACTCGCCCAAATTTTCACTCGATGCCTTAATGAAGGGAAGATTCCTGAGGATTGGAACAGTGCTACAATGATCCTGCTACATAAAAAAGGTGACATTGAGGATCTCAGGAACTACAGACCTATCAGCCTCCTATCAGTGGTTTATAAAATCTTCACTAAAGTTCTTTCACACCGCTTGAAGGTAACACTGGACATGGCTCAACCGAGAGAACAAGCTGGATTCAGGAATGGCTACAGCACAATAGATCATATCCATGTACTGAGAGAACTAACTGAAAGAGCGAGGGAATATGAACTTCCATTGTGCATGGCTTTTATCGATTATGAAAAAGCCTTTGATTCGGTGAAACCATCAGCAGTTACCACGGCTCTGAAATCCTGCGGTATTGAAGATGCATACATTAATATTATTAATAACATCTATGAAAATGCAAGTGCAAAGATTCGGCTGTTTGAAAATACAACACACATAAAAATTGGAAAGGGAGTGAGACAAGGTGACACCATATCTCCGAAGCTCTTTAATGCCACATTGGAAAATGTCTTTCAATCACTGAACTGGGAAAACAAAAGGATAAAGATTAATGGAGATTATCTAACCCACCTTCGTTTTGCTGATGACGTAGTCATTTTTGCAACTACCCCATCAGAGCTGCAGAGTATGATCCAGGAACTTGCTGACAAGAGTAAAGAAGTGGGATTGAAAATGAACTTTCAGAAGACAAAAGTGATGTTCAATGCTTTTACAAGAAATGAAGATTTATCGATTGATGGAGAAAAACTGGAAATAACAGATACGTATGTTTATCTTGGACAGCAGATATCAAGTGAGGGTCACATTGATGAAGAAATTAATCGGCGTACAAAACTTGCCTGGAGAGCTTTTGGAAGAAACAGCATAATTTTCAAGAGCAATATGCCATTATGTCTTAAAAGAAAAGTGTTTGATCAATGCATCCTTCCAGTGCTTACGTATGGTGCAGAGACGTGGACCTTAACTAAAAGAGACATACAAAGGCTGCAGACAACTCAAAGCAGCATGGAGAGGTGCATGCTTGGTGTAACCAGGAGAGATAAGAAGAGGAACTCGTGGATCCGAAAAATGACGAGAGTGGAAGACATCATGATCAGAGTTAAATCCCTGAAATGGCAATGGGCTGGACAATACTGCCAGAAGGACAGACCATAGATGGACAGCCGAAATTTTAGATTGGATTCCAAGGGACAGGAAAAGACCCAGAAAAAGACCACATGGGAGATGGGTGGATGAAATTCGTAAATATGCGGGAGTGACATGGAGGAGACTGGCACAAGACAGACCGTTGTGGGGGAAACTTGGGGAGACCTTCGTCCAGCAGTGGATTGATAATGGTTGACAATGATGATGATGATGATGATATTTTACACCACCCACCCAGTACTCATTGTCGTGTTATCTTGAAAATAAGTTGAAGGCGACATATACCTACATTTGTATTTTACACCACTCACCTACTACGCATTGTCGTGTTATCTAGAAAATAAGTTGAATACGACAAGAAAATAAGTTGAATGCGGCAAGAAAATAAGTTGAATGCGACAAGAAAATAAGTTGAAGGCGACATATACCTACACTTGTATTTTACACCACTCACCTACTACTCATTGTCGTATTATCTAGAAAATAAGTTGAATGCTACAAGAAAATAAGTTGAAGGCGACATATATTCCTACACTTGTATTTTACACCACTCACCTACTACTCATTGTCGTGTTATCTAGAAAATAAGTTGAATGCGACAAGAAAATAAGTTGAAGGCGACATATACCTACACTTGTATTTTACACCACTCATCCACTACTCATTGTTGTGTTATCTAGAAAATAAGTTGAAGGCGACAAGAAAATAAGTTGAAGGCGACATATACCTACACTTATATTTTACACCACTCACCTACTACTCATTGTCGTGTTATCTAGAAAATAAGTTGAATGCGACAAAATAAGTTGAAGGCGACATATACCTACACTTATATTTTACACCACTCACCTACTACTCATTGTCGTGTTATCTAGAAAATAAGTTGAATGCGACAAGAAAATAAGTTTAAGGCGACATATACCTACACTTATATTTTACACCACTCACCTACTACTCATTGTCGTGTTATCTAGAAAATAAGTTGAAGGCGACAAGAAAATAAGTTGAAGGCGACATATACCTACACTTGTATTTTACACCACTCATCCACTACTCATTTTTGTGTTATCTAGAAAATAAGTTGAAGGCGACAAGAAAATAAGTTGAAGGCGACATATACCTAAACTTATATTTTACACCACTCACCTACTACTCATTGTCGTGTTATCTAGAAAATAAGTTGAATGCGACAAGAAAATAAGTTGAAGGCGACATATACCTACACTTATATTTTACACCACTCACCTACTACTCATTGTTGTGTTATCTAGAAAATAAGTTGAATGCGACAAGAAAATAAGTTTAAGGCGACATATACCTACACTTATATTTTACACCACTCACCTACTACTCATTGTCGTGTTATCTAGAAAATAAGTTGAAGGCGACAAGAAAATAAGTTGAAGGCGACATATACCTACACTTGTATTTTACACCACTCATCCACTACTCATTTTTGTGTTATCTAGAAAATAAGTTGAAGGCGACAAGAAAATAAGTTGAAGGCGACATATACCTACACTTATATTTTACACCACTCACCTGCTACTCATTGTCGTGTTATCTAGAAAATAAGTTGAAGGCGACATATACCTACACTTGTATTTTACACTACTCATCCATTACTCATTGTTGTGTTATCTAGAAAATAAGTTGAATGCGACAAGAAAATAAGTTTAAGGCGACATATACCTGCACTTATATTTTACACCACTCACCTACTACTCATTGTCGTGTTATCTAGAAAATAAGTTGAAGGCGACAAGAAAATAAGTTGAAGGCGATATATACCTACACTTATATTTTACACCACTCATCCACTACTCATTGTCGTGTTATCTAGAAAATAAGTTGAATGCGACAAGAAAATAAGTTGAAGGCGACATATACCTACACTTATATTTTACACCACTCACCTACTACTCATTGTCGTGTTATCTAGAAAATAAGTTGAAGGCGACAAGAAAATAAGTTGAAGGCGACATATACCTACACTTGTATTTTACACCACTCATCCATTACTCATTGTTGTGTTATCTAGAAAATAAGTTGAAGGCGGCAAGAAAATAAGTTGAAGGCGACATATACCCACACTTATATTTTACACCACTCACCCACTACTCATTGTCGTGTTATCTAGAAAATAAGTTGAAGGCGACAAGAAAATAAGTTGAATGCGACTAGAAAATAAGTTGAAGGCGACATATACCTACACTTGTATTTTACACAACTCATCCACTACTCATTGTTGTGTTATCTAGAAAATAAGTTGAAGGCGACATATACCTACACTTGTATTTTACACCACTCACCTACTACTCATTGTCGTGTTATCTAGAAAATAAGTTGAATGCGACAAGAAAATAAGTTGAAGGCGACATATACCTACACTTGTATTTTACACCACTCACCCACTACTCATTGTCGTGTTATCTTGTTGGTTTACCAGTGGTGTAACTTGTCAAATCCAGCGTGTGTATCCGGGTGGGGGTTTCCACGAATTCCTATGTAGCGTTAAAGCTTTCAGTGTTTCGTGATACAGTTGATATCAAACTTGCCCCAACAAAAATAATATTCGCCCACCCGTTGCCAACCCTGATTTCGAAGTCAAGCAACGTCCCTGCCTCAAACCCGCAAAGTTCTGGGCGAATGGGATCTTCGAGCTTTTCGGTAGATGGGTAAAGGTATTGCAAAATCATGTTGCAAACTTTACTGAATAAAGTTGGGATAATATGTGAAAGTGTTGCCTTTCACTTTTGTCTACAAATGCGAAAAAAGCGTTTTACACAACTTAATACATCTCACTAAATGTTAAATGCACGTGCCAGTGGTTCAAGGCAAACTTTGCTGCTGGGTACGTAGTTAGGATTTGTTTCAAATATTAGGTGTAGAACTTAATTCTCTGCCACAGGCACAACACGTTGACAGCAAATTATAGCAAGTCGAATACGTACCTAATCAGGGAAATAATCCCCGTCGTGTTGGATACATTTGAGCCATCGGTCAGGGAGCTGCCGAATGCCACTGGGGAAAAAAGAGGGCTGTTTCAAGTTGATAAAGTCATCAATACTTGTGTGGCCTCCTCGACAGAAGTGAAGTGCGCATCACTCAGGTGATGTTGCAGGGAGCAAAAGATGTGATAATCCGCCGGGACGAAGTCTGAAGAATACGCCGGGTGAGACAAAATCTCCCATCCCAGGTCGGTGATCTTGTTTAAAGTCGTTTTCACGGTGTGAGGACGCGCGTTATCCTGAAGCAACAGGACCGACCTTCTGCCCTTGCCGGTGTATGGCCTTTTCGCCTCCATTGCGTCACTCACACGAATAAGTTGCTGACAATAACGCTCAGCATTGACCGTTTCACCAGGTTTGAACAACTCATAGTGTACGACACCGCGCTGATCCCACCATACGCACAGCAACTTCCTGGCATGGATATTCGGTTTGGCGGTACTGGTCGTAGGTTGCCCTGAATAAACCCACGATTTGCGCCGCTTAGGATTATGGTAGAGAGTCCACTTCTCAAAATCTTGTGGAGGAAATCCTTCTTGAATCTGGAGAGCAAGGACACAGCAGCATCGTAGCGCCTAGACTTGTTCGCAGCTGTGAGTTGGTGGGGCACCCAACTGCACTCCTTGTGAATTCGTCCAAGCTTGTGCAGGCGCTTTGCAATGGCTTGCCGTGTTACTCCGAGTTCCTGAGCGAGCTCTGACTGTGCGCAACAGGGATCCGTGTCCAACAGTTGTTCCAGTTCCTCATCGTCAACTTTCTGTGGAAGTCCCCGACGTTCTGCATCACGGAGATCGAAATTTCTCTGCTTAAACCGCTGGAACCACTTCTTACACGTACTGTAGGACACAGCAGCCTCACCCAAAGCAGCACAGATCATTTGCTGGGCTTCCGCGGCACTTTTTTCAGCTGAAACGCGAACAGGAGGCAGTGCCTCAAATGTTGCTTGTCGAACGACATTGCTTTCACCGTCAACTTTCGTCCCTTCTGTCACTACAGCTGTGAGCGGTTGCGGTGGCCTGAAAAGCTGTTGGATGGCGCTGCATTAAGCCATTATCGCACACAGCTATTTGAATTTGCCGACGTTCTATGATAGCTTGCGGTTAGGGTCCGAGAATTAACCTACACAACTAATATTTACATCTCTTTATTCACAGAAATTCTTAGGTTAAAATGGCGTTTGTGACAGTTCAGGATTTTATTTCTATTTATTGGCAGGTACCAGTATGAAATAGATCCCTTTGAAGAAATAATTCTTCACAGTTGCGTGGAATGCACATACAAATGTCATTATAGCCGCAAAGGGGTCGTATTTTCATTTTCTCCTATGTAAACATCTTGTCAGAAAACTTAAAAATTTCATAGCCTTCGGAGCGGGAATCGAACCCGTATTTCTTGAATTACATCCGACCATTCTACGCATTACACTCAAGGAAGTTAAAAAAAATATCAGGAGATGCTTTCGCAGGGACGTCGCCAAGGGTTTGCGATGGGAAGGGGGGGGCTTGAGTCCACCCTCTAATTATTCTTGCCCACCCTGCAGCCCACCCAACTCAAAATGTGACATTTTTCAATATATTTAACTTTAAAATGTAATCTGCTCTTTGCCAAGTAATAAGTGTTGTGTTTTATTTAATGTCATCATCATCATCATTGTCAATCATTATCAATCCACTGCTGGACGAAGGTCTCCCCAAGTTTCTTCCACAACGGTCTGTCTTGTGCCAGTCTCTTCCAGGTTACTCCCGCATACTTTCGAATTTCATCCACCCATCTCCCATGTGGTCTTCTTCTGGGTCTTTTCCTGTCCCTTGGAATCCAATCTAAAATTTCGGCTGTCCATTGATGGTCTGTCCTTCTGGCAGTATGTCCAGCCCATTGCCATTTCAGGGATTTAACTCTGATCATGATGTCTTCCACTCTTGTCATTTTTCGGATCCACGAGTTCCTCTTCTTATCTCTCCTGGTTACACCAAGCATGCATCTCTCCATGCTGCTTTGAGTTGTCTGCAGTCTTTGTATGTCTCGTTTAGTTAAGGTCCACGTCTCTGCACCATACGTAAGCATTTGAAGGATGCATTGATCAAACACTTTTCTTTTAAGACATAATGGCATATTGCTCTTGAAAATTATGCTGTTTCTTCCAAAAGTTCTTCAGGCAAGTTTTGCACGCCGATTAATTTCTTCATCAATGTGACCTTCACTTGATATCTGCTGTCCAAGATAAACGTACGTGTCTGTTATCTCCAGCTTTTCCCCATCAATCGATAAATCTTCATTTCTTGTAAAAGCATTGTACATCACTTTTGTCTTCTGAAAGTTCATTTTTAATCCCACTTCTTTACTCTTGTCAGCAAGTTCCTGGATCATATTCTGCAGTTCTGATGGGGTAGTTGCAAAAATGACTACGTCATCAGCAAAACGAAGGTGGGTTAGATGATCTCCATTAATCTTTATCCCTTTGTTTTCCCAGTTCAGTGATTGAAAGACATTTTCCAATGTGGCATTAAAGAGCTTGGGAGATATGGTGTCACCTTGTCTCACTCCTTTTCCAATTTTTATGTATTCCTACGAATTTCCCCTATGAAGTGCGTTGTTTACGTCTCCAAAAAAAGGTTATCAAACAGCACCGCAGGGCCATGAAAATTTAGTTGTTCTCCACTCTTCCAACTTTCTTAGTTTCAGCCTTTTTCTCATGTTCGTATGGCCAGGGGACTAATGAGGAGGGTGGATAGGAATTCACTGAGGGGGTCGCTAATAATTGCTCTCTTTGTTTTCTTTACAAAATAGGAGATTACAACACGAAAAGTAAAGTCTAAAGCTACACTGGCGTCCATAAGACTGCCCCAGGAGAGTGAAAGTGCAGAAAACGGCTGACGAGTGCAAGACAAAGTCGTTGGCTTGACGAATAGGAGTTAAGGAGGGGATGAGGTATTGTGTCTGAGGGGCACAACGTTAAAATTCCATTTAGATAAACAAAAACTGTTTTAAATAAATTGTTCAAGTATAGTACTGTTTTCGTAAGCAAAAAGGGAACATTTTGAAAAGAAATTTAAGATTATGCATCAAGAGCAAGCAAAAAGTTGAAGGCGACAGTCCACCAACATTTGTATCTTACATCCGTGGCGTAACTGGTCAAGTCTATGCAGCGTTGCATTCATACAGTTTTTTCCAGGGGGGAGGGGGCAATTACAAATTTTGAGGGGGGCTGAAACTTGTTGACTGATTATATACACTGCTGGCCACCTAAAATGCAACACCAAGAACGAAGCATCCGATTGGCCTGAAATTCGCAGCATGCGTCGCCCGCGAGAGGCCGTGCAAACGATTAGCATTGCACGGCATATGCAAATCATGTGCGCCCTGCACGCCACCGAGAAGCACTATAAGAATAAGGGTGCACAGAAGGCGTATAAGGATAAGGGTGCACAGAAGTAGTGGAAGTTTGTTGTGCTGCCGGACCTGTCTGGGTGTGGGAAGCTTCCTGATGCCTCGTCGCAGAATACGGTAGTCATTCCAGCACGTTTCGGAGTTCGACAGAAGACGAATAGTGGCTTATCGCGACAGCGGTTTATCGTACCGAGAAATCGGCGCCCGTGTGGGACGAGCCAAAGTGAGGCGAATAGGGATTCGGTGGGTGCAGGAGAGACGGACGGACCGACGTGAGCGATTGCCGCTGCCGCAGCGCACCACCAAATGAGAGGCCCGGCATGTTGTGCGGCGGGCATTGGCGGCTCGCACCACCACATCACGAACGTTAGCGCAGAAATTAAGGTGTGTTGCGCAACAACCTTTGTCAGCACATATCGTTCGACGTCGTCTGCAGGACCGGGGACTTGTCGCACGGTGCCCATTGCTCCGATTACCATTGAAGTTACACCACCGGCGAGTGCTGCGGCAGTGAGCCATTGAACGCCGCACCTGGTCCACGGAATGGCACGACACTGTCTCGTACGACGAATCCCGCATCTGCCTGCAACACCAGGATGGTCGGATCTGCGCGCGGCGGCACTGCGGCGAGAGACTGTATGACGCCTGCATTATGCATCGCCATACCGGTTCGTCGCCTGGCGTTATGGTTTGGGGCGCAATTGGATATGACACCCTCACCCCTCTGGCACGCATCGACGGTGCACTCAACAGCCACCGCTACATCTCCTACGTTTTGGAGCCTGTAGTCCTCCCTTACCTGCAGGACCTACCAGCGACCACGTTTCAACAGGACAATATAAGCGCCCGCACGTGGCACGCATCGTGCAACAATGCTTCACGGCCCACCAGGTGTCAATGCTGCCGTAGCCCGCCTGTTCTCCCGATATGTCGCCCATCGAACACGTCTGGTCGCTGATCGGCAACCGAGTGGCCCGGCAAGCACCACCCGCGGCTACGGCTGATGAACTGTGGCAACGTGTGGAAGCAGCCTGGACCGGCATACCCTGCGGCCATTATTACCAGCCATGGAGGCCACACGAATTATTGATGTCTGCGTGTTCCGCAAGTCGCACGGGCCTGTAAACTCAATAGTTTCATCTTTGTATCTGCTGTAATGTGTCCAGTAAATCTGGCTTTGCTATCTCGTGTCCTTCTTGGTGTTGCATTATGGATGGCCAGCAGTGTACATATAATCACAATTTTGTCATTTATATATATATTAATACAGGTAACAAAATTTTAAACAGAGTATAAAAATTTACTTACGCTCGCATATCGTAAATGCGAATTCCAAGAAATTTATACATACAAGTGTTTAAAAATTTAAAAATGATATACCTTTACTTTAATTCAGTAATGCACCTCGAATTTTAGCATAGGTTGGTGTAAAATATTAAGGATGCTAGTAAGGTAACGCTGCGCTGTAGAACCCCCCCCAAAAAAAAAAAAAAAAAAAAAACAACAACATTAGGAGTGGTAAAAATGTCATCGCCTTACTACGTATTTGTGATTATTAAGGAATCATTACAGTGTTATCTGAAAACATATATGGTGTAAACCATCCCCCTGCCACTTGGTTTCAGCCTCTTTAGATTATTTAGATTAAAGCACAGCAGGAAAAAAAACTAACTAGTCGTTTGGATGCCAGTTTGAGGTGCTTCGTTTTTTTTTTAATACTGTGTAAACCATCCACTGTCAGCAAAAAAACAACTTTTTATGAGGACAATTTATAATAATTTGCTATTGTTAAAAATTAGGTAGCAAATATTTTGTTGTATTGAAAGAAGTTTAATGTTTACCTGAATGATGATAGAAATTTCAGATTGAAGTCCATGTGTTTTGTTTTTTTTACTATTATTATTATTATTATTATTATTATTATTATTATTATTATTATTATTATTATTATATTTTCCCTCATTTTCTTAATTTTTTAAAAATTAATTTCTCCAAATATTCATCTATAAACGAAAATAATTAGACTAAGTATAAGGAGAGATCACTCAAAAACCTAGGGGGGGGGGGGTCATGGATTTTTGCCGGGCTAAGCACCCTCGAAAAGATACCCGAATACATCACTGGGTCCATGTATGTATGTGTGTCCGGGTGGAGTTGGGTCGGAATTGTACAAATTCTTTTGTAGCCGGTAGTGAAGAGCAGTGAAACCACCCCGGTGGCGCAGTGGTCTAAGCGCTGGCTTATGACCATTCGTCAGTGAAGAGACTGGGTTCGAATCCAGTGAGGCATGGATGCTGTGTTTGCCTTACGGCAAGGCCTGTCTCCCTTCCCTGGAACCAGTGGCCCTAAATTAGGGACGGGCGACTGCTTACAGCCCATTGAATTGCTCACGGTGGACGCTTAACCTTCAATTAAAAGAAACAAAAAGCAATAAAAATTCGTTCTTTTAGTGTTTCGCAAAAAGAAAAGATTGCTATTAAGCTTGCCCCAACAAAAATATTGCTCGCCCACTCGTCGCCCCTCATGATTTCGAAGTCTAACGACGTCCCTGTGCCCTGAACAGTGACGCAATATCGTTTTGCGTGAAGCATACACTGAAGAGCAATTGAATTAGAGATACCTGTCTAGTAACGTGTAGCACCACTTTTCGTCCTGATGACGCCGGCGATTAGACTCGACAAGTCACCGGAAGCGTTGGGAAGCCATACGAATCCACGACCCCTGAACAAGCTCCAACAGTTCACGAAGATTTGATGGAGGAGGGTCAGAGCCTCGAACATCTCTCTCGATGGCATCCCTGACGTGCTCGATGGGATTGAGGTCAGGTGACCAGCTGGCCAACGAAGCGAGGTCACGTCGGGGGAGTGTTCATACAACCATTCGGGTACAATTCGGGAGCTTCATTGTCTTGTTGCAGGATGAGGTCCCCAGTGGAATATTGAAGACGCACAAACGGGAGCACATGGTCGTCCAGGATATCCCGGGAACATTGTCCTGTGAGGAACGATGTCACACGTACCATGGGTCCCATTTCAGTCTACGTAAACAGTCCCCAGACGAGAATGCCACCCCCACGAGCTTGAAGAGTACCCTGCTAGCAAGAAGGATCCATCGCTTCATGGGGTTTGCGCTGTACTCGTATCTTGCCATCGCCGTCTACCAACGTGAATCTTGACTCATCAGTCCAGGCAACATTTCCCCACATGTCTAGGGTCCAGTGGCGATGTTCCCGCGCCCATGCTAATCTTTGCACCCTGTGATGTGCGGTCAGCAGCGGTACCTCCGTGGGACGATGGCTTCTGTACCCCATAGCGAGGAGATGGTTCTGAATGATGTGGCTGCTTACACGTTTTTGTGCACCAGCGTAAAATTACCGAGTGATTTCTTGCACTGTGGCCCGTCTATCCGCTGTTACAATGCGAGCTAGGCGACGATGACCCTACTCATCCACACGCTGTCGTCCACGGCAGTTAGTCCTTGCAGAGATGGTTTTACCGGATTCGATGTACTCATGGTGCACCCGTGACACAGTGGCTCGTGAAAATCCCAGTGCCTGCACGACTTCCGAGATGGAGAGACCCATTCGTCGGGCCCCGACAATTTGTCCACGATCAAATACGCTTAGATCCTTCGCCTTACCCATACTCCCTCCGACTCTCATCACTCCTTATATTGTCGGATCGCTGCATACGTCATGTCGTTTCCGTTTACAGGGCCGCCTACAGCGCCATATTTGCATAACGCCAGCTGTCTCTAATTCAATTGCTCTTCAGTGTATAACCGCAAGCGCAGGACATTAAAGTATGGGAAAGTTGGTCGTTTCCAAGGTTATTGTAATGCATTTTGTGTAGGCCTAATCGCATTCTTTCGTCGCAAATGTTTCTAATTTTGCATCGTAACTTGCTACTGTGTGTGAGAAAATACTGAATTTATAAAATTCTTAATTATTTTGAGTCACCTTCCTATTTCTATTTTAAATCGAAATTCATGAAACGTTAGTGGAAGTTTAAAACAAAACATGCCGTTAAAATTGAAAACTTTACTCCTCTGTGGAGTGTAACGCTCTCCAGTTTGGTGTTAACATAGTTTCTGCAACTCAAAACCGGGCAATTCAAAAAATATCGCACTGCTGAAACTGCATGGAACTTTTTAGGGTATTGTAAATAACTTCAAAATTCCCACATTTTGTGGCTTCACGGTTAAGAGAACCAGGGTATCTCCAGAATTCTTTCTATAGGCTAGCTGCGAAGCCTATAGAATGCACAAACAAAAGCCAATTAGCAACGGTATTAAGATATATCGATGCTTTCGCTGCGAAAAAAACACGTGCGGATTCGCTTCTTTTGATTAGAGAATTAGTCTGGCGAACGAAGACCAACTCGCCTCCTAGTGGCGGGATGGTGTCGTTGTAACGCAAACAGCTCTACCGGTCCGTGGCTAACAAGATTCTGAAGGCCCTGGCAGCTTTGTGTGACGTCACCAGCACCGTCCTTCGTTACACAGAGCACTGCGACTTTTCAAAATATTATTACTTGTCTGCGCTAACTGTTTGGCTTACGGATCAACAGGAAAACAAATGTAAACATGGAATTCTTAAGTTAACATATAAAGCCAGAGGAGACTTTAGATCTTTCGGGGCCCTAGGAGCTAAAAGGTTCAGGGGCCCCTCCCTATTCTTACCCTTCAGAAATTTTCATCCGTCAGATTAACAAAGAAAAAGGGTAGGGGGAAGGGTCAAGAAAAAGGTTTTTACACTTTTTTACAATGCCATCGCTTCCTATTATTAGAACGTTCTGGAAGAAACAGTGCTAGTGTAATAATTTTGTCTGTCCGTGCACATCGAACCTTTTGATTTCAGAGATATTTCAAAAATTATTTTTGCGGCTAATAGGAAATCAATGGATATTAAGTTTGGCACTTTTAATATACCATATACTTCATGCACTGCAGTTATCATAAACACAATTTGGAGGCTAATAGGGAATCAATGGATGTTCGGTTTGGCACTTTAAATACCAGTGTCGCATTTATGCCTGCACTGCAAAACCATACAAATTGAATGCAAAAGATCCGGTTTGAAAATGGAAAAGTAGGAATTGCAGGTTTTTGAGTAAGAGTATCGTTGAAACTTTTTATTGCTTTTTCAAAAGCTACTTTTAAGTCGATTTAAGGAATAGAAACGGTGAGAATACTTGATAATTATCAGTATTAAACCAAGGGAGCAGAAAGTAATGAGAAAATGTTGTTGCAACACAATAAAAATTACTTTTAACTCTATTAAATAAGATAGTGTGATATTCTCAAATTTCTTTATTTTTTCAGCCTTAAATATTCATAACTCTTTTGGTTTAAGATGGTTTAGAGGGATTAGGGCCGAGAAAGAACTTGATTGTAATAAGAAGAATTATCCTACGAATACTATTTTTTTCTTCATTGATTATCCTACCACGAAGGAAAAAAATTATTAACAGCAAACACGCCCGATCATCAGGAAAGTTCTTTACAAGTACTCCTCATCGCAATTCGGGAAGAAGGTGAGAAGGTTCCAACACAGATGTGTTCCCTTCGCTGGAAGTAGCATGAAAGCAATTTATAGCACAGCAGGCCAGTTAAGAATTCGCCTTAACCAATGAAAAGTGTGGGAAGCGTGAATATATTCTTTACCAACCACTACAAGGAACTCAAAATTATTTTAACCGTTCCTTTCAAAATAAGTACGTCTATAAGAACTCGAAAATTCGGAATATCAGCAACAGCAAGAAAAAAATATGTTATTATTAATATGAGAAAGTAAAATATCAATTGACAATACAAAGTAATCGCTTTAAGGCAGGGCCTGATTTCGCACGAGCACGCGGTGCACGTGCACAGGGCCTCAGAATTTGGGGGGCCTCCAAATTACCTCTAAAAATCAAATATATATATATATATATATTTTGTCCCTTCATGCCAAATTAATGAAAAAAGTTTCTTTGTTAACAATTATCTGGGACATCATTGAAACGAATCAACAAAGTGAGCACTTCCCTGCAATCTTTTATGGGCAATTTGTCATTAGTTCTTCCATTGTATGAGTCAGTTATTGACTTCATCCTGAATTTTGTGAGAAAAGCTTTGAACTGTTCGAAAAAGAATCCAACCTGAGGTGGGAAATAAATTACGAAACCCCAAGAAGGAAGAAAATACCAAAGAGCCGACTTCTAGATGCTTCTAGATGATTCATCAACTGTAGATGTTGTTTTTAATAATCGAGATTTCTTCATCACTCAAACGTTTTACGTAATATGTGATAATCTTGTTTCACAGCTGCAAACCCGAAAGAAGTCATAGGAGAAATTGGAGTCTAGATTTGAATTTGTCTACAAGAATGACCTAAGTGATGTGATGGAAAGCAGTTGAACTGTTGCAAAAGCGGTATTCAAATGAACTTGAAGAAGACTTTGCTATGATGAGTTCATCCTCGTGCCGTAGGTGGCCTAATGGACAACGTTCGTGACTGCCGCGGAAAGGATCCCAGGCAGGTACGAACGCTTAATCCACTAAATATCCGCCGTGCGTCGGATGGGCACGTTAAGCCGTCGATCTCCGGGTGCTGCCCCCCCCCGGTAATAAATAAGGGCTTCTTCCTCCCCCTTTCTACTTCGCTTCCGTGTCACTTTCCTATCGGACACTCTAGCCCAAATCTCCTAGCTTCCTATTTCTAATGGTTGTTTAAGACCTGGGGTCAAACACACTCCCTTCCTAAAATCCTCTATATATGATCATTTTCTGACGAGTTCCTTCAGTTTCGAATGCTGACAAAAAACTTCATTGAGATTCCCTCATTTGTTTCTCAATGTTGACACATGACTCAGGATTTATTTAACACTGTTCAAGCGAACTCTCATTTTCGGTTCTGAAAAGAACTAAGCATAGACTTAGAGCAAGTTTAAAAAAAGAGTCAATTGATGCTTTTGGTATGCTGTCCATTGAAAGTCATGTAACAACAGATTTAAGTTTTAACAATATAATTGATGATTTTGCAGCCACAAAAGTTAAGAAAAAAGTCATTTTTTTTAATGTCCTGCTGCCCATTCAACAGTTAAAAAATATCAGCTATTCTTTAAAAAAAAAATTTTCATACATTTCTAATGGTTTGTTTAAAAACGTGGTGTGACTTATAATCACGCTCCTATAATAACATGTAGGTATGGTTCGTTTTTTCTTGAGATCTCATATCACGGGTAAAGCCTATATTCGGAGCAATACGGTATGTTATACATGAGAAGCATTTCATCAAAACACATAGAAGTTGCTAAAAAATATTATTATTATTAATATTAGTTTTGTGAGAACAGTTTTTGTGAATCAATATTCATAATAATGTAGGATTTATTACATAAATAAAAATACGAAAAAAGTTCTATTTACACTACTTTATTAAAAGGCTGTTGTGATAATTTACATGGACTGCAATAATTTATCCTACAATGTGTGCCATGAGCTGTAACACTCTGTGAGGGATTACTTGTTACAGCTTAAACTACTATCGGTTCATCATTTCCATTAACTTTATGGTAAACTAGAGGCTTTAAATTATATCACTGGGAGGATAGTTATTAGTTTCGTAAATGATACTATAAAACAAAAATGGAATTCCAGAGTAATTAATGTTACAGTTGTAAGCTCTGCAGGTGCGGGGAAGTACAAGTGGTGTGAATGCTTGTCTATTACAAGCCACATTGGTTATACAGTTCATTAGCATGTGGGATGCGTTCTAATGTTTTCACTACTAGGTAAAAACTACTTGCAAAAAAAAAATGTTTGCCAGCAAATATTCTTTTCAACTATTGACTGAAAATTTTAATCGAGGGGGCCCCAGATATAGGATGTGCACAGGGCCTCGACTAACCTAAGTCGGGCCCTGCTTTAAGGATTTGTTACGACCCACCCCCGCCATTAATTTAGTAATTAATGGGCGTGGTGGATGTATGAAATTGATTAAGTATTAATTATGTTCGAGGCTTGATTGGAGTTTAAAAGTGTAAACATCAGATAAAGTTTTATCTGGGGGGTTTGGAAAGAAAAAAGGCGAAGAATTCTGCCTCTGGCTGGGTGGTCTCAGAATGGCTCTGTTAGGTCATAAATATCAGGGCGCAGCTGACGGGAAGCCTAAGCAACACGGAAAGGGAAAGAGGTACATTTCGAAGAGGGGTCCACTTGAGAAATGAATGAAGATGGGGGCAAAAGGTTTAGCGAATAATCGTAAATTCGTCGATTGTTTGGGGCATCTTCGAGAACAATTGCTCTGTGTGTGTGTGGTCCGTGCATGAAAATAAGGAAGAAAGTTCAGTTGCCTGTACGCTCTCCGATGTGAAAGGCTGGATACCTTGGATCTTCTATATGAATTGGGAAAAATGAAGCAGCGAACCTCCCCGCATTTGGTAAGAAATGTAGACGACAACTCGAGGCAGCTGTATATGCTAGTGTTATAGTTTAAAAACGTGTATATGCCTAGTGTCATGTGGAAAATTTTTATATTTCATTTATGCGGTAAATTTGTGTTTCGATGTAACTGCAAGGCGACACTCATAGTTATAATTAATTACGGTAATTGATCCTCTAATTTGTTCATCACTGCCATTGTTAAAATTTATTAATTATTTGATAAGTGCATAATTCGTAGCCTTCTGGCAAACGAGAATTGTGAAGGGCCACATGACGACAGACCATCTCTATTTCGGACTCATAGCAACAGTCGTGTGCATTTTCAACTCTAACGAAAGTCTGCAAAACTCACCCCCCAAAATTCCCTCTGGAAGCCAAGAGACATTCTGGTGGTTGCATTTTTCTCCGAACTGAACGGGATAAGGGAGAACCGACTACCACCCACAGTTGAAAACAACGTGATAAATCCCTTTTCAAGTGGCTAAGAGAAGCCCTGTGACAGGACAAATAGGAGAGAAACGAGGAGAAGAGAAAAACAAGCGGCGATTCATTCGGAGGGCGGGATTCGAAGGCAAAGACACGCACGAGAACAGCACCAGCGAAGTGTATGGAACCAAGGCCTGAGAGCTGACCGCTGGGAGAGCTCGGAAAAAGAAGCAGAGAAGCAAGTAAGGAGGGCTATGAATGATCCCCTCTTAAACGAGGACATCTCAGTCCTTTGGACTTCTCGACCGATACTAGGTCGACATTAGTGCACTTTTGCCTAGGCGGTCTACATACAAAAACAGGCAGGATATTTCTTGCCACTTCTCTGCGCTGAGGACCTCAGACAACGGTTGCCAAGGTATGTGGTCTTTATATGAACATTTGCTCACGACTTACAAGTGCCGTCGGACAGTGAACAACGTATAGAACTCTGTCCCCTGTGAAAGGGAGTACGCACGACAGCGGAGGCCTCCAACACATTTTATTCGTGATTTTTATTTGTGTTATGGCCATAAGTCTTAAGAGCTCTTCCCTGCTAATTTGGCGTCAAGCCTATGCAGGTGTGTGTAATGGTATAGAGATATATATAGCTTATAATTAAACTGCGGCAGTCATGATAATTACTGTATCATTTTAATTGCTGGTACCCACGCTCGTACTCAATTATCGTTTTCTAAAGTGTGTATTTAAATGTTTTGGGTAATCTCTCACATATGTTTCCTTCGCTCTATTTGTTTATTGTGCATACTAGAATTTCATCAGTGAACAGTGTTTGAATCAGTGTTAGTTGTTATTTCAGAGTTAGATAAATCAGTGTTATCGTTTAATCAGTGATAAAGTGTTTAAATCATTGTGCATAATTAAGCTGCCGATAGAGCAGCCCACCATACATTCATCTCAGCAGATTTTTGTACCACTTCATGGATAAAGGTGGCAGTGTATATAATATAACGTTGGATATTAAATGTCAAGCGTACGTGAAATGAGCGTTGGGTATCTTTTCGAGTGTATGTGTGCGTTGCTGTGATTTTCGGTAGATTGGGACGTGCTGGAGTTAAATCCAGGCATCCACGCCTAATCGCGGTACGGGTTTTGCGGGAAGTTAATAATTAATTTGTCATAATTAATTATGGGAGGTCATTATTAATTATTGGAATCAGATAATTAATTTGTTGTTGCCGAATTTTCGGTTTTCAACGCAAGTAGGAAAACTCCTTGCTAGCCCCTAGCAGCAGAGGAGGAGAGCAAAATTTTTGACAAAATTTTCTTTAGTTTTTTTATTTTTATTTAGATATTTATTTATTTTTCGGTGGAGATATCGGGTGCTTCACTGCAGGCGATACTTCACCTGGTGCCGCGGCCACATCAGCCTGTAAAGGTAAGATCCAACACTAGTTTGCCATAAAGACAGCGGAATGCCTAAATCCGCGTGATAAAGCAGAAATTTCTAGGCTGGGAGCCTAATGGAAATTAGCAACTGGTTGGCCCAATGAAAGCAAAGTTACAGACGAATTAAGAAGTCTGCGAGTGGACAGTGGTCATTCCAATGAGAAGCGAAGCCAAGCAAAGTCGAGTTCGAATGCCAACCACTGTAGTGTGGAATCATCATCCCCCATTCATCCCCTACTACGGAGGAAGTGAAGAATCGCGCTGTTCTTACGAAGCGATGCTCCTTCAACAAACGCCTGGATGTGTGTGTGTGTGTGTGTGTGTGTTACGTAAACAGCGCAGCCTCTACGTGTAAGAGCGCCCAGGGGACGAAGCTCCTACAATGAAATCTTCCATGTAAAAAGGAAGGTGTGTTTTACTTTACTAGTGCAATCAGAATTTGGATTTATTCTGGACAGCATCCATGTAAGTAGAAACATTTTGCTTTTATTGTTGCATCTGCTACGCTATTAGTTGAGGAACTGAACTAATATATTTCAAGAACTGAACTGAGAAATAGTAAGACTGAACTGTCGAATTTAAGTTCATTAAAACTATCTCGCGGGAACTGATTTAGGTTAAAGTTGACCCAATACTTATGTTCAGAAGACAGCTAAATTTTATTCGTATGTGTGCCATTGTTATGTTTTCATAGCCAATTAAATATTTGTTTAGGCAGTTGTTGCCGCGACAATTATTCTAATGTCGGGCATATTGCTTTCAGTATAGAAATTCTCCAATTCGGTTTTCAAATACAAAATTAATTGTTTTTAATTATGTTAATTAATTAACATAATTAAATACGTGACCGCCTAATTGGAGTAATTTTTAATCAGGTGCACGAGCTGTCATCCCAACCCAGGCCACATTGGGAGTCGCTGGGCTCTTTTCTTCTCTTTTCTCCATTTTCCCTTCCACGGGAGAAAGGAGATCTAAGTTGCAAGCGCCAGGCCAGGTGCAAAATTTCGGAAACTAGGCGAAAGGCATTTTCTTCCATTCCCGGCATGTGAGAAGCAGCAGCATTGCGAATTGCACAATGCTTCCGAAACAACAATGGCGTTGCAGTGGCTACACGACGAAAATTTGAGAAAGAAAGCTTAAAGCGGTAAGAAAGTAAGGCTAGGCAATAAATGTCACCCAAGAGCGTTGTCGGAGGACATATTTCAGTCGGGCATACGTGACTTCGAGCAGTTTTCAAGTTTTAAAAACGGTTTGCTCGGAGTCTACTATAATAGAACCCAACAACGGGGTGACAGTTACGGCCAAATAAATTTTTAAAGGGCTTAGCTCCGCAGATGGTCAGCAGGCCAGGGAACATCTGCCCCAATGTAGCCACTGGTCAGTCGCCACTGGACAAGCGGTCCACTTGCGTACGAGGGGAGGAAATCCAGAACCAATGGTGGTGCGAGGGACGTTTTCTCGAGGTAAGGACACGCCTAGCCTCAGGGCGAGAAGGGAAAGCGAAAACTCGAATATAAGCAGAAACTTAAAATTTCAGGGACGGGAAAGAAAAGGGACGAAACAGAACGGAAAATAAAGTGAAAGGGGAGAGAAAAATATAGGAGCGAAAAACGGACAGAGAGAGGGAGAGACGGAGTGAGAAGATGTTATTTTGGAACATGGGCAAGCAGTAATTTTGGTCGAAAGAGCCAGCGGTAGAAAAAGAAATGCCAAACTATGCGGAGTTCCAGATGTCCGTCGACTTGAAATCAAGAACTGTAGAACAGTAAAGTTCCGAGAAACCATCGGCTGTGTTTTATCCACGGAGGATACCAGCCAAACACCACCCACGGCCACCAGAACACCAGCGTTTTCCTCAACCACCGGATCGATGAGCCCAACAGAAGTTCTATATAGGGTAAGACATCATCCTAATATTTCAATCCCTTGCATGCTGAGTATTCAGTTAAGTTTTAGAAATGACCCCTTATTGCTCACCCCGTACTGGTTGGATTGTTAGGGATATTGGTAGTTTTTACATTTTCTCAAGTAAACCATAACTTCCTTTCGTAGAGATGTGTTATAATTTAAACCGGTCCCACCATTTAAATTGTTCTAAAATTAAGCATTATACAGCAAATAAATTTTATATTTGTTTTTTTAAATCAACGTGTTTCTCTTCACGCTGCTCTGCAAATGGGTACGAGTGTCTGTGTATTAGTTTAAAATAAGCCATAGTTTTCTTCCTTTACAGATACACCTATTCAAGCACATAACCGAATTGTTAGTTCTTTTTTTAATTTAATTTCTTTTGCGGCATATGAGTTCTTGCGACAACCTCGTACGAGCTCATATGAAACACAACGCTTTTAAGTCCCAACGATGAGACTGGGTCGCCTATACTAGGAAACCCAATGTCATTGTTGCCAATCTAGATGATCGAAAATCGCTAACAAAATCTATGCCCCTCAAGATCCCACCGGGACTTGGCGTGGTGACACAGTCAGCGCAGTCATAGAACACATTATTTATGTGTACGCATGTGATTGGTTGAAATTGTTTAAGTGTATGCCCATACAATACAGTTTTCGCGCCAAGAACTCCGTCGAAGAAGATCAGTGAAGAAATATACTTATACCGCTCGGCACGTTCAGATCAATTGGTGGTCAACGGTGGGATAACAACCCACGGTATTCTGATCAATTGGTGGCGAGCGGTGGGATGATTAACCCTGCTCGGCCCGGTATCGTAACAGATTGATTGGCTTCGGTCCGTGAAAACCAAAACTGAAAATTCAATTATATGATTTCGGGGCCCCTGAAATAGCGAGGGCCTGGGTGCGCGCACATTGCGCCTAGCCGGAAATCCGCCCCTGTATGAAGCTGATAATGTCTCTAAAGCTGTACATGCTTCGTGCAAGGTTTGCATGATTACTTTTGTGCTCAAAATTCAAAGAATCTCGCTTAACTCTAACTACAACCGAACACGAAACTAAAGTGATACGCACATCTCGAAGCGCATAATTACGTTAAATTAAAAAAAATGTGTACTTAATTAATAAAAGTAGCCAAACACTTTTTTATCAAATGCGTAGTAACTACATCTGTTTAGAATATTTTTTTTTTTTTTTTGGAAATTTAATTGGTTTTTGAAAAGTTGAATCACTTTCGTTTTGATCGAAACAAACTTCCTGGAGTTCAAAATGTTCTGATCTTAATTCCATAGTTTCAATCAGGCGTATATTTAAAGAAAGAGCCCCAATGGGCCCTCACCTCCGAAAGAGTTTCATTGTATTTTTTTTATTTACTTATTTTGTCAAAACTCAACATACATTAGAAAAAAACTGCTTTAGTTTATTAAAAATGCATCAACTTGCGTTAGAAAAATAATGCTTTATTTTTTTCTTCTATTTTCCATTAACTTTTATTTCGTCCTGATGGATTTCAAAAAGTTACATTTTTTATCACCCCTCTCTCGCCGAAAAAATAATTCTATATGCGCCCCGGGTTTCAATAAGAAACAAGTTATTTGTGCAGTTAATTTACTGACGCTTAAATTTCTAAACTTTTAAACGTTTTCTTTCATCGGAAGCATTAACTTTGCGATCAGCTGAAACTTCAAGCATATGTTTGTAAGCGATTTAATAAATTTGTTAAACAAAAAATATAAAGAAATTCACTTTTACATTGAATGCATTTGCTGAAAAAGGAGACATCTTTATTTTTCTCTGAAAACATTTTAGTTACTTGTAGAATTATGGAATGCTGAGCATTGGATTTAAAAAATAAACCTTTATACTTTTTGAATAGAGGTTTCCGGAAGATTATGTATGCTACTGAAATGACATTAACGACAGATATTTTAAGCCGCGTCTGTTAAGCAAGTTAAAATACTCTTTATCATTTACACTGCTGGCCACCCAAAATGCAACACCAAGAAGGAAGCATCCGATTGGCCTGAAATTCGCAGCATGCATCGCCCGCGAGAGGACGTGCGAACGATTGGCATTGCAGGGCATATGCAAATCATATGCGCCCGGCACGCCACCGAAAAGCACTATAAGAAGGGTGCACAGAAAGCGGTGTGTAAGTAGTGAAAGTGTGTTTTGCTGCCGGACCTGTGCGTGGGAAGCTTCCTGATGCCTCGTCGCAGAATACGGCAGTCATTCCAGCACGTTTCGGAGTTCGACAGAGGACGAATAGTGGCTTATCGCGACAGCGGTTTATCGTGCCGAGACATCGGCGCCCGTGTGGGACGACATCCAGCCACAGTGAGGCGAGTACGGATTCGGTGGGTGCAGGAGGGACGGATGGACCGACGCGAGCGATTGCGCAGCCGCGGCACACCACCGAATGAGAGAATCGGCATGTTGCGCGGCGTGCATTGACGGCTAGCACCGCCACATCACGAATGTTAGCGTAGGAATTATTGCGCAACAACCTGTGTCAGCATGTACCGCGCAACAACCTGTGTCAGCATGTACCGCGCAACAACCTGTGTCAGCATGTACCGCGCAACAACCTGTGTCAGCAACAACCTGTGTTTTACCTGTGTATTGCGCAACAACCTGTGTCAGCATGTACCGTTCGACGTCGTCTGCAGAAGCGGGGACTTGTCGCACGGCGCCCATTGCTCCGATTACCATTGACGTTACACCGCAGGCGAGTGCGGCGGCAGTGGGCCGTTGAACGCCGCACCTTGACTACGGAATGACCCGACATTGTCTTCTCCGACGAATTCCGCTTCTGCCTGCAACACTACGATGGCCGGATCCGCGTGTAGCGGCACCGCGGCGAGAGACAGTATGACGCCTGCATTATGCATCGCCATACCGGTCCGTTGCCTGGCGTTATGGTTTGGGGCGCAATTGGATATGACACCCGCACCCCTTTGCTACGCATCGCCGGTGCACTCAACAGCCACCGCACCATCTCCGACGTTTTGGAGCCTGTAGTTCTACCTTACCTGCAGGACCTGCCAGCGGCCACGTTTCAACAGGACAATGCGCGCCCGCACGTGGCACGCATCGTGCAACAATTCTTCACGGCCCACCAGGTGTCACTGCTGCCGTGGCTCGCCTGTTCTCCCGATATGTCGCCCATCGAACACGTCTGGTCGCTGATCGGCAACAGAGTGGCCCGGGAAGCACCACCCGCGGCTACGCCTGATGAACTGTGGCAACGTGTGGAAGCAGCCTGGACCGACATACCCCAAGCCCACATCCAAAGCCTCTTGCGTTCGATGCCGCTGCGTGTAGCGGCCGATATTGCCAGCCATGTGGGCCACACGAACTATTGATGTCTGCGTGTTCCGCAAGTCGCACTGGCCTGTGAGCTCAATCGTTTCATCTTTGTATCTATTGTTATGTGTCCAGTAAATCTGGCTTTGCTATCTCGTGTCCTTCTTGGTGTTACATTTTGGGTGGCCAGTAGTGTATTAAATGTTTCTTTACATCACAAGTTTTCTGGAAAAACAAGAAATAATGAGCTTCCGAGACTTCAAGCACTTTGAAGAATGCGCGGGAGGTAAGGGAACAGCCCTTAGAAGGGAAGGTGGTCGTGACGTAGCAGCTCTCCCCACCCCAGCTGCACAGGCCTTCATTATTTCGTTGGCCACTGCCACTGTCTTCGCTTTTCTGATCCGAAGATCTTCGATACGATCGCCAGCTAGCGTTTCCTAGACAACAAGAATGAGCGGGGGAAGGAAAATGCTTTGGCAACGGTTCGCTCAGAAAAGAGAAGAATTGGACTACAGACACTCGCACGCTCAAGCCGGTATGTGTTTCGTGAGAGTTGTTTTAGTTTGTGTGAAGTGTCAGTGAATTAAAATCAGTGGTATTGTATCTTAAATTCGTGGCTTTGTTGGATTCGAACTCTTGATAAATTTTGTGAAAGCTTTCCTGAACATCTACTGTCGGAACTTAAAGAACTCTATGCTTGAAATTTTGATACAGCTCGACTGAAAAATGAACTGAAGGTGTTTATTCCCTTGATGAATACAAAAAGAAATTAGTGAGAGACATTACTTGTTACATAAAGATGAATAAATTGTTGGACATTGTGTTTAGTGAGGTGTACAAATCAGCAGACCTAATATTAAAGTTTCCATCAACAACTGCAACAGCCGAAATAAGTTTTTCTGCATTAAAAAGAAACAAGATATATCTTAGAGCCACACAAAAACATGTACATTTGACCACTTGGCTGTTTTGTCAATAGAGAAAAAACATTCTTGTTAAATATGAAAAAGTACTCGGAAGAAACTTTTAATGAAAACATAACACTCAAGTCCACACACAAAAAAAAAAAAAAAAAAAAAAAAATTAGGAAGGAGTTCACGTACAAGTTAAGTGTTCAAATCCTAATCCTTATAATTCTTTGGTATCATGTTAGCAATAGCATGTTCCTAAATTTTAGGGAAAATGTTACTTCTATTACTTAGCAACTGAAAAATAAACTTCGCAATTTAAAAAAAAAAAAGTAGTGGGGGATGGGGGGGGGGGTAAGAAGATAGACCAGGTCTACGCACTTTTGAAAAATTCTGAGTGAAGTTCAGACTGGGTAACAGTTTTGAGACTTCTTAATAAGATTCATCATACCACTCACGGACAATGAAATTTCGGCACTTAGAAGAAAGCATGTTACAACCGCGAAACTTTGCAGATATCTAGAGTGCCGGTTGGTATGCAAATGATCCACGTTTGGGGCGAGTGCGTATGACCGCACACCCGGTGACGGCCCTGAAAGCACGAACCGGAAGCCTTATAAACCGGCGTGTAGTCGATGCCCCATGAAAGCGAAAAACACCGGTCGACGCAAGCAAGAGTACAGAGTGACAAGAATGCCGGGTAGACACCGGAGACGCCGATTTACGCAACTTACGGACTTTGAGAGAGTCCGGATCATTGGGCTGAAAACCACAGGGTGTTTAGCGCGCCGTATAGTCTGTCACGTGGATCGTTCTGACCATACCGTCCGACTGTGTTGGGCGCAGTGAACACGTGACGGCACTGCCACACGGCGGAGAGGCTCCGGACGGACCAGGGGGACCACCGGTAGAGAGGATCGACGGATCGTGCGCCAGGCACGAACGGATCCCACGGGGACCCGGTCCACTATACAGGCAGATGTAGCGGCTCCTGTGTGCACGCCTCGCGGAAGCAAATCTGCGATCCCAGCGCCCTTTACGTGTGCTGCGATTGACACCGGAACATCGCCGTCTCCGTTTGCAGTGGTTCCAGGCCAGAGCGACGTGGAACGCCACAGACTGGTGACGTGTGGTGTTTAGCGATGAGTGCCGCTTCGTTTTGGAAACAGATGATCATCGTGTCCGGGTGTGGAGATCCCCGGGTCAACGGCACAATCCCAACCTCGTTATCGAGCGCCACACCTCCTCCACTACCAGCAATATCATCATGGGAGCCATTGCCTACGATAGCCGATCAGCTCTAGTAGTGGTACGTGGATCATTGACGGGCCAGCGGTATGTGGATGAGATCCTATGGCCCCATGTGCTTCCATTCCTGGCCGGGATTCCAGGTGCGCTATACCAGCAGGATAATGCCCGCCTGCACACGGCTCCCGTTGCCCAGGACTGCGTACGTCATGTCCAGATACTTCCATGGCTTGCCCGCTCCCCGGACATGTCCTCTATCGAGCATGCGTGGGACCAGTTGAAACGCAGGCTGCCGCCGTGCCGCACTATCTGGGAATTGTAGCACACCGTCCAACACGTGTGGGGCAGTCTGCCGCATGACAACATCAGGTGTTTGTTGGCTTCAATGCTGGACCGTATTGCAGCATGTATCGCCGCAAGAGCCGGTCGACGTGCTATTGAAGATGACCTGACTGCGTGCCACAGATCCCTCTATAATTGTCCTGCAGCTCTGTTTTTTGCCATCATGTGTATCATTTATCTGTATCATTACGTCCATAAAATTTCAGTTCAATCCGATGCTTCCTTTTCAGTGCAAAACTTTCATTGCCCGTGAGTGTATTATGTGAATTACAAAAGAGAGAGAGAAAAAAAGACGTTTTGACGTAGAACTACGTCTTTCTCAGCGCTGGGTGGTGGTGGTGGTGGTGTGTGTGTGGGGGGTAACATTGGGATCACGGATGCAACGAAAACATGTCGCACTTTGAACGCTTATATCTTCGAAACTAATATTCGTAGACTCTAATTCTCATTGGCCGCCACCGGGAGTCGAACCCAGGGTCTTCCAGTTACGCGCCGGATATGCTTCCGCTACACCACAGCGGCCTCGAATTCCTCCAGACTCACACACGCTAACTGCCAAGCCAAGTTGGCAGGTTGCTTCTTGGAGCCTCGCACAATGCTGGGGATTCACCAAAGATGGTAAGCAGCAACAGAAGAAATAATTAGAAGGCGAATGAATAATTAATACAGACATTTAACGTGGACCAGGAATATCAAACAAAGGTCTTCGCTCTTTCCACGTTTATAAGTGAGTCACGGAAGAATTCTCAAAGAGCGAAGATCTTTGTTTGATATTCCTGGTCGACGTTAAATGTCTGTATTGAATATATATATATATATATATGTAATTTTTTATATCATTAGATAGTTTATAGAATCCCATTTATGACAAAATAAGTTTAACCCTTCGATACAGTAGCGTTTGCGTTAGGTTTACCCCCTTAACCCTTCGGTACAGTAGCGTTTGCGTTAGCTATACCCCCTTAACCCTTTGATACAGTAGCGTTTGAAAGTTAGACTAAATTTCACGTGATTTTGTTTCGCCGCACGCCATTTTAAAATTGATAACTAGTGAATAGATAATGATAGCGGTGACCTCAGCCCCGCATTCCGTAGCTGAAGGTTAGAGCTAACGGACGTATGTGATAAACCGAAATAAAGTGAATTTAAAATTAACTTATTTTTTAGGGGAAAAAAATTTGCGTCGAAAATTTAGAAATGCTACGAAAACCCAGGGAAAATTACTGTAAGAACCGACGAAAGTTGAAGACGCAGCCAAAGGAGAACGAGAGTAATCCGAAAAGACCCGATAAGTCAACAACCGAAAGGTGACGGGATTCAGGGAGCGTTAAAAGTTCGCGCTCCAGGATGCGTTTCCCCCTATTCGACTCTAGAGTCACAACCTTCCACTTCAGCTGCACAAATTGAGCCTGAACAGATGGAGATGGATGTCATCGATCCAAATTTTTAAATTTTCACACTAATCATGGAATACCAATGTACATCGCCGTTCATCACAATTTAAATGCACTATGTCTCGAAACTTTACACCGCCAATGCATTCTGAATCTAAACAAGAGAAAGAGCAACAACGAGAGTGCATTAAGCCCGAGTCGTATCGCCAAATTTATAAGAACGCAAGTAAGAAGTTTAAAAAATTGTTTCTGAAAAACGATTTCTTCAGAAACAGTTCTAGCAATAACTATCGTCAACGATGATACTAGGCCTTCTACTTCTACTAGCATTAATTTATAATCAGCATAAGTTACCATGAATTGTATATACACTGCTAACCACCCAAAATGCAACACCAAGAAGGACACGAGATAGCAAAGCCAGATTTACTGGACACATAACAACAGATACAAAGATGAAACGACTGAGCTTACAGGCCCGTGCGACTTGCGGAACACCCAGACATCAATAGTTCGTGTGGCCCCCATGGCTAGCAATAACGGCCGCTACACGCCGTGGCATCGAACGAAAGAGGCTTTGGATGTGGGCTTGGGGTATGTCGGTCCAGGCTGCTTCCACACGTTGCCACAGTTCATCAGGCGTAGCCGCGGGTGGCGCTTGCCGGGCCACTCGGTTGCCGATCAGCGACCAGACGTGTTCGATGGGCGACATATCTGGACAACATGCAAGCCACGGCAGCAGTGACATCTGGTGGGCCGTGAAGAATTGTTGCCCAATGCGTGCCACGTGCGGGCGTGCATTGTCCTGTTGAAACGTGGCCGCTGGCAGGTCCTGCAGGCAACGGAGGACTACAGGCTCCAAAACGTCGGAGATGGTGCGGTGGCTGTTGAGTGTACCGGCGATACGTACCAGAGGGGTGCGGGTGTCATATACAATTGTGCCCCAAACCATAACTCCAGGCGATGGACCGGTATGGCGATGCATAATGCAGGCGTCATACAGTCTCTCGCCGCGGTGCCGCCACACGCGGATCCGACCATCGTGGTGTTGC
Source organism: Macrothele yani (assembly GCA_039090855.1). Taxonomy (NCBI): domain Eukaryota; kingdom Metazoa; phylum Arthropoda; class Arachnida; order Araneae; family Macrothelidae; genus Macrothele; species Macrothele yani. Next base: position 83,907,420 of record CM077009.1, read on the forward strand.
AGGCAGAAGCGAGATTCGTCGGAGAATACAGTGTCGTGCCATTCCGTAGTCCAGGTGCGGCGTTCAACGGCCCACTGCCGTCGCACTCGCTGGTGGTGTAACGTCAATGGTAATGACAGCAATGGGCGCAGTGCGACAAGTCCCCGCTCCTGCAGGCGACGTCGAACGGTACGTGCTGACGCAGGTTGTTGCTCAACACACCCTAATTCCTGCGCTAACGTTCGTGATGTGGCGGTGCGAGACGTCAATGACCGCCGCACAACATGCCGGTCCTCTCGTTCGGTGGTGTGCCGCGGCTGCGGTAGTCGCTCACGTCGCTCCGTCCGTCCGTCCCTCCTGCACCCACCGAATCTATACGCGCCTCACTGTGGCTGGATGTCGTCCCACACGGGCGCCGATGTCTCGGTACGATAAACCGCTGTCGCGATAAGCCACTATTCGTCCTCTGTCGAACTCCGAAACGTGCTGGAACGACTGCCGTATTCTGCGACGAGGCATCAGGAAGCTTCCCACGCACAGGTCCGGTAGAACAACACACTTCCACTACTTACATCCCGCCTTCTGTGTACCCTTCTTATAGTGCTTCTCGGTGGCGTGCCGGGCGCACGTGATTTTCATATGCCCTGCAATGCTAATCGTTTGCATGTCCTCTCGCGGGTGACGCATGCTGCGAATTTCAGACGAATCGGATGCTTTCTTCTTGGTGTTGCATTTTGGGTGGCCAGCAGTGTAGTATAAGTTTCTTTTACGTAGATAAAGTAAAACATTCCTTTCGTTTTATTTCTTAAAAATTTTGTATCTGAAAAAAAACCAAAGGGGCACAGTTGCAACTGTGCCACAACCCACAACGTAGGGCTACGTCAACTGCCCTTCGTTGAGTACTTTAAGGACGTAGAACTAGTAAGATATTGCCATGAAATAGTGACAGCTGATGTAGCTCTACGTTTTAGGTTGCGGCGCAGTTGCTAGTGTGTCCACTTTGATTTTTTTTTTTTTTTTTTGCTTTAACAGCAATGAATTATCAAGATACTTATATTAGGCCAGTCCTGTAACCCAGTGGTCAGAAACGTAGGTTTCTTACTAGTCCAAGCCGGGCCCTGACCAGAATCGTGGTAGAGGGCAACGGCGGTGCTTGCCTTACGCCACTTTCTCTGTTCCTTCCCTGGAAGAAGTGACCCTAATTTAGGTCGGACGATAATGTCCAACCACATTGAACTCATTTGGTCAACGATTTTCTCGAAGAGGAATGTATTCCCCGAATGATGAGGCCGCCCACATCCCCAGACCTCAATTCCATTGAACATGTACGGGAAGTTCTGGGGAGACTGATTGTAGCTCGTCAGACCCTCCTATAGAACACTTCAAAAACTCAGAATATCTCTTGTTGAGGCGTGGTCATTAATCACTCAGGAACTCGTGAAGATCTCATTAATACCCTCATAATAGCATGAGGAGTCGTTGTTGAGCTGCATGCATATATAAGGTGATCATACTCCATATTAAAATACCACATGTCTTAATAAACCGATTTTAAGTATTGTTCTATAGAGTAGACAACTCTTTCATGTGAATAGCAAGTTAGTAAAATCATGCAATGCATTGATTGTGAAACGCTTTCCAACATATCAGAAATCATTACTCAAATTATGAGGATAATGGCTGTGGAATAAATCTCGCTCCTGTGCCCTGAGTTTTGACCCCATTCCGATGATATTAAACAGAATTGGTTCAGTATACCTCCGGAACAAGATACTAACGTTCTGTCGCAGTAGAAGCATTTTTAGTCAAGTTATGAGGATGATGGCTGTGGAATAAATCTCGCTCCTGTGCCCTGACCTTTGACCCCATTTCGATGATATTCAACAGAACCGGTTTAGTATACCTCCGAAACAACACGATAAAGTTTTGTTGCGATCGAAGCATTTTTACGCAAGTTATGACGCATAAAAGCGATGGAATGGATCCCGCTCCTATGCCCTGACCTTTGACCCCATTTCGATGATATTCAACAGAACCGGTTTAGTATACCTCCGAAACAACACGATAAAGTTTTGTTGCGATCGAAGCATTTTTACGCAAGTTATGACGCATAAAAGCGATGGAATGGATCCCGCTCCTATGCCCTGACCTTTGACCCCATTTCGATGATATTCAACAGAACCGGTTTAGTATACCTCCGAAACAACACGATAAAGTTTTGTTGCGATCGAAGCATTTTTACGCAAGTTATGACGCATAAAAGCGATGGAATGGATCCCGCTCCTATGCCCTGACCTTTGACCCCATTTCGATGATATTCAACAGAACCGGTTTAGTATACCTCCGAAACAACACGATAAAGTTTTGTTGCGATCGAAGCATTTTTACGCAAGTTATGACGCATAAAAGCGATGGAATGGATCCCGCTCCTATGCCCTGACCTTTGACCCCATTTCGTCCATTTTCAATACGGTTCGTCCTCAGGTTGTCCTCTACCATATACTAAAATTTCAACGAAATCGAACCAATTTTACGCGAGTTATCGTGCGGACAGACAGACGGACAAAGCTGGAGCATATACGCTTCTACAACCTACGGTTGGAAAGCGTAAAAAAGATTATGATATTAACGCATGCAAATTTTGACTTTATTAATTTCTTCTGCTTGAGTTATGTAATAATAAACTTCTTCCCACTGAATTTCTTCATAGGTGCTGCCTCCCTCCATCTTTTTTTTTCTTCTTCGTTTTCTTTTCGTTTTTGTATTTAGTCTTTCTGGTACTCTCCCTTTATTAGATAGAGTAAGTAACTTAAAATTATAGAAATGGGTGATTTCACGAGTTCGGGAGGGTTATACTACACGTAATTTACATGGCTGATTCTAGGAGCTTATATTCAATATTTGCCGGAATTAGGAACAGCTTCTTTCCGCATTGCCGGATGACGAATGTTGAATTATTTTGATAAATACTAGCATATTTAATTTGGGAATCCTGGGATTTACCATAGTATACCATCCGTAACTCTTGCGATGGCACTTCACGTAATCAAATGCGCATTTATCTCCGAGAACAGAAACCCATTTCATAACATTATTTTCTAATCTGGGAAGAAAGTCATTATTCATTTCGAGTTCCATTATTCGCATAATAACATTTAGAACATTATCCAGTCTTTCGTCTCATTTTATTCGAACATTTAAATTCGGAAAGCAAAAGTCTTAGTGAAGAGGCACGTCCGGCTATTAACTACTCTCGGATGTAAAAAAAAAAAAAAAATAATCCAAAACCTACCATCTAAAAACTTTTGTAGTTCGTGGAATTTAAAACATTAACTCGAGTCGTGAAAACTTTTTCATATTTACAGTAACGTTCCAACGCTCGCTGAAACGTTAATAATTATCACAGCTGAAAATATTAAATAACAAATATTTTTTATTTTTCTCGCGCATCTGTGAGAACGCATAACTTCTCCGCCAGGTGGCCCAAATGCATATGCTTTGAATTCAAAATACATTTATTCCATAAAATTGTTTCTAAAAATCCTATTGAAAAAATTATTTTTCTTTCTTACTTTTTTTTATTTTTAATCAAAGAGCCTCTATTACGTAAGCATTTACTACAAATAAATAATTTACCCCCTCCCCCCGCGCCCAGGTGGCCCAGAGGTCTAAGCGCTGGCTTCTGACTATTTGTACGAGATGGGTCCGGGTTTGAATCCCTGTGAGGCATGAAGTTGTGTTTGTTTTACGGTGCTGGGCTCTCCTAAATTAAAGACAGGCGACTGTTTCAGCCCATCGAGTTGCTCATGGTGGTCTTTAAACCTGCCAAAAAAAAAAAAAAAAAAAAAAAAAAAAAGACGCCACCCCGTTGCTCGAATGGTCTGAGGCGCTGGCTTCTGATTATTCCTCAGTGATGGAGGGCTCGGATGAGGCATTGGTGGTGTGTTTGTCTCACGGTACTGGTTCTATCCCTTTGTTGAAACCATTGGCCTTAAAATGCAGAGGAGCAACTTCTTATAGCCCTAATGATGGTCGTTAAAACCCAAGAGAAAAAAAAATGATTTACAGTGAGTGTGTAAATGTATATTGAATTTTTACTGATATCTCCAATTCTAAAAGTATCCCTTGAAGAAATTTTTTTTGCATCCGATAGCTTTCAGAGTATAGAATGTTTGCACGCAATTTTTCATAACGCACAATTTTACCGTTAGGAGGCACAGCAGCATTTTTTTTTTTCTAGCAACGCATTTGCAAACTTATCTATTGGGTTGGAAAGGAATTAATGTCAGATGACGAGGTACACAAACTCGAAGCCACAACCACTGAGATTGGACAGCACACAGGCATGACATCTGCAGGCGAAAAATACACTGAGTGGCCACTTTATTATGACCACTCCCTCAGTATTTCGTTGGGCTACGTTTTGCCTTTAATACTGCGTCGATTCTTCGTGGCATGGACTCCACGAGATGTTGATAGGTGGTTTGTGGAATCTGAGACCATGCTTGATGAACAGCACTTTCCAGGAGTGTGAGATTGCAGGGTTGTAGATCTAGTCAGCTGTCTGGTGGCTCGTTCAACTTCATCACACAAATTCTCAATGGGGTTGAGATCTGGAAATTGTGGGGGCTAACTAAGCAAAGTAAACTCACCGGCATGTTCCTGAAACGAATCCTGTGCAATACGAGCATTATTGCAGGATGAATTATCTTGTTGAAAGTAGCCATCGCCATTGGGATAAACCATCCACATCACAGGATGCATTTGGTCCGCAACGATGTTAAGATGTGCCAGTAAGACGTTGATCAACACGAATTAAAGGGCCCAAAGCATGCTAGGGAAACATTCCCCAAACCATAACGTTGCCTCCACCAGCTTGAAGAGCAATGCCTTTGGGGTCCATGCTTTCGTGCTGTTTCCGCCAAAGTCTCACTCGGCCATCGGCATGGTGCAACTGAAAACGTGATTCATCGGACCACATAATTTGTTTCCATTTATCGAGTGTCCAATCCTCGTGCGAGCTGGAGACGTTTTCTCTTGTTAATTGCAGACAGCAAAAGTGTTCGAACAGGCCTTCGACTTCCATATCCCATCCGATGCAGTGTACGGCGAACAGAGCGTGCAGAGATCATTTGAGGGGATCCTTGATTAAGATGGTCTGTAGTTTGCTGCCCTTCTGTTGTCTGTTACCAGTCCGGACACTCTCCGTTCCCCCAAGCAGTCACTAGTCGATGACGGCCACACGTTGCACGTAGAGACACAGTTTTCTGGCTGACAGTCCAGTCTTTAAACACTTTAACAACAATAGCTGCTATATGGGACATTTCGCGAATGCGGCGGTTTCGGTGATACTCGCTCCATGGCTCCGAGCTCCTACAATCATCCCACGTTGAAAGTCCTGCAAATCGCATTTTTTACCCATTTCGTCACCCAAAAATCACTTCTACTACTGTCGCAAGCACCAAGCTTATAGTAGCCTCGCATTCGGGCGGCAACAGCGTGCACCCATTGCTCATTTGCTTAAAACTGTCAGGTGGTCATAATAAAGTGGCCACTCAGTGTATAAGCGCCAGCCAACATGGAAGTGGACAAGGGGCACATCCGCATTGTCGCGGTAGCACCCGGTTACGTGCTGCAAGAAACATTACCAGTGTCTGTACCCCAATGCCATATTGCATCGTCAGTTCTGTCGCTGGTTGGAACGGTTTCAAGAGGGAAACTTTGACCTAACAGACGGTTCCAAAGCCGGAAGTCTCGCAATAGTAGATATGGACATACTGAAGACTTTAGTGGAGACTGACTCACGTGCTACCACGCGGGAGTTGGCCAAACAGCTGGATGTCTACCCAAATGAGCACTATTACGCACCTGTGTTGACTTGGGAAGGTACACATGAGGTGGGAGTTTGGGTACCCCCCCTTAACTCACAGTTGAGCAAATCGCATGCGTTTCCTTGCTTGAACGTGGTCAAGTTGAACCGTTACCGTTCTTGGACAGTATTGTGACATGTGCCACGCCGGGGATCGAACCCGAGTCCACTTATTCCGAAACAAGTCGCTCTACCAACTGAGCTACGCAGACGTTCGTTCTCGCTGCTATCTGCCTTTATGCCGTGTGCGTCCTGCGGGGCAGGCACGTCACATCCCCCCCGAAAGAGGGCCGGGAGCATGGCCCACGGGTCAGCCGTGACCATGAATCGTCGTAGGCATCCATCCGCTGTAGAACGTGCACTTGAGAACTCCCAGTCAATCTGGTGTGTGGAATGCAATGTCACGCACATTTATTTTTCGAAGCGCTGGAGAAGGGATTCTCTTATTTTTCTTATCTCGCGATGTGGAAAAAACATCACACCATTGCGAGATCTTTAACAGCCGGGTCATCCGAGAAGTTCGGACGCCATTATAACGAAGTAAATTTCTCCGTCATTTTTGGTCCACGCCAGGGATCGAACCCGAGTCCACTCATTCCGGAATAAGTTGCTCAACCAACTGAGCTACGCAGACGTTCGTTCTCACTGCTATCTGCCTTTATGCCGTGTGCATCCTGCGGCGCAGGCACGTTACACCCCTCAAAGCCGGCTTACACCCACGTAAGGTCCTGCTGTCTGTTTGGTAGGATATGCGGGTGTCGTGTTTTTTGAGCTGCTGCCGGACAGCCCCACTATCACCACCGATGTGTACTGCCGTCAGCTCGAAGATCTGCACTCATAGCTCACGTCAAAACGACCAGCAATGCTGAACTCCAAGGGCGTCCTCTTACATCAGGACGCAGCAAAACCTAACATAGCACGCCTGACCTGTTTCAAGATCAGGGACCTGTGTTGGGAGCAACTGCGGCATCTAGCCCATTCCCCGGACATTGCCCCCAAATGACTACTACCTTTTCCGGTCGTAGCAGCATTTCCTGGACGGACAGTTGCTCAACAATCGGGACGATATCGAATGCTGACTTACTCACTTTTGGTCCGAATAACAAGAGTTCAACAGGGACGGCATCCAACAGTTGCCCATACGATGGGAGCAGGTCCTGAAAAATGGTGGCGACTACATTTTGAAATGATTTGCACTTGTTTACACCGTAATTAGCACTTTTTTGTTGCCTTGCATTTGCAGATATTACTTTCTTTCCAACCCAATATACGCTGAAGAACAATTGAATTAGAGACAGCTGGCGTTATGCAAATGTGGCGCTGTGGGCGGCCCTGTACACGGAAAAGACATGACGTATGCAGCGATCCGACAATATAAGGAGTAATGCGACGGGAATCAGTAAGAGGCGGGAGCAGTATGGGTAAGACGAAGGATCTAAACGCATTTGATCGTGGGCAAATTGTCGGGTCCCGACGAATGGGTCACTCCATCTCGGAAGTCGTGCAGGCACTGGGATGTTCACGAGCCACTGTGTCACGGGTGCACCGTGAGTACATCGAATCCGGTAAAACCATCCCTGCAAGGGCCAACTGCCGTGGACAACAGCGTGTGGATGAGCGGGGTCATCGTCGACTAGCTCGCATTGTAACAGCGGATAGACGGGACACAGTGCAAGAAATCACTCGGCAATTTAACACTGGTGCACAGAAACGTGTAAGCAGCCACACCATTCAGAACTATCTCCTCGCTATGGGGTACAGAAGCCATCGTCCCACGAGGGTACCGCTGCTGACCGCACACCACAGGGTGCAAAGATTAGCATGGACGCGGGAACATCGCCACTGGACCCTAGACATGTGGAAAAATGTTGCCTGGACTGATGAGTCGAGATTCACGTTGGTACATGCGGATGGCAGGATACGAGTAAGGCGCAAACCCCATGAAGCGATGTATCCTTCTTGCTAGTAGGGTACTCTTCAAGCTCGTGGGGGTGGCATTCTCGTCTGGTGATTGTTTCCGTGGACTGAAATGGGACCACTGGTACGTGTGACATCGTCCTTCACAGGTCAACGTTACCGGGATATCCTGGACGACCATTTGCTCCCGTTTGTGCGTCTTCAACATCCCAATGGGGACCTCATCCTGCAACAAGACAATGCAGGTCCCGAATTGTATCCGAATGGTTGGATGAACACTCCACCGACGTGACCGCGCTTCCTTGGCCAGCTAGGTCACCTGACCTCAATCCCATCGAGCACATTTGGATGCCATAGAGAGAGATGTTCGAGGCCCTGTCCACCCCCTCTCCATCAAATCTTTGTGAACTTTGGGAGCTTGTTCAGGGGTCGTGGATCTGTATGGCTTCTCAAGGCTTCCGGTGTCTTGTCGAGTCCATGCCGAGACGAATTGCCGCCGTCATCAAGACGAAAGGTGGTCCTACACGTTACTAGACAGGTATCTCTAATTCAATTGCTCTTCAGTTTATCTGCGTCACTCGACTGAAGAACAGGTGCCGCCTCAGTGGAGCAGTGGTCTAAGAGCTGGCTTCCGGGTTCGAATTTAGGTGAGGCATCGATGTTGTGCATGTCTTACGGTAATAGCCCATTGAGTTGCTCACGGTGGACCTTAAACCCCCAACAAAAGAAAAGTTCCATTTTTTGTCGGACAACTCTCACTATGTAAAACACTTTACGCATATTTCCTGCTTAAAATATTGCACAGTTTTCCAACTAGAGGGGAGTAAATGCTTGTCACATGTCTTTTGATATATCATTATATTTAATAGTCCTATCTAAAAAAATCTTTTTTGCACCCTATAGCGTTTATGGTGAAAAATATTTTGCATGAAACATTTCATAGAGGAAAATTTTGCCAACAGGAGCATTGAATCATATTTCTGTTTACATAACATTTGCGCCCACATTTTCGCGTCTACTTTTTTTTAGCACGTCTTTTGTAAAAAAAAGATCGTGCTTCTGTTATCGGTTTGTCCGTCCGTCTGTACCCACGGTATCTCTGTAACTATTAGTCCAATTTGAAAAATTCTTTCTGCATTCTGTAGCTTGAAATATGCGAATGATGATCCTTTATTTCGTTTTTTTTTTACGATGCACAATTTTGCCGCTAGGGGGCGTAAATGCAGATGATGTCGAATTCAAAATTACGTTTTAATCCACATATTTGCTTCTAAACATCCGATTGAAAAAATTCTTTTATCTTTCGATTCCATTTATATCGAAGAGTGTTTTAGATATAGTTTCATTTTCAAATTACGCATAGAATTTCCGCTAGGGTCGTAAAAATACATTACATTTTTTCCAATAACTCTTCTCCTAAAACTCCGATTTGAAAAATCTATTTTTCAGCGGATACATCTCCTAATGTAAAATCTTTTGCATATAATTTCGAATTTTTGTTATAGAATACTTTGGCTACCAGGAGGCATAAGTGTTAATTTTTGCTTCTGATGTATTGCCATAAAATCTTAGCTTCTGAAATATCGATTGAAAAAATTCTTTCGTTGACAGATGTCACTCACATCGACAAACCTTTTCGGAATATTTTCTTCCTAAAATATCCCACAGTTTCTCCGCCAGGGGGCTTAGATGTATATCTTATTTTTATCAATATCTCTACTTCTAGGAGTCCGATTTGAAAAATTTCTTCTTTGTTGGATAGTGTTTTTCGTGTGACATGTTTTTCATATAATTTAAAATTTTTCAAGTAATTCATAGACTTTCCGCTAGGGGGCGTAAAGGTAAATTGCGTTTCGCCCTATATCTCTGCTTCTAAATCTCCGATTTGAAAAATTCTTTCTGCACCGGATACAGCTCCTGATGGGAAATCGTTTACACATAATTTCTAATTTTTGTAAAAAAATAGTTTGGCTGCCAGGGGGCGTAAATCTTAATTTCCGCTTCTGATGTATTTGCAGCAAAATATGAGCTTCTAAATTCTCGATTAAAAAAAACATCGTTTGTAGACCGATACTACTCATGTCAGCAAACCATTTAGGAACATTTTATAGTGCATTGTTTCTACGCCAGGGGGCGTAGATGTATATCTTATTTTTGTCAATATCTCTGCTTCTAGGGGTTCGATTTGAAAAATTCCGTTTTTGTTGGATAGTGTTTCCTGTATGACATGTTCTTTCTAATAATTTCGGAATTTTCAAGTGATTCATAAAATTTCCGCTAGGGGACGTAAAGGTAAATTGCGTTTCACCCTATATCTCTGCTTCTAAATCTCCGATTTGAAAAATTCTTTCTGCACCGGATACAACTCCTGATGGGAAATCGTTTGCACATAATTTCTAATTTTTGTAAAAAAAAAAAAAAAATGATTTGGCCACCAGGGGTGAAAACCTTAATTTCCGCTTCTGATGTATTTGCAGCAAAATATGAGCTTCTAAATTCTCAATTGAAAAAAAACGTCGTTTGTAGACCGAACTACTCGTGTCGACAAACCTTTAAGAAACATTTTCTACTTATAATAGTGCACGGTTTCTACGCCAGGGGGCGTAGATGTATATCCTATTTTTGTCAATATCTCGACTTCTAGGAGTCCGATTTAAAAAAGTCCTTTTTTGTTGGATAGTGTTTCTAGTGTGACATGTTTTTCCTAATAATTCAAAATTTTCAAGTAATTCATAGACTTTCTGCTAGAGCGCATAAAGGTAAATTGCGTTTTCTGCTCCTTAAAACTCCGATTTGAAAAATTCTTCCTGTATCGCTTACAAGACCTGATGGAAAATATTTTTTCACATAATTTCTAATGTTTTGTAAAGAATGGTTTGGCCACCAGGGCTCGTAAGTGTTAATTTCTGCTTCTGATGTATTTGCAGCAAAATCTGGGCTCCTGAAAACTCGACTAATTTTTTTTTCTTGGACCGATACCGCTCATGTGGATAAACCTTTTGAGAATACTTTCTTCCTAACATAATGCATGGTTTTCCCACCAGGGGACGTAAAGTCACATATCATTTTTGTCGATAACTCTGTTTCTAAGAGTTCGTAAGCTCAAGATTCCATTTACACCAATATCTGAGGGATTAAAGACCCGATTGAAAAAATTTCTTTCTGCCGTCAGACACTATTGTTTTCCATTCCGGTTCCATTGACTTTGAATAGCTTTGATAAATTTAATTTGCGTCAGAACGGATTCAAAAGACGTGCTTATTACACCTGAAAATTCGGTGTCATCTTTCTTGTTTTAATTTTTATCAGATACAACTTTTATGCACACTTTTTAAATAAGGTACGATTTCCTCGCTATAGAGAGCGTAAACTTATATTCCATTTTTGGCGGTATCCAGTGTGATTTGAAAAATTATTTTTACACTGGCTACCATTCACGGCGGAAATAGTTTTTATATAGATATACACTGGTGTGCAAAAATTAAGGACGAAGAGGTGAAATTAGCATAACAGCAGAACGAGCAGCAGAGAGGACCGAAAGACCACTCAGGAGATAGACTAGGGTCCGGTACGGTAGGGCATGTGCATATATGCAGCATGACGTAGGGGGGAGTGTCGGAAGGGTATAAAGCACACGGGCGGTGTACGCTCAGCAATTCGGTGAAAGCTATTGCACGGTGTACATCGGTTTGAACGACGTCAAGTGGCTTCCACCGTGTGATATGGCCAACAGGCAATCCAGTAGACGACATCTGGATGACTTTACCCGAGGTCGCAACATTGGGAAGTTGGAAGAAGGTTGAAGTGTGACTAGTGTGGCCGAGGAGTTCGGGGTCGCTCACAGCATCGTTTCACGAGCTTGGAGAGCATTTCAAACGACAGGAACAGCTGTCCGAGAGTTTAGCAGTGTTCGTCCACGAGCAACCACGGCGGCGGACGACCGGTATATTGTCCTATAGGCGAGAAGAGACAGACCGCAGACAGCGGGAGAAATCGCAAGGCACATGCAACAGACATATGGACGTCCGTTATCGCGTTTTATCGTGGCCAGGAGGCTGCACAAAGGTGGTATATTTGCACGACGACCAGTACGTTGTGTGCTATTAACGCCTGCTCATCGGAGACGGCGGTTTCTATGGTGCCAGGAACACAAGAACTAGACACATGAGCAATGGGGTCGAGTTCTCTTTACGGATGAGAGCCGATTTAGTCTGACGAGCGATTCTGGACGTATACACATCTGGAGAGAGCAAGGAACACGCAACCACACCTCCAACATCATCGAAAGTGACCGGTTTGGAGGTGACGGAGTTCTCCTTTGGGGCGGTATCATGCTTGGTAGCCGTACGGACCTCCACATCTTCCAAGGAGGTTCAGTCACTGGTGTCCGCTATTGTACCGAGGTTCTCCTGCCTCACGTGCGTCTGTTTAGAGGTGCTGTTGATCCTCAGTTCCTCTTCATGGACGACAACGCTACACCTCATCGTACAGTGGCTGTCGCAGAGCTGTTGGAGAGTGAAGATATTCAACGCATGGATTGGCCCGCAAGGTCCCCGGACCTAAATACAATTGAACACGTGTGGGATTTTCTCGGGAGACGCTTGGCAGCACGTCACCAGTCGCCAGCAACGATTCCGCAGCTGCGATTGGCGCTACAAGAGGAATGGGCCGCGATTCCTCAACAGCTCCTTGACATCCTCGTCCTCAGCATGGACAGACGTTGTAAATCCTGCAACGCAGTCAGCGGTGATCATATCACCTACTAAAGACTGGATTTTTCTTGGCAGCCGCCTGTCACATGGACGTTTCTGTCTTCTGTCCAGTTGTGCTCGAAGCTACCTTTTCAATAAAGTGCCTTTGTATACTTTGGATTCCTTGTTTGGGCGGATTTGCTCACTTGTCCCATATTCTTACAACTTGGGGATTTTATGGTATGATTTGAGTCGATGTGGAGCTCTTCTGCACGACGTTACATTCGAAAAACCGTCTCGTCCTTAATTTTTGCACGCCAGTGTATATTAATGTTTCATAGCTAATAGTTTTGACGCTATATGCCTCTAGTTCCGTTAGTTACTGTATCTCCGTTTTTAAAAGTCTATTAAAAATTCTTCTTGTACGTCGTGCCTTTGGCTATGGAAGAAATTATGAATATTATCACCTTTAAATGATGCACAGTTTTCCTGCTTGAGAACGTATGTATATGTGTATATGTATCATCATCATTGTCAACCATTATCAATCCACTGCTGAATGAAAGTCTCCCCAAGTTTCTCCCACAACGTTCTGTCTTGAGACAGTATCCTCCATGTCCTCCCGCATGCTTTCGAATTTCATTCATCTATTTCTCATGTGTTCTTCTATGTCTTTTCCTGTCCCTTGGAATCCATTCTAAAATGTCGGTTGCCCATCGGTGGTGAGTCGTTCTGGCAATATGTCCAGCTCACTGTCATTTCAGGGATTTTACTCTGATCATCATGTCTTCCACTCTTGTCATTTTCCATATCCAAGTGTTCTCTTCTTATTTCCCCTGGTTACACCAAGCATGCATTTCTCCAGGCTCCTTTCTGTTGTCTACAGTCTTTGTATGTTTTTTTTAGTTAAGGTCCATGTTTCCGCTCCATATGTAAGCACTGGAAGAATGCATTAATTAAACACTTTTCTTTTAAGACATGGAATTATGCTCTTGAAAACTGTACTTTTTCTTCCAAAAGCTCTCCATCCAAGTTTTATATGCCGATTAATTTCTTCATCAATGTGACCCTCGCTTCATATCTGCTGCCCAAGATTAATATAGGTATCGGTTGTTGCAAGCTTTCCCCCCATCAATCGATAATAATTCTTCATTTCTTGTAAAAGCATTGTACATCAATTTTGTCTTGTGAGAGTTCATTTTTAATCCCACTTCTTTGCTCTTGTCAGCAAGTTCATGGATCATACTCTGCAATTCTGAAGGGGCACACATTTCGCAATGTGGCATTAAAGAATTTGGGACATATGGTGTCTCCTTGTCTCACTCCCTTTCCAATTATTATTGGTGCTGTATCCTCAAATAGCCAAACCTTTGCACTTGCATTTTCATAGATTTTATTAATAATGCTATTGTACTAATCCTCAGTGCCGCAGGATTTCAAAGACACTGTAACTGCTAATGGTTTCACGGAATCAAAGGCCTTTTCATAATCAATAAAAGGTATACACAATGAGAGTTCACATTCCGTCGCTCTTTCCATTACTTCCCTCAATTCAAGGACATGATCTATAGTGTTGTAGCCACTCCTGAATCCAGCTTGTTCTCTCGGTTGAGCCATGTCCAGTGTTACCTTCGAGTGATGTGAAAGAACTTTAGTGAAGATTTTATGAACCACTGATAGAGGAGGCTGATGTGCCTGTAATTCTTGAGGAACTCAATGTCACCTTTTAGCAGAATCATTGTAGTATTGTTCCAATCCTCAGGAATCCTCCCTTCATTGAGACATTTAGTGAAAATTTGGGTGGATCTAGTTTCAATTTCTCCACTTGCTTCTTCTATACTGTCCACGGTAATTCCATTTTCCCCTGGAGCTCTTCCCAGTTTCATGTTCTTAATTCATTGTGTAATTTCTGCTGGGAGGACTGGAGGGACTTTGGTACTGGTATGTTTCGTGAAGTCTAGAGTAGATGTATCATCCCTTTCATATAGTTTTGAGGTGAAATCTTTCACTCTTGTCAAAAGTTCGCCTTTATTTCTTTTTACAGTGCCATGTTCTATTCTCAGTGCCGTAATCTGTTTTCTTCCCTTACTGAGATGCCCCTTTGTTCTCTTCAGACTTTGGTTGTTTTCAATTCCATGGAATGAAGTTCTCTGCGAATGGTACGTGTACGTACCGAGATTTCAGCATTTTTACTCACCTGTACACTGAGGTCTGCAGTACTCCGTCGATTAGCTGTAACGCCTATCCTGAAGCTTCGACGTCTTCTATCACTGATTTTCTTTGGTCTGCCGGTACGTTTTGCTGCTTCAGGCACGCTATGTGTCTTCCACTTATTCAGTACATCCAAAACAGTTGACTTGGGTATGCTTAAACGGGTCTGGTTCACTTCGTCGACAACTAATTTCGTCGACACTATACAGTATATGCAACTAGTCGATTCCTAAAAAACCGAAAAAAGTTCAGAACCGCCAAATTTGGTAAACTGTCCCTTGGTTCTGTAATTCAGATCGTAGACAGTTTTTGGAAGAGGTCGGGCCCGGCGTGAAAGGGGCCCCATACAACATTTTCGTAAGATCTACAGTTTTCAATTTAGAACCACAGAATTTGGTATACTATCTCATTGTACTCTTACACCAACTTTGACCATAGACGGAAGGAGTCGGGGCCCGGGGTCAAGAGGGCCCCATACAACATTTTCGTAAAATCTACAGTTTTCAATTTAGAACCACCAAATTTGGTATACTATCTCATTGTACTCTTACACCAGTTTAGATCATAGACGGAAGGAGTTGGGGCCCGGAGTCAAAGGGGCCCCATACAAAGTTTTCGTAAAATCTACAGATTCCAATCTAGAACCACCAAATTTGGTATACTATCTTATGGTACTCTAACTTACGTCGTACACGGTTTTTCGAAGGGGTCGGGGCCCGGGGTCAAGGGAGCCCCATGACATTTTCGTAAAATCTGCAGTTTTCAATTTAGAACCACCAAATGTTTTATACTATCTCATTGTACCCTTACACCAACTTAGACCATAGAAGGAAGGAGTCGGGGCCCGGGGCCAAGGGCCCCCATATAAAATTTTCGTAAAATCTACAGTTTTCAATTCAGAACCACCAAATTTGGTATACTCTCTCATGGTACTGTAACTTAGCTCGCAGATAAGGTATTAGAGTGCAGAATTGTGTTGCAGTTCTTAAGTAAAAAATGGAAATTTTTGAGAAAATTTTGTATGGGGCCACTTTTACCCTGTGCCGCGACCCCTTCCAAAAATCATGTACGGTCTGAGTTAGAGTACCATTAGATAGTCTACCAAATTTGGTGGTTCTAAATCGAAAACTGTAGATTTTACGAAAATGTTGTATGGGGCCCAATTGACCCCGGCCTCCGACCCCTTCCAAAAACCATGTACGGTGTAAGTTAGAGTACAATGAGATAGTATACCAAATTTGGTGGTTCTAAATTGAAAACTGTAGATTTTACGAAAATGTTGTATGGGCCCGGCCTTGACCCTGGGCCGCGACCTCTTCCAAAAACCATGTATGGCGTAAATTGGTGTAAGAGTACAATGAGATAGTATACCAAATTTGGTGGTTCTAAATTGAAAACTGTAGATTTCACGAAAATGTTGTATGGGTCCTGCCTTGACCCCGGGCCGCGACCTCTTCCGTCTATGGTCTACATTGGTGTAAGAGTACAATGAGATAGTATACCAAATTTGGTGGTTCTAAATTGAAAACTGTAGATTTTACGAAAATTTTCAGGAATCGGCTGTTTGCATTATAGTGTTGACGAAATGAGTTGTCGACGAATTGAACGAGACCGGTTTAAATGCCTCTCGGTTTCTCTTATGTACAACCCACTAATATAACACCCAACAATCTTTCCTTTCTCAAAGTCAGTTCTCTTCCGCCGCGACATTTTCACTCAACCTCACAGTGCGATATGATCGCAGTTTTTTTTTTGTAGAGGATTTTAGGAAGGGAGTGTCTGACCCCAGGTCTTAAACAACCCTTAGAAATAGGAAACTAGGAGATTTGGGCTAGAGCGCCTGATAGGAAAGTGGCACGGAGGCGAAGTAGAAAGGGGGAAGAAGACGCCCTTATTTATTTCCGGGGGGAGGCAGTACCCGAGGTCCGGCGGCTTAACGTGCCCATCTGACGCACGGCGGGTATTTAGTGGATCGAGCGTTCGTACCTGCCTGGGATCGAACCTGAGGCCCTTCCCGTGGCAGTCACGAACGTTGCAGACTCGGCCACCCGCGGCCTTAATATGATCGCAGTCAGCTGCAGGCTTGTTTTTATACCGTTCGCAGCTGTACCGCGGATCTTAAGAACGCAGCGGATGTGTTCGCTTGCTTTTGAAGGGGTTTCTGGTGATTTTTGTCAATACAGTGTATATTGTCTCCTCAATATCATTCCTGCGTTTTAAGTTTCAGTAGCCGCCTCTGTGGCGCAGTGGTCTAAGCGATGGCCTCTGATCGTTCGTCCGTAAGAGGTCCGGGTTCGAATCCCGGTGAGGCATGGATGTTGTGTTTGTCTTACGGCACTGGCTCTTTCCCTTCCCTGGAACCAGTGACCCTAAATTAGGGACGGGCGACTGCTTATAGCCCATTGAGTTGCTCACGGTGGTCGTTAAACCTCCAATCAAAAAAAAAAAAAAGTTTCAGTATATATATCATCATCATCATCATCATCATTGCCAACCATTATCAATCCACTGCAAGAAGAAGGTCTCCCAAAGTTTCCTCCACAACGGTCTGTCTTGTGCCAGTCTCCTCCATATATATACGTACATATATATATATATATATATATATATATATTTTGCCATTTTTTTTACCAAATGCATGCAGGCATTTATGCTAGCTAGGGTTTTCTCATAACACGTGCTACAAAAAAGAATCGTACTTTTTTCTCCCGTTCTGTCAAGAGGCACAAATTTGCTACCATTCAATCTGAAGTTCTCGCTGATTTTCTCTGATTCATGCGATATGAACCTTCTGTTATTTACTTTCATTAAAGACGTGATCCCTTTATGAAGTTTAAGGTCGCCGAATAACGACGGTGTATCAGAAGAGCTGAGATTTTCTGTTCATAACGATGTTCCCGCAAGTTTGTGTGCTGTCTTTCGCGCTAGATAAGAAATCTTCCTGTCATTTTATAAAATATTCAAAACTTTTTGTAGTTGTCTCGGCCTCCCATGCATATATCTGTCTTTCAGGGATAGAGTAAGATTTCTTTGTGCGTGTGTGTACACTCCTCTGTTTCCATGACGACGAGCAGGAGTGAAGCCACCAGGCGGCGGATTTTAGCTCGGGATTCCGTGTGATGGTGTTCGCAGCGCCCTCTGTGTGGGGAGTGATGACAAGCAGGACGAAGGTCAGCGATGTTCTCTGTCCAGACTTCACCCCCTTCGGTGGATAACATCTCGGATGCAGCAAAGAAATCGCTACCCATGGGAACATCAAATGCTCTGCGACAGCTGAGACTTCCATTCTAAGGGGGTTGAGACTGACCGCCATGCAGAGCAGAGGAAACGGACAGTGTCCACATGCCATGACGCCCGAAGATAATCCCAACTTCATCGTCTACAAGAAGGTCAGTAAGCTCTCTTTTTTCCCAGCATCCTGAATTCCGCACGCGTCAGATGTCCCAAAACTATGCGAACATTTTTTTTGCCTCTCATATCTGGTTACTAACACCACCTGAAAATAAAAAACCCTAAATATTTTTTCGAAGTGTTACTGCAAATCACTTTATTTGCAGGTATGCTCGAGAACACCGTGAAAACATTGCTATATATTTTTTTTTTCAAAGTAAAAGACATTACCGAATCACGTCAACGTACAATTCAGGATTGCAGATTTTGATCTTTTTTTTCAGGACTGTTTATGAATAGGAAAGTTGGCGGTTTAAATCAACTCTTAAGAAAAAAATAAAAAGTTGAAATGGGTTACACATTTTTTATTTGAGGTAGGAAACAAGCGCTTGGTGTTGAGGAAAACCTTATGACCTGATGATTTTCTTTACGAAAACATAAAAAAAAAACTTGCGCGTCCTGCATATATTTCAGGAGAACATTATAAATAAATCAATAAATAACAGGAAAATACGGAAGGTATAATCATGATCACACAGATGGGATCATTGAGTTTGTAGTGCCTGAAAATTACAGTTTTCTAATTCGGTTCTCCGGAGCACCGCCAGTGTGGCACATTTACCTAATGGACAACCTCGTGCCGCCGCCCCAGTGGCGCAGTGGTCTAAGCGTGGCCTCTGATCATTCGTCCGAAAGGGGTCCGGGTTCGAATCCCGCGGTGAGGCATGGATGCCGTGCTTGTCTTACAGCGCTGGCTCTCTCCCTTCCCTGGAACCAGTGGCGCTAAATTAGGGACGGCCGATGG
Source organism: Macrothele yani (assembly GCA_039090855.1). Lineage (NCBI taxonomy): Eukaryota > Metazoa > Arthropoda > Arachnida > Araneae > Macrothelidae > Macrothele > Macrothele yani. Next base: position 83,926,282 of record CM077009.1, read on the forward strand.
CTCATAACCCATTGAGTTACTCACGGTCGTACAGAGGCTATGGGCATCTCAAAGTAACACATGGATTAGGGGAAATGACTACAGTTGATGACATCATGATCAAAGAGAAGACACTGATTAATAACGAGGAACTGTACGCCAACTATACTTAAAAAGTATAACTACACAAGTAATTCGAACCAGATGCATAACTTTATCGAAAAAAACCAAAACAGAACGATTCTTTATCTCAACGCTACAGTCTTGTGACGATTATATATAGATTAAGATAATACAACGTAGTTGTCACAAATGTTTATTTTTCTATTTCTCAAGCCGACCATGATTTCGCTGGATATTGACCTAGCTTCATCAGGACGAATGGCACGTAAATATTCAAATTGTATATGACATCATAAATGGTGTTTACAGTCACGTGTTTTGGTTAGATGCTTCCAGAACCAGTCGTGTTATTCTCTTCCTGTCACAATTATGCTACCTGGGCCATGGCCGTCTTAAGGGGTGGGCTAGTGCCCAGGGCCCCCGCCTGAACGGGGGCCCCTAACTTCTCAAGAGGCTTATGGGTTTACAAAAAGTCAAACTCTTTGACCACTCACCAGCAGGATTTTTTTATTTAAAGAAAAGAAGAAACATCAATCCAGAAAGTTAGAATTTTTCTTAAACCTTGCTCGTAGCTTCGATTTCCCGAGAAGGCAGGAGGAAAATTAGGTTGCTAGGGTGGATCTTTTGTGACTAAATAAGAAACAACCTCCCTTCTGATCCCGAGTGTGGGTGAGGCTTGATCGTCGAGTACTAAACAGTTGTTTGTGTTGTCCACACGAAGAAGGGCACGCATGTTTATCACTTGGGTTTGCCCACCTTCTTTTTTTTTTTTTTTTTTTTTTTTGGATTGAAGGTTTAACGACCGCCGTGAGCAACTCAATGGGCTATAAGCAGTCGCCCGTCCCTAATTTAGGGTCACTGGTTCCAGGGAAGGGAGAGAGCCAGTGCCGTAAGACAAACACAACATCCATGCCTCACCGGGATTCGAACCCGGACCCCGTTCGGACGAATGATCAGAGATCATCGCTTAGACCACTGCGCCACCTGGGCGGCCCACCTTCTTTCAATTGTCGCTGTTAAACAAATAACAATGACGAGGGCCTCATATCGGCATTTCTGTCCAGTGCTTCATATTATCTAGAAACGGCGCTGGTTGGTTTCTTTCTGTCTTCTGTTTTAATTTAATTTTTTTTTTTTTAAATTTTCGTTGAATGATTTGTAGAATGGGGAAGAAACATTATATCTTTCAGCACCCATTTTCTTGTAGTTTGCTAAGCAACAAAATGTGAATGCATTTCCTACACTTCATGGAGTTCTACAATTTCTGTCATGTACCATTTTTCATTCAAGTGGTATTTAAAAAGTTACTGGATACTGATGCTTCTTCTCATAGGGATGACATGGTGATGGTGGTGTATGTAATAATTCTCATACGTTGTATATATATCCATATGTTGTATAAACGTAATAATGCCATATGTGAATAAAAAAAACACATATTGTTATTATACCATATGTTGTATATGTTCTGTATATATAAGATCAGGGGCCCCCAAAAGTGTTAAGACGGCACTGACTGGGGTCTATTCCCCACTTACCAAATGTTTCCTGTCCACTCAAGAACGCGCTCAAAAGGATGATCCCTAATAACAATCCCTCTTTTCGTTGACAAACTCCCTCTTTTCAACGAAGTGGGTGTTTATGCGATATCTCTTCAGCATCCGGACGGCTCCAAGCGATACTCTATCGGAATGACCAAAAGTTCATATCGAATTAGAATAAACGAACATAATATAGGCAAAGGGATGGAAAGGTAACCATTGCCCTATCCAGAGAAGTCAAATTCAAGTCCTCTGATCCTGTGTGGGATAATATAAAGAGATTAACTTCCTACTCCACCCTTAAATCTACTGCCATTTGCGAAACCTTGGAGATCATTACCAACAATGAGGCTTGTTATGATAGCGTCTTTCTAGAATTGCCACGAATTTGGAACCTGTTCTTTCCACGGTACCTCGTTCTCAACCAACATGACGCATCATGTCTTTGAATGAATAATTACATTGGCATCTATTCCTTTATTGTCTAGTCAAGTCAACGCGTTCAAATTGTTAAAGTGTTCTATTATTTAGTTTGCAGTCTACTTTCCTTGAAAAAGCCACCTGGTTGATGTGTGAAAGCTTGGAACCTTTGATTTCTATTTTACGCCAATAAATTCGAATTACTATAGTATAGACGTAGACAACAGTTAACAACACACGTTGACAACCGATCTCCAGCAGTCGCTGAATGTGCTTATCACCACGTTTCCCCTTCGAAATCGCAATGTACCAAATTTTTTGTGACAAGTGTATAACTTTTTCCTAATGATGATCTCTGCCTTTCCTCAAATTTGCAAGCCATATGACAGTTCCAGCAAAATATGTCTTCTTTTTATGTGATTTGTGCGAACTGTAATTACTTTTAATTTGAAAATTTAGTTGTTTATCGGTTCATCGTGGTACTTGGGAAACACAATGTCTATTAGTTATATTGATTCTTTCCTTGTTCTGATCACTAACGCTTCTTGAAGTTGCTTCCATAACTTCGCTAAAATAAAGAAACTGAATTTTTAAAATCAATACATTTACGATTGTTTTTTGTTTTGTTTTTTTCGGTCATTTTTGACACCCATCGGGGACTCACTCAAATCCTTTAACATTTTGAACGTGCAAACTGAAAAAGTGAACCTTTCAGAATGAATATCCAGTTGAGAATATTCTCTGCAAAAGAAGACGTTGAAATCCCCAATCATTAGTTTCCAGCTTATGTGAAATTGTCCGGTTGATGTTAACACGCAATAGGAAGCTAATGATACTGCACAAAAAGCCTAAGACTCAAGAAAATTGGGATAGACTCGGAGTCCGTACCCCGTGGCTAACGGCTTAACATGGCTTCTAAATCACTGTTGATTTCTGGTGGTAGCGGGACGCAAACTGAAGACGCTCTGAGCAGTGCTTATACTAAAAATCCGTAGCAGTTTTCCCCCTCGCAATTCAAATGCACCGACTTTTCTGTTAATCGCTGATTGTAGAATACGTACTTGAATTTATTTGCAGATAAACTCTTCCTTTTTTTTTTTTTTTTTTTTTTGTAGTAGCCGATAAGAAAATGCGTGAATCTGTAATTCTCGGACATAAATCAAGCTGTTCTTCCTATGTAACATAACCACAGAAGTTTGAAAATTTAATCATCCCGGAACGGAAACCGAATCTCCCGATTTGCGCTCGAATATGCCAAGCAGTATGTTCGGTTAGCATACTCGAGCGCTAATCGGGAGATGCGGGTTCGGTTTCCGTTCCATGACGATTAAATTTTCAAAGTTCTGTGGCTATGTTACATGGAAAGAACAGCTTGATTTATGTCTATATTAATCATTCCATGTGTTTCAAACTTGATATCTGTAATTCTCGGTTTCGTTTTTATGGAATGAAGGCGGAAACCTATACTTTTTCGTAATTGAAACAAGTTCAGAAAAATTATTTAAACAATGGTTTACCTTTTATGTATGTGATCAGCCATCACGTTTATGAGTTTATCACCCAAATAATTAATAAATTCAGTTTTTTCATTTCCATGTGCAATGATTTTGCGATATTCCGTTGCCTCAATAGTTGCGACAAGTTTAAAGAGGAGAGTCAAGGATAAATACCTTCTTACAATATATCCGGAACCCTAACTTTCTACCATTTCATCAAAATAATAATGAATTCTTAAGGTAAACAGTATAACCGCAGCTGTCACCATATACTGATGTAACTCAAGAGGGCCCAGGCGGCGTATGACAGCACTGTCGAAATTTTACTGAAGTTCACGGGTCGTTTTTCATGATTTCATGAATTAACGAATCATATTTCTGACACAACCCTTTACGTGAAATGACAGGAAAAACTCTGAACTTCACGAATTTTTCGTAAGCCAGGTGAATTCTGTACTTTCAGAAAACTTTCTGCAATTCCATTTGTATATTAACGGTAAATTTCCATTTTTAGAACGTCTTTTGTAAAAAAAGATCGTGTTTATGTTACCAGTTTGTCCGTCCGTCCGTCTGTACCCACGATATCTCTGCAACTATTAGTCCCATTAAAAAAATTCCTTTTGCATTGGGAAGCTTGAAATATGCGAATGATGACCCTTTATTTCGGTTTTTTTTACGAAGTACTATTTCGCCAATAGAGGGCGTAAATGCAGATGATGTCGAATTCAAAAATACGTTTTATTCCATATATTTGCTTCTAAACATCCGATTGAAAAAAATCTTTATCTTTCGATTCCATTTATGTCGAAGAGTCTCCTGATGGGAAATGGAAAATCGTTTGCATATAATTTAAAATTTTGGGTAAAGAATACTTTGGCCACCAGAGGGGGGGGGGATGTTAATATTTTGCTTCTGCTGTATTTGCCATAAAATCTGACCTTCTAATATATCGATTGAAAAAATTCTTTCGTGGACTGAGGCCACTCACATCGACAAACCTTTTCGAAATATTTCTTAAAATATTTCACAGTTTCTCCGCTAGGGGGCGTAGATGTATATCTCATTTTTGTCAATATCTATATACTTCTAGGAGTCCGATTTGAAAAAATTACTTCTTTGTTGGATAGTGTTTTCAGTGTGACATGGTTTTCATAGAATTAAAAAAAATTCAAGTAATTCATAGACTTTCCGCTAGGGGGCGTAGAGGTAAATTGCATTTCCACCTATATCTCTGCTTCTAAATCTCCGATTTGAAAAATTCTTTCTGCATCGGATACAGCTCCTGATGGGAAATCCTTTGCACATAATTTCTAATTTTTGTAAAAAATGGTTTGGCCACCAGGGGGCGTAAATTTTAATTTCCGCTTCTGATGTATTTGCAGAAAAATATGAGCTTCTAAAATCTCGATTGAAAAAAACGTCGTTCGTTGACCGATATTACTCATGTCGACAAACCTTTTACGAATATTTTCTTCTTGAAATAATGCACGGTTTCTACGCCAGGGGGCGTAGATGTATATCTTATTTTTATCAACCCAAGAGCAGAGTCAAAGACTTAATTTACACCTAAGAATTTAAAACCAAATTAGTTTAACATACTATCTGAAGATCATGACGCGCAACGCAGCAGTTATGAATATTCAGAAATCACACACTACAAAGTGGAGACTGTAATAAAAAAATTATTTAACAACTACAAAAACAACAAAGAAAATCTCAAAACCAACAGGCATGAGTAAAAAATTAAACTAAAGTAATAGCAAACCTGAATGTAGAAAGTGTCGAGAATGCCGAGCCCTGGCTTTATCAAGGACCAGCAAAACTCTGCATTTTCTCACTTCCACAAAGACCTAGTTGGAAATGGGTTTCTGCAAAGCCATAGATGCAAGTTTAAATCACGCTAAAAAATTTTAATTAACATAACCGCCCTCAAAGGTGCGTGAAAAATAATTTAGTAAAAGTTTTTGCATGCATCTATAACTTTCCCGGAATATCTCTACTTCTAGTAGTCCGATTTGAAAAATTCCTTCTTTATTGGATAGTGTTTCCGATGCGAAATGTTTTTCCTATAAATTCAAAATTTTCAAGTAAATTATAGACTTTCCTCTAGGGGGCACAAAGGTAAATTGTGCTTTCTGCGTTATTTCTGCTTTAAAACTCCGATTTGAACATTTCTTCCTGTATCGCATACAAGGCCTGATGGAAAATATCACATAATTTTTAATGTTCGGTAAAGAATGGTTTGGCCACCAGGGGCATAAGTGTTAATTTCTGCTTCTGATGTATTTGTAGCAAAATCTGGGCACTTGAAAACTCGACTAATTTTTTTTTCTTGGACCGATACCGCTCATATGGAAAAACCTTTTGAGAATACTTTTTCCTAAAATAATGCATGGTTTTCCCACCAGGGGACGCAAAGTCACCTCTTATTTTTGTCGATATCTAAGAGTCCGATTTGAAGAATTCCTTCTGTGTTGGAGAGCGTTTCCGGTGCGAAATGTTTCTCATCTAAATTCATGTTTTTCTTATGCACAAATTTGCAACCAGAGGGCGTAAGTTCACAATTCCGTTTACAGCAATATCGGAGGAATTAAAAACCCGATTGAAAAATTTCTTTCTTCCGTCAGATACCATTGTTTTCCACACCGGTTTCATTGACTTTGAATAGCTTTGATAAATTTAACTTGTGTCAGAACGGATTCAAAAGACGTGTTTATTACACCCGAAAATTCGGTGTCAACTTTCTTGTTAGGAGGTGTTAACAGAAAATTCTGAATTTTCACGCATCATTCCTCAATTCCTTTCGTATGCTAACGTGTAAAAATTATGTTCTCACTTTTTCCGTATCCATATGCCAAATATTTCTGGCAATAGGAGCAATTCGTGGAAATACTTGAGGATTCATTAACTGTAAAATTTTAACCGTCTGTCAAAGGATCTGATTTTGAAGTTCTGTAGCGAGATTGGGTCTAGATAACATGTAGCATGAAATCTTAGCAATTGTGGCAATGTATCCCTCTCCCCCATTTTGTGCACCAGTAAGAAACCAAATTATTGTACAGGTGATTGTACGATCAGTCTGCGGACCCCTCAAGACAAAAGCTATTATAGCTATCAAGTGTAAATGTTATATTTAGGACTTTTTGTGAAATAATACTGTAAAGCAGTACATTGCCCCTTTCTTAAAGATAATTGAAAGTCATTGTCAGTTTAAAATGATTTCAAGTTTTAAAGCGTTCTGTTGCTTCCAAAAATCACGATGAAAAATACGTCATTTTTAATAAGCCGTTCTACAGAAAAGAAATGAAATCATTATATTCCTATTCAGGAAAATAATGCGCTCCAACAGAAAATAAAACGACCAATTCACTCGCATTGATAGCTAAAAAAAAAAAAAAAAAAAAAACTTTATTACGCGATTTGAATTTTACCTATTATGAGACTGTGTGCTTTACGTATCTCTCTCGCTGAATGGTAGCGTTTGCAGGCGAGGCGGAGCGAAACAGTTTCGATCCCTATGAGTTACAAACCAAAAGGATCTGAAAAGGTCAAAATCGAAGGTTTTGTGAAATTTCTTTAAAAATACGGAAAAAACCAGAAACTGACTTTTCTGAAATAAACGGGATTACTGATTGCGGGAAATCTGTCAAAATATAGAAGTTAGTAAAAACGGGAGCTCTTAAGAACGGGAATTTCTTTAAAAATGGAAACCGGCAACTTTATTTTCAGGAATCTTTCGTGAATTCGCAGCAGTTACTGTATTTTTTACACTGCAGATTTTAATTGGTTCAACGTCATCGGTTCTAAAAATAGAAAATTAAATGGTGCATTAAAACTGCGAAACTTCATTTCTCACAGCTTTGAATTTCAGAGTAGGGTTGGGGATATTTCAAACACGGAAAGCACTGAAACATAAGGACTACTCTGCATTCTGTTTGGTCGAAATCTCCTGGAGAAAAGGCGTCCGTGTGGTTGTTTGACGTCAGAACAAGTGGGCCATTTCTTAGAGAACACATGCTAATTCGCGTAAAGATTTTTCCAGCAGCAGTAGATTATTAGGTAAAGCTATGTACTTTCTTCATTGAGTTTAAAAATTTTCAGCCAAACCCTCTAATATTTTTTAATGAAACCTACTAAATAGCATGTTCTTAATATATGAATTCCGTCGCATTCTTGGGTGGAGTGGGACCTTTCCACGGCATCCTAAAGGGTTTCCACAGGGTTCATGTCCGTAGAACAGGGTGGCCATTTCGGTGCAGAAACTTCTGTGGAATGCTCTTCTAACCATGTTGTAGACCAGAGTTGGAAACGGGTCAAACTTTTGGACCCGAATCCGACCCGGACGCGGCCATCACATAATTGGACTCGACCCGTGCCTGAACAGGACAAATCTGCTTTGAGCTATAAACTCGAATGTATCATCATCATCATCATTATCATCAATCATTATCAATCCACTGCTGGATGAAGGTCTCCTCAAGTTTCTTCTACAACGGAGTGTCTTGGCCCAGTCTTTTCCATCCACCCATCTACCATGTGGTTTTCTTCTTGATCTTTCCCTGTCCCTTGGAATCCAGTGTAAATTTTCGGTTGCCCATCGGTGGCCCTTTCTCCTGGCATTATGTCTAGCCCATTGCCATTCAGGAATTTTACTCTGACCGTGATGCCTTCCACTCATCTTATTTTCCTTACCACAAGTTCCTCTTTTTACCTTTCTTGGTTACACCAAGTATGCATCTCTCCGTGCTTCTTTCAGTTGTCTGCAGTCTTTGTACGTGCTTTTTAGTTAAGGTCCAGATCTTTGCTGCGTACGTAATCACTGGAAGGATGCATTGATTAAATTATTTTTCTTTTAAGACATGCATATCGCTTTTAAAAATTGTACTGTTTCTTCCAAAAACTCTTTACCCAAGTTTTATACGCCAATTAATTTCTTCATTAATGTGACCCTCGCATGATATCTGCTGCCCAAGGTAAATGTAGAAACACGTTATTTCCCGGTTTTCCCCATCAACTGATAAATATTCATTCCTGTAAAAGTATTGTACATCAGTTTTGTCTTCTGAAAGCTCATTTTTAATCCCCATTTCTTTACCCTTCTCAGCAAGTTCCTGGATCATACTCTTTAGTTCTGAAGTATTATTTCAAATACTTCTGAAGGGCTATTTTAAATATATTTTTTCTATTAAAAAATAAAACGAAAATAAAACCGGGTCGAAATCGGGTCAGGAAAACCTTGACCCGACCCGTCTGACCCGCAAGAAATTGTCGACCCGTTGACCAGGTGACCCGTTACCCGTTTTCATCTCTGTTCTAGGCCCCCAGCTAAATGTAGAGGTGTATTGTTCTGCTAAAAAGTCCTTTTGTCCTGTGGGTGCATGATGACCATGAACGGATGGTCTGCAAGGATGGTCACACAGCCTGGACCGTTCAGATATGCTTATAGACATACCAGAGGTCACAGAGTGTACCAGTTGAACATGCCCGACACCATAACCAAGCCTCCACCAGCCTGAGAAGTTTCTTCTTTGAATGCTGGGTCAATCGCTTTGCTCGGTTTCCACTAGTTGTGCACCCTTTCGTCTAGAAGAAATAACTGGAAATAAGACTCATAGGACCAGAACACCATTCTCCAATCATCGCGATCCAACGCCGATGTTCGTCCGCCTACTGGAGGCATACAGTTCGGTGGTGTGGCGTTATCAATGGGACTCTGGTAAGTCGGCTTCTCCCATAGCCTATTGCGGGTAATGATCACCCAATGGTCTCGATGGAGACGTTTCTGGCACTTCCTTCGTTGAAGTCGGCGGTGATTTGTGCTACTGCCTCTTTATTGTTAGTTGCAACTATTTGCGGGACAAGTGTCGACGGCCACGTTCATCCACAACCTTTCTCCTCCCACAATGATCACAATGCTATTTTATTCCGGTAATGACGTATTCCCTATACACTCTTGATACTATCGAACGGAGAAACTGCAGTTCCTGTACCACCTCGGTGATAGAGTGATCCATGTATCGGACGCCCACTATAATCTCTGTTTCAAACTTTGTCAAGTCACAACGTTTATCTAAACAGACATCGATACCATCTGCGTGAATGCAGTAACGTCCTTCCACCTATACAACTGCCAAGCAGTTGGTTCCTCCACTAGCGAAAGGTTGACATCGTCGCTTTACCCTCGAAACAGGTTTCCCATGGTTACTGTCCTTTCAGATTTTTGAGTTGCTTTAAGTAAATACACGGTGGAGTCACATTATTGTGACCACCAGCTAATATCCAGAGTAACCGCCGTGTGCAGCGCGGACAGCAGCTAGACGGGCTGGGAGTGACTCAATAAGGTGTTGGAAGGTGTTCACAGGTATGTGGAGCCATGCTGACTGTAGTGCATCTGACAGTTGCTGGAGGGTGCGAGGTGGAGGATCCATAGAGCGAACAACACAATCGAGGTGGTCCTCGATCATGCTGTTGAGCTGGGATTAAGTCTGGGGAATTAGGGGGCCAGGAAAGTACTTTGAAGTTTTCATCGTGCTCTTCCAACCATTCTCGGATCGTTCTAGCTGCGTCACACGTCGCATTGTCGTGCTGGAAGATCCCATCCGCCCCTGGGAAGACAATCAGCATGTATGGGTGTACGTGGTCTGCAAGGATGGATTCATAACGAATTCGGTCCATAGTGCCGTCCACAGGTATGAGTGGACACAGAGAATGCTACGGAAACATTCCCCAGACCATAACGCTGCTTCCATCAGCTTGTGTTCTTCCAGCAATGGCTGAAGAGTGTTTATTCTCCGATGTTTCTCACCTTATACGCCAACGTCCATCCGTTCGATGAAGTAGAAAACATGACTCATCAAAGAAGGCAATCCTTTGCCAATCAGAGGGGTCCAATTCCGATACTGCCTAGCAAATGTAAGCCTTTTCTGCCGATGCACCTTCGTTAGCATAGGTGCAGTGACCATCCGTCTGCATCGGAGCCCCATGCACAGCAGGGTTCGCTGAACTGTCGTTTTAGACACACTTCCGGTAGCGCTGTGGTTCATTCGACCAGTGAGTTGCTCCACTGTAGCGTGTCGATCGGCCCTCACGTACTTTCGAAGCCGACGTTCAACTGTCATATCAATGGCACGTGGTGCTCCGCAGTTTCCACGTCGCTTATTCGCAATGGTGCAACTTCTCTAATACCGATACACTTTAACCAGAGCACCACGCGAACAGTTCGCAAACTGCGCTGTTTCAGAGATACTGCCACCCTTGGCCCGCCGCCCCGGTGGCGCAGTGGTCTAAGCTATGGCCTCTGATCATTCGTCCGTAAGGGGACCGGGTTCGAATCCCGGTGAGGCATGGATGTTGTGTTTGTCTTACGGCACTGGCTCTCTCCCTTCCCTGGAACCAGTGACCCTAAATTAGGGACGGGCGACTGCTTATAGCCCATTGAGTTGCTCACGGTGGTCGTTAAACCTCCAATAAAAAAAAATCACCCTTGGCCCGAAAGCAAATCTGATAAATCGCTCCTTTATCCATGACAGCAACGAGTGATGTGTTTTCAGCATGCCTACAGCACACCTTATATATCCTTCAAGCCAGCTCACGACACGTGCCTTCTTTCATTGGCTACGCGCTGTTGACATCAAAAGTAGGAGATGGTCACAGCAATGTGACTCTACTGTGTATATACTGTACATAAAGCAACTAAAATTTTTTGCCATAAATGAACCTCACCATATTATCGTATGTAGTGGATTTCGAGTTTCTATCCCAGATTTAAATAATACATTCATGGGACTATAAAAGTTATATTCAGTGCTTTTATTGATTTCATTCTGTTGTATTGGTAATATGTTTCCTTTCATTGGTTATTCGTCTGTGCAACTGCAATTAGTGAAAGCGGGTTTAAGATATAGGATATCAGGTGAAAGGGACAGGGTTGAACACTGAAAGTCGAGTGGGGGGATTGCATGAAAAACAGTGTTTGGCGCAGCAGGACATTTTATACGCGAGTTTCTTTCTTTCTTTTTTTCATGGCCGTCATAGTGGTAAACAATCCTTTCCTTTTCAGCATAATTTGATATTTTTCCGTAGCATGTTAAAGTTCTTTTGTGTGTGTGTGTGTTAAGTAGACCCAGAATACGCCGGCCCATCGGGAATTTCCTGCAATTCCGCTCCTGTTTGCAAAAGAAGGCAAATCAATGGTTACTTAATATTTAAAATTGTTAAAATGTCTCAGGATAAAATGATAATACCTCTTTGTGTTGTAGCAGTAATGGGCAAAAAGACGGTTCTCACGTGATATCACGCATTAACACGTGTGAAGGTCTTTTGAGCTCAGATCTAATCCTGAGTCAGGCTCGCGACGTAAGGTGGAGTGTTGCCAGCGTCACGTATTTCGTCCGTAACTAAAGAAGTTGGTCGCCACTTTTGACATGTTTGTGAAAGGGAAACAAAGGAAGTTTTATGTTTGCCTTTCCGCCTGGAGATTCGGAATTTCCCCTTCAAAACCGTCGTATATATCAAAAATTAATTTCTCTTCGGATAAATGTGAGTCCACAGAACCAAAAATTTCATATGCTTTCCGTTTTTTCTCATGCATTGTTTCTCATTAAGTGGCTTAAACATATATTTGTGTTTCCCAAGGTATTTCTAATTCCGAAAGAAGTGTAACAAATATTCCCACGATCCCGGTAAGTTGCGCTGGTCGAGGAATACAAATAGCATCGTCTAACAGGGAATAATACAAATTTTGTGTCCCCCAGAAATTCAAGGACCCAAGCTCAAAGCGTACGGACTTCGCGCTGTGATTTTTTATTCTTTGATTGGAGGTTTAACGACCACAGTGAGCAACTCGATGGGATATAAGCAGTAGCCCGTACCTAATTTAGGGCAACTGGTTCGTGGGAAGGGAGAGAGCCAACTCCGTAAGACAAACACAACATTTATGCCTCACCGAGATTCAAACCCGGACCCATCCCGTAACGAATGATCAGAAGCTATCGATTAGGCCACTGTGCCACCGGAGAGGCGTTCTGATTTCATATGAGACTTTTATGAGTTGGAAAAGTATACACAGCCTTGAGAAGCACAGAGTTAAGCGAACAACATGATATATACAGTGCTTCAAAGAATTTTTTAAGACTGGCGCTAGATTTCAGCCTACGGTGGCGCCACCAGTGTAATCGCGCATGCGTTATAAACTTTGACCATCTGCTTGCTTTCTGCCAAAAGTACTGCGCAGTTGTTAAAGTAACTCAAACGAAACGGCCGTTCGTTAGAGAAGTAAAATTTTTTTCATGTTGAAATATTAAGATGGATCAAAGGGCTGTTATTAAATTTAACGCAAAACTTGGTAAAAGTGCCTCGGAAACGTACCAAATGATGAAACAAGTTTACGGTGAGTTTTCTTTAAGTAGATCAAATGTTTTCCTGTGGCACAAACGTTTCTTGGACGGAAGAGATACGCTAGAAGATGATAAGCATACCGGAAGACCAAGTTCATCTAGGACACCTGATATTATTGAAAAAGTGCGTGATTTCGAGGAAAACAATCGATGTGCGTCACTAAGAATGATGGAAGAGTCTTTAAACATCAACAAAGAAACGATTCGAACCATCCTGCATGAAGATTTGGGCAAAACAAAAGTATGTGCTAAATTTGTTCCACACACGTTAACCAATGAACAAAAATCAAGGAGAAGTGCACATTGCAGAGACATCATTTCAGCCGATGAAAATGATCCAAACTTCTTAAAATCGATTGTTACAGGCGATGAAACATGGTGTTTTCAATATGATCCTAAAACAAAGCGACAAAGTGCGGAATGAAAGTCAAAAAACTCACCACAAGCCAAAAAAAAAAAAAAAAAACCAAAAAAAAAAAAAAAACAAGAAAAGTTCCATCGAAAATCAAAACATTGCTCATTACATTCTTCGATAGTAAATATTATTTTTATATCTATTTTATTTAAATGTTTTGAGGCGTTTGATTGGCAGAATTCGTCGCATTCGTCCAGAATATGGGGATGAAAACAGTTGGTGTTTGTTGCACAATAATGCACCCAGTCACACCTCACTTCTTGTTCGTAGATTTTTGGCGAAAAATAATGTCTGTGTGTTGAACCATCCACCGTATTCGCCTGATTTAGCACCCTGCGACTTTTCTTTATTCCCAAAACTTAAAATGACGTTAAAAGGATGTTATTTTGATGATATTTCGACCATACAAACAGCTTCGACGCGTGCTTTGGAGGCAATTCCGCAAAGTGAACTGGAACAGGCATTCGAATCATTATTAAATCGCTGTAACAAGTGTATTGAAGCCGGAGGGACTTATTTTGAATAACAAACCAAAGCAAATTATAATTTCTTGTTTCTATTTAATTTTACAGACCCAGTCTTAAAAATTCTTTGCCACACTATGTATGCGTTTCTTACGACCAATAGATACAATATGCTACAGTCTTTTGATGGAGGCAAAATTAAAGTTAAATAGAATTTGGTAAACCTGGAGGCGCAAATTGCTGAAGAGAAGGATTTATCCAAACAAGTAAAAAAAAAAAAAAAAAAAGATGTGGAGTGAAGTAAAAAGACTAAACCTAAAGATAAAATTTCCGTTAAGAAGAGGAGAGGCGGAGAGGGAAGTTTAAGAACAAACCAAGAGAAGAAACTATGGTGGAAAAGAAGCGAATAAAAATGGTGAACAAGAAAAAGTAAATAAAAAAACGAACAACGAAGGTAGGAAATCAAGGACCCATTTCACATGGTTTTATCAAAGGCAAAGCACGCAAAATGACCCACATTTGAACCACTACCTAGAATTTGGGTTCCTGTCTGTGCCTTTTGCCTAACTGACATTTCAAGTTAAAGACTAAATTTTGTGTGATAGGGAAAAGGGACTGTAGTTTTAGGTGCCGAAGTAAAAAAATAAAAAAATATAAAATGAGGGAGGCTTTTCAGGAGCATGTTTTCAGTCGAATTTAGAAATAGTCAAAATGCTCAGCATTGCCCGACCCCAAACAAATCCAACAACAACAACAACAACAAAATGGAAAGAGTAGAGCAAAAAAAAAAAAAAAAAAAACATGAACTGCGAAAGAGATAATAAAAAAAAACATAACATACAAAAACTAACAAAACCTTTTTTTCCAGGGGAAAAAACAAACTGGACCAACAAACAGTGTAGTAAGGTATTTACTAAAATTAACCAGGAAAAAAGAAGACAAGAGATTTAGCGCAGAGAACTATGAAAAGGAAGGAAAGAAAAAAATTATTGATGAGAAAGGGAGAAAAGTCGATAAAACAAGAAGGTGGAGAAACAGACATGGTACACAAATCTGAAATTGTTAAGAGAGAGAGAGACAGGAGGATCGGAAGAGAGATAGAAGAAGAAAGGAAAGAGAAGGTAAAAGAATATATGTATATCACCAAGCAAAAAACAGAAGAATACAAACTTAAATAACATAATAAACAGAGCCAAGAAGGAAATTGTAGAAAAAGGCAGTGAGAGAAGGACTGCAGAAAATAGAGACCGTCATACATGGCTTTATCAAGGACCAGCATGGGCAACATTCTTTCCCCTTTATAGATACCTGGAAATGGGTTCTGCTATGACAAACTTGAAGAGTTTATAATGCTAACATATAGGCCAAATTAACAAGATACAAAAAACAGAGAAAGCTACTATTAATCAAAGGGACACTCTCAAATAATTTAAAAACAAGGTAAAGAAATTTCTCATAAGAGGCTATTAGTAATGTAGGGGAGGCTAGAAAAATTTTAGGTATATATATATATACACAGTGTGGCAAAGAATTTTAAGACTGGGTCTGTAAAATGAAATAGAAACAAGAAATTATAATTTGTTTTGGTTTGTTATTCAAAATAAGTCCCTCCGGCTTCAATACACTTGTTACAGCGATTTAATAATGATTCGAATGCCTGTTCCAGTTCACTTTGCGGAATTGCCTCCAAAGCACGCGTCGAAGCTGTTTGTATGGTCGAAATATCATCAAAATAACACCCTTTTAACGTCATTTTAAGTTTTGGGAACAAAGAATAGTTGCAGGGTGCTAAATCAGGCTAATACGGTGGATGATTCAACACACAGACGTTATTTTTTGCCAAAAATCGACGAACAAGAAGTGAGGTGTGACTGGGTGCATTATCGTGCAACAAACAACAACTGTTTTCATCCCGATATTTTGGACGAATGCGACAAATTCTGCCCATCAAACGCGTCAAAACATTTAAATAAAATTCACCAGTAATTGTTTGTCCACTTGGAACAAATTCTTTGTGGATAATACCCTTACTATCGAAGAATGTAATGAGCATTGTTTTGATTTTCGATGGAACTTTCTTGTTTGTTTGGCTTGTGGTGAGTTTTTTGACTTCCATTCTGCACTTTGTCGCTTTGTTTTAGTATCATATTGAAAACACCATGTTTCATCACCTGTAACAATCGATTTGAAGAAGTTTGGATCATTTTCAACGGCTGAAATGATGTCTCTGCAATGTGCACTTCTCCTTGATTCTTGTTCATTGTTTAACGTGCGTGGAACAAATTTAGCACATACTTTTGTTTTGCCCAAATCTTCATGCAGGATGGTTCGAATCGTTTCTTTGTTCATGTTTAAAAGTCTTCCATTATTCTTAGGGACGCACATCGATTGTTTGCCGCGAAATCACGCACTTTTTCAATAATCTCAGGTGTCCTATATGAACTTGGTCTTCCGGTATGCTTATCATCTTCTAGCGTGTCTCTTCCGTCCAAAAAAACGTTTGTGCCACAGGAAAACATTTGATCTATTTAAACAAAACTCACCGTAAACTTGTTTCATCATTTGGTACGTTTCCGAGGCACTTTTACCAAGTTTTGCGTTAAATTTAATAATAGCCCTTTGTTCCATCTTAATAATACAACATGAAAAAAATTTTACTTCTCTAATGAACGGCCGTTTCGTTTGAGTTACTTTAACAACTGCGCAGTACTTTTGGCAGAAAACAAGGAGATGGTCACGGTTTATAACGCATTCGCGATTACAGTGGTGGCGCCACCGTAAGCTGAAATCTAGCCCGTCTTAAAATCTCTTTGACGCACTGTGTATATATATGCTTTTACAAGAAATGACGATTCATCGATTGATGGAGAAAAGCTGGAGATAACACACGCGTACGTTTATCTTGGACAGCAGATATCAAGTGAAGGTCACATTGATGAAGAAATTAATCGGCATATAAAACTTGCCTGAAGAGCTTTTGGAAGAAACAGCATAATTTTCAACAGCAATATGCCATTATGTCTTAAAAGAAAAGTGTTTGATCAATGCATCCTTCCAGTGCTTACGTATGGTGCAGAGACGTGGACCTTAACTAAAAGAGACATACAAAGGCTGCAGACAACTCAAAGTAGCATGGAGAGGTGCATGCTTGGTGTAACCAGGAGAGATAAGAAGAGGAACTCGTGAATTCGAAAAATGACAAGAGTGGAAGACATCATGAGCAGAGTTAAATCCCTGAAATGGCAATGAGCTGGACATATTGCCAGAAGGACAGGCCATCGATGGAACGCCGAAATTTCAGACTGGATTCCAAGGGACAGGAAAAGACCCAGAAGAAGACCACATGGGAGATGGGTGGATAAAATTCGAAAGTATGCGGGAGTAACATGGAGGAGACTGTGACCGTTGTGGAAGAGGCTTGGGAAGACCTTCGTCCAGCAGTGGATTGATAATGGTTGACAATGATGATGATATATATATTCCGGTAGTACCTCCTCTTTTGTCTCCAAAAGAGAGAAGAAGTGCTCTCGGAATATGTATATATATACAAATGGGACGACAAGTGAAATTGATTTTATTATGTGTAACAAAAAATTCGTCATAGAAGACTGCAGTGTGCTAAACAAGTTCAACACAGGCAGTGACCATAGATTGGTGAGATGTAAGATGCACCTCAACACTAAACTCGAACGTGGCAAGCTCATAAGACAAACAAAATATATTGACATAACCAACCTTTAAAAACACCATAATACCTTCAAGTTGGAACTGAAGAACAAATTCTCTGCTTTAGAAGGCCTAACATCGGAAGAAGTGGATATTTCTGAAGTTAACAGAAAAGTAACCAAAGCTCTTATGGAAACAGCAACAAAATTAGCTGGGTCTAAGAACAAGTTGCATGTGAACAAATTATCAGGAAAAACCAAAATGTTGATGCAAAAAAGAAGAGAGATGAGGACAACTAAAAAAGATGGGACTTTCAAAGTGGAATACATAGAGCTATGCAAGACAGTACGAAAACGTATCACTGAAGACGTAAGGAAATTCAACTGTGAACTAGTAAGGAAAGCAATTGAAAACAACCAAAGCCTAAAGATAGCAAAGGGACATCTCAGTAAGGGGAAAAAACAGATTATGGCACTGAGAAAAGAAGATGGTTCTGTAACAAGAAATAGAAGCGAAATTTTGACAAGATTGAAAGATTTCTACTCCAAGTTATATGAAAGGGATGATGCATGTACTCCAGACATCATGGAAGGTACCAGTACCAGAGTTCTTCCAGTCCTCCCAGCAGAAGTTGCACATGCAATCAAGACAAAAGTAATGTTCAATGCTTTTTCACGAAATGAAGATTTATCGATTGATGGAGAAAAGCTGGAGATAACAGACACGTACGTTTATCTTGGACAGCAGATATCAAGTGAGGGTCACATTGATGAAGAAATTAATCGGCGTACAAAACTTGCCTGGAGAGCTTTTGGAAGAAACAGCATAATTTTCAAGAGCAATATGCCATTATGTCTTAAAAGAAAAGTGTTTGATCAATGCATAATTCCAGTGCTTACGTATGGTGCAGAGACGTGGACCTTAACTAAAAGAGACATACAAAGGCTGCAGACAACTCAAAGAGGCATGGAGAGGTGCATACTTGGTGTAACCAGGAGAGATAAGAAGAGGAACTCGTGGATCCGAAAAATGACAAGAGTGGAAGACATCATGATCAGAGTTAAATCCCTGAAATGGCAATGGGCTGGACATACTGCCAGAAGGACAGACCATCGATGGACAGCTGAAATTTTAGACTGGATTCCAAAGGACAGGAAAAGACCCAGAAGAAGACCACATGGGAGATGGGTGGATGAAATTCGAAAGTATGCGGGAGTGACATGGAGGAGACTGGCACAAGACAGACCGTTGTGGAGGAAACTTGGGGAGACCTTCGTCCAGCAGTGGATTGATAATGGTTGACAATGATGATGATGATGATTCTATTAAGAGACTGAAGCAAAAAAAAAATTTTGACTGTATATATTGTGGAATGAAATGACTCAAGAACTGTTTAATTGATCAGGACGAAATTTGATATTTCGGAGAAATGTTTATACATAGGATATTCCCACATTTTTAGACCGGTTTTGATAAGAAATGACAGAAAAAGAAAATAAAAGAAGTTCAAAGAATTGAAAGTCGCAACAGCGTGTTAGATGAACACGAAAGTAACATTTGCTGCAGCTAAACATCGTCTGCTAAGAAAATGGCGCACGTAAACAAGATGCGGCTAGAAGGTTGTGTTTTTGCTCTTTACCAAGAGAAACATTCGCATTCTGTAATTAAAAAACGCTGTGAGAATCATGAAATCAGCATTTCTAAATGTAAAATAAGTAATGTTATTAATAATATAGAGGAAAATCGTCAAGCATACGAAATAGAACACCGAACGAATATCCAAAGAAGGTACGTACTTTTATGACAATTTTAAAAGTAAGGTGTTCGGCCTTAAAAGAAAATCCACTGCCCCAAAGAGCAACCTCTATATCGTTAAAAATATTTGTGTCAATTGTAAACAAGGTAATAAACAAAGATTTCAATCTGAAAAAAATTATACAGAAAACAGTGCGTAGACTTCATGAAAACCATTTAGCTGGAGGGAAATGGAAATTTATTGTGACTATTGATGAACCATGGATCTACCTAAACGACTGTATCAAAAAAAGGTCGGTAGATTAATTATTGCAAAAGAGCAGAAAAAGACTTACAAACTTCGTTCCAAGATTTCAAAGAAAGTTTCAGTAAAGGGTTCATGATTATTGCTTGTTTCTTGTACAATGGGAAATTAAATTTAAGAAAAGTTGAAGAGAATGCTAAAATTAATTCTACGTATTACCAAAATAATGTTTTAACTCCCATGTTTAAAGGGGAAATACCATTCCTCATAAGCGCCGGCTTGAAAAATTATTGGGGGTTCCAGAAATTTTTAATCGAATTACGCATGCATTTTTCAATTTAAATTTCATTTCTAATTTAAATTTCATTCAGTCAGATAGATTATCGGGCACAACATGACGCCTGAAATGCTAAAATGAAGAAAATTACAGTTAATTACGGAAAAATATTTCTTTCTAGATAATTATTTATTTCATTTATTTTGCTTTTGTGGGCGCGACGTTATTATATGCAATACACAGATACTGTGTGAATTTCCAACTCAGTTGTCTTTGTAAAAGTAACAAAAACATGCAACATTTATTTTAAGGTGTTTTTACCAATTTTAAAAATGCCAATAATTTTTTTCTTCAAATGATTTCTGAGTTAAAATAGGAGGTTAGAAGGGAGAGGACATGGCATCAGCCGCAACCCCTGTGTTTTCCGTGGACTCCACTTGTATCAGCTGTGTATGCCCAGTATGCCTCACTTGGGCTGCTTTTGTACTTCTCTATGGGGAAATTGTCGACTTTGAAGAGGTTTTACAGGTACTTGTGCAGCACGTACAATTAGGAAAAAATAAGACTAAAATATATATGCACATAACTAAAAATTTACAAAAAGATTACAGAAATATTGTTTAGTATTTTCTTAAAAAAATCAAACAAAATTGTGTTTCGTAAGTGCATATTGCGCAGTAGCCAATCACGGTCTTGCTAAAGCTATGGGAGCCTTGTTGACCTTCAGGATCTTCTGCAGAGAGTAAGAGACGGCCGCTATCAACCTGTGCTGTAGCAGAGGTCTTCAGGAAAACGAACCCTCTCCACCAGGAGGGCGCAAGAAACCAGATGATCAGATTTGGCTTCACCATCGGCGTCTGATGCATCTCCTCTCTCTTCTAACCTCCTTTGTCCCCGACTGTCCAAAGATAGGGTGGGTCAACTGACTCTACAACATATTTCCGCCTTTATCACTATGACCTCGAATAGGTTCTCGTCTCCGTATGAAGATCTAGACTTTTGTATTTTGTGGGAACCCAGACAAACCGAAGAATTTTATTTTATAAAGGAGGCAGTTTTAAATACCATGGAACTTGAGGTATTGTCTATCGCGTCAAATTTGATGAGCGCGAGCAAACACTAATTCTTTTTTGAAGCAGAGGGGCAAATTTCTATACACACTTTATATATATAAAGGGGCTCAAAAAGTGTATCGAACCCACGAAGTCGGCCTCTATGCCATTCCTTTATCCACAGAGCCTTCAATGACTAGAACTTCATCAGGATAAAGGTACCAGTCATACATCCAAATCTACCACTGTATTTCTTGAAAAAATGAAAAAAGAGGCGAATATCAAGTCTATACCTTTAGCTAATATTCCTTTAATGTCCCTTGATGTGTCACCAATGGATTATTGTGCCTTCGAGCTGCTAAAAAGAGCGCTTTCTTAACGCAGACCTAAAACAATGATTGGACAATAGAAAGCAGTGGAAGAGGAGTGGAATTAAATACCACTACCAATTTTAAGAAATGCCCTGTTGTCTTGGAAATCTAGATGTAGGTTTATATCCAGAGAAAGGAAATCTAGATGTAGGTTTAGTCATACATCCAAATCTACCACTGTATTTCTTGAAAAAATGAAAAAAGAGGCGAATATCAAGTCTATACCTTTAGCTAATATTCCTTTAAAGTCCCTTGATGTGTCACCAATGGATTATTGTGCCTTCGGGCTGCTAAAAAGAGCGCTTTCTAAACGCAGACCTAAAACAATGATTGGACAATAGAAAGCAGTGGAAGAGGAGTGGAATTAAATACCACTACCAATTTTAAGAAATGCCCTGTTGTCTTGGAAATCTAGATGTAGGTTTATATCCAGAGAAAGGGCTATGAGATAGAACATTTAAGAAAGAAATAATTTTATTTTAAACATTAATTATATTGCTGGAAAATTGTTCTAAAAAAAGTGTGAACATCTTCTGTAGTTTGATTGAAACTGAACAAACATATGTTTTATATAATACGACACCGTTGTTTCTTTCCTCAAGGCTAGACGATTTAAAGAAAATCGGGTGAAATATTTTAGAGAACTACAAAGCAAAATCGTTCAAGGCAGACCGATGGCAACATACTGATTAATATTGATACGATGAATAGTTAATAATGTATTATTAATTAAGAACTGTATTAACCGGAAACTGTACGTTATTTAATTTATTCTACCAAGAAACGTGTTTTCTGAACTGATACAGGTATCTGCAAATACCATTCATGTCTAATAACATGTCTTTTTTTCTGTTGCGTCTAAACTTTTGAGAACACGTAGATAATCCTCATTTTTCGGCATAATTACTGTGTGTACATTTATTATACCCTGTGCAGATATCAGTTTCCTTTTGCATAGTGTGATGTAGTTTCAAGTGTTTTACTTGCTTTTCACTGTTGCTTTTCCTCTGCTTCTTATATTTACGAAGCAAAGAAACACAATTCCAAATTCTTTTGCTTAGTATTTTTTACGTTTATCGTCGAAACTGCGTAAACTTTTGCGACAGACCTCACTGAATGCAGCATGTTTAAAAACTGAGTAATCGTAATGAGTAGGAGGAAACGGGCGGACATGCTGTGTACGATTGCAATAGTTTATCATGGAAGTAACAGCGACAAATTGATTTACGAACTTTATTGCTGTGTCTTAAACAACTTTCTGTAAAAACACCAGTGTTTTTAAAATTTCAGATTTTCATATTGATGGGTCGACAGACAGGATTTTAATCAGTTGCATTACGGGCTATTTGTCTCAGTCAGATCGCTTTGTAACGCTTAAATGTGATATTGACATTTTTTTCGTTAATTTTTATTCCAGATACGGCATGCGCTAATTATTTTTACGTTTGTTGGAATTTTTCGTAACCCCTGTGCCCAAGCTACGTCCCTGATTATTACTGCTTCGCTGTCCATTTGATTCTTACCTCATCGCAGTAGTACGTCATCTACGTCATGTCACGTAGTAAGTTACCTCATTCCCCTTGAGGAAGGCGGGAGCACGAAATCGCAGGTTTCGGGTCAGCCGACAACTATTCTTGAAGGATAATCTCATTGTAGAAGACGCGATTTTTATTAATCACATGTGTTGTGCGGCAAAATCATCACGGAATTTTTTAAACCTCACTTCCGAGATATTCATATCATTTACATTTCATAAAATTTCCCTCATAATAAGGTCAATCTATGAAAGTATGCGTGGTGACTTATTCAAAGCTTCAACGGCATATGCTGTGCAATAACACTGTTACTCACACTCAAGAGACGCATATAGCGTATTAAATCCGTTTATTTTTGTGGCGTAGTAAGTACAAAGATTCGCCAAGCTTTCGCACTCCACTGGGAGGCCTTCTCAAGGCAATGGTAGACATAAAAATTCAAGAAATTGGAACACGTAAGGAACAAAGATGATTTTTGAAAATAACGCGGGTGACATCACCGAGCGTATTACACGAATTTTGATCACGCAATTATACGGTGTGTCGCGATGTGTTTCCATCTTTTAAAATCCAATGCCAAACTCTTGGTAGTTTAGTAGAAACAATATAATTGCACGCTAGTTTGCTGGATAGGATTTCGACTGTTTCCCTGATGGCAGTCTCTTTAAAGTTCGTGTATGGGGCAATTCTTCTAATACTATTCCATAGTCGAGCAGCTGAGGACTGCATGACTTCTCTGGCAAGGGCTGTATTCTGCATGTCCTGTTTGACACTTCGCACGTGCTTTTTACGTCTAGTGTCCAAGGATCGCTTTGTCATTCCGATATATATCTTTTCCGTGTTGTTAGGATTAACCAATGGTATAGCGTACACACCTGCCTTTTCTTTCTCGCACTGTCTCTCCTTGCAACTTGATATCATATGTGATAACGGGGTCGGGGACTTCAATGCTATCAGTATGTTGTATTTACGTAATAAATTATTTAACCAATATGTGAAGCCTGGGAGATATGTGATGGATCCTGCGAATCTCATCATTTTACTTGGTGATTTCGTTATTGCTGACATTATACGATTTCTTACAGTTCTGTGTATTCTGTCCATGTCATCTTTCTTATATCCAGCCTTTAGACCTTTGCTATAAATATTATCAGTTTCCTTATTATTTAGGAAATCGGGTTTGCATACGTTATACGCTGTATAGAACCAGACTCTAAACGCAGAAAGTTTGTACTCTTTTGGGCAGTGCGAATCAGGAGGAAGAAGGTTTGGCACTGCGGTTTGTTCATAATAAACGTCAAAATCAAAGCTGGATGTTCTGTTTCTTCTGAGCTCGACGTCAAGATAATCCAACGCCCCATCTACTTCAAGCTCCATGGGGAACTTTATCGTATTGTGTAGTTTGTTTATCTTGTTCATGAAATCATTGAATTCATCTGCTCCGTGTTCCTATATGAAGAATATGTCGTCAGCGTAGCGGATCCACACTCGGGGCTCCTTGACACAATTTAGAAAGATGAGATCTTCTAGTGGTCTAAGTACTGCTTCTGAAAGGACTAAAGATAGAGGTGAACCCATCGGTGCTCCTTTTGTTTGCTTGTAGATGCCTCCATCCAACTCGAAATAGTTGTGGTTAGTAACCAAATTTAAGGCGCCGATAATTTTCTTTGCTTGTGTTGGTGTGAATTCACGGGAAGCATCGATTATTCAACCTATACCAGAGGCTTTGCAACAGCCTCTGGTATAGGTAAAATAAACGGATTTAATACGCTATATGCGTCTCTTGAGTGTTTACAGTGTGGTGTATTTCTAATTACGTTACTGTTACTCACGTTGATTCATACCTGTGTCGATAATGACCAGCCAACTAATTATATTATTTTATTATTTATTCTTGGTATTCCACTATATGATATCATTTAAATCTATTCTATTTACAATATAATGAAAATGCTGTATTAAAAGTCCCTATAAGACATT
Source organism: Macrothele yani (assembly GCA_039090855.1). NCBI lineage: Eukaryota > Metazoa > Arthropoda > Arachnida > Araneae > Macrothelidae > Macrothele > Macrothele yani. Next base: position 83,950,995 of record CM077009.1, read on the forward strand.
ACAACAGTTCTGCATTGATATTAAAATTGTACGCAGCAAACATTGTGAATGACAACACTAAGACCCAACATCTTTAAAGATGGTCTCACTATTACATCAAAGTTTGACTAAGGCAATGTTTTAGTTATTATACTGCATATATAGTCATTAATTGTTCATTGAATTCAAAATACTAAATCAGCCGTAGTTTACATTCACAATTTCACTTCCCGATAATAAGTTGAGATGTAGACACCATGAACTGTTTTGCTTTTTGGAATCAGTTTTTTGGTGCAATACTACTTGCATTGTGTCTACATCTCAACTTATTATCGAGAAGTGAAATTCTGAATGCAAACTACGACTGATTTAGTATTTTGAATTCAATTGATAATGAACAATTAATGACTATATGTACACTGAAGAGCAATTGAATTAGAGATACCTGTCTAGTAACGAGTAGCACCACCTTTCGTCCTGATGACGACGGCGATTCGTCTCGGCATGAACTCGACAAGACACCGGAAGCGTTGGGAAGCCACAAGGATCCACGACCCCTGAACAAGCTCCCACAGTTCACAAAGATTTGATGGAATGGGGGCGGTAGGACCTCGAACATCTCTCTCGATGGGATTGAGGTCAGGTGACCTAGCTGGCCAAGGCAGCGGGGTCACGTCGGTGGAGTGTTCGTCCAACCATTCGGACACAATTCGGGAACGATGGCACGGTGCATTGTCTTGTTGCAGGATGAGGTACCCAGTGGGATGTTGAAGACGCACAAACGGGAGCAAATGGTCGTCCAGGATATCCCGGTAACGTTGACACGTACCAGGGGTCCCATTTCAGTCCACGTAAACAGTCCCCAGACGAGAATGCCACCCCCACCAGCTTAAAGAGTATCCTGCTGGCAAGAAGGATCCATCACTTCATGTGGTTTCCGCCGTACTCGTATCCTGCCATCCGCATGTACCAACGTGAATCTCGACTCATCAGTCCAGGTAACATTTTTCCACATGTCTAGGGTCCAGTGACGATGTTTCTGCGCCCATGCTAATCTTTGGACCCTGTGATGTGCGGTCAGCAGCGCTACCCTCGTGTGACGATGGCTTCTGTACCCCATAGCGAGGAGATGGTTCTGGATAGTGTGACTGCTTACACGTTTTTATGCACCAGCGTTAAACTGCCGAGTGATTTATTGCACTGTGGCACGAGTATCCGCTGTTACAATGCGAGCTAGCCGACGATGACCCCGCTCATCCACACGCTGTTGTCCACGGCAGTTGGCACTTGCAGGGATGGTTTTACCGGATTCGATGTACTCACGGTACACCCGTGACACAGTGGCTCGTGAAAATCGCAGTGCCTGCACGACTTCCGAGGTGGAGTGACACATTCGTCGGGCCCCAACAATTTGCCGACGATCAAATGCGCTTCGATCCTTCGTCTTACCCATACTGCGTCCGACTCTTACTGATTCCCGTCGCATCACTCCTTATATTGTCGGATCGCTGCATAAGTCTTGTCGTTTCCGTTTAGGGCCGCCCACAGCGCCACATTTGCATAACGCCAGCTGTCTCTAATTCAATTTCTCTTCAGTGTATAGTATTTACACGTAAAACTGAAAGCCCTCACTGACTCATCACCGTATCTCAGAAACTACTGAACTTAGAACTTTCATATTTGGCAGGAATGTTCCTTTTACCTCATAGAGGCGCATTAAGAAAGGATTTTTTCCTGCGATATTTTAAGTGGATCGAAATGGGTTTTTTTAAAAAACCCAGCTTTGATAACGCTAGGACGTTTTGCAATGATCGAGTAATTGTTGCACAGCAACTGAAGCCCCGCCCTAAGTTTTGAATGACTTGAGTTGACCTGCTCAGTATATATTTTGTTCTAAATTTATTTGTTCTGAATTTATTTAACAAGAAACCTTAAATATCACGTAAAAACGCTATATCATAACATGCTTTGCGTTTAAACATTTATATTATCGTTTGACATATCGCATGTTAAGGTTTTTTGAGTCAAAATCAAATTACCAATTTTCATTTTCACCGAAGTAACGGTGACGTCATATAAGTAGTAAGGTGACTGTAATAAATATAAATATGCGGGTAGATTTTCATAGTAATTGAAATTTGAAAAAAAGTTTCCCCCTTGAGATATTAGCGATGGCAACACAATTTTGCTCACGCTTCCAAAAACATCTGACTTGGTAGCTTTTAAATGTTCAGTTTCGAACGAAATTGTTTACGAAATTGATTTTAAGCAAGGTTCTTTTTACATTTATGCTGAAAGTAACAACGTATTTTGTTCACTTTTCTATTATTATTTTGTTCTGTTGTCTATTAATATTTTAACGATGAAAGTGAAGAGTAACGACGTACTTATTTTGATTTGTTTCGTGTAGGCTTGAAGTTTTAAATTTACAGTTATAAACGAAATTGCTTATGTGTCGTCTGGCAGAATAAGTCGGGCAGATATGTGTTTCCCAAAAGAGCGAGGAAATATGCAGTGTATGGCCATTTCAACTGTATATCATATATATGATCTGTATTTCAACTATTTTAATATCACGTTTGAAGAACGGGTATTTTGCTAGTTCATTATAATAACTTTGAAACATTGCCTTAATCAGACTTTGATATAATAGTGAGAATGTCTTTAAAGATGTTGGTTTTTAGTGTTGTCATACACAATGTTTGCTGCGGACAATTTTAATATCAATGCAGAACTGTTGTTATGGCTTATAGGGACTTTTAATACAGCATTTTCATTACATTGTAAATAGAATCGATTTAAATGATATCATATAGTGGAATACCAAGAATATATAATGAAAAAATCTAGACCCACATATGATTAGAGGTACGACCTGCTCAAAACGCGAAATGACGCCGAAAAAGCGTCCCATTTTTTTTGTTTGAGTTACGACAGAAATGACCGTATGGGGGCTCTAGTTGCACGCACAAACATCACAATTCACGCTTTCGCCATACTGAAGTTTGTTTAGAATTTGCCGTTGAAATTTACCTTTCTGAAGTTCAAAATGTTGCACCAAGTGATGCATAAGTAATATTTTCATTGAAATTAGTTATCGTCATTGTTTTAACCGCCATTTATTGTAGGAATGACGTGGGAGATATTTATTCTTGTTGGGAATGCCCAGAAGTTCATTGTATCAACTTTCCGTATTTACAGATTGTCTAGTATCAATATCGAAGTATTTAATAAGAAAGTTGCGTAGAAATTAAAATAAATAGCTAAACTGACCATCAGCCAGTTTGAAGAATTGTACTCGTGAAAAAAGAAACTAACAGAGGTAATAGCACGGTATGCTGTACGAACATAAATGCAGTGTATATACTGTAGATCTTATTGGAAGATATGAAGACATGAAATATGTCACGAGTAGAATAACAGCAGGAGTACTTTACACATGAGAATGAAATAGAGAATGCTACACACCATTGCATGATGCAAATGCAAAAACAAAAATCACTAATTTAGATTGTTAAGTTGCAGAGATATTTACACTTAAGAACACAACAGCAATGCAAAATTCATTTAGGCCGCAGTTAGTTGTGCGGGTAATCGGAGACCCCTGGTGAGACGGTTGTGCGTAAACATTTGAAATAATGAGATGCTACAGTTTGCTATTTAGCTAGGTCTTTCTCTAATCACATGTAGTCTAGGAAATAATAATATACTTATTCGGCTGGTCATTATCGATTCAGGTATGAATCAACGTGCGTAACAGTTAATACCGACATTTGATGTGGACTAGGAACATCAAACAGAGGCCATCGCCGCTCTTTCCACGTTTATACGTGATTCACGGAAAAATTCTCATTGGCTGTCATATATCCGGCGCGTACCTGGAAGACCCTGGGTTCGATTCCCGGTGGCGACCAATGAGAATTTTTCCGTGACTCACTTATAAACGTGGAAAGAGCGATGACCTCTGTTTGATGGTGAGTAACAGTGTTATTGCGCGGCTTATGCCGTTGAAGCTTCGAGATATTCATTTTCGTTTGGGAGCTAATGTAACCTTTCTTTGTTGACAGTGAGATTCGAACTCACATCTTCCTACTCCGGAGCGACTGTTCTCCCAACTGAACTACGACGGCAGGCTTATCTCTGTTTCACTCTCCATTTGGCTCATGCGTTACCTCATTAGTGCGTCATCTATGTCATGTCACATAGTACTTTACGCACTTCGGGATGCTTTTAAATTCCATTCACCTATCTCCCACATGGTCTTCTTCTGGCGGGGGTGGGGATGGGGGAGGGATGGGGGGTGTACCGATGGTCCGTTCAAACCTCGTATTGCAGGGAAGACCTCATGGCTAAGAGAGCCTCTAATCTGAAGAAAAAGATTTAAACATTTTTTTTTTCGGAAACTGCATATGAAGCTGGTTAAAGAAATAGGTACGAATGCTTTACAGCACCTTTGAATAAAATATTAAAGAATAAATGTTTAGTATTTTTGTTCAATAAATAAGTAAAGTATTTGGAAACCATTTTCGCAGTTTCAGTTTATAAAATCTGAATGACGGGAAAGCACTTGAGGCCTCTTTTCACGAAACACGTAGAGATAGCCCCTATATGAGCATATTAACAAAAGAATGTCAAAGAAATATCACTTCAGTAAATGAAATTTTTATACCAGTGAGGATAAAGTGTAATGTATTACAGTTGTCGGAGCATAATTACGGCTCCTTCAGAATATAATGAAATAAAATAGAGATGAGTTCCGGCTCAATTTTAGGAGCCCGGGCCTGGCCCGCTTTCTTTGATTACATGTGTTTGCTGAGCCCGGGCCCACCCGGGCCCGGATTCTTGGAAAATTTTGCTTATCAAGGCTTGCATTTATGCATTATACACTGGCCAAAGATATAGCCCAAGGAAGGATTAGTTTAAAAATCATTAGTTTAAAAAGTTAAGTTCAGTTAATCCACTTCACAATATTAATATGTTTTTAGAAATACTACTCATAAAGCCAAATGTTCTAAAATGCTGATTTGAAAATAAATAAATAATCAACGTGCCCTTCGACCATATTAGAAGAATCGGAAATTTTGGTAAAAGCTGAAGAAAAGAAAATCGTTTAGAAACCAAAAATTCCATTCGTTATTTCTTTTGGATTTCTAAATTTACTTTTATTTTGAATAAATTGCATTATAAAACGTACAACGCCGTACAAACAGTTGCAAGTGTTTGAAATTTTGACTCTAGAAAACTAATATTTGCAATATAATTTTTTTTATTGGAGGTTTAACGACCACCGTGAGCAACTCATTGGGCTATAAGCAGTCGCCAGTCCCTAATTTAGGGTCACTGGTTCCAGGGAAGGGAGAGAGCCAGTGCCGTAAGACAAACACAACATCCATGCCTGACCGGGATTCGAACCCGGACACCTTTCGGACGAATGATCAGAGACCATCGCTTAGACCACTGCGTCACTGGAGCGACGCAATATAATTTACATATATGCTAATTGGTAAAGGTAGTTTAGAGTGATGTAGTAGAATATAAAAACAAGCATGTAGGAAAATTTCCAAAATTAAAAAAAAAAAGAACGTAAAAGCATTCCAAACCAGATTATTCTGCATTTTGTAACATTAACAAAGCTTTGCGCTTAATAGTATAATAATCACAATATTATCATATGTGTGTGCAGTTTCCAGATCAAGTTCATCATGAAGAGAGAGAGAGAGAGAGAGAGAGAGAGAGAGAGAGAGAGAGAGAGAATTGCATCTAATGCCTCAGCGCTTCAACTTGATCTTTTCTCTGAAACTCGACCTGCTGCACTAAAAACCAGCGTCACCCCAAAAATCGCGGGAGTGAGGAGGAAATTTAAAAAAATAAATAACAATATTCCTAACTGCACAATTTTGGAAATTAATACATCATTTTAAAGATAAGATTCTTGATTTTTAATAAAATACAAAAAATGGGAATGTGATTTTTTCCCAGTTTTTCGATACCAGACCTCCTTAAACTAATCCTTGCTTGGGCCATAGCTTTGGACAATGCATAATGCAAGTCTTGCTAAGCAAAATTTGTCTTTAAATTGATAACCCTTCCACCATGGTAACAAATCCACAATGAAATTCAACACGTGTAATTCAACCGGGCTCGGAATACACGTGTTGAATTAATTACAGTTATGAAATTCAAGACGTGCAATTCCGAGCCCGGGCCCGAGCTCATCTCTAAAATAAAAGGTGCTCTTCGCAAGGACGAAGAAACGGCTACTTGTGTCTTTTCTTTTTCATAACAGAGTCAAGGGCAAACAATTTTACAATGTGCAGAACACTGTAGCATTAAGTGTATTTTTGCTACATTTAAAACTAAATAATTTAAATAGTTTTAGTTTTTTGTACCACAATTCTTAATTGTTATTTATTTATTTGCTTACTTGTGTTCTGTGTTTTCTTATAAATGGGAAAAGACACTGTCACACTGCAGTTAAGCGTCTGTGATCGTGAGGTATTTCAAGGAGGTTAGCTTTAGTTCTGTAAAAGAGTAAAATTTGCATATGATTAACCTTAACGAAAGTGTTTTGTAGTACTTTGTAATGGTATAAAACTAGGGCAATCATTTTTAATTACAACGTGTGCATTTGTGTTACACGCAATAAAGTGCAGTAGTCCAAAGAAATTGAACTGCAGAGGGTGTTCAGGAAGTAATGACTCCATATTTATATACAAGCCCGTTGGCGAGGTTTCAGATTGAAAAAAAAAACAGCAAGAACAAAGCTCAGAATTTCTACTTTAATTCACGTATTTTATTTTTCTAGATAGTCCCCCCCTCATGCTCGATACAGATACGCCAATGTTTAACATGTTTTTTAAACCCGTCTCTGGAAAAATCTTCAGGTTGTTTTCGGAATCGTTTCCTGATAGCGGCTTGAACGTCCTCATCACAGAATTCCTTTCAGATGTATCTTGAGAGCAGAAAACAACCAAAAGTCGGACGGCGTCAAATCGGACGGTGCCAGATCTGGGCTGTAGGTACGGTATTCCAGAACTTCAAACCCAATTTTCTATATGACCTCTGAAGTGAAACCACTGGCGTGGGATTTGGCGGTGTCCTGTTGCAGAAACATTGGCTTTTTCTTTCCCCGCAGTCGGTTTATTGTTTGCTTTAAATTTTTACGGTATGTACGTCGCTTTCAGAGTTGATAATCGTACCTATGACCATATACTTCTGATGAATAACCCCTTGGTAGCCACAGAACAGAGTGAGCTAGAGGTCTGCACGGAAAGTCCGACCCTTCCCAAACCCGCACGTCCAAAGCCCGGCCCGTAAAATTTCAACAATTACTAAAACACGAATTTGACACCTGGTGTACTCGGTCATTCGACTACTGAAGAGTTTTCGTTTTCTTAATTGCTACACGTATTCTATTACAATAAACGTTAATTCGGAATATTTCTGCGACTCTGTATAAGTCACGTGATGACTAAGGCCTGTATACTCAGAAATATTGCATGTAAACGACAATTTCCATGCCTTTCAAATTATCTTTGCCTACAGCCGGCCCCGGAATATCCTTGGGGATAAGGACGGGGGGGGGGTTAATTCGAAAAGTACGTAATATCTAGAATTATGAGTCCGATCGTTCTACTTTCTATTGTATACAAGAGCACACAATATTCTCCGGAAGCGATTTTTTCGCGAAAGTCTTTCGCTTTCTTAAACTCCATATTAAGTATAGAAGAGTATCAGCAACACAGAACTAAGCATATGCTAGGGAAAACAACGACAGACTTCCCAGCTAACCGGTGTCACAGAAGTTTTGAAAATGGCTAGCCTGGGATACCTAAGGGTTCATTTGCCATCTGCTGACTCCCTGAGAGTACAAATGGGAAAAATACGGCACAGATTTATACACAGAAGTAACTTTCTCCCAGCCCATTTCTCCCGTGCCATTTAAGACAACTTAAAAGCTTTTCACACATCCAGAGAACAAAGTGCCGCCGACCAGAACAATAAACAAGAAAAATGACACAGAATTTTTGGGTGTAATAAGCACGTCTTTTGAATCCGTTCTGAAGCAAATTAAATTTATTAAAGCTATTCAAAGTCAATGGAACCGGTATGAAAAACAATAGTATCTGACGGAAGAAAGAAGTTTTTCAATCGGGTTTTTAATTCCTCAGATATTGCTGTAAACGGAATCGTGAGCTTACACCATCTGGTTGCAGACCTGTGAGTTAAGAAAAACATGAATTTATATGAGAAACATTTCGCACCGGAAACGCTCTCCAACACCAAAAGAAGTTTTCAAATCGGACTCTTAAAAACAGAGATATCGACAAAAATAAGTTGTGACTTTACGTCCCCTGGTGGGGAAACAATGCATTATTTTAGGAAGAAAGTATTCTCAAAAGGTTTTTCCACATGAGCGGTATCGGTCCAAGAAAAAAAAATTAGTCGAGTTTTCAGGAGCCCAGATTTTGCTACAAATACATCAGAAGCAGAAATTAACACTTATCCAAACATTGGAAATTATAACATTCTTTACCAAACATTAAAAATTATGTGAAAAATATTTTCCATCAGGTCTTGTATGCGATACAGGAAGAATTTTTAAAATGGGAGTTTTAGAAGCAGAAATAACGCAGAAAACGCAATTTACCTTTGTGCCCCCTAGCGGAAAGTCTATAATTTACTTGAAAATTTTGAATTGATAAGAAAAACATTTCGCATCGGAAACATTATCCAAAAAAGAAAGAATTTTTCAAATCGGACTCCTAGAAGTAGAGATATTGGCAAAAATAAGATATACATCTACGCCCCTGGCGCAGAAACCATGCATTATTTCAAGAAAATGTTCCTAAAAGGTTTGTAGACATGAGTAGTATCTGTGAAAAAACGACTTTTTTGCAATCTAGATTTTAGAAGCTCATATTTTGCTGCAAATACATCAGAAGCGGAAACTAAGGCTTACGCCACCTGGTGGCCAAACCATTTTTCTACAAAAATTAGAAATTATGTGGAAGCGATTTCCCATTAGGAGCTGTATCCGGTGCAGAAAGAATTTTTCAAATCGAAGATTTAGAAGCAGAGATATAGGGGGAAACGCAATTTACCTCTACGTCTCCTAGCGGAAAGTCTATGAATTAATTAAAAATTTTGAAATTATATGAAAAACATGTCACACTGAAAACACTATTAAACAAAGAAGGAATTTTTCAAATCGGATTCCTAGAAGTAGAGATATTGACAAGAATAAGATATATATCTACGCCCCCAGGCGTAGAAACCATGCATTATTTTAAAACGAAAATATTCCGAAAAGGTTTATCGATGTGGGTGGCATCAGTCCACGAAAGAATTTTGTAATCGTTATTTTAGAAGCTGAGATTTTATGGCAAATACATCAGAAGCAAAAATTAACACTTACGCCCCCTGGTGGCCAAAGTATTCTTTACCAAAAATTTGAAATTATATGGAAAAGATTTTCCATCACGAGTTGTATCCGCCGAAGAAAAGATTTTTCAAATCGGAGTTTTAGAAGAAGAGTTATCGGGGAAAAGGTAATTTACTTTTACGCCCCCTAATGGAAAATCTATGCGTAATTTGAAAAAGTAACTATATCTAAAATACTCTTCGACATAAATGGAATCGAAAGATTAATTTTTTTTCAATCGGATGTTTAGAAGCAAATATGTGGAATAAAACGTATTTTTGAATTCGACATCATCTGCATTTACGCCCTCTAGCGGCAAAACTATACATCGTAAAAAAAAAACGAAATAAAGGATCATCATTCGCATATTTCAAGGTTTTAAATGCAAAAATAATTTTTCAAATCGGATTGATAGTTGCAGAGATATCGTGGGTACAGACGGACGGACGGACAAACCGGTAACATAAGCACGATCTTTTTTTTTACAAAAAGACGTGCTGAAAAGATAGTCTGCGAGCGGGTGGCTCGGTTTATAAATGCTGCGGTTAATAGCCTTCCCTGAAGTATGAGAGGAGGGTGGAAATTAGAGAGAGAGAGAGAGAGAGAGAGAGAGAAGGGACCACATTCACATTGAAAACCTAAGGAGATGACCCACTCCAATTGTTTCGTAGGAAGGGAGGATGTCGTAAAACTTCTATTTTTCCAACAGCGGAAATTATTCAATCTTATCCTGCTGTTGTATGTTATGAGATTTCCAAACAAGAAAGGCACCGTATACAGCGACGGTTCTGCTCATAAAAAAAAACAACAAAAAAACCCCCCTGCTCTGCCCGTGTCTGTTTTAAATTAAATATTGTTGGCCCGGGCCTGTGCAGACCTCTACAGTGAGCATGCACGCACCGGCAGAAATATGAGTTTTGAATTTTTTCGGTCGAGGAGAAGATGAGTGTCGGTATTCCAGTAATTGATTTTTCATTTCTGGGTCATAATGGCGAACTCATCTCTCGTCACCACTCACAATGCTTTGGAGAAAATCACTTCAATATCTTTCATAGAAAGCAAGCAACCTTTGGCTTGTTTCAAATCTTGAATTCTTCATTTCAGTCGTTAGGTGACGCTGTAGTCAACGAACACACCCCCTCAAACCCCCCACCCCCAAAGGGGCGAGGGGTTCCCTCGTGGTGTTATTGTGTGCTCTATAGGGGTTTCCATACAACTGCACAAGAAGTAAACTGCTAATCGCCATAGTTCGTGAGATATTGGCTTTCCTTGTAACCCTGTATATACATATATACCATAAAAACAGCATACTCAAAATTAAAAAACAACATACCGAACAAAGTAAGTACTATAACTGTCTTCTTCAGGAGAGTACCAGTTATGCAAAGTGTGGTTTTTCTGTTGTCTACAAAGACCGGAATCAACTAAATGTCTGCAGACAGTACTCTCTAAGCCACGTAAAATCACAAGTCAAACCAAGACATGAAGGCAAAAAGCGAAGTAATGAAAAAATCGCTAGCAACCGCAGATTCAGAATCACATGAGCATGACGAAACAAGAACAGCGCATTAAAATGACATGCAAATACAAGCGAACAACAGGAGAAAGTAAATGAATGTAAAATAAGTGCATACTGTGTAATAGAATGGGAAAGGAGTTTGATTCGAAAGGAATGGCTATTAGCGATCCATCAAATAGCTCTTAGAAATGCCTAAATATTAACTTTGTGGGATCCTGTGTTAATAAAAGAATAAATGTCTATGTGATATGGTAATAGAACATTAAGTTAATTAATAAAAGGTTTAAAATAATTAACAAGAAAACGAATTCGATGTACTCATTATTCCGCAACTGTAAAAAAGGAATTCTTAGATTTTTGAAAATATTACCAGGGGTAACACAGATGGCTTAGAGAGTACTGTCTGCAGACATTTGGTTTATTCCGGTCTTTGCAGACATCAGAAAAGCCATACTTTGTATAACTGGAGCTTTCCTGAAGAAGATATTTATAGTACTTACTTAATTCGGTATGTTGTTTAATTTTGAATATGTCGTTTTTATGGTATATCGTGCCCGAATGTTTGGTCAGCAGAATTTGCGCTTCCTTCATTCGAGACTTTTGGTGTTTATTTACGCCAGGTTGTTAACATTTTGACATTGTGGCAGGTGATTCACATTTAGAATGGTATTCTCAAGTTTGTTTCGGTTTTTTGAATTTATACACATACACTGAAGAGCAATTGAATTAGAGACAGCTGGCCTTATGCAAATATGGCGCTGTGGGCGGCCCTGTAATCGGAAACGACATGACGTATGCAGCGATCCGACAATATAAGGAGTGATGCGACGGGAATCAGAAAGAGTCGGACACAGTATGGGTAAGACGAAGGATCTAAGCGCATTTGATCGTGGGCAAATTGTCAGGGCCCGACGAATGGGTCACTCCATCTCGGAAGTTGTGCAGGCACTGGGATTTTCACGAGTCACTGTGTTACGGGTGCACCGTGAGTACATCGAATCCGGTAAAACCATCCCTGTAAAGGCCAACTACCGTGGACAACAGCGTGTGGATGAGCGGGGTCATCGTCGGCTAGCTGGCATTGTAACAACGGATATACGGGCCACAGTGCAAGAAATCACTCGGCAATTTAACGCTAGTGCACAAAAACGTGTAAGCAGCCACACCGTCCAGAACCATCTCCTCGCTATGGGGTATAGAAGCCATCGTCCCACGAGGGTACCGCTACTGACCGCACATCACAGGGTGCAAAGGTTAGCATGGTCGCGGGAACATCGCCACTGGACACTAGACATGTGGAAAAATGTTACCTGGACTGATGAGTCGAGATTCACGTTGGTACATGCGGATGGCAGGAAACGAGTACGGCGCAAACTACATGAAGCGGTGGATCCTTCTTGTCAGCAGGTTACTCTTCAAGCTGGTGGGGGTGGCATTCTCGTCTGGGAACTGTTTACGTGGACTGAAATGGGACCCCTGGTACGTGTGACATCGTCCCTCACAGGTCAACGTTACCGGGATATCCTGGGCAACCATTTGCTCCCATTTGTGCGTCTTCAGCAACTCACTGGGGACCTCATCCTGCAACAAGACAATGCAACGCGCCATCGTTCCCGAATCGTATCTAAATGGTTGGATGAACACTCTAATGACATGACCTCGCTTCCTTAGCCAGCTAGGTCACCTGACCTCAGTCCCATCAAACACATCTGGGATGCCATCGAGAGAGATGTTCGAGGCTCTGACCCCTTCCATCAAATCTTCGTGAACTGTGGGAGATTGTTCAGGGGTCGTGGATCCGTATGGCTTCCCCACGCTTCCGGTGTCTTGTCGAGTCCATGTCGAGATGAATCGCCGCCGTCATCAGGGCGAAAGGTGACACGTTACTAGACAGGTATCTCTAATACACGTTACTAAATCCACACGTTACTAGGCAGGTATCTATAATACACGTTACTAGACAGGTATCTATAATACACGTTACTAGACAGGTATATCTAATTCAATTGCTCTTCAGTGTATATACTGTATGTATATAGATATGAGAGAGAAGTGTGTAGAGGGATTGAATAATAAAAGAGAAGGAAAGATAGAATCGTAACGACGAAGAAGTAACACAAAACTTCATCATGTCAGGAGTTAACTCTCTGCGAATTTTTCAGAACATTTTTTTATTTCACGATAATTGGCGGTGTTGCAAATGACTCCCGAGTAAAAATGCTTTTACATGCTTTACATGTACGTTGCTCCATTTTCCGCATGGGTTTAATTACTGCTGTTAACTCTGCACTTAATCAGTTCATCCCGGAATTTAAATTGAGTTTACCTAAGAAAATGAGTAACAGCAGTAAATAAAAAGCAATGAAAAAGTACATGCTCTAGACGATAAAAAATGTTTTGTTCATTTTGCTGCAACTTTACCAAACAGCGATTTAATTTACTTTCTGAGTAATTAGGAGTTTCTGAGAGGACTAAGAAAAGAGGTCATAACCTCTTTTAGCGACAGTGAAAAGGGGAAAATGTTGGGTAACTAAAAATCATGAAAAGATGTTAAGAAGATCTGGGAAGTTTGACACAGAACTAAGATACTTTCATAGCAGAGATAATGAGAGACCTGAGAAGCAAGGTTCTATACTTCCCTGGGAAAGAAGTTGTGTAAGCAATTAAAGACGTGAAAGGAGGCAGAGGATATGGGTGTCTTAGAATGGCCTTAGACATCTTCGAAGAGGAGCAGAAGTAGAAACTATAAACAGCCTAACTCTTTTCAAGATGCTTCGAATAAGGGGAAAGTCCCGGTGAATGGAACAATGCTATAGTGATTCCATTAAGTACAAAAAAAAAAAAAAAGAGACAAAGATGTTAAGAACTAAAGGCCCATTAGTCTCTTCTTTTCTGTTGTTAACGAAAAGTCTGTATTATCACATCGATTCCAGAATGCAAGAAAACGGACAGGATTCTTGAGTGTTTCAGAATTACTGATTCTATCCAGGTATTAAGGGAACTTACTGAAAACCAAATGAACGCCGCGTTTCATTAAAATGTTACAGTAAAGGGAAGACACGCGTCCAGAATTTCTGTTTAGAAAGGAAGGGGAGCGGAAGGTTAAAAAAACATAACACACATACACTTGTATGTACATAACATATACACTGAAGTGCCAAAAAAACTGGTACACCAGTCTAATACTTGGTAGGTCCCCCACGGGAGCGCAGGACTGCAGAAATACGACGGGGCATGGACTCCACTAGCTTCTGGAAATATGCTGTAGGCAAGGCACACCATACTTCCTGCAGAGCGTTCCACAATTCGGGTGTATTCCGAGGTCTCGGATTTCTGTGTTAGATAGCGCGTTGCATGGCATTCAAAATGTGCTCTATCACGTTCAGATATGGGGACTTGGGTGGGAATGGCAACCCCCCAAATTCATATGAATGCTCCTCTAACCATAATGTGGCGTCCCGACACTTGTGTGGAGATGCATTGTTCTGTTGGAACAGGCCCAACCCATCAGCATGATTGCAGGACATGAACGGGTGTACTTCGTCAGAAAGGATGCGCACATAGCGTTGGCCGGTCACAAATGTTTGTAGACGTACCATGGGTCCCAGTGAAGTCCAGATAAACACACCCTATACCATTACGTACCCTCCACCAGTCGGTACAGTTCCCTGTTGACAGGCGGGATCCATGGCTTCATGGGGTTTGCGCACCACACACGAGTCCTTCAATCTGCCCGATACAGTTAATTGGAAACGCGACTCGTCAGACCAGGCCACTTGTTTCCACTCATCAAGTGTCCAGTGGCGGTGTTGCTGTGCCCAAGCGAGACGCATAGCTCTGTGTCGTGCACCCATCAAGGGGACTCGAGTTGGGCGTCGGCACCCAAAGCCCATATCGTGGAGGGTACGTTGTACAGTCCGGACGTTGATGCTTGTTGAGGCTCCAGAATTCCGATGATACCTGCGAGAGTGTTGCACGCCTATCGCGAAACGATTCTTGACAGCCGACGATGGCCACGCTCATCCAATGTCTTTTTATGGCCACACTGGTATCGTAGGTTGGAGGTTTTGCCGGAATTCTTGTAGTCACGGTACACCCTTGCAATGGTTGTCCGTGAAAATCTAAACTTCGTTTGTACCTCCGAAATACTATAGCCCATTTTACGAGCGCCAACTAAGACACCGCGTTGAAAATACGCTTAAATCGTTATTACTTGTCATTCTCATGCCGAAAACAGCTCTGACAGCTGCCAAGGATGTCTATCGCTTTATATACTCACTGGTGGACGCAACCGAGTACGCCCATAGGAGGCCTTGCTATGTATTTTGCATAAGCTCGTCTGAAACAGTTTTTCTGGCACTTCAGTGTACATGTGTCTGTGAGAGTGCGTGCGTGTGTGTGTTGTGAAACCCAAATTTGCCGGTAGCGGACTTTGAACCCACATCCTCCTGTGCTCCCCAGCCAAATGTTTTCCCAATGAAGCTCTGACGGCAAAGGTTTATCACTACTACTTGCCGTCTTGATATGCGCGTCACCTCCGTAGTAAGTCATATGTACCCCCTCACCTTCAGAAAGGCGGGACACGAAATCGCAGGTTTCGTGCACGCCCCAAACTATGGCTGAAGTAACTCTCTGTAGAAGAAGAAATTCCATTAATTCCAAACGATGTGTGAAACGAACACCACACATTTGAGCAATTCATGAAAGTGTTCCAGATATACTCGTTGTACGTCAGAGAGTAAATCTTGGAAGTAGTTCCTGATATACTCGTAGTACGTCAGAGAGTAAATCTTGGAAGTGGTTGCTGATATAATCATTGCACGTCAGAGAGTAAATCTTAGAAGTGGTTCCTGATATACTCGTTGACCGCCAGAGCGTAAATATTGGAAGTTTTTGCCGATATACTCGTTGTACGCCAGGGAGTATGTCTTGGAAGTTTTTCCTGATATACTCGTTGTACGACAGGGAGTAAATCTTGAAAGTGGTTCCTGATGTACTCGTGGTACGTCAGAGAGTAAATCTTAGAAGTGGTTCCTGATATACTCGTAGTACGCTAGAGAGAAGATCTTGGAAGTGGTTCCTGATGTACTCGTGGTACGTCAAATACTAAATCTTTTATGCGGTTCCTGATATACTCGTGGTACGCCAGAAGGTAAATCGTGGAAGTGGTTCCTGATATCTCGTGGTTCGTCAGAGAGTAAATCTTAGAAGTGATTCCTGATATACTCGTAGTACGTCAGAGAGTAAATCTTAAAAGTGGTTCCTGGTATACCCTTGGTACGTCAGAGAGTAAATCTCGGAAGTGGTTCCTGATATACCCTTGGTACGTCAGAAAGTAAATCATGGAAGTGGTTTCTGATATATTCGGAGTACGCCAGAGAGTAAATCTGGGAAGTGGTTACTGATATATTCATTGTATGCTAGGGAGTAAATTTTGGAAGCGGGTCCTGATATACTCGTTTTACGCCAGAGAGTAAATCTTGGTTCCTGATGTACTCGTGGTACGTCAGAGAGTAAATCTTGGAAGTGGTTCCTGATATACTCGTTGTATGCCAAGGAGTAAATCTTGGAAGTTTTTCCTGATATACTCGTAGTACGACAGAGAGTAAATCTTGTAAGTGGTTCCTGATATACTCCTGGTACGCCAGAGAGTAAATCTTGGAAGTTGTTCCTGATATATTCATAGTACGTCAGAAAGTGAATCTTGGAAGTGGTTCCTGATATACTCTTGGCACGTCGGAAAGTAAATCTTGGAAGCGGTTTCTGATATATTCATAGTACGCCAGGGAGTAAATCTTGGAAGTGGTTCCTGATATACTCGTTGTACGTTAGAGAATAAACTCGGAAGTGGTTCCTGATATAAGGGATCGAACTTCACAAACTGTTTTTGCACGATAAAAAGGGTAGTTAAAAGATGATAAATTAAAAGACTTTACTAAGTACAATTAAAACATCACAGTTAAAAAAACATAAGGCCTTTCGGGGCCGCATCGGTCCCATCCTCAGATGTAACACAATCACACAATACATGAAGGAACTATGATATAAATACATCAAGAAAATAGTCACATGATTAGGTGGCGTAGTTTGTATGCGCAGATGAACCGAGAAGAAAAAGGCTTAATTGATGTTATTTAAAAATGTTCAAGTTCAGAATGGAGTTGTTCCTGGCTGTCAATGCGAGTTTCCATGCAATAAGAATAATAGAAAGGTAATCATCATTGCAGCATGCAGACCCAAATTCGTAAATAATTAAGCTTTCAGCAAACAGAGTATTTGGCTTCGAAGTTAGGGTGGTCAGAATGCGTGTTTCGTCCCAATAAGGCTGGCGAGACCCTTTCGAAGTGAGTCGAGATAGTGCAGTATTTTGGGAACGTATTTTGACTGTGTATTTATGTTCTTTCAATCTTGTCTGTAATGAGCGCATGGTAGAACCCACATAGACAGTGTTAGCCGGAGGTGAGCTCGTAGAAATTAGTGGAACACAGTAAACACCGTACCTTTGGTCGTTATCTTTGGGTGGTTTTCGTTTCTGACCAATGAAAAAATGGTTTTAGGCTTTGTTGGTTTTCTTTACCACTATACAGACTTTAATAAACACCATGAATCAAGGACACACTCGTAAATTATGCAATCTGGTTTCTACACGCCCTCACTTGTTCCAACCTAAGAACTTCAGCTACAGAACCACTAATCGTGATTTACCTGATTCTTTCATCAACTATAGCTCCATAGTGTTATCTGATATTCAACGTTCGGCCCTCAATCGTGGTTTCAAATTCAGCTATCCAGTTTTAACTTTTCGACCATTTCAATCTTTACCTCAGATAGAGAATGTCATTGGGGCCTTGCCAGAGAAGGAACAAGATATCACTCGTTATGCCTTAGCTGACTCCCTTTCAAATTCTGATAAAACTTCTTCATTTCTAAAATATGAACGCAACCAATTGTTACAACTTTCTCGAAACCCGGATCTCTCAATCATTAGCGCTGACAAGTCCCAGCAAATTATTTTATTAGATCGCAAGGATTACTACAATAAGATGTACCAAGCAATAGCTCTGATTCCACATCGGATACTTCGCTCTGACCCGACAAATGCGACTGTAGCTGAGTTAAGTAAACTCAGGAACCGGGGTCTCTTGCCTAAGTCCATTTCTACTAAAATGAAGCCTCCTGTAGGTACTAGAGTCCCTGAGTTGTTCGGGAAAATCAAAACCCACAAACCTGACCACTCCCTCAGACTGTTGATTTCGGGGTATGCTAGCCCCACCCGTACATTGGAGAGAGCTTTAGCAACTTACTTAAAACCACTTATAGCAAATTCTTCAGTTTCCATTAATAGTTCTACTCAGGCATTAACGCGAATAAAATCTTTGATCCCAAGGGAAACTCATTTGTTATGGCTTCTCTTGATGTAGTGTCTCTGTTTCCAAATGTTCCACTTGAAGTAGTCCACTCGATTATTGAAGGGAAATTGCTTGCTGATAACTCAATTTCCCTTTTGAGGTTGATGCAATCATTTCTGCTTTGAAATTGGTTGCAAAACGTTCTTATTTCAAATTTGATAGCAAATTCTACCAACAAACTGAGGGGGCACCAATGGGGTCTCCCTCTCTCCCCTGTTCTGGCCGAAATTTTACTGCAGTCATTGGAAGATAAAGTTCTGAGCCAATTCACGAATCAACCGGCACTCCTCTTAAGATACGTGGATGATATGTTGGTCTTTTTGGCCTCACTCCATGGTACTTCTGAACGAATTTACCACATGTCTGTCCAACCAATATCCTACTATCACCTTCACAATGGAACTTGAACAAAATGGTATATTACCCTTTCTGGACATTTTATTAACTCGTGACTTGACTTCAAACCTTATCAAATTATCCGTCTATAGAAAACCGACCTTCACACCTTGTCTTATACCTTTTATCTCTTCGCACCCCCGGAACACAAAGCTTCAGCCTTACGTTTTTTAATTAAACGAGCATTTACTCATTCCTCTACCCGTAAGATACGTCAGGACGAACTAGCTCTTATACAGAACATGGCCATATCATTTGGATATCCCGCCTGCTTCTTTCGGGAACTTCTACAGAAATTTGAAAGACTAAGATTTACGACGTTGTCAAGGGAAGTCGTTCCCCCTATATACGTTGGTAAAGTTGATTTCATCCCTCCCGTAGTTTCTATATTGCGGAAGGTATGTAATAAATATAATATTAAATTTGGAATTTGCACCAAAAACATTTTTTCTACCATACGTAACGACAGAGATCAAGTTGCCACTTTGAATAAAGCAGGAATATATCGTATCCCATTGCTTCCTCGGCTCCTAACGAAGATATCAAATACTACATAGGTTCTACCCTTAGAAGTCTGAACATTAGATTGTCTGAACATAAATATGCACTTCGAACTGACTGCATTTCTACTTCATTTACTACAGCTGTTCGCCAGGGAGGTTACTCTCCCGATTGGCCTAATACAATAGTACTCTCCTCCAATGTAAGCAAACAAACCGTCTTTTTTACCGAGAGTCTGTATATAATCTCTTATGGTAATACCTGTTGTAACTTGGACTTACCTGTTTTTGTTCCTAGACAATGGAGAAAATAATTACTTCTCCCATTCAAAAAACTGAAGAAGAGGACCTTACTTAATCGATTATATCATTTGTACATATTACTTTTGTTCTGCTGTTTTTTCTCAATTGGCATCACCTGCGGTTTTGAACAAATGTATTGTGGGTCTCGCGGGGGAGACTGGTTATATATTGCAGCACTTCCCTATGCTTTGTGGCACTGTTGGGTGGCCTGAAGACGGGTGCTATTGTAGCCCCGAAAGATCTTGCCATTTTTTAAATATTTTAAAATCATGTCTTTTATTGTAAATAAAGTTTTTTATTGTACAGTCAGAGATGTTGGTTTGATGATATCGTACGGAGACAGCACGCCTCTAAGTAATTATCTCCTAAACGTACGAATTTTTTAACAAGTATTATTTGGTTTTAGACCGAATGCCGAAGTCAATATTAAGAGGTCGGCAACAGGTTTTCAAAACGTTAACCAAATCAGGTACATAATCCAAGGCTCCAACATATCTGGTATTGTTATGTTCCCTCCTAAGAGAGGAAATAAATTGTCTCTTAACTTAGTTTAAAACACTGGTAATAATGGTACCGGGAAATCCATGGGCTGAGGCAATATCAAGAATCCTAGTAATTTCAAGGTTTCTGAATTTTAATGTAGAAGAGTGCGTAAATGCTTGTCGAAAAAGGAAATAAAATGCTGCAAGCTTGTACTTGAGGGTGGGTGGAATCCATAGGGATAATAGTGGAAGTCGAAGTAGGTTTACAATAAACTGAAAAAGAGATTGATTGTGAGAGTGGGTTACGAACTAATAAGAAATCAAAAAATGCGAGGCTGAAACTAGATTCTAGAATAATAGTGAATTTGATAGTGGGGAATTCGGAAGATAATTGATCAGCAAAGTGAGGAAGTTCGTCTTGGGTCGAGTCCCAAAAGACTAGAATATCGTCAACATAACGAAGGTAAAGAATAATGTGAACTGGAGAATTTTGTAGAACTTTTTCTTCAAGGTATTGCAGAAGCAGCTCTGCAATAATAGGGAGGGAGAAGGGAGCCCATAGGTGCACCCTCTAATTGACGATAGATTTGATTATTGAAGGTAAAAAAAGAACGATTGAAAACTAGTCGACAAGCACACATGACAGCATGAACTTCCTGAACGGGTGTCTGGCCAAGAGAAAGGAGTTTGGCATCGATAAGGGTGTCAACAATAGCCACCGGGATATTAGGGAAAAGAGCAACGACATCCAGAGACGCAATAAAAAAAAAAGCGCCACGTGAGTTGAAACGTTTGATCCTGGAAAGGGCTTGAACAGAGCTAGATATGGAAAAAACAGAGTCCGAAATAAGAGGTTTAAGGAATTTGGAAAGAGCTTTCTCAAGTGAACGAATAGGATTACAGTGGCCTGAGACCAGAGGTCGAATAGGTTGGCCACGTTTATGTAATTTTAGTTTACCAAAGAGATTTGGGACACTACGTCCAGAAGGGGGTGGATACAAGAAGAAATACAAAGCGGAAGTGAACCTCATAGTCGAAGCCTGCTTATTGCTGAAATAATAGCTGCAACAGGGTTATTTTGGACTTCCAGATGAGGAATATCGACAAGTGCATCATACATTTTAGAAATATAATCAGTTTTATTCAAAATGACTATTTGCGAAGATTTATCAGGAGAGACTATGGATACATTAGGGTTACAACGAAGGAGATTTAATTGCTTTTTTCTTCCTTAAAAAAGGCAAAATGTTGTTGATTGGTTTTAACACTATAGGATTTTAAGGCATGAGCAGAGTTAAATCTAGCAGAATCCCGAATGGGAGAAGGAAGATATTTAATAATACTTTCAGATTGTGGAATTAATTGGAATTTATTGATGCGAGTGACTGGATAACAAAATTTAGCACCTCGGTTTAAAGCAGAAGTTTGAAGTGGATTAAGTGAGACACTACTAAGATTAAGGTATGCCGAAGCAGTGGATGACTGTTTAGGTTTTGAACGGAGTTTTGCAGAAGGCAGTCTTGTCAAGAGTTCGTCTGAGACTAAATATCTAAGTTTTTTAATATGGGTTGACTGCAAGTGTTCAGAAGTTGAGTAAGAGGTAGCTGATATAGAAATAAGAAGTCTGTCCAAAATAAGATAAGATGCACGTGCATCCAGGCGTGAGTAAGCAAGATACGATTTACTTTGTAAAAAATCAATGAAACCTCTTTTTGTCCGGATTTCATTGATAAGTCTTTTTCGTTCTGCTGTATGCAGAATGCTGGAATCCCGTAAAGAGGTGGGGGTACACTTGATTCTAAGGAACTTAGGGATGACTTGTAAACTTCTAAAATTCACCAAAAACGATAGATGAGTTTCCTCACGTACCAGTTTGAGGCGCCAGCGACGAAAAATCTTGATGGAGTGTTCCATTGATTGGAAATAGGGAACGTAACACAATGAAGTTACTAGTTTAAAAACAGTAGATGGCATAAGAGATCGAAAACATTCGTGCTGATCAAGACAAGGGATCGGAGTTCACAAAACTGTTTTTGCACGATAAAAAGGGTAGTTAAAAGATGATAAATTAAAAGGCTTTACTAAGTACAATTAAAACATCACAGTTAAAAAAACATAAGGCCTTTCGGGGCCGCATCGGTCCCATCCTCAGATGTAACACAATCACACAATACATGAAGGAACTATGATATAAATACATCAAGAAAATAGTCACATGATTAGATGGCGTAGTTTGTATGCGCAAATGAACCGAGAAGAAAAAGGCTTAATTGATGTTATATTTAAAAATGTTTTCAAGTTCAGAATGGAGTTGTTCCTGGCTGTCAATGCGAGTTTCCATGCAATAAGAATAATAGAAAGGTAATCATCATTGCAGCATGCAGACCCAAATTCGTAAATAATTAAGCTTTCAGCAAACAGAGTATTTGGCTTCGAAGTTAGGGTGGTCAGAATGCGTGTTTCGTCCCAGCAAGGCTGGTGATACCCTTTCGAAATGAGTCGAGATAGTGCAGTATTTTGGGAACGCATTTTGACTGTGTATTTGTGTTCTTTGATATATTCGTGGTATGTCAGACAGTAAATCTTGGAAGTGGTTCCTGATATAGTCGTAGTACCTCAGATAAAATATCTTGGAAGTGGTTCCTGATATAGTCGTAGTACCTCAGATAAAATATCTTGGAAGTGGTTCCTGATATACTCGTGGTACATCAAAGAGTAAATTTTGGAAGTGGTTCCAGATACAATTGTAGTACGTCAGAGAGTAAATCTTGGAAGTGGTTTCTGATATATTCGTATTACGCCAGAGAGTAACTCTTGGAAGTGGTTCATGATATACCCGTTGTACGCCAGAGAATAAATCTTGGAAGTGGTTCCAGATATTCTTGTAGTTCGTCAGATAGGTAGTCTCGGAAGTGGTTCGTGATATACCTGGATTACGCCAGAGAGTATACCTTGGAAGTGGTTCCTGATATAGTCGTGGTACATCAGAGAGTAAATCTTGAAAGTGGTTCGAGATATAGTCGTAGCGAGGTAGAGAGTAAGTTAATCGTGTGAGTTTGTACCAAGCCGTCCGGGTAGGAGCCGTAAGGGAAGAATCATTACGCAAATTTCAGTCACGTGTTCTAAGAAAAGAGGCGAGAGATAAAAAAAATCGTTTAAATCTGCATTTGCAGACTGAGCTCATTTTAGTTATGTGCCGCAAGTGAAGGAGCCAATGAAGAAAGGTAGTCCTGTATTTTTGAGTTGTAAGGATCCTTCGCTACAATGCCTATGCAATGGTTATACGTGAACGATCCTTTCAGAAAGCATCACTCTTTACCGAGAATGGTGAACGATCCTTTCAGAAAGCATCACTCTTTACCGAGAATGGTGAACGATCCTTTCAGAAAGCATCACTCTTTACCGAGAATGGTGAACGATCCTTTCAGAAAGCATCACTCTTTACCGAGAATGGTGAACGATCCTTTCAGAAAGCATCACTCTTTACCGAGAATGGTGAACGATCCTTTCAGAAAGCATCACTCTTTACCGAGAATGGTGAACGATCCTTTTCAGAAAGCATCACTCTTTACCGAGAATGGTGAACGATCCTTTCAGAAAGCATCACTCTTTACCGAGAATGGTGAACGATTCGCTCCCACTGCTGTGAACGGTCATTCAAATCGCCATTACTGAGACATGCACCGAAGGAGCTACACGTTTGACTTTTTTTTTAATTTTTTTTTTTTTTTTTTTTTGGGGGGGATTTTGACGACTTCCATGAGCAGTGAGTTCGCCAAGTGGGTGCGAGCCTCAAATTTGTCTTGCCCACCCTGCCGCCCACCCAGTTCAAAATGTGCTATTTTTCAATATATTTAACTTTAAAATATAATTTGCACTTCGCCAAGTAACAAGTCTTGTGTTTTATTTCATATAACCTTACGTATTTTCCCGTAAGAAGTGTGTTGTTTACGTCTCCAGAAAAGGTTATCAAAATAGCACCGCAGGTCCATGAAAATTCAGTCTTTCCCCACTTTTTCAATTCTTTAGTTTCAGCCTCTTTTCCATATTTGTATAGATAGGGGGCTAATAAAGAGGGTGGGTAGGAATTCACAGAGGGGGTCACTACTAATTGTTCTGTTTGCTTTCTTACAAAATAGGGGATTCCAACACGAAAAGTAGAGTCTGAAGCTACACTGGCGTCCTTAAGACTGCCAATGAAAGAGCAGAAAGTGGCTGACGACTGCTTTGTATTAAAGGAGTGCAAGGCCAAGTCGCTGGCTGGAAGGAAGGAAGTTAAGGAGAGGTGAGGTATTGTGTCTGCGTGGCACACCGTTAAAATTTTATTTTGATAAGCAAAAACGAAATTTTCTTTTAAATTGTTCAAGTACAGTACTATTTTCGAAAGCAAAGATGGGAACTTTTGCAAAGAAATTTAAAACATTGCATCCAGAGCAAGCAAAAGGTTGAAGTCGACATTCCACTAACACTTGTATCTTACACCCGTGGTGTAACTAGTATATGTGTCCAAGTGGAGGGGATCGGAATTGCACGAATTATTTTGTATACCCGGTACTGAAAAGCACTGAAACCGCCCCGGTGGCGCAGTGGCCTAAGCGCTGGCTTATGTCCATTCGCCAGAGAAGTGTCTGGATTGGAATCCCCGTGAGACATGGATGTTGTGTTCGTCTTATGGCACGGGCTGTTTCCGTTCCCTGGAAGCAGTGACCTTAAATTAGGGACAGGCGACTGCTTATAGCCCATTGAGTTGCTCACGGCGGTCGTTTAACCTTCAATTAAAAAAAACATTAAACATGTTTGTTATTTCAGCGTTTCGTGGAAAAAAAAAAAAAAGAAAAAAAAAAGGTGCTATCCAGTTTGCCCCAGCAAACATAATGATCGCCCACCCTTCGCCCATTCTGATTTCGAAGTCTAGCGACCGTGAGCAACTCAGTGGGCTATAAGCGGTCGCCCGTCCGTAATTTAGGACCACTGGTTCCAGGAAAGGGAGAAATCCAGTGCCGTAAGAGAAGCACATTGTCCATACCTCACCGGGATTCAAACCCGGGAACATCTCGGAAGAATAGTCAGAAGCCAGCGTTTAGACCACTGCACCACCAGGACGGTCACTCTTAACTTCCTTCCGCTCCTATAAGATCGGAAACAAATTCTCTTTAAGAAAAGTAATGCCGATAATTGTAAGTATCAACCGTTATTTGAGTTAGCAATGGACCTTATTCACCTCGCATTGCATCATGGGAAAAGCCTTTCCGTGGCCGAAGACCAACAACAGTTTGTTTACGTGCGTTTTCCCATTGCTTAACATGCCGTTACATTGCAAGGGTTCAGGAAAATCGCAATTTTCGTAAATTTACTAACGACATGTCTAACTTTTGCTCATCGTATGGTTGTGCTAATAAATCCTGAAACCTAAATTGTGTAGACGAAAGAGAAACATTCTTTAATTTTCCTCTGACAAAATTATTAAAGGAATATCTGTGTAAAATGAAACGCGGTGATTTCCAATCCGATGTGCACTCTCCAATATGTTCTGTCCACTTTAACGAAAAAACTTTTGGATATTATGACAGTACGAATCAAAGGCAGTTGAAACCTCGTAGTATTCCTTCGAATTTCAAAATAGAAAAAAAAAAAAAAAACGAAAAAAAGGTAGGAGAAAACTGATGGAATATTTGGATCAGTTAAAATACGAATTAAGTCCTACTTTCCTCAAAGAATAAAACAAACATATCTATTATTTCCCTTTTATTTAATGTTACGCGTTCATTTAATTTTTAAGCAGATTGCATAGCGTGCGAATCTTATTTTGTTTCCTTATTACGTATTTGTCTGAGCTCCTAAACGTTTTTGTTTTACAAAACAAGGTACTCAATTTTATGTTTCAGATATTTCGCCAACGTCTGAACATAACAACATAAAAATTTAATATACCGTGTACGAGAAATGCTACATTAAAAAAACTTCATGATTACTAACGGCGATGGTCTCCTGCGTCACGCGAAATAAACATCGAACACAAAATTCTCGTGGTATATTTTTGCAACCTTGATTTGTTCTTTTAAGAAATTAATTTCGTCTTCTTCGCCCTATAGCTCTATTAATTCCTCGGCAAAATCCATGACGTTAGGATTGTAAAACTTAGTCAACAGTAAGGGATAATCGCGAAAACATTGAATCAGCAGCCATGTTAGTCCGCATAAATCCATTTCTGACGTCACATGAATAGGGTCCATTAGGTAGGAAATGATGGTGAAATTTAAGAATGGGAATGATTCGTGAATATATTCATTTGAATGGTCTGCCTGAATTGTTCACTACGAGATTGCTCGTGGCATCTTTCATCGTGAATAATGAATTGTTAAAGAGCTCGCGCCCTTTCGGGTAGTTTTCCAAAAAGTGCTGCGAGTCGACCTGCCGTTCGACGCGCACTGAAGAATGTACTCTTGCAATGCAGCCAAACGATCACTGCTGCAATGTACTGTGAACAACTGAAACGTGTGCATGTGGACCTGAAAAAGAAGGAAGCAGCACTGGTCAAAAGATAGGGAGTTCTGCTCCTTCAAGATAACATTCGTGTCCCCTCCGCTTCATTGGCCAGAAACACTATGAAAGAACTTGGGTGGTAGCTTTTATGTCATCTAGCTTGCTCACGAGATATTTCTCCTTCAGACTATCTCTCGTTTCTTTCAGGGTTGGACTATATATACACACTGCTGGCCACCCAAAATGCAACACCAAGAAGGACAAGAGACAGCAAAGCCAGATTTACTGGACATATAACAACAGATGCAAAGATGAAACGATTGAGCTTACAGTCCCGTGAGACTTGCAGAACACGCAGACATCGTGTGGCCCCCATGGCTGGCAATAACGGCTGATACACGCCGCGGCATCGAACGAAAGAGGCTCTGGATGTGGGCTTGGA
This sequence comes from Macrothele yani, assembly GCA_039090855.1. Classification (NCBI taxonomy): domain Eukaryota; kingdom Metazoa; phylum Arthropoda; class Arachnida; order Araneae; family Macrothelidae; genus Macrothele; species Macrothele yani. The sequence goes on from CM077009.1 coordinate 83,977,932, forward strand.
GTATGCCGATCCAGGCTGCTTCCACACGTTGCCACAGTTCATCAGACCTAGCCGCGTGTGGTGCTTGCCGGGCCACTCGGTTGCCGATCAGAGACCAGACGTGTTCCATGGGCGACATATCGGGAGGACAGGCGGGCCACGACAGCAGTTACACCTGGTGGGCCGTGAAGAATTGTTGCACGATGCGTGCCACGTGCGAGCGTGCATTGTCCTGTTGAATCGTGGCCGTTGGCAGGTCCTGCAGGTAAGGGAGGACTACAGGCTCCAAAACGTCGGAGATGGTGCGGTGGCTGTTGAGCGTACCGACGATGCGTACCAGAGGGGTGCGTGTGTCATATCCAATTACATCTCGAACCATAACGCCAGGCGACGGACCGGTATGGTGATGCGCAATGCAGGTGTCATACTGTCTCTCGCCGCGGTGCCGCCACACGCGGATCCGACCATCGTGGTGTTGCAGGCAGAAGCGGGATTCGTCGGAGAAGACAATGTCGTTTAACGGCTCACTGTTGCCGTACTCGCCGGTGGTTTAACGTCAATCCTGCAGACGATGTCAAACGGTACGTGCTGACACAGGTTGTTGCGCAACACACCCTAATTCCTGCGCTAACGTTCGTGATGTGGCGGTGCGAGCCGTCAATGCCCGCCGCACAACATGCCGGTCCTCTCGTTCGGTGGAGTGCCGCGGCTGCGGCAATCGCTCACGTCGGTCCGTCCGTCCCTTCTGCAACCACGGAATCCGTACTCGCCCCACTGTGGCTGGATGTCGTCCCACACGGGCGCCGATGTCTCGGTACAATAAACTACTGTCGTGATAAGCCACTATTAATCCTCTGTCGAACTCCAAAACGTGCTGGAATGACTACCGTATTCTGCGACGAGGCATAAGAAAGCTTCACACGCACAGGTCCGGCAGCACAAAACACTTCTACTACTTACACCCCGCCTTCTGTGCACCCTTTTTATAGTGCTTCTCGGTGTTGTGCCGGGCGCACATGATTTGCATATGCCCTGCAATGCTAATCGTTTGCATGTCCTCTCGCGGGCGACACATGCTGCGAATTTCAGGCCAATCAGATGCTTCCTTCTTGGTGTTGCATTTTGGATGGCCAGCAGTGTATATATATACTCAATTCTTACACTTCGAAGCCAGCACTGCATCAACGTAAAGTTATAAAAAGTAAAGTCGGAGAATGCCACGATAACATTCCACAGACCATAACGCTGCTCCCACCAGCTTGTGTTCTGCCAGCAATGGCTGAAGAGTGTTTATACTCCGATGTTTTTCGCCTCATACGCCGACGTCCATCTGTTCGATGAAGCGGAAAACGCAATCCTTTGCCAATCAGCGGAGGTCCAATTCCCATACTGCACTGCAACTGTAAGCCTTTCCGCCGATGCACCTTCGGTAACATAGATGCAGTGACCATCCGTCTGCATCGGAGCTCCATACGCACCAGGTTCGCTGAACCGTCGTTTTAGACAAACTTCCGGTAACCCTCTGGTTCATTCTGCCAGTGAATTGCTCCACTGTAGCGTGTTGTTCGGCCCTCACGCACCTTCGAAGCCGACGTTTACTCTCACATCAATGGCACTTGATGTTCCGCAGTTTCCACGTCGCTTTTTCGCAATGGTTCCATTTCTCCAATCACGGTACACTTTAACCACAGCAGCACGCTAACAGTTCACAACTACGCTGTTTCAGAACACCCTTGGCCCAAAAGCTGATATTCATCCCTTTTTGCAAATCTGATAAATCGCTCCTTTTATCTATGACAGCAACGAGGGATATGGTTTTACGAGGCCTACAGCACACCTTATATACCCTTCAAGCCAGCTCACGACACGTGCCTTCTTTCATTGGCTACGCGCTGTTGACGTCAAAAGTAGGAGGTGGTCACAATAATGTGACGACTGTGTTTAAACGTATATATGGGTACTGCTGGTTTATTGAAAAAAAAAAGGAATGTGAGTGAGGTAGACGGTTGGTAATAACAACATTCCAGTATAGACGTTTCGGACTGTATGAGAATGAAAGAGTCAGAGGTGAAACTCCATACTGAACATCAGCAACCGAGCGATGGAATGTGGGGGTGGAATAATATTTCACATTCGCTGTAATATATTGGGTTGTCGGAAAAGTCATGACGTATTTTAGCCATGTTTTGCAAAGGTCATTTATTGATAGAAAGAACAAAGATCAATCAATGATATAATGCCCGTTTTGTTCGATAACCTTTTGCCACCTTTCAGTGAGCTGCAGAATGCTTCGTTCATAGAAGGACCTGTCTTTCGTGGCGAAAAACTGTACAAGGTGCTGATTTACAGCCTCATCTGAATTGAACGTTATACCACGCAAGGACTGTTGAAGAGAGCGAAACAAGTGGAAGTCTGACGGCGCAAGGTCAGGCGAGTATGCTGGGTGTGGCAACACATCCCACCCAAGCTCCAATCATTTTTGGCGGGTGATCAAACTTGTGCGTGATCTCGCGCTGTCGTGATGGAACACAACACGTTTACGATGAACAAGCTCTGGACGTTTCTGGATGATGGATTCGTTCAAACTGTCCAATTGCCGACAGTACACATTCGAATTCATTGTTTGGTTCCGTGTTAGGAGCTCGAAAAACACGACACCTTTAAAATCCCACCACACTGAGACCAGAACCTTCCGCTGATGAATGTCCGCTTTGGATGTCGTTTGAGGCGAAGAAGCACGTCGGGACCAAGACCGTTTGCGCAGCACATTGTTGTACACAATCCACTTTCCGTCACCAGTTATCAGTCGCTTCAAAAAAGGAAAGTTTTCCTCACGTTTAATGAGCATATCGCACATGTTTATACACGCCGTCAATTGAGCTTCTTTGAGTTCATGAGGAACCCACACATCGAGCTTGCTTACGTATCCCAGCTTCTTAAGGTAATCATGAACGCTTGAATGATGGATGTGCAATGTGTCTGCAATCTCTCGTGTCGTGTAACGTGCGTTTGACTCAATCAATGCCTTGATTTGGTCGTCATCAACCTCGTTGAGCCTCCCCGACCGAGGAGCATCGTTGAGGTCAAAATCGCCAGCACGAAATTTTGCGAACCACCGCTGGCACTGAAGTTCTTGAAGAGTATTATCACCGTACACTTTACGCAACTTTTCACAAGCTTGGCGCGCGTTCTTTCTTTTACGGAACTAAAACAGTAAAATATGGCGAAAATGTCCAGTTTGGTCTTCCATTTTCAACTTGATGCCAAATCTCCTCAAATCAACCAAATCGCTCACTATTCCTTTTAGACCGCAGCTAAAACTAACACCTGTCGAATGCCATAGCGATAACAGAGCTGCGCATGCCTCTAGTACTTCCAAAACCGCCCAACCGCCATCTGGTGCGAAAATACGTCATGACTTTTCCGAACACCCAATAGATCCTTGGTTGTTGACATAATATAATTCCAACAGATGTCAGCCTGAAAAACTTTCAGCAACGGTCTGAAACTGCACACACGCACACACACACACACACACACACACACACACACACACACACACACACACAGAATTATGAGAAAACGTATTGCTTACCAAATGCAAATAATGCGATTTTCAAAAAGAAGACAAAAGAAAAAAGAAAAAAGACCACTCCAGTAGCGGATCCCCGCGCAATCTCGCGCACACTTTACTGGCCAGTTCAACCCTGTCAACAATAATTTACGTGGACACTACTTCCCCAACTGTGATAAGTTACACAGTGCGTTCCAAAACGTTCTGCCTATCCGTGACCCGACATTTTACCGCAGGGGTATGTATAAGTTGTTAACACGTTGGCTGAACGTTGTCGACTCCCATAGTGATTATTTTGGTGAATAAATTGCTTTTATACTACGTATGTGTTATACTTCGCCTCAGTCTCCGAAAACGGCAAATGCTTCTGAGGTTACATGATATTTATGCCATCATTACAGGAGAGTGTTCGTTCCCTAGAGACATTGTGTTCCGGTTCTGTATTCTCCATGGATTCAGTGACAGGACCATATTTAGTTCCTCATAAATCAGAGATGGGGAACTCTTTGCTGCTGATGCTTACCTGGTTGTCAAACCCAAAAAGGAACAAGAAAGATGACACCGAATTTTCGGGTGTAATAAGCACATCTTTTGAATCCGTTCTGACGCAAATTAAACTTAACAAAGCTATTCAAAGTCAATGCAACCGGTACGGAAAACAATAATATTTGACGGAAAAAGAAGTTTTTCAAAAGGGTTTTTAATCCCTCAGATATTGCAGTAAACGGAATAGTGAGCTTACGCCCTCTGGTTGCAGACCTGTGCGTTAAGAAAATCAAGAATTTATATGAGAAACATTTCGCACCGGAAACGCTCTCCAATACAGAAAGAATTTTTCAATTCGGACTCTTAGAATCAGAGATATCGACAAAAATAACATGTGACTTTACGTCCCCTGGTGAGGAAACCATGCATTATTTTAGGAAAAAAGTATTCTCAAAAGACTTTTCCATATGAGCAGTATCGGTCCAAGAAAAAAAATGAGTCCAGTTTTCAGGAGCCCAGATTTTGCTACAAATACATCAGAAGCAGAAATTAACACTTATGCCCCCTGGTGGCCAAACCATTCTTTACCAAACATTAGAAATTATGTGAAAAATATTTTCCATCAGGTTTCGTATGCGGTACAAGAAGAATTTTTCAAATCGGAGTTTTAGAAGCAGAAATAACGCAGAAAACGCAATTTACCTTTGTGCCCCCTAGCGGAAAGTCTATGATTTACTTGAAAACTTTGAATTTATAGGAAAAACATTTCGCATCGGAAGCACTATCCAACAAAGAAGGAATTTTTCAAATCGGACTCCTTGAAGTAGAGATATTGACAAAAATAAGATATACATCTACACCCCCTGGCGTAGAAACCATGAATTATTTTAAGAAGAAAATGTTCCTAAAAGGTTTTTCGACATGAGTAGTATCGGTCGGCAAATTACGTTTTTTTCAATCGAGATTTTACAAGCTCATATTTTGCTGCAAATACATCAGAAGCGGAAATTAAGACTTAACGCCACCTGGTGGCTAAACCATTTTTTGCCAAAGTTTGAAATTATGTGCAAAGGATTTCCCATCTGGAGCTGTATCCGGTGCAGAAAGAATTTATCAAATCGGAGATTTAGAAGCAAAGATTTAGGGGGAAACGGAATTTACCTTTACGCCCACTAGCGGAAAGTTTATAAATTACTTGAAAATTTTGAAATAATATGAAAAACATGTTACACTGAAAACACTATCCAACAAAGAAGGATTTTTTCAAATCGGACTCTTAGAAGTAGAGATATTAACAAAAATAAGATATACATCTACGCCCTCTGGCGGAAAAACCACGCAATATTTTAAGAAGAAAATATTCCTAAAAGGTTTATTGACGTGAGTGGCATTGGCCCACAAAAGCCTTTTTTCAATCGATATTTTAGAATTAAGATTTTATGTCAAATACATCAGAAGCAAAAATTAACACTTACGCCCCCTGGTGGCCAAAGTATTCTTTACCAAAAATTTGAAATTATATGCAAAGATTTTCTATCAGGACGTGTATCCGCTGAAGAAAAAAAATTTCAAATAGGGGTTTTAGAAGAATTATCCGGAAAAATGTAATTTACATTTACGCCCCCTAGCAGAAAATCTATGCGTAATTTGAAAAAAGTAACTATATCTCAAATACTTTTCGACATAAATGGAATCGAAAGATAAAATAATTTTTTCAATCGGATGTTTAGAAGCAAATATGTGGAATAAAACGTATTTTTGAATTCGACATCATCTGCATTTACGCTCTCTAGCGGCGAAATTGCACATCGTAAAGAAAAACCGAAGTAAAGGATCATTATTCGGATATTTCAAGCTTCCCAATGCAATAAAGAATTTTTCAAATCGGACTAATAGTTGCAGAGATATCATGGGTACAGACGGACGGACTGACAAACCGGTAACATAAGCACGATCTTTCTTTTACAAAAGACGTGCTAACAATTGAGCAGCAGTGTCATCAGAGTGCGCTGCATCTCATATCCGTGCTATTTGCCAGAAAAGTACAACGAGGATTTTCTTTCCTGAGGTGTTGGGTGATAAATTAAACGATGATTTAGCAGAAAGCGCGAAATTATCTGGCATCGGAATTCTCCGCGGGAGAAGGCGGTTTCGACACTTCAAAACATCTACTCAGCACTTCGTTTCCGCCTTTGCGCCGTCGTGAAACTTTCTTCGTTCGCAAGTTATCCGCCCTCCTCTCAGCACGAACCCGCTGACCGTGTGGCTCGTATCTTCCGGTTACCAAGGCAATGTTGATGTCATTCTAAACGATACGTTGAAGGTTCATGCTCTTCTCCATCGCCCATTCTTTCGTAACCCCGGGGCGGTTTCAGATATGCATTGTTCTTTTCTGAGGAGCAAAGAAGGCAGCTTAACAGCAAGATGTGAAAGATGACTTTTGCACGCTATTCAGAGAGAGTTACCTGGAAAAGTACTTAAGTTCAAGTTTGAAAAGAGACGAGAAGCTGTTTTGAGATTTTCTTTGCGTTTCTTCTCAAGTCACGAAAAGCGATCTGCATAACATTTAACCACCGTTTTTTTTTAATTTTTTAAGCTTTTCTTTTTTCACATATGCCCACAAATACGTATAGTATATACTGAGTGGTCAAATTATTATTTCCACCAGACCATTTTGTGCAAAGTAGCTATCCCGCAGATGTTGCTGACGCAAGATGGCTGAATCGATATAGAAAAGGAACTCTGAAGGCACGCAGAGACTAATGAAGTGCATTGCGCAAGAAAGAACGGATAAAAGATGCAATCTGACGGACTTTGAACGTAGAATGAACGTGGGTGCTCAAAGCATTGGTGCGAGCATTAGAAAAACACTGAAGGCATGCGGAGACTAATGAAGTTCATTTCTCAAGAAATAATGGGTAACGAACACGATTTGACGGACTTTGAACGTAGAATGATCGTGGGTGCTCAAAGCATTGGTGCGAGCATTAGAAAAACACTGAAGGCATGCGGAGACTAATGAAGTTCATTTCTCAAGAAATAATGGGTAAAGAACACGATTTGACGGACTTTGAACGTAGAATGATCGTGGGTGCTCAAAGCATTGGTGCGAGCATTAGAAAAACACTGAAGGCATGCGGAGACTAATGAAGTTCATTTCTCAAGAAATAATGGGTAAAGAACACGATTTGACGGACTTTGAACGTAGAATGATCGTGGGTGCTCAAAGCATTGGTGCGAGCATTAGAAAAACACTGAAGGCATGCGGAGACTAATGAAGTTCATTTCTCAAGAAATAATGGGTAACGAACACGATTTGACGGACTTTGAACGTAGAATGATCGTGGGTGCTCAAAGCATTGGTGCGAGCATTAGAAAAACACTGAAGGCATGCGGAGACTAATGAAGTTCATTTCTCAAGAAATAATGGGTAACGAACACGATTTGACGGACTTTGAACGTAGAATGATCGTGGGTGCTCAAAGCATTGGTGCGAGCATTAGAAAAACACTGAAGGCATGCGGAGACTAATGAAGTTCATTTCTCAAGAAATAATGGGTAAAGAACACGATTTGACGGACTTTGAACGTAGAATGATCGTGGGTGCTCAAAGCATTGGTGCGAGCATTAGAAAAACACTGAAGGCATGCGGAGACTAATGAAGTTCATTTCTCAAGAAATAATGGGTAAAGAACACGATTTGACGGACTTTGAACGTAGAATGATCGTGGGTGCTCAAAGCATTGGTGCGAGCATTAGAAAAACACTGAAGGCATGCGGAGACTAATGAAGTTCATTTCTCAAGAAATAATGGGTAACGAACACGATTTGACGGACTTTGAACGTAGAATGATCGTGGGTGCTCAAAGCATTGGTGCGAGCATTAGAAAAACACTGAAGGCATGCGGAGACTAATGAAGTTCATTTCTCAAGAAATAATGGGTAACGAACACGATTTGACGGACTTTGAACGTAGAATGATCGTGGGTGCTCAAAGCATTGGTGCGAGCATTAGAAAAACACTGAAGGCATGCGGAGACTAATGAAGTTCATTTCTCAAGAAATAATGGGTAAAGAACCCGATTTGACGGACTTTGAACGTAGAATGATCGTGGGTGCTCAAAGCATTGGTGCGAGCATTAGAAAAACACTGAAGGCATGCGGAGACTAATGAAGTTCATTTCTCAAGAAATAATGGGTAAAGAACCCGATTTGACGGACTTTGAACGTAGAATGATCGTGGGTGCTCAAAGCATTGGTGCGAGCATTAGAAAAACACTGAAGGCATGCGGAGACTAATGAAGTTCATTTCTCAAGAAATAATGGGTAAAGAACCCGATTTGACGGACTTTGAACGTAGAATGATCGTGGGTGCTCAAAGCATTGGTGCGAGCATTAGAAAAACACTGAAGGCATGCGGAGACTAATGAAGTTCATTTCTCAAGAAATAATGGGTAACGAACACGATTTGACGGACTTTGAACGTAGAATGATCGTGGGTGCTCAAAGCATTGGTGCGAGCATTAGAAAAACACTGAAGGCATGCGGAGACTAATGAAGTTCATTTCTCAAGAAATAATGGGTAACGAACACGATTTGACGGACTTTGAACGTAGAATGATCGTGGGTGCTCAAAGCATTGGTGCGAGCATTAGAAAAACACTGAAGGCATGTGGAGACTAATGAAGTTCATTTCTCAAGAAATAATGGGTAAAGAACCCGATTTGACGGACTTTGAACGTAGAATGATCGTGGGTGCTCAAAGCATTGGTGCGAGCATTAGAAAAACACTGAAGGCATGCGGAGACTAATGAAGTTCATTTCTCAAGAAATAATGGGTAAAGAACCCGATTTGACGGACTTTGAACGTAGAATGATCGTGGGTGCTCAAAGCATTGGTGCGAGCATTAGAAAAACACTGAAGGCATGCGGAGACTAATGAAGTTCATTTCTCAAGAAATAATGGGTAAAGAACCCGATTTGACGGACTTTGAACGTAGAATGATCGTGGGTGCTCAAAGCATTGGTGCGAGCATTAGAAAAACACTGAAGGCATGCGGAGACTAATGAAGTTCATTTCTCAAGAAATAATGGGTAAAGAACCCGATTTGACGGACTTTGAACGTAGAATGATCGTGGGTGCTCAAAGCATTGGTGCGAGCATTAGAAAAACACTGAAGGCATGCGGAGACTAATGAAGTTCATTTCTCAAGAAATAATGGGTAACGAACACGATTTGACGGACTTTGAACGTAGAATGATCGTGGGTGCTCAAAGCATTGGTGCGAGCATTAGAAAAACACTGAAGGCATGCGGAGACTAATGAAGTTCATTTCTCAAGAAATAATGGGTAAAGAACCCGATTTGACGGACTTTGAACGTAGAATGATCGTGGGTGCTCAAAGCATTGGTGCGAGCATTAGAAAAACACTGAAGGCATGCGGAGACTAATGAAGTTCATTTCTCAAGAAATAATGGGTAACGAACACGATTTGACGGACTTTGAACGTAGAATGATCGTGGGTGCTCAAAGCATTGGTGCGAGCATTAGAAAAACACTGAAGGCATGCGGAGACTAATGAAGTTCATTTCTCAAGAAATAATGGGTAACGAACACGATTTGACGGACTTTGAACGTAGAATGATCGTGGGTGCTCAAAGCATTGGTGCGAGCATTAGAAAAACACTGAAGGCATGCGGAGACTAATGAAGTTCATTTCTCAAGAAATAATGGGTAAAGAACCCGATTTGACGGACTTTGAACGTAGAATGATCGTGGGTGCTCAAAGCATTGGTGCGAGCATTAGAAAAACACTGAAGGCATGCGGAGACTAATGAAGTTCATTTCTCAAGAAATAATGGGTAACGAACACGATTTGACGGACTTTGAACGTAGAATGATCGTGGGTGCTCAAAGCATTGGTGCGAGCATTAGAAAAACACTGAAGGCATGCGGAGACTAATGAAGTTCATTTCTCAAGAAATAATGGGTAAAGAACCCGATTTGACGGACTTTGAACGTAGAATGATCGTGGGTGCTCAAAGCATTGGTGCGAGCATTAGAAAAACACTGAAGGCATGCGGAGACTAATGAAGTTCATTTCTCAAGAAATAATGGGTAACGAACACGATTTGACGGACTTTGAACGTAGAATGATCGTGGGTGCTCAAAGCATTGGTGCGAGCATTAGAAAAACACTGAAGGCATGCGGAGACTAATGAAGTTCATTTCTCAAGAAATAATGGGTAAAGAACACGATTTGACGGACTTTGAACGTAGAATGATCGTGGGTGCTCAAAGCATTGGTGCGAGCATTAGAAAAACACTGAAGGCATGCGGAGACTAATGAAGTTCATTTCTCAAGAAATAATGGGTAAAGAACACGATTTGACGGACTTTGAACGTAGAATGATCGTGGGTGCTCAAAGCATTGGTGCGAGCATTAGAAAAACACTGAAGGCATGCGGAGACTAATGAAGTTCATTTCTCAAGAAATAATGGGTAAAGAACACGATTTGACGGACTTTGAACGTAGAATGATCGTGGGTGCTCAAAGCATTGGTGCGAGCATTAGAAAAACACTGAAGGCATGCGGAGACTAATGAAGTTCATTTCTCAAGAAATAATGGGTAACGAACACGATTTGACGGACTTTGAACGTAGAATGATCGTGGGTGCTCAAAGCATTGGTGCGAGCATTAGAAAAACACTGAAGGCATGCAGAGACTAATGAAGTTCATTGCTCAAGAAATAATTGCCGCACATTACATCGTATGGGCTACACAAGCAGACGGGCTATCCTTAAGCCATTGCTATCTGCAGCGAACAAGAATAAACGCCTTCAGTTCGCACAAGAACACAAGAATTGAAAAGTAAATGCCGCCCCGGTGACGCAGTGGTCTAAGCGATGGCCTGTGACCATTCATCCGTAAGGGGTTCGGGTTCGAATCCCGGTGAGGCATGGATGTTGTGTTTGTCTTACGGCACTGGCTCTCTCCCTTCCCTGGAACTAGTGACCCTAAATTAGGGACGGGCGACTGCTTATAGCCTATTGAGTTGCTCACGGTGGTCGTTAAACCTCCAATCAAAAAAAATAAAAATAAATAAATGAGTGGAGAAGGGTAATGTTGTCCGACGAATCACGCTTTCAACTACACCATGCGAACAGAAGAGTGAGGCTATGGAGACAGCAGTACGAAAGCAGGGTCCCATCTTGTATTGTTACTACGCTGCAAGCTGGCGGAGGCAACGTTATGGTCTGAGGCATGTTTTCGTGGGACTATGTGGACTTTTTGATTCGTGTGGAACAACGTCTGCCCAAAGGTACGAGTATTTGAATATCGTTTCAGACCAAGTCCACCCAGTTGGGCCGCGGATGGCCTAGTGGTCAACGTTCGTGACTGCCACGGAAAAACCTCAGGTTCGATCCCAGCAGGTATGAATGCTCGTACCACTAAATATCTGCCGTGCGTCGGATGACAAGTTAAGCCAATGGACCCCGGGTACTGTCCCCCCCCCGGTAATACCAAGGCCGTCTTCTTCCCTCTTCCTACCTCGCTTCCGTGTCACTTTCCTATCGGATACTCTAGCCCAAATCCCATAGCTTCCTACTTCTAAGGGCTGTGTAAGACCTGTGGTCAGATACTCCCTTCCCGAAATCCTCTACATAGGATGTGATATATACAGTGGTGGCAAAAATTGTAAACACCTTTTGAAATTTTCATGCTTTACAACTTTGCAGGCTTATAGGAATTGTTATTTTGCACCAAATGGAAATGCTTGTATGTCAATGTAAAGAAAATTCAATGCTGAATTCAATAAAAAACAGAATACAAATATATGCAGTACAAAAAAGTTATGCTTGCTTTAGTCTAAAAAAGAAACACAAGTGTGATTCAGTTAAGAAGCGGATTGTAAGTACAAACCCTACTAGCCAATCACAGTCCTTGTTCTGAGGACCAATCAAATGGCATTAGCTGCAATACATCTTGTGAGAAGTTGAGGGAAATCAGTTTTGCTGTTTGTTCTGTAGAAGAAAGACTGTTAGCGGCGAAAGTGAAGCGTAATTGTTGATTGTGTGAATAGTTTTAGCATTTCTTTAAAATTAACGTGTAGATAAATAAGTACAGCAATGCCGCCAAAGAAAAGAGTTGATTGGTCACCCACGAAAAGGACCAGGATTGTTTTATTACGTGAATTGAATCTTTCTTATGCTGAAAACTCAAGGCAAGTAGGTGGCTCAGTGACAACATCTGGTGTACGAAAGTGCCGTTTACGTTATCAGGAAACAAAGTGTCACTGAAAAGGAAACCAGGAAAAAGCCGAAAAAAGTGTACAGAAGCTGTTGATGACAGAAGAATAAGAAGATTGTATCTGAAGAACAGAAAAATTTCATCTGAGGCTATCAGAGCTGAGCTGTGTTCAACTGGTTTTTCTGCCAGTTCAAGAACGATGAGGAGCAGACTATCAGATATGAGACTAAGAGGTAGGATTCCGAGAAAAAAACCATATCTGAATCTACAGCAGCACAAGTAACGACTACAATGGGCAAATGGACATATTGGATGGACAGACGATCAGGGAAAGCTATTATTTGGAGTGACGAAAAGTAAGACGTCCTTATTTGAAAGTGATGACCGAAAATACGTGAGACGTAGAGTAGGAGAAGAGCTGCATCCTCACTGCATGGAGGCCAATGTAAAGCACCCAACAAGCATTATGATTTGGGCATGTATGGCAGCAAATGGTGTTAGCCGCCTTCATGTAACCGATGGCACGCTGAAAATGCAAGAAAATACATTAACACCATCCTGGAACCTGAACTGTTGACCTGGCCAGGAAACAGCCCTGACCTGAACCCGATAGAAAATTTGTGGCACCGTTTGAAAAGCCTTGTATGGATTGTATGAATGAGGCGTCCATCAAATAAAAGGCAATTAATTGAGGCTGTAATTGCTTCCTGGCACCACGTAATAACGAAGGCAGAGCTTCAAACACTTGTTGGCTCAATGAGACGTCGCTGTGAAGCAGTTTTGAAGAATAAAGGCTACCCTACTAAATACTGATAGTACATTGAAATCGTAAGTGCATTACAGTATATTCAGCATGATTGCAGTATTCCCTGCGTAACTACTTTTGTACTGCATATATTTGCACTCTATTTTTTGTATTGATTTCAGCATTAAATTTTCTTTAAAGAATTAACATATAAGCTGGTGCAAAATAACATTTCCTATAAGCCTGCAATGTTGCAAAACATGAAAATTTAAAAAAAAGTGTCCACAATTTTTGCCCCCACTGTAAGTCCACCCAGCTGTATTTATCGTTTATCCCAATGGAGATGAATACTTCCAGCAGGACAATGCTCCATGTCATAGTTTTCACATTGTACGCGAATGTTTTGAGGAGCATCACGAAGACTTTTCCCGGTTACACTGGCCTCCTCACTCACCGGATCTCTATCCAAGGCAGCATTTGTGATATGAAGTTGAAAGGGGATCTTTTGATGGTAGCGATCCTGCTGGATCCGCTACCATCAAATCTTCAAGAGCTGGAGGGTGCAATTCATGGCATTTGGACTAGCATACCTCAAGCCACTTATCGACATTATCATAACACATAACGAAACGAATTCAAGCTGTATTAAGGGCAAAAGGTGGCCCAACAACGTGCTAACCAAGTGCTCATAATAATTTGGCCACTCAGTGTGTGCGTGTGTGTACACTGGTATCCCAGTTTATTAGGTACAGCTGCCCTTGTAATATAAATGGCTTACTCCAACACCTTTAGACGGCACTTAAACGATGTGTGCGGCAAAAATCAGGCAGATCAGCTCGTCTCTTATCACTTAACGTTAGATTGAGGATCGGAAAGGGCAAAACGAGTGATCTAAGCGACTTTCAACGTTGCATGACTGTTGGTGCCAGGTTTGCCAGTTCCAGAGTCTCCTATATGGCCGTTCTCGTGGGATTTTCACGCACAAAATGGTTGCAAGGATTTATGTGAGTGTTGCGACACGCAAAAAAACTTCTCACAAATCGGCGATTCTCTGGACTAAAACAGCTGGTGGATTGGAAGGGTCAAAAAACACTTCATGAGGCGTTTGGAGATGGCTCTCGGCACACTAGTACAGTGATGCAGTTTTAAATAAAAAAAGTGCCTTAGCGGTGAAAGGATTAGGCAAATAATAACCGGAAAGAAGACTTATAAAATATTTTTTAAAGTCTGACTTGTTTTAATCATTTATAATTTTTAGTTACATTTTATTATTCATGATTTTATTAATTTTTGTTAAAACTCCTGAGTTTAGGCAATTTAAAACAAGAGAATGAATGTTACGTGTGAGTTTCTGAGGTTTTTTTTACTGTCGTTAATTTTGGAAGGTCGGACTGTTGTCGTTTGAACTTATAGCACTTACTAAATTTACCACTTTAAGGAAAACAAAAGCTGTCCAAAAAGCATTTCCGTAAACCGTTAAGCTAAACCTTTAAGGTGGACGTCAAGTAATTTTGCTTCCTATACTTCCAATGGAAAAACTTTTGTACACATTTCCTTCACAATTAGTGTGTTCCCAAGGATGAAAATTTAAACATCGATTAAAATAACTTCATATTATAACTTGGAATACTTAATATTTTCTAAAACATAACCATAATTATATTAAGAATCAATAACTTCTCCTTTGGTGGTGTTGGAACCAGAGAAAAGATGGCGCGACCTGTACTTTCATGACGTCAGTAGACAAACAAATGTTGGATTGCATAATTATGGTTATGTTTTAGAAAATATTAAGTATTCCAAGTTATAAAATGAAGCTATTTTAATCGATGTTCAAATTTTCATCCTTGGGAACGCATTAATTGTAAGAAAATGTGAACAGAAGTTTTTCCATTGGAAGTATAGGATGCAAAAAAATTGGAAGTATAGGACGCATATCAAATTCTCTGCATCACCATGGCAGCAGGTCACGGGACCAGAACGTTCCTCTGTGGTTATCGTGAAGACAGACTCTTTCCTATACGTCTTTAAAAGTGCTTAAAAATCAGAAAATGACTTTTTCTTAATTTTTTTTTTTTTGCAAAAAAGTTTATGCTGTAAAAATTGCAAAGCCTTATGATTTATAGTTTGCCATATATCCGTTTTTTTAAATGGATACCCTCGCGAAATATAGAGTTTTTTGAAATTTAGAAATTTAATTTCTCGTAAACTAAATCGAGATTAAAAAAAAAAAGGGCGACGAGGTGCAAAAATTCGGTCATGGCACTATATGCCTACAAAGTTTCGTATTTCTGTTGCTGTTAGTGCGTCCGGAACGCGACCTGATAGCACTTTTTTTGCTTACCTTAACTTTGAAATACAATATCTCTTAAAGTATCGCCAGAATCGAAAAACGGTTTATTTCAGCGTGTTTTCCAAACAATTCTGTATAAACGATGTACATTTCGTGTTTTTGTGTTCAATACGTTTTGCGCTGCGAGCTAGGAAAGCAAGAGTGTCGCGAAGTTTCTAAAACAGCGGCGGCAGTTACTTTTTTTTATAAGAGAGAGATAAGAAAGGAAGTGCCTTCGCGATTTTAAATAATATTTTAAATATTCAGTGTTTTTTCATTGATTTGGCTGGCCTATCAGCCTCTCCTATGAATTAAGGGAGGCAGTAATGGATATCTGCTGCCCCGGTGGCGCAGTAGTCTAAGCGATGGCTTCTGACCATTCTTCTCAGTTGGGTCCGGGTTTGAATCCCGGTGAGGCATGGATGTTGTGTTTGTCTCACGGCGCTGGTCCTCTCTTTTCGCCGGGGCCAGTAGCCCTAAATTAAAGAAGAGGACTGCTTATGACCCATCGGGTTGCTTACGGTGGTCGTTAAACACACAATAAAAAAATAAAAATTGTTATCTTTTGTGTGTGTGATTGGGGGGGGGGAGGGGGGTTAATGAACACTATGAGTATCCAGGGCCATAGGCAGTCACTCGTCACTGATTTACGGCCACTGGTCCAGAGAAGGAGAGAGCCCCGGGCCTGCTATATTCTGGTCTCGAGTCCAAGATTCTCTGCAGCGGTTAGCCAGAAGCCAACGCTTCTGACCACTTGTCTACCGGGTCTTCCTTTCGCGTTACCCGTAAAGAACCGGGAGATGTGCTAAGTGACGACTTCAGCAAAAAATCCTACTGCAACCATAAAACACTTGTCAGTTATGCTTTATACTTGTCTAATTTTTCTGTGCTGATTTATTTCTTGTTAGTGAAGTTTTAACATACGGAGAATCTACCTCCTATAACGTCATTTTGAAGATCGCGGTCACAACAAAGAAGTTACCGTTCTCTTAATACTAAAATGAAATGCCATATAGCGTCTGTAACTCGCTCATTCATTTGATATACGAATATGTTTGCGTATAAAACACAGCAATTGCCATTTCTGCCTACATGGCCACCTAAATACCTTTGTCCCGCTTTAACTATAAAGAGTGCCTTAGCGTCGCTCAGCCTAGGAAAAAAAAGTGCCTTAGCAGCGCTAAGGCACTTCTACAATACATCCCTGCACTATAGTACACTATCTACCAACAAGTAATTGGACACCTGTGATAGCAAAGGAAAACGAAGTTTATTCACCTTCAATAGTTGGTGGAGCCTTCACGAGCGGCGATTACAGCTGCGACCCTCCGGGACATACTCTCAACCAGGCGCTGTACGACGGCTAGAGGTATTTTCTTCCACTCGGCTTAGAGAAGACAGGTCAGTTCTTTCACCGATTTCGGACGGTGGGGGCACCCCTTAAGTCGACGCTCCAACTCGTCCCAGAGGTGCTCGATAGGGTTAAGGCCCGGGCTCTGCGCAGGCCAGTCCATTCGATTAGCTCCATTGTCACCACACCAAGCCATGGTGGGCCTCGCAACATGACAGGTGGCATTGTCCTCCTGAAAGTAACATGGGTCCACCCCCTTAAACTGCCACAACGTTGGAAGCGCATGGTCATCCAAAATGGTGCAGTAGGTCTCGGCGTTGAGTCTACCAGGAATTGCGACCAAGGGTCCCGTGCCATACCAGGAGAAACACCCCCATAGCATAATTCCACCGCCGCCGAACTTCACAGTTGACACAATACATTCCGGCAGGAGGCGTTCACCAGGCAGACGCCAAACCCATACCCTGCCATCCGAATAGTAGAGGGTGAACCTTGATTCGTCGCTCCAGAGAACCTGTTTCCACTGTTCAACGGTCCACTGTCGACGTTCTTTGCACCACGTTAGCCGAGCAGCGCTATTGGATTTGGTGATCAAAGGCTTGTGGGCGGCAGTACGCCCATGATTACTGAGCAGATGGGCTTCCTTACGGATAGTATTCATCCAAAGAACACTCCCGGATGCCTGTTGAAACTCCTCGCGGATGTGGCCCATCGATTTGGTGCGGTTCTTCCGAATTTCTGTGGCCAGCACCCGTCGGTCTCTAACTCCCAGTTTTGTGGGTCTGCCGGGTCTGGGCACATTCAGACAGTCACCTCTCATCTTCCACTTGTCAATCACGTAGGCCACTGTCGATTTTGGGTACTTCAACTCACTGGATATGTCACGTATGGATCGGCCATTTCTGTGATACCCGACGATTACACCTTTCTCGAAATCAGAGAGCTCCGAACTGCGTGGCATCTTGCATGCGACTTGTTGCGTTGTTGTTTCCCACACGATATTAAACGGCCGCGGCCGTGACGTGTATCTTGACCGCAGATATCGTCGATTGCAGGGGTGTCCATTTACTTGTTGGTAGATAGTGTATATTAGCAGAGCAAAACTGGGATGTTTTCTACCAAGACTGATTGTTGAATTTCTTTGCAGAGATTTGCTGTGGATCGACATGCAAGCTTAAGCAGAGCCGTCGCGAAGGCGTCCTGTCGGCATGGGGCCCCGCGTTTTTAACAGCACATACACACATACTGGCCATTGAATTAGAAACTTTTATTCAATACCCCGTTGAATCTCCTTTAGCCCTAAACAGCTCGTATCCGGTTTGGCATAAATTTCACAAAGTGTTGGAGCGCATCTACATCTGCAATGTACCAGGCATTCACCAGACGACAAATTTGACGAAAGAGGACTTTTCTCCCGGATCTACTTTTCTAACATGTCCCATACTTTCTCAATGGGGTTCAGATCCGGGCTTTGTAGTGGCCATGGAAGAGGGTGCAAGTCGTTGTCATGGTCGACGAACTACTGCTGAATAGATCTTGTGAACTGGACGGTAGCATGTCGTCCATGAAACAGGCGGCACTTGCTGGATAAAAAGTTAGCATCGCAGGATGGGCTCCATCGTCAACAATGTTCAGATAATCCTTTGAGGACTTTCAGCAGACGCATATCTGTATATTAATTCTATAAGGTTATTTATTGTGAGATCTATTTTGAGAGAACGGCTGAACGTTAAAATAAGATTCCGGTATCAAAATAAAGGTCTTATCATGTAGATGTGTCAGTCGAAGATTGGGGCAACAGTCCAGTTTTCAGGATCCCAGATTTTGCTACAAATACGTACATCAGAAGCAGATATTAACACTTATGCCCCCTGGTGGCCAAATTATTCTTTACCAAGCAGTAGAAATTATGTGAGAAGTATTTTCCATCAGGTCTTTTATGCGATACAGGAAGAATGTTTCAAATCGGTGTTTTAGGAGCAGAAATAACGCGGAAAACGCAATTTATCTTTGTGCCCCCTAGCGGAAAGTCTATGATTTACTTGAAAATTTTGAAATTATAGGAAAAACATTTCGTATCAGAAGCATTATCCAACAAAGAAGAAAGTTTTCAAATCGGACTCTTAGACGTAGAGATATTGACAAAAATAAAATATACATCTACGCCCTCTGGCGTAGAAACCATGCATTATTTCAAGAAGAAATGGTTCCTAAAAGGTTTGTCGACATGAGTAGTATCGGTCAACAAACGACTGTCTTTTCAATCGAGATTTTAGGAGCTCATATTTTGCTGCAAATACATCAGAAGCGGAAATTGAGACTTACGCCACCTGGTGGCCAAACGATTTTTTACAAAAATTAGAAATTATATGCAAAGGATTTCCCATCAGGAGCTGTATCCGGTGTAGAAAGAATTTTTCAAATCGGAGATATAGAAATAGAGATATAGGGGGAAAGCAATTTACCTTTACTCCCCCTAGCGGAAAGTCTATGAATTTCTTGAAAATTTTGAAGTTATAGGGAAAACATGTCACACTAAAAACACTATCCAACAAAGAAAGAATTTTTAAAAACGAACTTCTAGAAGCAGAGATATTGACAAAAATAAGATATACATCTACGCCCCTGGCGGAGAAACTGTGGAATATTTTAAGAAGAAAGTATTCCGAAATGGTTTATCGATATAAGTGGCATCAGTACACGAAAGAATTTTTTCAATCGCTATTTTAGAAGCTCAGATTTGAAGGGAAATACATCAAAAACAAAAATTAACACTTACGCCCCTTGGTGGCCAACGTATTTATTACCAACAATTAGAAATTATGTGCAAAAGATTTTCTATCAGGAGGTGTATCCGCTGAATTTTTTTTTCAAATCGGAGCTTTAGAAGATGAGTTATCGGGAAAAATGTAATTTCCTTTTACGCCCCTAGCGGAAAATGTATGCGTAATTTGGAAAAGTAACTATATCTAAAATACTCTTCGACATAAATGGAATGGAAAGATAAATGAATTTTTTCAGTCGGATGTTAAGAAGCAAATATGTGGAATAAAACGTATTTTTGAATTCGACATTCTCTGGATTTACGCCCTCTAGCGGCGAAATTGTACATCGTAAAAAAAAAACAACAACAAAAAAACGAAATAAAGGATCACCATTCTCATATTTCGAGCTTCCTAATGCAAAAATAATTTTTGAAATCGGACTATTAGTTCCAGAGAAACCGTGTGTACAGACGGACGGACAAACCGACAATATAAGCACGATCTTTTTTTTCAAAAGACGTGCTAAAAAAAAGTAAGAAAATGTAAGAGCCTTACTGAAAGGCGTGATGATCAATGGGTTGCAACTATATGTCTCAGGTAAGAGAGAATTCTCCCTTCCCTGGAATCAGTGACCCTAAATTATGGACGGGCGACTGTTTAGCCCATTGAGTTGTTCCCGGTGGTCGTGTTAAAATTTCAGTAAAAAAAATCACGAGCCTGAACTATTGTTTTTACATCAAATGAAGTTTACATTTGTTGTTTCCATATGAGTTCACTCCTTTAAAAAAAAAAAAAAAAACTAACCGTCGATTGCGACGGGTGAAGATTATTCGCAACGCGTATCTCATTCCAACGTTTACAAACACATTTGTGACTGAAGATGAGAGTGAAATAGAGCGCTATCCAGTTAAATTTTTGCACACGATCATGATGAGTGGAATTTCGCCTCGCATTTTACGAATAAAAAAGCGTGCAGTCGTAATGTTCAGGACGAACCTGGCCGCCGCGGTGGTACAGTGGTCTAAGGGTTGGCTTATGATGAGTCGTTCGTGAAGGGTCCTGGTTCGAATCCCAGTGAGGCAAGGCTGTTGTGTTTGTCTTACGGTACTGGCTATCTTCCTTCCCTGGAACCACTTACCCTAAATTAGGGAGGGGCGGCTGCTTAGCTCATTCAGTTGCTCACGGTGGTCGTTAAACCTCCAGTCAAAAAAAAAAAAAAAAAAAAAAATCACGAGCTTGGACAATTATGGTCTTTGCTGAAGTAGTTGAATGAATTTGTCAATCAAATGAAGTTTGCATTTGTTGTTCCATATGAGTTCATTCTTTTCAGAAAAAAAAAAAAAAAGAAAGAAACTAACCGTCGATTCCGACGAGTTTCGTCTAGTAGACTATTAAATCCGTTTATTTTTGTGGTGTAGTAAGCACAAAGATTCTCCAAGCTTTCGCATTCCACTGGGAGGCTTTTTCAAGGCCATAGTAAACATAAATCTTTTGAAAAAAAAAAAAGGATTTATATCCACCATTGCCTTGAAAAAGCCTCCCAGTGGTGTGCGAAAGCTTGGCAAATCTTTGTGCTTATTACACCACGAAAAAATAATAATAATAAACGGTAACATCATCAGCATAAGCAGTTAATTTTTTTCCCTTGATACATGCTTAGTGATTAATTTTTAATGCACAGTGGAGTAACTGACAAATCAGCATAAGCTGTTAATAAGACAATCAGCATAAGACAATAAGACAATCAGTTAATAAGACAATAGTTAATAAAAGACAATTAGTTAATAAAAGACAATCAGTTAATAAGACAATAATGTTAATAAGACAATTATTCAATAATGTTAATAAGACAATTAGTCATCAATGTTAATAAGACAATTAGTTAATAAAAGACAATTAGTTAATAAGACAATAATGTTAATAAGACAATAATGTTAATAAGACAATTAGTCAATAATGTTAATAAGACAGTTAGTCAAAAATGTTAATAAGACGTAATGAGGCAGATGGGTCAATAATGTTAATAAGACAATTAGTCAATAAGACAATAAAGGTTAATAAGACAATTAGTCAATAAGACAATAAATGTTAATAAGACAATTAGTGAATAAGACAATAAATGTTAATAAGACAATTTGTCAATAAGACAATAATAAGACAATTAGTCAATAGTCAATAATGTTAATAAGACAATTAGTCAATAGTCATTAATGTTAATAAGACAATTAGTCAATAGTCAATAATGTTAATAAGACAATTAGTCAATAGTCAATAATGTTAATAAGACAATTAGTCAAAAATGTTAATAAGACAATTAGTAAAAAATGTTAAATACGACATTTAGTCAATAAGACAATAATGTTAATAAGACAATCAGCATCAGCATAACTGACAATCAGCATAACTTATAACGAAGTAAATTTCTCCGTCATTTTCGGTCTACGCCGGGATTCGAACCCGAGTACGCTTATTCCGGAACAAGCAGCTCTACCAACTGAGCTACGCAAACATGTATTCTGATTCCTATCTGCCTTTATGTCATGTGCGTCCTGCTGGCAGGTACGTCACATCTCCCCCCCCGAAAGAGGGCCGGGGGCATGGCCCACGGATCAGCCGTGACCATGAATCGCTGCAGGCAGACAACCACTGTAGAACGTGCACTTGAGAACTCCCAGTCAATCTGGTGTGTGGAATGCAACGTCACACACATTTATTTTTCGAAGCACTGGAGAAGGGATTCTCTGATTTTTCCTATCTCGCGGTGTGGAAAGAACATCACACCATTGCGAGATTTTGAACGGTCGGGTCATCCGGGTAGTTCGGGCGCCATTATAACGAATTAAATTTCTCCGTCATTTTCGGTCTACGCCGGGATTCGAACCCGAGTACGCTTATTCCGGAACAAGCAACTCTACCAACTGAGCTACGCAGACATGTATTCTGATTCCTATCTGCCTTTATGTCATGTGCGTCCTGCTGGCAGGTACGTCACAAACTGACAATCAGCATAAGCAGGTAATCACTTCTTGCAATCTGATTAAACCTTGAATTGAAATATCATCAGCATAAGCAGTTAATAAGGGGCTTAAATTTGGTGTAAATTACGACAAGAGTGGTAAAAAAAGAAACTAACCGTCGATTCCAACGAGTTTCGTCTAGTAGAGTATTAAATCCGTTTATTTTTGTTATGTAGTAAGCACAAAGATTCTCCAAGCTTTCGCATTCCACTGGGAGGCTTTTTCAAGGCCATAGTAAACATAAGTCTTTTGAAAAAAAAGGATTTATATCTACCATTGCCTTGAAAAAGCCTCCCAGCGGAGTGCGAAAGCTTGGCAAATCTTTGTGCTTGTTACACCACGAAAAAATAACAATAATAAACGGATTTAATACGCTATATGCGAGCTGGATTCAGGAGTGGTTACAGCACTATAGATCATATCCAAGTACTGAGAGAACTAACTGAAAGAGCGAGGGAATATGAACTTCCATTATGCATGGCTTTTATCGATTTTGATTCGGTGAAATCATCAGCAGTGACAATGGCTTTGAAATCCTGCGGTGTTGAAGATGAATACATTAATATTATTAATAACATCTATGAAAACGCAAGTGCAAAGATTCGGCTATTTCAGAATACAGCACCTATAAAAATTGAAAAGGTAGTGAGACAAGGTGACACTATATCTCCCAAACTCTTTAATGCTACATTGGAAACTGAACTGGGAAAACAAAGGGATAAATATTAATGGAGATTATCTAACTCACCTGCATTTTGCTGATGACGTAGTCATTTTTGCAACTACCCCATCAGAGCTGCAGAGTATGATCCAAGAACTTGCTGACAAGAGTAAAGAAGTGGGATTAAAAATGAACTTTCAGAAGACAAAAGTGATGTACAATGCTTTTACAAGAAATGAAGATTTATCGATTGATGGGGAAAAGCTGGAGACAACCAATACCTACATTTATCTTGGACAGCAGATTTCAAGTGAAGGTCACATTGATGAAGAAACTAATCGGCGTATAAAACTAGCCTGGAGAGTTTATGGAAGAAACAGTATAATTTTCAAGAGTAATATGCCATTATGTCTTAAAAGAAAAGTGTTTGATCAATGCATCCTTCCAGTGCTTACGTATGGTGCAGAGACGTGGACCTTAGCTAAGAGAGACATACGAAGGCTGCAGACAACTCAAAAACGCATGGAGAGTTGCATGCTTGGTGTAACAAAGAAAGATAAGAAGAGGAACTCGTGGATCAGAAAAATGACAAGAGTGGAAGACATCATGATCAGAGTTAAATCCCTGAAATGGCAATGGGCTGGACATATTGCCAGAAGGACAGACCATCGATGGACAGTCGAAATTTTAGACTGGATTCCAAGGGACAGGAAAAGACCCAAAAGAAGACCACATGGGAGATGGGTGGATGAAATTCGAAAGTATGCGGGGGTGACGTGGAGGAGACTGGCACAAGACAGACCGTTGTGGAGGAAACTTGGGGAAACCTTTGTCCAGCAGTGGATTGATGATGGTTGAAAATGATGATGATGATGATGATGCGTCTCTTGAGTATCGTTTGAGGATATCGGACCTTCCAACAATATCAAGGGATCCGTTTCGTACCAATAGAACGCACCCCACATCATGACACCACCTAAAACCTAGAACCGAGTTTACAAGGCAAGCTGGGTTCTTTGCTTTATAGAACTCGGCCTACCGTCGGTACAGAGAAAGGTGTACCGCGGCTGGTAGTACCACATAACTTTTTTCCCAGTCTTCAGTCACGGTGTTTCTGGTACCACTGTAGAAGAAATTTCAGTGGTTCAACAAATCAATAATTCAAATTTGCGGTGACTTTAGAGATAAAATGTTCTGTTCGAGCTTCGTCAGATAGAATAAAAAACAAGTTCAGAAACAGTGAAAGTTCATAGCGGAAGTGAAAAAGATTTTGTCTGATCATGAAAATTAATTGATGCGCTTTGTCCGTTTCTTTATGCTATAAATTAATAATTGGGAACAGGAAAGGTCACCGTGTTTGTTAGACTATAAAGTGTGTAACCGATATTGTGACTGACAAAGCCGAAGTGCGCATCTCGATTGTGCCATAAACTAAAACCTGTACAAATGTTTCCAACTGCATGTTTCGGGGAAAGGAGGGGAGGGGGATTATATTTATTTATTTATTTATTTATTTTCTTTGCCACACTACATCATTCACCACACAATCAAA
The DNA here is from genome assembly GCA_039090855.1 of Macrothele yani. Classification (NCBI taxonomy): domain Eukaryota; kingdom Metazoa; phylum Arthropoda; class Arachnida; order Araneae; family Macrothelidae; genus Macrothele; species Macrothele yani. Next base: position 84,002,647 of record CM077009.1, read on the forward strand.
TCACAGATACAATTTCTGTACCAAAAAAAAAAAAAAAAATATATGGACCAAATTACAAATCGCACCATATGCAAACACAAAAGAAATAGTAGATATATGTAAAAAAAAAAAGAATTAATACAACACATAAATGCAAAAATATGAATGATAATACAACTAATACAAACACATAAAACATCAAACATGCAAATACAAATATTATACAATAATATTATACATATATTGAAAAGTATAAAAGAAGTAATAGGAAATACAAAAACACGTGTGATAATATGAATAATTTTGTTTTTAGTTTTAGTTTAAGTAAATTGAAGCACCACTACAGGTTCTTAAAAAACAAAATCAGTGCGTTGCACTGTGATTGTGGCAAGGGAACCAGAAAAAAAGGCTAACAATAGCCTGACGGGCCCCTACCCTAGTCACCCCCCTCAAAAAAAAGAATCTAAATAGTCAAGCCAAAGAACAATTTAACCATTAGGCAGTAAATTGAAGTAATAATGCGTAATATATAACCAAACGTTAATCAACCATTAATTTTGAAGGTCTTTAGTTGTTATTTGAATACCGAAAAGTGTGTAATCGTCTTGATTCGAAGCGGCAACCCATTCCAGTACCTAGGGCAGGTCAAGTTAATATTATTAAATAATAAATTAGTACGCGCTCTGGGTATTAAAAAACTGGTATTTCCACGAGTGTCATGATAATGGAAACGGAATGGGGTTATATTTTTCATTCCTTTCCGTTTTCTTAAGCGTAAGTCTTACAATTTGACATACAGATGTCAGCCTAGCTTTCTTTTGTCATTTCGCCAGTTTTTTTTTTTGAGAAAGATAAAAAAAAAGCCATTCTGAACGCCAGACATGCCTCCTGAAAACAGAAAATCTTAAAACGCATTTCAAATTGGAAAGTAAATGTGTTTAACGAAATGGAATCATGGAGGAGAAATGTGCAATTACTCCCATCTCTGATATCTTTGTGATAAAACAATTTAGAAAAAATCATTTGAGGGAAAAACTGCATAAAAAGTCGTGCAATGCCGAGAATATGAAGTGCTACCAGTTTACATACATCACATGATCACTGCGTTATGAATACCCCTATCAGAAGTGGATACGGTCCGTTGACCACGTGATTTCCAGAGGGCCCGACTAGTCAACCAACGTAGCATATACACTGAGTGGCCACTTTATTATGACCACCTGACAGTTTTAAGCAAATGAACTATGGCTGCACGCTGCTGCTACTGCCAGAGGGCGAGGCTAGTATAAAAAGGGAAAGCTTAGTGCTTACGACAATAGTAGAAGTGTTTTTGGGTGACAAGATGGGTAAAAAATGCGATTTGACGGACCTTCAACGTGGGATGATTGTAGGAGCTCGGAGCCATGGAGCGAGTATCACCGAAACCGCCGCATTCGTGAAATGTTCCAGAGCAACTGTTGTTAAAGTGTTTAAAGACTGGACTGTCAGCCAAAAAACTGGGTCTCTACGTGCAACGTGTGGTCGTCATCGACTAGTGACTGCTCGGGCGGAACGGAGAGTGTCCAGACTGGTAACAGACAACAGAAGGGCAACAGTGCAGCAAATTACAGACCATCTTAATCAAGGATCCCCTCAAATGATCTCTGCACGCACTGTTCGCCGTACACTGCATCGGATGGGATATCGAAGCCGAAGGCCTGTTCGAACACCTTTGCTGTCTGCAGTTAACAAGAGAAAACGTCTCCAGTTCGCACAAGGATTGGACAGTCGATAATTGGAAAAAAAAATTGTGGTCCGATGAATCACGTTTTCAGTTGCACCATGCCGATGGCCGAGTGAGAAATTGGAGGAAACAGCACGAAATTCAAATATGAAGAGAAGATGGGGGGGGCATAGAAAAGGCCTAGGGTCTCAAAAAGCCTTAAATCCGGCACTGATTTTTACACTCATCGTCAACAAAATAGTTGCACCCAAAAGGAAGCAGCCGACAGGAGTGAAACTTATTGGGTAGGTTTGACATCGTGAGACATGCAAATGATTCATGTATCACACTCGGCCGCGCATATGACGCAAGCAGAGAGGGGTCGTAGCGCTGTCCCTGACGGCTATATAAGATCGTCCCGTTGCGCATGCTTGTCGTTAGTCGTGGATGGCTTATTGGTTAGCGAGTCAGACTATCATTGCAAGGTCTTCAGGTTCGAGCCTGGGCTGATCTTTCAGAGATAGTGTGATTTACTAAGGCTGGACCCACTGGTTAAATGGGTATCCTTTCCTATGCCCCCCCTGAAATTCCCTCACCCCTCTGTGTACATCATCGTACTTGTACGGTGGCGCCATCTACTGTACTCTAATCTCACTACAAACTGCTCTGTCAAAGTCGCTAGACTTGCTCTCATTCCTTCCGTTTCTGTGTCCTGCCTAAAAGGCGATCTCGCTGTAGGTGGCTGGGACCTAAACTCAACTCACTGTGGACGGAAGTCCTACAAGAAAATGATAAATACTGTGGATGCATGCTTGTCATTTTGACTCGTGTTGTTGTGTTGGTTGCATCCTTTACAAGTTCAGTATGCCTCAGGGAGAAGTTCGGAAGCAGTTGGAGGAGTTCGAGAGGGGCCGCATCGTCGGGCTCCGGGAAGCCGGAAGATCTTATCGCCGTATTGCGCGCCATACCGGCAGTGCGGATATCACAGTAGCACGCTGTTCTCATCAGTGGATAGAACAAGGCACGCAACAGCGACAGGAAATGTCTGGGAGACCTAGACAAAACACGGAGAGAGAGGACCGACGGGATGTCTGACATGCGCGGATTGACCCAACAGCCACTATTGCGGATATTCAGCGAGCAGTGGTGCCATCCATGCATCGTCCGATTTGTGCCAGCACCATTGACAGACGGCTGCACGACGTAGGGCTACACGCACGCAGACCGGTACGACGACTGCTCTTAACAACAGTGCATCGTCGCCAAAGACTGCAATGGTGTCGTGCCAGACTGTCATGGAGCCACTCAGAATGGCAGCGGGTGATCTTCAGTGACGAGTCTCGCTTTTGTTTAGGAGGAGACGACCACCGAATCCGTGTGTGGTGGCACCGTGGTCAACGCTAAGATGAACGGTTTGTTGTTGAGCGTCACACCTCCAGAAGGCCTGGTGTCATGTTGTGGGGTACAATGGCCTACGATGCCACATCACCTTTGGTGTTCATTACAAGCACTTTGACAGCCCGACGTTACATTAATGAGGTCCTGCAGCCAGTGGCCCTACCTTTTCTGAACGCTCACTCCCGTGCGATTTTCCAACAGGGCAACGGTCGTCCGCATACTGCTACTGTCTCGAGAACTAGTTTTCAAGGCACTGTCACTCTACCAACCATGGCCACGTATCGCCGATTGAAAATGTGTGGGATGCTATTGGACGCGATATCCACACTAAACCCCTACCGCACAATCTGCAGATTCAAGCTGCATGGGATGGCTTATCGCAGGACATCATTGGGAACCTGTACAACTCCATGCCGAGACGTCTGGCATGCTGTGTGAGCAAACATGGCGGCCTCACGCCATACTGAGAGACACTACTTCTTGACGTGTAGCTCAATAAATATTGCCCACATCAGTCTCAATGTTTAATCATTTATTGTTCCTGGTAACCTTTACCTTCCTCCCGAATAGCATTGCAATCCGACACGTCCTTCTATGTGCAACTATTTTTTTGACGATGTGTGTAACTTCATGAATGCATACATACAGTACATTTTGTTAAGTTATGGTACGTATGTGTAATGTGTCACTGTGTCAGCGTCTGTGTGATTGTGATATTTTTGATCAGTTTTGTTTTGAATATAGATAAAAAAATAGGCGTATACTGTGTTGTGTTATTAGCATAGAGTATTTGTACTTTGTATGCTTGTACCCCTGCAAGCTGATAAAAAAATCCCCCGTGCCGTGGGTTAGGTTAAGAATCTAATAGCGTATTACTTCTACTCGATCCGCATTGGCATGGGGGCCAAATATCTGTGGCACGCAGGCGGCTAACACCCCAGAACCGGCCCTGCCTGCGTGCCAGCTCATGACACGTGCCCTCTTTTACTGGCTACGCGCTGTTGATGTCAAACGTAGGAGGTGGTCACAATAATGTGCCTGGACTGTGTATGTACGCAAAGTAGAACATACCCACAGACCCCACGCACAGTAAAACAACAGACAGAAATCAAACTCAGCCGGTAAATAGGCGGACAGCAGGGTTTCCCCAACATTGTATTACAATCGAAGAGCATGTGTAATCGTGGGGGGATCTGAGCGGCTTTGATCGTGGACGTATTATCGGGTCCAGAGAGATGGGTCATTCTATCGCCCAAGGGTTAAGAACTCTAGGGTTCCCGTGGGCAACCGTATCAAGGGTGTAGCGCGAGTATACCACCGAAGGACGTACCAGCGCCCAGAGAGCAAGCGGTGCCGACCACACGCCATTGAGGATCGGGTCTATGTAGACTCTCCAGGCACGTACAGGCCAACCGTTTGGCATCGTCGACGCACATCCAAGAACGAACAGTGAGCTGCACGCTGCGTTCCTTGGGCTACTGGAGCCTACTCCACTGTTGAATATTGACTGCTCGTCATCGGAAATTACGCCTCAACAATAAAAGTGGACTTTTGCAGAGTGACGCCGCTTTGTGTGTTCAGGTGAGCTACGTTTTCAGCTGTGCCGATCTGACGGGAGGGTGCCGGCGTGGCGTCGGCAGCATGAGGCCGTGGCCTCGTTGTGCCAAGTCGGCTCTGTTCAAGTTGGTGGTGGCTCTGTGATGGTTCGGGAGCCTTCTCATGGGACACTTTAGGTCCCTTTGTGTGTCTGGAGAGGTCGTTAACTGCTCCGCTCTACCCTCATATGCTATCTAATCACCTGCACGCTCTCACAGCCTTAGCGCATCCTGAGGCAGATGGTCTTCTTCAGAAGGGCAATGTGCCTCCTCATCGGGTCGCAACCACTCAGGCATGGTTCGAGGAACACTCATATCGGTTTAAAACCATCCAGTGACCACCAAGGTTCACCGGATTAAAACCCCGTGGACGCTCTCTGGGATGATGCCGTGGAGTGGAACATCAGATCCATGGATCCTGAACCGATGTCTAGGGTGGAGTTGAGGATAATGCTGCAGGAAGCATGGCTGGCATTACCTCCGGAAAGCTTCCTGCATCTGGTGGAGTTGATGTCTTGGCGTGTACACAGGCTGTTATTCGCGCTAGAAGAGGATAAACACGCTATTAAGTAGATGTGCCTCTTACACTTAGTTGTTATAAATTAAAAGTAGTATAACGAAGTGAATTTCTCCGTCATTATGGTCCACGCCGGGGATTGAGCCCGAGTCCACTTATTCCGGAACAAGTCGCTCTACCAACTGAGCTACGCAGACGTTCGTTCTCACTACTATCTGCCTTTTTGTCGTGTGCGTCCTGCGGGGCAGGCACGTCACAGTAGGTAATTGTGTTAAGACTAGTTGTTCGAATTATTTACTAATGTGGAAGAGAAAATACAAGAATTGAAGGAAATGTAACGATTCGTCACAACCAGTGGCGGATTTCTAAATAGGTGCACTACGCGCCCGCCTGGGGCCCCAGCATATGAGGGCCTCCGAAAACGTATAAGTGGATTGCCAGTAATGTTTTGGTTTTCAGGGACCAAAATATGAATAAAAAATAAATAAATCCTTATAAATATATCCTATTAAATAAATCATTAAAGCGACCACTTTATTTGCATTGGGAATTGATATTTTACTTTATCATATTAGTAACATATATTTTTCTTGCTGTTGTTGGTACTCCAAATTTTCGAGTTCTTGTCGATGTCCTTGTTTTAAAAGGAACTGTGAAAATAATTTAGCTTTCCGTTTAGTGGAAGGTGAAAGAAGAATTCACGCTTCACACCCTTTTACTGTGTAAGGCGAATAACTGGTCTGCTGTTACATAAATTACTTCTACATAATATCATAGATTTCTCTGTTACATAATTAGGTTTTCTTTTGGCTGAAAGTAGTTTTTCATGCTACTTCCAGCCAAAGGAAAACATCTACGTATGTTCGAACCTCCTTTACCCCCAAGTTGCAATGAGGAGTGCTTGTAAAAACTGTCTTGATGATCGCGGTGTTTGCTGTTTATTGCCTTTTCCCTCTGGAGCAGGGTAATCAAATTCTTCCTAAGCTCTAATACTCCGCTAAATAAGCCTAAACCAAAAGAATTGAAATTGAGCCTGAAAAAAAAAAATCGAGAATGTCATTGTATTTATCGTTTTTTTTTATGTAATAGTGGTAAAAGAAATTCCTATTATATCAATCTAAATTTACGATGTCATCGCTCTGTCCACGTTATTTTATAAACAATGAATAGCAACTGAAAAATTGTTCATCGACACCGCTGGGATCGAACCCCGATAACTAGCCGAGTGCGTTCGCTTTACGCTACGGTGCCAACAATTCACAGCGCTATTCGTGGTTTATCGGTCAGCATCTGACCACACAAATCCATATTGATGGGCTCAGCAACTGATGTGTCGCCATCTAGTGGCATTCAACAAAGCAAACTGTTTAATTACAGCTGATAAATCCAAAGGGCGATAGAAATGGTGAATAAATTTCAAATACGTGATGACATCGAACATTTATATTATCTCCACGTGTTTGAAATTTATTCACTATTCCTATTATATCACAACAACATTTTATTATTACTTTCTCCTCCCCTGATTTATTAATATTGAGAATTATCAAGTATTCTCACTTTTTCTGTTCCTTAAGTCGACATAAAAGTAACTTTTGAAAAAGCAATAAAGGTTTCAATGATACTCGAAAAGCTGTGGTTCCTACTTTTCCATTTTCAAACCGTATCTTTTGCATTTAATCCTTATGCCTGTTTGGAAACCCTCCACTGAAAGTGCCAAACCTAATATCATTTGATTTCCTATTTGCCGTAAAAATAATTTTTGAAATATTTCTAAAAACAAAAAGTTCGATGTGCACAGACAGACAAAGTGATTACACAAACACTGTCTCTTACAAAACGTTCTAATAACAGGAAGAATGGCATTTTAAAAAGCGTAAAAACTTTTTTCTTGACTTTTTTGTTTGTTAAACTGACAAATTAAAATTTATGAGGCGATAAGAAGAAGGTGGGAGGGGGGGGTGAATTTTTAGTGCCTAGGGCCCCTAAAGATCTAAAGTCGCCTGTGGTCACAACATGATTTGTGTCGCTTCTCTGAAAAAAAGATTTCAAGATCACCTAAAAAAATATGAAAAAGTCCGAGAATTGTTTTTTGAGCTGAAACCCTCTTGTACCCATCTGTACGGGGTCTTCACTGACACTTATCTTTTCATATAGGGGCCCCGCTAGTATCATTTGAAGAGGGTCCCAAAATTGAGGCGACGGTACGATCCTGAGCTTAAGTAGAAAGAAGTAAGATGCACAAAAATCGAACTGCTAGAGAAGGATTTAATGCAATCCTTTTTACCGTCTCTTTGTTTCGCTACAGTTCGGGATAAATAAAAACAAAGAAGTAAGCAAAAAGAAACAGAAAGGAAAAACAAAAAAATGCCATCTGAAGCAGCCGACAACTTTTTCCGACCTACTGCGTTTACCGTCACCTCGGGAGTAAAAATCCCGCCGTTGATGAATCAGAACCCGAAAGAGATGTTCCCGAGAAATACTTCTGCTGGTTTTCCTGGACTCTGTCACTTGTCATCGAAGCTGAAAGATTAATTATCGATCGTAGGCAACGCGCAGAACACCCACCCCCGACAGCATTCCGTACTTTTCCTCCCGCCCGAACCACGAACGCCTTCTTCCAGGTTCCCAAGGTCCAAGAATTCAATCAAGACCCTTGTGAACAGCTGCTTTTCCGCAACCCACATCGTTTATAATTCGTGGTACCTCCTTTGCGTTTATTTTAATAAGTGCTGGCTCATAAAAATAAAGGCAATATCACTCAGTATAGCCGTTCCCCTCTCCAGTCTAGGAAGAGCGAAAGGCGTTAAGAACGTCAAATGCAATTAGCTCTTCCACACCGTCTCTACTAAACTTTAAGTGCAGAAACATTCTTTTCTCGGAACTGTTAAAAGAAACTGAAAGAAGACAGTCGAATAAATCCCTTCCACTGCCTAGGAACGCACGTGTTTCTCCAACTTCTCAACTTCCGATGAACTTTACCCACATTTCAAAGAAAGCGAAGAATTAATTTGACTGCTTTAAATAGATGCAACGAGCTGAAATATAGCCTTAAATTCCTAGATATTTTCAGAAAGAGGCTCCTACGCATAACTTCAAAATAGTAAATACGATGCATACATTGATGTTAAAGGTTTGTTTCATTAAGAGAAACAGGTTTTGGAATTTGGGGCCCGATCGAAATCTGAGAATATTCAGTTATGACGTATATTAACTTTCTGTTTTTGTTTTGTTGTCTCATGTAAATTTTGGTTACCCCCTCAACGTACGAGAGCTGTTCGAAAGTAACTTCCATGGGTTATTAAAATTACCAGAAGGACAAAAAATTTGATTGTATGCACAAAAATATCTACTTTACTTTTTCGCATACACGCTTTCCTAGTATGATGTATACGTAGCTGCAAAATTCATTTCTTGGGACGATTTGAATATAATCAGCAGTTTTTCCACTCTGCACCTCTGAGCTCAGGTGTGAAGAAGATGAATCAAGCTTCTCTTGCGTTAAAACCCAGATCTCTGGGTACTAATTGCTTTTAACCTCTGACCTCCTCGGAAGGATGCCATGCTGCTGATGGATGAGGAAGGGAAACCTTTTATCGCCCTCCCTAAATTTTGGTTACCTGTTTTTTTTTTTAAATGTTTTCGGCATTGAACGTCACATCGGAACACGCATGAGTTTATTTCTAAACTGAACCAAGATAGTCGAGAAACTATCTCGGTTTTAGTAAGGCGTCAAAAAATCGAGAGACTATCTCGATCTTTAGACGCCTTACTAAATCCAGGTGTAGGATTCAGCCGCCATTTGATATCTTTGTTCCCTAAATTTATTACAGTTTTGTCATTTGGGTGTTTCTTATTCTTTTCCTTTTTTATGTTTCAGTAGTCAGTCGACTATTGATTTATTCTTAGTCGTTTTCAGATACCTAAAAAGCCGTACTTCCCCAGGCTGATGCTCTCCTGATGATGGCAACCTGGTTTTCCGTTTTAATTTTTACGTTCTTCTGTTCACATTCATATATTTGTCCGCATTTTAAATGTCATTTTTCCTAGTTAATTCTTCACTATTCCATACATATATATATATCTATATACATATCATCATCATTGCTAACCATTATCAATCCACTGCTGGATGAAGGTCTCACCAAGTTTCTCGCACAATTGTCTGTCCTGAGCCTGTTTCCTTCATGTTACTCCGTCATGCTTTTGGAATATATATACATACACTCACGGACAATGAAATTTGCGCACCTAGAGGAAAACATGTTACAACCGCGAAACTTTGCAAATAGCTAGAGTGCGTGCTGGTATGCAAATGATCCACGCTTGGCGCGAGCACGCATGACCGCGCACTCTGTGGTGGTGCCGCAAGCACGAAACGGCAGCCTTTAAACCGGCATGTAGGCCCCATGAAAACAAAAAGCACTGGCCGACGCAAGTAAGAAGTGACAAAGAATGCCGGATAGACGCCAGAGACATCGATTTAAGGAAATTACGGACTTCGGGAGAGGCCTGATCATCGGGCTGAAAACCACAGGGTGGTCGGCGCGCCGTATAGTCTGTCACGTGGATCGTTCTGACCATACCGTCCGACTGTGTTGGGAGCAGTGGCCACGTGACGGCACTGCCACACGGCGGAGCGGCTCCGAACGGACCAGGAGGACCACCGGTAGAGAGGATCGACGGATCGTCCGCCAGACACGAACGGGGATCCTACGGGCACGCGGTCCACTATACAGGCAGATGCAGTGGTTCCTGTGTAACCACGAACCATTTCCCGACGCCTCGCGGAAGCGAATCTGCTATCATCCCAGCGCCCCTTACGTGTGCTGCCATTAACACCGGAACATTGCCGACTCCGTGTGCAGTGGTGCCCAGGCTAGAGCGACGTGGAACGCCACAGACTGGCGACGTGTGGTGTTTAGCGATGAGTGCCGCTTCGTTTTGGGGACAGATGATGATCGTGTCCAGGTGTGGAAGTCCCCGGATCAACGGCACAATCCCAACCTCGCTATCGAGCACCACACCTCCCCCACTGCAAGCATTATGGTCTGGAGAGCCATTGCCTACGTTAGCCGATCAGCTCTAGTAGTGGTACGTGGATCATTGACGGGTCAGCAGTATGTGGATGAGATCCTACAGCCCCATGTGCTCCCATTTCTGGCCGGGATTCCAGGTGCGCTATACCAGCAGGATAATGCCCGCCCGCACACGACTAGGGCTTCCCAGGACTGCCTACGTCATGTCCAGACACTTACATGGTCTGCCCGCTCCCCGGACACGTTCCCTATCGAGCATGTGTGGGAGCAGTTGAAACGCCTGCTGCAGCCGTGCCGCACTATTTGGAATTTGGAGTACACCGTCCAACACGTGTGGGCCAGTCTGCCGCAGGACAACATCAGGCGTCTGTTCGCCTCAATGCCGGACCGTATTGCAGCATGTATTGCCGCACGAGGTGATGCAACGCATTTTTTGAAGATAAAATAGCTGCTTTTAACGAAATAACTTGTTTAAATAAATACAAATTTATTTATTTTGTAAACAATATAAATTACCAGCAGTGAAATTAATAATTAATTAAGAAACTGATCCATCTATAACACGAATGTGTGCTGTGTTAGGTGTTAGCTATCAACGATATTCAAATGATCTCCGAGCTGGGCTACATTATATGGTTACTGTTGTATTTAAAAGGTAATTGTCGTTGTTAATTCTGCAGTTAATATCATTGCTGATTGTTTGTTCCAAGTGGAACTGTAATTTTGCCACTTGTCTTCAAATTCAACGAGTAGAGAAATAAAACTCTCACCTGTTACGTTCTTTAGAAGTTATTTATTTGATACCATTACTGTACTTAGTTCAAACAGTGTAATATGGAAATTCGATATGTTGGTCGAAGCCAAGAGGCTTATGCTGTTGAAACGATTGGAACTGAATCGATATTCGAATAGGAGAGAGACCTGTCCATGTATGTTCTGGAAAATAGATGTCATACATTTCATTTTAATTAAATTGAATTTGAGTACCTTGTTATAACGGGTTGCTAAAAATCCATACAATGGGAAGTTTGCGTGGCCATTTATTCGTAACTTAGTGTAGGTTAATTAAAAGATCTCCAGGTGCTCGCGTTAGCTTTGACGAACTGATCGGCTTAGTCGTGTTAAATAATCAATACATGATCGGCTTGCTTGCCGTTCCTTGTTATTGTTAACATTCAGTAGGTAACCCATCATACGGAGCAGAGAAATTTTTACAAAACGTGAATTAAGCCTGCCACTCGCGACCATAATGAACATTGATGTCAATGCGAACCGGTTGTCATCGATTTATCATCGATTTATCATACCAATCCTGCGTGAAACGCGCTACAAAAGTATAGTTCTTAAATATGGAATTTTTCGAAAGCATTTTACCAGATGTGACGTACCTACTTACACACGTCAAGACGGCAAAGTTGCAGCGTCAAACTTCGTCGATGTAGTTTAATTGGGAAAGCATTCAGCTCCGGAGCAGAATGATGCGATTTAGTTTTTCGCCACAGAAAAAGGGGCTTTTTACGCTATGCTTGACGCCCGAACGTAAAATGAATTTCCTGGCCGTTGGGTTCTTTGAAAAGTGTGTGATCGTTCAATGCATCATCTGGAATTAATGGGAACTCTTCTTCTGCAGTGACCTCCTTCAAGTGTGGTATGCCGTCTGATCCGGAAACCTACGATTCTCTCCCAGGATCTTCTCAAGGGGGTGGGGAATATACGTGACGTACCCAAGGGTGCCCAGGGGGGGGGGGGCTCGAGCCCCCTAGCCGTGGGTATAACAGCATTTTTGATAAATTTAAAACACTGAAATAGACGAAACCTTTTTTTAAACCATTTTTAAAAATAATAAGATATTAATGATTGATTGTATCAATTATTTTTGTTGTATTTTAGTATCTTGTACATTTATTAAAATGTTTGACAGCCTTGAAGGAGGTAAGGATTTTTCTTAGCCCCCATCCCCCCGCCCCCCAAAAGTGCTCATATGGGCACCACTGGACGTACCTACCTCACAGATGACGCACATGTCAATACAGCAAAGTTGCAACGACAAACTTCGTCGATGTAGCTTAATTGGGAAAGCACTCGGCTCCGGAGGAGAAGGATGCGGATTCGCCACCGGCAAATGGGCTTGTTTCGCTATACAGTCCTTCATTAAAGCATCTGAATATACGAAACTATGACGTTGAGATGGATTTATTAATAGATCACTGCAAAGGATTCCGACGTGTTCGAAGCGTAAATAGAGGCAATATGGTAAAAATCTAGTGATTTAAATGACTTTGAAACAGGCATGTGTTATGATACATTACTTCGATGTACTGTGTGTTGTGATGCATTACTCCCGTCACCAGCATTCAAATTACCTCCGAGTTTTGCCACAGTATCCCTTCTGTTGGCTCCTACGATGCAGGATGGCCTTCGCTCACCTGTATCATCGATGAGCCGTGGCCGACACACACTTTGACAACGGTTCAAGGTTTTTCCTATCTGTGACCACTTTTGTAAAGAACTAACCACGGATTTCCGTGAGCTCTCTACAAGCCTCGGAAACGCTCTGACCCAGTCGTCTGGCCATTACAAGTTGGCCTTTCTCAAAGCCCGCTGCCTTTCCCATCTGAAGAACAAGAATAACACCGATTAACAGAGCTCAGTATCAGGTGTTATTTAATACTGTTTCATGACCTTCATACGCCCCGTCTTTTACCTGCAGTTGCTTCAATTTGCATACGCACGAGCTAATTCTAACATTTTGGCTCTTCGATATGTGTACATGGTATTTCCTGATGAAGAGAGCTACTTCCAGTAGGACAGCGCACCGCTTCGTATATTTGTCATTCAGTTGTTCCAAGAGTACGACGGTGGCTTCAAAATGCTAAAATGGCCCTCAAGGTTCACCGATCTTAACCCGATTGAACACCCGTGAGATTAGATTGAGAGAGCCATTCGTAACAGAGATCCTCCTCTAGCGAACATTCGGCAGTTGAAGGACGGCATCACGTCCGCTTGGCTGAACATACTTGTAGGACGATATTAGCACCTCGTTCAATCCATGCCACAACGAATCGAAGCTGATTTGAAGTGAAAGGGCGGCATAACACGTTACTAGGTAGGTGTTCCTAATAATTTGCTACTTCAATGCTGGTGAAAATTTTCACCTTGTTCTTCACTCAGCGCTTCTAGATTCTCTGAGAAATAATCCAAATGAGCATCCAGTAGACGCAGTTTTCTTCTCATATTACATCTACTGCCTTGTAGTTCTACTGCTCCAACATCGTGTTCATGATTTCTGTTCTCTTTATAATTTGAATTCTTGAAATCGTGTACACGATTTCATTTCTCTTTATAGTTTGAATCCTTGTAATTAGCTAAAAGTTGTTTCATGACATCTCTGAATGTAATTCATGCATGCTTTTTAATGTCAAGAAGTGAGTTTCCAAAATTCTCACCCTCAACTAATTCCCCTTTGTGTGCTCTGTGCCTTCTTTGAGCATAGCATCCAAAAATTCTTATAATCCTTTGTCTATTTCAAACTGACTGTTCAATGCGAACACACAATTCCAACAGGCAGCTTCTAGCCTTAATAATGGGGTAGACATGAGCGTAAGGGCAAGTTCAGACATGTTTAAATCGAGTTTTCAAATGGTTCCCTGCTCTATTACCCTCCTCTTCCCTCAGTTGAACTTCCTTCTACCCCGAAGTGTTTTTATGATATGCATCTTTTCTGATAGCAGTGAATTCCATGCATAAAATTTCGATGTAACAGAAACGGGTAATGGAAGTAGTGAAAAAAAAGTTGAAATCTGATTTTTGAATGCTGCCCTGTGAAGTGACGCAACAGTAGTTAATTTCAACAATATATTTCATAAAACTACCGCTGAACATTACTTCATCAGGTTTTACATAAACGCAACAATATCTCTTTGCAATCTGCGTAAATTACGAGAACCTGATGAAAGATGCCCTGCAACCAAAATTGGGTTATTTTTTTTATTGGTGGTTTAACGACCACCGTGAGCAACTCAATGGGCTATAAGCAGTCGCCCGTCCCTAATTTTGGGTCACTGGTTCCAGGGAAGGGAGAGAGCCAGTGCCATAAGACAAACACAACATCCATGCCTCACCGGGATTCGAACCCGGACCCCTTTCGGACGAAGAGGCCATCGCTTAGACCACCGGGGCGGCGAAATTTGGCTTCCTCTTGGCCGAGTTACGTGCTATTGACGAGAACTTGTTTAAAAATGATGTATAGCACCATGGAATGTGACCTGTAGGTATCCTCTACCAAAATTTACCAGTCCCCCCATTCACTAACACACTTGCCATTCAGCTTTTCTTTCTATCTTAACTACAGATTTTAGCTTGCGCATGAGCAGATGGGTTTCTGTAGCTTTTCATCGGAGCTAGGGTCGTTTCTTACGTTCGTCTAAATCTAAATAAAAATAAATATAGTTTTCCAAAAAAACTAAACAGTCGAAATACTTACTATTGCTGCCGCAATAGTTTATTAAATATCTACTTGTATAACCCTCATATCCTCTTTCATTGGTTTTACTTTAATACATAACATTCATTAATCCATGTGCTTAAGTACCTCTCAATGTCAGGAATTAGTAAACCTTATAGTTTGTTTATGATTTAATTCCACTTAGAACTGTGGCTCGGTGTGGTTGTGAGTGAGTGACGGGAATAAATGCAATGTATTGTACATACAGTATATACACTGAAGAGCAATTGAATTAGAGACAGCTGGCGTTATGCAAATGCGGCGCTGTGGGCGGCCCTGTAAACGGAAACGACATGACGTATGCAGCGATCCGACAATATAAGGAGTGATGCGACGGGAATCAGTAAGAGTCGGACGCAGTATGGGTAAGACGAAGGATCTAAGCGCATTTGATCGTGGGCAAATTCTCGGGACCCGACGAATGGGTCACTCCATCTCGGAAGTCGTGCAGGCACTGGAATTTTCACGAGTCACTGTGTCACGGGTGCACCGCGAGTACATCGAATCCGGTAAAACCATCCCTGCAAGGGGCAATTGCCGTCGACAACAGCGTCTGGATGAACGGGGTCATCGTCGGCTAGCTCGCATTGTAACAGCGGATAGACAGGCCACAGTGCAAGTAATCACACGGCAATTTAACGCTGGTTCACAAAAACGTGTAAGCAGCCACGCCATTCAGAACCATCTCCCCGCTATGGGGTACAGAAGCCATTGTCTCAAGAGGGTACCGCTGCTGACCGCACACCACAGGGTGCAAAGATTAGCATGGGCGCGGGAATATCGCCACTGCACCCTAGACATGTGGGAAAATGTTGCCTGGACTGATGAGTCGAGATTCACGTTGGTACATGCGCAAACCACATGAAGCGATGGATCCTTCTTGCCAGCAGGGTACTCTTCAAGCTGGTGGGGGTGGCATTCTTGTCTGGGGACTGTTTACGTGGACTGAAATGGGACCCCTGGTACGTGTGACATCGTCCCTTACAGGTCAACGTTACCGGGATATCCTGGACGATCATTTACTCCAGTTTGTGCGTCTTCAACATCACACTGGGGACCTCATCCTGCAACAAGACAATACACAGTGCCATCGCTCCCGAATTGTATCGAATGGTTGGATGAACACTCCACCGACGTGACCTCGCTTCCTTGGCCAGCTAGGTCACATGACCTCATTCCCATCGAGCACATCTGGGATGTCATCGAGAGAGATGTTCGAGGCTCTGACACCCCTCCATCAAATTTTCGTGAACTGTGGGTGCTTGTTCAGGGGTCGTGGACCCGCATGGCTTCTTAACACTTTCGTTGTCTTGTCGAGACCATGCCGAGACGAATCGCCGCCGTCATCTGGGCGAAAGGTGGTGCTACAAGTTACTAGACAGGTATCTCTAAATCAATTGCTCTTCAGAGTAAATGCATACGAGCGACTGCTTATAGTCCATAGAGGTTGCTTATAGTACACAGAGGTCTGCTTATAGTACACAGAGGTCTGCTTATAGTCCATAGAGGTCCTTATGATGGTCGTTAACCCCAACCTTCCAAAAAATGACCTTTTACACAACATTTTCGAGTGCCAACACAGTTTTTCTTAGGCTATCGCAGAGAATGAGTAACTTGTAAAATCTTTATTTTTTGCTTAACATGATGATTTAAAAATTCAGTTTTTTAGTGAAACTGCCCGTGATAGTATAAAAACACAAATTTGCCGGTGGAGGATATAGAGCATGCATCCTTCAGCTCCGAACCGAATGTTTTCCCAATTAAGCTACACCGACGGAATTTATTGCTGCAACTTTGCCGTCTTGACAAGTGCTTCACCTCTATAGTACGTCACAATAGGCAAATTTGAAATTATCACGTTTAAATTAATAAATGAAAAAGGAAGCGGTTTTTGTTATTGGAGGTTTAACGACCACCGTGAGCAACTCAGTGCGCCATAAGCCATCGCCCGTCCCTAATTTAGTGCCACTGGTTCCAGGGAGAGGAAAGAGCCAGCTGTAAGACAAACACAACAACCATGCCTCACCGGGATTCGAACCCGGACCCATCTCGGACGAATGATCAGAAGCCATCGCTTAGACCACTGCTCCACCGGGGCAGCGCAGCGAATTTTTTTTTTTTTTATTGGAGATTTAACGACCACCGTGAGCAACTCAATGGGCTATAAGCAGTCGCCAGTCCCTAATTTAGGGTCACTGGTTCCAGGGAAGGGAGAGAGCCAGTGCCGTAAGACAAACACAACATCCATGCCTGACCGGGATTCGAACCCGGACCCCTTTCGGACGAATGATCAGAGGCCATCGCTTAGACTACTGCGCCACCGGGGCGGCACAGCGAATTTCAAACAACAAAAACGGTTGTATACCCGCATTATTGAAGCGAAGCCTTACAAGTAAAGGTGCTTACGATGTAGTATATTTCTCACAAAGACATATACCTGTTTTTAAAACCCCATGTGTGCGCTATTTGTGAATTACATATTATTCCTCAAGTAAGAATCATTTATATGTCATCGATACCTTCTAAATATTTTGCAGGTGAGCCAAGCTTTAGCACTATTAATCTTGTCTTGCGTTGTGTTCTTAGTTGGATATCGATTGCCTTGGTTTTTCTCCGATAGTTCAACTCGGGATCCTCAGAAACACAAAAACTAAAGAAACCTTGAGCTAAGGAGAACCAAAGTTGCTTCAGGACGGGCAAAAGGATCGGAGCAGTGGCGAGGAAAACGCCACCGCGCATGCCCAGAAACGGGGATCAATCCAGACCTCCTCCTTCGATTCAACCATGCAGGACGTCTTCTTGGTGAGACAGAAAGCATATCGAGAAAAAAAATTGGCCATGGAGAAAGCTCGTGTTTGATGGTGGGATACGTGTTTTGGTTGGTTGTGCATACTGAGATGCATTTTCTATTTGAGGAACGGTATCTCGGAGATCACATCTGTCATTCGCTCTCTCTCTCTCTCTTTCTCTCTCTTGCATATCAATGATCATATCTCCATTTGAATTACTCATCTCCAGTTACACTCACGACAGTATGCGCTTCACGCTCTAGTTATTCAGATGCTTCTAACGGCACTTCGCAACACCGAAATGGCAAAAGTGCGAGGGAAGAGAGGAAACGCTAGAAAAATAGCATTGTGCTGATTGAGACACGCATGCTATCATCATCATCATCATCATCATCAACCATTATCAGTCCACTGCTAGACGAAGGTCTCTCCAAGTTTCTTCCACAACGGTCTGTCTTGTGCCATGTTACTCCCACATACTTTCGAATTTAATTCACCCATCTCACATGTGGTCTTCTTCTGGGTCTTTTCCTGTCTCTTGGAATCCAGTCTAAAATTTCGGCTGGCCAGCTCTGGATTTCAGTTTCTCTTTTTCTTTCCTGTCGTCTCCATTTTCTGTTCCATTTGCTGTGTTGCGACACTGCCCCGACGTGTGAGACGTGCGACTGCGTACTCACTGTCTCTCATGTTTTATGTAATTGTGTTCGTTTTCGCAATCATCGGTCTCACTATTTTCAGTCTCATGTACTGGACGACGGCACAGCTACGTTTCTGAAGCTTTTGGGAGACCACTGCGACAATTTCGCAGTTTTTTTCCTTTCTAAAACAATTTGACCTTTTGAGACTTATTTAGCAAAACAACAACAACAAAAAACTACTAATTAAATAACTAGTCTTTACACCTTTCATCATTCTCTTTTCTAACCTTTACCAAATTTGCTTGCTCTTAATCATCACACTTCGCTTTTAAAAATCTTACACTGATAGTTCTGTGTCTGGCGCTCTTTGGCCAAACCTGGCCCGTGCACCACTAAAATCAACTAACTAACTAACTAACTAACATTGCCATTTCAGGGATTTTACTCTGATCATGATGTCTTCCACTCTTGTCATTTTTCGGATCCACGAGTTCCTCTTCTTATCTCTCCTGGTTACACCAAGCATGCACCTCTCCATGCTGCTTTGAGTTCTCTGCAGCCTTTGTATGTCTCTTTTAGTTAAGGTCTACGTCTCTGCATCATACGTAAGCACTGGAAGGATGCATTGATCAAACACTTTTCTTTTAAGGCATAATGGCATATTGCTCTTTAAAATTATACTGTTTTTTTCCAAAAGCTCTCCAGGCAAGTTTTATACGCCGATTAATTTCTTCATCAACGTGACCTTCACTTGATATCTGCTGTCCAAAATAAATGTAGGTATTGGTTATCTCCAGCTATTCCCCATCAATCGATAAATCTCCATTTCCTGTAAAAGCATTGTACATCACTTTTGTCTTCTGGAATTCATTTTTTACACCACTTCTTTACTCTAGTCAGCAAGTTCCTGGATCATACTCTGCAGCTCTGATGGGATGTAACTTCAGGTGATGCGCAACATAATACAGCCTCTCCTTGACAAATGTCAACCCCGCCTTCTCGTGGTGCATCCTGTTCACACTAAAGGGGCTCTGACGACCGCCAATAGCGGTATACCTATACCATCGGGATTAGAGGAAATGCTATCCCACACTCACCAACCCGCTTGGCCTGCGTGGCGAGTTATGGTCAAACCCCTCCAAAATGAATCCACAACTTAAATCTTGGCCCTCAGTCTCCGGCAGCTGGAATGTACCTGGCCAAGGCAGCGGAATCACCGGAGGAACGGACTAGGCTGCCATCTGATGCTGACCTTGGCTACGTATAATGAACGCATGGTAATATGTAAAATACCCCAGTTATTAAATACACCTGCTCTCGTCATATAAATGACTCACTCCGACACCTAAGACGCCACGTGATCTCAGAGTGGGATATAAATCAGGCAAACAAGCTCGTTGAACATCAAGGCCGCGGGTGGTCTAGTGTTCAACGTTCGTGACTCCTACTCATCAGAAACTTAAGGATCGATCCCAGGAAGGCACGAACGCTCGAACCACTAAATATCTGCCGTGCCTCGGATGGTCACGTTAAGCCGTCGGACCCCAGATATATACTGGCCTCTCGGTTATAAATGAGGGCGGCTTCCTCCTCTCTTTTACCTCGCTTTCGTATAACTTTCCTGTCGGGAACTCTAGCTCAAATCTCCTACACTGTAAAAGACTTTTTGAAATTCACGAGGCACTTTGCGTCATTTCTTTCGTGAATTAACGAAGCATTCTGATACAACTTTTTCTGCGAAACGACGGAAAAGACTCTGAGTTTCACGAATTCTTCGTACGCCAAAAAAATTCTGAATTTTCAGAAACCTTTCCGCAATTTCTTTCTTGTATTGATGGAGAAACTCAGTTCTCACTTTTTCCGTATCCATAGCTCACTGGAAAGAAAAGGCCCTGAAACGATTTAGTCATGTGACCAAGAAGGTCTCAACTTTCATGCTCTGACCTGCAGGTGAAGTCCATTAGTATGTTGCTGTGAAGTTGTTTATATTTTATTATTTTTATTTATTATTGTGATTTTCTTTCCAAAGAAAGACAAATTAACACTCGTAATAACATACAAAGCTGGACAATTGCTAAGGACGGATCATAAACGGCTATATAGCGCATAAAAAAGTTAGTGTGGTTGGATGCCAAGTGAAATAAAATAATGTCAGAATGCCAGGACATTACAAGAAAGACAATTTATTGTGCTCTGAAATCCAGAAGGCTTTGAAACGTGTTCAAGGGACAAACAGGCCATTTTGTGCAGAATACGTAAACGCGAAAAAAAAATGCAATTACCGTCCGCAGGCGTTCCGGCGTAAGATGTCAATACGGGATATGGCCACCATGGAGGGCGATGCAAGATTCCACACGTCCTGTCATGCTTTGCACAACATTATCAAGCAGCTGTTGGGGTAATTTATCCCATTCCTCCGTCAGTGCACGGATGAGGGTGTCCTTGTTTATTGGAGGGCATTGGCGACCAGCAAGACTCCTCCCCAAAGCATCCCACACATTTTCAATGGGATTCAGATCTGGAGAACGTGCTGGCCATAGGAGGCGTTGAATATCCTCGCTTTCAAGACACTCCTGGATAGCGACTGTTCGATGACATGTTGCGTTGTCGTCCATGGAAATGAATCTATCACCGACAGCACCACGGAACATGCGAACATGAGGTAGCAGAACATCATTAATGTATCGTTTGCCAGTCATAGTCCCAGTTGGAAGCACATAGAAGGACGTACGGCTATTGATCATGATGCCAGCCCATACCATGACACTACATGTCGGATATCGGTCCCTTTCCTGTATGTTTGCTGGACAATATGCAGTACCACTATCACGCCAGATCAGTTATCGTCGACAATCAGACGATAGACTGTATCTACTCTCATCTGAGAAGAGGACAGCAGACCAGTCGTTATCAGTCCAATTGCGATGTTGATGGCACCATTGCAAACGGGCGGTACGGTGACGTTTGGACAATGGTATGCACACAACAGGACGGCGGGCGTATAGTCCTCCTTCATGCAAACGTCTGGCGACAGTTTTTCGGGAGATCCGCTTGCCAGTAGCAGCCATAAACTGATTTGCTACCTCACTAGCTGTGCTGCGCCGGTGTCTTTTTGTTGATAGCACTATGTACCGATCTTCTGCAGGTGTCGTACTGAGAACACGACCTCCCCCGTGACGTTTGCTACACTCTCCATTTGTTTGAAATGATTTCCAAAGCCTTGAAACAACACTGTGGCTGACGTCGAACTCCCTGGCAACATCTGTTATTTTTCGCCCTTCTTCAATCTTGCCAATAATACGGCCACGCGTAAAATCATCTAGGTGATGTCGGGAAGACATACTGAAAATTGCAAGTTCGTCAATTGATTCTTTCCCTTTCAACTTTGCGTTTGAACAACAACGGTCAATACGCGTCAAATCCTTTACATCTCTTATCAGCGCTATGACGTCACGAACAAGTTCGGTAACCTAAAATTTGCATACGCACAACACGTCTTACTGTATCCCGCACTTATGCTAATTTCCACATTTTCCTGCCTTACATTTTGTATTTGCTATCGTTGCTATTGTCATCCGTCCTTAGTAATTGTCCGGCAATGTATAACGTTTATTTACCACTACAACAGAAGAAAGTGTTAGAGCGTTTTATTTAAAAAAAAGGATTATTTATATACCTCTACATGCTGGTTCCTTCTGTTAGTGATATACAAGTAAGATTCCTTTTGTGTCTTGAATAATATGACGTGCAAATTTAAGTTATTTATATATACATTGAAAAAAAGATTTGTTACTCGTATGTTTTGTTGGGAAAGCTATCTCAGTTGTTTAACGGTTTAGCATTTCGGTAAGATTTATATATCTTACGGAAACGTTTTTTGCACTGCTTTTGTTTTCCTTAGTGGTAGATTTATTATGTGCTATATCAAACGACAAAAATCCGCCTTTCCAAAAAATAACGACAGTAAAAAAACAAACTGAAAATATGTTCACTTTAAGCAAAAGAAATACAAAAACTACTTAACTTTTCTTCCTTGAGCAATCCATGAATAAGGAACACACTGATACCACACACCGGTAATTTTAACATAACAGGTATAGGCCGAAACCAAATATGCTGACGCAGGAACTTTGGCAATAACGGCGGAGCGAAGTCCTTTAATAAAAATAGAAGGAAATTGAAAAAAAAGTTCCGCGAAAATCCAACAAGGAGTTTACCAGGAGCGAAACAAAAATTGTAAATAAGTCGCCATTTTGGAATTGATGCAGACATATGCCATCAAAAACATTAAAATATTCGCATTTCGTGCCACAACTCTTTAAACAATTTGTCAACAGCAGATTTCATTTATTTTGTGCAGGAAATTTCAGTTTTCATCAACTGGAATTCTAAGCGAAAATTTCGCAGATACTTTATCAGTTTCGTTAAAATATTAGCATTTCTTTCATTTTGGGTAAAACTTTCAAAGTAATTTGTGAACTACATATTAGCACATTTTATACATATTGCAACACAATCTTCGAAGTTTCTATCAGCTCATGTTTTATGAAATTCCCTCGCTATTCTGTCAGCCTGACAGCTGAGACGACGCACACACAGTAGAGAGACTAAGATCTGGGACTAAGATGGTCACGTGACCTCTGTGGCAGCCGTTCGTTTCAGGGTCTCTTGTTTCCAGTGGGCTGTGTTCCGTATCCATATGACGATACATTTCAGGTAATAGGAGCTTCATCTTCGGGACCAGAAAGAAGTCGCAGGGGGACAAATCCGGCGAGTAAGGCGGGTGTGCTGTTGCGGCTGCAAAACTGACGTGTTGCTAATGCTCTGTGAGCTGCTGCATTGTCGTGATGAGAACGAAATCGCGCCTGCGCCACATTTTAGGTCGTTTGCGGCGAATGTCTTACCTAAGACGCCGCAGAACGTCGCTGTAAAAAAGGGCGTTGACGGTCTGGCCCTGGGGGACGAGTTCACGGTGCACAACCCCACTAATGTCGAACAACACGATGAGCTTGCTTTTGGTTGCGCTCCGGACCTGTCGGGCCTTCTGCGGTAGTGGAGACGCCGGGCTCTTCCACTGCGGCCACTGTTGTTTGGTCTCCGGGTCGTAACCGTAGATTCAACTCTCGTCCCCAGTGATGACCCACGGCAGGAACGTTGGTTCATTCACCACCTGATGACGAAGATCTTGACAGAGCTCGACACGGAGCGCCTTCTGTTCGGGGTTCAGAATCTTTGGCACAAACTTTGCAGCAATCTTTGGCACAAACTTTGCAGCATTGTCTTGAATGGTGCTCCGACGATCTTCATGCACCAGTTCCCTAATTCTGTCCACATTTTCGGGGGTTTTGCTCCTGGACGGTCTCGCCCTGATCTCTCGTCGTCTTCCAGTGGCGTTCTGCCGCTCTTGAAGCATAAGTGCCACTCAAAACACCTCGAACGACTCATTGCTTCATTGCCATAAGCCTGCCGCAACATTTCCTGCGTTTCCGTTCCCGATTTGTCGAGTTTGACGCAGAATTTGATGTTCGCTCGCTGCTCTATTTTGCAGTCCATACCGAAATCGCAGCTGTGTTCTGCACGTGGTCACCAAATATCGTGTAGCACAGCTCTCGATATCCACAGAACGACGCCACTCGGCACAAGGACTCGTGAAGGTCACTACCCTCGACCGCTGATTTCGCATCCGCCTGCTGCCATCTGTTGGCGCGCTACGTACCTAGTCTCGGAACTTTTTGATCGCACTACGTATCATTTCTTTTTGAGTGTTAAAGAGGCAGTTCTTTCAACCTGAATTTCAGAGACAGCAATGCCAGTACTTCTTTTGCAACTTTCAAAGAGATAGCAATATCAGTAGCAATTACATGACTTTAGTTTTAAAGCGACAGCAATATCAGAACTGCTTTCATAGCTTGAATTTTTTATATCACCATTGCCTTTGTTCCTTATGTCCTATCATATTAAAATTGTGCTACAATGGTCACAAAAAATTAGGAGTATTGCATGAATTGAAGGATGTACAGTAGCGGACAAAAGTATTTGGCGAAACACTTTTTCGACCGTAATTTTTTCTGCTGCACCAAATCGGGTCATTTTGGGATCTGATATGTGTTGATTCGTGATGTCGCGTAGTTTGTATTTCGCTCAGAGCGAATTTTGTGTTCGAAATGGGCCATATTCAAGAGTCGCCAGTTATTACCCATTTGTTTGCTGCATGTATTAATGTTTTTCTTGTGATTTTTGTGGGTTTTGTGATGTGTAGTGTGATAATAAGTCAATCTTAGGTTTTCAAAAATGGGTAAAAAGGCGGAGATCCCTGTTGGAGCTTGCAAGGCGGCCGTGAACATGATGGAATCCGGAATGCGCGTCACCGACATTTTGAGGGCCCTGAAGATCGAGATCCGACACCGATCCATTTCAGCTGTCCTGCAACGTTATAAGAAGACTGGGGCCGTCGAGAACAGTTCGCGATGTGGTAGGCCTCGTTCCACTACGTTGCGTCAGGATAGACGCATCCTCCGTCGATCTCGTGCTGATCCCACCTTGACTGCTATGGACATCGCCATCGAATTCCGCGACAGCGACGGCCTGAACGTCGGTCGAATGACCATCTCCCGTCGTCTCATTGCTGGTGGATGGAATGGAAGACGCCCCGCCAAGAAACCACTCATCGGAGTCAAGAATCGACGAGGCAGAGTCGCGTTCGCGCCGTCATCGACACTGGGCCGCGGCGGACTAGAGTGAGGTGCTTTTTACCTACGAGGGCAAGTTCAACTTGTTCGGAAGTGGTGGCATCCGATACGTACGACGTCCGTGTGGCCAGAGATTCAACCCCCAGTTCATTGAGCCGACTGGAAGCACGGAGGAGGATCGCTCATGGTTTCCGGCGACTTCTCTCGCCATGGAATGGGCACCATAATCAAGATTGACAGAATAATGACCGGCCAGAGATACACGAACATGCTCATCAACGATGTCTTCCCATGGGCAAACCAGAACATGCCACCCGGATGGATCATGCAGCAAGACAACGACCCGAAGCACACGTCTAGAGTAGCGAAGGCAGCCTTTCAGCAGCAACGGGTCACACTTCTAGACTGTCCAAGCCAGTCTCCAGACCTCAACCCGATCGAGCACACGTGGGATGAGCTGGAGAGTCTATGTGCGAAGAAAACCTGCCGGAATAGAGCCCAGAAGTTCGACCAGCTGTCTGAAGAATGGGTGCGGATTCCGCAGGTCACAGTCGAGAAGCTAGTGGACTCGATGCCGGCCTGTTGTGCAGCTGTTATTAAGTCTTGTGGTTATCCCACTAAGTATTAGTTATTGTTTTGTCGTTTTCTCGTACTTGTTTTCTGTTATCGTTGCATTAAATGAATGTGATACACACCTACTTTGTTGGTCAATTTGTATGATCTTTGCGATTAAGCTCGGTACCTGATCTGTGTAAAGGTTTCAGATCCATCTGCATATGGGTCATGTTTACAACTGAATAACACATATCATATCCCAAAATGACCCGATTTGATCCAGCAGAAAAAATATTATGGTCGAAAAAGTGTTTCGCCAAATACTTTTGTTCGCTACTGTAATTTATCTGATTCAAGTAACACGCATTCAAGTAGCATCAGTGAGGCTACATAACACAAACGAGAAAAAGCGCGTTTGGAAAAGCAATTTCTTGTGCAATTTTCGTCACACAATAACGTAGCGCTGCAATATAGACGAAATGGCAAATTCGGAGAATGTCCATACCTCTGGATTTCAGTGCTCCATAACATGTCTCGAAGAAAGTCTTGACAACTACGAGGCATAGGTGCAATAATACAGGGTGATTCATAAAAAAGTATACAGTTTCCAGATGCTGTAAAACAGTAACAGTTGAAGACACGGACCACAACTGCGAACCGTTTGGTAGATGTACTCTAGAGGTGTGTACAAATTCACGTCACGGTTACTTTGTAACGTTACTAAAATGTCACTGTCACAGTTTAATGATCAGCGGCAAAAATTACCGTTCCAAAATCACGAGAACACTTTGGTTCCTGAATTGTTCCAAATTCACGCTACTTTCGCGGAACGACAGGTACGTTGCAAATCAAGCGTTCTATAATGAAGCAAATTTCTCCGTCATTTTTGTTCACGCCGGGGCTTGAACCCGGGTCCCTTCATTCTGGAATAAGTCACTCTACCAATTGAGCTACACGTTCGTTCTGATTGCTATCTGCCTTTATGTCGTGTGCGTCCTGCTGGCAGGTACGTCACATCTCCCCCTCCCCCCACCCCGAAAGAGGGCCGGGGGCATGACCCACGGGTCAGCCGTGACCATGATGAATCGTTGTAGGCAGCCATATCCGCTGAAGAACGTGCACCTGAGAACTCCCAGTCAATCTGGTGTGTGGAATGCAACGTCACACATTTTTATTTTTCGAAGCGCTGAAGAAGGGATTCTCTTATTTTTCCTATCTCGCGGTGTGGAAAGAACATCACACCATTTCGAGATTTTGAACAGCCGGGTCATCCGGAAAGTTCGGGCGCCATTATAACGACGAAGAAGTCTTGTCTTACTTCTACGTTATTTTAAAACAGCAACATACTAACAAATAGTTCCTAAATGAAAGAAACCTTAACAACCAGACGAAACATGTAAACAACAGAAGTCAAACTTACGGAAAATGTGCTTTATTCAGGATGTAGAAAACATATCGTAGCATAGCATATTGCACCAAACTCTCCACACATTATCACAACACTCCTATCAATAATCAGTTTACAACCCAACGCTCCCAAGCAATAGATAGTCGTCGTTTTTATCTCTTGTTCTTATCAAAACTCAGGCATACGTCACGTTCATTCAACCTCAATTGTGTTGCCAAACATATTCGTTTGAGAGAAAGATATTACGTTAAAAGTGAAGAATAACAGAATAAACTCAAGATTTATATAGGGAAAGAAACTGAAAAGGAAAGTTAATTTAGAATATACGTCACAGTTCCCAAATCAAGCTACTTTCGTTAACCGCTCCAAAATCACTGGATATTAATTATAGATATTTCCAAGCTTTTTTACTCAGTAATCTCACTTTTAAATCAAGCTAATTTTATTATCCGCTCCAAAATCGCTGATATTAAATATAGATATTTCTCAGCTTTTCACTCAGTGATCTCACTTTTAAAGCCATTTACCTGACTACGTTTTTATTTTTTTTTATTTTAAGGGACATTTATATATGCTATTTTGCACCCAAACCACCGTACAATGAAGTTCTAGAGCACCAAGATTTTTTATTTTAGGGCTCGAGCACAAAATTTCAGAAAAATGCAATTATTGGCAAAAAATATATACGAATAAAAAACGTTTTTATGTTTAGGTCTGTCTGCAGACCGAATAAATGAATTATAAATAATAATTCATTTATCTTCCACTTGAAAATTTTTCATATACGAGCTTGACTACTATCTGCTTTTCGGGAGTTAAAAGATTTCATAAGAAAACTAACTAAAATGCCCATGAAAAGTATCTAAGAATAAAAGTGCCTAATTAGTCTGTCAGTGGAAATCTCGGAAATAGCACGAACACGAATCCTCTTGAGAACTCAGAACGAGAACTGCGAAGCGAAGTGCCGAGTAACGATTAATGAAACGTTTCTGTGGATTGTGATTTCGGCACGTGACTAATTTGAGCATACAGGTACAGGTGTTAGTTCTTGTCACAAACAGTGACTTTGTCACCGTTACTTGTCACGGTTACGTCACGGTTGGAACGTTACCGAAAAATCACTGTTAAGCCCATCTCTAATGTACTCATAAAGTTTGTGTCCCGCTACTGAGGGAAGTGACGTAGGTGACAGCGCGCGTCACGTGACTAGTCAGTCAAAATGGCAGCGTCTGCAGTGGAGAAGGCGTTTTCTGTTCTTGAATTGAGCAAAACGGAATCTGTTACTGTTGTGCAACGGCATTTTCGATCACGATTCAGAAAAGAACCTCCAACCAGAAAATCTATCTACAATTGGCGCAAAACATTTGAAACTACGGGCTGTTTGTACAAACTTAAAAGTCCTGGACGACAGCGTGTATCGCGTTTGCGCGGAAATGGATTACCGGCTCGATGTGTGTCGTGTGTCTAAGGGTGCGCACATAGAACATCTGTGACAGTCTCTAAAAAAACTAAAAACATTCTCCTACAATTCGGTTACAGGTAATATAAAATATCTTACATTGTTCTTGTTTTTTAGTGCGTTGAAACTGTCTACATCTTTATGAATCACCCTGTATTATTCACTAACTAAATACCCGTTCTTCGAAATTGGGGAAATTAAAAATATTTCTATAATACAGGATTTCATAACATCATCATCATCATCATCATCATTGTCAACCATTATCAATCCACTGCTGGACGAAGGTCTCCTCAAGTTTTCTCCACAACGGTCTGTCTTGTGCCAGTCTCCTCCATGTCACTTCCGCATACTTTCGAATTTCATCCACCCATCTCCCATGTGGTCTTCTTCTGGGTCTTTTCCTGTCCGTTGGAATCCAATCCAAAATTTCGGCTCTCCATCGTTGGTCTGTCCTTCTGGCAATATGTCCAGCCCATTGCCATTTCAGGGATTTAACTCTGATCATGATGCCTTCCACTCTTGTCATTTTTCGGATCCACGAGTTCCTCTTCTTATCTCTCCTGGTTACACCAAGCATGCACCTCTCCATGCTACTTTGAGTTGTCTGAAACCTTTGTATGTCTCTTTTAGTTAAGGTCCACGTCTCTGCACCATACGTAAGCACTGGAAGGATGCATTGATCAAATACTTTTCTTTTAAGACATAATAGCATATTGCTCTTGAAAATTATGCTGTTTCTTCCAAAAGCTCTCCAGGCAAGTTTTGTATGCCGATTCATAACATACCATAATATAATTTGTACCATAAATTAATATACTAATAATACACTTGATCGGTTTGTTCCATATAACTTTATTATATCATATCGGTAATAAAATGGATTCAAATACATAATGTTTATAGCATGAATTTCTGCATCCATATGAGATGCGGAGTGTTGTCATTTGTATCTAAACATTTTTATAGCGATGAACGAATGGAAAAATAAGAATAATATATTAACTTATTGTACACTACGTTGGCTGTTCTGGAATCATCCGCCAATATTACCAAACTGCTAGGAGAACTAACTCTTGTGCACGGTACGTAAAACTGGCCATGAGAGAAACAGTTTTCTTTTAAGTCGATACCAAATATTTTTAAGGACTGTCCTTATGATGTAATGATCGTCATAGCAAAGCAGACCTTCAAAGGAAACTGTAATCTCTTGAATTCGAATGGGTAATCAGATGAAATAAGAGGTAAACGTGGAATAAATACAGATTCCTCATGTGCGCAACCAGTAAATATGGTGGCCTCAATGGCATTGCGATGATTGCATTGATTTGAAGTCTATGCGGGTAAATTTTCATGGTAATTGAAATAAAAAAAAAGTTTCCCCCTTGAGATACTACACCATAACAAATTGCGACAGTTGAAATGGCCATGCACTGCACATTTCTTCGCTCTTTTGGGAAACACATATCTGCCTGACTTATTCTGCCAAACGACACATAAGCAATTTCGTTCATAACTTCAAGCCTACACGAAACAAATCAAAGTACCTCGTTACTCTCCACTTTCATCGTTAAAATATTAAGAGATAACAGAAAAAAATAATAACAGAAAACACAACAAAATACGTTGTTACCTTCAGCATAGATGTAAAAAGAACCTTGCTTATAAACAATTTCGTTCGAAACTGTACATTTAAAAGTTTGAAAGCGTGAGCAAAATTGTGTTCCCTTCGCTAATATCTCAAGGGGGAAACTTTTTTTTTCAAATTTTTATTACTATGAAAATCTACCCGCATATTTGTATTTATTGCTGTCACCTTACCACTTATTTGACGTCACCGTTGCTTCGGTGCAAATAACAAATGTTGGTAATTTGATTTTGCCTCAAAAAACCTTGACATTCGATAGGTCGAACGATAATATAAATGTTTAAATGCAAAGCATATTATGATATAGCGCTTTTTACGTGATTTTTTTAAAAGTTTTTGTTTGTTAAATAAATTTAGAACAAATAAAAAAACAACAACTTCAACTTCGATATGTCAAACGATAATAAATGCTTAAGTGCAAAGCATATTATGACATAGCGCTTTTTACGTGATTTTTAAGATTTTTTGTTAAATAAATTCAGAACGAAAAAATTTAGAACAAAATCTATACTGAGCAGGTCAACTCAAGTCATTCAAAACTTAGGGCGGGGCTGCAGTTGTTGGGTGGTTCGATCATTGCAAAATGTCCTAGCGTTATCACAGCTGGGTTATTTAAAAAACCCATTTCAACCCACTTAAAGTTATCGCATGAAAAAATCCTTTCTTACTGCGCCTCTAAGTTGTAAAAGGAACATTCCTGCCAAATATGAAAGTTCAAAGTTCACTAGTTTCTGAGATTCGGTGATGAGTCAGTGAGGGCTTTCGGTTTTATATGTGCACATGAGTGTCTGAGGCAGCTCGTTCTATGTATATTATAGGCAACACGTTACGGAGGTCTGCCAGTGTACACTGACAATGTTAATAGGTGACAAGGTTATGCTCATACTGCACTTCTGGCGATTGCTTTGTAACGTCACTGTCCAAATATCCATCGTAAGACTAACTAAACACCACGTTTCTTTGTATTTACACCATAGCAGCGTTTTAGAATTATTATTCGTAAACCAGCTGGAATAGCCTTCACAAATTCTACCAGATTTTTTTAACGAATAATGTTTTCAATTTTTAATTTTAAAAAATTGGGGAATGTTGTCAAGATGCTTTTCCTATTCCCCATAAAGAAATTCTTTATTACATGACAATAATATGTCCTGTTGTGCGTTTTCCTTTCTAAATTAATATACAAACAGCAAAAACTTCCATTGTAGCTAAATTAATATCTAAAAGTATAACCGTTTTTCCGCCCTTTTCGTAACAAAAATGTGCGGAAGGTACTCTTGAGATCTTCATTACTAGAATATTCACATGACACTGAATTTTTTCTGTGTTTAATGTAAATGTGCTTTTGCATAAGCTTTTGTTCTGTGTTTGAGTAATAAAAAACTGCTGACAAGACATCTTCCCCCATAGCCACAGTTCGGATTTACGATTCACATGTTTGGACCGTGATGTCACTCAGTGACGTCACGATTTTTCGTCTGCGCGGAAGGCGGGATGAGCAAACCTTACTATCTATTAACCTTGTACACGGGTATGGAATGTGGTTACCCAGACATCGCTGTACAGCATCTTAAATGTTCTTAACAGAATTAAGGTCAAGAGTCCTCGGAGAAAGCTGTAATGATTCAATATCATGATTTTGCAGCTCGTGAAGCATGTTCCAGTCTAGTTGACCGCTTGCATTGTCATTGAGGAAACGGAATGTACGTCCAGTAGCAACCTGAAGCAGTGTCACAATGGGCACAACGATCTCGTTTCGATACACTGAGGCATTCATGCTGCCCTGACAAACGTGCGAAGAAGTATTGGTCATTAAAACACACCCATGCCCAGACCAGAACTGACTGCCGCTGGTAAGGGTAGTCGGACGGTGTGGTTGCATTCATGTCCCTGATCTCCTCCACACGTGTCCTCATCGAGTATTACGATACAAATCGAAACGGGATTCGTCTGTGAAAAGTGCATGGTGCTACTCTGTATTTCATGAGATGTACTGTTGGACACAGGTACATCTTTAACTACTCATGAAGACAGTTTGAGCCGTTTTCTTACATACTATGACATCAGAAGCAGTTTGAAGTTATTCACGGAATTGGCAAATCTCGATACTAGGCCTTCTCCGAGCACTTACTAAGTGATCTTTCCTTTTAGTTGTTATCCTCGGGCAACCACTCCTGTGTCTATTTGAAGCATTTCCATGCCGTAGAAATCTTGTGTGTAGCCATCTTACTACACACGGATAAACTTCCAAAGCAGCAGCCTCATCGATCAGCCGTACATCTGCCTGTAACATGCCAACAACCCTATTTCTGTTGCAAATGTTTAAAATTAAACAAAAAAAAACAATGGCGTCTTATGCACGATTTAAAAATTTAATATAAAAAACATATATGCAAGTTAAAATATATAAACATTATATAGACCTTTCGAGTTTACAGTTAACTCATCCTCAGATGTAACAGAATGCCAAACACAAGCGACAAGGTGTTAGTTATACACTGAAGAGCAATTGAATTACAGATACCTGCCTAGTAACGTGTAGCACCTCCTTTCGCCCTGATGACGGCGGCGATTCGTCTCTGCATGGACTCGACAAGACACCGGAAGCGTTGGGAAGCCATACGGATCCACGACCTCTGAACAAGCTCCCACAGTTCACGAAGATTTCATGGAGGGGGTCAGAGCCTCGAACATCTCTCCCGATGGCATCCCAGATGTGTTCGATGGGATTGAGGTCATGTGACCCAGCTGGCCAAGGAAGCGAGGTCACGTCGGTGGAGTGTTCATCCAACCATTCGGATACAGTTCGGGAGCGATGGCACGGTGCATTGTCTTGTTGCAGGATGAGGTCCCCAGTAAGATGTTGAAGACGTACAAACAGGAGCAAATGGTCGTACAGGATATCCCGGTAACGTTGGCCTTTGAGGGACGATGTCACACGTACCATGGGTCCCATTTCAGTCCACGTAAACAGTCCCCAGACAAGAATGCCACCCCCACCAGCTTGAAGAGTACCCTGCTGGCAAGAAGGATCCATCGCTTCATGTGGTTTGCGCCGTACTCGTATCCTGCCATCCGCATGTACCAACGTGAATCTCGACGCATCAGTCCAGGCAACATTTTTCCACATGTCTAGGGTCCAGTGGCGATGTTCCAGCGCCCATGCTAATCTTTGCACCCTGTGATGTGCGGTCAGCAGCGCTACCCTCGTGGGACGATGGCTTCTGTACCCCATAGCGAGGAGATGGTTCTGGATGATGTGGCTCCTTACACGTTTTTGTGTACCAGCGTTAAATTGCCGAGTGATTTCTTGCACTGTGGCCCGTCTATCCGCTTTTACAATGCGAGCTAGCTGACGATGACCCCGCTCATCCACACGCTGTTGTCCACGGCAGTTGGCCCTTGCAGGGATGGTTTTACCGGATTCGACGTACTCACGGTGCACCCGTGGCACAGTGGCTCGTGAAAATCCCAGTGCCTGCACGACTTCCGAGATGGAGTGACCCATTCGTCGGGCCCCGACAATTTGCTCACGATCAAATGCGCTTAGATCCTTCGTCTTACCCATACTGCGTGTGACTCTTACTGAGTCCCGTCGCATCACTCCTTATATTGTCGGATCGCTGCATAGGTCTTGTCGTTTCCGTTTACAGGGACGCCCACAGCGCCACATTTGCATAACGCCAGCTGTCTCTAATTCGATTGCTCTTCAGTGTACATGTATATACCATGGTAGTCGGGTCACAAGTGACGTATGTCCAATGACGGGTTTAACGCATGTACGGAAATAATC
Source organism: Macrothele yani (assembly GCA_039090855.1). Taxonomy (NCBI): domain Eukaryota; kingdom Metazoa; phylum Arthropoda; class Arachnida; order Araneae; family Macrothelidae; genus Macrothele; species Macrothele yani. The sequence continues at coordinate 84,036,360 of CM077009.1, forward strand.
GATCAAACTCAATTTCTGGAGAGTCAGGGTGTTTTTCTCGGTCTAAGGGAGGGGAATAGTACAAGGAGTGTCATCATTGCAGCATAAATGACTGTATTTACAAATCAGTAAACTTTCTGTGAAAGGGATAGAAGAATGATGTCTAGAGGTATTCAGTATAATTGCTGCCTCCCAAATATGAGTTATAACGAAGTAAATTTCTCCGTCATTTTTGGTCTACGCCGGGATTCGAACCCGAGGCCGCTTATTCCGGAACAAGTCGCTCTACCAACTGAGCTACGCAGACGTTTATTCTGATTCCTATCTGCCTTTATGTCGTGTGCGTCCTGCTGGCAGGTACGTCACATCTCCCCCCCCCCGAAATAGGGCCGGGGGCATGGCCCACGGGTCAGCCGTGACCATGAATCGTTGAAGGCAGCCATCCACTGTAGAACGTGCACTTGAGAACTCCCAGTCAATCTGCTGTGTGGAATGCAACATCACACATTTTTAATTTTCGAAGCACTGGAGAAGGAATTCTCTGATTTTTCCTGTCTCGCGGTGTGGAAATAACATCACACCAATGCGAGATTTTGAACGCCCGGGTCATCCGGATAGTTCGGGAGCCATTATAACGAAGTAAATTTCTCCGTCATTTTTGGTCTACGCCGGGATTCGAACCCGAGTCCGCTCATTCCGGAACAAGTCGCTACGCAGACGTTTATTCTGATTCCTATCTGCCTTTATGTCGTGTGCGTCCTGCTGGCAGGTACGTCACAGAGTATGCGTACCCGTTAAATGGGACCTGGAGAGAGCTGTAGAAGTTGAAGGGATTTTAATGTTATATTTGTTTTCCGAAACTCTAAATTTCAAGGAACGAGAGGTCGAACCCACATACATCACGTTCTGCCCTTCTTCCAGCGAAGCCTTCACTAGTATGGCGTAAATGCCTTGTTGATTGTCCAGTTCAACACTGTCTCTGTCACTTTTTTATAATTACTGAGATGCTATCAGTCTTGATCCCGAATCGGATATTATAATTTTTATAAATACCTTTCAAGGGGTTGGTAACTCCAGGTATAAAAGGAACGGATCCGACATATTAGATGGGTTGGGGATCTTTAGTAAAGGATGAAACAGAGTTTAAATAAATTCGTCTTAGTAGTTTATCCACTGTGAAAGCTGGGTATCGATAGTCACTGGCCAACTTCTTAATATTTGTCAACTCCAAGTTCCGTAGGACAATGTCCGATGAATGCGATATTACTCGTCGCAGCAAAAAATGTAAGGAAGATAACTTTTGACAAAGTGGATGAAAAGAGTTATAAAGGATCAAAGTTGTATTAGAAGCTGGTTTTCTGTACACGGAATAAGAAATAGAGTTAGTAACAGAGTCCCGGACTCTGTTACTAACTCGTGACTCTCCTTGTACTATCCCCCTACATTGGAAACAGTTAATGAACTGGGAAAAGCACCTTGACTCTCCAGAAATTGAGTTTGACCAATTACACTGGCAGAAAGTGAAAAAAGAACACCAAGAAGGAGACGTCTGATACCAACGAAATTTATATAGCATAATAACGGAATACAGAGGATAACGTGATAAAAACATTATGGCAAAATACAGCTGTATTTTCTGGTAAACTGAAAAATAACATTTCCATGTAACATGGTTAGTACGAGGTTGAACCGCCATGAACTGTGTCACACTGTGCAATTCTGGCATGGAGTCTGTCGTACAGATGTAGGATGTAAGTTTGGGGTATTGAGTTCGAAGCATCCTCAACCTGGACGCGTAAATCGGGGATGGTCGTATCTGGCCGTGGAGACCGGATAAGTCGTTGTCTCATAAACTTCCACACGTGCTCAATGGGGGACAAATCCGGTGAACGTGCAGGCCATGGAAGTTGTCTCACACCCTGAAGTGCATATTGCGTTGCACGAGCCGTGTGTGGGCGTGCGTTATCTTGCTGGAAAACACCACGATGGACCGACCTTACAAATGGCACAACAGCGGGCTGAATGATGCTGTTGATGTAGGAGGGAGGTGTTGTTTAACATACCCGGTACAAACACTAGTTGTGTACGGGAGTGATAGCTGATTGCTCCCCACACCAGGAGACCAGGAGACTATTCCTTCTTGGTGTTCTTTTTTCACTTTCCGCTAGTGTATTTCCACGCATGCGTTAAAACCTCATTGGACATACGTCACTTGTGACACGACTACCATGGTATATACAGCATAAATAACACCTTGTCGCTTGTGTTTGGCATTCTGTTACATCTGAGGAGGAGTTTACTGTAAACTCGAAAGGTCTAATGTGTATATATTTTAACTTGTATACTCTATATGTTTTTAATATTAAATTTTTAAATCGTGCATAAGACGGCATTGTTTTTTAAATTAGATCATTTTCAGCGCGAAAATATCATATCTAATTTTCAAAACTCGTCTGGACATAATTTCAGACTAACCCCACACTGAAGGCAATACATTCAACAAACTTTTAGATCAAGCGATGAAAGAACCAGTTTTCCATTTCTCGCAGGGTACTTTTAGAGGAGCTCGCATGTCACGTGCTGTGTTGTCATGATGCTAATTTACATAAGACGTACACGCTGATGACCGACCTCCAGTAGTCACTAAATTTGCACATCACCACATTTTCTCTTCGAACCCTTATTTTTTTGTTTGGAGGTTTAACGATCCCCGTGAGCAACTCAATGAGCTATAAGCAGTCTTCCATTCCTAATTTAGGGCCACTGACTCTAGGGAATGGAAGGGAGCCAGTGTTGAAAGACAAACACAGCACCCATGCCTCATCGGGATTTGAACCCGGATCCCGTTCGGACGAAAGATCAGAAGCCATCGCTTAGACCACGGCGCCACCGGTGCGGTCTCTTCGAATCCTCCATATCCCTAATTTTTTGTGACCACTGTATAAGGCTTCCCTACAACATAACATTATAGAGGCAATGAGTTCCCATCCCTCTCAAACTATCACGTAAAGATTTTTTTAAACTTTGAAAGTGATATCTGTAAAGCTCTCAGTTAATCACGAGCAGCCACGGCAATTAAAAATAAAAAAAGGGAAAAATCAGCTTATTTTTCAGCCCAAAATGTCCGAATGCTTTTGATAGGACAGTGTATGAATTGGAATCTGGTTTAGAGAAATGCGGTATCCGAAGAGCAATTTCATTTGACCTTTTCTTTTTGAACAGCCCTCATTGCGAATGTAAAAAAGAAAAAAAAAAGTTCTTACAGCTGTGAAAGACTTCTTTTTATTATATTTCAATGATTTATGCTGCGCATTATTTCTCGTACTTGTTCTAACGGTATCGCAATTCTAATTTCCATTCTAATGTTTTGTTCAAATGTAAATATCCGATTTACCGTTCAATCCCGAATATTTTTACCTCGCGAAGAAATGCTTCTAGAATTTTATTCCGCTAACTTGTATTCTAAAAGGGCCGTAAAATTCCTTTAGGTTTACTCTGTTTTTATCACTCCAGACCTTTTGGAATCAGCTATCGAACTATGTTTGGAAGTAATTGTTTCCGCCGAAACGAATATATTCCGAATCCAGATGCAGTTTTAAAATTCCTCAAGCGTTAAATTATGCCTTGAAACGTATAAGTTAGATCAATAGAGGTATCCACTTGAAAAAAGAAAATTTTTTTCATCCCAGTAAACTTGCAGTTATTTATCGTTCGCAGGAATTTATAGTGCCAGTTTCAACGTTTACTTAACAAAGTTCTAAATTCGTTGAGATAAAACTCTTTCTGCCGCTAGGGACGAAGTGTCTAAAGTTTATTTTGATCCTTTGAATCTGTTTAACAACATGTTAAAAAAACGCCCGGGAACTTTTATTTCGTTTTTCTTATATACACTGCCTTATCATTAAAGTCCCGACACTTGTGTCTCTACAAATAATCTTTATTTACAGGAAATTCCATATTGGGAGCTAAAACCTTCTAAGTCTCATACGCCAGCCTCATTTATCGTGGAATACTTTCCGCCAGGTTGTAGTTAATGTCCGCGTATATGTTCAGAAATTCGGCCTTTCTGTGACTAGTTTAGCTCTGTTTTTTGAGCCGTCTCTTCTTCCACTCACCCGACGAACTAGATTGCAAAGAGGCATTTGTTACGATAATGCATAACGTGATGAGAAATATTTGGCGACAGTTTAGAAAAATGCACTATTTTACCCCCCCCTCCCCCCCCAAAAAAACAAGTTAGTAAAATCATGCAATGCATTGATTGTGATACGCTTTCCAACATACCTGAAATCATTGCTTAAGTTGTTACTCTAGTTACGAGAATAATGGCTGTGAAATAAATATCGCTCCTGTGCCCTGACCTTTGACCCCATTTCGATGATATTCAACAGAATTGGTTCAGTATACCTCCGGAACAACATACTAAAGTTTTGTCACAATATAAGAAGCATTTTTCGTCAAGTTATGAAGATAATGGCTGTGGAATAATTCTCGCTCCTGTGCCCTGACCTTTGACCCCATTTCGATGATATTCAACAGAACCGTATACCTCCGGAACAACATGAGAAAGTTTTGTTGCAATAGAAGCATTTTTACGTAAGTTATAACGCATAAGGGAGATGGAATAGATCCCGCTTCTATGTCCTGACCTTTGACCCTATTTCACCCATTTTCAACAGCTTTCGAACCCGGGTTGTCCCCTACCACATACTAAAATTTCATCGAAATCGAATCATTTTTACGCAAATTATGGTGCGAAGAGACAGACAGACGGACAAAGCTGCAGCATATACGCTTCTTCAACCTACGGCTGGAAAGCGAAAAAAAACGAAGCCCCCGAGAAAGTCATTCGATCCTGATGAAACTCCTCTAGCAAGTACCTCAGGACCGAATATGCTAATGATTAAAAAATCACGACCATTGACGAAATAGTGGCCCCCCATAGCGCATGGGAAAACTGTGTATCGAGGAGAGAGAGTATATCAAGAGCAAAGCTCTCACGCAGGGACAATTGTGACAGCGGATTGCGGTTGCACTTACCTCCACGAACTGTGGGGATGCCTTGACTTTGGATCCATGCACACTACGAGCAGTTGAGAGAGTTTGAATAAGGACGTATGCTCGACCTGAGAGAGGATGGTTGGTCAAGTCGCCATTTCGCCAGCTATTTGGATCGGGCCGACGAGGCGATCAGACGATCTTGACGCCGATGGGATGAGGAGGGCACAACCCAGTGGCACACGTGCAGTGGACGCCCGAGGGCAACGACAGAACGTGATGATCGAGCGATTGTGAGAGCCGCACAAGCAAAACCGAAATAGTAGCTCTCAACCATCCGGGGCCATATTGCGTTGTCTACAGGTACGGAAGTAGCAATCTGGATCGTTGCCAGACCACTTTGACACAAGAACTACAATCGAGGAGGTCACTCCACATCCTACCACTTGCCAATGAGTATCTCTGGCAGTGGCGTCGGGCCCGATCAACGTGGAATAGTGTCCAGTGGCGTCGTGTTGTCTTCAGTGATGAGTCACGGTTTGCACTTGGCGCCGATGAGCATAGCATACGTGTCTGGAGATAAGCCGGCGAGCCCACGGGTCCTGCCTTTACCGTCGCTTGCACACCGAGAGTAACTATCTGGGAACCATTTCCTACGGTACCCGGACAACCTTGGTAGTCCTTGGTACCTCCCCACAGCTCAAAGGTACGTCGACGACATTCTACTACCAGTTGTGCTGCCATTCTTGTCGCAGCACCACCGATTAACTTTTCAGCGAGATAATGCCCGGTCACACACGGCACGGCTTTCCCAGGCTTGCCTCCTAATGTCGACACATTTCCATGGCCATCCCGATCCCCCGATCTCTCACCGATCGAGCATGTTTGGGACATGATGGAACACCACCTACGTCCATCTCGGAATGTTGGCGAATCATCCCGCAGTTTGGACACCATCTAGCATGCAATACCTGAGGACAATATCCGTGAACTGTATGCGTCTTTGCCACGACAGGTAACCATTTGTGTCGGAGCCAGAGATGGCGCTACAACCTACTGACTTGTTCTACTCATGTCCGAATAAATGGCCCAAATGCTCTGGAATTGCAATCATTTCCTTTCATGTACATTTCACATACCAATTTTCATATCAGTTGGATGATTCCTTGTCTTTTTGGCAATGGCACAGTGCTGTTTTGCTCTTTATTTCGTGTACCGTCATTCTGTTAAAGCTGTCTTTGAATGAGTGTTAGGGTCCATCTTCTACCCTATATCTGCAATGTAAATTCTTTTGTACACATTTTCTGGAAGATCATTACTTTGCAGTGTTCGAAATTTTGAGCACAAATAAAAACGACCCATAGCTAATGTATGCCACAGTTATTATCCCGAAATAATTGTTAGAATTGTTTTTTTATTTAAATTTATCTGTCTCGAAAGCATTTCAGTTTGGCACTAGATGGCGTGATAAGTTAACATAGCAGTGTTTCTGTCTGGAATCAACGAAATCTCTTAGTTCTGCCTGATTTTTCTAATTATCTGAGCCAAATGATATTAATTAATCGGGGCAAAAGTGAGATTGGAATCTTGTCTTCTATAGATCATCTTAAAATCCTACTGTACCTTCATTTTTTGAAGAGAAAATGAGTACATTAGCAAAGAACCCCTGAATTTGAGGTATAGAAACTCCGCCTACTAACTAAGCTCCACCCCCAAATAACGTCATTGGTTAAAACGTAACAGCGCGTATTTTGTCTTTTGATTTTGGAGCCAACGAGAGACTGCTTCCATTCTGAATATGGAGAGGTCTCCAGTGATTCGCTCTAACCAACTTCTGGGATAGTCACTCAAGACGTAAAAGTCACGCCCAAGGAGAGATTCTTTGCGCCATCTATCGCAGAAGATGAACCCTAACACTCGTTCAAAGAATAGAGAGTTTCAGGTTTTTTTGGGGTTTTTTTTATTGTTGGTTTAACGACCACCGTGAGCAACTCAATGAGCTAAAAGCAGTCGACCGTCCCTAATTTAGGGTCACTGGTTCCAGGGAATGGAGCGATGGGCCGCGGGTGGCCTAGTGGCTAGCGTTCGTGACTGCCATGGAGATAACCTCAGGTTCGATCCTGGGCAGGTACGAACGCTAACCACTAAATACCCGCCGTGCGCCGGATGGGCACGTTAAGCCGTCGGACCCCGGGTACTGGCCCCCCGGTAATAAATAAGGGCGTCTTCCTCCCCTTTCTACCTTGCTTCCGTGTTACTTTCCTATCGGGCACTCTAGCCCAAATCTCCTATCTTCCTATTTCTAAGGGTTGTTTAAGACCTGGTGTCAGACACTCCCTTCCTAAAATCCTCTACATATGATCTGATCTGATCTGGAATGGAGCGAGCCAGTGCCATAAGACAAACACCACATCCATGCCTCACCAGGATTCGAACCAGTACCCCTTTCGGACGAATGATTAGAGGCAATCGTTTAGACCACTGCGCCACCGGGGAGGCAAGTTTCAGGGTTCGAAAAACAGCGTAGATATCATTAAGAAGTAAGTGATCATTGAATAAAAGCGAATTGGTGACTGAGATGAAATCTTTTATTTCGGTGAAAGTGATAAATCGTGTCACCGGCAATTATTGACATGAGTTCTCGGCTGGTCTCAAGCGCAAGGTCCGTTAACTACCTGCCTGCTTCATGACTTTCCGTACGCGATAAGACAATCTCACTCTTCTGGAAACTCCCTCAAAGATCCCCTGACGTCTCTCTCGCTCTATTAGTAAGACACTCCCGTGCAAAACACGTCAGCTTCTTTCTTCTTCAGGAAACCCTTCTCCCGTTGTCTTCCACGACTAACTTGCAAATTCTCGCTTCCAGCACTGCCAGATGATCGCCAGCAGGACCCCGGTGGCGATCATCTGGTAGTGCTCGAGGTGTGAAAGACATCGTCGCAGAAAACTCTTTTTTCCATCCTCCAAAAATGTCCACGGCCTCGAGCGAAGGATCATTTATTAAGGAAAGGGGAAGTACGTCCTAATGCATGGCCCTAAAAATCAGTCTTCTGTTGTCGATAACGGAACACGACGTCCGGTGCGTTATCCATCTCAAGGAAGTTAGCTGACATACTAATTATTTTAGGAGACTTGCAGTGTCCGCAAATAGAACAAAAAAAATGTTCTTTGGAAGTTTCTCACAATTTCCACTTTTAAAATATTCTTAAAATGCAAGGATCTTAATTATTTGCATACGAGGATTGTACCAAAAGTAATGCAAAAGCGGTCCCGGACGATTCGTCCAATGCCGATTGGTCCAATGTCCGATTCGTCCAATGGTACGTTTGGTCCAATGCCGATTTGTCCAATGGTACGATTGGTCCAACGCCGATTCGTCCAATGGTATCATCTTACCAACGGTAAACTTTTTTATTTTCCAGAAAGGAATAATAATTTAAATAACTCTCCTCTTTATATCCTTTAGAAAGATAATTTTTTGTATATTTGGTAATTGTAAACATTCTACATAAACCTGGTAAAAGGCACTCAATGGAGCATTTCTCAGCTGTTTGCAAAGCACCTAGGAGCGGGCCTTTTTAGAATATTTTTTAAGTTACAACCTAGATATTTGGTATTTGTAAATATGTTATAAAACCTAATAAAAGGCGCTCATCCTATCATTTCTCAGGTCTTTACGAAGCACCTAGGCCCCAGGCCTTTTTAGAAGACTTTGAGTTACAACCTAGATATTTGGTATTTGTAAACATTCTATAAAACCTTATAAAAGGCACTCATCGTATCATTTCTCAGGTCTTTACAAGGCACCTAGGCCGCGGGCCTTTTTAAAAGATTTTAAGTCACCACCCAGATATTTGGTATTTGTAAACATCCTATAAAACTTTATAAAAGGCATTCATCGTATCATTTCTGAGGTCTTTGCAAGGCACCTAGGCTCTCTATACAAAGGTTCTACTCAACAGCCTATGAATTAATATTTCGTGCTTAAGTGAAAGCGCAATATTATTAACTTGATTTAATATGTAAACGTTATGAATATGACATCGGTAGATTAAAACGTCCTAAAAAGGCGTAGGCCTAGAGCCTATGAATTAATATTTCGCGCCTAAGTAAAAGCTCAATATTATCAACTTGATTTGATATGTAAACGTTATGAATCTGACATCGGTAGAATATAAACTGTTAATAATATTACGCTTTTACTTAAACACGAAATATTAATTAAACTGGTCTATGGCCTATGAATTAATATTTCGTGTTTAAGTAAAAGCGCAATATTATTAACTTGATTTGATGTGTAAACGTTATGAATATGACATCGCTGGAATAAAAACTGTTGAAAAGGCCTCTGTCCAAACCCCGACCAGTTGTTTCCATTGGGCAGTTGGCGGAAAACCCCACTGCATTCTACAAACAGAAACGAAACACTAGTATTTTATATTATTTCATGCAAAAGAGAAACATTGCAGTTGATAGAACGGCTCGTACATCAGTAACTTCATACGGCAGCAAGGACAGTATAACAAGAAAACGCGATTCCAAAAAAAAAAAAAAAAAAAAAAAAAAAGTAAACTGTAACCACAATATTACGCATGAAATGTAACATTATTTTACATTCTTTGGACTACCGGTTATTTCGTATAACATCGGAGATAGCACTTCGGACAGAAAGGACGGAATTGGACCAATCGTCCATTGGACGAATCGGCATTGGACCAATCATACATTGGACGAATCGTACCTTTGGACCAATTGTCCATTGGACGAATCGGTATTGGACCAATCGTCGTTGGGCGAATCGTACCAGAGCCATGCAAAAGTGGGCATAACTTTTTTATTAACTGACAGAGGTCGTTCAAATTGCACATGTTGGTAGAGTAACTCTTTCTCTATACAAAGGTTCTACTCAACATAGCCTCCATCACAAGCGATGCACTTGCACCACCGTTGAACCCAACTCTCGAATCCTCTTTGAAATAATTCAGGCATGGACTGTTGTACCCACTTCTTCACAGCCACTGTCACCTCGTGTGTCTCATCAAATCGTTGTCCACGGAGACTGTCCTTCATTGGACCGAACAGGTGGAAGTCGGAGAGCGCCAGATCTGTGCTGTATGGTGGATGGGAGACCACAGGCCAGCTTAATTTGCTCATCGCCTGATTTGTTGACAAAGATGTGTGTGTTCTCGCATTGCCATGGTGAATGTGGATCCTTTTCAGATTCTTGTTCGGTCTCTTCCCCTTATGGCTTCTCTAAGCTTCTTGAGTGTCTCAATGTAACGCTAGCTGATCACGGTACGGCCACGTTCCGGAAAATCAAGAAGAATGATATCTCTGTCATCCCAAAAAACAGTCACCATGACTTTCTGTGCTGACCTCTGGCTCTTGAACTTCATAGGCCTTCGTGAATATGCATGACGCAATTCCATGGATTGATTCTTCATTTCCGAATTGTAAAGATATGCCCACGTTTCATCTACTATCACCAGATCGAAAAAAAAAACGTATCTTCATTGGCTTCAAATGCTCCCAGCAAATCAGAGCAGACTTCCTCCCTTCTCTCCTTCAAATCGGGTGTCAACTGCAGTGGTACCCACTTGGCACATACTTTCCGATACCCTATGTCTTCCACCATCTTCTGTATGGCATTGTGACCACAGATCAGTTGAGCAGCAAGCTCACGGATTGTGACTCATCCCTCCACGCGAATCAATTCATCCACTCGCTGACGATTCGTGTCAGTGGTCGTAGATGATGGAATCCCACTGCGTGGTTTGTCTTCAATGCTGGCTTTCCTTTCTTTAAACTTCTTCATTCAACTGTGCACATTACTCTTGTCAATGGTGTCATCTCCGTGAACATGAACATTCTGTAGCCTTCTGTGGATGTCAGGCAGCCTGCACCCTTCCTTCGTTAAGAATTCTTTGACGGCACTATGCCCTGGCGACATAGAAGTAGAAAGGGTGTTCTTTGTGTCTCACTGTGCCCTGTCGCCGAAGAAGTAAAAAGGGCGTTTCTTGTGTTTCACTGTGCCCTGTCGCCGAAGAAGGTGTTCCTTGTGTCTCACTGTACCCTGTCGCCGAAGAAGTAGAAAGGGTGTTTCTTGTGTCTCACTATGCCCTGTCGCCGAAGAAGTAGGAAGGCCGTTTCTTGTGTTTCACTGTGCCCTGTCGCAGGAGAAGTAGAAAGGGGGTTCCTTGGGTCTCACTGTGCCCTGTCGCCGAAGAAGTAGAAAGTGTGTTCCTTTGTGTCTCACTCTGCTCTGTCGCCGAAGAAGTAGAAAGGGTAATTCTTGTTCCTCACTCTGCCATGTCTCTGAAGAAGTACAAAGGGTGTTACTTGTTTTTCACTCTGCCCTGTCGCCGAAGAAGTAGAAAGGGTGTTCCTTGCGTCTCACTCTGCCATGTCTTCGAAGAAGTAGAAAGGCTGTTTCTTGTGTCTCGCTCTTCCCTGTCGCCGAAGAAGTAGAAAGGGTGTTTCTTGTGTCTCACCATGCCCTGTCGCCGAAGAAGTAGGAATGGTGTTTATTGTGTCTCACTATGCCCTGTCACCGAATAATTAGAAAGGTTGTTACTTGTGTCTCACTGTGCCCTGTCGCCGAAGAAGTAGGAAGGGCGTTTCTTGTGTTTCACTGTGCCCTGTCGCCGAAGAAGTAGAAAGGGGGTTCCTTGTGTCTCATTGTGCCCTGTCCCCAAAGAAGTAGAAAGGGTGTTTCTTGTGTCTCACTATGCCTTGTCGTCGAAGAAGTAGAAAGGGTGTACCTTGTGTCTCACTGTGCCCTGTCGCCGAATAAATAGAAAGGGTGTTTCTTGGGTCTCACTGCACCTTGTCGCCGAAGAAGCAGAAAGGGTGTTTCTTTTGTCTCACTGTGCTCGGTCGCCGAAGAAGTAGAAACGGTGTTTCTTGTGTCTCAGTGTGCCCTGTCGCCGAATAAGTAGAAAGGGTGTTTCTTCTGTCTCTCTGTGCCCTGTCGCCGAAGAAGTAGAAAGGGTGTTCCTTGTGTCTTAATGTGACCTGTCACCGAAGAAGAAGGAGAAAGTTTGCTACTTGTGTCTTACTCTGCCCTGTCGCGGAAAATGTAGAAAGGTTGTTACTTGTGTCTCACTATGCCCTGTCTCCGAAGAAGTAGAAAGGGTGTTTCTTGTGTCTCATTATGCCCTGTCGCCGAAGAAGTAGAAAGGGTGTTTCTTGTGTCTCCCCGCAGAAGTAGAACTGTCGCCGAAGAAGCAGAAATGATGTTTCTTGTGTCTCACTGTGCCCTGTCGCCGAAGATGTAGAAAGAGTGCTCCTTGTGTCTCACTGTGCTCTGTCGCCGAAAAAATAGAAAGTGTGTTTCTTGTGTCTCATTGTGCCCTGTCGCCAAAGAAGTAGAAAGAGTGTTCCTTGTGTCTCACTGTGCCCTGTCGCCGAAGAAGTAGAAAAGGTGTTTCTTGTGTCTGGTTATGCCCTGTCGCAGAAGAAGTAGAAAGGGTGTTCCTTGTGTCTCACTGTGCCCTGTCTCCGAAGAAGTAGAAATTTTTTACTTGTGTATCACTATGCCCTGTCGCCGAAGCAGTAGGAAGGGTGTTTCTTGTGTCTCACTCTGCCCTGTCGCCGAAGAAGTAGAAATGTTTTTACATGTGTCTCACTATGCCCTGTCGCCGAAGAAGTAGAAAGGGTGTTTCTTGTGTCTCCCCGCAGAAGTAGAACTGTCGCCGAAGAAGCAGAAATGATGTTTCTTGTGTCTCACTGTGCCCTGTCGCCGAAGATGTAGAAAGGGCGTTCCTTGTGTCTCACTATGCTCTGTCGCCGAAGAAGTAGAAAGGGTGTTTCTTGTGTATCACTGTGCCTTGTCGCCGAAGAAGTAGAAAGGGTGTTTCTTGTGTCTCCCCGCAGAAGTAGAACTGTCGCCGAAGAAGCAGAAATGATGTTTCTTGTGTCTCAATATGCCCTGTCGCCGAAGAAGTAGAAAGGGTGTTTCTTGTGTCTCACTATGCTCTGTCACTGAAGAAGTAGAAAGGCTGTTTCTTGTGTCTCACTATGCCCTGTCTCCGAAGAAGTAGAAATTTTTTACTTGTGTATCACTATGCCCTGTCGCCGAAGCAGTAGGAAGGGTGTTTCTTGTGTCTCACTCTGCCCTGTCGCCGAAGAAGTAGAAATGTTTTTACATGTGTCTCACTATGCCCTGTTGCCGAAGAAGTAGGAAGGGTGTTTCTTGTGTCTCACTATGCCCTGTCGCCGAAGAAGTAGAAAGGGTGTTACTTGTGTCTCACTATGCCCTGTCACCGAAGAAGTAGAAAGGGAGTTTCTTGTGTCTCACTATGCCCTGTCGCCGAAGAAGTTCGAAGGGTGTTTCTTGTGTCTCACTATGCCCTGTCGGCGAAGAAGTAGAAATGGTGTTTCTTGTGTCTCACTATGCCCCGTCGCCGAAGAAGTCGAAAGGTTGTTTCTTGTATCTCACTGTGCCCTGTCGCCGAAAGAGGTCGCATTATGAGTGCCTGACGGACTTTGAGTGAGGCAGGATTGTTGGGATGAGAGAAGCTGGATGTTCCTACCACGAAATTGTCCCTAGTGTGGGACGAAACGCCAGTACATTGTTGCGAACGTGGCGTCAGTGGAGAGACGAGGCTCAGAAGTAGAGGAATCCGGGAAACGGACCTCAAAATCGCACGACTGGACGGGTGACAGACCCCTTTTCCACGTGGCAGTGAGTGACCGATCTCACAGCGACATCCACGGTGTTAGCGCAGCAGTGGAACACTGTTACATGTCAGGCTTTTCGATACAGCACAGTTCGACGTCGCTGCGTAACGGAGGACTGGTCGCTATCAGCCCTCTGTAGCATATTGATTTGACCATCAACGGCAGACGCCTCAGGGTATCGAACATCGACACTGGCGCACTGATTGGCAACAGATTGTGTTTTCTGACGAGTCACGATTCAATTTCATTCATCATGATGGTCGCATATCGGTCCGAAAGATTGGTGAACGGCGCTTTGCAGCGTCGTACCGACCCAATGCCAAGCGTCATACCGACTCAACGCCAAGCGTCATACCGACCTGACGCCAAGCGTCACACCGACCCAACGCCAAACGTCGTTCCGACCCAACGCCAAGCGTCGTACCGACCCAACGCCAAGCGTCATGGTCTGGGACGCCATTGGGTTCAATTTGCGATCTCGCCTGATATAAATTGAGGGAACTCTCGACAGCCCGTGATACATCAGGTCTGTCCAGAGTTGTCCTGGCGCTAGTCCAGCATGGAAATTTCGGCCTATGTGGCCGAAATGTCCAAGACCTCTTCCGTGCACGGCGGATACTGCTTCTTACATGGCCTGCACATTCTTCGGGTATGTCCTCGATCAAACATATGTGGAACACGGTAGCTAAACGACTAACTCTTCAAGCGCCTCCTCCAGTCACCACAAATGAAGTCTGATCTCGCGTTTAGCCTGGTAAGCTATTCCCCAGGATGATACCAAAACCTCTTTCATCCAATGCCACGCAGTGTAGAAGCTATTATTGTTATTCCATGTGGAGCGAAAAATCTTATATAGCTCTAAAAATGTAATCAGTTTTTTCCTGTAACACGAGGAATCTGTGATACAAATTTCATTGGAATAACGCAATTCTTTCTTGGTATGCAAATGCCTTGGTGTTGCAGCTTTCACAAACAGTAGTGTATTTGTATTTCATTAGAGTTTTCTGCTGCTGCAAGTAGGACTGGGAAATTTCTTTTTGCATCAGAAACCTCTAAATGTATATTTGCATTTGATCAATATGCATCTTTTTCTAGCTGCCGGGATAGAGAATCTCTCTTTTGTGTACTGGTGCTCAAAATTAAAGCAACAACCACAAAAAACTAATTAACAGAGTATTCCACGTAAATGGCACACAAGAGCCGGTTATGTAAAGCCGTGGAAAATAGACGAACAACGGCGCAATAGGAAGTCACGAGACAACAAAAATGTGCATACGGTACCAAAGTGGATTCCGTACAGAAGCACTTGGATTCAAATACGTGGGCAGTTTTGGGGTTTGCATTGTCAGTTACAGTGATAAGGTGTTATTTTGTTTCAGAGACTTTGTTTAGATGATTCATTGCGGTGGAAAGAGATGTAGGGAAATTAGAAGCATGATGTCTCAAGCAGAAGTGGCCAGATGATTACAGTGGAGACAATTTCAGGGCATTGAAAACACCCCGAGAAGATTTAGGCCAGGTCGATCAAGGGTTACTTCTGCTCGAGAAGACAGCTTATTGATGTTAACAGCTAGGCGCAATCCACGCCGAGATGCTCTCTGAGACAACTGGTGGAATGTATCTCGACATACGAAGTACCGAAGCTTGCATAAAAGTGGTTGTGACGTACCGACCTCTGAGATAACGTACATATCAAGACGACAAAATTGCAGTGACAAACTTCGTCGGTGTAACTTCATTGGGAAGGCATTTTACACCGGTGCGAAACGATGCGGATTCGAACTCCTCCACTGGCTACTTGATGTTTAAGCTATATTGACACCCGAAAGTAAGATGAATCTCCTGGTCGTTTGGTTCTTTGAAAAATGTGTGATGTTCGTTTCACAGATCGTCTGGAATTAGTGATAATTCCTTCTTCTACAGTGAGTTCTCCTTCAAGCGTGGTTTGCCGGTTGACCCGGAAACTTACGATCCCGTCCAAACCCTTTCTCCAGGGGGTTACACACTAATGAGCCACTCCATTATGCCCACCCCAGTCTAGAGAAATGAGCGCGCCTGGAGACCCAATGGTGGCGCAGGTGAAGTTCGCACAGAAGTATAGCTATATACAACCCGAGGACTGGCTTTCGGATAGTAGAGCGCTCGGTATCGGAATGGGAAAAGCTGCCGATTTATCGGAGTTTGATAAAGGACAAATTCTGATAGCACGGCGCCTCAGAACTACGATCTCGGAAACGACGCGGCTTGTCGGTTGTTCACGTACCGCTGTAGTGAGTACATATCAAAAGTGGTGCACAGATGGCCAAACGACGGACCGTCGTTCGCAGCTCATTGATGCTAGAGAAGAGCGGAGACTGCTACGCATTGTTCACAGCGACCGCAGGGCCACAATGCGACAAATCACCAGCAGCTACAACAGTGGTGATCAGGGCAATGTGTCACATCACACATCTCATCGCAGCCTTCTGCGCATGGGCCTGCATAGACCCAGCCGGGTCCCCATGCTCACTGCACGTCATCGCCAACAACGCATCAAATGTGCCCAAGATCATCGAGATTGGACAGTGGATGATTAGAAGAAAGTGGCCAGGTCTGATGAATCAAGATTCCTGTTGCATCACGTAAAGGGATATGCCTATTGCGAAAGGAGGCTACGGCACTTGAATGCACTGTTAAGCGGAAACAGGTCGGCTGCGGCGGTCTTATGATGTGGGCGATGTTTTCTTGGGACACTTTAGACACCATTATCCCAATAGCACAATCCCTGACAGCTGGCAGGTATTTGAACATCGTTGCGGACGAAGTTCACTCATTCATGACAACTGTGTTCCCTGCTGGTGATGGCCATTACCAACAGAATAATTCGCCATGCCACACTCTGCCAGAATCGTCAAGGAGTGGTTCGAGGAACATGCTGGTGACTTTCGGTTAATGCCATGGCTTCCAAATTTATCTGACATGAACCCCATCGAACATTTGTGGTTCGAGTTGGAAAAGCGTATTCGCGCTAAATCACCACCATCCAGAAATATACGGGAACTGGAGGACTTGCTGTTGACATTATGGTACCAGATACCCTCCCAGGGTACCTATTGCCACCTCATGAAATCGATGCCTCTTACTAGATAGGCGGTCATAATGTATGGCTCATTGGGTCATGTGACATATATCCCCATTTTCTCAAGGGAGGGGTATACGGCAAATTTGTGTTTCGATGTAAAGTGTGAGACACTGTGCCACATAGCATGTATAAAATTCCTTTCCTTCTGGTGTAGTTGATGTGTAATTGTCCATGATGTCGCGTGTGATAATACGTCATGTAGCGCACGAGATTGTTGCGTGCTTTAAGATGGACGTCAAGTAATTTTGCTTCCTATACTTCCAATGGAAAAACCTTTGTACACATTTCCTTCACAATTAGTGTGCTCCCAAGGATGAAAATTTGAACATCGATTAAAATAACTTCATATTATAACTTGGAATACTTAATATTTTCTAAAACATAACCATAATTATATTAAAAATCAATAACTTTTCCTTTGGTGGTGTTGAAATCAGAAAAAAGATGGCGCTACCTGTACTTTGATGACGTCAGTAGACAAACAAATGTTGAATTGCATAATTATGGTTATGTTTTAGAAAATATTAAGTATTGCAAGTTATAAAATGAAGCTATTTTAATCGATGTTCAAATTTTCATCCTTGGGAGCACACTAATTGGGAAGAAAATGCGTACAGAAGTTTTTCCATTGGAAGTATAGGAAGCAAAATTACTTGACGTCCACCTTAAAGGTACGCACTGTTTCAAAACAACGCCAGAGCGCACAGAGCTCTGGCGCAGCGGACAAGACAGACTTACCATGTGGTCAAGCTTATATTTATGTTATACAGGGTATCCCACTGGCTACCGAACCCGGCATTTCTTTTATAATATTAACACCAATGAAGATATTGCAACGAAAATTGAAGTGGATTTACCTCATTTCGTGCGAAATGTGATGTCATCACCACATATTCTGGAAGTGGCCACTATTTGCGTCCAGACAGCATTGAACCCGGCGCACTATATTGTGGAAAGTCCTTGCCAGTACGTCCGCCGTCACTGCCCGAATTTCTTCGGTGATGTTTGCTTTCAAGGCATCTATGGTTCGCGGTTTCTTTTGGTAAACTCTCCCTTTTAGATATCATCATAAAAATAAACAGAAGGCGTCAGATGGGGCGAGCGCGGTGGCCATAGACCCTTCGAAATCACGCGCTCGTCGCCGAAAAAGGACTTAATTTCTTCGACAATGCCCAAATGGTGGACTTGCTCGGCGGATGTCTGTCTGCACTCTTCTCCAGGAATTGTTGTTGACAAGACTTTATCGATTCTGCTTTCCAATAAGTGCGAACAATAAACGCTCGCTCCTCCAGAGTATGCCGATACATTTTCACACGTACGAGAACAACCACGAGCACGAGCACTCACTATCAACAACCGCATTGGGTAGACACTCTCAGCGAAACGGCATAACAAAGTAGTAGAAAGACGCGTCCTGCTGGTTGGCGGAATGCTCCTCAGTGGCGCCACACTTAGGAATGTGTCTGCCAGTAAGCAGCACTACGGCTGCCTGAAGGACAGCGCCGGATTCAATGCTGTCTGGACGCAAATGGTGGGCACTTCCAGCACATGTTGTGATGTCATCCCATTTCGCACGAAATGAGGTAAGTCCACTTCAAATTTCGTTGCAAGTGTTAATATTATTAAAGAAATGTCGGGTTCAGTAGCTAGTGGGACACTCTGAATTTATGTTCTATGCAAGGTAAGCTGACAAGCTATTTTGTTATTTGTAGAGTGGTGTTCGATTAGGTTAATAGTAAAATGTTGTGCCTCAAAAAATAGTGCTTTTCTTGAGTATTAAATTCATATAAAATAGAAGCTGAAGGCAACAACACCTTATGTTCATTGCTTTGTCAGTTATTGACTGTTCAATAGGTTTTGCGGCTGTTGCTTTAAGATTGGGCACTGCTAGTATATCAAAGAATTGCAGACACGTTAAGATTATTGCCACGTTTTGCGACCTGCTAAAATTCAATGGAATTCAAAGCAGTGACAGTCCAAACACTCCGTTTTCGTAACGCGACCGATGTAGGGAGACTGCCGACTCCTACAAGCAATCGCTCACGCTCTCTTATTCATAGTTTCCGCACTTATAATCGATCAGCAATACTGCATCTAATTCGATTTCCCCTGCGCTAGTAAGGTCGTTTATTCCCAAACACCACCGCCTTCAAGCGATGTCATTTTTTTTGACCGATTCAACAAATCAACATCACCTGGCAGCCTCCAACAGAGAGGAATAATCTGTAACCAAAAACTTGGACATGAATGAAAAAATGAATTTCAATGAAATCGAAAGGTTTGAGTCTGGAATTGAAAGTTCCAGCTGTCTTTCCATCCTCTGTTTTTCTTTACCTCTCCTCTCCGCTGTTCTTCTTCTATATTTTTGTCTGCGTTTCTTCTCTTTAATGTAACCCATTTATTCAATGTATTCATCGCTTTCAGAGTAGCCTCTTGACAAACACCCAAACGCTTCTTCAAACGCTGAAAATTCTTTTCTTTCTTTCTCTTTTGCGTCAGTTAAAAATCTAGAAGAGTGAAAGAAACTTAAATATCGCGTTTAATTCCTTGACATTTCTTAGTAGGCGCTGCAGTAATCTTCAAAGCCTGTTGATGCATTGTGCTTCTTCCGAGGCAATTCAAGTTTTCTATTATTTGCAAATTGAGCAATTACCCTCTTCGATTGGAGGATGTAATCGCAGTCACAAAGAGAGCTAAAACTCTTTAATGGTGGAAGCCATTATATTCTTCGGAATAAATAAAGATATCCTTTCTTCTCCTTACTTCATTTGCTTGGAGAAGGGGAATAGGAGAAAAATAACATGAAAAAGGAATAAAATGCTTTTGCATAGAGGTACTAGAACTGTAAAGCCATTTCCGCTAAGTGCTTAAACTGTATCATTCAGATTCGTACATCAATCTGTTGTTCGCATGCATGTATATGAGGTTTTCTCAAAAACCAATGCTTATTTTTTTTTAAATTTATTATTAACACACATATGTAATTTCACTCTAACAAAACAAAACATTATAGGTGTGTGCAAAAGTTCTATCCTTGTTTCATGATGCAATGAAACAAGGATAGAACTTGATGACACATTGTTGACTTTATGAGTTCGACGAAGGCAACAATGCAGTTGAAACCTGCTGTAGCGTTTGTGATACAGTAGCGAACAAAAGTATTTGGCGAAACACTTTTTCGACCATAATATTTTTTCTGCTGGACCAAATCGGGTCATTTTGGGATATGCTATGTGTTATACAGTTGTAAACATGACCCATATGCAGATGGATTGGAAACCTTAATACAGATCAGGTACCGAGCTTAATCGCAAAGATGATACAAATTGACCAACAAAGTAGGTGTGTATCACATTCATTTAATGCAACGATAACAGAAAACAAGTACGAGAAAACGACAAAACAATAACTAATACTTAGTGGGATAACCACGAGACTTAATAACAGCTGCACAACAGGCCGGAATCGAGTCCATTAGCTTCTCGACGGTGACCTGCGGAATTCGCGCCCATTCTGCAGACAGCTGGTCGAACTTCTGGGCCCTATTCCGGCAGGTTTTCTTCGCACATCGTCTCTCCAGCTCCTCCCACATGTGCTCGGTGGGGTTGAGGTCTAGAGTTTGGCTTGGTCAGTCTAGAAGTGCGACCTGTTGCTGCTGGAAGGCTGCCTTCGCTACTCTGGAGGTGTGCTTCGGGTCGTTGTCTTGCTGCATGATCCATCCGTTTGGCATGTTCTGGTTTGCCCATGGGAAGACATCGTTGATGGGCATGTTCGCGTAGCTCTGGCAGGTCATTATTCCGTCAATCTTGATGATGGGGCCCATTCCATTGTGAGAGAAGGCGCCGTAAACCATGAGCGATCCTCTTCCGTGCTTGACAGTCGGCTGAATGAACTCGTGATTTAATCTCTGGCCACACGGCCGTCGTACGTATCGGATGTCATCACTTCCGAACAAGTTGAACTTGCTCTCGTCGGTGAAAAGCACCTTACTCCAGTCCGCCGCGGTCCAGCGTCGATGACGGCGCGCGAACGCGACTCTGGCTCGTCGATTCTTGACTCCGATGAATGGTTTCTTGGCGTGGCGTCTTTCATTCAATCCACCAGTAGTGAGACGACGGGAGATGGTCATTCGGCTGACATTCAGGTCATCGCTGTCGCGGAATTCGGTGGTGATGTCTACAGCAGTGAAGGTGGGATCAGCACGAGATCGACGGAGGATGCGTCTATCCTGACGCAACGTAGTGGAACGAGGCCTACCACATCGAGGACTGTTCTCGACGGTCCTAGTCTTCTTATAACGTTGCAGTATAGTTGAAATGGACTGGTGTCGGATCTTTAGGGCCCTCGCAATGTCGGTGACGAGCATTCCGGATTCCATCATGTTCACGGCGGCCTGGCGAGCTCCAACAGGGATCTCCGCCTTTTTACCCATTTCTGAAAACCTAAGATTGACTTATTATCACACTACACGTCACAAAACCCACAAAAATCACAAAAGAAACATTAATACCTGAAGCAAACAAATGGGTAATAATTGGCGACTCTTGTATATGGCCCATTTTGAAAGACAAATTCGCTCTGAGCGAAATATAAACTACGCGGCATTGTAACCCACGAATCAACACATATGAAATCCCAAAATGACCCGATTTGGTCCAGCAGAAAAAAATTATGGTTAAAAAAGTGTTTCGCCAAATACTTTTTTTCGCTACTGCATGTATGGGAAGGATGTTGTAGACCAGGGTTATCCAACCTTTTTTGTGTAAAGGATCGCTTAAAAAAATTCACAGAATTCGCGGGCCAACGGTTACTGTGAATTCCGTAATATATATATATACATGGGTGTTTTCGTGGTGTAAATGAACGGATCCGCTGCGTTGTCAAGATGCGCCTTACAGCTGAAAACCACATAAAAACAAATTTGCAGCTGACCGCGATCATATCGTACTGTGAAGTTGAGTGAAAATGTCGCGGCGACTTTGAGAAAGGAAAGATTGTTGGGTGGTATATTAGTGGGTTGTTCATAAGAGAAACAGAGAGGCGTTTAAGCATACCCAAGTCAACTGTTTTGGATGTACTGAATAAGTGGAAGACACATGGCGTGCCTGAAGCCGCAAAACGTACCGGCAGACCAAAAAAAAAAAAAATCAGTGACAGAAGACGTCGATTCCTCAGGAGAGTCGTTGCAGCTAATCGACGGAGTACTGCACAAGACCTCAGCATACAGGTGAGTAAAAATACTGGAACCTTGGTATGCACGCGTACCATTCGCAGAAAACTTCATTCTAACGGTTACCGTGGTCGTGCGGCTGCTCGAAACCCTTTCATCTCCACTCGAAATGCTACTCGTCGTTTAGCATGGTGTAAAGAACATTTATCGTGGACCGTAGATCAATGGAAACGGGTCCTATGGACTGATGAATCCAGATACACGATCCATCAGTCTGATGGCCGTGTGCGGCTATGGCAGCAGCCAGGGTAACGCTATTTACTACAGTGTACTGTTCCTACGGTTAAGTTTGGAGCTGGCAGTGTACTCGTGTGGGGGTGTTTTCTTGGTATGATCCCGGCCCATTGGTTATTGTGAACAAACCTGTTAACAAGCACGACTATCTCGATATTCTGGACAATTATGCCCTACCAACTCTGTGGCAATACTATGCAACCGAGCCTTGTTTGTTCCAGAAGGATATAATGCATCGAGCTTTACAGCAAGGAGTGTTACGGCGTGGTTTAACGGTAATTCTGTATAGTGTGTGG
Source organism: Macrothele yani (assembly GCA_039090855.1). Lineage (NCBI taxonomy): Eukaryota > Metazoa > Arthropoda > Arachnida > Araneae > Macrothelidae > Macrothele > Macrothele yani. The sequence goes on from CM077009.1 coordinate 84,058,900, forward strand.
ACTGGCCAGGACAGAACCCTTATCTTAACATCATAGAGCACCAATGGGATGATTTAGAGCGCCGCCTAAGAAGCTTGGAATCAAGGCCTACTATTAAGCAACAGTTAGCGGCAGCATTATGTACTGAATGGAAGGGCATACCCATCACTGTGTTCCAAAACCTTGTCGAAAGCATGTCTCGAAGGGTCAGTGCATGCATTAAGGCCAAAGGTGGGCCAACACCGTACTAACGTATGTCAATAAATGCTATGTTGTGTTTCTCTTCTAGGTGTCCGGTGGCTTTTATCAATATAGTGTATATATAAAAGCAGGGGCGCTCCCTCCACGTATGTTTCATTAATTACGAGATGTCCTTAGACAAAACTTTTTCGAATCCCAAAGAGATTCGGCATGGTTGATAACAGTATCCAGCTTATCAAAAATCTTTATGTAAATCAGGAAGCATTGATTTCTATTCAAGAGGGAATGACTGATCCAGTCCCAATAAATAAAAGTGTAAGGCAGGGATGCTTGTTGTCACCTGTCCTTTTTGGTATTTATGCCGAAGTGATGATGGATCAGACCTTGGGAAGCGCCAGTGAAGGAGTTTGAGTTAATAGTTCAAACGATCCTTATCAAAGTGAGATGGACGACCTGAGTGTGGAGAGTCTTTGAGGTCAAAATTGTCACCTCGGATACGCTCAAACCATTTGCGGGCTGTTCTCAGAGCAACAGCATCCTCCCCATACACCGCACAAATTTGTCGAGCAGCCTCGGCGGCTGTGGATCCCTTGTCAAACTCGTAGAGAAGTAGATGTCGGAAATGCTCATTCCTCCCTACTTGACAGTCCATACTTCCGTACCTGAAAACCCACAATCACATAACGCAATATCATTTTTTTTGGTTGGAGGTTTAGCGACCACCGTGAGCATTCAATGGGCTATAAGCAGTCGCCCGTCCCTAATTTAGGGTCACTGGTTCCAGCGAAGGGAGAGAGCCAGTGCCGTAAAACAAACACAACATCCATGCCTCACCGGGATTTGATCCAATATGATTCAGATACACGATATTACTGGCTATATTTTGATATACAACTGGCCGTCTGAACTGTCACTACTGACCTGAGAAACACTCGTGAAATAAAATGGCATGAATTCACCCAGGTAACAATATTATGTTGGACCAACCGTGGGCTTTGAACGGTCGGCCCAGCGACTCGGTGGCCAACAATTGGATATGTGTTGGTTCAACGGTTGGACCCACATTGGAAAACTGTTGCAAACAGTTTTCCAATGTGATCATGTGTTCTTGGACAACCATGGTTGGTGATGTGTTGTTGGACAACCTTCGGACAACCGTAAAGTGGTCATTTGTTGATAAATGGTTGGTCATGTGTGGTTGGAAAAACCGTTGGCCAATCTTCGACAAACAACGCAACCTTCGCCCAACGCTGCCGAAGAGTTTTAAGTCAAACACAAGAGAGCTGAAAAACGAGTTCTTTGGATGCCATATAAGTTCCTCTACTTTTTATATCGATACCTGTGACCGCTAGTTGTTTTTTTAAATGTCAGTGTTAAGCATTTCGTATTTGAGTTACTGTTTTTTACAAAAAACTTACGAAACGAAATACTTTAAACATTACAATGTTGAGCACAGTTTACTTTTCCAGTGAAAACTTTGAAAAATATCAAAAGTTGTCAAAATATCTTTCGTTACTACCCTACCGTAGCAGCCTACTGTTGAAATAGAAATTCATAATAAGATTACTTTTCTTAGACATGTGAGGTGCTACAGAGGTGGAGCACGCGCCAAGACGACAAATATGCAGCAATAAATTCTGTCGGTGTAGTTTACTCGGTTAGAACAACTGGCTACGTCGCCCACAAATTTGTGAATTTCCCATTGGCGCTCGATTGTTAAAAATGGATCTACTGGCCTTTGGATTCTTGGAAAAATGTGTGATAATTATTCCACACATTGTCTGGAGTTAAAAAAATTCCTTCTTCGCTTCAAAGAAAAAGAAAATTAAGAGGTACATAGATGATGTGACGGTGAAAATCTTCCAAATACGTGGAGACAATGTAAATAGGCGAAGTAATCGCTCTTTCAACGTTCATCCTTAATAAACACACAGCAACCGAAAAATTGTTATCCGGTGACCGCTGGATCGAATTCCAGATCGCTCGATAATTAGCCGAGTGCGTTCGTTTTACGCTAGGGTGGCCAACAATCCACGGCGCTATGTGTCAGCTTGTGCCGTTAAGCCCCACCAGATAGAGACGTCTCAGTTGCTGAGCCCATCCCTACGGATTTGTGTTGTCAGATGCTGACAGAAAAACACACATAGCGCCGTGGATTGTTGGCCACCGTAGCGTAAGACGAACGCGTTATCGAGAGATCCGGGGTTCGATCCCAGCGGAGTCGGGATAACAATTATTTAGTTTCTGTGTGTTAATTAAAGATAAACGTGGAAAGAGCGATGACGACTTTGTCGATGATGTGACGTACTACAGAGGTGAAGCACGTGTCAAGACGACAAATCTGCAGCGATACATTCCGTCGGTGTAGTTTAGTCGTTTAGAACAACTGTCTCCGGAGCGAAGAGGAGCGGTTTCGACAAATTTGTGTTTTCACCGACATTTTACATTCCAATCGACATCAATATATTAAATTCAAAGTTTTAGGAAAAGATATCCCACGCATCAGGTACAAAACGGCTGCTTGTAGAACATACATATAAGGGGATTTTGACACCATTCTAAACATCAAAACCCTAAGTAAATAACTAAACTAGATTAAATAACTGGCAGCTAAAAAAGCTTGAAATATTAGAACGAGTAAACTTATTAAGAACATACAAACTTTGAATTTGTCATCATCATCTCCAACCATTCTCAATCAATTATTGGATGATATTCCCAAGTGTCTTCCAGAAGCTTTTGCATTGAGCCACTCTCTTCCTGTTCACTCTAGCAAACTATTAAATTTTACGGTCTTTCCACGTGGTCTTTTTTTTTTGTTCCTTGATATCCAGTCTAAAATATCTGTTGTCCAACGGCGGTCGCTTCTTCTAGCAATACGTCCAGCATATTGCCACTTGAGGGTCTTTACTATGATCATGATGCCATCCACTATTTTCATTTTCCTGATCTATGAGTTTCTCTTAGTGTCTTTCCTGGTCTAAGCATGCATCTATCCATTCTTCTTTGAGTTGTTCGTGTCCTCTCTATGCTTTTTTAGCACGTCTATCGTAAAAAGAGATCGTGCTTATGCTACCGGTTTGTCCGCCCGTCCGTCCGCCTGTACCCACGATATCTCTGCAACTATTAGCCCGATTTGAAAAATTCTTTTTGCATTGGGAAGCTTGAAATATGCGGATGATGATCCTTTATTTCGTTTTTTTTTACGATGTACAATTTCGCCGCTAGGGGCGTAAATGCAAATGATGTCAAATTCAAAAAATACGTTTTATTACACATATTTGCTTCTAAACATCCGATTGAAAAAATTCTTTTATCTTTCGATTCCATTTATGTCGAACAGTATTTTAGATATAGTTACTTTTTTCAAATTACGCACAGATTTTCCGCTAGGGGGCCTAAAAGTAAATTACATTTTCCCCGATAACTCTTCTTCTAAAACTCCGATTTGAACATTTTTTCTTCGGCGGATACATCTCCTGATGCAAAATCTTTTGCATATAATTTCAAATTTTTGGTAAGGAATACGTTAGCCACCAGGGGCCGTAAGTGTTAATTTTTGCTTCTGATGTATTTACCATCAAATCTGAGCTTCTAAAATACCGACTGAAAAATCTGTCGAGGACTGATGCCACTCACATCGATAAATCTTTTCGGAATATTTTCTTCTTAAAATATTCCACAGTTTCTCCGCCAGGGAGCGTAGATGTATATCTTATTTTTGTCAATATCTCTACTTCTAGGAGTCCGATTTGAAAAATTCCTTCTTTGTTGGATAGTGTTTTCAGTATGACATGTTTTTCATATAATTTCAAAATTTTCAAGTAATTCATATACTTTCCGCTAGGGGGCGTAGAGGTAAATTGTGTTTCTCCCTATATCCCTGCTTCTAAATCTCCGATTTGAAAAAAATATTTCTGCACCAGATACAGCTCCTGATGAGAAATCGTTTGCACATAATTTCTAATTTTTGTAAAGGTTTGGCAACCTGGGGACGTAAATCTTTATTTCCGCTTCTGATGTATTTGCAGCAAAATATGAGCTTCCAAATTCTTGATTGAAAAAAATCCGTCGTTTGTAGAGAGATAATACTCACGCCGACAAACCTTTTAGAAACATTTTCTTTTTAAAATAATGCATGATTTCTACGCCAGGGAGCGTAGATGTATATCCTTTTTTTGTCAATATCTCTACTTCTAGGAGTCCAATTTCAAAAATTTCTTCTTTGTTGGATAGTGTTTCCAGTGTGATATGTTTTTCATATAATTTCAAAATTTTAAATTAATTCATAGACTTTCCGCTAGGGGGCGTAGAGGTAAATAGCTTTCCCCCTATATCTCTGCTTCTAAATCTCCGATTTGAAAAATTCTTTCTGCACCGGATACAGCTCCTAATGGGAAATTATTTGCAGATAATTTCAAATTTTTGAAAAAATGGTTTGGCCACCAGGTGGCGTAAGTCTCAATTTCCGCTCCTGATGTATTTGCAGCAAAATATGAACTTCTAAAATCTCGATTGAAAAAAAAAGTGGTTTGTTCACCGATACTAATGTCGACAAACCTTTTAGGAACATTTTCTTCTTGAAATACTGCATGGCTTCTACGCCAGGGGGCGTAGATGTACATCTTATTTTTGTCAATATCTCTACTTCTAGGAGTCCGATTTGAAAATTCCTACTGTATTGGATAGTGTTTCCGATGCGAAATGTTTTCCCTACAAATTCAAAATTTTCAAGTAAATCATAGACTTTCCGCTAGGGGGCACAAAGGTAAATTGCGTTTTCTGCGTTATTTCAGCTTCTAAAACTCCGATTTGAAAAATTCTTCCTGAATGGCACACAAGACCTGATGGAAAATATTTTTCACATAATTTCTAATGTTTGGTAAAGAATGGTTTGGCCACCAGTGGGCATAAGTGTTAATTTCTGCTTCTGATGTACTTGTAGCAAAATCTGGGCTCCTGAAATCTCGACTAAATTTTTTTTTCTTGGACCGATAGTGCTCATATGGAAAAACCTTTTGAGAATACTTTCTTCCTAAAATAATGCATGGTTTATCCACCAGGGGACGCAAAGTCACATCTTATTTTTGTCGATATCTCTGTTTCTAAGAGTCCGATTTGAAAAATCCTTTCTATGTTAGAGAACGTTTCAGGTGCGAAATGTTTCTCATATAAATTCATGATTTTCTTAACACACAAGTCTGCAACCAAAGGGCGTAAGCTCACAATTCCGTTTACAGCAATATCTGAGGGATTAAAATCCCGATTGAAAAACTTCTTTCTTCTGTCAGATATTATTGTTTTCCATACCGGTTCCATTGACTTTGAATAGCTTTGATAAATTTTTTTTGTGTCAAAACGGATTCAAATGACGTGCTTATTACACCCGAAAATTCGGTGTCATCTTTCTTATTTACTTCATGTTTCTGAACCGAAATTAAGAAGTGGAGGGATGCGTTGATTGAACATTTGTTTTTAAGACAAAACGGCGAGTTACTAGAATAATTGACCACCCGTTGGACAACTGAAATACCAGACTGAATACTAATGCACAGGACAAAAGCCAAAAGAAAACAATGTGGTGGATAGACGGATAAAATTCGAAAGCATGACGCAGTGACATGGAAAGGAACTGCTTAAGACAGAGAGTTGTGAAAAAAACTTGTATGTGGCCATCTTCCAGCAGTGGATTGGATATGTGGATTTACATATCCAACAGATGCAGTTATAACTGGAATAATCCAATGAATTTTCTGATCTTGCCTTGCTAGACGGAGTCTCTTCAAAACATTTTTCGCAATATAAACTGACGGAAAAAAAAAATCCCAACACCAAGAAGGGGTTGTGTTAGATAAACGACAGTTGGTAGGCGGTGAGAGTACATCTGTAAGATGACGTCTATGCAAATTTCGCGCTCGGCGCATACGTGTGGTGCTAGTAGCGCCCCTCGGAACATGCAAAGCAGGTTTGCTGTAAATACGCGCTGTAAACGTTCGTGAGCGTTAGTTATCGTTGAGATTCGACGTAGGGTGTTGATGTTAGTCAAGAATGCCTTTAAAAAGACGAAGAAGCCATTATCAACAGCTCACGGAGTTTGAACGAGGTCGTGTAATAGGGCTACGAGAAGGTGGATTTTCTTTCC